>OY776124.1:48135652-49509002 GCA_963675135.1 Galeopsis tetrahit
TTTCAAGATAAACGAATGTGACAAATGTGTGTATGTGAAAAATACACCAAAAGGATTTGTCATTATGTGTCTTTATGTGGACGACATGGTAATTATGGGCAGTAGCAATGCCATGATCATGGAAACAAAGACCATGTTAAAACGCAGTTTTGATATGAAAGACATGGGAGTAGCTGATGTGATTCTAGGAATCAAGATCGAGAGAAAGACTAATGGAATCTCCTTGACACAATCTCATTTATGTTGAGAGTGTGCTAAAGAAGTTCAATGCCTTTAATGATCCACCTGCCAAGACGCCCATGGAGCTCAATGTACACTTGAGCAAGAATCGAGGCGATCCGGTCGCACAACTTGAATATGCAAGAATCATAGGAAGTGTGATGTATATTACAAATTGTACACGCCCGGATCTTGCCTGTTCAGTGAACAAGTTGAGTAGATTCACTAGCAATCCAAATAAAGAGCATTGGAAGGCTCTTAGAAGGGTCCTTAGGTACTTAAAGTACACTATTGACTACGGGCTTCACTATACAAGGTTTCCGGCGGTACTTGAAGGGTACAGTGACGCCAATTGGATCTCTGACATGAATGAGTCATTTTCCACTAGTGGATATGTGTTCACCATTGGAGGTGCTGCCGTATCGTGGAGATCAACGAAACAGACTTGTATTGCCCGGTCCACGATGGAATCAGAATTCATAGCTTTGGATAAAGCTGGTGAAGAAGCCGAATGGCTTCGAAACTTCCTCGAGGACATTCCATGTTGGAATACACCCGTGCCTACTGTGATGGTACACTGTGACTGTCAAACCACCATTGACAGGGCTTTGAACGACATGTATAACGGAAAGTCGAGACACATACGTCGTCGACACAATTCTGTTAGACATCTGATCTCGAGTGGTGTGATGTCAATTGACTATGTAAGGTCAAAAGACAATATATCGGATCCGCTTACGAAAGGAATAAACCGCGATCAGATGAATAAGTTGCCAGAAGGAATGGGTTTAAAACCCACAAAGTAACAGCTGAAACAGTGGTAACCCAACCATGTTGACTGGAGATCCCAATAACTTAGTTCAATGGGAAAAGTAAGCTGTGAATGTTGAGTTGGAACACTTGGTTATTCAAACCATTCCTTAGAAAAGCACAACACCAAGTGTTGTCCCGTAAGATTTGTGGTAAGGCTAAGTCTATGACTTTTAATGGTTCCCAAAGACCTCCGGGAGGTAGAGTATTGCGGGATACTCAATAAGGGAGTCCACCTATATAAGTGAGAAGTGGGGCCGCTTCACAAATAGCACTTATGAACTCAAAGGGTGTCCATGGCCGAAATGGACAAAAACGTGAGAACGAAACACGTTTGAGATGTTGTTGTGTCAGCACCTTTGTTTAAGTGTACACTAAGGAGGAATAGTTCAAGGCATCAAGTCCACTAGGCCGCCAGTGTACTCGATAGTGTTTGACTACGGAAGGTTCAAGGTCACAAGCCACCTTTCCGGATGCAATAGTGTCTCAATTGAACTGGATTGCGAGTCTGCATGATTATAGGTGGTAATTTCCACTCATGTGGGGGATTGTTGGAGAAATTGGGTTTTTATTCAATTTCTTAATATTTAATTGATTTTTAATTAATCAATTATTTGAGGGTATGAATATTTGATTTCCGAGGAATTAAATGGTATAGGATCGTTCTACTCTCGGAGTAGATGATCGTAGTATATTTAAAATCTTAAAACCGAATTTCGGTGAGTGAGAAATTAATGTACGAAGATTAAGACGAAGTGATGCATTGGGATTAGTGTTAATAACTATCCCACATTGATTAATGTGAGAATTAATCTCCTCCTTATTAGTAGGAGTTAGTTAAGATAATTCAAATTGTAGTGACTATTGAACCATTCAATATGCCACACGCGCGCGCGCGCCGCCTGCCCGTCTGGCCGTGCCGAGCCGCGCCGGGTCCGGGTCCGTGGGCCTGGGCCTTGGCCTTGGATCTTGGCAATTGGACTTTGGGTGGACTTTGGGCTTGGGCCGGGGGCCCATCTATCTTTTTGAGGTTCTAAAAATGTGGGCCTTGACCCACACGAATTTAGGGCAGCCCAAGTCTGTGGAAGTTAAGCTGATTAGTTGACTTCTGGAATTTGAATTTGAAACGGACAGAACCTGGACACAAGGGAGTCCAGGTACACTATGTCTTAATGCGTGGAGGTTTCAGAATGACAGTTACCATTCCGGGAATAATGACCAGCCGTTACTGCCATAGGAGTGCATGGTTTTGGGAAAAATTCACTTTTTGCAAGAAACGAATATCACCTGAATTTTCCAGAAAATTGCATTCTATTTTCAGCATTCTGCATAGCATTTTAGAGTGTAGTCTAGTTCTAACGTGTATTTAGTTCTTCGGAGCTTTGTACGCTGCGGTGTTGCTCGTGCAAAGACGAAGTCGTTTTACCTTTCGAAGCAACTCGTCACTCCGTGAACACTAGCCGGGACGTGTTTATTTTACGGGAAAAGGTATCACCTTGACTCGGCTCTTTTACCTAACTTTTCTGTCTCTCTACAGTGTTGTTTTCTCCTCTTTCTGGACCTGCTATTCTAAGAAGTTGCTCGAAGAAGAAAGCTGACTCTTTTGGATAGTTGAAGATTTCGAAGACGAAGACTTTGTAATCTATTTACTTGTCTTTTAATTTATTTATTCCGTCTCATCTGTAAACCATTGTTGGTACATATAAACCAATAAACCATTCCAACACTCCTTTGCATACGCGCGCAATCCACAAACAAATGCCAGCCATTGTCAATGCCATCGCCACACATCACACAGCTCATATTGAGGAGCACACGCTTATATTAAAGGTTCATTTTCGTGGGAAAACAGTCGCGACCCTCACCATAATAATTTCTGAACTTTAGGCAGAACAAGGAATTTCCAAATTGCCGACCAGTTTCCAAACTTGAGTCCCAATGAAATTCTCGTGCGCATTCGAGTAGTGTAAATGGATTTCACACTATAGTTACCCCGAGTATAAGAGCTCCAAATCAGTTTGTCAATCGATCCAAGAGGCAGGATGAGAGTATTCAACACTTGGATCACATCGAATGATAACAACTCCTGAACAAATTTACTTTGTTTTTTCTTTTCTTGTAATCCAATTTACTTTTGATTTTAAAAACCATGTTTCGAGTTTTAAGATTCTACATCAGTTTAGTTTGTGATTTAAAAATCGATTATAAAAAAGCGCCCCTATTAAACCTACTCATTGATTTGACATAATGTATATAGACATAAAGTTCAATCCTCTCCCACTAAAAAATCTAAAAAACACACATATACTATTTACGAGAATTTTAAAAACCGATTTACAAAACCTGAAAGCTAATAAACAACAATTAATTAATATTAATTATTTACTCCCTCCGTCCCACAAATATAGCTACATTTGACTTTACACACAGATTAAGAAAAATCAATAAATGTAGTCAAGTTTAGCTAATGTACCAATTTTATCCTTTAAATCTCATACTCCAAAATCTGTTAAGCATTAATTACTCTTATTAATTAGGGGTAAAATTGACAATAAAGCATTTAATATTAAAGTAAAAGAGGAATATGTAGCTATCTTTGTGGGACGGAGGGAGTATTTATTTAATCCACACATGGAAGTGGATAATTAGAGGAGCGGTTATTTAGATAACCTCCTACATAAGAAAATCCAACGGGATTTTCCAATAACAATTTACGCAAAGAGAATTCCATTCTCTTCTCCATTCCTAAGATAGAAACAAAAAAACAGAGATTCTGTGTTTTGCAAAATTGAACATTACACACTGATCAATAAGGCACTTAGATTGTGAACATTGAAAGAAATTCGTGGGATTCACGTGATTGACTTCCTGACTTGGAGGATCACAGTTTGGTACGTGGAATTCAACCGAGTTCGATATCTTCCGTTGCATTGAGAATTACAGGTTGGTGATTCTGATTATCTCAATTAATTAATTCCAACATTGGTATTAGAGCCAATGAGTTGGATTCTCGTACGTAACAATGTGAACTTCTCGTGTTTAAATGCATGCCTGTAATTATAGTTGATTATGCACGGCATAAATGAAGAATCTGTAAAAACTTTAGAATTTCGATTTTTTACTGTACATTCGTAGTATAGTTTAGATGATATCTGAAAATTTTCAGAATTTTTGGTGGGAGAAATAAATCGGTCTTTGGAAATTTACAAAAACTTTGATTTGAAATTACGAACAATATATAGGGAATCGTGATTAATTCTTGTTACTAGGTTGAAATATGTTGAAAGAGGATTCCATCAATATAAAGTTTGTTAATTTTGACCAAACGAGTGAGATATGAATTTTTTAAAAATTACGTTTTTTGGGCTATTTTTTTGAAAAGTTTCAGAAAGTTTAGGGGTTGCATTTTGAGAATTAGACATTCTTGAAGGACCTAAGTGTAAATTCAGAAAATAAATATTTGACCGAGTCAGATCAGGTCAAACCCAGCGAGTTGACTCGCGCGTGGGCTACAGAACTGGCGCGTGGGGGCGCGTGAATCGCCGAACTGGCGAGTGGTCGACGCGTGTAGAACATTGCCAGCGCGTGGATGCGTGAGAAGCATGGTCGGCGCGTGGAGACATTTACCGGCGGCTGACGACATTGCTGGGCTGTTTCCGGCGTCTAGTGGCGTTTCGGGACAGTTTCCAGCCTGCCGGATGTGATTTTTCGACGAGCAAAGTAGTTGTGCACTCTTTTAATCTTGTTTCACCTCGTTTAGACTCGTTATAACTCCGTTTTTAGTTCTGAAAATTTCTGTGAGCTCCATTTTTCAATTAATTTTCATAGTATGAAAGTATTTGAACGAGAAAAGTTCTAGTACTTATTTATCTATAAGAATGAGAACCTTAATTGAACTTATTTCACTTGTCAATTAGCTAATTACGCATTGAGTTAATTTCTTTACGTAATTGTGAGCTTGAAATTCATGTGTTAGAGTTTGTGAATATTAAATAAGTTTTAATGGTTGCTCGTTTTATGGGTGTGACTCAATATAATTAGTAGAACATTTAATGTTCAATAAATTCGAGATAATGGAGTTAAGCTCCATAATTTTAAGAATTACATGATTAAGAGCTATTTTTTTCGGAACTTTACGTTGCTTAAAGGAGATTTATTGTTTATCGCTCTTATATTATCACATAAGAATATTCTGATTGAAAAGTTCATGATTTAATTGGAGTTAAAACTCGAGCTAAGACAATTTCAAGAGAACTTATTGTAGTTTTCTGAGATGAATTATGTGTCGATTGGAAAGTGATAATTTTATGAAATTTTTTGACACGGTTGGTTAAAAAGATACTAGTAAACTGGTCGTTGGAATGACTTGTTTACATGCAAAAAATGATTTCGGGGATCCGACGTTCTTAACTTGAGAAGTTGGAGCAACATTCGGATGGAGAACCCTGATCTGTAATTTTTCCCATTATTTTTCATAATGTCAGTACTAAAGTAGTACTATAAGAGTGCATAAAATACATTGAAAATTATCCGAAATCTTCAAGGATATTGCCTGATAGTGTAGTTGAAACAAGATCTTTCTAAAATAACCATTGTAGTTGGTTTATTAAACTTACAATATTTTTTTTATTATCTAGACTATTTTGGATTGTTTTAACTTATGGCATGATTGTGATTTATTATGTTTATATTGATAAATGTTTAAGTATGCAAATTCATGTTGTTGAGTGGGAGTTTTAGCTATTTTTTGGATTAAATGCTAGAACTAATTTTGTTCATGTTTTGGAGCTGAATCTGTTAAATGAGGATACTTAGTGAGATTGATGATTAATAACTCTAAGTTATTTTTCGATATCAAATTTTGTGTCGAATTTTTCAGATGTCAATTAGCTTACCATTGAACATAGTGTTACATAAATGAACATTAACTTGTTGAATCACTTCGATTAAAAATCAGACAAAAGCAATGACCACTGAGTTAATTAGATTAAAAACTCAAAGGCGATAATAATGACACATGGTGTCATAATTAATTTTTAATGTTCTTGGAAGAACATGATTCATTGGACATTATCAACCATATTATGCATGATCCTGAAGTTAGGATGGAGACTCAGATTATTAAGGGTCAAGAGACTTACCATAATTGAAAGGTATTCACATAACTTGTGAAATACTGGTAAACTCGGTCATTGACGATATGATCTATAATTGTGAACAACACTGTATTGCCTATGATATTTGGGAATATTTGAAGGAGAAGTATGGTGATATTTTTTTAGAAACATCATATTCGGGATCGAATCCGATCACTTCATGAAAATTAGGAACACTTGAGGGTCATTACAAATATTTGATGAAAGTATTGAGACTTTCACTTAAACACCTCAAAACATTGAGTTATATGATGAGTGACTTGAAGTTGATTAAGTCTACATCTAATGTTCTCATTTCGGAATCCAGTTCTGAACAAAAGAGATACTGGAAAGAAAGGACATAGCTAGTAGCCTAAGACTGGGCACACTATTGGAAATCTAGATATCAATCTTAATGATAAGAAGTATGCTAGACTGAAAAGGGATAAGAATGAGATGACATGCTACAGATGTAACACGTGTGATCATTATACTCATGAATATCCCGAGTCCATGATGGACAAGGTAGTTCATTCTGATTTTTGGTTGTGGCATAAATGTCTTTAGTACTATATTTCCATCTAAATCTTATGATTGAGGATTATAGACACATGAATGACAAGCCATTGACTAAAGACATATGAGCATTTGTAGATCTCTGTCTCTTCCAAGAAAGACGAGATTGAATTGTGTAGGAAACCGAGCTCGAGTTAAAGTTTAAATACTCGTAAAACTTGAGATTGACAAAGGTCAATGTTTCATAATGCATGATGTCTAGTTTGCTCTAAAGATCACTCGTGATCTCACCTCCAGACCCGTTCTTCTATAATTAAGATGTGATTTATTATTTCATTTAGAGATGGCTGTGGATAGTATAAACAATGTGGATTATGGTACTAAACATTCATATTATTTTGGTTTGTATGAGAACAACAATTAGTTTTATGAAACAAGTTCATAGTTACTAAAGGTTTGTTCCTCTGACAATGCTTAAGTTATTGATGAAATTCGGTATGCTAGATTAGGTCATGTTGTGCAAGATTAGGAGAACTGACTTGTGAAAGAAAGACTACGGTGTTCGTCTTTATAAGTTGAGTTTTTAACACGTTGATATTGTCTTGCTCATAAGTGACTAAAAAACCATTTGATTATTGTTAATTCTTCATTGCATATATTTTGTTATGATAAATGTGATTTGTAAATGTCAAATAACATGGTGCTGGTTGTTTTCACTTCTTACGTCTATAATTTTTCACGTGTTGGACTTGTCCATACAATTTCTCAAAGTCTAGGCATTTGGATTGCTTTAGACATTATCTCATAAAGGTTGATAATAAAAGGCACAATTTTAAAGGTTTTAGGAACCTATAGAGCATGAATGTTTATCCAACAGTTCAAGGAACTGTGTAATGAAAACGACATAATTCAACAATTATCAAAACCTAATACTATTGCACAAGGATGTGACTATAAGAAGGAGTACACGTTGTTGGATATGGATGAGATCCATGATGGTAAAACTTTAACTATCATCTTCGGGAGATGAGTTGTTAATAATTGTCGACGTTTTTTTTGTGAAATACCTGTTCTTGAGTAATTTTTTTTATCTGAAAATCCGCAACTTATATACTTGATTCTACGAGTCAGTATGAAAAGTTGGGTTTGAGGGTTTAGAAACATATCTTCATAAGGATATTGTGTTAAATTTGAGCGATACATGTTGATCAAAGATTGTGGAGTTGGGAGTGTGACATGAGATAAAATCACATAATACCATTTTTTCTGAGAATTTCTTAGTATTGGAAGCATTTGGTATGCTAAACCATTTTTGTGATTGAAATAATCACTCTCTATCAGATCCAAGTGGGAGTGATTTACTTAATGTGATATTTGATAGAAGTTTACCCATTAAAGATCGGATGGATCTTGATGAGAGTAATTATCTAGAGAGGATGTCACATAGTTTCAATCTGAAAATTTTAGGAAATGTATGTTTGAGAGACATCATGCCTCCTCTGTATCTTCAGAAAATGAGATAAGTTTTTTAGTGAATGAGGAAGAACCTACAAACGTTTCAGAGGTTCTAGCTCGTTCTATAAAAGACTAATGAAAGAAAGTAATGGAAGAAACGACAGAGTCGATAAGGTCAAACCAAATTTGGAAACTTGTCAATCTTTTATCGAGACACAAATCAATTGAGAATAAATGGTTTCTCAATCAACTAAAAGATAGACTGATGGGTTTATAGTGAGGTAGAAAAGTTCACTTGATAGAAAATAATTATACTCAGATGTGGGTGTATAAACTTTTTTTCACCTGTTGTGAAATTTACCTTGATTCGTCTACTTCTGGCTAGATTTAGAATTACATTAGAATGGACATTTAAACTATGTTTTCTCAATGGAGAATTGGAAGGAGAAATCCACATGTTAAAAAATGTGGGATTCATAGGAGAAATCCACATGTTGAAAAATGTGGGATTCATAGGAGAAATCCACATGTTGAAAAAGGTGGGATTCATTCTTCAAAGAAGAGGATAATGTTTGTGAATTGATGAGATCGATTTACGAACTTAAACAATCCTCAAGATAGTGGTACTTGAGACTTCATTGAATGATTGTCTCATGTAACTTTGTGATGATAGACAAAGACCATTGTGCTTACGTTAAACGGTCCTAAGCAGTTTTGTAATTCTATCATATGCATCTTGATATATTATTAGCTGGAAAACAATAATGAGTATATTTCGGTGAAAATATTCATAGAGATAGTTCAGAGAAGTTACTTGGGTTGTCTCAGAGACATAGTAAAGAGACTTCTAGAACAAATTTAGAATGAATGTATGAAAGCCTGTTGATACTCTTGTTATAAAAGACGAGTCATTGAACTATAAAGAGTGTCCAAAGACTCAAAGATGGAGTGTTAGTAGTACTATATGCAAATGAAATCGAAAGTCTGATGTATGCTAAGATGGGTGCACATCTAGATATTTGTTGAGCTTTTGGTTTGGTTAGCAGATATCAATTCAATTCAGAATAGACACTACTGACAGTGTAAGAGATTGTAAGATATAAAAAATGTACTACAAATTAATTTGAACCTAAAGAGTATATAAACATGTATTATCCAGTGTGCAAGCAGGGCTTATGGAAAGTGCATCTGTGAGTATGAGAAATAGTTTGGGTATAATTTGATCAATCGAGTTGGGAACTTGATTATGAATACATAAATTTGATAAAAGGTTGAATATGCTCTTATGTTCAAGGGATTGAAAGAGATATGTCAACTGATGTTAAATTGAAAGAGTTTTGGGTATAACGAGTTTTGAAATCTTCATATAAAATTGGTTGAGTCGATATATATCCTTAACAAGTGTATAACATGAAAACTCATATTCTCGAGGGTCACACGATTTATATATCTGTATGGAAATGTGTTGTGTGATGGTATACATAAGTGAAGTAAAGGAGTGTAAGGCTCAAACTTAGTGGGAGATGAAAACTAATAAATAATAATTATTTATTTATTTAATACACACATGGAAGTGAATAATTAGAGGAGCGGTTATTTAGATAACCTCCTACATAAGAAAATTCAACGGAATTTTCCAATAACGATTTACGCAGAGAGAATTCCATTCTCTTCTCCACTCCTAAGACAGAAGGGATTTTCTACCGTCAGGAAGGGTGTTCGCCCTTCCTGATAAAGGGAGCCAATTAGAAAATGACACTTCATTTTTCTTCGCCATAGCGCGATCTAGTTTCGCCATACAATAAAATAATTAATTATTTAAATAATATATATATATAATTACCAAAATATCCCTATAACATTTTTTTTAATCTCAAATTTTATTAAATTTAATGTTTCATTCCATTTATTAAGGTGTCCCACATCGGATAAAGAGATGGTCTTGGGTGGGCTTATAAGCCTAGGCAATCCTCTCACTTAACACCTTGGTTTTAAGTGTAGAGTTAGGCCTTCTCAATCCAAATTAAAATCAATTGAAAATTTTCATCTGTCGATCAATGACGGCTAACTTTCACCTCTCACTTTCCTCCTCCTTCCCCCTCCCCTCTCCACTCCCCGCCAGCCAACACCGTCGACTCCTTGTCACCTCCTCCACCACCATCGCCCCATCCAAGAAAGTACAATTGAAAATTGGAGAATATTCGATCTCACTCAAACATCCTCTCCAAAATTCTAGATAAGAAGAATAATGTCAGTGTCTGGGTTAATACAGTAACTGAAGCTCTCTCCGAAGCCATTCACAGAAAGCAATATCCTCGCGCATTTCCCCATTCCTCTGTTAATCATTCCATTTTCTCCGCTGCTATTAGTTTTTTGAAAAATAACTCTACTAATAACAACCATTTGGATCGAGAAATCTGTGATGCTTCATTTATCAATATCTTGTAATTGCAAGTGTAGTTGTTGTGGAAGCTTTTGTGTTAATTTTCTAGGTATTTGATCATAAATCGAACAATTCGACCCTTTTAAGTATTTGAGATGCTAAAGCAGCAACCATTTTACGAACCAAAAGAAGAAGGGGCATATATGAAGCTCTCTTCTTGGGAGATCTGGACACTGGGCAAGCCTGCCAACTATTCGATGAAATGCTTGAACAAGGGTTGGAACCAACGACATTGCTTGATGCGTGCTGCAGGAGCAATCTAATTGATAGAGCCTTTTCAATTCTTGAACAAATGAAGACTCTACCTCTTTGCCAATCTGATGTCTATACCTATAGGGCTCGTTTGCTTTACTGGATAGGAAAGATAAGTCATGATAGGATTAAATAGGATTGCACTGTTTGGATTATAAATATTTGAATTTAGATATGTGTTTGGTTTGATTGATTACATTTTTTAATTATGTAATGATAAATTGCATTTTGTGTTTGGATTGAATGATAAATGAGATTGAAATGACAAAAGTCAATTTTGCCCTTTTCTTTTACCAAATAAATTCTCTTATTTTATAGCTTCTCGTTTCAATTGCATAATGCTACTTTAACGAATTTCATAATGTACAAATTATGTATGTCATTTTCCTATGAAATACAAGCATTTTTAACTTTTGTGTGAATAATTAATCAATGCGTGGAGTTTTGTATATATTGAGATATAGAACAGATATTAAAGCTCGTGAACAAAATATACAATTAATCAAGAAAAAAAAAACTCCATTTCAGGCATTTAGTTTTAAGGGATTCACATTCCAGCACTGAAGATATGGACATGCAACAAATACCCATAAGTAATGTGCACTTCCACTTTGAAAATTTTGATAAAATTATAACATTAATACAGGATACACATTGTCTCATTTGCAAGAGCTTCGGGACTTTTGAGTTGCTTGTATATTTCAGACGTGTCACAATAATTTACAACAATAGAGAGCAAATGTTTCCATTCCGTCTAAGCACTGCACCATCATCTTCTGCAGATATCAACACACTCCATACCTGTAGACAAATTACTTGGAATTTTAATGAGTGATGCATAACATATGGAATACAAGATGCTGTGAAAATAGGAAAAAACTTAGGTGCAAACATAAGATAACTTCATAGTTGGTCGAACGATGGGTGAGGGTGAGGGAGTCGAGCTTGGGACGCAGACCTTACAAAAGAATAGTTATAGTAGCAAGCAACATAGGCAACCAAGATGGTATCCCGTAGACCAGACTGCATTCGCCTCATAAGGAAGGAAAAACTCCCCACTATCAGTCATTAACAAAAGAGACTTATGCCAAGAACACAACAAACCTTCCCTTGGAATCGGTCACAGAAATTAAAATTTCAGGGGCAGAGTGCATTTTGGATGAGTTTATTATATCTAATTGCACTCATTTCGAATCTATGAAGCTTCATATATCATTTCAGACCAATTTCTCTGCAAAGGAAGAGATGCAATTTAAGTATATGACACAATTCTCAAACTATTTACGAGAGATGAGAAAACTTATGGTGGTAACCAAATCAAATACAAAAAACTTGCTTTTGTTCACCCTTCAAAGTCACTAACAACAACATTATCAAGGCTCACAACCACACATAAATAAATTAATGAACTTAAAAAAGCACAAAAAATGTGGATATAATTAGAATTAAAAGAAGAAAACACATAAGGCAAGGAATGATTTATGATGTCTGGACCTCCTTAGATTACAAGCTGGTTTAATAGATCCACAACTACAACTTAGCTAATAAAAAAAAAAGGATTACACCACCTTAGATTACAAGCTAGTTTCTGCAACTGTGGAGGATCAATATCAGCACAATCAAATCACCCTCCTTTTGCATTTCAATGAATGCATTGGGGAGCAATATAATTCAAACGATAGAACTGTAATAATGTTTCCAGTAGAAGTGCTTATTCAAATAGCTAATTTTGAAACCACAAAACAGTGCAAATAACCCTCTAATATTCATAATTTACTGTGAGGTACATCCAATATTCAGTTTATTACATAGAAATATATCATTATATTCAAAAATTTAAAAGCCCGGAAAGATGAGGGATGGTCATGACTGAATAATTGAATACAATTAATTATTCTGCACATTTAGTACAAATTGGGTTCAAAACGAAAGTTCAAGAAAAATAATTCAATTTCCTAATTTTGCTGTTCCCCGACTTCTATCCAAACAATCAAATATGTATGCTAAACGAAATCAAATTCAGGAACAATAAATAAAAACTCCTATTTTCGCTATTCACCTACATCAGTATAAACAAAATCACAGTAAAATTAACACACTCGAGAAGGCAAACAAACTCAAAATAAATATAGGGAGAATCGGACGAAACAGAGACAAATAGAGAATCGTACATCGATCGAGAGAGACAGAGATAGAGGCGGAATCGTTAATGTTTCCGATATTCTAGTCGAGGAGAGCTTTATGATATGACGTCCACATTGCTTACATAACTTCAACCAACTTGACGGAGACAACCATGAATGCAGAACGATTACAAATGGAGTTATAGGGTTTCTTGTGTATATGTATGTGGCATTTTGTAATTAACTCGATGAAGAAGGGTGTTTTCGTCTGAAATTTTATAAATTGAAGGGCACAATGGATTTTTCACATTGTCCCAATTATAGTTTATTAAGTTGGACAAATAAACTCGCACTCACCATTGAGACTAGAAATCAGGCGTTGGTAGGTTTAGTTGGGAAAATAGACTCGGGCCCAACTTTTTCTCGGGCTTTAATCCAACAATTCAAACGTAAGAAAAGTTAGGTTTATTTAATCTTTCCAAGCTTTTCTCTGAAACCAAACGAACCCATAGTATATTGATTAAGGCTTGCATTGATGCTTCTCGTTTTGATCTAGTTGAATCCCTCTACGATCAAATAGCTAAAAGATTAATTACTTAGAATATAGTGTTGACTGTTGAGTGATTATGGAAAGGTCGGGAGATATGCAGAGATGGAGAAGGTTTTTTTTTTTGGGGATGCTTGACAGCACGACTAGCCCTCCTAACGTTTGGACTATGAATATGATTATCAGCTTGTTTGGAAATGACGGTTCGATTGAAATGATGGAAAGATGGTACTAAAATTTTAGAGATTTTGGAATCGACACTCACTTTTAACATCCTGATTGGTGCTTATGGTAAGAAAAAAATGTATGATATAAAATGTCAGCAGTGATGGAGTACATGCCCAAGCTTTCATTTCCATGGACAACTTCAACATATAACAATGTAGTTGAGGCATTTTCAGAAGATGATGATGCAAAGCACATGGAGGACACGTTTGAAATTAAGCTTGACACTAAGACCTTGTGTTGTCTCATAATAATTACCATTAACCTTACAAAAGCTAATTGATATGGTCATGGATAGTGAGGATGCAAAACACATCATCACTCTAAATCAACATTTTTTTTCAGTTCTATATGTTGTTGTAGAAACGCCTAGTTCTGGGATTACGATTTCCCATGTTATAAAAGTTGAAAGATCTTGACAAGTACACAGTCGAGATGGAAGGTGTCGAGAGGCCTGTCATTCCTGCCAGTGAACCTGTACACAAATATTCCTCATCATGAAATCATACTACAAGAATTCACTTCGTGAACTGGGCAATATGTGATTGTAACAAGTTGTAATTGTAATGGTCTTTTAGACTATGTTTTTTTTTTTTTTTTTTTTGTAGTTTATGAATTTGGAACATATTTTCAGTGGGTTATGACACTATTGAAATTTTTTGTGTGAAATTAAGAGCTTTCATTAATCACGAATTGTAGGCCTCAGGCCTTACATCTTTAAATACTGGTTACAGCAGGTAGGTACATCATCAATCCAGAACTTCTCAAAACCAATCCTATTTCCGTAATGAGCCAAAAGGTGGGCCACTCTATTGGCCTTCCTACATATAAAATTACAAGAAGTGTAAACAAATTTCCGTGCTAGCATGTAAAGGTCTTCAACTGCCTTGTATATGGGTCGAGGTCCGTAGCTCCATGAAAGGCTTGGATCGGACGAGAGAAAGTGAGTCTGTTTCAAAGATCAAAATTTTAAAGCCCATTTTTAGGGCTTTCTTGACAGCAAAGCAAAGAGTCAAAGTTTCAAGTAAGGTGTTGTCCCCAACTGCAATGATTCTCTTCGATCCCACCTTCACCACACAACCATAATCATCCTGCCTTCACCAAACGACATAAAACAAAGTTAAAAGGCCTGAAATATTGTATGCTTTTGATCAATCTTTTTATGAGTTCAGTAAACAGAAAAGGGTTATATAAAAATACATTCACCAAGTTGTTACATTTCTTTTTTTAAATCAGAAAAAGAGTGAATATTATTAATTAACAAGAAATGGGCAATAAGGTATGTCCCAGTGAGACCTACAATGCAAAGTTCCAGCAGTAGCTTCAATCAAACATTTAGCAGGAAAAATAATAATGAAAAGGTTACCAGTTGTTACATAAGTTGCCTCCAACTGCATATACACTTGAGAAGCTCTATTTTATAACATCATATCATCTCCTAACTCACTGATAACATTTTCCAGTGTATCCAATTACCAATGGCTCTGAAATATATATAAAAGATCAAAGTATTTGTCAGAGAATATAGCATTGCGCAAGTTATTACATGGGACTCTCATAAACAATAATATCACTATAAATTATTATTCAAGCTAGTAAAGATAACAATTATTTGTGTCTACCTTTGAAGGAAGTTCCTTCCAGATATTGCTGCATAACAACAAATGATGAAAAATGATTTACACATTTTGGTTGGGTATGAAGGATACCACAGCCAATCAAGTATAGAAGGAAAAGAAGTTCAAGAATATAGAGCAAAAATGACACCAGAAAGCTGCATATTCTAAGAAAAACTAACACCTCAGGTCTATTTTGAGGAAATAAATTGTTTGAACACACGACCCTTCCAGCCTTCCATCTCGAACCTTTGATAGAGAAGGCTTAGATGAACAAGAGAAGAATACACTTGATATTGATACAGAGAACCCCAATAGAGCCTAGAGGAATTAATCATTTTGCCACAAGCATATATCTGCACTTTACAATAGAATACTCAATAATCTGTCCATACACCTATCGCCCCTATTTATACATAATACCCCAAGACTAAACTGCCACAGTAATAAAAGAACAACAAGAATTACAAATGCTACCTTCTTCTCGCGACCTTTATAAACTTGAATAAGAGTTGTATCATATTCTTATGAAGATTCATGTTTAAATTTCCCATCATCAATATCTCCTAAAAGAAAAATTGGTATATAAAAGAATTCCATTAAAGTGGCATAAGGAGTACCAAACATATTACAGTCAATGGAAACAACAATTCAATAAAGCAAGCTACAACAAAAAAAATTAAATAGAAGAACCCAATAGGACATAGATCATGTATACCAGTAGCAGACTTTGATGGAAATACACAATTCTATATAGAAAACTTAATGTCACCATTCGTCAACAGAAGTCCCTTTGAAGATCACAATCACATTAAAAATTCCATAGTTTTTTAGGCCACCGAGAATAACTGCATATTATACAAACAATCACTTACCTGCGATTCTTGATTGTCTCGTTTGAAGAACTTGAATACTAATATGGGTTTTCTCCTATTAAGGAGCGCGAGTCTTGATTAGTTTCCCCATTTTCAACATAGCTTTTTCACTTTGCTCTCGATCGGTCTTTCCTCTGAAATAAAATGAACGAATTCATCTTCTTTCTGGCCGCTCCTCTCCTCTTGCAGCAATGAGTATTTGAGAGAAGATGAACATCTTTTTTAGGCACTGAGATGTTTATGATTTGATACATTCCCTGGTGATAATGAGGATCAGTAATGGAGATATCGCGATCGATAATTTAATCAGAATCTTAATAATAGTGTGATTGTTTGGAGGGTATTTATGTCATTTTATATTTATTAAATTAATTTATTAGTGGGACGATATAGTGCAATTGCACATTGCATAGAGCAAACGCACTATTGCAAAGTGCAATCATATATAAATAATTATATACGTTGGATCATTGATCCAACTATACGATAGAAAGACCCCAGACAGAAACAGAAAAACAGAGATACAGGTTGGTGATCTCAATTAATTGATTCCAACAAAACCACTAAAAATCAATTTTTAATATCACTCAAACCCAAAATAAACATCATTTGAACAAGTGATGCACAAGAAATTAACTCATATTCAAATAATTTCTCCTTCTGATTCCTTTTGACTGACCAAACAACCTAAAACCGTTCTCTAAATTTTTGGTGTTCAAACTTCAACCATGCCAGTAGAACGACGTCGTAGAAGATAGATTGTTTGTTAAAAGTTAAAACCGCCAATCCCAAGTGTGTGGCGCTGAAGTATCAATCAAACAGCTCAGATATTTTTGGCCGTAATAGTTTCCCATGGCTATGGCTATGGCTACCGGAATATACTCCTCTAGTCCCTACTCTCTCGCCATTGTTTCCTCATCTTCTTCGGGTATTCTCTCACTTACTTCTTCTTCGATGCTTTCAACTGTTTTAGTTATTTATCTTTAAAATTATGCAAAAGGTACAAATTCGGAGGGTGTGAAACTGAGAGATAACTGGAGGCAAAAGTCCAGACCCATCCCTCCTGGTGGTACCTACCCTGCCAAGGACCACTGCAGGTACTCACTCCATTCATACTCTGTTTTTTTTACTCCCTATTGATTGAGTTTAATTTTGTAAACTTCTACGTTTTAAGTAAATAAGAGGTTGGATTGTGTGTGTCTATGTGTGGTGTGGATCAAAAGTAGTAATGACATTTTTTGTAAAATTATGAATATCGTTGATTGAGGGTTTACTATTTTAGTTCTTTTGGAACTTAAAAAAAGAAAAAAGTGTGCAACTTAGTAGATGACATAGGCAGTATCTATATCTTTAAATAATTAACATTACGTACTTACATGATGTGTGTATTTAGAGTGAATTAAAAAAATGATCTTATATTTATTGGTGTTCGTGATTTTAGTCTTGCAAATTAATTTTCTCAATTAAGTCCAGTAGTAACTTTTGAAATGATACAATTCAAACGAAAAATGGTACTAGTTAATTTGTGATTTTTTTAATTGAAGTTAATATGTTGGGGGTCTCATTATGCGAAAATTCCTGAAATTCCTGCAGCTCATTGAGGACACATGCAAAAATTCTGCAGCCTTGTTCATATGTAGGACTAAAATTGCATCATTTTAAAAGTTACGAGACTTATGAAAAAATTAATTCATATGGGACTAAAATCGCCACCACCCACTAGAATCTAGATACGGGACCAGTTTTGCAATTTACTCTGTATCTTAATAGGTGTAGCATCATCAGTTCCTGTTATTTTCTTTTTGAGAATGTAAAACTGTTTAAATATTGGTAACTGGTTGGGCTCACTTTAATGGGTGCACATTGAGGTTGGTTTATGTTTATGCAGTACTCCAATCATGAATATTGCTTTGTTTATGTATGAGTTTTGAGAAGCTTTAGGTTGTGTGTAAGAAAGGTTGCATGATGATGGTTCTCGTTTTTTTCGTTTGAGCAGTAATTGTGGGCTGTGCGATACATACTACATTGCTCATGTCAAGAATGCTTGTGCTTTCTTGGGAGATGGAATGTCTAGAATTGAAGTAAGTTTTGTTTCTTTCTTTTGTCATTTTTTTGTGTGTGTGTTTCTGGGATTGCTCATGTCAAGAATGCGTGTGCTTTCTTTACTTGGAATGCGATCGATCTTTTATTTTCTTTTAGTAGGTTTAGTTGTAGTTGAAATTCGTTATTGTTACTATATATTCACATATGATCTACACATTTATGCAATGGGGTGAAACTTGAAAGTCAAAATCATTACTTGACGATTAGCTGAAATGGATAGATCTATATCCTTTTGTGAAACGTTTCCAAAAGTACTATGTTTTTGTTATGTGGTTGTCTATTAAAAATGTAATATTGTTGATCTTTTTTTTTTTTTTATGTCTTAGGCTCTTGAACCGATTGTACATGGACGAGGCAGGAAAGCTGATTCGCTAGATGAGACTTATATGGGTGTTTATGAAAATCTACTCTATGCTCGCAAAACTAATCCCGTAGAGGGTAAGGCCCAAATGGTTTTGTATTACTCTATATATTTTTGCTATTCTTAAGTATTTCTTATGATGCCATTCAATTATTTTATGGTCATATAAGTTTACCTCTTTAATAAAAAAAATGATGGTATAGTTGCTTGCATAAAAGTTGTATTTAATAATCTCCCATTTTTGGTGGAGAGTTCATATATGTTAGTTTCTCTAAAACTCATCTCATGTAATGACTTAGGACTATGCAACTCTTCTAGCATGTCTCAGTCAATACTTCTACTCATGTCCCATTTACAGAATCCTTGATGTGTGGCGTTTCCTGGATTATATGATTAGATTATTTTTAAAGCTAAATTTCCACAACTAGGGTAATTTTAAATGTGTATCTGATGAAAGTTGATAGATCACATCAGCAAAAATAAGGCCATAATTATCTGAGTTTGGGCATAGCAGTGTTGCTGACTAATAACTCCGAATTATTTGTGTTCAGTGCTGGTGTCTTCTCTCTGAATATAGTTATATTATTGAAGTAAAGGTTCTTAGTGTAGGTTGTATCTAAAAATAATTTCCTAGAACTAATTAAAATCAGCTTGTCTTGTAGAATGTTATGTTAAATATAATGCGCGTACTGTACATAGTTTTAATGATTGTAAGCAGGTTACTCCTACGTATTTGTACATATTATCTGTTCATAGAGTTCTGATCTTGTTATATCTTACATATATTTTGAAGTCGCAATCATGCATAATTCTATTTCAATAGGGGCTCAGTGGACAGGCATAGTGACCACAATTGCTATGGAAATGCTCAGAACTGGTATGGTTGAAGCTGTTGTCTGTGTGCAGAGGTAAGTATCTTTTTAACGATCCCATGCCTCTTAAAATAGTTTATCATCATTCCTTGATTTATCAATTTTTGTTCCAACTCTTCTTTGTATCATCCCAGTGATCCAGAAGATAGATTTACTCCAAGACCTATCTTGGCGAGGTTTGTTTCATTTAGTTTCCATATTGTTGATAAATTTCACACTGCTCGGCATCTGTGTTGATATGTAATTGAACACTGTTGAAATTATTAGGACTCCAGAGGAAGTTCTTGCAGCTAAAGGAGTTAAGCCAACACTATCACCTAATCTTAATACTCTGGCATTAGTTGAGGTCCTTCCTTCCTATCCTCCTTTTGAATTTGCTAAATCCTGCGCCTGTCACATTGTAATTTTGTTGCACGTTATGCTGCTGGTTTTCTATCTAGTTGGTTTTTTTTTTTGCTTAACTTAATATAAAGTTAAGACTCCTTTATCATTCAGCTAAAAAAAATTGTTTGCTGAAAGGAAATCATTGAAGGCATGCTCTAAATATGAACAATCTTTTAGTGAGCTACTGATTGGTGTTTACTTGTTAAACACGATTCACTCCAAAGAGCTATAAACAACCTTTTGTTACTAAATGTTACTGTTCATTGAAAAATATGGGCGTGACAGGCACATTATTATAAACCTTAAGCTATGTTTGATTTAGTTTAATAGTGGATCTTGGAAATTGATTTTGAAATCCTGATATATAGTAATGGCGTGTTTTTGTTCTGGGATTTTAAGTAGGGTGGTTTTTGGTATTTAACTTTATGTCAATTCAATGTGTAAGAGTGAATGATGTTGTATTATCATGTTGTTGTTGGGTGTGATTGTAATGATTGGATGATGTGAGTTATTATTATTTTTTCTTATGCCACGGTATCCGGTCCAAGGACCGACTAATCCGAGGGACCAATCCCACCGCCCACTTGCGGGGGCCCGTTTATAGCTAGAGCTTTGCGCTCTGTATGGACATGGCCCCATAGAAATTAAGTTATGATTTAAATATATTAAACTGTTAGGAGAGATTATGTTAAATATCATCGGGCCATGGGCC
The DNA here is from genome assembly GCA_963675135.1 of Galeopsis tetrahit. Taxonomy (NCBI): domain Eukaryota; kingdom Viridiplantae; phylum Streptophyta; class Magnoliopsida; order Lamiales; family Lamiaceae; genus Galeopsis; species Galeopsis tetrahit. Next base: position 48,156,301 of record OY776124.1, read on the forward strand.
TTAGTTGCTGCTGTTTGTTTAATTATTTATGCTTTAAGTTGCTTAATTATTTGGTAATTTTGGTTTATCTTGGGCTTGTTACCGGTTTGGCATTGGCATAATTATTTTGAGGGTTTTCTTGTTTTCTCTCGTGTTGCTCCCTTTGCCTCTAACATATTATTTATTGTATTGAAAATTGTGATAGTAGGTTTATAGGTGTTGTAGTGGTGGTTTTATAAAATCAGATTTCAAAATCTGAAAATCGAACGGTCTTTGGATTTTCAAATCCTAAAACTGGTTTTGATATTCCAAGCATCACCTGATTGATCACTTTTACGTAGAGGTTACTTGGCTTATGGAGTAGCATTCGGAATCTTAGAAAATAACTATGTATGTTAAAGGTTATGGTTACTAAACACAAATGTTATGTTATCTGATCTGCTTATTACTACCTGACTGCTCTGTCTGGTTCTGTCCGGCTTTCTAATGCTGCCTAGGGCATATAGATGATTATTGATTAAATATGCTTGATAAAGAATTTGATCTTTCTGAAAATATTTCATTGAAGGTTTAATTTTATGAGATGGAGGGGATGCTATATAAGCCTGTAATATTCAAGAAAAAGCTTTTTTGACAAAATAAAGTTTCATATTAACTATGGTTTTGTAAGAAGAATATTTTGATGCTACTCATATATACTCACTCGTTGTTGATGCACTCTGTGGTTTTTATTTTAAAGTGTTCAGTATCGTCACAAATTTTTACCGATTTAATATATTTGTTCACATGAAACTTCTTAAATTGTCTTCTCAAGTTGTCAAATTAGAAAGCAGCTTGATTAATGTTTAGTAGTGAGAGAAGTAAATTGTGAATTTCCATTCTCAGGCTGCTGGTGTGAAACGTCTACTTTTTTGTGGTGTTGGCTGCCAAGTCCAAGGTATCAACATCTTATAAGCACATACTTCTTCCATTAATTGCTCATTGTGACTTGTACTATTTTTAATGCAGAATAATTTATTAAAGTGCAGCACTAAGATCAGTGGAATCTCATCTGAATCTGGAAAAGCTTTATGTTCTAGGAACAAATTGCGGTAACTAAAATACTTGTCTGTGTTTCAGCATTTTAAATTCTGAAGTAAATATAAGTTTTTTTTTCCCATTGTTGAGTGCATTGTTCTGTTTGTAGACATAGAATTGGAACATATATAGCTTTGTGATGATTATTTGGTATCCAGAACAATATGATATCCCAAAGGGTGCTGAAATTTAGAAAGTGGAAAAATTATTATTATACTTTGATAGAGCATTACCTTATTCGTTTCTTCGATGAAGTTGATTCTGTAAACATTCTTATAACCTAACAAAGTTTTTTCATATTGATGAAGTTTCCTATATCACAAATTTTTCTATGCAGTTGATAATGGCAAACGAGAAGGCTTAGATAAGTTTCTGAAGGCTGCTAGCACTGAACCAGAAACTGTTCTTCATTATGAATTTATGCAGGATTACAAGGTTTCTCTCTTTAAATTCATCTATCTGCGCTTAGATTCAGAATCCCAATTTTTAAAGAATATAATATGAATTTTTGATAGGAATTACATTTCCTAGAATGATCTAAATTACATAATTTGTTGAGTTTTATATACATTTGAAATGATTAATACGGACATGCCGAAGATCATGTGAAATATTTAAGACATTTTATTTATTGGCACTAATTAAATATTGCTAGTAATTTCTAATATTATGCTCTAATATTGAAGCACTTTTCATCTCAAGAAAATTAGAAATATGTTCCATCTTTAATTTATTACTCGTAATTAGACATTTTTTCTAGATCAAATATGCCAATTTTTTAATATTTTGCTTTCTAAACCATTATACTACTGTACTATTTAAAGGGCCCGCAATATGGTCATGTCATTTTATTTCCTTTCAAACTTGATGCTTGCACTATTATCATGTGCTGCTCACCACATGACAAGTGGTAGTTATATACTGTGAATCAAGATAGAAAGTGTTGGTTGGCCGTTGGTGGGAAATTAGCCAGAGAGCGACTTAAATTTTCATGGAGAGTGATATTTCCTTTATCATCATATCCATAATTTTGATATTGAACTTATTTAAAATATTCAATATATTCTTTTCTCTCACGCGTGCCTGAGAGTGAACTATAATATTATTATACAAGGTAATTCATGGGTTTTAATGCCAAATACATGTAAGTAGAATGAAAAAATCTTCATGTTCAGTATGACACAAGCTTGATTGTAGCTCATTTTCCCTGTAAAAGGCCAGTTTTCTATGGGTGATTTCTCGAAGTACTATTGCTAGGATTTTTATATATCTGTTCTTGAGGTAGCTGCTTTCCTGTTTGATTCACAGTTACCGAAAACCTAAATGTGAATTTCTTTGTCATGTTATATACTAGGTTCATTTGAAGCATTTAGATGGTCATATTGAAGAGGTAAACTAGTTTTATCATATTTCATGTATTTAATTCGTGATATCGTTCGTGCTGCTTGATCCAACAATGAATTCTTACTAAAGCAGGTTCCCTATTTCTGTCTCCCAGCCAATGACTTGACTGATGTGATTGCTCCTTCTTGCTACAGGTAACTCCTGATTTGCTTTGTATCGTCTATCATCATTCACAAGTTTCTTTAGAAGGTGAATTAGTGTTACCAGAAACTGGCCTTGCATTTTCTAACTATGTTAAAGCACTCCATAAAAATAAGTGAGAATAGGAAATGGAATTATGAATTTTCACTTCGATACCTAGCTAACAGCCATTTGCATAGCTTTAACAAGATTAAACTGAACCATGATAGTATCTTTATGCTCAAGTATTTTCATGCTCATATGTAATTATCGAATCTTATTAAAAATCTCTGAGACATTTGCCCTTTCATTTATATTTATCTTCAAAAACTTTAGTAGCACAAAGATATGCATGTCGCATGACCAACTTCTTTACAATACCTGGTGTACTTTTAAGTTGTATCCTTGCCTGACAATTTCTTTGCTTGATTCCTCCATCTAACCCATTTCTATTTCTTCCTATGATATTTACCTCTCAAACTTATTCATTCTTTCACGTTTCAACAATGCATACACTCCCTCCATTCCACAAAGATAGGCCTATAGTTATTTTCACACAAATTAAGAAATGGAAGTTTATAGTTAGAACATTAAATTTTTGCTTTATTTTCCTATTTTTCCCTTGGGTCTACTCGTTTCCCAAGACAATTACTGGTACCTAGATATTGATTTGGAATAAAACAAGATACATTAATTAAATAGGGACAAAGATGGAAACGAAAAATTAATGATATACTGTATTAAATATAATAACTGGCCTATCTTTGTGGGACGGACGAAAATAGAAAACAAACCTATCTTTGGGGGGCGGAGGGAGTTTTTAGTTATCCCTGCCTTTTTATATTTTTTTCATTCTTCGAACTACACTTTGTTGATATATACTATGTTGTTTCACTGCAGCTGCTTCGACTACACAAATGCTTTAGCGGTGAGTGTTTCCCTTCTTTATCCAAATGTCCATGATATTCTTTTTGGCTTCTATGCCAGTAGTGACCAATTCTTAATTCTCTTTGCACTGGCTCTCTATTAAATTTTTGGTGATATTTTTGGGAAATTAGAATATATGTCACTTTAGATAACCACTTTTGAAAATTGCCACCCAAAACAAATCTGGACCAAATTACCCTTAACTGTCTAACTGATGTGTTTCTCCTACACTCCCAAGCATATGGACTTACGTATATGCAAAGTGTAATTGTAGATAGTTAACTATCGTAAGTCAATCTGGCAAACATCTTGAATAGGTTCGAGATGATTGTAAAGTTCATTCTGTGAGACCTTGGAAAGTGTTCTAAAGGTTCTAACAAACCTGGTCCTTGAAACTTGAAAGAAAGGAGCATATAAACAGGAAAACTACAACACTATTAGAAAATTAATATACAAGAATTAATTTCCCACCTCTCTACAAGTTCGAACTTTTAGATGAGACAAAATTCTTTCATGGTATCAGAGCCTCAAGGCTCACGCTACACGTCCTGGGTTCGATTCCTGCTAAAAGCAACTCCACCCATTTAAATTGTCCAGTGAAGGGGAGTATTAGGAAATTAATATACAAGAATTAATTCTCCACCTCTCTACAAGTTCGTACTTTTAGATGAGACAGAATTTTTTCAAACCCTGGGTTTCATAATTACCCAAAGTAATGAATTGTCTTTCACTGTTCTAAACTATTCCAGGATTTGGTAGTAGGTTACATGGGCGTGCCCAAATACGCTGGGGTTAGCATGACACAACATCCACAGTATGTCACTGTAAGGTAAGGTGATTTCTGGAATTCACAAATTTTTAAAGTCCCATAAATAATGCTCCCTCAAAGTATTAATATGATTTCACAATATCTTTTTTAACATTTTGTGAAACCTTCTTTTATTAAATAGGCGTCATTGAGTTCTTTTATTAAATAGGTTTTTATTAGAGTTGAAATTGAGTTACAAATTAATAAAATAAGCTTTGGCAGAACATTAAAAAAGGATTTCGCAAAACCATATTTCAATACTTGTAAGGGTTTTTTTTTTTTTTTTTTTAAGAGAATGTCATTTTTTATCACTAAAGTTTACATTGTTTCAGATTTGGTCACCAAGTTTCACTCGTCATAAAAAGTAGTCATGGAGCTAATATTTTAAGGCAAAAACTTATATGCAATATTGCATGTATGCAATATTAACTAATTAAGGTAAATTAAGTCAAAATTGGTCAACGTGGGTCAACCTTAATTAAAATATTTATTCTCGCCCTAAAATATTATCTTACTACATGACCAAAATTATGTTATTACAAGACCTAAATTTTGTCACTACAAAGCCAAAAATGTATTACTGCAAGTCCAAAAATATTCTGGACACTTATTTTTTTTGGGCAAAATTACTAAAATAAATTTGACTTATTCGGCTACTACATGACTAAAACTATGTTACTACAAAACCAAAATTTTATCACTACAAGATCAAAAGTGTATTACTACATGTTCAAATATATTCTGAATGTTTTGACATGTAGTATTAAATTTCTTGCCTTGTAGTGGTAATATTTTGGTCTTGTAGTAACAATATTTTGGTCATGTAGTAAACCACCTGTTTGCAACTCGCGAATTTTATGGACAATCCGGATCCTGACTTATGACCCGTGAATTCTTTAAAATTGTCTTAATTTGACTTTTGAGCTTAGAGTTTTGACTTGCCTAATTGGGATGAAATGCATATATCAATATTTCACACAAGATTAACCCATATTTTAATCAATTTTGATCACCACGTCAGTTAGTCAACTAACAGGAATAAACCATTTAGGGAGCTAAATATAATTTTTTTTGAAAAACTGAAAATATATAATTAAAATTTGAATCATATTTAAAAATCAAATAAATCTTAAGAATAACTGAATTAAAAAATATCAATTAAATAAAATCCTATAGATATTATAAAAATCAACTAAATCCTCAAAAATAAATACATTAAAAAACTCAATTAAGAATATAAAAAATTTTAAAAATCAATTAAAACTAAATAATATATGAAAACTATTAAAAAATTCAAATAAACCTTAAAAAATAATTTAAATGATTTTTTAATGTTTTTTTCATATTTATTTAGTTTTTATATATATATATTTTTAAGATTTAGTGGATTTTTAAAATTATTTTAGAAGGTTTATTTGAATTTTTTAATAGGTTTTTAGATATTTTTTAGTTTTAATTGATTTTTTATATTCTTAATTGAATTTTTTAATATATTTATTTTTGAGGATTAAGTTGATTTTTATAATATTTATCAGATTTTATTTAATTAATTTTGTTTAATTTAATTATTTTTAAAAGATTTATTTGATTTTTAAATATATTTCAAATTTTAATTATATTTTTTTAGTTTTCTTTTTTCTTTTTAAATGGCTTATTTCGTTAGTTGATAGTGGTCGACTGACGTAGTGACCAAAATTTATTTAAAAAACTAGTTCCATGACTACTTTTGTCTTTTGATGATTAGTGAAACTCGGTGACCAAATCTGAAATGAGGTAACTTCAGTGATCGTAAATGATATTTTCCTTTTTAAGTAAAAATAATTTAAGGATCTTTCAAAATAAATGTGGATACTTAGGACCTTTAGATGCATTATGCCTTCTTTCTGCCTTTTTCTTTGCAACGCATGGTTGGTTCTATGATACTTTACTTTTACTGAATACTTGCTCATAGATTTTTGTCTTCTTAAATGGTAGAAATGAACGTGGAAGGGAGATGCTAAATCTGGTGAAAGATCTTCTTGAAGTTACTCCCACAATTAGTTCGGTAATGAACATCCATGCACTATATAATTTTGGTAGTATATTTGTGCAGGATTCTGACCGAGTAGATTTGTTGTTTCAGGGCCAAAGGCAACCATTTGTTATGGAAACTGTAAAAGCTGATGATAAAGCTAAATTAGGTATGTAATGGCATTTTATCAGATACAAGTATCGCTGAATGTATGACCTAGTTTGCCTTCTCCCGTCTTACCTTGGAAACATATTGATAGATATACATGCTCGACTTATTGAATATAGATTGGCAATGTCTTCTTTTATATTGTTAAGATTATAAGGCCTCGTTTGAGTGCAAGTATTGGATAATCATTAATTTTGAATACTTGGATGTGTAATACGATTCACTTTATACATACTTTATTTGGAACCAAACGAGGCCTAAAATGATGTCCTTATATTGAAAATTGGAGCTCTTGATATTTCCATGTGATACGGAGCTCATGTTTTCCCTCAGGCAAAGGTCCGTCTCAGCCTGCCCCAAAGTTCGTTGGCAATTTAATAGCATTCATTTTAAATCTGGTATGGATAGTTTGCTCTTAAATTATTGAGGATATTTGAAAGCTTGTGTATCCTGATCTTGGTTTTGTTTGTTACAGTTTGGTCCTAAGGGTCTTGAATTCGCTCGTTATTCGTTGGATTACCACACTATCAGAAACTACATTCATGTAAACCGTGTTTGGGGAAAAGAGAGGTACGTTAAAAAGAAAGTAGTAGGGAAGAGTAAGGTGTTGATAAATTTGTGATTTTTGCAACATTTTTGGATGCAGAGCTGACAGGCACATGCCAACGTACGCAAAGAAACTCGTATCTATGTACAACAAGAATGGAGAAATTGATCAGATGCTTTCTGCTAAATGAGAGCCGATTTGTGGAATAATATTATCTGTTTTTTGTAATCCAACTGACTTTAAGATGTGTATTACAAGTAGAAGCAATACTCAAACCTGGATATTCTCCATCTTTAGTGAAAAGATGTCAATTTCTTGTAACCTGGAGACGAATATATATAGTTCATATCTGAAGTATTTGAATTTTGACAGCTTCTACTCTTACTTCAACCTTGTATATCATGTTGCTGCTGCTGCTGCTTATCGACGTAGTTGATGCATTATACGAGTAATACTCAAGGTTCAATTCAGCTCGTCTTGGTAACTTACATAACATTATATATTTTATTTATTTATTAATGTATATCTGTAAATATTTAGCATTTTATGGGTAATGTAATAAAATTCTATGTGAATTCAATTAAGTGTAGCCAGTATAACTGAGTTCGTTTCAAGTTTTTTATATATATTTTTTACTTAAAAATTTGGGGAGATCACTATTAGCTCCCATGTGGACTAAACAATTGCAACCCACTCCCACCCAAAAAAAAGCCCAAAAAAAATGTTGCAGGAGCTTCCAAATCATAGGGAAATTGACCACAATATCCCTGAAGTGAGATTAGATTTTAAAATTAAAAAAAGCCCTTTCTTACTTTTTACTTTTTGCTTTTTGTCTTCCCAATACTATTACACTTCTTTCCCCAATATTTCCGGCATATACTTCCTTGCATATTTACAAATCTCAGGTCAGGCGAGTAAATCCGATGATCGGCGCGCTAAATCCGATGACGCCTACTGAAGATTTTTTTTTATCTTAGTTGGTTTCTTCGAAATCATTCTAGACCCGACGAAGAAATCCGATGACCGGCGAGATATTTTCGAAAAGACGGTGGAAGAAATCCGATGTTCGGCTATATACCTTAGAAAAGGTACGTCGTTCTTTTCGTTTTTTTTTTCAACTAGATTCGTCCTTCTTTGAAAGAATTCAAAAGATTTGCGGCTGCTACAGGTTGTTTCCATGTCGCGCACCGCCGCCAGATACACGTCGAGCGGGCGCGGGCGCTGTTCACCGATCTCCATCGCCTTCTGGAGTTTCTTCTTCGAGGGTTTGTCTGAAATGGGTCACCTGAAACTGAAGCCAAGGTTGAGAAGGGTTGTTGTGAAGAAGAAGAAGAAAAACTTATGGCTTTGATTTCAAGAACCATTTTCTTGGTCTAAGATGACTGATTTGAGTTCACAAAGTTTTATTTATTTATTTAAATGCGCATTGGGACTGCTGAAAATGTAGTATTGTTTCCAAATTCCAATTTAACTAAAAAAGGGCTCTTGCATTTTATGAAACCATTAAGTCTCCACACCTCTAGTTTTTTTATTTAATTTCTTGACAATTAATTGTAATTTCCATGTTTAAGACTAAATTAACTCCCATACTAATATAACGGGGCTGGTGAAATTTATTGCACCAAATTCAAAGTTCCATTTAAAGATCTTTGAGTTTCTTTCAATATTCTAAATTTCTAGTAATCTCTATCCTACCCATTAACATTTATTGTTGTTAAAGTTTTAATTTATAAATTACAAGTATCAAAGTGATAAAATTATTTTTAGTGAAAATATAATGATCAATCAAAGAGAATAAAATAAAATAAAAGAAGATGAAACACAGTCACTGCCTTTCAATTAATTTAGGAGTAACAATTTCTATGGAGTCATGTCCATACAGAGCGCAAAGCTCTGGCTTTAAACGGGACCCCCGCAAGTGGGCGGTGGGTAGGGGTGTAAACGAGCCGAGTCGAGCCGAGTCGAGCCGAGTCGAGCCGAGTAGTGCTGAGCTCGAAACTCGACCCGATTGTTATACTCGAAGCTCGAAACTCGACTCGGCTTGGTCGAGCCTAAAATTTTAAAGATCGAGCTCGACTCGATAAGAAACTCGATAAACTTGAGCTCGGCTCAAGTCGACTCGATTACCTATATAATTTTCAAAATTAATTTTAAAACACATTTTTTTCTAAAATAAACTCGAGCTCGACTCGGCTCGACTCGATTACTCGTATATAAATATACATTATATATTAATGGCAAAATAGTAAATATTGTTCAAGCTCGATTAGGCTCGCGAGCCTTTCGAGCCGAGTATCTATGAGCTCGAACTCGAACTCGGTAGCTACTCGAGTAGCTCGAAACTCGACTCGACTCGATTAACTTCGAGTCGATTTCGATCTTTTTTCGAGTCGAGCACGAGTAGCTCGCGAGTAGGCTCGACTCACTTACACCCCTAGCGGTGGGATTGGTCCCCCGGGATTAGTCGGTCCAAGACCGGATACCCGAGATTTCAAAAAAAAAAAAAATGTCCCTCAATTTATAAAATAAAATTTCAATTTTTCTTGTAAAATTTATAAAATTTAGGAGTAACAAATATGTCCCTCAATTTATAAAATAAAATTTCAATTTTTCTGGTAAAAATGAAACACAATCATTGCCTTTCAATTAATTTAGTTGGCAAATAATTTATGTGGTGTTTTTAAAAAAGTAATTTCTCTCGGTTAATTTGTCCATCTGAAGAAGCATGACAACTGTTGGTCCCAAGTTGAGTTAAGATTTATTAAGCTAGGAAAAGTCTAGAGGAGAAGGGTGAATAGACTTTTCAAAATCTTTCAAAATATCAGAGTTTTAATGCAGAAATGTGTTCTGAACAGTATTGCTCTTACTGAGTTAGATCAGTACTTTCCAGCTTCAGTTTTATACTCAACTTTTATTTAGATATTTTACTTTGTAAACCTTAATGTTCTTAGTTAAACAATTCAAACAAATATCAAACAGAAAGTAAAGAACACAAGATTTATAGTGGTTCGACAAATGTCTACATCCACTCTCACAACTCCAGTTGTGAAGTTTTATTAACTCTTCCTTGAGTTTCTTGTGGCTTAAAGTCCCAAGATTAAGACTGTGATCTTATCGATTACACTTCCAAGTGTATCTTCGATCGACTAGTAATTCTACAAGTAACTAGCACACTTGTTTACACAATACAAACTTTAAAATGAAAAGTAAAACTTCTCTGTGTTAGCCTTGGATTCTTCTCTTCAAATCTGTGGCTTCTTCTCAGTTTGATCTTCTTAACTCTGTGAGTTCTTCGCTTCGAATACTTCTTGATTGATCTTTGATTGCTCTTAGATCAGTAGTCTTTCAGTAGTCTTAGCAGTAGAAGATCACACAGTATTTATAGACATTAGTATGACAGTTAGCAATTTGTAAAACTAACTCTCAACTAACTCTAAAACTGTTTTTGTAACTTCCTTTTGTAACCGACTTTGTAACTTCCTTCAACTAATTCCAAGTCAGCATATTTTCAATATATCTTCAGTTATGCCTTAAATAAGTTTTCCAAACTTATTCTTCAAACTTACCAACTCAACACAGTAAACTACTCTTCTTAGTTTTACTGTTCTTAGTCAGTAAGCACAGTTCTCCAAAACTGTTCTGCACTTCTTCAGAATTCTTCTAAGCTTCTCTTCAAAGTCTTCTTATTCTGAAGTAGTCTTCTGAGTCTTCAATAGCCTTCTTAGTCTTCTTCTAATCTACTGTTCTAAACTATTACAATGCTGAATACAATTAAATACAACTTTACAAATATAAAACCTATATATACATCAACTGAACTACATACAGATGAGTACATCTAAGTCCTATACTATAAGCTGTCTATACAATACATTTATCAGCTTAGTTCCTAACAGTTCTTATATCAGATCAGTAAACACACTAAGATCAGTAAACATATATAAGATCACTAACTCAATTTATAAGTTTTCTCAAGATGACTTAGTTAAGATGACTTCCAACCACATATATCATTAACTTTAAGTTGCTTTTGGCCATCAAAACATATAATCATCAACTAGAACATTGTTTCAAGGATTCATATCCCAACAACAACTAATCTTTGAATGTTGAAGTTTCATCAAGAAATTAACCTAACAATTAATATTGTTCCACTTTATTTAAATTTAATTTAAGGTTTAAAGTTCAGAGTTTAGTACTTTATGTAATATTTAAAAATTAAAAAAAAAACACTCTTTGTTCGAATATTCATCATATGTGTTCAAATATTCGCTCTATATAATATTTAAATTCAATTTCAATTTAAGCTTTAGTAACTTATGTAACATTTAATTTTCAATTTAAGTTTTAGTAACTTATATAATATTTAATTTTCAATTTAAGTTTTAGTAACTTATGTAATATTCAAACTCAATTAGGTTTGAGTTTTATGTTTGGTACCTTATATATACAATTTAAGTTTAGTTAACTTATGTAATATTCAAATTTAATTTCAATTTAAGTTTGAGTAACTTATGTAATATTCAAATATACAATTTAAGTATAGTAACTTATGTAATATTCAAATTCATTTTATATTTAAATTTAATAAATGAATAATTTAATTTCTTTTAAATAAGAATTCTTATGTAATATAAGAATTTTCGATTTTGAATTTAGGGTTTAATACCTTAGGCTAGGGTTCGATACCTTATTGACATTCAATTTATGATTTAGAGTAACTTATGTATATGAATGAATCAATTTTGAAGATACTAAACCTTAAAAATTCTTATATTGCATAAGGTACTAAAATGAAATTATTCATTTATTAAATTTAAATATACAAAATGAAAATTGAATTGAATTGGAATATTGCATAAGCTGATAAACTTAAATTTCGAAGGTATTAAATATAAACCTTAAACCTAAATTGAGTTTGAATATTACATAAGTTACTAAAAGTTGAACTGAATTTAAATTTGAATAATATTACATAAGTTACTAAACTTATATGGTATATAAATATCCAAACATAAACATTAAACCTAAAATTTAATTACATAAGGTACTAAACTTAAATTGAAATTGAAATTGATTCATTCATTCATTAAATTACATATATAAATTGAATGTGAATATAAAATTGAAATTGATTCATTCATTCATTAATTTTTCATATATAAACTGTAGGTCCCTAAGTTGAGTTAATATCGAGGGAAGCTAAAGAAAATGTCTAGAGGGGGGTGAATAGACTTTTCTAAAATCTTTCGATATATCAGAATTACAATGTGCGGAATACGAAATTAACAATGAGCCCAATTAAAGTTTATACTCAACTTAATTCGAGAACTCTTTTCTGTACTCAACTAATCAAGTTCAGTTAAGTAGTTAAAACAATTAAGCAATTTAAACAATCAAATCAGTAAAGTAAATCAACACACAACGATTTTATAGTGGTTCGACAACTTGTCTACATCCACTCTCACAAACCCAGTTGTGAAATTCTTATTAACTCGTCCAATGGAGTAATATGTTCTTGTGGCTTTAAGTCCCAAGAAATAAGACTTAGATCTTCTCGATTATATCTCCAGATATATCTTCGATCTTACTAGCTATTTTACAAGCAACTAGCAACTTGAAACAGTAAAGAAAATAAAACCTCTCTTCGTTCAGTAGTAGCCTTCTTTGATCTTCACTTGACTTGTGTAGCTTCACTTTCTGAACTTCAATCTCTGAGAGAAATTTCTTCACTTGAATCTTCAATAATGCTTGCAGTATCAATATTTCAGTAGTTGTATCAGTATCTTAGTAATCAGTAGTCTTCAATTGATAAACTCCTTCAAGTATATATAGACTTCGAACTTCAAGAACTCAGGTAGTTGTAACCAACCTTTCTTGAAAACTGACTTTAACTGAATCTTCTTATCCATACACGCGTTTCTTGTTACGAATTAGTTATTCCATAACTAACTTCTTCATCCTTATTTTTCACGCGTATTTGTAACTAACTTCATGTTAACTTGTCTTGTATAGTCTAGTAGATGCACTTGTCCTGTCGTCCACCTGTCTTGAGTAGTAGACTGGTCTTCTCTTCTTGTGCAGTAGACTTCTAATAGAACTAATCTAGTCCTATCATCTAACCTAACAAGACTATTACATTACATTAAGCTTTTATAACACAAGCTTAGTCAACTTATAAATCTATACAACAAATCTATCTATTACATAGAAATATCATGAGCTCTATACAACAATTATAACTCAACAACAAACTAATCAATGTAAACATATACGAACAGATATGAAGTACTTATACATCGTACTTATCTTTTAAATATAAACAATACTTTTCTTTTCATGTGAACTCTACTGATCTGTTCAAGATGACTTCAACTCAACTAGACTAGATTAGTCAACACTTAGAAAATATTCAAACTATTTTTGGCTTATCAAAACTTCATCTTTTATTCATCATTTAGAACTTGTCTAGGATTCATATCCCAACAATTTCCCCCTTTTTGATGAAGCCAAAACTACTTGAATCTTTTCTCATTAGTAGACTAGTTAAGTAGTTATCTTGTTTTTAACACCAAATAGTACTTAATTTTTCATTCATTCAAATATGAATCAGTAGATATTACACATCTTTCAAAAATAACAAAATCAGAACAAAACTAAACTATACTGAAAAGTTACCTCTTTCTGAATCTGGAACACAGAAAGCATTTAGTAGTCTAGTATGAATATCCTTGATATGTTCTTCGTCTTCAATCTTCTCGTTGTCCAGTAGCTCATCTTCATACTTCTTGATCTGGTTAACATCAGCCCTTTTACCAGAACTAGTCATGGGACACTTCCATTTCGGAAAACCAGGAACAAGAATATTAAAATTCGCACTAGCAGAGATCCTTATGATTAAATTCCAGAGCATCCTATGCTGTCCTTCCATGAATTTATCAAATATAGCATAGAGATCGTCAGAGTTATCAGAATCTCCAAACTTCCTGATAATCCAGTGATCTAGTTCCCATTGCCTTTTTACTTTCATCCATTCTTGACGATGTTCTTTGTCAATGAAGTGGTCAATGAGCTTGTCTTCTATTTGATCTTCATCAGACTTCTGCTTCAACAAACTTTCAATGTGCTTCTCAATTTTCTTCTTCTTAGCATAATGAGCTTCATCACTTGGTTCATCAATCTTTGGCTTCTTCATAACAGTTGACTCAGGAGTAGGTTCTTCAATATGAATAGACTTCCTTTCCGATACTACTCTTGTCTGGACTTCAGCTTCTGGAGATGCAATAGCCTTGCCCTTCTCCGTCTTCTTCAACTCATCTGCTTCAGCCCTGGCTTGGTCAAGTTCAGCAGTCTTAACCAACCTGCCTTTGCCTCTCTTAGGCCTCTTAAGATCTTGCATGGCTTCAGCAGCATCTTTAGCCTCTGGTTCAGCACTAGATGTATCTTTCTTATCTTTCTTACTTTCAGCAACAAATTCAACTCGGTCAACTCGACTTCTTGTCTCTTCCCCCTTTTTGGCTTCATCCGATGCCTTGAGAGAGAAAAGAGAAGTGAAACGAGTCATTTCTTCCATCATAGCTTGCTTCATAAGGTTTGTAGCTTTTTCAATCTGCTTTTGATGAGAACCTTCCTGACTCATCTTATCAAGTCTGGTCGCCACCAACTCTAGCTTCTGAGTAGATAAATTCAACTCATTCTTAAAATGTGTTGCAGTCAGACGGAGCTTCCGGTTTTCTTCAGTCATAGCACGAATAATATCTCTTGCTTGTGCTAACTGATCATAGGCTTCTTTCCTCTGAACATCAGCCACTTCGATTCTCGCTCTATAGACTCTTTCCAATTTCCTGGATTCAGTAGCTAGAACACGAGCAAAATCGACTAAACTCTTCTCTGAGTATTCAACCTGATCTTGAAGAAATCCTTCAAGCTGTTCAAACATATGTTGTATGTATTCATCATCAATTTGATTGACTGCATTCACGATCATATCCTTTGAACTTGTCACAAGGACACTGTTTTGTTCAACCAGAGTTTTCTTCAATTCAGACTTAAGAAACTCATCAACTGACAATTTGATGACAGCCTGTAATTCTTCTTTCAACTCATCTATTGAGGCGGCTGGGATAGCGTGAGACGACTGTCCAACCTCAACATGAGTAACATCAATCATGACTTCATCTACTGGAGTTGTCAAAACTTTCACCAACTGATCTTCTGAAGCAGTAGTCAAGACCTCGTCTTCGACTAGTTCAACCTCTGGAAGCACACTTCCAGCAATAGCTCTTAAATTAAGTTGGGGAGAGTAAGGAATAATAGCTAACCTTGCTTCACGAGTCTTCCTTTCAGCAGTAGCCACGTCCTTCTTCAATAAGGCATGCAACCGCTCCATGTATCCACATAACTCAATGGGAAGTAGAAAATCAGAATATCGATTAATAAACTTGAAATCTGACCGTGGACTATCAGCATGGTCCATCTGAAATTTGAACACAATGCCTCTCAACTGATCTGAGACATTGTCTAAATCTATGACTGGATCAGTAGACTGGATCAACTCAGCTTGATCAGCTTCAAACATCACACTATCTTGCACAATATCAAATTCTGGAACCTGAACACCCACATCAAACTGGAATTCTGAACTCATCAATTCGTCAGAAATACCAAGTAATCTTTTGGCAAGAGCAGTGATAGCATGATTTGGGAAAAGCTTTGAGTGGTCACAAACACCACTATTCTCCTTCTGCTCCATTTCCCAATCCATGAAATTAGAAATGCCACCTTTCCCTAAGATGACTTCGAAGAGATCGTCTGTACCAGACTTCTTCAAGGCCACCCAAGTGCATATTCTAACCAATTTCTCAAACTGTTCTGAAGAGTAGTCGACTTCGACAGATGAGAGCTGCTTCTTCAAATTTTTGCTCATCTTCGAACGGATTCGCTTCTCTCTTAGACACATGGGATAGTAGACCAAGGATTCGAATCTAGCTTCAGTCGGGGTCTGAGTAGATGGGGTCTCTAACTCAGTTGTTGCAGTGGCAACTGTCGTCTGATCTGAAGTAGATGAGATAAAGGGATCAACATATTCTGTTGAGGGTAAGGATAAACTTTGGTCTGTGGTTTCTTGTGGCTTTGACGTGTCTTGGTTTGGTGTGACAACTGTCGGAGTATCAGTTGTATCTAATTTGGGAGTGTTTTCGGGTAGGCTGACCCTCAGCGGATATGCTGGCAGCACTTGTGAGGTTGAGGGAATAGGTCTAGGTCTAGATCGATGTGATCTTGCCTTGGTTCGAACAGAAGAGGGAAGAACGGGAATAGAAACATCTTGAGAGGAAGTACTAACCTTCGAACTTGACTCTTCTGGAGGAGGATGAGTTCCAACTCTCACTAGCGTATATAACTCGGGAATTTGAGAACTTGACTCTTTCTCCTCTTCCGACTGAGTCTCCTCAGAGTCTTCTGCACTAGATGAGTCTTGTGCAGCTTCCATTGACTTGTCTTCAGCAGACTCATCTTCTGAAGAACTAGACGCACCAGCATAAGGCAAAGCTTCCATGGGGTCAATTCTGGCTTGCCTAGATGCAGCTGGCCTAGCAGCAACTTGTTTCCTCACTGCCTCCTTCTTCAAGTAAAATTTCAAAGGATGGAATGGCTTTCCTTTACTCCATTTCGTCTTGTTTGGCATTAGGAGAGGGAGTAGGATACTCAACTTATTACCATATCCAACGGCAGTAGACACCACCCAATTCCAAGTATTGTCATCTACTCGAACACTTCGCTCAAAATACATGATTCGATCTGCAATTAGCTTGAACCAATTACATTCAGTAATACCATCAAAAATTACAGCCATAACCCTTGCCTTCATAAAGGTCACAGAGTCATGAGAACCCGTCGAGCTTAACAGAATTTTGCTGGCAATATCCAATAATGTGCGATATTTTTTAAGAAGGTCCCCCTTCTTGACTGGAGCATACTTGCCATCTGGTTTCTGCTTCAGCTTCTTGCCACAGAAAATGCTCAAGTATCGAATTTCTTGCCCAAGAGCATAATTGTCAACGTCAATTGTTCCGATGGGCAGCTTCAGGTGTTTGAACATCTCTTCTCGAGTGATTTGCACACGATCTTCACCAATGAAAGACTCAAGTATATCGCCTTGTCTGATGACGTTGGCATAGAATTCTAGCACCTCCTCCTCCAAGACCACTTGAGGAAATGCTTCTAGATAAGGTTTGAGCCCACATCGAGTGCATTTAGTCAGAATCTCGGCATTGCCATCTGAGTGATCGCCTTTGAAGAACACAGATGGTTCAACATTCACTTTGTTATCAGAGATGTATCGGCCTAGGTCGAATGTGACCTGCATGTTGGTTTTTAGATCGAAGATAGATCGAATAGACATCTCAAAAAGATCAGTAAATAGATTGCTTGAGAATAGGGAGAAGAAAATATTCTTGCGAGAAAGGGAGTTAGAAAAATTGTGACTAAGTCGTGTGAGAATTTGGGGTTTTGATCAAAACGGTTAGACCTTTGGTATTCGGTTACGGAACCGAGAGTATTATGTATTTTGATATTGTAAACTTTGAAATCCGCCCCTTCTTAGTTAGAATAGAGGAGTGAACTCATCTGTCCTAGTGTAGATGAGTGAGAACTGGATGTATACACCACATCAAATGAGAGTGTATAAATCTAATTCAAGGGTTTTCAAATTTTATCAATACCTAATTACTATAACAACCTTAATCCGTTCTGATTAAACACTTAGCATTGTAGAATCAAAAGAACACTTAGCTTGTCTGTTCGAGTCCATCCAGAACAGACGAGTAGACTTAAGCTTCACCAGACGAGTTGGCTTAATCACACAAGACGAGTTCCCCCTTCGCCTGTGCATGTCTATTCTGAACATCGAACGACTTCATGTACCTATCTTATCATATTCAACGTGTAATCGATGGTACATGTAGAGTAACAATAAATAAGATGAATATCAATCTAAAACAATGATCAAGGTTTCGAACAAGATGACTATTGACTAACATAAGAGTCAACATAAGGATATTTAAGAAATCATAGATTCCCCCTTAATTGTTTATTCCCTTAGTATTACCCTCAGCTTTACCAACTTCCTCATCGGGTTGTCAGGTCATCTATTCTAGCCTTGTATACCTGTCTGTTGCGTGAGTAGTCGAGTGCTCTAGTCTATTGATCTTGTCTCCATATTTCGTTTGATGTACCTGTCTGGTTAGTACACAACTATAGGCAAGTAGGGTCTAAATCAATTAGCCCTAAACTAATGCATAACTCACGAAACCGTGCCTCAGCTAATGGTTTTGTGAAAATGTCAGCTCTTTGAAAATCAGTATGAATCTTTTCCATGCGAATATCCTTCTTTTCTACATGATCTCGTATGAAATGATGTTTCACATCAACATGCTTACAACGTGTGTGTAATACAGGATTTTGTGTAATGGCAATTGCACTATTACTATCACAGAAAATAGGAACATTTGATTCATATATGTTGTAATCTCTAAGCTGTTGCATGAGCCAGAGTAGTTGACTACAACAACTACCAGCAGCCATGTACTCGGCTTCGGTAGTAGAGGTAGCAACACTAGTCTGCTTTTTCGAAAACCATGAAATGAGTTTTGTGCCTAAGAATTGACAAGAACCAGATGTAGATTTCCTATCTATTCTACAGCCACCAAAATCAGAATCAGAGTAGCCACTTAGAGATAAATCATCATTTGAAGGATACCATATACCACGATTGATAGTTCCTTTCAAATATTTCAATATCCTTTTAGTGGTTTCCATATGACTCTCTTTTGGATTAGCTTGAAAACGAGCACATACACCAACAGAAAATGCAATATCAGGTCTACTAGCAGTCAAGTACAGTAATGAACCAATTAGACCACGATAATATGTTTGATCAGCACACTTACCTTGTTCGTCTGGGTCCATTCTGTATGTAGGTAGCATAGGTACGCCAGCAGACTTGCATGTCTTAATACCATACTTGTCTAGAAGATTTCTAGTATACTTTGCTTGATTTATGAAAATCCCTTCAGGGGTCTGTTTTACTTGAATACCAAGAAAGTAATTCATTTCACCCATCATGGACATCTCAAATTTACTTTGCATGAGTGTTGAGAAACTTTCACTCAGCTTTTTGTTAGGTGACCCAAAAATGATGTCATCTACGTAAATTTGGACAAGTAATATGTCTTTCCCTTCTTGTCTTCTGAACAAGGTTCTATCGACCTTGCCTTTAGTAAAACCATTTTCTAATAGAAATTGAGAAAGAGTATCGTACCAGGCTCTTGGAGCTTGCTTTAGTCCATATAAGGCTTTCTTTAGTTTGTATACCTGGTTACCTTTGACTTCGAAACCTGGGGGTTGTTCAACATACACTTCTTCCGCAAGAATACCGTTAAGAAATGAACTTTTAACATCCATTTGATATACAGTAAACTTCATGTGAGCAGCATATGCAAGGAACAGTCGAATGGCTTCTAGTCTAGCAACAGGAGCATATGTTTCATCATAATCTATGCCTTCAGCTTGTGAATAGCCTTGGGCTACTAGTCTAGCCTTATTACGAACAACTACATCATTCTCATCTTTCTTATTCTTGAAAATCCATCGAGTGCCAACTACATTATGATGTTTCGGTCTATCAACAAGTTCCCAGACGTCGTTTCGAACAAACTGATTCAACTCGTCTTGCATAGCGATGATCCAATTACTATCAGCCAATGCCTCATTAATGGTTTTAGGCTCGATAGATGAGAGGAAACAACACCAGCAAAACAGAGATGGACTAGATTGTTCTTGTGACTCAAAGAGTTGTCGTCTAGTCTTCACACCAACAGTAGAGTCACCAATAATATTTTCAGTATTATGCGCTGATTTCCATGTATTTCTATTCTTAACAATAGTACTATCATCATGTACAACATCATGCATGTCAACATCATTATCATCAGAAGATTTAATAGGAGTAGACGAGTCGACTAGTTTAGGCATGTCAACTGGTCTAGTAGAGTTACCTTGAGCACTTACCTTCTTCTGGTCATCTGACTCTAGAGCTTTCATGAATGGATTGTATGCTTGAACGGATTCATATATCTCTGAATCTTTGTCAGATTCGATAGTTAGCTCAGTAACTTTCTCACTGATCTTGTTGGCAGACGTGTCCTGTTGAGATTCTTCGAAAACCACATGTGGTGTTTCTTCCACACAAAGAGTTGAGTAGTTGAATACTCTAAATGCTTTGCTAGTCGAGGAGTATCCTAAGAATATCCCCTCGTCTGCTTTGGCATCAAATGCATTCAACTTGCTTTTTCCATTGTTATGGATGAAACACTTACATCCAAATATATGAAAATATGAAACTCTGGGTTTTCTACCTTTCCATACCTCATAGGGTGTCTTACCTAGTGCTTTATTGATAGCACTTCTGTTTTGTGAGTGGCATGCAGTATTGATAGCTTGCCCAAAACTTCTGAGGCGTATTATACTCTGACAGCATGGTCCTGCAGGCCTCCTTAAGAGTTCTGTTCCTTCGCTCTGCTACTCCATTTTGCTGTGGTGTCCTAGCTGCACTAGTAAGGTGCTGGATGCCACGCTTAGAACAAAATTCTTTAATATAGCAGTTAATGAATTCAGTACCCTTGTCACTACGGATCTTGACAATTGACTGATTCTTCTCAACCTGTAACTTCTTCAACAGATCAGGCAAAAGTGTTTGTGTATCACTCTTCTTGTGTAAGAAGACTACCCAAGTGAACTTAGAATAGTCGTCTACCACAACAAGTGTGTACCTTCTGCCGTTCAAAGTTGGAGGAGTTATTGGGCCATGTAAGTCCATATGTAGAAGTTCAAGAACTCTACTTGTTGAGAGGGATGGAATAGATTTAAAAGAACCCTTTACCTGTTTACCTTTTTGACAGGACGTGCATACATGTGACTTATAGTAGACTTCATTGGGAATACCTTCCACAAGGTAGTCTCTGGCTATCTTATTAAGAACCTTAAAGTTTAGATGACAGAGGCGTCTATGCCAGAGCCAGCCAAGTTCTTTAGGATTCTTAGTAAGTAGACAGGTATCCCTCGGACAACTGTTCCAGTTCACTATGTACACACTTCCTTGTCTTATGCCGACCAGTAGGACTGTGTGTGTCCTTTTGTCAATGATTTCGCATTTGCGACTCTTGAACTGCACCTTGTATCCACGATCACAAAATTGTGAAACAGAGAGTAAATTGTATTTCAAGCCTTCAACATAAGAAACATCTTGAATCTCTATGTCTCCATTCCGAATGTAACCAAATCCTTTGGTAACAGCAGTGGAGCTATCACCAAATATCACTTTTGGTCCTTCTTGCTCATGGTAGCTTGATAAGAGAGTCTTGGTACCAGTCATGTGGTGCGAACAGCCACTGTCTATGTACCAAGTTTCTCCTGTTGAGCCACCCTTCTTGTATAGATCGAGTCGACCCTGCAATAGATGATATTTCATAATTTAGGTACCCTCCTTGTTTATTGGGGTCCTTGGGGGTTAGTCGAGTTCAATGGAATCCAAATGTACATTGGAGTCCTGAACAAGTTTGACCTTCTAAGCTTACGACCATATTTGTTGCAAAATAAGACCTTGTTGTCCTTATCTGGCCTATCAGTCGAGTTCGGGTCTACTCTTTGGAGATAGCCTTTCGACTTGATCTCTACTTGAGCAGGCACTTGTCTATGATAGTCAGAGTAAGGTTTGTATGCATTAGGTCCATACGGTTTATAGACATGTTTAGGTCTTTCTTCTCCTTTGATATCATATGACAAAGGTGGAGGATATAGAACAGCTTGTGTACGATATTTTGGACCTTCCTGTCTAGGTCTAGACGAGTAGAGTTGAGACTGCCTTATGAAAGGAGGTCTAGACTCTTGTCGTCTAGTCTGTACTTGTCTAGTACTAGTCTCCTCAGGATACCAATCCTCGTATCTGACCTGATTTGGTCGTCCACGATTCCTAGTCCTTTGTTGACTTGTTTTAAACGAAACAGGCTTGTTGTTAACTTTCTTTTTACCTCCTTTGGTAATTGGAATGTTAACTCGAGCTTGTTTTGGTACAGTACCTTTAGATGGAGTGTCAATATCGTATATCATTGGTTCTTTTCCTTTATCATTAGTCAAAGAACTTGAGATGAAAATAGTAGGGTTCTTAGGAACTTGAGTAGACGAGCTGGGTGTCTCAGCACCTATGCCTGTCTTGTCAGCAGGAGCCCTATACCTATCTGACAATTCAAGGTTAACCTTAGATGAGTTAACCAGGTCAGTAAGTTTAAGGTCTAAAGTGACAACCTCGGTTTCTAAGAACTTATTACGTTCTTCAAGCTTTTTGAACTTGTTTTGTAAAACATTGAATTCATGTTTCTCAGTAGCATGTGTCTTAAGTAGGTCTTGATACAACTTGTCTGTCAATGTACACTTCTCTTTGAGTTGACTCAACTCTTCTTGTAAGCGTTCATTTAGGACTGTTATATTAGGATCTACTTTAGACTGGGCTTCCTTAAGATCAATGATTTCTTGTCTTAAGATGATGTTTTCGTCACTGACTTCAATGAATGCCTTGTTGGCAAGTAGGAGGTCGTCTTCAACTGCACTAGTAGAGTGCTGAAGACTACTCCCTACTTTGCTACTGGCAGTGTCACTTTCATCAGATTCTGATTCATCACAAGATTGAAAAGATGTAGCAGATGATACCTCTTGGTCGATTTTATCCATGCAGCATAGACCATCATCTACTATGAAGGCTTCATCGTGATCTTGTTCAGACGGGTAGCTAGATGAGGATGATGGCAACTCGTCTGAGTCAGAGTCAGAGTCATCATTGGCCATCATTGCCTTCTTACCACGGTTGTATCTTCTTTCCCTTCGTGCTTTGCGTTCTTCTCGATCATCGATACTCAGGTCTGGACATTCATATATGTAGTGACCTGGCTTCTCACAGTTATAGCACAAGATATCATTAGTAGCCTTTTTAATAGGAGAGTTGTTCCTTCGTTTATCACGTCTATCAGAACGAGTAATCTTCCTACTATCAGACTCTCTATCTTGTCTGTTACCTTTTGAGACTTCGTCTCTCCTTTCGGACGAGTTTCGGTCTCGTCTGGTCTCAGACGAGTTCTTAGAAGCAGACCCTCTATGCTCTCTATAGAACTTCTTATATCTTCCGAAACGTTTATTCAGCCTATCAAACTTTCTAACCATGAGGCTTACCTGATCCTTTAGACTAAGATCAGTATCTAACTCGTCTTTCACAGAAGCAGACCTCGTCTTAGTCTTAGACCTGTCTACCTTAGACGAACTAGCCTTAATATACCGACTGCATCAATAATAAACCTTGCTTCCTTCTATCGGCGTTTTATCGCCCATTTCAGTAGTATTATGGCCCCCATTACCGACTGCATCAATAATAAACCTTTTGTGTGGTCTACTGCGGCACACATGCGTTCGAATCGATAAAGGAATGATTGGTGTCCACGCCAGTTTTGCTCTTGCTAGATGTTGGGAATAAAATGACATATGTTTTGATTAAATACCAAAACCCCCTAAGACATGCCTAAGTCAAGATGATTGTGTTCTAATATTGTTAGAACACATAGCATAAGGCTAGATGAGAAGCTGATATATTAGGCAGCTCTTAGATGACTAGATGCACAATGTGAGGGGGAACCTATGCTTTGAAGATGTTCAAGATCAAGTCCCCTCAAGGCTCAAAATCTGGAACAAACACTAAGGACAAGAAAACTCTATAGAATATCATATGCTCTGATCAGGAGAGTTGTCCAGAAGAGCTATCTCTATGCAAGAACAAGATAGTCAAGCTCAAAAGGACAAGATTAGTCAAATGTTCTGATCAGGAGAGTTGTCCAGAGATAATAACTCTGTGAAAGCATCAGCTCTGAAGCTAAAAGACCAAATATGCTGATCAGGAGAGTTGTCCCAGAAGAGTTGTCTCAGCAAGTTTGAACCAGAACAAAGATTCTAATGTTTGAAGGTCAACCATGCTGAAGAGTTAGAGACAACCATACCCTAAAGAATCTCAAAACAACATGCTAAGATCACCTTGAAGTGAAGAAAAGGGAAAGAGCCAAGTCATCTGAAGAAGAGCAAGCCAACTTTGCTGATAAGCAAATCTGCTGATAATGATAAGGAGAGTTGTCCATTTGATAAGGAATGTTGTCCTATCATTGGATCAATCTTCAGAAGCCATGTCCAAGTCCTAACAAGAAGTCAAACATTGGGAAAAGTGCTGCAGAATGAAGACAAAGTCTTACAAGCCGTTTATTACCCAATTAAGGACATGTCACTATCAAGAATCTGTCTTCCAGTTTGAAGAACTCAAGGAAGACATTTATAGCAATTTGGGGCTGCCTCTCCAACGGGCAAATCCTCATTTTGTCTATAAATACAAGGAGTGTGAAGACCATTTGAAGCATCCATTCTACATCCAACTGAGCAACTATTCTGAAAGCTTCAAAGTCTTCAAAAGACATTCTTAGTCTTGAAACACTTCTTCTAAGCTGAATTCACTGTATATCCATACACAAAGCTTAGAGAGATATCATATCCTTATACACTGATCTTCATTGTAAAGGATATCTCATTAGTTGGAACCTTACTTCAACCCTTACCTCTTTCAAGTGAGAAAGTGAGAAGGTTGTAGTAGTAGAAGTGGTAGGAGCTGACTGTTGAGAGAAGAACAGTTCAGTTCTGAGTTGAGAAGAGGGTACTAGGACTCTAGACATCCTAGGGATCAATTCACCAAGGAGTGGGGTTATTGATCAAGTGCACCTTGGCACTATAAAACAAGTTAATTCCAAGAGTGAAGGAATTATCCTGTTAAATCAGGGAAAGTGGATGTAGGAGCTTGAGTCTCTGAACCACTATAAACTCTTGTGTTGATTTGATTTGCAAGTACTTACATTCATTCAACACTGCACTCAAAAACTGATCTTTCAAAAGATACATACTTAAAAACTGTGCAAAACTATATTGGACAAGTTCCCTGATAACTGGACTGTATTGACAAAGTAATTTCAGAAACTTAAGGAGTCTAAACTTAAAGGGCCAACCACTATTCCGCACCTATAACTCCCTTAGATAGTTATTCAACTAAGTACTCAATAGTACTTAGTAGTTTGATTATCTTAGAAGAGTTAATCATCTTCAGCAGAGTTGTCCAAGACAACCTTGCTGAGCTCTGGTTTGATCATAAGTTGAAAAGATTTGCATACAAGTTGTTATATTCCCCCCCCCCCATACACTTGTTATATACTCCTTTCAGGACCAACACTAGATTTTGAACAGCATTTTTAACTTTTGTGTGATGCTTCTAAGTTTAGGTTTGGGACTATCTTGAGTCAGCATGGCCGCCTAGTGGCATTCTTTAGTGAGAAATTATCTGGTCCTCACAGCAGGATGCCCATCATTGGCAGCACTACCTTTTTCAGCATGAATTTGTCCTTTTTAGACCACGGGGCTCTCTACCACCTTGCCACCCAAGATAATATGTTCGTTACATGCATCATGGGCTGTCTTTTTGCAGCAGTTTAAGTTCGTGCTCAGCATCGCTCCAGAACGTCGAATAGGGTGGTCGAGGCCTTGATCAGATCTGGCCTCCGTATTCATGTCCCTAGCCTAGAATTATTGGGCGAGTTATATGCCACGTATCGCTTCTTTGGGCATGTGGTCGCACAACTTGCTACAGGAACGGTGTATGATTTTTGTGATGTTGGATAGCTGATTGAAGAACTGCGCAACACCCACTGTGCCACACATGACCAACTTGTGGCATCGATCCTGGAATACAAGGCAGCAGCTAATCGCGAACTTCGCCACATGGAGTTTGAGCTGCGTGACTACATATGGTCAATCAGCTCTTTGGAGGTTCTCGTCAAGATCTACCTCCACGCCCACCGTTTGAAGCTTCCCTCTAATATACACACTTCTGATGTGTTTTACGTGAAGCACTTGATTCCTTATACAGGGGATAATGATGATGACGACATCGTGGTATGGAGCCGTACAATAGAGTGTTCAAGCCCAAAATTAATTAATTTATATTTCAAGCCTTTTATCAATTAAATAAATCCCACATTTATGTGCCTTCTAGGTTTTTGAGAGAGACTATTATTCTTGTATTGCAAGGTGTTCATCTCGTTGTGTTCATTATACTTCCGCTACGTCAGAATCAAACTTGAACTTGATTATATTAAAATTTTTGATGTTCCAAACTTGATCGAGTTCGGTGTTTTTGAACTCAAGCTTAACTCAGAGAGAATCTCGGTAAACTCAAATTCTATCTGATTCAACTCAACTCGATAAGTTATATAACATTAATTATAGTTTTCCATTTTATATATAGTTAGAATATACTGATAGATAAATTGTGCATTAAAAGTAGAATGATAAAATTAACGACTTGAGATTGATTAAGTTCGATAAACACATTAGCCAACAAGTCAAGTATACTGAGCTCAATCGAGCTCGAGAGTTAACCCAATTAAATTAGAGTTGATTTCAATCTCTTTTCAAATCGCCCATGATTCAACTTACTTTGTTACACCCCTATTCACAACCACAGTAAATCGATTATTTGTATGATCACCAGAAAAATATGAGAACACCAAAACCCAAAACTTGGTCATCAATTTTAGACCAAACAATTCTTGAATCAAGCATCTTCCAGTTCATTCCCAAATCAAGAAAATTGATAAACACCATTGTAACATCAAGTAGAGAACCTAACTTAGAATCATAAAAGAATCTGAAACATCTACCTTAATCTTCACTATTGATGAACACTTCTGTTCCTACAACTGAAACTGCTTCTCTAACTCTAAGGCTATTTCCACCTCTACAAAGAATGAGGCTAGGATATATAATCCTAAAGGAATAAAAAAAAACTAGCTAGGTGGAAACAATCCATATCTTCCCCACTTTATCTCTCTAATCCTATGAAATCTACAAATCAATCTAAGCAATAACTGAGCTGGGGAGACGACGAGAAACATGCATATATCACCGTACAAAAGAATCAAGGTCACATGTATATATCACCGTATAAATCTAATTCATCAACCTTGTAGAAATTCAAAGGCAGGGTTCTCAATAAGTTCTCCTGCAGCTTGTACACCTTTGAAATCTAAATCCTGGAAGGAACTGCTGATATCTTCAATTGGGATGGGGAAGCTGCATTACACCAATAATATTAATTATGCGCTTTAGTTTATGTGTTTTTTTTTAGACTAGAGCCTTTATCTTATCTTGTTAAAGTACCTTGAACTGTCATCCAACATATATGACTCACTATCACTATCAGGATCGTTAGAGTCCTCCTTTGCTAGTATTTTCAGGTTAGATATTACCTATTCGAACCAATATAAAGTGAGAAATCAAGACTTCGTATTAATAACTAACAAAATTGAATAAATAGAACTTACTTCAGCTGATACACTTCCTGTATCACTGTCATCATTCGAATACTGAGTACAGAGTCTATAAAGCTGTTGACTGCTCAGTATCTGCGAACAGAATGTATATTGCATGAATCTGACTCCTCAAAAATCTTGTCTTATAAGACTATTGCCACTTAAATCTAGCTGGAAATATCAATCAGATGAGAAATCCCTCTTTGATAAAAGACAAATACTTCTATGCACCAGTTGCACCGTGCAGTTCAAGTGCATTTTCAAATGATAGTAGTTGTTTTATTGAACAATATTAGTTGTTGCCAGTGTTAGTTGTTTTATTGAACAATATTAGTTGTGCATCAGTTGCACGGTCCAACTGATGCACCCATGTGTTACACTTTCTAGAAATATAATTAGATATATAGGAAGGAAAGTGAAGAAACAAGGAGGAGCGATACTTACAGGGCAAAGTTCAGTTGTGAGCTCATCGTACATTAATTCTGATTTTTGTTGCATGACCTGAAGACGACGTAAAGTATTTAGTTTTATTAAGTATATTATTATTCCAGCAATATCAACATGCCCGATTTCATACAAAAAGCTTGTATGCCAAAGAACTGGAGAGCATACCAGAAGCCTTACGGCCTGTTGCATGCATTTTAGTTCGTCCCACGATGAGCCTGCATACTATAATATGACATATAATTACTCAATCTACAATTACAGTTCCAAATCAAGGTATGTATGCAAACATTTATTTTCCTGCTTTGAAAGAAAAGAAAATGTTTTACTTAAGCTTACCTCGTGTGTGTTTCCACACCAAAGTTCTAATTCAGCTAATCCAGATTTTACATATTCCCCGCTGTGAAACGTGCAACACTCCTTATGGAGGAGAATGCTGCAGAAAATTAAACAAGGTCATGAAATTTTTTATATATATTTGTAAAAATGAAAACAGAAAAGGATGGTGTAATTAAGAGCTACCCATTGAAGAGCTGAACATTAATATATGAGAAAAGTTGGGTGAACATTTGCTGAACAAGGACCTGGGGAACCTGAAAAGAACAGTTTTTATAAGCTACAAAAGGCATTATTGGAAAAAAAAACATAGCTATTTGTACATACAAAGTTATCTTTCATTATAGTAAGAACCCCATTTAAGCTATCAATGATGCTTTGCCAGTGACTAGAAGGAGAATCGCTCTTGATAGGGTTCCCGGAAGATGTTTTCAATGCCTGAGGGGTAAAGAATAGATCATGAAAATAAATAATCAATAACTATATAAGAACACAAGCAGTGGAAGTGATTGGACAATTTCTATTTGAGCAAGTAGAGTTACACTTGCTTTGTGGTGAAGTAATGAACCTCACTCTCCAGCAAGGAGAGTGATTTGGTTTTACAAACTCCAATCTGGATTATTCTTTATATCAAATTAATCGTCCTGTTTCATTGATTTAATTATATAAGCTGAATTCAAATTTTTTATTTTATAAATGTTACTAGTATTTTATGTAAATTTAGTGCATGTTTAAAACTATATAATTAATTAAATAATTGTGAGACACTCACATACATGTACTATCTCACAAAATCATATATTAATAAAAAAATATAGTAAAAGAAATTAATAAATATCGATTCACAAGTAATAGAATAAATTTAATTTAAATTTCTATCATATCTGTCTCAAACTACATAATTTTACGTTGAAATTTATCAATGTTCAAACCGTGCATCGCATAGCAGAATTATAAACTCACAGAAACTGTGGAAGGCAATGTTAGAATCACATAATCATTAGTGCTTCAGAAAAAGGGGAATAGTACCTCAATGCATGAAGAAAGCAGGGGAGACAATTCCTTCTTTGAGTTCTCTCGAATGATTCCATAAATCTTCTCAACATAAGCAGTGAGCTGCTCCTTGAAAAGCAGAGCTGGATACTTGGCCTCAACCTGTCGTATTCCATCAAGTCCACCTATGGAAAGGTTGGCAAAAGAGGGAGATGCTCGAAAGCTCTGGAGATCCATGCATAGTGAGATTAATATCAAAATGACTTAACTCACTAACTCATCCTTCAATTGTAGTTTTAAAATCCATTTAAGATTCCATAACTTTTGTCTCTTCCGCAAAAGGTTCCAAAAAATCAACCTTTTCAATTTATGTCATAACTCCTTAATTGGCCCGATTTTGGTCCCAAGGAATTTGAAGTACAACGTCAAATTGGAGAATGTTTTTGGGACCTCTTGCGGAAAAGGAAAAACTTATGGGACCAATTTTACACCTCACGTGCCCCAAAACGATGTCGTACTTCAAATTCCGGCGACTTTGAACCAAAATCAAATCAATTAAGGAGTTATGAGATTAAACTGAAAAAAATTAACTTTTGTTGGACCGTTTGCGGAAAAGGAAAAAGATACGTGACCAAAATGGATTTTAAACCTAATTTTTTACACTTAATATAATGTAAATGCTCCGTACTCGTGCCATCCTTCCGAAAAATCCGGTAGGCTGAGGAGGAGCTTGAGATGCAGGAGCTGTCGTCAGAGTTCTTTGAAGTAAAAACAGTAGAGTAGATGAGTTGGAAAGCCAGTAAGCCATATGATTATTGTTTTCTTCATCCTGATGAAAAATGATCCATTTTGATGAGATTGGACATGATAGCAATCACCATTATCAATCCATTCATATAAAGAGCAAAGCATAATCTCAAGAAAACAAAGTGATTGTTTGAATGAGGTAATCAAAATGTTCAGAAAGAAGGTGAACAGTTTACCTCAATTGCAGAACCTATAATCTGAATAAGCCGATCAAATACATTGGTTCGTTCAGCTTCAAAAGATTTCCAGTGAATAAGACATTTGTAAACAGTAAATGCAGCAACCGGTTTTCCTTCACTGAATCCAAGATCATTTGTGATGCACTTAATAAGAGCATCTGCGGCCTCCTAAAACAACCAAAAAGAATAGATGCAAGCACTGATTCAGTTTGTCAAAATGCAAGAGAATAAAGCCTAAAATGCATTTAAAAATAGCAATAGTGTGGAAATAATATCATTTTTGGTAATGTTAATTTATTTATTTTTTTAGTTTTTTGTCTCACCGTTAGTTGATCACCTGATAAATGACATAATCCATTATTTGGGGGATGCTAAATGTAATCAATAATTTTCAAATAATTACATTTAGCACCGCCAAATAGTTGATTTCATCAGTCAATAGACGGTCAACTAATTTTGTAATCAAATGTGAGAGTAAAATTATACTTTCATGACCAAATTTGTTAGTGATTGAAAAAAAGGTAAACTTTTAGGGATCAAAAATGATATTATCCCTAATAGCATGCTAAATAAATACTGGCCTTGCTCATGATCTTTAAAAACTAACTCAGAAAATCGAATAACATTCTAATATTGGCTCTCCTTGACACAAGTATGAATGATTAAACCAGTGCAGCATAGAAGGCTTGTACGAAAAGCCGTAGATATCTTAGGTTGACTATTGCCCTCGTTTTATATCATTAGCCAAAAAGGCACAACAGAAAAATATTATAAACTTCAAAATCTCGAGGAAATAACGTACACGTTGTTTTTCAACGATAGATCTCCTAACCATGCTATCATTAGTACCAAATCTTTTGCTGGATGCAGCAGTCAGAAGAGCCTGCATGAACAGGTTTTAAGTAAGATCTAGATCATAAAAAAAAAAAAAACGCAAATTTTATCCGTTCTTCAATTAAGTACAAAAATAAACATCAACTGGCCTCCATATAGTTCACTTACATGATGACCATTCTCCGCTGACTGCAAAGTGAAACCAAAGAATTAGCACCATGTATGTACGATATCAAAGTAGGGAAAATAGGTTTTTAGTTCTGCAAGTTATATCCCTATTTGGTTTCAATCCTGTCAAATTGATAATAATCTAGTAATTTCCAGTTTTTGACATTTTATTTAGGTAACCGGACGTAGAAGGTGAAATATTGAGTTGACACTGACGTGGAAGAGTGATATGTCCAAATGGCAAAGTCTGATTGGTCAACTGGACATTTCACGGTTTCACCTCTTAAAGCTGGTCACCGGAACAAAATGTCGAAACATTGAAAGTTACAAAACTATTTTCAATTTGTGAAATCGATGGGATTAAAATGAAAATACAAGTAACTTACAGAACTAAAAAAACTAATTTCCCCTTCAAAATACAACTGAGATCAAATCCTCACCGGAGTAGTTGGAACTAAGCGTCCAGATTGTCTCCCAGAAGGAGCATTTACCAAAGCCCGTTTCCGGAGAATCTGCTCGGCTGCTTCCATGTCAGAAACTTTTTCTTCAAGACTGAAAGTAGAAGACCAATGAATATATTATGAGCACAAAATTCAATAGACAGTTTTCACTTCATTAATTTTACCTATTCGAAGAACACGTATTATCTTTTAGTGATAATATCATTTTGTTCCTTAAGGTTCACCTTTTTCAAGTTTTGGTCCCTCTTTTGAATCACTATCGAACTTGGTCATAAAAGTACACTTTTGCATCTACATGTGATCCAATTGTTAATTGATTATCTGTTGATTGGCGGAAACAACTATTTGGGGTGCTAAATGTAGTTATTTTAAAATATTAATACATTTAACACCTACAAATAATTATTAATTATATTGAGCACCCCCAAGTAATTGATTTCGTCAGTCAACAGATGGTCAACTAACGGTGGGACCATATGTGGAAGTAAAAGTGTACCTCCATGACCAAAAGTGAATGAAAGAGGACGACCAAAACTGGAAAAAGGTAAATTTTAGGGAACAAAAATAATATATAAGAACTAGAAACTAATAAAGAGCTTAGAAGATGAGAATTTAATTTTGAATCAACCTCTGCATTTTAGTCTTCAAATGAATGATCTTAGCCTCTGCTTCCGAAGCTTGGTTTAGTCGTTCCTCACTAAGCTTGTTTGACTCCGCATACTTCTTCTCCGTCTCATCTATTTTCTTTTCCAGAGAACTAACAAGAAACTGGACCAATTTCCAGAGCTCATCGGGAGTTAAAAAACACAAATTTCACTAAGATATAATTTAGGGAAAATAATTGTTTTTATACCCCTATCTCGGTTTCAATTATGTTGACTTTCAAGAATTGAAAATAATCTAGTAACATTCAATTGTTCGACATTTTAGTCCAGTAACCGGCTATAGGAGGGGAAATATTTGATTGATGCTGACGTTACAAGGTCTAATTTGTCCATGTGGCAGAGTCTAATAGGTCAGCATGATGTTTTAGCCAGCGACTAGACTAAAATGTCGAAAATTTGAAAGTTACAAGATTATTTTCAATTCGTGACTGAATTGGGTAAACTTAAAGGACTAACAAAACCATCTTCCCTATAATTTAAGCACACCTGAAATGTGACCTCACCTTCAGCTTTTCATTTTCAGCATTTAGTTTCTGGACTAGTTCTTGATCCACAATGGAGGCACCTTCTGATAGAGTAACAGGCTCAGCTACTGACGGAGTGACATGCTCAGTGACTGGTGGAGCAACGTGCATGGCTACTGCTTGAGGAACTTGTCCGCCTTTCATCAGTAGTTCTTTGGTTTCTCGAAGCTGTCTTTGTGTTTCCTCTAAAGAAGATTGTAGCTGTGCAATCTCCTGATTTTTGGCTTCTTCCATGTCAATCTAGCAAACAGGGGACCATAACAAAAATCACCATCGTGTTACACATTATGTGTCGAAATGCACTGAACAATTACTAATTTACTATCATATGACACTAATTAGGCTTAATTGTTGCTAAAATCACCATATTTTCGCGAAATTGCAATCTTATCTAAACTTTTGAGTTTTGGCAAACAAAACCTCAATGTGAAAAAAAAATATAAAAAATTGCAATTCGAAGTCTTGGGCAGATCGACTCTTGCCTGTTTTTTACATGGCAAAAAATTAACCATGTCATCATCCAACTCTGCAGTATAGAAGTACGTAAATGTTAATTATTCGACACGTCATGAACGGGCATGAGTCAATCTGCCCGAAAGTTTAAATTGCAATTCTTTTTAATTCAGGTTTTAATTGCCAAAATTCAAAAGTTTAAATAGCAATTCTTTTTAATTCAGGTTTTAATTGCCAAAATTCAAAAGTTTAGATTAGATTGCAATTTGCAAAAAGATGGTGACTTTAACAAGACGACTAATTATTAAAGGCAAGAGAAAAACGTATTACCCGCATGCGCTTCTCCATCTGGAGCCGTGAAGTCAATTCTTCAACCTGATTTTGGAGTGCACCAGTTTCTTTTGCAGCCTGAGACAGATAGGGATAAACTCACTTATTGTCATATTTTACCTCCATCGTAGCACAAGAAGTTAACAGTTGCAAAACATCATAACATCAATTATTATCATATTTTACCTCCATTCTAGCACAAGAAGTTAACAGTTGCTAAACACCATAACATCAACTAGTGGACTAAAATTATATGTAATGCATCTAGAATCATTTAATTTTATGGCAAATTTGTCAAATATTCTCTTTTTGTTTACACACATGTGACTAAAACAAGGCGTCATTTCACATCTTATCCTAATGTAAGTAAGACTTAAGTGATCACATACAAAAAGGAAAGTAGTTAAGTCTACAAACAGTTGAACTCATTTAGCATACACCATCATTGTTGAGTTTAAGGGGTGTTTAAAAGCATCCTAACTCAAGGAGGAAACAATTACAAAATCCGATTTCATGTAATATCCACCGCGGGGTAGTTAATACTAATAACTGTGCCAACATTCTGCATATGACCTTGAATGTTAAATAATTTTATAACAGGACTATTTTCCAGCAACTTACTGCTTACGTGAAAGAGTGTGGCATTGCAAAAACTAAAAGGTTCTGATTAAAATGCAAAAATATCAAAAAGGTTGTGAACTTATTTGAACTTTTTTCAAGTGGTCGAATTGCAAAAGTAAAAAAAAAAAATGCAGTGTATGACATTGTTTAAATTAAAAGATCGTGACTAAATCGTACAAATTTTAAAAGACGTGAAATTATTTGTAATTAACCCTAGTTATTCTTGGATAACAAACTGACATTTGGAACACATTTGAGCCCTCCAGATTTCAGTTGAATGATAAAGAGTACATAATGTTTTAAAGATCTCACAAGCTAATCGAGGTTGCTAGATGTCTTAAGAGGAGAAACTAACAAAAGCATATTACAATTAGTTAAGCTACCATGATATAAATTAAACTGATATGTTCTGCTCAAGCTTGAACTCAAAGTGAAAGCTCTCAGTAGAGAGCATCATAAGCATGAAACTGACAACAGTTCATCACCAAATTAGTCTTGAGTTTAAACAAATATCCACGATTCAAATCAAACATCTAAATTTGTAAGCAATTTTTATAAGTTTAGGGGTACTCTTACCATTTTAAGTTTCTTTAGTTCTATGCAAGCCATGGTTACTCTACAAGCACACTGAATAGCAATTGCAGCCCCCTTCATGCTTGTATACGAACGTCTTTTCAAGCGTCTTCGACAATGACTCTGGTTATACAGAAAATACACACCGTGAATTCAAGATGAACAAGCAGTTACTTATATGTTTATTTAAATACACATGATCAAATAGTTGTACTTCTAAAAGTCCACAACGACTCATGAAAGTAGCTCAAGATGAAAATCGTGTTTGTTTCTGGTATGGTACCCCCCACATTTTTATTTCAAATTCAAATCCTCGTTTGTGAAACGTGGTATAGTACTTTTTTCAAACACAATTTCCAATACACAATATAATAATCCACTTTTGTCAAACACAATTTCCAACACAATCAATCATCTATAATCCACTTTTGAAATATTATAATATATCCAACTCAAAACTCCCTATCATCAATTTTCATATACTTTACAAGACAAACACATTACACAATTGCTCAATCATTTCTATAGTACTTTTTAAAATATAATAATCCCACTATCGCATACTTTTTCAAATTTTTACTCTATCTAAATACACCTCTTACTATTCAAAATCTATATACTGAATTTCAAATCCAAAGAAATCCATAAACAAGCATGCCCTTAAACAAGAGATCCAACATTTTTGAGTCAATGCTAACTTTCCATGGCATGACATTACCTGGATTACAACAGCTGCTGTGTTTTTCTTTCTGAATAGAAGCTCGTTCCGAGCACCCATCCCTCTAATTGCTGCTTGAATTTGAATAGCAGCAGAGCACAATCGTGTATAAGCTCTCCTTTTAACAAACATCCGCGCATCTTTCTGGATGGTCGAAGCAGCAGCGTTTCTCCTCTTGCGCTCATAAATACACCGTGCAACTTGTCCTGACATTATAACAAACAGTTAGCAGATTAAAAGAAGGGAAGATAGTTTTTTTTAGTCATGTAATAGTTTTTTTAGTCATGTAAGCTACCCCTACTTTGGTTTCAGACCAGTCGACTTTCAAAAATTTAAAATAGTCCAGTAACTCTCAATTGTTTAACATTTTAGTCCAGTAACCAGTTGTAGCATTGTAGGAGGTGAAACATACAGTTGACACTGGCGTGGCAGGGTCTGATTTGTTCACGTGGCAGAGTTTGATTGGTCAACCATATATTTCACCTCCTACAACTAGTTACCGAGCTAAAATGTCAAATATTAAAAGTTATAGGACTATTTTCGATTCTTAATAGTCGGCAAGACTGAAACTGAAAGAGTCATAATTTAGAGGACTAAAAAACCTATTTTTCCTTAAAAGAATGAATGAGAAAACAAAATAAAAATACCTCTGCAGAGAGCTTGAATTTGTACCGCTGCCACGCGCGATGACAGGAAGTTTTTTCGAGCTGCATATGAAATATATTTTCTCTGGATTTTGGAAGCAGATTTACCAAGGACCTGATTACGGACAGCATCCAATTCTGCCATCTGACCAGCTCTGAGAAACACTTTCGTATTGCCCATCTGGAAAACCATATGTATAAGAAAATGCCTTTTGGTGTCTCTTTTACTATATCTCAAATGCTAACAATGTGATTTGATTCAAGAACGCCTTAAAGGGATTTCTCTCCCCCACCCCAACCCCACAAATGAATTTTAACATTGATTAGCAAACCTTGCATAATGAAATGCATGTTATCCTGTTTATAGTAAAGACTCTGAAAATTGTGCAAGCTTCATTAATTAATGCATTTATTTCCAAATATTTTATAAAAATATGAACTACAATTGTGAGGAGTACCTGATAACCTTGAAGGCCAGATTTCTCCAAAAGTTTGATACAACTTGCAACCTCATCACTGCTATCAAAAGTGAAAGGCATTAAGAATCCGTGGGAAAATCAATTAATGTCAATATGAGAAGTTTAAAGTAAAAGTGCTGAGGAATATAAAGAGAACACTATAAAATGCGAAATAACAGTATACAAGTGCAGAAAGCAACAAACTCAGTAACCTTAGCTCACATTGATGAGATGAAAGTAACTCATTTTACTGTGGGTCGACTAAAAAACATACTTGGATTAAAGAATTATAGAATGAGGTCCTTATCTGATTTTTACTTCAAGCAGCATCAGGAAGATTTCAAAATCATGTTTTTTCATGAAAAGTTGTAAATGAAGCACTGTTCATATCTTCAAAATATTTTAAATAAATATCAAATGATTTAAAATAGATATGTTTCAGACAAGAATATTTGACCTACTTCTGGAGACAAAATTATTTAATAACACATTCATGGTAAGCAAATATCTAAAACCTTCCTGCAGGATAATGAGTATGTGAGTGTACCTTCCATTTGATACACTAGGATCAAGGATTTTGAAACGGGTTATGAACTCTTCAAAAGTTCTTCGAGTGGGATATCCAGCACAACTGATCCTGATTGCCTCTAAAACTCCCTGAAACCAATAATTAGTAAGTGCTTTATGAATTGGAAAATAAAAATCCGGGATAAAACACCATAATGGTGATCAGATGGTGATGATGAAATGATTGTAATATCTTAGTTCCTATAAATCAAAACAAGAACCAAAGAGTTCTCACCCCACAACGGAGTTGCTGCAGCACATTAGCATTCTCAAAAATAAAAGGCTTGAGATAATTGTTAGGTTTTACACAGCGAACGTAGTGCGGATCGGTTGCACTAAGGGTCTCGAGCAGAGATTGCAGTTGTAGCTGTATGAAATACAAGAAAGGTATGAAACTGAAGAGATGCAAACAATGCAACTTCAGAACATTGGGCTATATAATACCATTTTAAATTCTTAAAATTTGCCAATTTTCCACTTTTAGTCCGCCTCTTCCACTCACTATCAAATTTGGTCTTAGAATTACACTTTTACTTCTGCCTTTGGTCCCACAATTAGTTAACCGTATGTTGACGGAATCAACAGTTTGAGGGTACTAAATGTAAATATTTTGGGGTGCTAAATGTAATTAATAATTTTTAAATAATTACATTTAAAACCCTTTGATTGTTGATTCGCTCAGTCAAGGAACAGTCAACTAATGGTGGGACCAAAAGCTAGTTTGACACTAAGTGAAAAAGAGGGATCAAAACTGGAAAAAGGTAAACTTTAGGGAACCAAAAAGGATATTATCCCGAACATGGGAGAATGTATAAATATATGAACCTTAAATCGAGAACCAATTGAAGAAAATTTTGACGATTTAGAAGATTCTTCTGGTAAAGGTGGGAATAGGCTTGCCACAAAGGAGCAACGCGAAGCGCCAAGGAGAGCCTGATGCTCAGCAATAACATAGTCTTTGTTCTTATCCAAAAAATATTCTGTTGAATAAGTGACCTGCAATTGGTAGATGCTTAGTGAAATATTCAACATGCAACAATAGGCCTTCCTAGTGTGTACTCCAATTTCAATGCTATTCTTAATGGCTTAAAAAAAAGTGGGGGGGGGGGGGTGTGATAGTGTTTTTAGTCCTGTAAGTTATCTCAATTTTAGTCCCATCAACTTTCACGAACTGTAAATAGTCAAGTAACTTCCATTTTTTGGCATTTTGGTAATCGGCTATAGGCGGTGAAACATTCTGTTGACGTTGATGTGGCAGAGTCTGATTTATTCAAATGGCAAATCTGGTTAATCAACCGGAGGTTTCACGTCTTGTAGGCGACCGGACCAAAATGTCGAAAAATCTATAGTTACAAGCCTATTTTCAAATCATGAAAGTCGACAGGACTAAAATCTAAATAAATGTAACTTACAGGACTAAAAAACGATTTCCAAAAAAAAAAAACCTATACTTAATGACATAAAAAAAACAATTGCATACATCACCCGCGTAATGGCCAATGGTAAAACCAGAGCGCGACAACTTCGGCTTGCTAAAACGCTTGTGATCTTTGAACGTCTGGTACAGCTTCTCTGCAAATGTCTCATATGTAGATCTTGGAAACATACTACAAGAAGTTCGTGATTTAAGATAATGAGTCAATAAGGCCATTGCATGGCTACAGACTAAGAAAGTTAGATACAAAAAATACATACCAAGCCTCATCAAGAAGAGCAATAATGCCACCAGGTTTCTGAGAGTAAATAATAAGAATAAATTTGTCAGAAAGAATAAGAAATGAAAACCAAAAAAAATGTTATCCCCCAGTGGATTTAGCACACTTAAACCAACAAATATTATGCTCAAATCCAGGGGAAAGTCTTATAGAGCGTTTTATAATTCAATTGGAATTGAAGATTTCGTGTACAACTATAAGTGCCCCTTAACTACATACATATCTGATCATATATGCATTATCTTTTTATGTATTACAATAAATAAAAAAGGGAGGTTTTTCAATGCGAGATCTAAAAACATATCTCTCCGCGGCCCCAGTACTAAGTACGCTATGGTTCGGGGCTTTAGCAGGTCTATTGATAGAGATTAATCGTTTTTTCCCGGATGCGTTGACAACGAACGGTTTTGTAAATGATAAAATTTAGAAATTATCTAAAAAAAGAATTAGATAGAATAACTTCAACAACAAAGATACTCATCAAAAATAAAAAGAAGTTTGATTATCACAACCAAAGAAAAGGACAAGATAATACTGGCTACAAGTTACAAAATTGCAGATGCTAGAATGATGGAGTTGCATATAATTGATAAAAAGGTGAATATTCTGGTTACAGTAACTTATTCTTTGTATATATTCATGAAGCCACATATACATACATAATTCAGTAAAGTAAATAAAATGAACAATGAATAGAATACACTAAATGTTCTAGTGTATTAAATGAGATCCAGAACATATACAAAATATTCACTGCTTAATACCTTTTCAATAAGATCAAGAATATCTTGATTATCAACGAATTCAATGTAACTCCAGTCAATTTCTTCTTTTGTGTATTCTTCTTGTTCCATCTTGAAAACATGCTGTAAAGACATAAAGTGTCATCTTGATCCAACTACTATCTTTAATTATCTAGCTTTATGTTTTTTAAATATTTATACAATTATTTACAGAGGGTAGAAGATACAAACCTGATTGAAATGTTGCTGAAGTTTCTCATTAGTCAAGTTAATACAAAATTGCTCAAAACTGCAAGAAGTATGAAAATAATAAAAATAAGAAATCAAAAGGATCCAGCATTTGGAAATTGCAAGAAACTATAAATAATATAGTCACAAGCTAGCGTAAAATCTTTAGAGCTGTAGCAATAAATAATAGAGGCCTGCAAGAATAAAACTGATACTTTTGTTGGTATGGAAAACTTGCGCATCACAAATCAAACCTTTATAATTAGCAATAAAAAATTAAAGCATTTTGAAGTCATTAAGAATAACATTGAAATTATAGTTAACAAGATCACACGCCTAACATCAGAAAATAATTGGGCTTCTTGCAGTATTCTTCATTATATTAATTTCCATAATGTTGAGAATTAAGCATACCAGTTAAGCACCTGTTTGTCTTGAAACTCTCAAAGCCATAGATATCCAGCACCCCAATTAATAGTTTTGACTCAGGATCTTGGCCAATAGAATTGTTGATCTTGTTAACTAGCCTGACACAGAAACCAATCACGACTTAGTAGACGGTCATCGAGATCTTAAAACTGTTAAGAGTAGAT
The DNA here is from genome assembly GCA_963675135.1 of Galeopsis tetrahit. Classification (NCBI taxonomy): domain Eukaryota; kingdom Viridiplantae; phylum Streptophyta; class Magnoliopsida; order Lamiales; family Lamiaceae; genus Galeopsis; species Galeopsis tetrahit. The sequence continues at coordinate 48,196,891 of OY776124.1, forward strand.
CTCCTGTAAACCAGGTTCTCATGAACTCTTTTCTTCAAAGTAATATTGTTTAGCATACGATGTAATATTGTTTAGCATACAAAGCATCACATTTTAAATATGCTTAATTTTATGTATTACTCTTTTCAAAATCACTAAACCATGGCACTTTGTATGCTAAACAATATTACTTCTTATATTAAACAGTATTACCGAGTTCACCATAAAATTTATGTGAACTGAGTTCATAGAAGTTTTTGTCAAACTGTTATATTTTTATATAACAAACCAATCAAACAATCTTGAATAGACAATTTTAGCCAAAGTGTCTCTGCTAACTGCTGCATCATCTGGACTGAGGCATTTTGTTATAGTCTCATCACGAGTAACTATTACACGTTTACATAATGAGTCTTCAAGGCATGTCTCATCACACCTAAACAATATGCACATAAACTATGAGAGAAATGAATAATGCATGCTAACAAAGTATAAATAAGGGAAAAAAAACACTTACATCAAAAGATCTGCAACTGTTTTAAGATGAAATAGTGATTGGTCATCCTTTGGTTGTGAAGAATCACCATCACTTGCCTTTGCAAACTCAATATTACCCAAGTGAAGAATTGCAGCCACAACGCTGAAAATCCCATCCTGTAAATGGAACTCTCACCAAAATATTTTGAAGCAAACCATAACATATAATTGTAAGGGTTAATTGCAGAAGTGGTCCCACAAGAATAAGGTCATTGCAAAAGTGGTCAATTTTTTGCAAATGGAGTCCCAACAATGTTAAATGAAAAGGTTCTTGTGGGATCTGTTTTGCAATTAAAATGCACACAAAAGGACCGTGTTCGAACATAGGAACTAAAAGTGCAATGAGCACTTTCTCTTGGGACCAGTTTTGCAATAAACCCATAGTCGTAAAGAACTTCAAGATATTTATACCTGTTCATCGGGACTGATCCCAACTACATCCATGGCCCTCCTTGTAGTAAGATATTCTTTTGAATCATCAACCCCATCCAATTCATAGCAATTTGACTGATTTAAATAATGATAAGACCTTGGATCCCCCAATTTAAATTTTTTAACATCCTGTTAGAAAGTAGCAGGGAATTAGTTGGTTATGAAAGAATGGAGGTTTCGACTTAAATCAAACTGAATTGATGACATTAAAATAACAACATCGTGAGGTAAACATCGTCTTTTCTAGTCTCTCCTAGCAAACAAAAATAAAATTTGCTCCCTACAAAGGTCACTGAAGCTGAAGTTTGCAACGAACAAACAAATAAAAAGGAATGCAGGCTCTATTATATGGAAACACATATGTAGAAGAAAAAAATGTATCACCAGTTGTAGATAATAAAACATAGAAATGTAGTATTCGATTATTGTAGGTAGAAAACTTTCCGTCTTGCATAGATGTTAAGTGTTTTGTACAATGGATCTATGATGGAGAACTTTAAAGCCACTTAAATTCATGCAAAAAGATATTCAAGAAGTACTTATGCATTGAGAAAATGGAAAATTTGGTTATCGTTATTTGAAATGAAACCAACAGTTATACTTGAATTAAGAACAATATATATTTAAGCCAAGGGTTGAAATTCTAAACAATTAGAGTTGCACAATGATCACTCACAAATAACTGATAGAAGAGGAACACTTTTCTAGAGCAAAAATACCATTAACCACTCTCAAAAGGTTGGTTCTAGAAATTTGATTCAAATATGTGATGTCAAAATTACTTCAGATGGTATTTATATTCTACCTCTGGTGGTGCAGAACAAAGCATGTAAAAGCAATGATAGTTTCTTTCAGGATCAGAAACTTGGCAAACACGCGATCTTTCCAGCAAATAAGTTCGGATAGCAGCACCAGATATTCTACCCCTGCTATTGAACTGAATTTCCACAAATTTCCCAAAGCGACTGCAATCAAAGAGCATTTGGATCAAAATCTTGATCACCAAAACATTATTTCCATAACTTCATAAAGTATTTTTACTCACCTAGAATTGTTATTTCTCAAAGTTTTTGCATTACCAAAAGCTTCCAGAACAGGACTCGACTGCAAAAGATGAAAGAGCTGGTAAGGAAAGGAAAGGACACAGAGAAGTAGACATACATGTAAGTCACTATTCTTCATTTTATCTATAGAATTCTGTATATGACTAGTCATGTGTACACCGGGTGCATTTTTAAACGGTATTAGTTGTTTCACTAAAAGGTATTAGTTGTATTCACTGGACAATATTAGTTGCACCATATAACTGGTGTACAAGAGACTTACTCTCTGTATATAAGTAATCATTAATTAGATATAAAGAAAAGTTAATTGAGATACAAACCTCAAGTACTTGCTGCTCTACAGTGCGCCGCCCCTCGACCCCTACACTGCCTCCCATATATGCAAGATAACCCATTAGCATTTTTGTGCTTTCAGTTTTGCCAGCTCCACTCTCTCCACTAACCAAGATTGACTGGCTTATACCCTCTTTAATCATTAGCCTGCATAAGAATCCACAACTGCATTTGTTGGAAACAGCTATCAAAAAATCAAAAACAGGATATCAAGACTTGATATCTCAATCAAGATTTTTAAAAAATAATAAAAAAACACAAATTGCCTGTAAGCAGCATCTGCAATAGCAAAAGGGTGTGGGCTCAGCTCTCCAATTGCCATTCCTTTGTACTTTTCCATCAAATCACCATTGTACAGATGGGGTAACCTTTGAAAGGGGTTCACTGCTATCAATATGTTACCAGTGTATGTCTACAAAAAAAAAATGCATCTACTTTAGTTTCACTATATTGTACAGAGAATATGTTTGGATTAGGATAACTTGAAAATGTAGTTATACATGCCCGTTTCGGAATAAAGAAAATGTGCGTGTACGAAGATTTCAAGTGTTGCCAAATTGTGTAAGGATTATAAAAATAGTGCATAAAGGTTATTCACGGTAAAGATCAAGATGGAAGTTGCAAGAGAGATGCAAAACATCGCCCTTGATTTTGGAAACTCTAGAAAATGTACAGCAAAAACTTGTATCAACCTGGTTCACATATCTGAGATCCGTAAACTCCATTTATCCTACCCAATCAACTGTATAATGGATCTTATATACATGGTTTTGTTAGACCATTCTGTAATTGGATCAAAAATGTGATGGAGTTCACATGAACCAAGTTACAAAATTATGTGCTACTCGAAATGTAATCTATCAGATACTCACATATATTTCATTAATATCATATCGACATCTCAAATTGTATAGAACTCCTGGTTCATGCAAGTATGAAAGCTTTGTCATGTCATCCACACCACCGGGTGGAGCCTCAGGATCTTTGGGATATATGCTTGCTGCATTAGCCACAACCTACAAAATTGACATATAAAATATATGTATATATATATATCGTTGAATATGCATTCTCAATGATAAAATGATCACTAGAACTTATTTTATCAGTGTAAAGAAAAAATTGTAGAGCAGGCAAGATACTAACTGAATATAAGTTCAGTCACAGTTCTAATTTTGATTTATAGAATAGATCTCTGTAGTTGAGACTTTAGTATCAAATGATCAATAGCCACATGGCATGATAACAACCAAATAAAACCGAGACACTTGTTGCACGATTCGAATTGCCCTGTGCAAACTTATTTGATCTCTTCCTTTTCAGAAAATTGTAATGAATTCCATAAAAGAACAACAATTTTCCTTAGCATATAGGGTGATCCCTCCGAACAATAAATTAGGCCTATCTCTATACTACGGGATGAAAGTCTCATTAAAGGGTTACAGGGAATATATTGAGTCATACATAATGAGGGAAAACACACTTTGCTACTTCATTGATATAAGATACTCCCTCCGTCCCATACTTGAACCTACATTTTACCATTTTGGGCGTCCCATACTTGAAGCAACATTACCTAAAATAGTAAAAGCACTTTTAAACACTCTCCTTAAAACATCACAATATTACAACAAATGCCACTACTTTATTACACTAAAAAGTAACTTTATTACTATTTATAAAGTTGAAAAGTCTTTATTACCCCCACTTTATCTTACACAATACTAATAAACAACTCATTTATTAAAACCCGTGCCAATTTGGTTTGTAGCTTCAAGTATGGGACGGAGGGAGTATTATATAGCATACAACAAAAGACATTAGGTTGTTAGGCAAACCAAACCATACTTCAACTAAAGACATCCATGAAACAAAGAAGATCACAAGTTCAAAAGTACATATATTGACTAATAATAGTATCTAAAAAAATATCAGTTCTTCCAACATTAACATCGTATATGTGGGGAGTGGGGGTTAGAGCAGAGCACAAAAATACTCACTGTCTTGCCCGATGTGCAAAGTATTTTGATCTCTTCATTATTGACTTCGATAACATCCCCATCTAGCCAAGCTTCCTCAGAATCCTCCACCCATACTGGAGATCCAACTGCTATAGTGGTTGTAACAGTCTGTACGAGAGGTGGGGTTATAACGCTAATCAAACATTATCCAGAAATATCATGATTGAATGAATCTACAAACTGATACTTTGTTTAATGGATAAAATACAGAGATTATGTGGTGCATGGGACTCTTATTCGTCCATTAGAACAATTTCACAGGAAGGCACACATCTGGACACTTTCTTGTGAAACTATCAAATCATACAGTTGGTGAAAAGATAATTAGTTGAAAATGGAGACATTTAACCACTATCAAACAACTGCACTATAGCCAGTTCCTTCAAATTTTAAACTTGAGTCCATCAAATTATAGTCTAAATTGAGACCATTCAATGTATAAAACGAAGAAACTTAAGCATCTTTTCCATAGAACAATAGTTATCATGCCCTGCAACACCACTACAAATCCAAAACTCCATTTCGGCACTACTGCAATTTCATAACAAATTGCAATTGCATATCTCATAAGATTTTATTTTCTTTTTAGGTATGTTACTGCATGCCCATACTACGATGCCATGTGCACGCATTTCATTTGTGCAAAATAAGAATAAATATTACAGAATCACTGCATAGATTTAATTTCAATTGATTAAACACTCAACTGAACAAATTACTAGTGCAACAAGTTAATTCTCATATTGACAAATTTAGCTGAACCAATTCTCAGTTTAATTACTTTTTAATTAGGGGAAACAAAATCCTGCAGTCAAATAAGCTCACAATAGGCCATTGAAATATCAAACAAACAGGGGGGAAGGGGGAATTAAGGAATTTGATTATTAAAAATAAATAAATAAATGCATACCATTTCCAATACAGAAAGCAGTCAGACCCCGATAAATTCTTCTTCAAATTCCAAATGCCAGAAAACCCATAACAAAATTCTTCTTCACATGAATATATCATCAATGCTCTGTTTTGTGAAAGCAATCTACAATCACAATATTGATTTTGTTTTGCTGTAGAAAGGAGAGAATGCGACCCTAATAGAACCCTCCTTCTTTCTACATTTATATATATGTGTGTGTGTATATATATGTACGTAATGTATATTACATGCAGATAAATAGAGGGACAAGAAGGAAATCAAAATCCCCCTTCTGCAACTAGTTTTACGTTTGGCTTGAAAAATGGTGATCAATTTGCCGGCGATATCTTCGTCCCTTTCTCTCTCTTACGTCTTCCCCAATCGATTTTTTGCATTTCTGTTAACGTAACCACGGTAACTGAATACGTACGGTGAGATGGAATTTTATGTACCGATAATGCCCCTCTATTCGAATTTTATTAATCAAACCAAATTCAATTTACTTTGGTGTTTATTTTCCAGTTAACGATAATGAGAAGATCAAGGAGTATTTTCGATTTTGGGTGACATGCGAAACCAAAAAATAATTATAATGCAATTACTTTTTTTTTTGGTTAAGTGATTAAATTCATCCCATGCACCTCCAAAACCACTAAATTCACTCATATACCACCTGTACCCACATAACCACTAAATTTACGCGTATACACCTCCTGATCCACTAAATACACCACGTGCACCCCAAAAATCACTAAATTCACCCATACACCTCCTACTGATCCATTAAATACACCGCCTGCACCCCAAAACCACTAAATTCACCCATCCACCTCCCATCCCCAACCAACTCCTTCATCATTTCATCTTTTTTTTTTTTAATTTAAAATTCACATAATTTAATTTTAAATTATTTAAGTATTATTAATTATTTAATACTCCCTCCGTCCCAAAGTTGAAGCCACAAACCAAATTGGCACGGGTTTTAATAAATGAGTTGTTTATTAGTATTGTGTAAGATAAAGTGGGGGTAATAAAGACTTTTCAACTTTATAAATAGTAATAAAGTTACTTTTTAGTGTAATAAAGTAGTGGCATTTGTTGTAATACTGTGATGTTTTAAGGGGAGTGTTTAAAAGTGTTTTTACTATTTTAGGTAATGTGGCTTCAAGTATGGAACGCCCAAAATGGTAAAATGTAGCTTCAAGTATGAGACGGAGGGAGTATCATTATCATACATTCTAACGAGCATTTTATCATTTTTCTCATTTAAAATTCACATAATTTAATTTCGCATTTTCATACTTTTTTGCCTTCATCATTTTTTATTATTTAAAATTTACATAATTTAATTTCAATTTGCCATCATTTTAATTATTCCTCTTTCACATTTCTTTCCACTGAAAATTTCATCATTTTTTATTATTTAAAATTTACATAACTTAATTCTAAATTATTTAATTTTTTTCACAGGGCATTTCATCATTTTTTATTTAAAATTTAAATAATTTAATTTCAAATATATAAACAGTATTACACAATTACACTTGACAATATTACATTATTGCACTTACTAGTATTATAAAGTGCAAAATTAAATTTTTTATCATCATTCTCTTATTCTCTAACCATATTCTACTTTTCCATTATCTTATTCCTCTTTCATATTTTTTTCCATCACGGTTGCACATTCTTTTATTAGTATCAGACCTGAAAAACATACACTATAACGACATTACTTGACAATATTACACAATTACATTTAACGGTATTACGCAATTACACTTAGCAGTTTGAACAAATAACAAACAAAATATCAAAGATATTAACACAAATTAAAACATAACAATATATTAATGGCAGTATCATACAAAAAAACAAGACAATATCATAAAAAATATAAGACAGTATCACACAAAATATCAAACCAGGAACACACATTAATGCACATCAAAAGCCCCAAAATGTAGAATGTAAATTTTTTAGTTCCATAGCTTTCATTTTGCATATACAGTTCAAAAAAAAAAATTAATACAAATAACCTAAAATACCAATTTCTCCACAATTAACAGTAAAAAAACTCGTGCAATAGTAAAATGATTTTTTTTCTAACAAAGCATTGAGATGCGCGCATTTCTAACACCAAAAAATAAATACATAAGATCAACCGAAGAAATCAAAAAGAAAAACTCATTCTCATAAGTAACAATATTGATAAATTACTTAAAAATGTGTACAAGAACTTTACAAACTCATACATATTTATGAGGCAAGAGTCTCGAAGTTCGAAGCTCAGACAGAAAATACACAGAATGTTTGAGTGCTTCCCCAAATTCTGCGAGTCCTGAATTTTCCACACTCAAAAAATAAATTGAATCACAATCGAGTTGTTTAATTTGAGAATTTAGGGTTGTATTTCTCCCTTGTTATTGATTTGATAAAAAAATTGTTGAATTAAAGAGAATCAGATCAGAATATACCAAAGCTTGATGCAAGTAGAATGAGAGGGGAGTGGAGTGACAACGTGTTTTCTCTAATTGTGGACTATGGCGTGCCGACGGTGATAACTGGAGTTTTGGGTTCAATTACTATTTTATAAAGAGGAATAGATAAAAGAAAATCTAAATGAGTTGTGAAAAATTAAATATTAAATGGAGCAGGTACCCGTTTATAAAATGGAGAGGGTACCACTAAATGGGCATTTTACACCATTTGTATGGGTGAATTTAGTGGTTTTGGGGGTACAAGTGGTGTATTTAGTTGATCAGAAGGTGTATTCTGCAGAGTGGAAGTGGATCTATCAATTCAGGTGGTGTACTTAGATTGAGATATGTTTAACACCATTTGACACATAAATGATTTGTATGGGTGAATTTAGTGGTTTTGGGGGTGCAGGTGGTGTATTTAGTGGATATGATGTGGAGTGGGGGTGAATCTATCAAATCAGGTGGTGTGTTTGGATTGAGTGGGGGTGGATCTATCAAGTGTGTATTTAGATTGAGATATGTTTTACACCATTTGACACATAAATGATTTGTATGGGTGAATTTAGTGGTTCTGGGGGTTCATGTGGTGTATTTAGTGGATCAAAAGACGTATATACGGAGTAGAGGTGAATTTATCAAATTAGGGGGTGTATTTGGATTAAGGTATGTTTTACACCATTTGACACATAAAAGATTTGTATGTAAGTTTCAGAAAGCCTTCAGACAGTCTCAAACAGGTTCTAACTACGGTTTTCGAGTTATCTAGTGGTCTTCCGCTGTCGCGCCCTTACTTCTTTGATCGGAGCATTGTCTATTCTTTCTAATAAGGCATTAATTCGTGTTTCCTGGCCTGGACGGGGCGTCTTAGTATTCTGTGCCTGGGTGTGTAGATCGTGTGGACTTCGTGAAAGCTTTGGGTGAAGAGGAAGCTAAAGAACCGAGAACTCAAGGTGTAGCAATTTTTTTTATCTCTAGGTTCTCCTCGTCCCTTAGATTATTAGGGCTCCACAAAGGATTGATCTTCAACAAGGCGCCAGTAGTGTGGTTCGCTCGCTGGCATCGGCATCAAAGGCGCCCTTCATTTCGGCTGGTCTTCTTTCTTCCTTCTAGTCGAGGCTTTCAAAGAGCTGAGTCGTACCCAAACTCTATCGAGTCCGCAAGTAAACTACCTCACTGAACTAGCTTTAGACTAGACAATAGAGTGAAAAACTTAAGGAGAGATTGATCCCCGCTTCAATCACTGAGAACAAATTTTCTACAATCCTATAGTTATAGTAGCTTATCGTAGCTAACAGACGATCTTCGCCAAATTGGGTCAGAATGTAGCCCGATCCGAACGCAATTAGATATCTCAATACTGACTACCTACCCGTACCGAAGCGACGAGACCTTGGGAAGGCATCACTTATGCTAGAAGGCTTTATCGCCCTCCTTACTAGGAGCCCTGATCAGTTTTGTGCTCGACTTGATGCCATCTCAGATGTCCGCCTGCATACCTAAGATAGGCTTATAGAAGGGGCCTAGCGTGCCAATGATTTGGCTACAACTACTGTTATTTCCACTGCTCCTCCTTTTTTTTGCTACCTTGCTGAAAAGTCTTACTACTAATGTCCTAAGCCCCTAAGGCCTAAGCAGAGAAGGATGAAGAATAGCGTTCTAGTGCCCTATTTGTCTAATTTTTTTATTTATTTGTCTAATATATAAAATTCCCCCATTCAATAATTCAAACTATCAAGAAATTTGTTCAGAATGCCTCTATTTCAGTCAAGAATGAGCAGAGAAAAATGTTGGGTACAAGTCTGACCAAAATATAGCAATAAGGTCGTGACCTGGTTTGTAATACCTCTCCGTCTCATTATTAATGGAACATTTACCGTTTGCACAAGTTTTAATGTAGAATTGTTTATTAGTATTGAAGGTGATAAAGTTGACTTTTATGAGGGATATTATGTGTATTTCAACTTTATTGCAGAGAGAATCTTTTGTTTATATGTAAAAGTAATGACATAGAATGTAAATAAATAGATATTAAGGGAGATTATTAAAGGAGATTGAAGTAGGTGGCAAATGTTCCATTAATAATGAGAGGGAGGGTGTCACAATTAGGTCAAAAGTCTGGGTTGGAAGTACCGAAATTACCCTTCATTAATGCCACGCAGAAAGAATAGTAACCTGACACTGCTTGCATAGAAAAGCTAGAATTTCAGGTTGATGGGACGTTTCTAATACAAATTCTTCGCATTATTGGTAAAGGAGACCAGGCTAGTTTTCATCTTCTTTCTTTGGTTCAAAGTTTTTTCTTTCAAATTGTCGAAGTTGTTTTTCACGGAAGACGACCAAGGTAATTAAATACTGTTTTCGGTCGATTGAGCTCTTGTTTTTAGGTTTATGTTTCTGGGTTTTGACATTGGTTGGGGCTTCTGTTAATATCTGTACGTGGAATACATTAGAGTACTAGGTTGAAGAAAATCGACAGAAATCTAAAACTGCACGGTGATAATGGGAAGAAGAAAAAGAAATTGGGTAAGATTTTTGAAATTCTTTCCTTCACTTAAACCTCCAATTTGACACCAAATTTGAGTGAAACAGTAAAATCATTTTCAATCAATCAACTCAAATTTCAACTTAATGGGAATATTCTCTTAGAATATTCTTAATTTTATCTTTTTTATATTTCATTTTATCAAATATTTATTTATAATCAAATATTGAATTTTATTACGATTAAATTTAAATTAAATAAATTAAGCAATAAAATGATTCATTCAATACAAAATAAAAAACACAAATTGATTTCACACAAACACTCAATTATATTTTATTTCCTATTCTATTTTGGTAATTTAAATTATTCATGTTGTCTTAAAATTAAATTGTATACTTTTAATTTTAAAATCTTAATAAGTATTAATTAAAATTAAAAACTAAATCAAAAAATATATATAATATGTTTGCCACCATGAATAGTGTGGAGACAAATTTGCCGCACACTATTCATTTGTGGCAAATAGCACCACTTTAGAGTTCCCCTTGGAGATGACTTATACCATATTTGCCATGGAAAGTGCACATTAGCCTCTCCTTTGGAGATGAAGAAAGGAATTGCCAATGCATCCCTATCTTGATTTTTTTTTTTTTAAAAGATTTCAAGAATATGATCCGTTTGTGTGGTCAAAGAAGTGTTGACTACTCTTATGTCTTGTAGGAAAAAGGTCTGCATCATATGATTGATTCCTCATCAGATAACTCACAAACAGGTCAATAAAAATGAACTCATACATTATTGTTTACAATATTTTATGTAATCCGTGTTAACTTTTCATATATTTTTGCCAACAAATTTGTTGAATTTATTAGAGAGTGATGATTCTGCAAGATATAAGAAGAGCCAAAAAAAAAAAATCTCCAACTGGTATGTATATGCATACACACATTATTTATATTGATTTTTAATTTAATTATTTTGTAAAAAATTGTTAGATTTGAACACTATGATATTTTTCCAGTTAGTGATTCAACGGATGTCGACAAACCAAGGAACAATGTACTTGACATATCAACAATTGATTACAGTAGTGAGGAAGAATACACGACGAGGAGGAAAAAAATGAAGCCGAAAAATTGCTTTCGTGAGTGTAATTTTTGTTAAATAGACGTTTTTAATTTGCTTCATTAATAAGATAGGAATTGACTCCTGATATCCGTTTATGCAGGGGGGATTCAAATTAACAAGAGGTCAACGTATGATTGTTCGAATCTTAGAACTCTAATAAAGGAAGTAAATAGTCTTAAATTTAGTGAAAAACTAACATTTATTAAAATAACTCCCTTTTTTTTTAAAGCATATATGGCCATGTGGCTAGTTTGTTAAAGAGGTGTTGGTCCCTAAATGAGTAGTGAATGATTTGAAGTTTAGAGGGAAAGGGTGAATAGACTTCAAAACTTTTTCTAAACAGAGTTGTATGTTACTCAGCTGATATGCTTAGTATGCTGATCCAACTTACTAGGTACTCTACTGAATATAAGTTTGCGGAATAGTGTAGGCCCTTAGTGTAGACTCGTTCGTTTTATGAAAAACCTTCCTTAACCAAATTAAAACACTCAGCTGACTTGTAGTACTGCTGGTTTTGAAACTGTTCTTATATAGGCTCTTTTCGTAATCACTTTTAAAACAGGATGCAGTATGAATGAATAATAATAAGATGCTGAAATGAAATAAACAGAAGAGTAAATAACACCAGGAGTTATAGTGGTTCAGATATCAGATCCTACGTCCACTCTCACGATCCAATCGTGATATTAATCCTTTAATCACCAAATTAAAGGGCTTGTCCTTTTGAGTCCCAAGAGAAGGACTTTGAGCTCTGAGCAACTTCCAAAGTGCTACGATCTCCACAAGTGTTTGAGAGCACTTGTACTCTTTACAAGAATAACAACTTGGACCTTATACTGGTTAGAGTGTTTGGGTTTGGGTTGTTTTTTATCTATCTCCAACTAATGGTTCAAGCAACAGATTGCTTAACCACTGTGTCTAAACCAAATAATATATCTAATGAATAGCTTGGTTCAGTTTCTTGTTTGTAGGAAGATTCTAAGTAAAACTGGCTTTTGAAGAACTTGAACTTAAGTATGCTTGCTTCTAGTCAGCTGGGTGTTCTTCGTAAAACTTGAGTGTATAATCTTCCGTAATCTCCCGTTTCTTCACACATGAGTTTGATCTTGTATTTATAGAACTAATCTTCCAATCAACTAGCCGTTTGGAGAAACAAACTGTTTTGTGATTATCCTTGATTGCAGCGTAATCTCTTGATTTCATCTTGATTGATACTAATTCCACCAAATCTGGAACTTGCCTTCTTTGGATATGGAAAGTCAATGGCTCGAGATTTACACTTAGTGTTTCATGCAGATTTCCAGTCGGCTGGTCTTGTACCCTTCTGATCTCGTACTCTTCTGTTCTGGTACTTGTCTGTTCTGGTACTGACCTGATTTGGTACTTTAATTGTTCTAGTCTTGTAAGTGCAATAGTCAATTTGTCATGAAGTAGTCTTCTGATCTGCATTTGATATCAGCTGAGTATAACTCATCTGATTTTGTCTATGTTTTCTCTTCTTGTCTTGATTCTTTCTATGTCTTGAGAACATGATCAGTAGACATCTCTTGGAAGTCCATATCAGCTCATAAGGCATACAAGGGTCTTCTCATTTGATTCTTCAAACATGGTCTTCTTTCAATTTTCAAGGTCTTCTTAGTCTTCTAGTCTTCTACTTTTCAAATCTTGAGTGAGCGCGTGTAAAACCAAATGTGAGATCTCAGGTGATATACATACAGCTGATCTCACCATTACTAGACTAAGAAACTATAAGTTGTTCTATACAACTCAACTTATCCTATCAGATGACTAAATAAACTATTAAGTGTTTTGGCCATCAAAATTATTACATTAATACCCTTGGGGGTGTGTGAATATCCTAACACTTTTATAATAATATCCCAACAATTTCCCATTTTTTTATGAAGCCAAAACCACTTAATCTAATCTATCCAACTTAACAAGCAAGATAAATTAAAGCAGTTTATAAAGTAAGTAAACACACACAAAAGGCTTAGATGAAGACAACGAGAACTTGTCTTATAAGCCGAGGAAAGGTACTTGTATTAATGATAAGAAGTGAATATAGATTACAAGTTTTTCCTATCAGCTAGCAAAAAGATATTCTTCATCTCCTTCTGGTCTTCTGGTCTTCATCTAGATTCGAAAAGCAAGTATCAGATGAACATGAATGGCTTTCATGTGATCTAGGTCTGTTACATTTTCCTCTTCTATGATTTTGGTCTCAATCGTCTTGATCTCCATGTAATCAATTCTTCCAGACTTTGTTCTTAGTGCTTTCCACACTGGCTCTTCTGGGACTAAGATGTTATATCCAACATCAGTAGTTGTCTTGATTGTTTCATCCCAGAGTTCTTTGTCTTCTGCTTCCATGAATTGTTGCAATTGTAAGAACTCGTCTTGTTTGTTTGTTATTGGTCCAAACTTCTGAATTTTGGATATAACATCTTAGTCCCAGATATATTTACTGTGTCAAATGCATATAGTAAATTTTGAAGATATATTTTGTTAGTGGTCCAAACTTCTGCTTCCATGAATTGTTGAACACATATTTTGTTAGTGGTCCAAACTTCTGAATTTCTGGAAGATATATTTACTTAGTCAAATGCATATAGTAAATTTTGAAGATAGATCAATGAACTATCAAATTTTTAAAATAAAAAATACTCCCTCCATCCACCAAATGTAGTCCCATCGAGGTGGGGCACGAGTTTTAAGAAAAAAATAGATAAAATAGATAAAGTAAGGGTATTATAGGGTATTGTGGGGTCCATTGTGAATAAAGTAATTATTTATGAATAAAGTTGATGGCAAATTGAGTAATTAAGTGATGGTTGAAGGTTGATAGTTTGGTGGACAAAGAATATAAGACAGATGAGACTACATTTCATGCACAGGGGGAGTAATATTTATATAGCTCCAAATAATCTGAATTTTTAATATGTTATACCTTGATACCATATGAAGTAATGGGATTTGAATTGGTTGTCTTTCATTATGAACTAGTGTAAGACCCGCGTTTTCACGCGGGATTGAAATAAATCTATAGTAATATATTTTAATTTATTAATTAAAAAATATTTTTTAAAATATGTATAAAATTATAAATTTATTATTATATTAAAAGATAAAAAATGAAATATTGTATTTATATATATAAAAGAAACAATAATAGAATGGAAAATTAAAATTTTATTTATAAAAATAATCAATATACAAAATTATAAATTGTGACAAACTTTCTTGTAGTCAACATTTGTCGTATGTTTACATATTTTTCCATTTAAATTTAGGCAAATAATTTTCAATTGAATGATGACTCTAGATGATGTAACATACAATTGTTCGTTTGTGAGCATAAATTTTGAAAGGTAGACACCTACCATGGAAATGAAATGACCTTTACTTTTATTTATCGTCGTAACAAAAGACAATAAAATAGGAAATTGTCTCCTAAATTTTACATTAGCTGAGTCATTCTCGGGGTAAAATTTTTACTATCAACATTCAATCCAGAAAGAATTTGTGATTTGATGATGTGTTTCCAAGTTTTGTAACAATCAGTCTAGTTCAATTGTATAAACCAGACTACAAATTAATGTTTCTAAGCAACATTATAGGGACATGTGTATTGTAGTCAGTCATATTGATTCTAACTATATCTCCTGGTCTTCTATCAAGCGCCTCAAAATAAAATATGTTAATCATCGGTGCCTCGTCCCATATTATCATCTTTCACTTTATTATAAGTTCTGATAAATGAATATCAGATATTCTGTTGTAGATGGATGAGTAAAAAATGTTTATTGGAATATAAAATCTATAATGTGTAGTACGCCCTCCAGTCAACAGAAGAGAAACAACACTTAAAAATATAGTATTAAATAATGCAACATTAAAAAAATAACTTACACACGTCAATTTTACTAAAGATTTAACTGTCATTAAAATTCTTCATAAGTCGATCAAACTTTGACATGAAGACACGACAAAAAATGTTTGTCATATATTTCGATTTTAGACCCCTCTCACTTAAATATCTATATATTTTAGCTATTTGGGATAGCACATGAAAGTGATGAACAAATCTGGATACGAATAATATTTGTAGTCATGTGATGTGATCCTCCTGTAAATGGAATTGCAGATTGTGATAGCATCCTAGTAATTTTGAATCATGTAACGTAATCCTCCTATAAATGAATTTTGAATTATTCTCTTTTCCACAAATAAAGATTCGACATTTCATCTTTTAACTACACTTCTAATGTCATAAACTTTATCTCCTTCTAGTATTATTATTAATTAAATGCTACGTAAATTTTAGAGTAATTAATATTAACATTCTTCATTTCAGAAAAGTTAAAGGTAAATCAATTATCAATAGAAATAAATAGCATTCACGAATTAATTTCACAAAGAGAAGATCTTTAGTGAGATAGAATATAATTTAGACTTGACGGTTTTAACACTTTAAAATGAATGAATATTAAATTGTGAATAGTCTCAATGAGTCAATGTGAAGCCGTCTATTGTAAATTTTTATCTTCCACAAAAACTCTTATTTCATTAAATTGACTAATAAAACTTTAAAATAAATAACTTAAGTGTACAATATCTCACAAAGTAACAAAGACAAACTCTCAATAAAAATAACAATATTCCTTAAAAAAAAAAAATAACAATAAAAATAACTCCATATATTTTTTTAAATAGTGTTTCAATTAAAAAAATAAAAATCAATACATATGAAAGAAGAATACAAAAGAATGAGGGGAAAATTGGTGAAAACTGCAATTGGGAATTAAAGTTAGGAAAAACTACCAAACCCATTTTTTATTATTTACAACGACAAAATGACACATGAATTGACAATTTTATCCTTATTTTCTTACTTTATCACTAAAGTCAAACTTCCACTTTTCTATATTTACTTTTTCTCACATCATTAATTAATATTATTATTTTATATGTACTCAAATTTTATTAAAAAATTATTTATATTTAAATTTTAAATTATGAGTAGAATAATTTTTTTGTTCAGATTTTTTTTTATTTCGGTTTTTTATTAAGGGGATATTTCTTTTGGGCTTTGGGTGGTTTTAAAAACCAGATTTTTGAAATCCCGATAAATAGTAATATGGGTGTTTCTTTTGGGTTTTGGAATAGTGAAGGATTTAACTTTATGTCAAATCAAGTTGTAAGATTGAATGAGTTTGTATTATTATATTATTGTTTGGTGAGATTATAATGATTAGTTGATTAAATGTATTATATTATTGTATTATTATATTATTATAGTATTATTATATTATTGTTGAAAAAGAATATAATGATTGGAGTAATATTATATAGATATAACTTTATGTCAAATCAATATGTTTGATAAGGGTGGTTTTGAGTGGATTTTGAAAACCGATTTTTAAATCCCGAAGTAAAACGGGTTTTGGATCTTGAAATCCAAAACCTAGCTTTTAAAACCAAAAAGAAACATCCCCTAATGGAATTGAGATATACACTATTTCAAAAAAAAAAATTAATGGAATTGAGATTTTTTTTTTGAGGAAATTATTGTTAAGGTCATTTCACTAAGAGATTTATCTAATAGGGCATATTTTTTTTTTTTAAATCTATTAAGGTGAAAATGGCACCTAATAAGACGTTGTTGCCCTTTACCCATTTAAAATTTTGAAATTAATAAAAATTAATTGGATTTACATGAAATCTTTTGAATTAATGCAGTTCCTGGTTATACGCATATTCCTAAAATTAAACAATTCGAATTAATTGTTAATTATTCAAACAAATAAAGTTAAAAAATCTGCCGACATCGTCAGAAAGATTTCAAGGAAAGAAAACCCACCGGCAAAAAGTTCATTCAAGAAAATCAACACAGTGAGAAAATGAAAGAAAACCAATTGTTTGAATATGCATACATATATGAAGATAGATTATGAAGTTTAATATGCACTGAAAACGGGGTACATGCATTTTATATATGTGCATATGTGAAATGCACTATACGATATGCATATATACATGCATACGGTAATGTGCATATCTATAATTACAGGGAAATATGCACATCAAAACATTTCCAAAAGCTACATAAAAAAGGACGATGAGCAAACCATACCACTTGAGTTGGAAAGAGCTCTGCAATCTGGAATGGAGTGAAGAAAGTTTCTGTACAAATATTCTCATCTACAACTACCTCCTTTAAATCAACAATACAAGGGTGAGAGTTTAAGGACCTGAGAATGTCAATTTCTCGTAAGGATTGTGCTGATAATCCTTCGAATTCCTCCTTCATCGCCACGATTTCTCCGGATTTCTTATTCCGAACTCTGTATACAATTCCGTACGAGCCGTGATTAATCATGTTGAGAATATCGTAATCTTCAATGCTCCCACATTCAGAAATCACATCTCTACTCCTCTTACACCCTTGTTTATTCTCCCTTTTCTTACAACCAATCGAGGGTACAGTTTCCCCAATTTCATTTCATCTTTGCTGAAAATTGGCCTTCTTGAGAGTGATCCCTTGCGGCGCTTTAGATTTGCAAGCCGTTACCCTCCTTCGAAAACCCTTTTGAACTCTCTTCTTTCTGCAGCTAGTTAAAGCTCCGATTGTCATTATTGAATGACTTCGTAGCAAGAAATTAACAACGGTTTCGAAATCCCCTTTTTGTAGTAATTAAATCTCGAATATTTGATAAGCCGGGAAATACTAATTCAAAATTTCCTCCGGAAGTGTTTCTTGATGCCGACGAGATCGCCGAGGGCGTGACACGGGTCGTGGTGGAGGCAACTCGGCTCGGGGCACACGAAATCACGCTTCTTCGCTATCGGAGTCTCGCGCTTTAGCAGCTTCCACGGCACCTTATGCCGCCTCCGGTGCATCTGCAGATTCTGGTCCCGTTGGAACCCCTGGTTGCAGATCTCGCACACGTACCGATCCGACTCCAGAAGCGTAAATTAATCACGAACAGGCCAAACAGAATGAGATCCAATCCCAGAATCCAACGCCTAAATGTCCAGAAATTCCAGAATTATGCCTCGATTTCATTGATGTTAATGAATCTCTAAACACCGAAAGTAGGATCAACAACGCTGAGAACGCCGGTCTCAGCCCAGAAACCGATGATGGAGATGAATTAAATGGTAATCGCGTTTTCTGGAAGATTTTAAGAAGGTCAAGATTTTTTTTAATATGCGCTATAATTGGGGAATTGATGTTTGAATTTAAATTTCAAATTAAGGTGTAAAATCTATTAATTAAGAGGTTATATTAATATAAAGGGCAAATACGGTTTTTTGACACAAAAATGACCTTATTAGGAAATTTTAAAAGTTGTATGTTTTAGTTGTTTAATAGTCTATAAAAGTGACCTTATTAGGTAATATTCTCTTTTTTTTTTTTACTTTTCTTTCACTTTTTTTTTTATATTATATGAAATTGAGAAATTAATTTTTTTTATTTTATATTTTCGATCAAATAAAATTCTTTTTATTATATTTGCAATTAGGTTTTATTTCGAAATTATTTACATTCAAATTTTAAATTATAAAATCATTTTTTATTTAGATTTTATTTAGATTTTTTACACACAGTACTACACATTGCATACTAGCAATAAATAATGCATATACATACTACACATTGCATACTAGCAATAAATAATGCATATAAATACTACACATTGCATACTAGCAATAAATAATGCATATACATACTACACATTGCATACTAGCAATAAATAATGCATATACATACTAAACATTGTATACTAGCAATAAATAATGCATATACCGAATGAATGATGCATATTTACTACACACATTGCATACTAACAACAAACAATGCATATACCAAATGAATGATGCATATTTATAACACATTGCATACTAGCAACAAACAATGCATAAATTGTGTACAATCACAACAAACAACACACATTTACAATAATACATATATCGAGTAAACTGTGCAAATATAGGCTCTTTAAAATGAGGAAAATTTGAATGCTACCATTGATATTGTTGGGAATAAAATGAGATATGTTTTGATCTAATACCAAAACCCCCTGAGACATGCCTAAGTCAAGATAAACATGTCCTAGAAATATTAGAACATATAGAATATAGGCTAGATGAGAAGCTGAAGTGTTAGGCAGCTCTTAGACAATTAGATGCACAATTTGAGGGGGAACCTATGCTTTGAAGATGATCAAGATCAAGTCCCCTCAAGGCTCAAATTCTGGAAAAATCACTTAAGATCAAGGACACTCTATGGAAACCAAATGCACTGATCAGGAGAGTTGTCCAGAGAAGATGTTCTTTTGAAAGAAGAAGATTGTGAAAGGACAAGTCCAATAAGATGCTCTGATCAGGAGAGTTGTCCAAAGAAGCTAGTCATATGCAAGAACAAGTTTACCTAGCTCAAAAGGACAAGGCTACTCAAAGGTTTTGATCAGGAGAGTTGTCCAAAGAAGCCAACTCTATGTGAAAAATACTCTGATGCTAAAAGACCAAATATGCTGATCAGAAGAGTTGTCCAGAAGAGTTGTCTCAGCAAGATTGAATCAAAACAGATACTCTAAAGGTTGAAGGTCAACTATGCTGAAGGATTAGAGACAACCATACCCTGAAGAAATACAATGCAACATGCCAAGATCATCTTGGAGTGAAATAAAGGGAAAGAGCCAAGTCATCTGAAGAAGAGCAAGCCAACCTTGCTGAAAAGCAAAAACTGCTGATAGTGATAAGGAGAGTTGTCCAGATGATAAGGAATGTTGTCCTATCATTGGATCAACCTTCAGAAGCCATGTCCAAGTCCTAACAAGAAGTCAAACATTGGGAAAAGTGCTGCAGAATGAAGACAAAGTCTTACAAGCCGTTTATTACCCAAATGAGGACATGTCACTATCAAGAATCTGTCTTCCAGTTTGAAGAACTCAAGGAAGACATTTATAGCAATTTGGGGCTGCCTCTCCAACGGGCAAATCCTCCATTTTGTCTATATATACAGAAGTGTGAAGATCATTTGAAAGCACCTCAACCTTGACAAGAATATCCAACAATCCTACAAAGTGCTTTCAAAGCTATCAAAGACTATCTTAGTCTTCAAACACTTCTTCTAAGCTGAACACATTGTATATTCATACACAAGCTTAGAGAGATATCCTATCCTTATACACTGATCTCCATTGTAAAGGATATCTCATTAGTTGGAACCTTACTTCAACCCTTAACCCTTTCAAGTGAGAAAGTGAGAAGGTTGTAGTAGTAGAAGTGGTAGGAACTGACTGTTGAGAGAAGAACAGTTCAGTTCTGAGTTGAGAAGAGGGTACTAGGACTCTAGACATCCTAGGGATCAATTCACCAAGGAGTGGTGTTCTTGATCAAGTGCACCTTGGCACTATAAAACAAGTTAATTCCAAGAGTGAAGGAATTATCCTGTTAAATCAGGGAAAGTGGATGTAGGAGCTTGAGTCTCTGAACCACTATAACTTCTTGTGTTGATTTACATTTCAAATACTTTCATACACTCAACACTGCACACAAAACTGATCTTTCAAGGATAAACATTCAAAGACTGTGCAAAAACCTATTTGGACAAGTTCCCTGAAAACTGGACTGTGTTGCATTGACTAAGTGATTTCAGAAATTAAAGGAGTCTAAACTTAAAGGGCCAACCACTATTCCGCACATATAACTCCCCTAGATAGTTATTCAACTAAGTACTCAATAGTACTTAGTAGTTTGATTATCTTAGAAGAGTTAATCTTCTTCAGCAGAGTTGTCCAAGACAACCTTGCTGAACTCTGGTTTGATCAAATTAGCACTTGCATTGAAGAATTGCATACAAGTGTATTCCCCCCCCCATACACTTGTTATATACTCCTTTCAGGACCAACAAGTGGTATCAGAGCAGGGGTTCAAAGACCACTGCATCTGAAAATCCATCCTGATTTTCAAAACTCTCATATTTGTGTGGTCACTGAACTGATCTTTATCTGAAATCTATTACTTGTTGACTAACTGATTATTCTTGAGAAATGGCCAACAACAATGCTGTTCCTCCACCTGCTGTTCAAGGATTAGACAACATGGCCACAAATCCAGTCAACCACATTTCTCATCACAAACTGCCCATGTTTTCAATAGACAATTATGATTTCTGGAAAATTAGAATGAGGGCTCATCTTGCATCTCTCCATACTGATATGCTAAGAGTAATCACAAGAGGACCCTTTGTGTTTACTCAAACTAACCCCAGAGTGACAGATTAGCAAAGAGCAGATATAAGGGAACTGATTCCTAAAGATGAGGATGACTTCACTGCTGATGAAAAGAGGAAAGATAATTTGAATTATCTTGCCATGAACACCCTCTATCAAACAATTCCAGATGCAGTTATGGGTAGGGTCTACCACTGCACCACAGCTAAAGAAATTTGGGATACCCTTGCTGAAATGTGTGAGGGCACTGAAAAAATCAAGGAGAACAAGCTCCAAGTTGTTGTGCAGAAGTTTGAACAATTCTCAATGGAGTCTGATGAGTCCATTGACAAATTTGCTAGTAGATTCACTGATGTGATGAATGAGATTAACTCATTGGGCAAGGTCTACACCAAGAGAGAGGTTGGACTGAAAATCCTAAGGAGTCTCACTCAAAAGTGGGATGTCTATGCTGTGATGATGCAGAACACCAAGGATCTTTCCACCATGCCCATGCAACAAATCTTCTCTGAACTCAAAGCTTATGAGTTCGACCTCAATAGAAGAAAACCTGTTGAGGAACCTTCAAATCCTACTAAGGGAGTGGCATTCAAAGCCAAAGTTGCTGAACCAGAAATGCAACTCACTCCCAGATCATCAAAGACAGTCTCAAAGACTGAAATGAAGGAAGAACTAGCCTTGATGGCTAGAAGGTTTGAAAAGTTGAACTCAAGGTTTGGTAGATACAAGAAATTCTACCAGGACAACAAATTCAGGAGATACAACTCTCCTGAAACACAGGCTGAAGTCAAAAATCCTGAAGAGAAAAGATCAGAGGACAAGTACTCTGATAGGAGAAGATCCAGTAGAGTTGAACCTTCATCATCAAAAAGAAGAGAAGAATCAAAGAAAGAAGATGATGAAGATCTGTGCTATAACTGTAAAAAGAAAGGGCACTTCCAGTATGACTGCCCTGAATTGAGCTCTAAAGAAAGAAGAGAGAGACAAGCAAAAAGGGACAGAAAGTTCACCAATAGAAAAGCCATGATGGCTGGTGAAGAATCTGATAGTGCTGAAAGCTTCAACTCCTCTGATGGATTATTCTCCAACAGTGATGATGATGATGATGTTTGCAACATGGCTCTTGAGGATGATGAGGTATCCTCTACTTCTAGTTCACCATCATTCATCTCACAAAATACTAGTGAGGTTAACCTGAAACTTTCCTTGGGAAAGTTGATGGAAGATTTCACTAGATTACAAGAATTTCATGATAACTGTGTGAAAGAAAATGAAAGATTGGCTATTGAACTTTCCAAAAACTCTGAGGTAGCTGTTGATATCAAATCTACTGAATTGTATCAACAAATCTTGAGAGAGCTTGAGGAAGCAAATTTCAGGATAGTTGACCAACAAAAGGAGATTGATGATCAACTTCTCTCTCAGAAGAGAAAAGATTTTGAACTTAAAATTCTCAATGCCAAATTTGAAAATCTCTCACATGAATATGATATTCTTAAATTAAGTGAAGAAAGCCTGAAATTAAAGATGTCTGCTTTGAACAAATCCTCTAGAGCAATAGAGGAAATTCAAAGCTATCAAAGACCTATGGCTCAAAGAAGTGGATTAGGCTTTGATCCATTTGAATCTTCACCTTGTCTTAGTGTTGCTTCTGTAAGTAACACTAAGAGAATCTTTGTTAAGTCAGTGGCACAAACTGAAAATGAAATAATTCAGCCACTGAACAAAGGAAAGGGCAAATTGAATGAAATGCCTACTCAAGTGATTCAGGAGAATAGGCCAAAACCTAAGGAAATGGCCAAAGCTCCTGAGCACAAGAGGAATATTGGTCAGCAGAGTAGACCCAATGGAAGGGCAACTCTCCTGAACAATGTTCAGAGGAATTATCCAAGGTATAATCAGCCTAGGCCAACTCATCTGAGAAAGCCTCAGCTGAATAGACCTAAGGACAACTACCCTCACAGGCAGAATAAAATGAGACAACCAAATCCCTTCATGCCAAAGGGTAATGGTCATAAAAAGGTCTTTCCTCAAAGATTTCATCAAGCTGCACAAAGAACTCATAAGTTCAGGAGAGTGGACAACTCCTCTGAAACTTACAGAGTTAACACATTCACACATACTTTCCCAAAGGCATTTAAGGGAAAGACAGTGTATGTTGATGCACTAGGAAATCAACTTAGCCACCTTGAATCAATCAGGGTTATTAGGCAAGTTTGGGTTCCCAAAGGTACAGCTAACCTCTCAGGACCCAAAACTCAAAGGGTACCTAAACCTATCTAAATACAGGTACCAATGGGCCACAAGAAGAGGAGCATGAACAAAAAGACAGCATGGTACCTTGACAGTGGATGCTCAAGGCACATGACTGGAAACAAGGAACTCCTCACTGACTTCATTGAAAAAGAAGGCCCAAATGTTACTTTTGGAGACAGCTCACAAGCAACTACAAAAGGTTATGGTACTTTGATGATTGGTAACATCAAAGTAACCAATGTATCTTATGTGGCTGGTCTCAAATATAATCTCCTAAGTATCAGTCAATTCTGTGATAAAGATTTTAATGTTGAGTTCTCAAGTGGAAAGTGTTTAATTAAGGATAAAACTCAACAAACCCTATTGACTGGAACTAGGAAGGGAAATGTGTATTTTGCAGACTGGGACAAGTCTACTGATGCTGCATGTTTTATTGCTAAAAGCTCTAGTGAACAAAGTTGGTTATGGCACAAGAGGCTAAACCACCTGAACTTCAAATCTATGAATAAACTTGCTAGAAATGCATTAGTTAAAGGACTGCCTAATGAAGTTTTCATTAAAGAACATGTGTGTAAGCCATGTCAAGAAGGAAAACAGATCAAAGCCTCATTTAAGGGAAAACCAGTCATTTCTACTGAAAGGGTACTTGAACTGTTACATATGGACCTATTTGGACCAATTACCCCTTCAAGCATAAATGGTAGAAAATACACATTGGTGGTAGTAGATGACTTCTCTAGGTTCACATGGGTAGTATTTCTCCTTAATAAGAAGGAAACACAAGTCAAACTACCTGAACTTCTTAAGAGATTGTCAAATGAGAAAAGCCTTAGCATTATCAAGATAAGATCTGATAAAGGCACTGAGTTCATTAACTCATACATCAATGAGTATTGCACATCTAATGGAATAGCTCATGAAACCTCAGCAGCTAGAACTCCCCAACAAAATGGAGTTGCAGAAAGAAGAAATAGAACTTTAAAAGAAGCTGCTAGAACCTTAATTGCTGATTCAAATTTACCTAAGAGGTTTTGGGCTGAAGCTATAAACACTGCATGCCATACTCAAAATAGATGTTTGATCACTAAGGGGCAAGGCAAAACCCCCTATGAACTCTGGAAAGGAAGAATGCCTAAAGTGTCATACTTTCATATATTTGGTTGCAAATGTTTCATTCACAATAATGGGAAAGAACAGTTGAAAGCCTTTGACAGCAAAGCTGATGAGGGAGTATTTCTTGGATACTCTCAAATCAGTAGAGCTTTCAGAGTCTACAACAAGAAAACCCTTATAGTGGAAGAAACACCTCATGTTGTGTTTGATGAGTCTATCTTTGAGATCAGGAATGATCATTTGGAACCTGAAGAAATCACACAAAGGACAACCAGATTAAGCCTAAAAGACAAAGACACTGAATTCATAGATGTTGTCCAGGCCAACCTGCCTGAAGAACCCACATTGGACAACAATCCTGAAGGCAACTTTCCTGAAACAAACTCTACAGATGGAAATGGTGAACTGAATGAACCAATCCCAGTTCACATCCAGGTAACAACTACCAATGAAGAAGCAGTTCCTGCTGAGGTAGTTAATGGGTCAAATAATCAAGGGGGAACTCAAAATGTTGAAAATGCCAATGTCCCTGACATTGAGGACAACACCCCTGATTATGATCCTGAATTAGATCCTGCATTAAATTATCCTGAATTCTATGATCAAAATGACTCACCTTCAGTAGAGGACAACTCTACTGAAGAGATCAGAAAAAGAAGGACCTGGTTGTCAGACCACCCTACTGATCTAATACTTGGTGACCCAAGTATTGGAGTCAAAACAAGAAGATTCCATGGTGAAAGTGCTCTTTTCTGTTGTTTCTTGTCAGAACAAGAACCAAGTAATATTGAGGAAGCACTTCAAGATGCCAATTGGATCACAGCCATGCAGGAAGAACTCAACCAATTCACCAGAAATGAAGTATGGGAGCTGGTGGATAGGCCTTCACATCAAGATGTTATTGGAACAAAGTGGGTGTTCAAGAACAAGAAAAATGAAAATGATGTGATTGTCAGAAACAAAGCAAGACTAGTGGCAAAAGGCTATTGCCAACATGAAGGCATTGACTATGATGAGACATTTGCACCTGTGGCAAGGCTGGAAGCAATAAGGCTTTTTCTAGCCTATGCAGCTCACAAAAGGTTCAATGTATACCAAATGGATGTCAAGAGTGCCTTTCTGAATGGAGTCTTGAAAGAAGAAGTCTATATGGAGCAACCACCAGGTTTTGAAGTTGGAAACCAAGTTTACAGACTCAAGAAAGCTCTATATGGACTCAAACAAGCCCCTAGGGCTTGGTATGATACACTGTCACAATTCCTCTTGGATCATGGATTCACCAAGGGAACTGTGGACAGAACTCTCTTCAGAATCTCTGAAGGAGAGGACATCTTGCTTGTCCAAATTTATGTAGATGACATAATTTTTGGATCCCCTAATGAGAAGTTGTGTGAAAAATTCTCCAAACTCATGCAAAGCAAGTTTGAGATGTCCATGATGGGGTTGATGAATTTCTTTTTGGGTCTACAAGTCAAGCAAACAAAAGAAGGAATCTTCATCAACCAAGCTAAGTACACCAGAGAGATGATCAAGAAATTTGGGTGTACATCAAGCAAGCCAGTGAGGATCCCAATGAACACAAATTGGAAGATGGATCCTGATGAGAGTGGTATTCCAACCAACTCTACTGAGTATAGAGGAATCATTGGATCACTCCTCTATCTCACTGCCAGCAGACCTGACATTACCTTTGCAGTAGGTGTTTGTGCAAGGTTTCAAGCAAATCCTAAGAAAAGCCACCTTGAGGCTGCAAAGAGGATTTTGAGGTACCTCAAAGGCACTGAGAATCTAGGCCTTTGGTACCCTGCTGATGACAACATTGAGTTAACTGGCTACTCAGATGCTGATTATGGAGGATGCAGAATTGACAGAAAATCCACTTCAGGAACTTGTCAATTCTTAGGCAACAAACTCATATCTTGGTTCTCCAAGAAACAAAATACAGTAGCCACCTCCACCACTGAAGCTGAATATGTTGCAGCTGGAAGTTGTTGTGCTCAAATCCTTTGACTAAGACAACAACTCAGAGACTACAAAGTCAACTCTACTGAAGTGCCAATTTTCTGTGATAACAATAGTGCCATTGCTATATCACAAAATCCTGTCTTGCACACAAGATGCAAACATGTGGACATCAAGCACCACTTCATTAGAGATCATGTGGAGAAGAAGGATATCAAGCTAGTGAAAATTCACACAGACCATCAAAAAGCTGATATACTAACTAAGCCACTTGCAGAGGCAAGGTTCCTGGAATTATTAGCAGAGTTGGGACTTCTTGATCCAGGGAAGTTGGACAAATGAGTCCAAAGAAGTTCATTAATTAAGGGGGAAACAAACTCAAACTTCAGCAGACTTGGTCAAGTCTACTGAAACTTAGAAACATGACCTTACTTCTTCAGGACACTTGTCCTTTGAAATTCAGGACACTTGTCCACAGTCTTTCAGGACACTTGTCCATGTAGGGTCAGATAAGTTGTCTCAGCTATCAAACCAACTCTTGGTATGATAAGCACCTATTTTTGGTGATCAATACCTATCTCGAAATCTGTCCCTTGAAATACAGTTTTCACCTTTCTGGGATTTAATTTGTCTCCCACCCAAAAGGTCACTTTCCATGCATTAAATGCCAAGATTTAACTCGTGTTTGCATTAAACTTTTTGGGACATGATCTATCTCGAAAAACCCCCAGCCTTTAACAAACATTAAAAACCACCCACGTTTTGAATAAAACAGTTATTTCACTGTTACATTGGTTTTTGACCATTGGATCAAAAATGGACAACTCCCCTGAAATCAATCCTAGCCGTCCAATTTGGATTTCCATTTTTGTTCACCTTTGAATTGTTTCAAGACTTTACCAACTCATTGACAAACATTCTTTTTAGAATATTCACAAGTCTTAAGATCCCCACAAACACTTCTTCCCCAAGTATTCGAAACCCTAACTCAAATTTTCTTCAAACTCTCTCAAAACTCTCTCTACAATTTTCAATGGCCCCCAAAGTTAGACCTGAGATGCTTGTTGATTTCTCTAACAAGGATCTAGACCTGGATTTTGCCTACCTAAGCAACAAAAACAATCTTCACTTTGAGCCAATAATCTCCTTTGAAAGTGAAGATCCTGAGATTACTCCAACCCTGAGGTGGTTGAGAAGAGCTGGTCTTCGAAAGTTCTTGGAAGAAAGACCAAGCTCTTGCTTGGAGAGCTACATGGCAGAATTCTTTGCCTTCCTCAAGTGGAGAGGCAAGCCTGAAGATGGTGAAGTATCAACCAGATTATCTTACACAGTAGAAGGAGAGGAAGAGGAGAGATTCCACAGAGTAAAATTCTCCTCAGAAGATCTGGAAGGAGCTTTTGGATTGCCTTATGAGGGAAGGAATCCAGAGGTTTATGGTACTGGGCATGAAGATGAAATAGCCCAAGAATGGTTATTAGTTCCACGCCCTCTCTCCTCAACTCAAAACAAGAAAACTCTCAAGCCAGAGTTTCTCAATCTTTTTGAGGTAGTTGCTAAGAGCCTCTTAAGCAACACTGGAAGCTTAGAGCAGGTCAGCCATCCAAGGATCAGAATCATGGCTGCCATTATTGATGTCAGTGATAAGGGCATCAAGTTTGATTGGAGGACCTTCATTATGTCTGAAATGATGAAGGAGAAGGCTAAATTTAAGGTGAAAACCCACAATAAGGTGGTGCTAGAAGGGAAAATCAAGTATTGCACCAGGGCAAGCTTGTTGATTGAGAGGTTTTCCCACTATTCCCAGATGCAGACCTTTGCAAAGCCCCTCCCAGCCCAGAAGATCTTGTTCAGAAAGCTTAGCAAGAAAACTGAACAGAGAAGGATGCTCATGGCCAAACCTGCTGAAGAACAGGAGGAAGAGAAGCCTAAGATGAAAAAGAGAACAAAGGCCAGAGCTGTCAAAACAAGAAAAATGTCTCAATTATCCTCAAGAGAAGCCTCAGGAGCATCAGCTGAAGTTGATGCAGTGGCAGAAGAGGGAGTGAGTGTGCCTTCTGACCACTCAGAAGAGTTGAGGAGGAAGTACAATGAGACTAGGCAAAAGAAGAAGGGTGATAAGAGAATCAGGGAAGTTGTCCCTGAGAAGGAAGGAAGTGGAAGCAGTAGGGCCAGCAAGAGAAGGGCCAAACCTACTGAGAAGGTGTTGGAGCTTCAAGAAGAAAGGTCTCTTCAATTGGCTCTAAGGGAGAGCAGAGCTGAAAGCAGGACCAAATCCATGTCAAGGACTAATTCATCTGGTTCTGGAACTCCAGAATCCAAAGTCCCTGAAGGTCAACCTATAGAGGCCAACCTCCCTGAAACTCAGTACCTTGAGCCCAACTCCCCTGAAACCCATGTCACCCCTTCCAACCAACCCATTACCCCTGTAAATCTCACTAAGAGATATTCTCCTGAAGGGAATGTGCAAAGAAGTGGCATTGATGTGCTTGCTGATTTAGCAGTAGATGAGACAAGACTCCTGTCTCCCCTTGACTCATCCATGCTCAATTATTCAAAACTCTTAGAGCATGCACTCAATGAGCCAACCCCCCTGAGTAAAGCCCCTTCAGATCCATTGCTCTCAAAAGCAACTGAAGATCCTTCTACTGTACCCAACCCATCTGAAGCCAATATCCCTGAACTTAATCTGCCTGAAGCCCTAGTAGGAGAACCCAGAGCCAACTCCCCTATAACCCAAAGTCCCCACTCAAGTGGAGATGAGGAGGAGTATACTTTTGAAAGTATGCTCAGAGGAGGAGCCAAGGCTACTGGGGACAGTTTGTATCCACAACTTGCTGAATTTCCAAGAATTCAGAAGGTCTTTCATGATTTAAGGATGCTTGTTGATGTGAAAGACAAATCTATGATGGAGATATCACAAGTCATCCAAGATAAGGGTGCAAACTGGTGGCAAATAGAGGAAAACAGATTGCTACACTTTGCTGGAGTTTCAAAGACAAGATTTCACATTGATGAGGACATTTTTGCAAAGTTAGTAGCTGATAAAATTGAGGAGGAGAAAGAAAGAAAAGCCAAGGGAATCAAACACCCTGACAGTAGCTCAAATGATGATGATTCCCCTGATGATCCCTCAAACCCTTCAAATCCCAACCCTCCTGAAACCCCTCAAGCCAATCTCCCTGAATCCTTTCAACCCAAGTCTTCTATAGCAGATAGACTTTCTAACCCTCCTAAAACCTACCATAGGAAAGGCTCTGTGTTATCAGAGGTGTTGACCAAGGGTGGTAACACAACCAAAGACACATCTGCCAATAAAGGTTCTTCTGAACCCAAGGCAAAGCCTAAAGATGTTGAGGTTCCTATACTAGAGGCTAGTTTGATTGAGGCCTATTCAGTGTCAGAAGAGTTGGACACTGATCAGCCCTTAATCATTCAGGATGACTCAGTGGCTGCTGAGATAAGCACTGTGATCTCCTCACAACTGCCATCTTTGAACCCTGTTGAGGGTGAAGATGCTGCAGGTTTAGGAGAAGGAGTTGAAAAGGAGAGAATAGTTAAAAAATCAGAGGGAGTTAAGGATGAAAGAGAGGTAGTCATCACTAAGATAGTGAGTGTACCACCATATGAGGGTGGAATAAGTGAGGAAGGACAGGTTATTCTTGAAGTCAAATCTGAACTTCAAGAATCCCTTGATGAGAGGAGGCCTGATTCCTTGAGTGAGAACATTATTAAAGAAGGGAGAAAAGAACAAGTTGAAAATGAGAAGAAGACTGCTGATGTATCAGAGTCTTATACAAAAGAAATTGAGGGTGATGAGTGCTTATTTCCTAACTTGTTTGACTTGTCTAATATTGCAGGTATCTCTCTTGACCAAATTTTTGCAGATGAGTTCTTAACAGATGCACCTATCCAAGTAGACACAGGCTCAGCTCAGGCCTTACTTGGAATGCAATCAGAGAAGTTGGACTCCTTGGCTCATCAAGTCCAATCTGCTCATGCTGAAACTTCAGGAGCATTGAATGAGCAAGGAAGGACTCTAGCATCTGTAGAAATGAGGCTCACTGGCTCTGAAGATGTTGTGCTACCAACCCTTGAGGCAAGGATCAATGGTGTGGAATCTGGTCTCCAAACCATCTCCACTGAAGTTCAAAATGCCAAATCAACCATGGAAGCCATCTCAGAGGAGGTCAAGAAAGAGCAAAAGCTGCTGAGAGACAATCACAATGCTAATGTCAAAGCTCTCAGGCTAACTGTCAAACAAGCTATTGGAAAGAAGACTGCCCTGCAAAAGAGAAGAACTGAAGAGCAAAGGCTAGCTATGGTCAAAGCTGCCTCAGAAAAGTTTTCCCAAGAAGTGTTGGCCCACATTGCTGAAGGTGCAGTGGCCAACCTCACTGAGCTTCTGAAGACCCAATTGGATGCATCTCTTAAGGCAACCATGGAGGAGGTTGTTCATCAGAAAATGAAACCTGTTCTTGCTTTTCTTAGCTTGAGCAGTGACAAGATGCAAAATATACATGATGAGAATGTATATTTGTTGGAAGAAATGAAATCTCTAAACCAGGCCCAATCCCTGATGGCCTCAACAATGAGTGACCTCAAGCCCCAGTGTTTTGATGCTGCCAAAAAGGGGGAAAGGGAAAGAGCAAGGGCAAAAGGTGCCTTAGTAATTGGGAGTCCAGTGAAAGGGAAGGACAAAGTCCCTGAAGGAAAGGGAAAAGAGCCAGCAGTGCTGAACTTGGAAGAATTGGATGAAGAGGAGCAGTTAGCATTGGCATTGAAAAACTCAATGGCCTCAGCTCAAGAGGAAAGAGTGAGGCTACAACAAAGACCAGGTGGTGAAGTGTCAGGTTTGGACAAAGATGCTGAAGGTGTCCAAACTAGAGGAAAGATCAAGAAGGCCCAAGGAAAGAAGAGACAAATTGAGAAATTCACTGACTTTCCTAGCAGCCTTGATCTTCCACCTGAATTCAGAATTGATGAAGATGAGCCTACATCAAAGAAAGCCAAAACTGCTGAAGAGCCCAAAGCTGCTGAAAAGGACAAATCTTCTGAATCTGGCAAAACTGCTGAAGGTCCCAAGTCCACTGAAGACATTGAAGAATTATTTGCTGAAGGATTTGGACCTGAACCTAAGAAGAAGACAACAGTTTTAGCCCATGATCCATCAAAGCTGTTTCATGAAGGGTATGGCAAAGACCCTGAAACACAACAGAAACTGGCCATGATGAGGGCCCAAGAGAAAATGGATCTGATGGAAGAAGCCAACAGAGCAAGAGATGAAAGGAGAGCAAACTTTCAGAAACCAAGAAGGAGGAGAGCAACTTACAGCAAGATGAAGCCTCAGCTTCTAATCCCAATGGACACCAAATATCCACACTTGGATAAATGGGTGCCAATTCAACTGAATGACACATGGGAAGAAGCCAAAAGGGAGTTTGTCTATGACTACTATGTCATTGACAGATGGAATGGAGGAGATGCAAACTCTGCCTTCACTGAGTTCATGCTAGAATACTACAGAGAGTTGTATCAACAACTTCTTGCAGCTGCTGACATTGCAAGAATTGAACTCACAGCTCCCAAGCCAATCATATACATGCCTCCAAAGCTTGAAGGATGGATTGACCAAGCAAGAATTCTGAGAGAATTAACTGAGATCCTTAAGCTAAACAAGATGGTTCTTGGACCTAAGGGAACCAACCAAGAAGCCATGGCATTGAAAAGAAGAGTGTGGGCACAGTATGGAATGCTGCCACCCCCTGAGGATGATCTTTGAAATGGCTAAGTCTTCTGACCTTTCTTGATTGATCAACTATGCTAAAATATGGTCAAGATTGCTGATGTGGTGTGCTAATCTGTTTGCTCTGATCTGTTATGGATTGCTCTGATACAAGCTCTGTGCTCTGATGCTGAAAATATTACTTTTTGTCTTGAATTGTTAAAATGAAATGCTCTGATGTATTTAAGTGTTATTGATTCATGCTCTGATATGTTAATTTCAACTATCAACATGCTTGTAATGATCTTTGAATGAATGATAGTTGAACTTATTTTGAATCAAGAAACACTAATTTATCTATGCCTATCTTGAAACCTACTTGCAACAAAAACAGTGAAAACACTAACACATTATCTTTTCAGGAACATTGACCTTAGTCATGTCTTCTGAAGATACATGTAATAGGTGTAGACAAGTCACTTTTGCTTAAATAATGTAGGTTTTGGCATCATCAAAAAGGGGGAAATTGTTGGGAATAAAATGAGATATGTTTTGATCTAATACCAAAACCCCCTGAGACATGCCTAAGTCAAGATAAACATGTCCTAGAAATATTAGAACATATAAAATATAGGCTAGATGAGAAGCTGAAGTGTTAGGCAGCTCTTAGACAATTAGATGCACAATTTGAGGGGGAACCTATGCTTTGAAGATGATCAAGATCAAGTCCCCTCAAGTCTCAAATTCTGGAAAAATCACTTAAGATCAAGGACACTCTATGGAAACCAAATGCACTGATCAGGAGAGTTGTCCAGAGAAGATGTTCTTTTGAAAGAAGAAGATTGTGAAAGGACAAGTCCAATAAGATGCTCTGATCAGGAGAGTTGTCCAAAGAAGCTAGTCATATGCAAGAACAAGTTTACCTAGCTCAAAAGGACAAGGCTACTCAAAGGTTTTGATCAGGAGAGTTGTCCAAAGAAGCCAACTCTATGTGAAAAATACTCTGATGCTAAAAGACCAAATATGCTGATCAGAAGAGTTGTCCAGAAGAGTTGTCTCAGCAAGATTGAATCAAAACAGATACTCTAAAGGTTGAAGGTCAACTATGCTGAAGGATTAGAGACAACCATACCCTGAAGAAATACAATGCAACATGCCAAGATCATCTTGGAGTGAAATAAAGGGAAAGAGCCAAGTCATCTGAAGAAGAGCAAGCCAACCTTGCTGAAAAGCAAAAACTGCTGATAGTGATAAGGAGAGTTGTCCAGATGATAAGGAATGTTGTCCTATCATTGGATCAACCTTCAGAAGCCATGTCCAAGTCCTAACAAGAAGTCAAACATTGGGAAAAGTGCTGCAGAATGAAGACAAAGTCTTACAAGCCGTTTATTACCCAAATGAGGACATGTCACTATCAAGAATCTGTCTTCCAGTTTGAAGAACTCAAGGAAGACATTTATAGCAATTTGGGGCTGCCTCTCCAACGGGCAAATCCTCCATTTTGTCTATATATACAGAAGTGTGAAGATCATTTGAAAGCACCTCAACCTTGACAAGAATATCCAACAATCCTACAAAGTGCTTTCAAAGCTATCAAAGACTATCTTAGTCTTCAAACACTTCTTCTAAGCTGAACACATTGTATATTCATACACAAGCTTAGAGAGATATCCTATCCTTATACACTGATCTCCATTGTAAAGGATATCTCATTAGTTGGAACCTTACTTCAACCCTTAACCCTTTCAAGTGAGAAAGTGAGAAGGTTGTAGTAGTAGAAGTGGTAGGAACTGACTGTTGAGAGAAGAACAGTTCAGTTCTGAGTTGAGAAGAGGGTACTAGGACTCTAGACATCCTAGGGATCAATTCACCAAGGAGTGGTGTTCTTGATCAAGTGCACCTTGGCACTATAAAACAAGTTAATTCCAAGAGTGAAGGAATTATCCTGTTAAATCAGGGAAAGTGGATGTAGGAGCTTGAGTCTCTGAACCACTATAACTTCTTGTGTTGATTTACATTTCAAATACTTTCATACACTCAACACTGCACACAAAACTGATCTTTCAAGGATAAACATTCAAAGACTGTGCAAAAACCTATTTGGACAAGTTCCCTGAAAACTGGACTGTGTTGCATTGACTAAGTGATTTCAGAAATTAAAGGAGTCTAAACTTAAAGGGCCAACCACTATTCCGCACATATAACTCCCCTAGATAGTTATTCAACTAAGTACTCAATAGTACTTAGTAGTTTGATTATCTTAGAAGAGTTAATCTTCTTCAGCAGAGTTGTCCAAGACAACCTTGCTGAACTCTGGTTTGATCAAATTAGCACTTGCATTGAAGAATTGCATACAAGTGTATTCCCCCCCCCCCCCATACACTTGTTATATACTCCTTTCAGGACCAACGGATATATTTCTAATTAAATGAAAATTGACATTCTCACATCATTCGTTACAATTTAAAGTCTTATTAAAGAGGCTCAATCTTCAAGGATACGAGAATGAAACTCAAATAGGCAGCAACGTGTTCTTCGCATTTGTGTACAAAACTTAATGATTTTGTAACCTCCTTCATCTCTCGTAAATTTGGTGCTGAAAGAGAATCAAGACATTAGACAAATACATATTGTATTTAATCGAATACTTACGAATATCGAATCGAAAAAAAAAATATATTTGTATTCGAAATATAAAATTTCGAATACGAATACCGAATCGACCAAAATTATTCGATTCATTTACAACCCTAGCCATAACAATCCAAAGTTCTCGAGAACCCCATCACACAATATTCTAAGTTAACATCTACTCATATTGCTTTATTTCCCTCACTTTCACACAATATTCTAAGTTGACAAATGCAGAACATTAACAAAGCTGAAAAGAATATGAGAGCAACTATATTTCGGATTACAGAAAGAAAAAGACATTAAACAACAAATAAGAAATCAGTTTAAAATAGAAATAAAATACAAATTTTAAACATTATTAAGATGCTTAACAATAAAGATATAACCTTATGTTGTTCCCATCAGTATGAAAGGAATCAGGCTTGGATCCAATTCATTTTCTCCAACTCAAATATCTCTCTCCTGCAAATAATAGATCATCATAATTTTTCCCCCACACTGACACACATATACATGCTATACCTGCAAGAGATGATGGAACTAATTAACCTCCTCTTGAAAATCATACACTGATAAAATTACAATGTTACCACATGAGAGAAACTTTCATGACAATATTCCTATATGCCTACTTATATTTGCAGCTTTCCAAAATACTCAAGGATCAATAACAGACTATGATTCACTTCGTAAAATTATTCGTGAATAAAGATGGATCCGAGTCAAACTTTTTGTTGTTTCAACTCAACATAAAAATGGCACAAGCTACTGCAAACAACAAGATACTTACACATTTTGTAACTTCCTCTCCCTATTCAAGGGCTAACTAGGGATTTTCACAATAAAATATGCTCCTAACACATTTCGTAACTTCCTCTTCGTATTTCTAACTCAAGGAGTAGAAATAATTCACAGTAAAACACCACATCTTTGGGAATTTCATGCTGCTCAGGATAAAGAAGCATTCAGCTTACTAAGAATCCACTGACTAAAACACTATTATTCCCTTCTCCAAAAACAAGAAACACTCTCTTCAAACAAGTGAACATTACATTATTAATATAACTGCAAAAATTAGATTCGAAATCATAAACTTGAAACATGAAATTGAAAGGAAAAGGAAAATATTACTTGAGTAACCTCAGCAGAGGTAACCCAAATAATGACCACCATAGCAAAAAAAAAAAAAAAACAGAACTGCCTTGTATCTCCAAACCATCACAATTCCAAAATCCAAGATGCCCAAAAACTTGAGAAAAGATCAGATATTCCCCAAATTTCTACAATTGTACAATCATGTAACAGACACGATGAAGAAGCTAACACAAATTTCAAACGAAAAAATAAAAAAGGGATGTATGATTCCGTTAGGGTGAGGACAATATAATGTTTAGATTAATGGTGAAAATCGGTATTTGTAGTGATCGAATGATGCGTGCTTTTGAAAAATATAAGAGAGAGAAGCCAGAAATGTTGGAGTACAGAAGTAGTGCCTAGGGTTCCGCCTCCGCACCGTCGATGTCTCACCTCACATAGGATTTAGGGCGGAACCCTAGATCCGCCACTTGCCCACCGACCGTCAACGTCGCACAGCTCCTCGTTTTCTCTCTCCATTACAGATTTAGGCACTGTTCCTCCTTTTTTGTCGTCGGCACCACCTCTATTACACTACTTCACCTACGTCGGTCGTTGTCGTAGCACCGTTTTTCATTTTCTCTCTCCATTACAGAACCTTCTTCGTCGAAATACTAGGGTTCTGGCAAATCGGTGCCGCCGCCTTCGACCTCCCTTCGTTCATAGTGCTCTGCACTGTTCTGGACTCTGGGAGAACGGAGAACATCTTGAGATGAGAGAGAAAGAAGATTTGAGAGAGTTTGAAAAATGAAATCGAGAGAGGGAGAGAGAATATGACAGAATGTGAGCTGATTTGAAAATGAGAGAGAAAATGAAATTTGAAATTGAACATAACTTGTAAGATGAAGTTTAGGGGTAAAATGGGGTTTTTAACCTGTTTTTGTTGTTTTAAATAATGTCATATTATTCTTGATGTTTTAAGTACTAAAATTAAAATAATTATTTCAATATTAACATAATTACTAAAATTCTTTCCTTACTTCTTACAATTAAAGTGTCATAATATATGAAAATTATTGAAATCAATACCTGGTAAAAGTTACACTAATACAATAATTTCCTAAATTCTTTTCTTCATTAAATTAAAAGGTATTGACTTTACAAAAAAAATTAAAAAATCCTACCAAATAATATCATAATACAAAATGTATATTTCGAATTTTAAATCTCTGTTTAATGATGTTTTAATTATTATTCTTTGTTGTTGAATTTATTGTACTACCCTTTCAATATTTAATGAATATCCTAAAAAAAAATCAGTTTATTATTATTATACTTTTGTTTTTAACCCTAATTATATTATAATTTCAGTTGTAGCATTAATCTGCCTTTTAAAAGACTGTTACTTAATGTAATTCAGTTTATTATTATTATTTTACTTTTGTTTTTAACCCTAATTATATTATAATTTCAGTTGTAGCATTAATCTGCCTTTTAAAAGACTGTTACTTAATGTAATTACTAGTACAGTACCCGCGTACTACACGGGATTAAAAAAATCAAACACTTTA
This sequence comes from Galeopsis tetrahit, assembly GCA_963675135.1. Classification (NCBI taxonomy): domain Eukaryota; kingdom Viridiplantae; phylum Streptophyta; class Magnoliopsida; order Lamiales; family Lamiaceae; genus Galeopsis; species Galeopsis tetrahit. The sequence goes on from OY776124.1 coordinate 48,234,842, forward strand.
TTTAAACTATTAATTTAAATTATTTATAGCAATTTTTTAATTAATGTTTTAATTTATATGTATAATACATGAATGAATAATAACTTATTATCAACATTAATTATAACTTATTTAAAATAATAATTCAAAAAAAAATTAAGAATGTAATTAATAAAAAGATTAACATTGAAGTAATTTGTGATATTTAGATTAATTAAATTAATTTGAGCAATAATGTACTTTTAAATAATCTTTTAATAAAATACTCTTCAACTTTCTTTAATTTTTTTTATGTAAATAATCTTTTATTAAAATAATCTTCAACTTTCTTTAATTTTTTATGAGCTTATCACATATTTTATTTTAGTTTTCTCATACATTATCATACGTTGATAATTCGATACTTGATTGAGTCAGTAAAACTTTTCACGTAAAAAAATAAAAAAAATGTGGAAGCATAAAAAAAATGTGGAAGCTACGAATAATAACAATTAAACCAAGAAAAAAAAAACATGTTATTGTTGGTAAAAAAAATGTATAAAGCTACAAATAATAACAATTTTAATCCAATAAAAAAAATGAGGTTTAGAAAATGTAAACTTTGTAGAAGAGAAAAATATAAAATACGTCAAATTTAGGCCAATTTATAAATAATAAAAAATCTTCCTTATATACTATTTCTAAATCTCATTTGGCTCCTTATTTCTTAAAACTCTCAATTTCTGTAATTTTGAATTTTTTTTAAAATAATTTTCTCTTTCCTCTTTCCTTTTTTTTCTCTCTCTTTTTCAACTGTCATTTTTTAAATTATTTTTTCTTTCTTATCCGTTCTCTCTCCCTTTTAGGTTTTCTCAATATTTTTTTTTACTTTTTTTTTTCAAAGTTTTTTTCAATTTTTCTCTCTCTTCCCTCTCTTCCTTTTCTCTCAATCTCCCAAATTTTCTTATACAAATTACTCTCTACCTCTTTTTTTTTCTCGATTCTTTTTATCATTTTCTTTTATAATTTTTTTACAATTCCCACGAAATTCGTGGGTTTTGCACTAGTATATATATAAATTGAGAGAGAACCAAACTCAACGATTTCCCTTGCATCACTGCATATAATGAAAAAAAGAAAAATGCATTTGAAATTTTGAATGTTACAATTTATATCTAGTTAAAGAGGGAACTTAGAGAGAAACTGAGAGAATATATCGGAGAGATTGAATGTAAAGAGGAATTGAGAGAAAATATATCGAGAATATACAGAAAAAAAAGAGGCGAACTCAAATGGACGGATTCTTATTCAAAATTAAAACAGTTACAAAAAAAATTAAATATAAAAATACAAAATAATAGAAATGCAGAATTTTTAAAAAAAATTGTCAAAATCATTTAAATAAAAATCTGCAAAAAAAAAAACTACGAAAAAATCCAACTCATACAAATTCAGAATTTCAAAATAAAAAGATTAGAAAAAGGCCACACGTACCATATAGAAACAGTGTGAAGAAAAACTGTGAAATATACTAATAGTCTAAAATATACGGAGTACTATGTAAAGGATATACTAATAATCTAAAATTACCTATACAAAGAAATTCTTGTAAAAATAATATTTGAGTTAGGAAACAAAAAGGTTAAATTACAAACAATGAAAGTAAACGTAGTTAGGTTACTTAATAGAGAATAAGAAAGAAGAAGAATAGTGTTTGTATTTTTAAAAAATCGTACTCGTGGTATAATTTTTTTTAATTATTTAAAAAAAAAAAAAGAACACTATCTTACAAAAATTACAGGATACAAAGAAACATAAAATACCTTTGCTCAACAAAAATTGAATTGTCCCCTTCAATCTGTATTTTTTCGTCCAAAAAACGGATTGTCCAAAATCTCTTTCGTTAATGGAATAAAGAAGAACTTCATCAAGTGAAAAAAAAATCCAGGTAATCAGAAGAGGCCTAATATAAAAAATACAAATGGAATATAAAATGAACTAAAAAATATATACTATTGTTGCAGCAATTTATGGAATCCAAAGATGAAATTTCTATAACATGCAGAGCACGGCTACAGTACAAAATAGAGGCAAGAGAAAATAAGAATTAGAACGTTTTTTTATCCAAGATAAAATTTTATAACCACTTTTGTTATTCACGGTATTTAAAAAATAAAAATAAATAAATTTAAATTTTAAAATAACTTTTAATGAGGATTAAAATATTTGAAATAGTGGATAGAGAGGATTGACACATAAGCAAGTTAAAAAGGGTAAAATATAGATGAATTAAAGATTCAAAATTTATATTTTAAGAAATTGAAAATTGAAATTAAAGGATTTGGTTAATTGAAATGTTAATTTGACGGAGAAAAAAATGTTGAAAAGTTGAATTTATAAGGATGAAAAACAAAAAAATCGTAAATAAAAGTGAAAGAAAATTAAGGAGCAGTTTAAATGAAAAGAGAGAAAAGATAGGGATAGTTTCTGACTCGTAGAAATGAAGTATTTCAAAATAGGAGAGTGAAATTAATAAATTAAAGATTTATAAAAAAAAGTAACAACAAATTGATGAAGAAGGAATGTTATGATTCTTACATTCAAATTATATACACAATTCGTTTTTAAAAAACACACTAGCAACACAAATAGAGAATCAACGACGGCTTAACAAAAATTATAAAATAAACTGCAACACAAATAACAAAGTTGAATGTTCACCAAAAATGTAGTAGTATATGGGTGGAAATTTGAGGATGCTAGGATTCCTGTAAAAAGAGGCGACAATAATGTACAATGGAGGCGGCATATTTGGTTAATTGAAATGAAATGTTAATTTAATGGGAGAATTGAAAGGAAGAAAAACAGAAAGAGGCTATGTAAATGAAAGTGTGAGAAAATAAAGGAGCTAGCAGTTTAAATGTGAGAGAGAGAAAAAAAAGAGCGGTTTTTAAAATATAACCGTCTCATAAAAATTCAGTATTTTAAAATAAGAGAACTCTGAAATATACAATGTAAATATTATATATTCTTGTAACGTCAAATTAATAAAAGAAAGGTTGTCATTTAGCGTAATTAGTGAAGATTCCTCTTTAATTAAATGTGGATTATCTACCGTTCTTTACACATATTTTTTTTAATATCATCTTGTATATGTGTCACCTTCGAATAATTTTTTGTATACCAGAAGAAGATTAAAAAAATGAAATATAAATATCAACATTCATTCATCTCAAATACTTTTTGTAACAATAATATTTTACAACAATAATATTACAATGATTCATATACAATTTCAGTGACAACGATAATAAAACATCATCATATTCACTAATTATCTTGATTAGATCCCAACATCACCATCTTTTCGCCGATCAACCGGTAATGATCAAATGACAGAACCATTGTAAAATTCACACATCTGCAGACGACAAAAATGAAAAAAAGATGAAATGTATAATACATGATTGATTTTGAAGAATGAAGATTACTCGCCAACATAATTTATACTACAAAGAAGATCGACAATTTCATGAGGATGAAATATATTATTTTGAGAATTCGACACAAACCTGTGTGTGATGAAGTTCTTCATCCACAGTCCACACAAACTCAAAAGACATGAGTGCGATTTATACTTGATGGTCACAAAAATTTACCAACTAATGGCCGAAAATAAAAAATTATCGACCAATTTTGGAAAGGACAAACTTTGAGAGATTAAAACTTGAGTGGTGAAAGTGAATGAAAGAAGATGATATTATATAGAAGATTGAATTAAAATCTAACGGTTAAGATTAATATATTTAAATGAACGGTGAAGATTAAAGCAAAAAATTGAAATGAATGAGAGTAATGAAATTTTGAAATGAAAGAATTTGGGAAGAGAGAGATTGAGGTAGAGGTGGTGAAATTGTGACACATGTCACTTTAGAGTTTACAAATATATAAGACTATTGTAAGACCCGCGTTTTACGCGGGATTGAAATAAATTTATAATATATTTTATTTTTAATTTATTAATTAAAAAATAATATTTAAAATATGTCTAGATTTGTAAATTTATAATTTTATATCAAAGATAAAAAGTAAATTTTGGAGCAATATAAATATATATATAAAAGAAAACAATAATAGAATAGAGAATTATAATTTTATTTATAAAAAAAATTAATATATAAAAGAATATATTGAATAGTATAGAGAATTGAAAAATAGCATACACATTTATTGTCAAAAGGGACTACACTTATTTTAGAAGATACACATTTATTGTCAAAAGGGACTGATATTTTATTTATCGTTATTGCAAAACACAATAGAATATGAGATTGTCTCATTCAAAACACTCAATGTTATTCTATAGATACATAATTTTTTTCCAACATTCCTTCCACAAAGTATTTGACCTTCAATGATGTGGTTTCTAAGTCTCGTAACGATCAATATAGTTTATTGCATAATATCTCTTCTTTTAATAGTCATATATATATATATTTAGGAATGAAAACAACAACCTTAGATGTTGTTGGTAGGTTATACATTCTGCCATCAATAGATCTTATCTCTAAAAGTTTCAATTTTAACAATCTCTTATTCAGATTGAAGGCTCTTTGGCTTTCAAAATTGTTCTATAAATGGATTGAACCTATCGATCATTCTTTTTAGTTCATCAACTATTAATGCATCAAATTTTCTAGAATTGTCTACCTCACGTGAATTGTTCAAAATTATTAAAAAGAATATTTAGAATCTAATAAGAAAATATAAAATATTATCAAATAGAATACAATTATTTAATATTTAAGTTTAATATAAAAAAATATAGATATGTAACATAAATATTTACTAATCCAATAATTATGTTAGGTGAACTTCATTATTTATGTCGTAAATGTATATAGTTGTAAAATTTTTGAAGCATTTCCTATAAGTGGCAACAAACTTCAGATAAGGCGGTGATTAGTTCCCTACAGCTTAAAGACACATGGTCCATTTATTTTATTGATTGAATGATCAACTCTTCTACCCATTGATTTGGAACTAAACATCGTTAATTATTAATGATTTGATTATGCCATAAACTCTGCAAACTAAATTCACAACTATATACATATTATTGAAGACAATAATTGCATAACTTTATGATTTTTATGTCATACAATTTTTGACATAATTTAACTATTGATGATTTTTTCTAAAAATAAAATAAAAAAATTGATGATTTGATTATGATTAAAATATTAATTAAAAAATATAAATATATTAAATAAAATAAACATATTACTGGATTAGATTAAATATTAATTGCAAAGATTATATCAATTAATAAATAATAGTAGTATCATTTAAGCAATTTATTACAACATTAGGCATGACAAATTTCGGGATCCATAATTTACTTTAATTTCAGACTTAAATTCAAATTATATACACCAATACATTTTACAAAATAAGTCTAACTTCGTCAACTTTTAATAAATAATCCAAATAAATTTCAACCTAAAACGTATTCCAATATTTATATATTACAAATTATTATAATCCTTAAATTCCGTTCATTAACTAATACAAATCTCATTCTCCTTTAAAGAAACTAAACGTAAATCGGGCCAATGTACATTAAAAAATCTATACATCTAATAATTTGATATGAAATAGACTAAATAGTCAACTTTCAATAATTTTTAAACTTATTCATTAATTTAACCTCCTTTTTCTTCTCCCTATACTTTTCATAATTAATTGATTATAATTAATAGCCATAAAATTCAAAAAAAAATTTGCCATCAATGTTAAATTTATATAAGTGTAGCACATTTATTTATATATTTCATTTTGCACTTGTATTCTTATACAAATTAACATTAAAAATTAAATATCAACAATTAATTAATATATTAATAAAAAATTGTTTTTAATACATATATTTATTATATGCATATCAATATTAATTTATTTGACTAAATAAAAATTAATATGATAATAATAACAAAAGAACGAAAGTAAGCACACTTTTAATGTAGTATTTATTTTCATATGCTAGTTTAGTATGTTAAATTATCACATTAATTAATATAATACTAATAAATCAAGCACATTTTTAATATGTTTTTAATTAATTTGATTGAGCACATCTAAAATAATTAGTTTCATAAAAATTATATTAAAATCACATTTAATATGATATTAATAACAAAATAATGAAATTAAGCACATGCAATACTTATTTTAATATGATAATTATAAGTATTAAATATTTAATTAGAAGTATTAATGAGTAAGTTTGAAATTAGGAGTAGAAATTAAGCACATTTTAGAGTAAATTACGCACATATCAGTTTTTAGGAGTAAATTAAGCACACAATTTGATATGAAATTAGGAGTATGTTAGAGTAAATTACATTTAATATGATACTAATAAAAGAATGAAATTAAACACACTATTAATGCAATATTTATGTTAATATGATAGTTAGTATGTTAGATTAAATTACATTTAATATTATATTAATAACAAAGACTGAAATTAAGCACATTTTTTATAAAATATTAATATACTTAGTTGATTGAGAAATATTAAAATAATTATTTCAAAAATTAATTAACTCGCTAAAATTATTTCAAAATTAATTAGAAGTATTAAATATTTCTGTAATTTTAGCAAGAGAGTTGATACATATATTTAAATTGTGTGGAGAAATAATATATGATAGGTTATGCTTTCTTTCTTAAAATTTATAAGTTTGGTTTATTAATAAATCGATCTTTTATATTTTTCATATGCAAATAAAGAGAATAGATGAAATAAGTTAATATTTCAATTGAAAAAATAAAGAGACCTTTGATAAATGTTCCATATATGCAAATCCCTATATATCATAAAAATCTTTGATCATTACCTTTCTTCTTTCAAAACTATAAAAAACTACTTAAAAAAAATACGAAGGTAAAAAAATATTAAGTTGATTCCATAATGAAGATATTAAAGTAAATTTATATATATGATTCAAAATAAAATTCTCATATAAAAGAATAATTGTAGTTCAAATATATATGTAAAACTAAAAAATACAGTACAAATATGAATCATCTATGTACATTAAAGATAAGAATAATTTACATAACATAAATAATTGTAAATTATAAAATTACAACATAAACTAAATAAATCGATGTTGACACTTTTCATTCAAAATTTGAGAAATTGCACTTGATATTTTTTCATCATTTGTCATTCTTCATCCGACCAAACAAAATCAAGCAATAAAAATTAAGTCCCTGCAAATTAAAACACAAAACAACCTATTAGTTATATATAAAAAAAACAAAAGTGGATCCACATAAACAAAAGTAGATAGAACACAGTTCAAATATCCAAAAAAATTCTAATTAAACACATAGTAAAAATTTCAATTTATAACAATATCTAGAAGATTGTGGATTATAAATTTACAAAATTCTCATTGAGAAATAAATCTACCTCTTCAGAGATGAAAATTTGAGTATTGCCACCAAAATCATGTTGAAATCATCTTCTTGTTCATCGTCACAATACTCGTCATGTTCTTAGATTAGCCGAAAGAAAAAGAAAGATAAATAAGAGATGTAAGACAAACATTGAGAATGAATTTGTGACTAATAGACATTACATATTTATAGGTCTTGAAATAGTGATGGATGGTTGTGATTACATATTAACCAAAGATTAAGGAGGATGAAGGGATTTTGAAATGAAAGGATTTGGAGAAGAGAGAGATTGAGGTAGAAAGGTGTGGTGGTGACATGTGGCACTTTATAGGTTTGCAAATATATAAATATAGATTAAGATATGCATAGATATATACAGGAATGTCAACTATACACATATGGAAATTTTCTATTTAAAAGCATGATTAAAGGGAAACATGATCGGAAAATTTATATACACAATCAAGAATGATATATTTTAAATCTCTCTTAAATACACTTAGGTAACCTTTCTATTCAAAAAGAATGGGACAAGGACCAAACTTCCAGAGCTGATGAAGAAGATCCAGAATCAGAAGGGTTCTACGATAGTCAAAATCAGAAGCAATAAAGGTGGTGAGTTTCTCAACTCTTCTATTACCACTTACTGAGTTACTGTGCTAACAATAGTATTCAGCATGAGACAAACTCATCCCATACACCTCAACAAAATGGAGTAGATGAGAGGAGAAATAGAACCCTCAATCAAAGAAGTTGCTCGAACCATGCTAGTTGAGTTTGGTACATCGAAGAAATTCTGGGCAGAAGCAATGAACACAACTTGCCACACTCAAAACAGAAGCACGATCTACAAAAGACATGGTAAAACTCCCTATGAAATTTAGAATGGTAGGAAACCTAGAATATCTTATTTCCATATTTTTAGTTGTAAGTGTTTCATCCATAACAATGGAAATACTCAATTAAAAGCTTTCGATGCTAAATCAGACGAGGGAATCTTCTTAGGATATTTCCAAGTTAGTAAGGCATTTAGAGATTTTAATAAGAGGACCCTTGTAGTGGAAGAAACACCCCATGTTGTATTTGATGAATCTACTTTTGTGAGTACAGCTAATAAACAGCTAATAAAGTAGATCTCTTGACTGAAAAACTTAAAGGTCTAAATCTGAAGAAGAAAGAATCATCTGATGAGGACAATGATGATGTTGATCAATTCAAGCCAAGAAGACCTACTACAATATCCCAGACGAACACAGTAAATGATGCTCCTAGAGCAGATATTGAACCTACTGAAGTAGGGGGAACAACTGATGTTGTAGAAACAGTAGACACTGGTGATACAGCTGATACTGACAATACAGTTGATGTTGGTTCGACAGATGATACTCAAGCTGATGATCCAGTTGAGACACACCAATGTCAAAACACTAGTGACAGAACACCAGATGAGTTTGTCAACCCATATAGTGGTACTTATCCAAAGCATATTTGGACAAGAGATCATTCAACCAATCTGATTATAGGAGATTCAAGCTCCGATGTCAAAACTAGAAGGCAAAAGGCCAAAGCTAACCAATCAGCTCATATAGCTGAAACTCTATTTTGCTATTGCTGTTTTCTTTCCTTGAAGGAACCTTCAACCATCGATTATTTATATATTAAAATTCGTGTAAATAATAAATGTTCAAATAGGTATGGAACGGAGGGAGTAAGATATTAGTTTAGTAACTTCATACATAAATGATTTTAGTTATTTACATACAAGAAAGGGCATCATTGCTTGCCTCAACCTAAACAAACACAAAAATTGTATGCTTGATCCCCCAATTTTTTGTGTATGTTGTAAGATATCTGAGCAGGACAGGACACACCTTGAATTCTGCTAATAATATATACATGAAACTGCATTATGTCATCTGTGTGGTTTATTTGCATTTTTTCTTTAAATTATACATATAGGGGAATTTCCAGATCTTTCAAATGAGAATTTCAAGCAGACAACTTCTCTTCTGATCCTCCTATGCTCTGATAGTTAGATCTCACATTCTGAAATTTATTCAACAAAGCATCGGCTCATTCAACGTGCACATGAACACAATACGATAATGTGATAAAAACTCTGTACGTACCTCCAGCAGCGTAATGTAATAGAAATCCTCCATATGCTGCATAAGAGCACTCCCGTCTCTAATTGACCGGAAGATATTTATTTCCGTGTTCAATATGTTCTCCACGAGTTCTTTCTCACCTCTCATCTGCCAACAAGATTAAAATGGAACTTAATCATAATAGACTAGACAAAACCTTCTACGCACCAGTTGCACATAATTTTGACCAATTAAAAAAAAAAAAAAAAAAAAAAAAAAAAAACAGAAAATTGAAGAAATTTGACTAATTGGACAGAGGGAGTGCCGAGTGTTTATATGGAGAAAAAAGTGGAGTATTAGTTTGTAAACTGAATAATATTAGTCTTTTTCAATATACAGTAATATTTTTCATCATATCAGCTGAAGTTTTTCATCACATGAACTAATACCTTTTGACTGGGGGTGAATTAGATCCGCAAGAAAAATATCAAAAAACAGCTTAGCTGAATTTTTTAAGTCAAAATTGCCGGAAATTGAAAACATTCGCGTGATATAAAACAACAACGTTTTCGAATTTCCAACAAATTTGGACAATTTTTTTTTAGGGGACCAAAAAACTACTTAACTCGTATTATCTGTATTGCAACTGTTTATCAACCCAAAATCTAGGACATAAGACAAGATAGAGATAGGGATGCATAAAGAAGAGAATGTGTAAGAATGTACGAATTCAGTGACGAGAACATCGGGTGTTGCTTCTCCAATAACATCGCCTTGGTATCCATCCTCCAGAACATCTACATTATCCTGCAATCGAATAATTCATGTAATTGTTGCAGGGATCTAAATAGGAAATGTATTACAAGACGTATGCAAATAGATGCAGAAACTTCAAAATTAGTTGGATAGAGCCATAGAGGACTAACCACCATATATGTTTTTTTTTTCCTTTAAGAAAGCAGTTAATAACTCACTATCTCATTTTTCTGATTTCTAGTGGCTAAATAAACAGGCTGAGCAACATGGCAGTATCCCATCAAACGTGGCACCGATGGTATGATGTCCCTATGATTTACAACTCTCCAACTGTCTTTCACTTTCTGCAATATTGAACCAACATAGTTCTATTTAATAAATCATCATGTTGAAAACAAAGATATACACAAAAACTCACAACCACATTTTTTCGAAACTTAAGAGGTTTAAAAAAGGCACATCCTCAATTATGGAGAGATTTGAGCAACATTGAAAAACTCTATAACGTTTGGAGATTCTACAAGCTTTCACACAGGTCGTGTTAAAAAATTGTTGAATCATCAGGAGTAAACCCCTGGATTTTGCTTATACCCTAGTAAAGGAAGCAAGAGAGGTGGGCTCGACAAGAACAGCGAAACATTGACCCCACGAATAAATCTTGATAATATTTGGTAAAATATTCAACTATGACACAGCTACATGTTTAATTTCCCTACTCTTCATAATTTCTGATATAGACTGAACTAATCAGAAAACTATTATTTGTCATTTTTCCTTTTCATTGAAATAGATTTTGGGCTTAAAGAAAGTAATTAAAAAAAACAGGAAGAAGAACAATAATACCTCATTGTAAATTTCAGCAAACCTTCTGTTTCCAACTCTTGGAGATCCAAAGTTATACATAGTTACAGAAATATCTCCAAACCTAGTCCAACAAGTAGATCATATACAGATTCATAACAAAATAGAACAGGTCAACCTAGAATAAGTTTAATCGTAAAAATAAAGAGTTTTTCTTATGTAAAATAGTTCTATCGCACAACTGGTTCACAACTATCACTTTATAGTGAACTATACTTTTAATGAAACAACTAATATTGATAAACTAATACGTTTTAATGAAACAACTAATATTGTTTATAATAACACACAAAATTCAAACCAGTTGCACAGTGAAACTGGTTTACATAAGAATTATCCACATTATAAAGTGAGAAAAACTAACAAACACTGATTTTATAAAAATTAACCAAGCCAAAAATGGTGTATGTGGATAAAAGAATGTATCCACATGCACATATGTGCAAACAGACAACAGTCTTTGCTTCCCAGATTCATTTTCTCCTTTTTTTTTTTTTATTCTTCTCTCATAGTTTCCCCTTCTCTGAATGCATGGCACTCTAATAACTACCCAAAATTCAATGAATTGTGTCGAGACCAAAAAAAATTGCCATAACTTAGGTGTGTGTCCATTAACTGTTCAGCATACCTTAGCTATGTTTCTCCAAAATGAAAGAAGAAAATATATATATATATATATATATATATATATAACGCATTCATGCATCTAAAAGATCTGAACTAAGCCATTAATTAAACCACTAGGATATTTAATTATTTTCCACCTCTATTGATAAAGTAAATAATGTAAAAAACAAAATTTGATTTTGATTATGTCCATAAGTATCCATTAGCATAGTCCTCTGTGAGCATGGAATCAGTCTAAAAATGTCAATAACAACTCCAAATTGTACTTTTAATACTCACAATATTAAGAACTAATTAACCATTTTTTCCTTCAACGTTATCATATAAAAATTTCAGTGATGTCAACAATTTGAACAAAAGTCCATGTGAAGATTTACAATTTCAATACAGAGCTGAGACAAGACGTGAGAACTCAATGAATCAACTATTATGGACTTTTTTTCAATCTCTTTAGCAGTCAGATATGATAATCGACAATATATTTCCATCTATATTAACTAACATAATGGTAAAAATTAAGGGTGTGTTTATGGCCCCCATCCCACATTTTTATTTAAAATCCAAATCCTCGTCTGTTTAACCGGCTTTTGGTATACGATTTCAAATCCTATAAAATTCTACCCTACAATACCTAGAGTACACTTATTTTATTTTTTTCAAACATATTTTCCAATACACTATCATTTATTTATCTCCCACTTCTTAATTTATTATTATCTACCCAACAAAACAATCTATCTCCTACTCTATACACAATTTCAAAGAACACATTCAATCATTGTCGCTTATATTTTCAAAATTCTACCCTATCAAATCCTACAAAATCTACACTCCTAAACATATACAAAATCCATATGCACCCTTTACTATTCATCAAATCCACCTACTCGATTTCAAATCCAATCAAATCCATAAACAAACAACAAAAAGAGAAAAGAGATAACATGATCTAAATAGAGTACAATCAGACAAGAAAAACAAACAAGATAATCTACTTAAGAAGCGAGTAGGGCAAGTGTAATATTATGTTGAAAGTAGAACTGACTTTGCTAATTGACTTGATGACAATTCAAGAGCCAGAAGGGTAGCTAGTGCACCCCCCAAACTATGTCCTGTCACATAAATATGCCATTTGGTAAGCAACTCAGCAGAATCACCCCTGCGACAAAACAAATTTAATTTAGTGTTCCATAACATAACAAAAGTATCTTAGAAACAGACATGCTATAATGTTTTAAGACAAGACAATTTACAATATAATAGCAATTTAGATGGGTAGAGAAATTCAAACTGAAACTTAGAAAACGAGAATGTGGATCTTGAAAAATGTTATTTTATTCATATACCTGTAACCAATAGCTTGCTTAATGAGTGTAATAAGCCTTGTCCTAACAGAATCATATGCACTCAGAAAACCACTATGGACCTGAAGTTTATTTACGAACATTCACTGCATTAGGTACAAGTCAATATCCATAGGCAGTTATAAATTCAAATAAGGAATCTGAACCCTACCTGAACTTCTTTCTTAAAATCACCTCCGATTCTTTCGGGATTTAGTCTGTACTATCATAATTGAAGTCAGTAATTGAAGAAAAAGAAGAGGAATTTTATCAATCCAAGGCTTGAAAAATAGTAAACTATCAATTTGAGACCTGAAAGATAGAAACTACTATCAATTTATGACTCACATTTTAAGACCATGTTTAACATCTTATGATTTCTAGTTAGCCAACAATATTTTTATAGATCACAATTTATAAAAAAGAAAAGATATACTCCCTCCATCCAATTTCATTATTCTCACTTTTCTTTCTAGTTGTCCAATTTCATTATTCAGATATTCTTATCGCATTTTAGAAAAAATACTAATCACACTACTTTATTTGCACCCTCCAACCATCACCTATTTACTCAAATAGTTATTCACTTTATTCATAAACAATCACTTTATTTATAAGTGGACCTCACAATACCCCATCATACCCCTAACCTATCTATTTTATACATAAACTAATTAATTTTCATTAAAACCCGTGCTCAGAGAAAAGAGCATAATGAATTTGGGTGGAGGGAGTATTAATTTTATGTGAGTGGAAAATATAAGTAAAGAAAGTAAGAATAAGAAATTAATTATGTAAAGTAATAAATAAAACTATGAACTACTCCCTCCGTCTCAGGCTAAGTGTCTCATTTACTGTTTGCACACTTTTTAAGGAATAATAATATTAAATGGATAGTGGGGTATTGAAGTAGAGAGAGATAGGAAAGAAAAAAAGGTAAACAGGGGTTGTGGAGTGTTGACAAAAATGAAAATGGGTAACATAGTCTGAGAGGCCCTAAATGGTAAAATGGGGCACTTAGCCTGGGACGGAGGGAGTATAAGGTATCAAACATGGTCTTCAAATTTGTAAGTTCTAAATTGATGATTTCTATCTTTCAGGCCTCAAGTTGATTTTCTTTTTTCTAGGTATCAAATTGATAGGAAAAATCTTTCAAGTCCCTAATTGATAGTTTTACTATTTTTCAAGTCCTGAATTGATAAAATTTCGAACGAAAAAACAAAATATCACAACAAGCGCAAACAAGAATCTGAAGAAAAATGCTAAGTGCATAGTGTCAAAGGGATAGTAAAGCAGATAAATCATGTGTTGTATATATTATTGAGGTAGAAGACTCTCCTATTTATAGTGGGAGAAAAGATCTAGAGTTACAATCTGGGATAAGGAAAGAATAAACAACCATAATAATTGCATTACCCAGCAGGAACAACCATCAAATCTGTCACTAGATCCTTCCACTTAGTCTGAAAAGATAAAATGTAAAAAATGTTAACAAGGCTGCAAATAACTTTTACCGTAATAATGTAAAATTTAATGCATACTTGTTCTGTTCCCCTGAACGCTATAACAAGTCTTTTTCTTTTAGGATCACGCCAAATTGCCACCTGCATCCCTAACAGCGCCCACAATTACTAAACACACTCTATCTTGCACATAATGCTGCTATCAAGTGGATAAAAGATAGTAATGTATAGAGTACATTGCAAAATTCATCCCGTATTTATTGGGTGTTACGATTTTAGTCCCATACAAATCCATTTTTTTCAATTAAATCCCGTAACCTTTAAAATGATGCAATTTTAGTCCTATATTGACAAGGTTGCAGGATTTATGCATGTGCTGCCCAAGGGAGCTTCCGGAATTCCACCTAGAAACCGGACATCATTGCTTACGTGTCATAATGAGACCCAAACATATTAATTTCAATTAAAATTTAAAAAAAAACTACAAAGTAATTATCATCCTAAAACAAAAAATTGTTGATATAGGACAACATTCTAAAAGTTACGTGACTTAATTGTGACAAGTGATTTGTATGGACTAAAATCGTCAACACCTAATAGATGTGAAACCAACTTTGCAATTTACTCGTGATATATATAATAGAAATCTACATCCAACCAAAGTTTTTAGAAAATCACAAAGAAACTCGCCTGAGTGTCTGTTTCATCATTGTCCAAGAAGCAGATTTTTTCAAACTCAGATTTAATGAATGTTGGATGACCCAATGCATTTGCTAACATTGCCCATGCCTCCATTGCACTCTCTGCTGTAGAGAACAGTTCCCTCATCTCCTCAGCTTCCTTCTCACTCAATACTAAATCACTTTCCTGACTTGTTAATGCTTTACTTTCTTTATCTTTTTTCTCTTCTACTGAAGTATCAGTATCATCACTCTTTCCAATGCTTAATTTAGAAACTGCAGCATTTACAACCATTACAGCACCCAAAATGGAGTCGGTTTGTCTTAATATATCTTGTGTCACTTTCTTAATGTCTGGTAGAGATGTCTGCTTCGTGTCAACGGGCCCTGATTCTTGGTTATTTGGAGTTGCAAGCCCCGATTCCACATAACTCTCCTCCGCAATTTCACGCAATTGCAAGCCAATATTCTTTATCGTATCAAAGCCATCCCATTTTATATTCTCGGGGGCAGGAAGACCAAGTTTCTGAACAACATTTTGATTCACAGAATCTCCTAGCATCCTCCAAAACTGCCATGAATCTTTCCCATCTTGACTTTCTTGTGAAAGTCTGTACATATCTTCCACTGCATTATTATCTGATTTGGGCCCGTCTTGATTTAGGCCTGTATCACTTGTCGAGCCTTCTCTATTATTCCCTTGATCTGGATGCTTGCCCTTGACATAAGGGTCACTAGAAGTTTTGTTATTGGAAAACCAATCGTTTTGGAGGTATAATTCATTAATAGACTTAAGCTGTCCAAAAGCAAACTGCACAAACTCCCGTGCTTGAACAGTTTCTGACCCGACAATCATCTTGAGTGCAGGCTCTAAACCATGTTTCTCAAGAAAGTCAGTCACGATAGGAATCTTCCACCATTTCTTTTCATCATCGATTTTTTCAAAACTCTTATACTTAATCTGAAACACGTTAAGAAGAAAAGTAACATAAAAAATGCTATGAACATTCATGCCAGTTATATAAGCCAATATCATTTATTGCCAACAATAATTTACCAAAAATATCATATTTCATCTAATATTATAAACTGATGAAATCAAATGTTACTTTTTTAACTACTTAAATTGGAGAGGTACCAAGAAAATTGATATTCACAATTGATCTATTACTTTTAATTTAAAGCCACTTCTGCTTGATTGGTTGTTTGGCAAGGACCCAACCTTTATCCAAAATCTGGAGGAAAAAAAAAATCCCCAAAAAGATTACTAGTAGTATCCACCAAAACTTAAAAGCATACTACTCCCTAGAATCTTGAAACTAAACCGTCTAAATATAAAATATGGATGTCCAACTATTCTGCTTAGTAAACGTATGACCAATTCTTCTAAACCTGCATTGTGAAGAACTTTACTGGATATAGAATTGGATACTTCCTATAGTTTGTTTCTCATATCATCTTTGGGTTATCAAAAGGAAGAAACATGAAGAGGGTTTTAAATGACGAATAAAGATGGAAAAAAAAGAAAAATGTGTCAGAGTGGAAAATTTTGTGAATATTATGGTTCCATTTTGCAGAACCAAAGTTTTTCAATGCAGAATATTCAAGAGAATGCTAATAAGGCCAATACCTCCATTTTCCATAATGATTTATGTTTTCCATGTACCAAAATATACAAAAAACAAATAAATCTCAAATTATAATGGTTTAGCATGCAACTCACCTCTAGTTCTATCTTTCCACCACCTCCCATCCCTTCCAAGTCAAGAAGCACTTCGTGTGAATTTCCTACCAAAACAGGAGTTAGTTATTTGATGGGAGCTAATTTACCTAGGTTTTAAAGAGGCATCCTACATTGCAAGTGCTAGAAAATAGCAGCTTATATTGTGTAAAAAGTGCTATCAATTCATAGCTATTCTTGGACAGTTGAATAATGGATTTTTTTTTCCTTATACTCCCTCTGTTCCTAATTATTTTGTCTGATTTTATCCATTCACACAAACTATTTTTTCATTAATTAGGATATCAAAGACTACAATACACGTATTTATTACTACTTGATGAGCTTATAATTACAAGATGGTTAGTATTTATTAGGGGTATTGGTTGAAAAATAAAGGGTAATTTTTTGTCAATATTAACAAAGTGACAAATAATTAAGAACACCATTTTGGATAAAATCAGACAGATAATAAGGAACCGGAGGAAGTACAATTTACAGTTATAATAAGAATGGCATCTCCAAATCCACAGCAGTGATGACTCATACCATCGCAGAGATTTTCTAAATTAATGCAGGCATTTCCCATGCGTTTGTGTGGAGTCACAAGATTTGCATCCCAAGCTGCAACCTAGATATTGCCACAATAATATGACATGAAAATCTGAAATTGGATTAGATGTATATCTCATGAGAATGAACCACACAAGTGTTTTTGTTCTGAGTGAGAAATCAATCTGGAAAGGGAAAATGGCAAAAATGCCTCCCAAATAAAAAACAATTGGAAAAATGCAAAACATCAGTTGCATAATTTTGAGTGACGGATTTGACTATGATCCCATAACACTTGTGATAGTCAAATAAGGTATAATTGTAAATATATATTCGGAAAATACATGCACACTGATTTACCGATTTTAAGGTGAATTTCTGTAGAAAAACAGTTCTTTAGTCAATTTTCGCCAAAGTGGGTTACACAGATATCTCAGTAGTGATTACTTCACCAATTAGAAAAAGTCTGGGTAATAAAGAAACAAGTAGTTGTATATGAGACAGCCATAAATGAATTCATTATAACGTGTTCTTATCAACAAAAAAGGGTAAGTTGCAAATGACAGTACATAGCAACCTGAAGATCGTGCATGGGCGGTTGTTTGATATTCAAAGCAAACTCCTCATTCCATGTAGGTTCTTTTGTCCTGACAGCAGGTTTATGGGAAAATTTAACTTGAATAGCCCCAGAATGAGTATCAGAAATATAATTCCCTTTTTAAGTCAATAAGCTGCTTCTGGGCAGGGTCTGAAAATCTCTAATCTCATATATTATAAACTTGTGGAATAAATAAATATTTGAGATGGAAAAGGGAAAATTAAAACTAGTAATGCAGATACCTAAGTTTCAAATATCAGGATTAAATTAGCTAACTTCATAGATTGATATAACTTTTGTTGCAGAAGATCCAACAAATAAGAAACTTACCCCCATTTCACATTGCTTTTGACACCCTGACAATCTAATTCCATGATCACATAAGGATCACTAGTACCCTGAAAAAGCAATCAGTTCAGTAAAGACTCGAGGAATGATAATCTACGCTAATGGGGAAAAGAAAAAAATTATTTTAATAGATCAAAATTTTCATGTGGCAAGAACTAGAGAACATTACCCTACCCAAGGGTCCATGGCAGGAAAGCTGAAACCTTTCTTTAGCTTTATGAATAATTGGCCATCATAAATTTCCCGTACAAATGACCTGAAAATGTCATTTGAGTTTTAGACAACGATAGAAAGCTTTTAAGCATGTTAAGCCATCTTTTTATGGAAGAATGGCTCTAATTGTGATGTACTAACTGTAGTGTATTTGGCATCTTATTGTACAAAAGTGAGTTGGTTATGAGCATTTTCTGTCACAGTATTAACTCATACTACTTCATTCAACTCCAATTGCACAACGCTATTACATAAACTTTTATATGTAAATATGTACGTAAAAAACCATACAATTTCAGGAATATATGTCTTCCAGACCTACTACATAAATTCTGAAGTATGCAATACTATTGAAGTTTACAAATTACAGTATACATAAGAATGCTATTTTTATGTCTCTTCTCCTTTTTAACACCTTACTATTGCTTCCAACATTGTATAGGACCTGACAAGTAATAAAAGTGTGATCCTTGTTTGTGAAATGAACACTTTGAATTTATCAGGAGGTCAAGGTAAACTCTTGAAGATGTTGCAGAAAGTAAGTTCCCATATATTTTATGTCTGCTTATATAAAAATGCATGGATATTTCAAAGATGCCATCTCATGATAATAATCAAGTCAGAGCAACTAAATAGGCTGAATTCAAATGTTTCAAAGCTAGAAAGCAGAAAAAGTTGGTAAAAACAGTCGGCATGATTCATTTCATGAAGGGGTCTCAAGTCTCAACATGCCAATAAAGTGTACAAACATATCTTACATAGTTGAGCTTCAAAATCAATTTCCTTTTCTTTAAGTATTGAATATTGTATTGCAACAGCAAATTGATACACACTACAGAACATTATGATAATTCAATACGATTCAAGATGAAAAACTTCAAGAAACTTATTTCTACCAAGAAGTAGATTCAGAATTAAGACAAGGAATAACAAATATGAAAATAAGAGCTTCCGTTAGCAAAATATGTGAAAAATGTCGACTAATCCGCAAACGGGGGCGCATTAGAGTAATTTGCTCTAACCCGAGCCATAAACAAAGACAAGGATAATCAGACTCACTAAAGGACTAAATGTACAAATAAAGAATCTGTGGTATTCCATTCTTGGAAATCCTCAGACCATTCAGGAAGTTGCAATAGGAATATACATCCAATATTTTTGGCAATTATCAAAGAAGGTAAGAGAATATATTTTCTAAAAATAGATTGAGTTAGTAACACGCAACCTCTTATTCCTTGCGCAAATGGAATACGATCCCAGGGTCCTTAGACTTTTTATGAGGATAGGGATTAGCATTTTAAAAAAGGTAAATATGAAATACAGTCATTTAAACTGCGATGCTTATTTCGCTAAGAGTGTTTTCCTCACATTCAAACATAGAGATATGTTCTATTCCAATGTATTTTGAGCTTTTATATATCATATTGATGAAAGCAGAAACTACATACTCAGATAGGAACACTGTCTGGCACTTGGCAGCATCCATCTCACGCTTACCGACTTTTTCCTGATGAAATATCCACAAAACAAAGAGCACAGTTCAGAAAACTGGAATTGATACAGAACAAACCATAATTCTGTCCGAGTAATGGAATTTCCTAAGGTTTCATGGTTGTAATATTAAAAGAAAGAATATCCAGTTAACAAAGATCTCATAATAGCTTCTGGAGAGAGTACAATTTCTAATAGAAGCAATTATACCACCAAAACTTAAGAAGTACTCGCTCTGTCCCAAATCAGTTTTCACACTTTCCATTTTTATCTTCCCATATTAGTTTTCACACCAAAAACAAGTAAGTTTTCCAAAACTCTTACCCTTAAAATTCTCACTTATTTATCACTTTTTCTTGGCCAAATCAGATCAGTGTGAAGTTGGGATGGAGGGAGTAATATGTTTTGGTGAATGAATTTGGTCTTCACACAACAAAAAACATTCCATCGATTTCCATTTAACCTTTATTAAAAAACCCATCAAATTATTTCTTAACCACATCTCAAGAACCAGCAAACTACTACCCAATTACCTGTTCCTCAAACATTCTAAAGATAAATTCCAAAAGAGACTAATACAAAAACTGAAGAACAATCCATTAACAAAGAAAAACAGGTTTATAACATTCCCCATCTTCTCAGAAATAAAAAAGAAACCCCACACAAAATTAAAATTGGTGAAATTAAAGAAGGGAAAATTACAGGAGGTGTGGTATAAGCTTCAAAAGCAAAACCAGCGAGAATCACAGCCAAATTAATATCAAAGGGAGGCCTCTCATTCACAATCTCCACTGAAACAGAGTTGTTAATCTCCGCACTACTATTACTACTACTTGCTACACAACAAGTCCTGAATCTTGAGCTCAAGCCCCCATTAAATTTCCTGACGGAATACAGTTTGTTAGATAGCAAAAGTTTGTTGGAGAAGGAAAAATAACGAGGGTTTTTAGTGTGGAGGAGTTTTGGCGAGTTGAATTGGAGGTGGGATTGCAGAGTTGCCATGGGTAAAGATAAAGAAACTTATCATGCAATTAATGGTAATGGTAATGGGATGATGAATTTGAGTAGTGTATGGCTTTTGAGCACTTGAGAAATGGTGATTGAGAGAGAAAGTCCCAGAATGTATGTGGGGGCACTCTCCCCCCTCATTTTTCACTCAAATTCATATTCAGTACTACAACGGATAAAGACAGTTCCCTTTTCAGAATACGTTCGAGTAGAAAAGGCAAGTCTAACACAATCGGTTCAAAGTAGAAGTGTGAAAAAAAATCCTACATAAATCGGATAACTCCGGAACACCGGTTAGTTTTTGTTCTGATTCTCCGTCTTTTGGGTATCCGGTTCAAGGACCTACAAATTTCGGAGGTCCGTTTAAAGCCAAAGCTAGAGTTTACGATCTGTATGGACTTGGCCTCATAGAAATTGTTTGTACAACTCCTAAGTATCAAGTCTACACCACTAGGCCAACTTCATGAGGTTTTCCGTCCTTTAAATTTTAGAAATTTGAATTTTTATTTGGTCTAAACCTCGAATTTACAATCCTAATTTAATTTTTTTTATCTTAAATGAATCTTTAGTCACCGCAACATCAAATTTCCAGTCTCCTCCTCCTTTCTTTGAATTAGTTGTTCACCCGACCTTCTCTACCCCTTTTTCGTCCAGTCAGCTCACCGCCCGTCCTGTGAGTGTGTGATTGTGAGGTTGTGACTCTGTGAGAAGGTAATAAAGTTAGCGAAACGAATTACTCAACTCAATCTTCTTGTAATGTTAGTTTTCTTGATATAAGTTTCACCTATTTCATTTCATTATTTTCTTCATACTAATAATTGTATGTATTTTTTTTTTTTTTTGCTCTCAGTCGTGAGGATGTGGGGAGATAAGTGCAATTTTTGGCCATAAAAAGCAAACCAGGTCTCCATTCTTGATACAAAACAACACTCCATACTAAGGTGTTTTCGCATCAAGAAAATTAGAGGCAAAAAGAAAGGTAAAGATTCACCGAGAAGGCCTAAAGGTGAAAAGGTTGAGCTCCTAGGCTAGCTCCATGGGAGGTTTGAAGAGCTCAGCAGTACTTCGAGCTGAGAAAGGGCATCGCTTGTGACTTGGCGATCTGTCATGACACCTAAGTGTCCGCAACAGATATGTTTGTTCGGGTAGTAGTAAACTAATTTAATTGTCAAACCAAATGCACTAGTTAAAATTAATTTCATAATTGTTATCCAGTGTATTTAAATATATAATATCTTCTTTTTTTTTTTTTTGAGGGTAGAATTACAAGATAGGAATATTGAAATTTCATCTCTCGCTCACCTATCTATTACAGATAAACTCAATCATGAGAGAGTGGAGAGTCACACAAGCAATCCATATGGTTCCTCGATCAAGAAAGATAGCAAATCTGCTTCAAAAAAGAAACAAATTGTCGCCCACTACGACTCGCGCTACAAACTTCCCAAATCATAGAAGATGATCCAAGGACAGCCAGTGTCAAAGAACAGCCTTTGTCAACCAAACAAAGCTTCCAAGCAACAAGAACCCACAAAGGGGCAGGATACCCAAAACAGGGGAAGAGGGCCCATAAGAGGGATGATAAAAACAACAGTAAATAAAACAAGAAATAAAGCAATAAAGAAAACAACAACAGTAAAAAAAAAAAAACAAGAAACTAAAATGGGATCAACGGAAGAAACTCAACCATACGGTCACCGTGGCTCCGTCGGAGAGAATCTACACATTGATCCCAACAGGGAGACGGCTCTTCTGCGGTCCGACGACGGTCTGGCGGTGTTTCAACGGTGGTGAGCGGCGGTCTAGTAGCGGATCTACTCAAACGATGGACGGCGACGATTGATCAAGATAGCCTCTAGAGTAGAGGAGAGGGAGAGAATATTAGTGGGCGGGCTGATGAAGAAGATGAGCAGTGTTAGAGGGTGGTGGAGTTTTGGGGCTTGGGGCGGTGCTTATTCTCTACGCAACTAGAGAGAATATTAGAGAGAGAGAAGAGTAAATTGGACGTCACTTAAACTAATATTAATATAAATATATAATATCTTTGAATTGCTTAGGTTACATTAAATCATATTAGTGCAGTGTATATATGTAGGCTAGCTATTATACTATGTTATGAGTTAATAATAAATAGTAGGAGATTCAGTATATATTAATTTAGATATAGAAATATTGAAATATTTTATTGTTTAGGTAACGAGAGACGCTCGTATAAATCAAGCTATATATATTTTACCACATTAATCAAGACTTTAAGGTGAGGTTTTCTTACTTTAAGTATTCACTTTGTCACTTTTAAATGTTATGTGAATTTAATTGTTTGCTTAATTACATGATCATATATTTATGCTTATGTTTATTATGGGGTTATTTCGACGGAAATGTCGTTGTAACTTGCGGGGACTACATTGATTTTCGCTGCAAATAATACATTATACATTAATTTTTGGTGAATTGATTTTTGGTGAAAAAGAATTTTAAATAAGTCGTCGTTTTAAATTGACTTTCACATTCCTATGAAAGAAAAAATGGATCAACAGATTAATCTTCGAAAGAACGGGACGTTTTGGAGAGATCGAACCATTGACCAGAAATACCACACCTACAAAGAGATTGTGTCTAGGGTAGTAGTGGCGACAGGTGGGACGATGGTACGGCGAAGACAAAACTTGAAACAGGAGAGAAGGTGGTGCCTACGATAGGGGGATGGAGGAAGAGGAGAGAGGAGTGGTGGATAGGGATGGCAATGGGACGGGTACAAACCAGGACCCGCACAAAACCGGCCCGGACAGGGCGGTTAAATACACGGTCAAACGGGTTCCAGGTCGGGTAAATACCTGGTCAAACAATACCCGCCGAATTTGGGATGGGTAATAGTTTTATACATACCTGACCCGACCCGTATAGATATATATTAAATAAAATTAAATAAATATATATATATATGTATATCATCGATTCATTATCAGTATATACGTAGTTAAAAGTTAGATCATTAGTTTTCTTACTTTTCTTAATTCTTAGTTCTCAGTGGCATAAATTAATCATGCATAGCATGGCTTAATTAGGTTGGAAACAATAACCACAGATATCATCATTCTTTCCATTCCCATTTTGTCTAAATAAAAATTCTATATAATCGTTTCCTTTTCTAACAATATGTGATATATAATTGAAACTTCACAGATTTAAATTATATATATATTGATGGGAGGGCGGGTTTACCGGCGGATTCGTGGGGTGGGACGGGACGGGTTCGGGCGGATTTTGAGGCGGGGCGGGGCAGGTAACGGGTCAAAAAATTTGACGGAACAGGTTCTAGGACAGGTCATACCCGCCCCGTTGCCAACCCTAGTGGTGGAGTCTGAGAAAGAAAGTGGTGTGTGGAGCAAGCTTAGAAAGAATAGAGAGAATGAATTAAGATCTTTCTTTCTTAGACATTCACTAGAGTAAAAAGTCAAGAACGATTACAAACACCCTAATATGAACCAGAGTCTATTACTTTTAATTTCTGGTTAATGATCAATCTAGATGGCTAACTCCCAATCATGTCTAAAAGAATATTGATTGTTTTTTATCAATCGTCTGATGTTTTTACTAATAAAGAACTTGAAGAGTTGTGCAAGTCCCTACCTTTGAGTAAGACACTAACAGAAGAATAGATGTACATCAATAAAAAGAGCAAAAATAGGACATCATATTGGCAAAGCTTTATTGAGTATTTGGAAGATAAAAAAAAAAATCTTCAAGCGGAATGTAATTAGTTTTGTGACTCGACTTTTGCTATTGATTCTAATATGAATGAAACAAAAATTTTCAAGCTTGAATGTATTTGTAATCCTGTTAATCAATGTAAAAGTAAACAATTTGAATTGTTTTTAATTTCGGGGATGGTGAAGAGATTGAGAGTAAATTAAAATTTGGGACAATGTGTGAATTTGAAAGATGTTAGGGATGCACTTATATATCACATTACAGTGGATGAATTACCTTTTAGACATGTTGAGAAATATGGTTTTAAGTTGTCGATGGAAGTTTGTGTTCCTAGATTTCATGTTCCCTCACGCACCAGTAATGCACGTGATATTCTACTTTATAAGAATGAAAAAAATGGAATTGAAAGAATTTTTTAAAAGTTCATGTCAAAGAGTTTGTGTGACAATCAATACTTAGACATTGATTCAATAGATAAATTAATATGTGTGTCTCACGGCCCACTTCATTAATAGTGAATAGAAACTCCAAAAAAGAATAAAAATTTTCATATTTAAGGGAAAACTATCAGTAAAGTATTTTTTTAGAGGTTTACAAGATCAAAGCAAAATGTTAATACAATTTCACGCTCAAAACTAATAATCTTCAACCCAAGACGAATTGTCATGGTCGCTACCCTCTCCAATCATGAGGAAGAGGAAAATGAGTGTATCATTTGTCTAGACATGGACAAAACTGAACCGTCAAACCAACTACGGAGTAATTTTTAACCGCTGGTTACGGTTTAAAAACTGAACTGTAACCGATAAAATACGGTTCAGTTAGACAAAATAGAAACCGCCTATTTTTAGTTTGGGTGGGGCTATCAACACCCCAAATTATGTTATTCCTACCCCATAATGTTTTGGACAAAAATGGACTTAATTGAATTTACTAAGATATCCTTTTAAATTATTTAAAAAATGTTAAACACACCCCTAATAATATTAAAGACACCCCATGTTATACACACCCCATAGGCCCATACTTAAATTCTACCCTCCATTTAACCCTAATTCATCTATTTTTACTTTTACAACAAAAAATTACTTAAATCTTAAAACCATTCTCCATGCATAAACCCTACCACCATAAACCTTCATATGATGATATAATCACAACAAACATGATTATGGAAGAAGAAAAAGTGATGGAGGAAATTAATGTAAGTATATTTAATGTTTTTTACACTGTTTTATACTTTTTTTATACTTTGTACAGTTTTTCAGTAGCAGTAGTCGCGACGTGCACGGCCGATATCGTGGCCGAACAAATCACTGTGCGTACGGCCATATTGGCCGCACACATACAGGATTGTACGGCCACATTCGGCCGAACACAATCTGTGAAATTTTCGTTAAGTAGTGTACGGCCACTACTGGCCGAACACACCTGGATGTGTACATTGTCTGTTGGCCGAACATATCCATAGCCGTACATTAGGTATTGGCCGAACATATACACATCCGTACATTATGTTCTGGCCGAACAGTTTCATGTGTGTACATGAAGTTGTGGTCGTACAGTGTGTATAGTGCAGATTTTTAATTGTGTTTTAATATTTTAATTTGTTGTTGGTACAGGAACCAAACGAAAATGAAATGGTGGCAGACTGTGGTTATTTATTTACCACAATGGCTTTGTTTAACTCTAGGCAAGAGTTGATTAATTGGGTTCAAGAAACCGGTCGGTTGAATGACATGGTCATTCTAATTAAAAGGTCTGACAATGCCGAGAAAGGTAGGTGGCCTCGTGTGACGCTTGCTTGTGAAAGAAGTGGTACCTACTGTGATTCTAGAAAGAATGTACCGAGTGTTGATAAATCTAGTGTTGGCAAAGAAGGAGAGAAAGTTAAGAGTTCAATTGGTAGAAGAAGTACATGGACAAAAAAATGTGGTTGCCAATTTACATTGCAAGGGAATCAAATTGGGTTAGAAGGTCCGTGGGAGTTAAAGGTTATACGGGGTACACACAACCATCCAATTGGGGAATATTTGGAAGGTCATGCGTTTGCTGGACGCTTAACTCCTGCACAAGATACATTTGTGCTAAATCTGTCAATGGCAAACAGTCAACCAATACACATTTTAGATGCTTTGACAAAAGAATGGCCGGATTCAAAAGCTACACTTAGACATATCTACAATGCTCGGATAAAACATAGAGTGGTGGAGCGTAAGGGCTGATCCCAAATGCAGTACCTTATGGGAAAATTGGAAGCTGAAAGGTATTCATTTTATCATAGGCGATGCGAGAAGACCAACATGGTAAAAGATATATTTTTTGCTCATTCTACAAGTGTTGAGTTACTTCATGCCTTTCCACATGTGTTGTTTATGGATTGTACTTATATGACCAACGTTTATAGACTGCCTCTGTTGGAGATAGTTGGAATTACGTCAACAGGCATGACATTTTCTGTTGCATTTGCCTACATGGAGTCTGAGCGGGAGGATAATTACATGTGGGCTTGCGGCATTCTAAAGGACCTGATGCACGGATATTGTTTGCCTAGAATTATTCTCACCGATAGAGAGTTGGCCTTGATTAATGCAGTACAGTCCACGTTTCCATCCACCACGCATTTGTTGTGTAAATGGCACATTCGAAAAAATGTGTTGGCTAAGTGCAAGAAAAGGTTTTCCACCAAGGATGAGTGGAAGGCGTTTAGCCGTTCATTTGACATCGTCATTGATGCTGAAAATGAAGGAGAATTTGTTGATTGTCTACGACGGTTTCAAGATGAGTACATGAACAACCCGAAGTCCAAAATAGCCGTTAACTATTGTATGAAACAATGGATTACACCTTACAAACACAAATTTGTATCGGCTTATACAAATAAGTTCATGCACTATGACAATGTTACGACGAATAGGTAAACACTTATAAATATTCTGTATTTTAAAATCTTTAAAAAATTATTTGGTTATGCCTATAATGTCTAATTTTATTGTTGTAGGGTGGAAAGTAATCATGCGAAGTTGAAAAGGTGTCTACAAACGAGCCAAGGAAACTTTGAGACATGTTGGATCAAAATTCATTCTCTTCTTGAGACCTCACACATTGCGGTTAAGGCTTCATTTGAGAAGAGCATTAATGTGGTGCAACATAAATTTAAGCCATCTTTATTCAAGTTCTTAAGAGGAGAGGTATCAATCAAGGCATTGGAGATGATACTCAAAGAGATGGAAACCCGTTCATGTGACGATCCTTTGCTATGTGGATGTGTTCTAAGAAAGACTTGTGGGTTGCCTTGCTCACATGAGATCTCAGAATTCACAGCTAAAGACATTCCCATCCCACTTGACATAATTGACAGATTTTGGACGAAGTTGGATATGAGGGCCATAGAGCCGAGCGAAGGGTTCAGTCAAGGACCGAGTGAGGGGCAAAATTAGGGGTGGAGTGAGGGTCAGCAATAGGGCCCAAGTCAGGGGCAACATCAGGGGCCGAGTCAGGAACAAAGTCAGGGGGTTGCACATGATATTAGAAGTCGGTTGAATGACACGTTGATGGATGTTGTCAAAAAATTTGACAACAAGAATGATTCAGAACAATTATTGATGTTGAAGAGGTTGAGGGAAATTGTAAATCCTACCACTACATCACTACTTGAGCCGCATCCTCGAAAGAAGACTCATGGTAGGCCGAAAGAAAAACGTAAAAAGAAGAAAGACACATCCACCAAGCGTGAGAAGAGTGCATTTGAGTATGTTGAATCAATGGTAGATAGTTGTTCTCAACCTACAATTGAGTTAGGTGGAACAGTGTATATGACACCGATGTTCAGTAATGCAAAAGGAAAAAAACAACAGGTATTTTTATATTCACGTTTACTTTTCAATGCATTCAATTTATTGTGTGTGTAATTGTCACATGATTTTTTTTAACAGATTCGTCGAAAATTTGTACCCCCACGTAGTACGATTGAGTTTGTTGACCTTCTACCAACATGGATCCGTGGGTATGTTGTGAGTACTCGAGATGTTGTTGACGATGGTCACTGTGGGTTCCGTGCAATTGCTGAACAGATGGGCTTTGGAGAGAATGAATGGCAGAAGGTTCGGCGTGATCTCATGGGGGAGTTAACAATGCATAGAGATTTGTATTCGAAGGTATTTTTTGGTATGAAGGTGGTCGATGAAGTAATGCTGAGTTTGAACAATTTTGAATGCTTTGCTCATAAGTCTCATTGGTTTACTTTGCCGGAGATGGGATATCTTGTTGCATCGACATACAATGTGATACTTGTCACATTGTCTAACGCAATGTGCAACACATACTTGCCTTTCAGAACGATTGCACCGAAGGGAAATCCAAGATGCATTTGTATTGCACTACTCGAAAAGAGACAGCATTTCATTGCGGTACGTATTATTTTGACATCGTTAAATATGTAGTGGTAGTTGTTATCTATAATGATTCATTCATTTATGCAGGTTAACTTGAAGATAGATCACCCATTGCCTCACATAACACCTCCTTGGGAAGAGCATTGTGATCTATGTGCTCAAACGTGGAAAGAAATTTGCAAGCAACGAATATTATTGTGTTACAAACTTATTGGATTTAAACAAGACGATGATGCATTTCCGACATTTATTAATATTTGTTGAACACTCGTTAATTTAGGATTTATTTTTGAATTGGTGCATATTGTTGAACACTTGTCAATGTAGAAATTATTTTTGAATTGGTGCATATGGTGAACACTTGTTATTATAGACGTTATTTTGATTTATTGACATTAGTTTGGGCAGATTTTTTGTACAGATTTTCTGTTCTGGATTGCATAATGTTCAGCCAATTAGGCCGTGCATATGGCCAATTGGGCCGTGCTTAGTACAACTGTTCGGCCATTTCAGCCGTTCATAGTACAAATGTTCGGCCAATTGGGTCGTGTATAAGAGCGGTGTTCGGCCATTAGGGCCGTGCACTTGACCATTGTACGTCCATTGTGGCCGTGCGGTACGCAAAACGATCATTATTTCGATCGTGCAGTCCAAGACCTGTTCTTATGCAGTATATTCAAGTAATTTAACAAGTGGAACCTAATAATTTTCACTATAAATAAAGCAAAATAATGTAACCATCCATATTCACCATCAATAAATCTAAATAATGTCACCCATCCATATTCAAGTATTTTAACAAGTGGAACCTAATAATTTTCAAAATCAATAAATCAAAATAACGTCACCATCAATAAATCAAAGTAACATAATCCATAAATAACATCACCAATAAATTAACATCATCCATGAATAACGTCACCATCAATATTCAAGTCTAAATTACAACATCATCATCATCAATAACATCATCCGTAAATCATCTACGTGGTCTTCTACGTGCGGACGACTCAGGTCTATCATCATCAATATTCAAGTCTAAATTACAACATCATTATCAATAACAAGCTTGTACTTAAGACCTTTACTAGGTCTAGATGCATACTTGGGACCAAGAGGAGCAGCAGGAATGTTCTGAACGTAGCCAAACTGTCTAAGAACACGGTCCGGATGATAGGGCTCAGCAATATCGAATGATCTAATGCATCCATGAAAGAAAGCAATTTCATTCAATGGATGATACTCACGAACATTTGCGTAAGGGTTCCATTCGACCTACAAGTAGTAATCACGTTTATATAAACAAATGCACATGATAAATTAATAGATTGAAATCATTAAACTAACAAAAATACTTACTTCAGATACTGTCAGTGCATCTAATTTCTCTCGATAATTGACTAGATCATGAAACTGTCTTCCAGCTCGTGCTGAGGGCAACCACTTCCTAGCCAACGGAAACTGAGGATTGAACCCTCTGTTGAGGGCAGGTCGAGTAAATGGAAAATGCTCATAAATCCATGCCTACACATTTAATTTAAAAAATTAATCACAAAACATGAACAATTATATATAGAAAAATTATATTCTCTACTTTTATCTCTTTTAATACTAATAAATAACTCCCACATTAAAACTCATATAGAAAACAAATGAGTAAACAAGGATTACTAGGGTGGAACTTGTGGAAGTAACCAGTAGAGACTAAAAAACTAGGAAGCTGGACAGGTTTTAACCAGGGAGCAACTAGGAGATGGAGCTTTTATTTTATTTTTTTATTTTTTTAGAAAGCCAACAAAATAAACTGGACAGGTTTTAACGAGGGACGTCATGGTCCTAATTTTGGAGTATCTACACACAACACGTATAGTAAGCTTCCAAAACCATACGCAAAATTGACCAACAATAACACAATAATAATAAGCTACTCATGTAGTAAATAAATAAAAAAATTAACCAGAAAAGCTTATGTGAAGTTGTAAATTTAACGGTCGAACATATAAAACTATTTATATTTAATAATGGGCAACAAACCTAGTAAATTCTACGCTACATTTCAATGATTTTTTTACCCTCAAAAGCATTGATTGGTCGTGAACAAATAAAATTTACCTCCAATAGGGGAATAAATCCGCAAATCTGTTTAACACCATGTCTAGATGCTATCCCCAGTTGCCTATATAAGTAGGCTAGAGTCGCGGTCCCCCATGCATAGTCGCCCACTTCCTCGACTTCATCCAAGATCCGAAGAAAATGAGTCCCGACCCGTGATCCACTTTTATCACAAAATAAAACACATCCAATAGTGTAAAGCATGTAAGCACGGGCTGCACAATCTAATGTGTGAGGATCATCAGATGTCGTGTCACCTTTCCAGTTCTCGGCCAACCAACTCAACTTTATGGAACTACCTTGTACTTGACTTAACTCGTTAGTCGCGGTTTCGACGCTAACTCCCAACAATCTAGACATAATTGTTGCACCATCTTCCATGTCTTCATGTACTTCAAACTCCATAGGTGAACCCTCAACTTTCAATCCGGTAAGACAAAACACGTCGTCTAACGTGATTGTCACCCCAAAAGGCATATGAAACGTATTTGTTTCAGGATGCCATCGCTCAACAAAAGCACAAATGAGAGCTTTGTTAGGACTAGGGTATGCAAAGTCTCGTAGACCTAACATTCCACTATCCCTAACCAAGTCCCTCCAAACCTGAGTGGTTTCGTCATTTGCATAATTCCACTCTAAAAACTTTGTTGTGTGGCAATGCACCTTCAGCAACTCACGTTCTTTCCCTCTCCAAATCTTTGCAGCTATATGAGACTTGAAACTCTTTAGCAAAGATGGATCCTCCGGACCACCGGGATAAGGTCCCTTAAGCATGCCATCCGACTCTTCATCCTCTTGTTGAGTCGGAAGTGCCTCTTCTTCTTGTTGAACCGGATGTGCCTCTTCATCTTGTTGAATCGGAGGTGCCTCTTCCTCTTGATGAACCAGAGGTGCACCTTCGACCTCTTGTTCAATAGGAGGTACGTCTTGGATCATTTGATACGTTCGGATCCGACGTCTTCGTTCGGACCCCGTTGGTCTAACTCTTGGTGGGTCCGTGTATCTTTTCCCTGAAAAAAATTAATCAAAGTTAATTAGATAAAATTTAAAAGGTTTATTTAAAAAAAAAACAGGGGGTTGGTGTTCGGCCAGTCAGGCCGTGCACTACACAGTGTGTGCGGCCAAACCAGTCGTGCGCTACACATTTTGTGCGGCCCAACCAGCCGTGCGCTACACAGTGTGTGCGGCCAAACCAGCCATCCAGCACTTGTTCGTGCGGCCGAACCGGCCGTGCACAGTGCAGGCCGCGCGGCTGCGTTTCTGGCCGTGCGCGAACGCTGCAGCCCCAAATCACACTAGCAAGAGCCATAACACAACACAAAACCAAAATCAAACTCAATGTATGATATACATTCATACCCAATGCATTTTATTAGGGTTTTTATACACTAAATTACTAAAACTTATTCAATAATTTGAAAAATCTCACAAACCATATAAACCCTAGATTTTTTGAAGTAAAAACATTTAAAATGAAACAAAATTCTTACCATATCGATCTTCCATTTCGTTTGTTGTTCGTTAGAAATCGTGAGAGATTGTTCGGCTCTTCCTCTCCTTGAAATGCACAGCTCTTTTGGGAGTAAGGGGAAAGAAAGACACGGCTTGGGGAGGGGTGAGGCCTAAGGGATGCACGGCTGATTTTCTTTTTTATTTTAGGAGAGAGAATTGATGGGGTGTGTATAGTATTGTGTTAGAAGACAAAATAATTTAAGTTTTAAGTAAAAAAGGTTAGAAAGGGAATAAAATGGGGTGTGTATAGTCAAAAAAAAGGAATTTTAAAATTTATTGGGGTGTGTTTAACATATGGGGTGGGAATAACATAATTTGGGGTGTTGATAGCCCCACCCTTTTAGTTTTTTTTTAATATAGGCTGCCCAACGTTGCAAATTTTTATCTTTCCATTGTTGCCTAATACCTAGCCGCCTACAAACTACATTGTTGCAAGCCTTCAATACCAATGCTAATCAATTGACTTTTCATTCATTTTTAATTTAAAAGGCAACCTATGAGCCTACACACACAGACCTACATTGGCGACATATACATATACGTACTACTCCATTATATTTATTAAAAATGTGAAATGTGTACCTCCAATCCATTTATTCTTCCTCTTTAGTCTTCACCTCTCTTTGAAGTTTGAAAGCTTGTGTTAATGACAATGGTTGAATAACTTCAGTCTCATCACTCTTTACTCCTTCAAAAGCTTCATATTCACATTCATTTGTTTCATTCCCATTTAAACCCTTTAAATATCAAGTTTTCTGTTATTTCTAGTATTTGCTTTCCCTTCCTCGGTTGTTTTCTCTCTTGAGAAGAAAGAGCATATTTCAAGGGTTTCTGTAATGGTCAGATTTTTTCTTTCTTAAATGGAAAAATGAAAAAAAAAATTGGTCGAACCAGCGGTTCAAAAACCGAATCGTAACCGGCTCGGTTTCGGTTACATTTTTCGACAAACCGTAACCGTCAGTTTTAACCGTTTGCCCATGTCTACATTTGTCCTACAAGATCGTCTAGGTCTCTATCCTAATTCGAGAAAACCCCACACTAAGGTTTTTCTCATATCAATGAACAAAAGATAAAAAAAAAAGGAACAAAGTTCCACCAAATACCACGAACCTACCAAACCCACTCAACAAAGTTCCACCACAGGGAAGAGAGCCCCAAAATAGGGTAACAAAAGCAGATAGAAACAAATAGGAAAATAACGAAGAACTAAAGCAACTTATAAAAGCAGTAAAAAACCGTAAAAATGGAATTAACGAATAAACTCGCCCGATCGAGTGGCGGCGTCGGGAGGATCTACCCATTGATCCCAACTACCGTCTCCAACAATATTTTTTTGTGTTGCTTTTCTTGGTAAGTTATTGATGCAACTATTATTTAATACTCATCCTCTATATTTTTTTTTTCGGTGAAAGGTGACTATGAACTTTGAGAATGAGAGCAAAAAAGAACTGAAATGAGTTCTTATTGTATTTGAATGGAAGGTGGTGCCTCGGTTAGGTGTAACACATTAATTGATCGGCTCAGTGTAATACACATTAATTGACTACCTTTAATTTTATTGTTGTTTGTTTCTATGGGGCAAATTAATGGGCAATGACCGGAAAAAATTAATATTAACAAGTACTAGCTTGTCAATTTCCTTTGTTAGAGTACTCACCTACAAATCATGCTGCATATTATATTATGTGCTTCTTATTTGATCATTTGAACAATAGTCATTACGCATTTAATTTTGGTGGGTTCTATAGTTGGAAAAGAGTCAACAACGGGAAGAAATGTTCATTTTTAAAACATTTGGAAGATGCTGATTCAAGTCACAAAAGTACGGTAGTTTATATGAACTCTTTAAAGAATGTCTCTCAGTATATTGATAAAGCAATTAATCAGAAAAATTCGAAAGAGATAAAGAAAAATCGTTTGCGGGTTATGACTACGATTAAATGTCTCTGATATCTTACTTTGCAAGCATGTGCATTAAGAGGACATGATAAGTCGACGTCTTCCAAAAATCGAGGTAATCTCATTCAATTGATAAAACTTTTTGGGAGAGATGAATATTAAAATTAATGATGTTGTTTTAGAGAATGCTCCTTTAAATGCGAAGTATACATCACCAAAAGTTCTAAAAGAGATTTTGAGCATCTTTGGTAATCGAGTGAGAAACAAAATTCGTGAGGAGATTGGTGATTCAAAGTTTTGCATTTTAGTTGATGAAGCTAAAGATATATTTAATAAAGAGAAAATGACTATTGTGTTAAGATTTGTTGATATTGGTGGTTTTTTAAAAGAACGCTTAGTTGGTCCCTATAAACGAGTATGCTGGACAAAGTCTAGAGGGGAGGGGGGTGAATAGACTTTGTTATTTTCTGAAACTTCTGTGTGTTAAGATCAGATGAGGTAAACAACTTAGTTATATACCAAGTCGTTTGATGCAAATAAGTATGTTCTGATCGAGTGCGAGTGTAAGAACAGCAAGGATAGATAATCAACCTACTGACTGCTAGTTAGCTGATCAGTTAGATAACTATCTACTCAACTGATGGTGCAGAATAGTGTAGGCCCTAAATGTATAGACTCGTGGGTTGAATTAAAACATTTTCAAAGAATGTTTTTGACAAATCAATGAGCTTATCAGCTGATTAGGGAAATTTATACTTGTGAATTTTGACTCTTTTCAAACTTATGCTTATGAAATATATGTTATGTAAACAGATGATAATCAATATAAAGAAATAAAGAACACAAGATTTATAGTGGTTCGGGCCCTTGTCCTACGTCCACTCTCACAGCCCTAGCCGTGATATTAATTCCTTAATAAATAAGGTTCTTGCTACTTTATAGTCCCAAGAGAAGACTTTTGAGCTTGATACGCCACCTGAGTGCAATTGACTCTACTTGTTATTGTGAGAAAAAGTACTCTTACAATCGAGTGGGATAAACAACAAACTAACTTCTAAGGGTAGAAAGTAGGGTTTTGGGTTTACAAATTGTACCAACTAGTATGATGAACAAAGAGGTTCAATCAACACTTTTCTAAGTTTAAGATAGTATTTGGAATATAGGCTTAGATTCTGGAAACTTGGGATACTCAGGATCGAACACTAGCTCTAGTAGAGCTCTTAAGGATTCAATAAGCTGATGATAGAACTTTGCTCGTCTGATGTGGGAGTTCTTATGTATTGTTTTCGTAAGTTGTTACATGAACAACACCTTGTATTTATAAATGGTTGGGGTTCGAACTAGCCGTTGCCACCAAATCTTCTAAGAATGGGTCGAGATCTTCATGGATTTGATATTTCCTTTGATTCTAGTACAAACACTCCTATAAAGGAATGTGCATTTAATGTGCATTAAATGCTTCTTGTACGATCTCAGAAACCCTAGTCCAAGTCAACTCAATAGCTGTGATGGCATGCTTTCATTGGTCCACGTCAGCTGAGTTGGTTAGACTTTCAGTCTTGACTTCAGTTGAGTCTGTCATATGATATCTAACATTCTCTTTATTTGTTTAAGGTTGTTGCTATGTTATCAGTTGAGTTCATCAGTTGAGTAGCTCTTCTAAAACTTGAGGCATCTTGACAAGATCTGACCAAGTCCATATCAACTAGCATCTTCTACTCGATTGATCTCATGTAGCTAATATCAGTTGACATAGGTATACAAGAACCTTATCGTCTGATTTCACTAATGGACTTCAAGTGTCTTCTAGTCGTCTACTTTTTAAATCTTGAGCATACGTGATGGAGATACGGCCCCCTTGGCCTTCTTTTTGACAAGTTGACCAAATCAAGAGGAAGAATCACGACAAATTAATTGATTGGAGAATTTATGTAGTATTTCCTTTTATGCTCTAGTTTACCAATAATACATTTAGTATGATTACACTCCTCCTTATTATAAAAGGGAGGAGGAATAAAGTTGTTAGGAGAAGAAGTTTTTGAATAATAAAGAATAAAGAACATAGTTCTTTTGAATTGCATTTACGGTATTCTTCTTGAATCAACGTATTTGAATTCTTGTCACTTTTTCGGGTATTCTTAGAATCAATGAACTATTGTGTGTTCTTCGTATTGTCATTTCCATACGCTTTCGCGACCTACATCAGTTGGTATTCAGAGATCGGGTACGATTCTTGATGATGATTCCAATTATCGATGCATGTTTTGATGAAAATTGTGGTTATGATGGACCACCAATTTTCGATGATTATTATGATGAAGAATGTGGTTGTGATGAACTGCCAATATTCAATAATTTTGTCGATAGTGTGGTTAATAATGTTGATGATGGCTATAGCGGCCATCCAATTTTTGACGAGGAGAATGAAAGAATTTTTATAATTAACGATGTTCATCCCAATATCATTGACTCAATAATGGAGGTTGAGCGAATTTATTTTGTTTGTTTTACGGATAATGATGGAAATCGCACTGTTTTGCTATTGGAATATCTTGTTATTATTTTGTGGCCGAAAGATTACAAAGATGTTTCAGCTCGTCTTCGTACCTTTACAATGAGGATGAAGCTAGCAGCGATTCGAGGACGAATCGTTTTCAACCGGGTGAGAATGATGGAGATACGGCCCCCTTGGCCTTCTTTTTGACAAGTTGACCAAATCAAGAGGAAGAATCACGGTAAATTAATTGATTGGAGAATTTATGTAGTATTTCCTTTTATGCTCTAGTTTACCAATAATACATTTAGTATGATTACACCCCTCCTTATTATAAAAGGGATGAAGAATAAAGTTGTAAGGAGAATAAGTTTTTGAATAATAAAGAATAAAGAACATAGTTCTTTTGAATTGCATTTACGGTATTCTTCTTGAATCAACGTATTTGAATTCTTGTCACTTTTTCGGGTATTCTTAGAATCAACGAACTAGTGTGTGTTTCTCGTATTTATCATATTTTATACGCTTCCGCAGTCTACATCAATACGTGTGTTAACCAAATGTGGTCTCAGCTGATATACATACAACTGATTCCACTTGACTAAGACTTAGACAAATAAACTACTAAACTTTATAAGAATAAGTTAGGTAACCTATCCCTAGATTACAAATTATATCTAACACTAGATTGCATGATCTAGTTTTGGCCATCAAAACTAAGCGTCTATCTAATCAAATCAGGAGGATATGATGAATATCCCAACACACTTTCTTGACATTGTACATGTTAAAGATACTACTGTTGTAACATTGAAGAAAGAAATATATCTTGTGTTAAGATGACATAACTTGCAAAATGCAATATGCGTGGTCAAGGGTACGATGGAGCGAGCAATATGGGTGGTGTATGGAATGAATTACAAACCTCTTTTTTGAGAGAATGGGTTACAAGCTTTGATTCCCCACATGCCTGCATTTAATGCACCAAAAATCGAAACCAAACTATCCTTACAAGGAAAAGTATCACCCCCCTTTCTCTATATTTAAGAAAATTAGAAAATTCACAGATTTTACACTAATACAAATAGAGAAATTTAGAGTGAGAAATGATGGATTTGAAAGTGATGGACGGAATTGGGTGTTGTAGGTACAATTTATGAAGAAGAAAGTGAAGATTTTTTTTTTTTTTAACATCTTCCTTGGGATCTTCTTTATCATTTTCCTTGGGATTAAAGACAAGCAGGTGAAAAAATGGAGACCTTGAAACTAGATCCGATCAAAAACTCGAAACAAGAGAAAAACAACCATTGAAGGCCAAAGTAACTGATTATTCAAGATCAGAAGCCATAAACCCATTTACAAACCCAAGAAACTCTCTCTTCTACAACAAAATAATTTTTCACTTAATCTCACCAAAAACATCAAACAAATCAAATAAAAAAGGGTTCGAAACAAAACTCTGAGAATGTAGTTGATTCCATCCAAACGATCCCCTTGAATCCTTCATTTTTGTTGTAAATCTTGTAGTCCCCTTTCGACTTCTCTATTAAGAAGCATTTTTATGTACTCTCGTCCTCTTCGTTGGTGCACCAACACCAACCCTCCAAAAATATTGAATTCATATAGAGAAGGGGGTGAATTTTTGTGAGGAGGGGGAGAGAGAATGTTTTGATAATTTTGAGTGAGGGAAGTGAGAGAAATCTATATACATAAAAGGAGGATGTGACTCTCCTTCATTTCGTCATGTGTCATTTTAGACCTCTTCTATTTCTGCCACGTGTCAATATGCTTCTGCCATGTCATCTTGAAGGCATTGTTATTTTGACACCTGCTATAAACACATCTATTAAATTCCATTAACAGAGAGTCCTTTCCTCTTCTCTTCGAAAATCTCTTGATTTATGTAATATCAGAAGATATGATCAATGTAAGGTTTTCATCATTTCCTCTTTCTTTCTAATATCGGTAAAATATCGAAAGAATATCGGAAAATATCGAGAAATGTCGATAAATTTCAAAAAATATCATATGAAATAATATTGTTTGCTATATTTTATATAAATTTATCATAGATGTAAATGTATTTAAATTGTTTTGTTGAATTTATGTATTAAAAGTTAGTTATTAAATTTCCACAATTTTTAAAATTTAACAATATCGATATTCGATATCGATATATCCATCGATATTTCAAAAAATTTAAGGTCTCGATATTTCCACCGATATCGATATTTTTTACCTTGGCCGTAATAGTTAGGAGGGTCCGAAATAAATAAAAAATCATATTGTTTATTATTATTCATGAATTTTGTTTGTGTAATTAATATAGAAATAGCAATTTGAGATATTTGTAAAAAATGCGCGGGTCAAAAATTTCCTCTATATCTTCATTTCTATCTTGAAAAAATATTTGATTTATCTCCGTCCATTCTAACTCAAATCTTGTCTTTATTTTAGTTTTCTGTTTTGCAGGTTGTGGCAATAAAGATTAAATCACTGTAATTTCTTACATTTCACTCACATTTTTTTTGTTATTTTATTTTTTCACTTGATATGTTATTCATGATACTCCGTTTCTGTTTTCATATGCACACCTTGATGTTCTACATATATGTCCCCTGTATATCTCTCTATAACTTCATGATCTAGTGGCAGCAAGTAGTATAGCTTCTCTCAACTATTAAGGAAAAAGAGACCTACAAGAGATTATATATATCTCGATGTTAAGGTTAACAAGTCTATCAACAAAGACAAGTAAGTTCTGCCATTAAGGTTGAGTCTCGAAGTTACTCAGCGAGTTGTCTGCGTCCAAGTATAAGGCATAGGTACTCAGTTAATTTGAATATGATTGTCCCACCAATGTGTTTATTATAAAAAAATATATTATTCTTAATTTATTTTTGATTTAACTCTGTGTGTTTCTTGAATTGTTTTGAGTAGAATAGATGATCGACTGATTGTTAAAAGTTTATTCTAGCACGTTCTTGTGTTGCATGTGAAATGTGAACATTGACATTGCCTTAAAAAAATTCTATATTTTTTAGTCTTCAATGTTAGAATTGACAAAACTATCTTCTTTGAGTTTTATGCATATGGGAATTAAGCAAAGCATAGGAGAGCGCGCGCGCGCGCGCACACATATATATATATCATGATTTTAGTTACTTTAATATGAAATATATGATTATAACAGAAGATAAAAAAAATTTCTCTTAGTTGACCTTTTGTTCAATAATCATCGTGTTTGTGAAATGTAATCATAAGTTTCATCAATTGATTTACTTGCCTTTGCCACACAATATTTTACCAAATAATTGGTTTTTTTTTTTTGTAAATGAGACACAACCATTGTGTCTACTCACTGAGTTGTATGTGTCATTATTCATTAGTTTTGGTAAATTCAGTGGTTTGATCCTTTACCGTCTAAAGTATAACTCTTAACCTATGATTATGGCAAAGTCAAGTTTCACTACTTTACAGCATGTAAATTTTTATTTTTCATGCTCTTTGTTGTGCTGTCTTTTCTTATTGGCATATTATTAGAATGAGCATGAATTGTTGATTAATTAATTTATGCAACTTTTATATATATAGCTTATGAATTTGTATTACAAAGAATATCAAAATTGGTAGATGCCAAGTATATGATTTGATAGATTTCAATTTGGAATTAGATTCTATTTTAGAAGATTTATGATGTATTTTCAGGGGGTGTTTGCAAACTGCTTCCAGAAACGTTTTTTTTCAAAAGCTATGAGATGGAACTTTGAAAATATGTGATTCTAGAAGCAATTAGTTGTGTTTCAAAACACACCCTCACTAGGCAAATAAATGTAGAAACACTTCTAAATTAGAAAATGTTGGAAATTTTTATTTGTTTAATGTTTAATTTAGAATATTTCTAAGAATTCCATAAATTTATACTTTTACACAGGTTAATGATGTTATATGCGAGGTTGTGGAAGGTGATCCTAGGAATATTTTTTTGAAGTAGTGGAAAAGCACAACGCCTGTGTATTGGTTGTTGGCAGTCATGGCTATGGAGCTATCTAGAGGTATATATAGCTTTCATCTTAATTCTTAACAATATAAATCAGATAGGTTTAGCTTTGCTGATGCAGCTATATGTTTTCTCATCAATGTTGTTATATTTAGTTAGAAGAGGAATTAGTTGACTGTAATTTCCCGGGGAAAAGGCCTTCGAAACACTAAATGT
Organism: Galeopsis tetrahit; assembly: GCA_963675135.1. NCBI lineage: Eukaryota > Viridiplantae > Streptophyta > Magnoliopsida > Lamiales > Lamiaceae > Galeopsis > Galeopsis tetrahit. Next base: position 48,276,358 of record OY776124.1, read on the forward strand.
AGAGCTTTGACTGTAATTTCCGGCTGGGGGAAGCGTTCTATGGCTTGCACTGATGCTGAAAGGTCATTGAAAAACTATTTTTTATTTTTTTTGTTTTGTTCTTCTTGATACAAAGATGATAAAGTATGCGATCTATTTGTTTTTTGAGAATTTGTTGTTCTTAATTCATTCGCCGAGAATGGATCTGTTATATATGATATAGTTGGAAAAATGAGAAGCCTAATAATGAAAAGTTTCCATATGATCATGGACTGTCTCTCTGTTTGCAATTTTTATTGGTTTCTCAATGATGAAAAAATAGTAAAAATGATTTAGAGTTTCAATATTCCCTTGGTTAATTAGGTGAGGCTTTGCTTAGATTTAAAGAAAAAGATGTGAGTGATCCGAGAAAATTTCATTTTACGTCCTGTAACTTAGGCCTAATCTAAAATATATCCTTTAAGATTTTACTTTTTCGTTTTCCGTCCTTTTTAGTCCAATTTACGTCCTTTCCGCCGGAAAATTTTAAAACTCACCGAAATGTGAGGAATAAATTGGGATTCCGGCCAAATAGTCCAATTTACGTCCTTTAAGTTTGAAAATTAAAATTTAATAATTAAAATTTTCTAAAAATCCCATTAAAGATTTAAAAAATCTAAAATATCATTAAAAATCCAAAAATCTCCTTAAAATTAAAAAAAATAAAATGTGTAAATAAAATTCAAAATATATCAATAAAATTTTGAATAATATCATTACAAATTATAAAATGTGTAAAACAAAAATAAAAAATTCTAAAATTTTGAAAATACAAAAAATAAAAAATTCTACAATTGAAAGAATGAAAAACGTGTAATTTAAAAATTAAGAAATTCAAAATCTCATTAAAATTTCTAAAAACTCAAAAAATCTCATTAATTTATTAAAAATGTGTAGATTAAAAATTATTAATTCTAAAAATCTAATAGGAATAATAAAAATTATTAACATTTCATTAAAAATCAGACTTGATTCATACTCGTTTGTTATTAAAGTTTTGCTCGAACTCCTAAAAATTTGGGTCCCACGACATTTTTCAACTCACCGTCGAGGTTGAGTGGAAGTTCCATGTACACCTTGATCGATTTTGGAACCGTCTTAAATTCATTTTCACGATATTTTTAAAATTGTGGAATTTTGTATTTTAAATATTTTTAAAATTTTAATTTATAGATTTTTTTTTATAAGCTTATAGAAAGAATTTTTTTTACACATTTTCAGATTTTTTTGAATGGTAGAAATTATAGATTTTTTATTTATTTTTATGAGTTTTTAGAAGAAAAAAAAATTAAATTTACACATTTTTAGATTTTTTGAATTGTACAATTTATAAAAAAATTTAGATTTTTTACATTTATTTTACACAATTTATAAGTTTTTAATGAGATTTTTAAATTTTTAATGAGATTTTCAGAATTTTTTAATTATTAATTTTTAATTTTCAAACATAAAGGATGTAAATTGGACTATTTGACCGGATTTCCAATTTTCCGGTGGAAAGGACGTAAATTGGACCGAAAAGGATGTAAATTGAAAATGTGAAAACTTAAAGGATATATTCTGGATTAGGCCTAAGTTACAGGACGTAAAATGAAATTTTCTCGAGTGATCCTCATAGGGCTTTATCAAATTGAATAATTGAAGCTAGTATTGAGAGTCTCGGTTCATAGCCTAGAGTTGAGTGCTTAGGTGGAAATGCATGTTGTATCGTCATTGCCGCAAAAAGGCACATTGCTTCAGATACAACTATCTCGGATGTTCATGGTGTGATATGTTTCACCATCTTTTGCTCAGATTTTATCGACTTTCATGTTTTAAGAATATGTTACATTTTATCAATTGAGAACTCTGGAGTTGATAGTGTAGTGGATACTGCAATTTTAGAAGGCAAAGCATCTGTCGGAGCTTTTTCGTTATTTAAGTTCAAATCTCTTAATTTCATGAGTTGTTTTACTCAATCTTTTGCCATATTATTTTCTATAAAAATTTCAATAGCATTTTTGCAGTTTACCTCCATATTTCATGTGATGTTCTGGTATTAATAATTTGTTGCGAATTTATTGTTGAGTATTATTCAAGGAGAGCATACATATCAGGCTTCACTGTTAGTGCAAGCACTGTTGTTTACCCTAAAGATGAAACAATTTTTATTGGTTTCTAATGATTAAGGTTTGAGATATAATTTACTTTTTTTAATTTATGAAAAAATAATAGAAATGATTTGGGGTTTCAATATTTCCTTGGTTAATTAGACGAGGCTTTGCTGAGGTTTAAAAGAAAATTGTGAGTGTTCCGCTTTATTAAATTGGATAAGTGAACATTCAATGCTTTGGTCGTTGCAATTTACATTAGCGGTGTTGGCAATGTGAGAGGAAATCATTCTGTTTCAATGTTTTGGTTCTACTTCTTCAACTTCATTTCAACCGTTTTTTCACATTTATAAGATTTATGACTTTAATTGGTAAGATCAAAGGTTTCAATTTTACATATAAAAATAATTGTTCACAATATTTCTTAGAAATTGTTGAAATGCGATTCACCTAAGAAATAATCAAAAAAATGGAAAATAGAATTGACAAGGATTTCAAATATGTTCAATACTTCAATTATACACATTTGTTAATAATCTTGACCTAAACAATATATTGTTCTTTATTCTTTAACCAACACAAATTTAACAACTTAAAGAAACTGTAGCGTGGAACCTACTCAAATGTATTTACATCTCTTCGAAATTTACAAGAAATTCACTAAAAGAGCATCTATGTCAATATTTCTATGCAAATCAATGAAAGATGAAAGGATTTTCTTTTTTCAAATTTATTTTTCTCTTGAAACAGAGAAAATGACGCTTGACAAGATTTTCAAATTTGGTTTTTTGAGGCAACGACCAAAGATGAGATGGGAGAGGGAGAGTGTGTACTTCATCAACGCAAAAAGAAATGTAACTATTTATTAAAAAAATATAATTTTAACAATAAATTTAAAAAAAATGAAATTTTACAAAGATCATTAAAAGAAGAGGTTGTTTTAACAATAAATTAAGAAATAAAATTTTACAAAGATCATTATAACACATGGGCAAAAATATAGTGAGGAAAATGATGCAAATTTTGGTTATATAAAGTGATTGAATTTTGAATTTGATAAGAAAGAGAAGAAGGAGGAGAAGGAAAGTACAATTGAAGTGACATTATTTCACCACTTTGTACCTGGTTGTTGGTAAATGAGATATGAGGGTAAATAAGACATTTGACACCCAAATTGTAGTGGATAGTAATAAAAAAAGTGATTGTATTGAAATGTAATAGTATGATAGATTTTGTACTAGAGAGTAAATAATCTCTAATATTCCTCTACAACTTCTAAACGTGTTTTTAGTACCATTTAACGTTTATAAACTCTAGATAACACTTCTGCAAGATTTCTGGCTCTTGAATTTCTCTGAAAACGTGAATAGACTTATTATGTTTTATTAAACTTATGGTCAACTTTAAAATTTTATTTTACTAACTTCTCTTACTTTATTTTTCAATGGTAGACATGATAAAAAAAAATTAGTGAATAATTCAAATGGGTGAAGTTGTTTTTAACAGAAATTAAACTTAAAAGATGTGTGAACGAGAGCTTTTAAGACTCTAATATTATGAAAGAATTTCGTCTCATCTAAAAGTTCAAATTTATAGAGAGTTTATAAATTATTTCTTGTATATATATTAATTCCATAATAAAAAAAATTATTTAGGACTGACTTATGGGTTATGACTTAGGTGTTAATTAATTGCAATTTCTAATTTGCCTATACATATAATTGCCCTATTCTAGACATGAGTACTAATTTAGGGCATTATCTTTCAACCAGTTCTAAATGCAAAATTAGGTTTGTAAGGGATGTAGATTAGAGACTATGAAGAAAATCGATTCAATTACATTAATAAGCTTCAATTAGCTACTCCTTGTCATGTTTAGAAAAAGTTAGCTATTAGTAAGGGTTGTTTGACTTTTGCATATATGATGTACTTCCTTTCTTCGCTACTTCTAAAGTTACTATTTTTTTTTCTATTTTAGACATTTCAGTATTTCACGTCTCACTCAAAGTTTTTTTTTTTTTTTAACTATAACTCCATTTTCTCTTTTCTAATGAATACCTTTCGAACGAAAGGATCAGGGGCGGACGGATGCATTGTCTAAGGAGGGTCATGCCCCCTCCCCCCAAATTAAATTCGCCAGGGTATATATAGTATTAGATTTTTATTTATTTTTTTATTTGTCCCCCTCCTCAATCCTCATGAAGATGCATAGGCCTTATTAAATAATAAACTAAAAGCCCGAATTCTCATCCCACCAAAATCCATGTAAACTTGATTTTTTTTTTTGTAATTAATTCATTCAATTAAAATTCTTAAACCAACACAAATCTAAGCTACTGTGTGGCGGCACAATTCTTGATCAAATTATTTAAATTATTCAAATGTATTTAAATTTATATATTATTTATTTTATTATTTTTAATTATTCCTCGAATATGTAATATTGACGGTTAAAATTAATCATTCAATTATTAATTGATGTATTAGGTCAAAGATAAACAAGAATAATATAACTAATTGTTGACTAAGAATTGGAATTTAATGTAGTTTTCTAAATTAATTAATTAATTTGTATTTGATTCTTTTATAGATGAAAAAGTCACATATAATAGATTTTTTCTTTAAAAGAAAAAATGAAAATACTCAAGAATTTCAGTCAAATCCATCCATAGATAATAATGAAAGTCGTCTCTTGAAATCTTTTGATTGTTTCTTGTGTATATTGAAAAGGAGATTGCGAAGAAATTCAACATAAATTTGTTTATAAATGATTTTTCGCGAAATGAAAGAAAGACTTCTAAATTTTAACCGGTTGTAAATTTAATGTTATATTTTAAAAAAAGTTATGATAATTAAGTATATTATATATGAGTTTATTAGTGTATAATTTAAATTTGATTACTTTAAAAAATTTATGTTAACTCCCCCTAATGTTTCGTTCTGGGTCCGCCTTGGGAAGGATTGAGTATAATGTTTCTAGCATATAAAGTCAAACTAGCAAGTAGCAAGTTCGCAAAAATAAATTATTACTGCTATTCAGATTTTTTTTTTTTCTCGTAATGGAGATTGTAAAATTCACTTAAACTTGATTTCTGTAAAAATTGAACAATACGGAGTAATTTTTTTCTTTTTTAGTAAAGTAATTAATAATAATTAAAAAAAAAGCTCTTAAGTTTCATACACAAATTTTAAATGAATAACAATTTTATTACAATCCAACCCACATGAAAAAAAGTAATCTATATATCAAACCAAGCAACTAATCCAAAAAATTAAAAAAAAAAAAGGTTTAATGAATGAATTAAAATAACATAATTTAATTAAGGTTGCAAAATATGCAATCCAAGAAATTATGTGGCCTTATTTTACTTCTTGGGATCGTTCATTCCAAGAGTGTTCTTCACTCCATCAATAGCACCCTGGGCCATGTTAGCCACTTGCTCTCCGGTCTATAAGATAACAAATTAAATGAATTAATAAAATAAAAATAACATATATAGATAAAGTTAAATCGGCCCAAACATAATACGGAGTATTATTTTTGAATAAAACATGACACTAACTTTAATTGAAATGTAAAAATTAATATAACTGAATAATTTTAATTTATATACTAAATAAATAACTTTCACACTCTTAAAATGAAAAACCATTTATAAACTACACCCTCACAATATCCTCAATTTTATACAAATGACATTATTTTTTATCCACATATATACACAAGTCAACTCATTTATTTACTTCATATATAAAAGTTTACAAAATTACCCCTCAAAACTCCACTCATTATTACACTTTCTTAATATGTATGTCCATCTACCTATAAAACTTATTATGGAACGGATGGAGTAACAAGTAAATGAAACATAACACTAGTTTTAACTAAAATGTGGTGAGAGATCTATGCATTAGGTGTGCGCATATGAGAACACGTGACATAAATAATTCTCCCTCCGCCCCCTTTAAATTTTACATTTTGGAGATGACACAAGTTTTAAGGAATATAATATTATATATAAAGTTGTTGGTGAAAAGTATAAAAAAGATAAAAAAAAGTGGAGAGAAAAAAGAGAAGTGAGTGACAATTGATGTAATTTTCTGCAAAAGTCATGATAATTGTTAATAAAAGTGGGTTCACAACTTGATAAAAAAGAAAATGTAAAATTTTAAAAGGGACATCCAAAATTGACAAAATGTAAAGTTTAAGGAGGACGAAGGAAGTATATATATTTATTTAATTTTATATGAAGTTATAACTCATATGCCACTCATTAAGTTACTCATTTAATGACGTTTAGTGGTAGGTAGATAAATATGAAAGAAAAAAAGTAGAGAAGAATAAGAAACAGAAAATGAAGATACGGATAGGGATAGGGAGTGTTAATAAAAAAAAATATTAACAAGGGACGTTGAATTGATAAAATAAGTAACTTAACGATGGACAGATATTTAAAAATATAAAGAACCTGTTGCAAGAAGGTAGCATTTTCTTCCTTGCTACGTTGGGCCTGTTCGTGGGATTTGCCGGTGGCTTCACAGGCCTTGTCATGGGCACTACTCGCTGTGCTCTTAGCCGACTCCATCAACTGTTCTGTCTTCGCCTGACCCATTATACATCAAATATACACATTATTTTTTATTATTTTTTTTTTTTTGTAAAATTTATATTGTAGTCTAAAAATATGTGTGTGAAATATAAATATACATAATTAAATGAATTTGTAATGGAAGGTAATGAAATGAACTCATGAATTCATGAATGGTAATATTATATAATAATATTATTGCTGGTTGAAATTATTAATATATTCTCAAAGTATGAAAATAAATGAAATTATGAGGTGTGAGGAATTACCGTTTCTTAACTTTGGGAAACGGTCATTCAAAATGAAATGAACATTCCTTTAAAAAAATATATCAATCATGATATTTGAAATATAAATATACTATGAAATAATCATTTCATTCTCACCTCATTTTTACTTTTACGTACCAAACATGACGTAAATTGCATTAAGCAAAAATAAAATGAGACAGTGTTAATTTGCTATTGGAGACCCAAGAAAAAAGCTAACTTGTTTCATTTAAAAGTCACGAGTTTGAATTAAATATATAAACATGCACGGTGTAAGTTGATGCACAAATTAATTTAAGTAATGACTAATGCAATTAAATTATTAATGATGATGGTATGATCTATCACCTGAACGTTTCCATGACTTTGTCCAGCATTGAATTGATTGCTCGCCATATTTCTCTAAATTTTTATGTTAAAATAATAAAAACTTGACAATATAAAAGTTGTGTTGATTACAAGTTGAAGAGTTGTAATGTGTATTTATAGTGTTTCTCATTTAGGAGAAGAAAGAATTGTTGGTGATGAGTGAATTGCTGCCCTTGACCTGAGCCACTTCTTTTCTTATCCTACATTTGCTCAATAAGTTTGTCTTTTATTTAACATAAATTTTAATTAGGTATACGTGTGCGTGTTTATGCCAATTGGGTTTATTATGAATAAAGTAATTGATTGTAAGTAAAATTGAATGACATTTTGTGTAATTAGGTGATAGTTGGAGGTCAATGATAAAGATAAAGTGATAGTTAAAGAAGTACTCCATTCGTCTCATTTTAGATTCATCATTTGTAAAAAATGAATGTTCCAAATTATATTTATCATTTCTTAATTTGATAATAAAATATATTTTTTTCATTTTAAACTCCACCTTTCAAATATCTTAAAATTAGATGAGCACCCGCGTATTACACGAAATGTTAATAAAAATTAGTATTTATAATACAATATATTGTATATTTAAATCATTTTAAAAAATAAAATCTAAAATAATTTTTTATTGAGAAAATTTCATTTTACGTCCCGTAACTTAGGCCTAATCCAGAATATATCCTTTAAGTTTTCACATTTTCAATTTACGTCCTAGGTTGTCCAATTTACATCCTTTACGGTCCAATTTACGTCCTTTCCACCGGAAAATTGAAAATCCGGTCAAATTGTCCAATTTACATCCTTTATGTCTCAAAATTATAAATTAATAATTAAAAAATACTGAAAATTAAAAAATCTCATTAAAAATCTAAAAATCTCATTAAAAACTTATATATTGTGTAAAATAAATATAAAAAATCTAAAAAAATTATAAATTTTACATTCAAAAAATCTGAAAATATGTAATTTTTTTTTCTAAAAACTCATAAAAATAAAAATATCTATAAATTAAAATTTTAAAAATGTTTAAAATAAAAAATTCCACAATTTTAAAAATATCGTGAAAATGAATTTGGGACGGTTCCAAAATCGATAAAGATGTGGAACTTCCACTCAACCTCGACGATGACTTGGAAAATCTCGTGGGACCCAAAATTTTTTGGAGTTCGAGCAAAAATTTAATGGTAGACGAGTTTGAATCAAGTCTGAAATTTAATGAAATGTTAATAATATTTATTATTCTTATTAGATTTTTAGAATTAGTAATTTTTTATCTACGCATTTTTTATAAAAAATTAATGAGATTTTTAGAGTTTATAGAAATTTTAATGAGATTTTGAATTTCTTAATTTATAAATTACACCTTTTCCATTCTTTGAATTGTAGAATTTTTTATTTTTTGTATTTTCAAAATTTTAGAATTTTTTTATTTTTATTTTACACATTTTATAATTTGTAATGATATTTTCAAAATTTTAGTGATATATTTTGAATTTTATTTTACAAAATTTATTTTTTTTAATTTTAATGAGATTTTTTGTTTTTAATGATACTTTTATAGATTTTTATATCTTTAATGGGATTTTTAGAAAATTTTAATTATTAAATTTTAATTATTAAATTTTAATTTTCAAACTAAAGGACGTAAATTGGACTATTTGGCCGGAATCCCAATTTATTCTTCACATTCCGGTGGGTTTTAAAATTTTCCGGCGGAAAGGACGTAAATTGGACAAAAAATGACGTAAATCGAAAAAGTAAAAACTTAAAGGATATATATTGGATTAGGCCTAAGTTACAGGACGTAAAATGAAATTTTCTCTTTTTTATCTTTTAAAATTAATGAATTAAATTTAATACTAATATATTTACTTAGTACTCCCTCCATCCAATTTCATTATTTTCACTTTCCTTTTTTGATTGTCCAATTTTGTTATGTTCATTCTCTTTTTTGAAATAATATTATTCACACTACTTTATCTCCACCCTCCAACCATCACTTATTTACTCAAATTGCCACTAACTTTATTCAATTCATAAACAATCTCTTTACCTATAAATGAACCCCACAACATCCCATCATACCCCCAACTTATCTACTTTATATATAAACTGATCAATATTCATTAAAATCCGTGCTCGAAGAAGTGGGCATAATAAAATTAGACGGAGGGAGTATAATTTAATAATTGAGCAATTCCTTAAATAAGTCTTTTTTCCTTTAAAACTATTAGTGCCTGTTTGGTAGGCCCAGATGAGTTAACATGGGTTAAGCCCATTTGGGTTATCTCACAATGTTACCCTACGTTAATTTAACTAATTTTTGTTTGGTTGAGTAATTTTTCGCCCACGATTTCGAACTGCATATGACCTACACCTATACCGTTCACCAATTAAATGACTAAATTATCCTTGGTATTTAAATTATATCCCATTTATGCCCTTTTCAATTTCCCATCAATTTCTCTTCCATTTCTTGCCCTAATACAAATGTGCTATTACACCTCCTCGCAAGAGAGACACTCTCCAATCTTCTTCCGAATTCTGAAGTTCATAATTAGTTGAATGTGTTACGCGAGTTTCATCCAAAATAAGATCTTCACATTCATCGATCTGATCGGTGACCGTCGCCGTCAATCAATACAGATTTGTGATACTATCGCCCAGTTCAGAAAAATAAAAAAATGATTTAGTATAACTCGTAGAATTTAAAAAAGCAGATCTGCTAAAGTTTTACTTTAAATGCCTTATAGTAATTTTAAAAGCAGATCTAAAAAAAATCAGCAAGAAAAAGAAGAAAACTCAATTTCCTCAACTGTGTTTAACAGATAAGTTTTGAAGCAGTGAGTGAAGAAGATTTAAGAGCTCCTTTTTTATATTCTTCATACTCGGGGTGTAGATTTGGAACAAGGAAGAAGATGAAGAGATGGGTCGAGAAAAGTATACGAACCTCAAATCGTCTTCTTAGTCCGCACAAATATCTCAAAGTGAAATTAGGGGAAAATGATGTTTTTTGCTTTATATACCCTGAAGGGGTAAATTAGTAAATGCTTCCAACCATCCGAGACACTGTGCAAACGAGACAGCCCAACATACCATTTTGGGACGTTAATTCCCCTGAAGCTGAACAGTATTTAACAGCGGGCCGTCTATCTAACGTGGGCCAACTAGAAATGAACCAAACATCAAATAAGAAGGTTAACCCAACTAACATGGAGTTAACTGGGCCACCAAATAGGCCCTTAATGTTAAACATGGTAAATATTCACCGTATATATTTAACATAACATCATAATTATTTAAAATTAACTCAACATTAATTATGATGACACCTAGATAATACTATACATAATGATATTTAAAAATAAGACACATCAGCAAAATTAAGGAGAAGACGACACATCGGCAAAAAAAACTCTCTATTAGTATGTAGTGGGATTACACCATATGCCATTACTTTATTACTCACAATATTGTAGTATTAGTCTATTTTATTATTCAAAAGATTTCCATACTCTCTATATTATCTCTTTTAATACTAATAATCAACTCTCGCATTAATTTACGCATAAATAGTAAATGTTGAAACAAAAATGGAACGAAGAGAGTATGAGAATAGATTTAGTACGGACGAATAAGACAAGTGAGAATAGAATTGATGGGTGGGAGGGAGTATATTCTTATCTACTTATACCTACCAATTTAGAATAATCTTTTTCGCATCAATTGTATTGTTTGACAGGTTGAAAACTATTACTCCCTCCGTTATAGAAAAAAGTGCAAAGAATCGTGAGTACAATTTTTTTTTTTAAAAGTTTAATAAGTAGAGTGACGTTAATAAATTGGTTAATAAATTGGTTGAATTGAGTGTAATATAATTTAAAAAATAATGATATTTTGTGTAAATGTGTGAATATTATAATATATAGTTAAAATTATGATTTTTTTTTATTCTTTAATGTGCAAATTTTTAAGAGAAATATGACAATGTAAAGTGTGTAAACTTCGGTAAGACGGAGAGAGTAGTTTATATAATAAAAAAATTCACTTATATATCACCCTTCCATTTTTTATTTTTTTTTGTCTTGATATAATTTAGAAATTGCATCATGTAGTTACATTGTGCAACTAGTTTTTCCTGCATTTCTTATTCTTATTCATTTGCATTTCTCTTTTAATTTGTTAATCATAAATTTTGATCATGTCATGTGAAAGGGAGACTTGATAAACAATAAAAATTAGAAAAAGTTCAATGGCATAATTGACCTTACTCTTTTTTTTTTTTTTTTTTTTGGAAAACTATAAGGATCAGTTTTCTTTATTGCAATAGCATAATCAAGAAGATAGTCCAACCACATTAATTGGCGGGTCTATCCAATTACAAAGTGTACCGAAACCACGTGATTCCCTAGTTATCGAGTGCGCCACCATGTTGGCACTCCGTTTAGCAAAAACCACCGTAACGTTCGTGAATTGAGATAGTAAATTCCGGAAAGCAAGAATATAATCCCCGAATGATGAGTCCAAACTATTACCGGAGGTGATGGCATCAACAACAATTTTAGCATCCCCTCAAGTATACAATTATCCAATGATAGCTCCTTCAACCACGAAAGCGCTTCGAAAAAACCTATTGTCTCCCATGTTCCCACCTCCATGCAGCCTTGGAGCACCATAGATCTTCATCTTATGATAGTTCCACTCGAGTCTCTAAGAATAAAGCCCAGCCCCGTTTGATTTGAATCCGTAAAAAATGAGGCATCTACATTCAATTTCAAAATTCCATTTGGGGGGTATGCCACGCTGCACAGTGCTCTTTGTTAGTAACAGTTTGCAATACATCTCTGATCGGCTGTGTCGAGGCCTTCCACTAACTCCAATAACTTGCCGACAAGTGAACAACTTCAGACGGAGATCTTCGAGTAATGTCCCAAACCATGGTATTTCTTTCTTTCCATATTTGCCAAAAAACCATAGCAAAGCTAGCTGCCACTTCTTTAATCGGGTTGTTGGCCATTTCAAAAACAAACTCCCTCAATGAGTGCACATTATTCTCCCGATCACGAACTTTCGAAATCAGTCCAGCACTAGCCCAACAATCCCTTGCATATTGACACTACATAAAAAGACGCAGTCCATTTTCCTTACCCACCGTGCACATCACCCAGTCAGAGACATCGGTCACTCTTTTGTCTGCATGTTCACCTTTGTTGGTAAGCTGTCCCGGCTCGCCCGCCATAGGAGGTCCTTCACTCTCGGCGGAACATTTAATTTCCAAATTACATTCCAGTCTCCTCCTACTTTTAGGCTGGGATCCGAATTCATTGATCTGAGGAGGCGGTACCCTGTTTTGACGTTACACGTTCCCTTCTTGTCTGGTTGCCATATTAGTTTGTCGATCGAACCCAGCGGTGGAATTGGTGTCCGAAGGATTCGATCGACATCTTCAGGGACAAGCTCCCACAATAAATCCAAATCCCAACGTCGTTCAACTGGATCGAAAAGAGCAGAGACACTTAATTCTTCTAGACCTTCCACATTGGCCGAAGTTACTCGACAATTTTCAGGGTCGCTGATCCAAGCATCTGACTAAACTCCAATATCTTGGCCTGAACCAATTTTCCACCTTAATCCAGCACGAATGAGATCCTGGCTAGCATGGATACTAGACCAAGTGTAGCTTAGGTTCCACCCAATGCTCGAATTATTGAATTCTCCCCTTGGGAAGTAACGAGCCTTAATTACTCGACAAACCAAGGCGTCTGGCTCCTTGATTAATCTCCAGCCCATTTTGGCAAGCATTGCCACATCAAAGTTGTGGTGATCTCGAAATCCTCTTTCCCCATCACTTTTATTCATACACAATTTATACCACTGCAACCAGTTTATTCCTTTGCTAGCATCAGTGGAATTGCCCCAAAAAAATTTATTAATGATCGTTTGCAGCTCATTCAAGAGTGTGGAGGGCAATAGAAACGTCGTCATACAATACGCCGGCACTGCCTGAGCAGCAGCCTTGATAAGCACCTCCTTACAGGCTTTAGAGATCTTACGGTTCCTCCAACCTTGTAGCTTGGCCCACATGCGCTCTTTAATATACTCAAATATTTCTCTCTTCTTTCGACTAATTAGGGAAGGCAACCCGAGGTATCGACTCGTATTGATGTTATTGTGGACCCCCAAAATAGCCATGATGTCGGCTCACCTGTTGTCCGTCACATTCTTGCTAAAGTACACCCCTGATTTCATGTAGTTGATAGCTTGCCCCGATGTTCTTTCATAGGTATCAAGAATATTTTTCAGATTTTGGGTCTCTTTTGTGGTAGCCCTGCAGAACAATAACCTGTCATTTGCGAATAAGAGGTGTGTAATTTGTGGAGCACGACAACACACTCTGTTTCCATGAAGTTTTGCGCTTGCAAAATTCAAAGCGGCTGATAACCCCTTTGAGCATAAGATGAATAGATATGGGGAAAGAGGATCCTCTTGGCGTATGCCCCTCTCCGGAACAATAGGGCCTATCACCTCATCATTAACCAAAATTATATAACGAATGGTCTTGACACACATAAGCATCCACATCACCTACTGGTCGGCAAATTCGAGCTTTCTAAGTATTGTCTCAAGATATGTCTAGTCCAAACGATCATAGGCCTTACTTATGTCAATTTTGAGCGCCACGTCTCCCCTGGTGCCTTGCCTTTTATTTTTCATCGCATGGATAGCTTCGAATGCTATAATAATGTTATCTTGTATCACACATCCGGAAATAAAAGTCGATTGGGCTTTATCCACTAACCCTGGTAGCACCTCTTTAAGCCGATTACACGGTACCTTCGAGACAACTTTATACACGACATTACATAAAGAGATGGGTCGGAGATCACGTATCGTTTGGGGACAATCGATTTTTGGGATAAGGACCATGTTTATGTTGTTCAAGTCTGGTGGAAAGAGACCTCTGTTCAGCCAATTACTTCCCTCGTGGAAGATATCAATGTATCATCACCCAACAGGTCCCAATAATGCTGGTAGAAGGATGGATTAAATCCACCCGGTCCCGGTGCCGTATCCCCTTTCATCTGCTTTACCACTGTGTCAAATTCCAATTTGGTAAACTCACGTACCAATAAATTATTTTGCTCAGTTGTGATTAAACTTTCGACAGGCTGCATGAACACTCCGCTTTTGTCTCGATTATGATTGTGTTTGAAGAGGCCTTCGAAATAATTGTGCACCAAGTCACAGATACTTTCCTTCGAGTCCACCCATACGTGTCCATCATTTTTCAACCGAGTAATAATTGACCTTACTTTTTAAATGCATCTCTTATAGAAAAAGAAAAGGGCAAAAGATTTTTAAAAAAAAATCGTGAAAACATTTTTTATAGAAAACTATTGTTAATTTATCATTACTATGATTATGATGATGATGTAAGGGTAGTCCCATCAAAGTCGTGTTAAGCAATTGAGTATGGAATTAATTTGTTAATCTACTCAGAAACAAAAGAATTAGTCTTAACTAATGTATGTATGTATAGTTGGAGTGTTAATTCAACCATAATCTTTCATTAATACAACAAAGATGAAACTGATTAGCTGACAAAACACAATTAGGGCATGTTTGTTTTGGGATGGAAAATCCGAATTTGGGATTTCGAAACTCCACCCCCGTTACACTTTGAGATTTTGATTCAGGATTTCAAAATCCCACCTTATAAATACCTATAAACCCTATAAAAGTTAACCCTATAAATACCTACAAACCACCTATAAAACCTATAATCTTATACTATAAAGTTAAACCCTACCCTACATAAATTCCAAAACAAACACAAAACACAAAAAAATATTAGAATTTTAAAATCCACTGAATTTTGAAATCCGGATTTCAAAATCCTTAAAATCCCAAAACAAACATGCCCTTAAGGATCATTTTCCACGCCACATGCTATCTATCCTATACTATAATTAAAAATGTAATGTTACTAGTAAATTCTCTGCTGTTTAAATACGAGAAAGAAAGCACATGACATGGCATCTACCTCATTTTCACATTCACCTACTAAACTCGGAACATAATGTTTGTTGTTCTATACTCATAACTTTCCTTGATCCAAATACCCAGCCACCCAATCTCACACCCATAGATCCATACACACTTCTTCACACATCTTAAAATTTCTATCAATTATAATAGTAGTATCAAGATTAACTAAGGTAGTTAGTAAAAATGTCAAATTAATGGCAATCTAGATATTTTTATTTGTTTCTCAAACAGGGAATTTCCTTTTTTTTTTTCTAAAACGCCACAATTTTACAAAACTTTTCACAAAAAGTAGATTGAAATAGCATTTTCTTTTTCTTCTAGTGCTAGAGGACAATCTTTTGCAATGTAAATTAAAATAAAAAGAGAAAGGAAATAAAAACAAAAAGTAGACTGACCCCAGAGCAAAGTTGAAAAAGAAATGAAAGATAATAAGACAACAAAATTGCTTAAAATTTAATAAACACAAAAATTAGACAAATATTCTTCATTTTCAAAATTGCTACTAGGAGGCAAACAAGTTCAAAACTTGCCCACACCAGCAAAATAATCAACAAACATCGTACCTTGAGCTACCTCTTCCTCTTCTTGTCATTTTTGTAACTTTCATAAAGCTTGAGCGACATTGTTGTACGCTCTAACTCAGACCTTAACCTCTCGTTCTCGTTGATATCACGGAGCAACAAGAAATGCTCAGCAAGTTTCTTTCTAATCTCCTTCTCATCAGTTTGGTCCACCAAATCGAGTGCTGGCCCAACTTTAAAAGGCACATAGTCGTTTCCCCTCCTTTTCTTGTTTGTTGCTCGTTTATTAGTGTCCATTGACGGAGTGAAAGACTTGTTTTCCTGGGATAAATCCAGATAGGCTTGTTGTGGGGAGACATGGGAATGATAAACCTGGTTATTTGTGGTATGCATTGTTGAGATACTAGTAGAAATCGCAGAAACGGAAGGATGATAATGCTTCATTAGAAGGTTAAGCTCCCATAGAACTGAAGCTAGTGCACCACTAAGGTTAGGGTCCATCACATGAGGTTGATATTTCTGCAATTAAAATACTAATTAGTATCAGAATTTGGTAAACTTCAATTAAATCGGTTGATTAGCAAATTTATTCAAGAGTCTTACGGAAATGGCACCAGCAACAGATCCACCTCCAGCATCATTTTCCAACAAATTACGGCATTTGATATTCTTCATAAGAAGATGCTTCACAGTTACCAATGCTGAACAAAAAACGAGAAATTATGATATAGAAATGAAACTTAATGGTGGTCGATTATGTTCAAAGGTTAAAGACTCACCAGCCATGGACTCAGCTGAACCAAAGCATAACGAAAATGTAGCCAATCGCTTTATGAAGGCTGCAGCCCTTTGCATATCGTGCTGTCTATCATCACACAACATTATCTTCAAAGCTTCAGCAAAGAGCTCTCCTTCATCCCTGATTCAGCAGTAAATGATGAATTTAACCAACAAAAATGTCACAACTGAAGCACAGAAAATACATAGAGCACATATTGTTCTATCCAAAATTCTGCAGAACTAAGTAAAATAATAAGAAAAAAAAAAAGTTGAAAGTGGCTGAGGGTGTACATACACCATAAAATAATCACAATACCATAAAATAATGTGTGCAAAATATAAAACGCAAGTTCCAACAAGATTTGAGTGACATCAGATTTTCATGCTAATACGCTAACAGCCAGCCAATTTAGACAAACACAATTGTGACATGTTTCAGAAACAGATGAATATGCAAGTATGCACAAACTAAATAAAAAAATAGATAACGAAAATTGTGTGCAATTACTGAGAAAGAACATGAATAGGAAGGCAAACTCTATCTAAGCCCATTCAATTTTAGCAGAATTAGTTAGACAAGTATCATAAGAGGAAATAAGCAACCAATAAAGCAGTACGCTATTAATCAGATAAAATCCTTGCTCTATAAATGATACTCCTACAAAAAAGATTAATTTTGATTTGCATGTTTCAGAAGCACTACATTTCAACAGCAACGAGTATACCTTCCTGGGCGATACTCTAGTATCAGATTGTAAAACTGGACAAAGAACTCCTGTAAATCAATATTCAGAGCATCTAGATTGTTCCTCATCACTTTAAAAGCTACAATGCAGCAGCGTAATCGTTCAGACACTGTTAATTGACAGGAAGAATTTCCAGACGAATCTCCTAGCTTGCTGCCATTTCCAGCAAGTTTTCTCAGACAATTCATGAGATCAGCCATAAAATCCAAGTCGATTAGATGAGAAAACTTCCCAATTCCATTCAAACATGGTGCAAGCAGGGGATGGGGCCGTGATGCACCAGATACAGAATTGGCTTCTGATCTGAGAAATAAAAGACGAAAGATGTAAGTGAAACAGAACTTGCTTTTGGATAATAGTCTTGACTCATAATTTAGAAATGAACAATGAAGGAATCTGGAAAATTTACTTTTTGGTTGCCATATATGGCTGATATTGTATACAGACCACAATCTGTGGTCAGGAACTCTTAAACATATTAATTGATTACAACTTACTATGGCTCTTCAATCTAAGAAAATCGACCGAGAATTATGTGGCGATTGCAACTGATTGTGAATTATCACTTTTTCAAAATACAGCCCCCTCAAAGCTTTAATTTAATTTCTAGCACGACATCCACAAGTTTCTATCACAACATGCAAATATCTGCATGTATAACTAGCTTTCACAACATCTTCACAAAGATGTAAAAAAATAAGTAACTATACAAGTAACATACTATATCAAAACAAGCTTTTTATCAATAACTACAAGAATAATTTTTCAGCTCAATTTTCATTTAAAAAATTAGTTCTGTTCTAAATGAAACTACATCAAATATTTGAAGAGCTATTAAAATCAGCTGCACATGGCAAAGTAGCAACCTCCATATTATTCCTCCCACATATCATTATACATATACTTACGGTGGTGGTATAGCATGCTTTAAGATGCGAAAGAATGTTTGGAAAACAGCTGCAAGTGTCTGTGTCTGCATCTTTCTTCGCTCTTGAGGGTCTTGACCAGATGAAGCAGCTTTGAAGTCTGCATTTACCTGTAACTCTCCAAATTGTAAAAGTAATCATATCAAACAAGCACTAAGTACATGAGGTGAGATGTATACCTCCTCCCTAGTCTTTAACAGCATCTCTTTCCTAGTTTTCTTCTTCTCATTCTCAGGCTTTTGATTTTGCTCATCGGAGCCTTTTCTCTTCTTGGATTTCTTGTTTTTGGCTCTTTTATCAATATCTGTTTTTTCAGATTTTCCAAGATCTTCATCGAATGTCAGAGACAAGAGAACCTAGAAAGGGGATGAATTAGTAGGATTAATAATCTGATTCCATCAAACAGCTAAACAACTTTACTCATATAAATGCACACATAATTATCAGGTTTCTCCCCAGAAAGTGCTACTCCCTCCGTCCCATTTTAGATTCATCATTTGCAAAAAATAGACGCCCCGAATTAGATTCATCATTTCACTTTAAACTCCACCCTTCAAACATCTACACCATATGCCGTCAATTTATCTCTTTTAATACTAATAAACAACCCCCGCATTAAACTACACGTAAATAGTAAATGTTGAAACAAAAATGGGACGGAGGGAGTGCTAAATATTATCAATCAACAGCAAAAAAGAGAGAAGACACCATATATCTTTGAAGCGTGTCAGAACTCGTTATATGGTGAAACAAGATGTTAGTTGTACGAACTACGAAGGCAATGCGGAAATTGGGAAACAGGATGGCAGACATAACTCTGCATTTCATTAATTGGGTCAGAATCATGTTTACATTCAGATCATTTTAATTTATACTAAAAATACATCAAAAGTTATGATAATCATAAGATAACTACATTTCAAGACATTCTGGTAAAATCATGCCAGAATTGACTTTGTTCATGTGGGATTGGGTTTTCATCTTTCTATTAATAACTTTAGGTTGGGTTCGGGTGTTGGGTCAATAGTTGATAAAAATAATATATGTACTTATGTAGGCCCCTGGTCTTGAGTATACACACGTTCTAAATTGGGAATCAAAATCAAAGCATATATACATGAAAATCTAAACAACATATGTCAGAACAAGAAATAAATTCTGAGGTTGTGGGGAAGATTACTTACTTCAACACAATCAGGATGTAATTGGCAGCTGTGAGCTTTAACAAGTTCTGCAATCATTTTAACTGCCTCCAGAGTAGCCTCACCATCATGTTTCCCCTCGTCAGTGAAAAGTGACTTAACAGTTCCGCAACAAAGTTTTCTGCCAAAATCAACGACCAAGTTATGTGATCATCAGAAAAAGTAGAGGGAAGCTTTAGAGTGAAATAATCAATCACTGTATTAGAATGGACAAAATTTCATAAGCTACAATCTAGCATTTTCCGATATCTTAAAAAAACAATTTGAGATACAGATTAGAAGGTGTCAACTGTGAAGGGAGTGCTTAGGATTACATCCATCCGCAAGAACATATAAACAGCAACTGCTATACTGCTTTGAGGGCTTCGTATCAGAAATAATTTGGTAGCAACTGGTAACATGTGGCAAACCACCCATAGTCATTTTTTTTAAAAAAAAAAACATGCTGATCTCTAGCCAATAAGTATATAAATATCATAAAATGAAAACCACAGATATACCGTCAAACAAAATCACCACCTAAAATTAAGCATTATTTTGGGGGCATGCAACTAGTCAACTACTATGAGTATGGTACAATTGTATTTGATTGAACACATCAACCAAACACTAAAATTCATAAAATAAAGAGAGAAATAACTCCAACTACCTTACAACTTCATCTTGGGAGATTATATTTGTCATAACTGCAGTCAACAAGCTCTCACGAAAGTTAAAGTGTGGTACAGCAGCAAGCAGTGTACACAAGCAACGGACAGCCACTCGCTTGTAAACAGGGTGCTTTTGTAGTGCTATCAACTTCTGAACATATGACTGGAATTGGGAATAAAGATTCACTGTCAGCAAGAACAAATTTTTACAGTAACTTAGGAATTACTCCAATATTTGAAATATCTAGAAAAGTGTATTATGAGCATATGCAATGCTGTCACTGGCTAGAACCAGAGAGGTGGCATATCAAACCTTGTATGCAGAGAGAAGAGTGAACTCATAGAATCGCATTTTCTTAACAATCTTAGAAACCTTCATCTCTTGTTCCTTTTCAGTAGGTAGCCGAATCCGGTAGCTGCAGCAACAATTGGAAAAATAGAGTAATACCCATTACTATGGAAATGAGATACATACCAACCCTTATCAAAATATTTAAGCAAGTGAAACAGTCTCACTCACCCTGGAATGATGTCTTTGAAAACAGCCAACAAGGATTTCAGCCCAAGCATGACAATGGCAGTATCTCCATCTTTAGAAATCTCCAGCATCTCTTTCAAATTTTTAATATTGGACTCTGGATCAGCAAGTAGCGCGGTTCCCAACTCAGCAAGCTTATACTTTTTATTCTCACTGTCTTCTTCTGCGGTCAGATCTTTTTTCACTTCATCCTAAACGTATGAAAAAATTGCATTATGGTCTGTATAAGACCTCATAATAATAAAGGTTTATTATTATTACTGTGATTTAAACTATTACTTATGTACTTTGAATTAAAGGTGGTTTATGCTAAAACCAATAATTTGATATAATCGTTGTTACTGGTTGACCAATATGCAATATAGTTTTGACTCAAAAACAATTAAACCTCTTGGTTGCTTGTCGAATCAGTTGAAAAAAATTCTATAACAAGGCCAAATCTTGCCCAAATTTTCTATAGTAATTGAATTAGAGGACAAAAGATCTAAGAATATAAGGCATTTATGACATTGTATACTTCGCCATCTAATAAAATGAACCGACGCAGATTATGCAAAGAAATTTGAATCAATTATTTAAGTTTTTCCTATTCAATTTCTTTTGACAACTCAATAATTCCAAAGTGTTTTAAAACAGCCTCACTTCACATTTCACTCAATTGTTAGGTGCTCATTACAACATAAGGAAGCCATATATCCACCACATGTCAGCAAAGTCAAGAATACAAGCTGTGCTAAAGAAACGTACCAATACTTGATCCTGAGGTGTTTGTTGCAGCACTTCCTCCTCCTTTGCTTGTTTCTTGGCCTCTTTCCTCGATTTCTTCTGCTTCAAACGCTTCTCTGCTTTTGTCAACTTCACCAACGCAGGATCCTCGCTAATGGATTCACCTTCTTTGGAATCCACACCCTCTTTGGACTCCTTTGCTATGATGAAAAATCAAGTTTCTTATCCACAAATAAATATTTGTATTCAACAATCGCGATTCAAAGAAACAAAAATGAAACACCTCTTCGATAAACAAGCTGTCCATCCAGAGTTTTAATCGGAAGAGCATCCACGGGATCCACCTCCAATGTAGTCTGCCCTTTCCCTTTATCATTTTCTAATTTCTTTTTCAACCTTCTCTCGTATAATGATTCCAGAGCGTCTTCGTTCGCATCAGCAACTCTTGAAACATGCCTGATTTTCGACGTTTTAAGATAACATGGAACAATATAAATGCCTGGAGAATATGATGCTTACTTGGTGATGGATTGAGTGTCCAATTTGGAAAATAATCCAGCGTATTCTGTATTCTCTTCGACGAACTGCACATCCTCAGCGGAAACTTCAATTTCATCTTCGGGAACATCCGGCGGAAGCTCCGGCGGCAACACCAGCTTTTGCCTCTTCTTCCCCATTTGGTTAACAGTTCAGACTATGAAAAACCCTAAACCCCGCGCAGGGAAAGAAGTTGGAAAACATAAGGTTAAATGCCCCCCTTCTTTTTATGACTTCACCCCCAACAAATTTTTTTGAAAAAAAAAATACATGCAAGAAGACTATCTTACCCTCCTATTAATCATACTCCCTCCGTCCCGGTATAAGTTTCCCCTTTCTTTGGGGTGTTTTGATTAAGGAATATGATAAAATAATAGATAAAGTGTAAGTGATGTGATGGAGAAAGAGAAAATAATTGATGAGTGTGAGATGAAGTATGATAAAATAATAGATAAAGTGTAAGTGATGTGATTGGGAGAGAGAAAATAATATGCCAAAAATGGAATGGGAAACTTATAGTGGGACGTCCATATAAAAGGAAAGTGAGAAACTTATAGTGGGACGGAGGGAGTAATATTTTTAAAAAAATCCGAAAAATTGCAAATTCTCGACAAAAAGATTCTGAAAAATTAACAGATTTTCGGAAAACAAATCGAAAATGTATGAGTTTTCGGAAACAATTTCTGAAGATAAGAAAAAAAAAATCCAACAAAACAAATAAAACTGCATATTTTATGTGTTCTTCACTGAAAAAAGAAATACTAAGATCTAACCCATATTTCACCTCTTATTATCATTATTTACCAAACAAAATACCAAAATACAGTTTTGAACAATCAATCTTTACCAAATAAAATACCAAAATACGGAGGCAGCGGCAAGGAGACGCGAGCAGGAGGCGGCAGTGAAAATGGGGCTCCAAATCGATGTGGGAAGAAGCTGGCTGACGGCGGTGAGAGGGAGGAAGAAGGCGGGACGGTAGTGAAGGAGAAGAGGCGCCTGAAAACTTTGAGGTGTGAAAGTGTTGATTAGATTAAAGTAGATGGGTAGTTTTGGAAAAAAAGAAGGGGGTGAACTCAACCTTAGGAGTAAACCTACGGCATTGTCTAAATGATACTAACAAAAATCATAATATATGCACCTTCTTTTTTCGTTATTTAGTTTGCTTTTCTGACAATAAAAATTAGTACTACTGTATCTGTTTTTTATAATTTCTCTTGGGCATATGTTATCAATTTCTAAAATATTCCTTCATAGAAGAAGTCTCTTTGAGAGACAAAGTGGAATAGTGTAAGTGGTTAGAGCACCACTAACTAGGTCCTGGGTTCGAGTTATAGGAGGGGAAAAAGGGATGCGTATTTAACTTGTAATAAAAAAATAAAATAAAAAAGTCTCTTTTGTGGTATATACAGTATACTGTTTGTAAAGCTCCATCCAATTTGGGAAGCCACACACAGCTAGCTAGCACCTGTCTTAGTTTTACACTTTTACTATGGAAATGATATGATGTTTGAAATTCAGTCTGAAATAAATAATCATTGATAAGTTCATCACACCAAACTGCATTTTGTCCTCATCTGCACTTTCCTCATAATTCAAGAGTAGTACTATTTCCCCGTCAAAAAAAAAAAAGAGTAGTACTATTTCTATTTGCCACATTATATATAGGATTATCCCTGAATTACTAATTACTAGTTCATCAATATCATCTTATGTGGATAAGAATGAGAAACCCTATTAGTAATACAAATAAATCCGACCATATCTTCTTTAAGATTTGCAATTCAGTTATAATTTGACTTACCAAATTCATGTGATTCCAATCAAGATCGATGGTTTTACACATAATATAAAAATCTAAGGTCTATAGTAAATTTATATTTATATTTTAATTTAAAAAATATAATTATATTGCATACGTGATACTGATATTCATTTCACATAAAAACTCGTTCACATGTTTGTGTTATTATAAGTCAATTATGTGTGAGTGAAATGAAAAATATGTTACTATAAGAAAAGTAATACATGCTAGCCATTGCAATAGTACATGCGGGTTTTTTCTATCGTCAAGAAGAACATTTTATATCTTCGTCATAGTGCGATCATATTTCACAAAATAATTAAATAATTAATATTTAAAATAAATATATAGAAGTACTAAAATGTCCTTATAATATTTTTAATTAAACATCTCTTTAATTAAGATTTATTTATTTTATTTTATAATTATAAATATTACTCTGTAACATTTATTTATTTTAATTTTTAATTATAAAAAATTGGGTCATTTTAACTTGATGACCTGACAACCCGTCCAAAGCCCAATGGACTTGACCCGAAAAACAGTTCGTTTTGGCTCAAAAACAGTTTGACCCGTCTCAAAAAGGTGACACGAGTTGACCCGGCACGACATGTTTAATAACCACAATTGTATAGTATTTTATTATAAAATATTTTAACTTATTTAAATTTAAAGGATATTATTGTCATTTTATATGTATTAATTTAATTTATTAGTAAGGCGAAGTTGTGTAATTGCACATGACATAGAGCAAACGCATTATTGCGAAGTGCAATCATATACAAATAATTGTATGTGTTGGATCAATGATCCAATAATATTTAATGGGTTTTCTGTTATCAGAAATGGCGAAACTTTCCTAACGATAGAAAGACCCTAGTACATACATATCATTTAAGTAACACATACTTGCACTTAATGTACTAGTGTTGAAAAATATTACTACATTTTAAAATTTACTATTATTTATTATTTATAGTGCATTCATTTAATTATAATATCACTAACTTATATTAAAAAATTATATATTATTATTTACTATCATAATTATTAACTCATTTTATTGTACTACATTAAATTTTAAGAAATGATAAAATTTAATTTTTTTAAATTTTGTAAATATATTTTTATAGATAAAATTATTTTTACTTGAAAGCTAATTAAATCGATATATTTATAGTATTTATATTCACAATAAATTAACGTATAAGCATATAAAATCAATGTCTAATATTAAAATGTAACTAAATTTATGATATAACAAAATCATTAAATTATTATAAAATGTTGAAGAAAGTCATAGTAATTCAATACAGGATAAAATGCATTTTACTAAAAAATGCAATAATTCAATATCAATAGTTGTTTAACAGACAATAAAATTCTAAACAAATATGTGAAACTTAAATATTAAAATGATTATAAAATTATACATTTTTTAAATCTTTATGAAACACTATATTTTTTGTAATACTATAATAGTTGTTATGACATAAGTATAAGACTTCAAACCATGCAATTTGTTATATTATAAATTTAAAGATAAAATAAATGTAAAACTTTTAAATCCCTAAAAAAAGAAAAAAAAAATTAGAAAGGAAATAGTTTTCAGATATAGACATAATTATCACCCTCCCACTACATTTTTTCTTCTTAACTTGCATCATCTCTTGGTCTTCCTCGAACCGTCCATCTTTTTCGAGGGGGGCGACCTTTATCCTCGCTCAAGGAGGCCTCCTCCTTCTCACTCTACTAAACCTTAAGCTCCTTCCTCTTTTGCCCTCGAGGGCTTTGGTCAGGTCCGCAAGTAAATTCTTTCACGTGTCCAGCCTGGATCATCATCTCAATCTCATCTCTCAGATGGTGGCAACAGTTCGTGTCGTGCCCATACTCGTTGTGGAAACGAAAGAACTTATCGGACCTATGCCTTTAAGGCACTTTAGCCTTGGTATCTTCTAATGTCTCCAGCACCTCGGTAGGATCTAGCTTTAGAGGTGTGTATCTCTTAAATTTTCTTCGAAGTTTTATCTTTTCTTTTCCATCGCCTTCAGCATCTCCAAATGGATTGGGGTTGAATCACTTCGACCCATACTCTCCTTCCTTCTCAGGGGAAAACTTTATCTCAATCCTCTCAACCTCTCTCGTCTCTTCCAGGTTAGCACATTCCTCAACCCTATGTAGTAACTCATCGAGGATCTGCACAGGTCCTTTCACTAAAGCAGTGAACATTTCTCTTTCTCTAGATTCATTGGCCCTTACTCCTCTTCGACCAATCTCTACGGCTCATGTTACTACTCGAGCAAGTTGCTCCTTGGTAAGGAGAATCAATTTATATTCATAAGAGGCCATTGGACCTCATCTACAAGGTTCTCCGCGAATCGCGGCACAGTCACACTAACTTGTGCGTATCTTCCAGCATTTTCTTTCAATCGGTAATATTCTTCTCGTTCGCCAGCCATATTCAGTATGGTGGAAATCAAATCTCAAACGGGAATCAAATCTCAAACAATCAGAATAAAGACCTCACGTCTTCACTCAATGTTCCCACAGATGGCGCCAGTTGATGCGTCGGGTTTGAACGCTCAACAACCAAAATGCCCTTGAGTCACCAATGATAAATGACTTGGTGCAAGGCTGCCACGTAGCTCACGATGCTCTGGAAAACCTACAAAACACGCCGGAGGGGTCTCCGGCGCGGGGACTCCGACGCTCAAGTCAGAAAATCAGTGACCACCAAAGTAAAGGTGTTCGGAGAACAGTCGCCCGGAGGTGAGGCCGTTCTTCACAGATGCAAGAATATGCTCAAGTATGTATGCACGCGTGTGATGTGTGCTCAAGTGTAGATGTTACGTAAAAAAAGCTAAGGAAGTGATGCATGGAGTATTTATAGAGGTACCTTGGGGGAAGGGATAACCGTCTCCCCCTATCTCTCCACTCAACCAATCATCCCGAGATTTCAGGAAGCTGGTCGAAGTCTCCTTTGACCTGGCCAGTCGAGGCCTCAATTCTAGCCCACTTGGCCTAGTCAAACATCATCATCTTAATTAGTGGGCAACAACCCCACGTTTATCTCTACTGGAATTAAGCTCCGATAATTCGGGGGCAAGTCAAGGAGTCCTTTTGGGCCCTGACTTGATCGGCCCCGTCCAGCTGGGCTTAGGCCCGGTTCTCTATAAACTTGTTAAGACGTGGGTCTGGGCCCCTGGGCCCACTTTATCACAATATGGGCCTCAAACACATAATTCAAGCGTAATTAAAGGAATAAATAGACGAATAACATATAATAATATTACCTGTATATTCCACGCGTCATTATTTCATAGGACGACACATTTTGGCCGCATCAATCGTGTAAATATCCTTCTTCCTAATATTGATATCATATTAGAGAATATTTCCGTCCATGGAACCCATATTAGACTCTTCCGCATAGACCGATTCTTTTATCAGTCTATGGCCACATCCATTTTTATTGATTTATTTGTAAAATAAAAAGAAATTAGTTAAAATGTGTGTTTTTGAATTGTATTTAATTCAACCTCCCATCACTAAAAATAAAATGAGATTATTGCCTAATAAGTCCACTATTAGAACCCATTAAGCTAATAGAAACACCAATATGTATAATTTTCTAATAGAGTCAAATCAAAGCCAAAATACCCATGATACCCTTAAAACAATTATTTAAAATAAATTCGTGATTTAAAACATATATGAATTTTGAAATTAATTCCTAGAGTTTAGTTTTGATTACCAGAAAGTTTTTGACTTTCCAAATTCGAAAATTAAAACCGAAGTTTCTTGTTATGCGCTTAAACCAAATTAAGGAAATTTCTCAAATTTCATCTTCAATTTCAATTTACGAGATTCATCTTATTACAGTGACGAAGGGGAAACTCTTCTTCCAGCGACGGCCATGATGAAGGAGCGGCGGCACATGCACGGTGTTCGTTACAGACTGCGGCGGGAAGTGACTTGCTTCATCTTCTCCGTGGTGGTGGCCGATTCGAAGCAGACGGTGTTCGCAGTGGTGGCCGGTTCGACGAAGACGAAGCCCCGAGTGTTTCCATTTATTTTTTAACATTTGAAGCATCAAAATCGACGCCATTGTAACATACGAGTTCGAATTTGGGTAAAATTCTTCCAGATTTTTGTAGATTTTATTTTTTAAATACATGATTTTTTAGGTTAGCTTTCAATTTTTTTTGCAAAATAGTCATTTTATTTCAATCGAGTATGATATGTAACGTAATCATCATATTTTGAATTATGCATAAATTTATATGCAAAATAATTATCATATTTTGAATTATGTATGCATATTTGTCATCATGTTTATATGCAAATAATTATCATATTTTGTAATATTACATTTTGTTATTCATACATTTCTTTATATACGTATGCATATTTGTCATGTTTATATGCATTTTGTCTTTCATATATTACCTAGTGTATATGCATATTGTCCTTCATATATTACCTGGTGTATATGCATTTTTTTTTCTTCATATATTACTTGGTGTATATGCATCTTGTCCTTCATAAATTTCTTCGTCACGGGAAAATGCACAATATGTCTTCAGAATCGGTGTAATTAAATGCACAACGCTAGAATATCAAAGCTGCACAAAATGAAACAAAATAATTGTGGTTATCTACGTTTTAGGAAAAAAAAAATTTGGAAGGTGCATAAATTTTGGAAGGTGCATAATTTTGGAATGCTTGATTACATGATTTAGTTGACTTAATTATTTAAATTAATAATTTTCAAATTAATACAGGATTTTGATTTTCAATATCTCAGAACCATTATTGACCAGAAAACCATTCAAATCAAACATGCAGATGATCGCATGCGTGATGATGCGGTGAATCGTCTTCCTCGTCGCCGGAAAACGTAGATAAGGATGAAACAATAGCTGGAAGTAAATACAGAGTGCAGAAATCTCGAAGATCAAGCAAGTGAAACGAATTAATAAGGATGCCTACTTTTTAGGAAAATTTTAAATTTTTGGAAGCTGCTTAAATTTAGCGTTTTTTGAGATCCTCTCTTAATCTATATAAATATGGTATTTAGTTGACCCGTTAATTTGAATTAAGAAATTTGAATTATTTCAAATTAGTAAAAGGGTATAATTGTCTTATATTTTTCAATTTGACTCTGTCAGACAAGAAAATATACTGTAGGTTTTATTAGATAAAGTCATAAAACTAGTAGTAAAATGAACTTATTAATAATTTACCCAAAAAAAAATCCAATTTTTCTAATTTTTTCCTTCAGTAATTAACAAATTACTAGTATTATTTACCGACAAATTATTGATGACTTTTTTTCGTAGAATTTTTAGTGCAGCCGCAACGTTGGACACATTAATTTAATAAATTGATATTCATTTATGAGTTGGTCTTGGTTCCATCGCTCATGAATCTCATTTACCAATGAATAAAAAGTGATAGTTAATTTTATTAAAAATATTATGACATCTTATTTAAATATTATTCTAAATGCAATTTAAAAATACATTTTAACGCATTTTGACAAATATAATTTAAAAAAAAAATTAATTATAAATAAATACATCACATTTACTTTCGGTATCAATTTAATTATGACATTTACGATTATTATAAAAAATCTCAATCTTTCATCGTGTTGCAATTAGATACACATTTTTTTTTCTTCAGCCAACAACTGATGATGTGGCTTGTCGGGGTATATTCTTTTTTTTTCACATCAAATTACACTTTTTAGAAATAAAAATAAAACTTTATAAAAATAAAGATAAAAATAAAACTCTATGCTTCTTCCACGTCTTCTTCTTCTCAAACTCAAGATGAAAAGACCAGAAGAAGCACGAGTTTTATTTTTATCTTTATTTTTATTTCGTAATCTGATGTGGAAAAAATAAAAAAGAATATGTGTAATTTGACGTGGCAAGTTCCGGCAAGCCACGTCATCAATGGTTGGTCTGAGAAAAAAAAAGTGTATCTAATTAAAACACGATGAAAGGTTGGAGTTTTTTTACAATACCATTATCAATTTTCAATATAAATTTATCACTTTTTTTAATGTAAAGTGTATCATTTTTTAAAACTTTTACTTAAAATAATACATTTTACATATATTAATATTATTTTACATATATTTTTTTAAAAATAAAATAATGTGAAAGAATGAATATTTAAATTGAAGATGCCACTGTGGCCTCATTGTCTTCATAACACTCCAAAAAAATAAATGCAGTCCTGCTTATAACTCTAATATCCTCAGAAAAAATTAAAATTATTTAAATAAAAAAATCTAATCACCCAAAAAACCGACCATACAAATTAATCATAATTCAAAAGTTTTATTTTTCTTAAACCTATCTTGTGAGTTGTGGCTATAGTTGAATTCAAACATGTGAACTTTTCCGGACAAACAAAGACTTAATTTGATGGGCCCTATGCAGAATCATGTGACAATAATTGAGAAAGTTATATTTTTAGGTTTGATTGATGTGAACTACACAATACATATATAGATTTTTATCTAATTTATTAATTTAAAATATAATTTTTTATCTAATCTATTAATATAAAATATAAATTATAATGACCACATAATGAGGATAGGAAAGAACAATACACGTCTCATGCCTTTTCAGCGTACACATTTACAGCTCCTGTTCCACAAGGGTTAATCAAATGACAAACAAACAAGATACTATCATTGACATTTTTCTTTTGTTGAAAAAATCATCGGTGGGATAACGATGGCTAATAATGATTTTATAAAAGGAAAAAAAAATTAATCTAGAGTTATAAGTTCATAACTCGAATTAGAGGTTGAAGTGCCATTAAAATCTTGTTCGGAAAAAATTTCACTAGGCACATTACATAGGTCAAGAAAAAAGGTATATCCCTCTAAGAGTGCAAATAAGTAAATTTCTCTGGACTTTACAAGTGCATGTGTTGCCTAATTCGTCTCTCTATAGATGTGTGTGTATCGAATGAATATCATATTGATCATCGTCTGAGTAGCGCTCCAAACCCATGCAGTTGTCACGGAATGAGGGAGGTCTGATCTCCCATAGAGAGCACTACTAATAATGAATCAGACTCTATCTAGATATAGGGAAAGGAGGCAAAGGATGAGGGAGGGGGAAAGTGTGATATGTGCGCAAATTGCACACACTGAAGGTGAAAATTACACACATTGAAAGGTGTAATCGCACACACTATTATTGATTTGTTTGATCTTGATTTTGTTAAAATGACGGATTCCAATAAATCACATTTTAAACAACTATATAAAAGCATGCATAATTTTCTAATACCATATATCACACTATGGTAATGATTTTGCCTTATCTAATTAGATGAGGAGTAGTATCTTATGCACGATGCAATTTAAATGTATTTTTAAACCGTGTTACTATTTTTTACTAAAAAGTACACTTGTTTTCACTGAAAATATGTAATTGTTTCAGTTGCATTTTTTTTTAGTGAAAACAACTAACACAGTTAAAAATACACTTAAATCAAACTATACATAAAAAAAATAGTAGATGAAAGAAGGTCGTAGATAACTTACATGTGATGTTACCTATCAAAGACAAGAAATATTAGAAAATTTTCTCAAATTGTATTAGGCTTCTGGTACCGCAGCACATATAAGGATACTGAAGCCTTCCTTACATACTGTGAAGATACTAAGGCATATAAACAATAAACTTATACAATTCCATAGTCTTTTTAACATTACACAATACTCCATTACATATCTATCTAGTGCATAAGAGCAACAGCAGCTTCTTGCACCAAGGGTTGAGTCACATGCACAAAATGCTCGGCCTCCCGCTCGACTTCCTCCCAACATTTTTTCGCATTTTTCCCTTCCCCCATTTTCTTCACAAACCCAACGAACCGCCTCCAATTATCCGGTTGAAACAAATCCGGATTCATCCTCAAATACGTAAACGCACACATCTCCCGATCCCCTGATTTCTCATCTATATCCAAAGCCGACGCATTCAAGATTTGTTCATGTGCATTCTCGTCGTATCTAGGAAGTGCATTCTCTCCCGCGAGTGGGACCTGAGCCTCTTGAGTTGCTAAAGCAACTTGTCGAACCAGCTTCTCCGGTGCACACAACGCATCTTGAGGCTGCTCGTGATCTCTCATCTCAATACACGTGAAGTTGAAAACGGCGCCGTGACGAGCGAGCATTTGGGCAATGGGAAGGTAGCCGTCTCGGTAACGGGTGTTGTAGTACCCGGCAGTGAGCTCGGGGGCGTGGGAGCGGGTCCCGTAATGCCAATGGATACCAGCTACTTTGATGGAGATTTTGACTCCTGTGTTGTCGAAAATGTTCTTGGAAGATTCTAGAATCCTCTCTCCATGGCTAATAAGCATTTGGGAGTACCAAGAGAGGAAGAATTCACCATAAGCAGAATTCCATCCTCCATCTTCTTTTTTGAAGAAGTTGGTGTCTTCTGGCCAGTTGTTGTATTCCCCTGCATCGGTGGGACCCGTGGATCCCCATTCGGGC
Source organism: Galeopsis tetrahit (assembly GCA_963675135.1). NCBI lineage: Eukaryota > Viridiplantae > Streptophyta > Magnoliopsida > Lamiales > Lamiaceae > Galeopsis > Galeopsis tetrahit. The sequence goes on from OY776124.1 coordinate 48,308,708, forward strand.
TTCCCGTACGCCTCGGCTGCTGCTTGCAAGCTACTCAGCATGTACTGCAAAAACCAGATTAATTATCAAACCTTACCCTTCATTTACTTACTTTGATTGATGAAAAACGTTTAGAATTTTGAGATTATTTCACAAAAGTAGATGATCATTTCAATCGAATTCTTGTTTTATTTATAGAGCAAACATCCAATCTTATTCTTCTTTTCTAAAATAAAAATTTACCTTGTCATAACATTGAAAAGCTCCTATTCCCGGAAATCTCCACGTCCCGTTCTGCTCCGGGTAAGATGGATAGCGCAGCTCCCCTGCTGGACCCATTCCCACTTGAATTTCCTAAATATGGAGGGATTGAGGAGTTGTTAGTATATCACTTCAAGCTCCTGAACTATTTCGAGTAAAAAAATATTCGTTTGAATTCATTTAATAAAGCTCATTAACATAACCAAATGTATGCTCAACGAATATCGTTAGCTCACAAGTCACAAACAAGCTCGTTGCCCTCGAACACTTTGAGGTTTGGTTCAGCTCGATTACATTTAGAAGGTGTAACAGAGGTAGGAAGAACTTACAACAACGGTGTCACCAAGAAGGTGGTGGAATGTATCCCTGAAAGCGCGCATGAAATCTGAGTAACACTGAATAGGAGTTCTTCCCTTGAGTACTGGGAGGTTATCACAACCAAGTGATATGTATTCGTGATTTCTACGACCCCATTGGTCTGTATAAGCAAGATCAGGATCCTTGTTAATTTCCTCCACAGCCCACTTTGGCAGAGCAATCCTGAAAAACAAAACAATAAAATCTTTTTATTTTACAAATTACCACCACAATTACAAGATCAATAACAATCAAATCCATTTTTATATTACTCCAATCATTATATTCTTCCTCAACAATAATATAATAATACTATAATAATATAATAATACAATAATATAATACATTTAATCATTACACACTTAACTAATCATTATAATCTCATCAAACAATAATATAATAATACAAACTCATTCAATCTTACAACTTGATTTAACATAAAGTTAAATCCTCCACTATTCCAAAACCCAAAAGAAACACTCATATTACTATTTATCGAGATTTAAAAAACCAAAACCTTCCAAAGCCTCAGAGTAAACACCCCCACCAAGTTCCAATTTAAAAACAATAAAACCAAATCTTCTAATCACAGTGACAGATTTGAATCAGGTCAAGTTGAGAGCAATTTATCTCACTGGAATTTGTAAATAGATAAATATATCTATATCTTTGCTTCAACGTGACGTCGCCCCTTTTCACTCTTTTCTATAATTAAATAAATAATAAAAATTGTAACTGTCAACAGCAGATTCAACTCATCCACCGCCCACACGAGAAAAACATCAACATTCAACAATTAAAATTGCCGTGATTCCATCACATATATTCACAAATTTCAAGAAAAAAAAAATCAGGAAAAGTATTTTTTTGAAAAGCAAATCAGGAAAAGTATTAATCAAGTGGCAAAAGTAAAAAAAGTTGGATTTGATTTGCTTACGTGCAGGAATCTCCAACATTTCCGCCGCACTGATGAAACGACATCACCGCTTGCACCTTCAACCCGTGTTTCTTCGCCATTTCAAGGAGCTCCGAATACCCGCCCCAGTTATACTCCCCGGGTCTCTCACTCTCCACCAATCCCCACCACACATCCATCATGATCCCCTCCACTCCGGCGCTCTTCAGCGCCTGCAAACTCGCGTTCATCGCCTTCTTCCTATTCACCGTGTGGTTCCACGTCACGCTGTCCAATGGCATCATAACGTACACCGGAACCCCCTTTTTGCCCTTATCCTGCGCACCCCCGCCCACTACGTACTCCCTATCCTGCGCCTCTTCTTCGGTGGAAGCCGGAGCCGACATCAGCGCCTGCGCCGCCACCGTCAGGTCCGGCCGCACTCCGCCGCGGACCGGACTAAGCGGCGGAGACGGAGAGACACGATCTGAATCCGATGTCCTCCGAACGGAAACTCGCAAGTTCGAAGTGGCCGGAGCTCTCCACACCGCGCTGACGGCGGCGGAAGACGGCCCGTCGCCGGATGCTCCACCGGAATCCGCCGATAACTGTGCGCCGGAAATCGCTCCGATTTGATTGGGCAAACTCATTGCCATTACACAAAAACAGTGTATTCTTTGCTGTGGATTTGTAGATTTGTGTATAAACAGTAAATTTTGAGATGAATTGTAAATGAGGGGAAATGGGCAGAGTGTTGGGGCGTATATATAGAGATGGAGAAAAGATAAGATATAAAAAATGGTGGACCGTCTAAGCCGGGACACGTGGAAAGTGGACACGTGGCGGGTTTTAGGCGGGGGCGGAGGCGACGGCTGTGATTTACTGAGGTTCACGTGACGGGGACGGTGGGATTTGATTGCGCGTGAAGGTTTGGGTGAATAGCGAATAGGTAGGCAGCACGTGGGGTTATTGTTTGGCCTTCTGTTTTTCTAAGGTTGATTTAAGGGTCACAATTGAAATTGCTTAGCTCCATGAATATTGAATAGAGTAGGTGTCAATTACTATCCCGTCTTTACAATTGTTTTTTTTTTTTTTTTTTTGACAGAAGAGCACAGCATAGCATTTAAAAACAAATTCTACAAAGTCTTCAATTCCTTGTTGCTACGTCCGTGATCCATCGAGGAACTTCCTCGTCTCTCCAATCGTGAGAAGAGCGAGTGCTCGCGGCCCATCTTGCAATCCTATCTGCCGCTTCATTCTTCGTCCTGGAAATATGGTTGATTTCGCACACTACGAACTCACTCATTAAATTAAAAATCCTATCCAGGACGTACCCCTCCGGGCTCCGAAGCCCCTTTTGTTTGTTAATAATTTGTACTGCCTCTAAAGAATCCGACATGATCCTCATCCTCCCGAACTCGTACTCCTTTCCCCATAGCAAGCCCTCTTCAATTGCTCTAAGTTCCGCACCCAAGACTGATCCCGGGTTCTTAATTGCTTTTCCTCTTGCCCCCCACACGTTTCGGTCTCGCCTTCCTGCAACCATCCCGACCCCAAAATTTCCTTTTGCTTCGTTGAATGATGCATCTACCTTTGTCCAGTAAGAGTTTGGATGTCTTTCCCCATGTTCAAAGTCTGCATTTCTCATCGGTGTTCTCTTCGGCTGCTTGCTGGCCCAAAAGTCGTGTAGAAGATTCTCCACCCATCGAAGGTCTGTCGCCCTGGCCTCCGTTCGTATGTAGGAGCAATCAGTGTCAATGTGCTCATGTATCTCCTTGCATCTCTCCTTCCATACTCCCCATGCTAGCATCACCATCTTCTCAAAATCTCTTTTTTCCTTCCCCATTTCCAGAAGCTCGATTAGATCATGTAAGCTTCCATTTTTTCTGTCTTTTAGAATTCCCCACCATCCATGCCTCTTCCAGATATGCCTAGAAAAGTTACAAAAAAACAGAGTATGTGATGTTGTCGCCTCCTCCCTTCTGCAAATAGAACAAAATCCGGATACTGGTACATGGTGTGCCTTTAAATTGGCTTCCGTAGCCAGAATTTCCCATGTCACTCTCCACCAAAAACACTTCACCTTTGGAGGGACTTTCAAAGTCCAAATATTCTTCCATATCCTGTTTGCTCTTTCCGCGTCCGATGATGTTGGAATTCCTCTGTCTGTTTTCAATCGCCCCATCCCATGCCAATAGCCCGATTGAACTGAATAATTCCCCTTCGGGTTCGGTTTCCAGAACTGAGAGTCTTCCTTGTTAGTTCCCCCTATTGATGTAGATAAAATTGCATCCACCTCAAATGGAAGAAAAGCTGACTTAATTAACTGTTCGTTCCATTCTCCCGTTGCTGTTATGAAACGACCAACTTCAGAGCCACTTGCAATTCTTGACATAATTCGCCCACTTTCCAGCCCTCGGACCCATCTGTCCTTAAAGATGCGTGCCTCTTTGCCATTTCCAATGCGCCAATGAATCCCACTGTCTAGAAGATCTTTGCTCCACATAAGTGATCTCCAAATGAAAGATGGGTTGTTTCCCAATTTCGCGTCCAAAACATGTGTATGCTTGAAATAACGAGCTTTCAAAGCTCTACTCAGGATTGACGAAGGGTTGTCCATTAATCTCCATAGTTGCTTGGCTAGTAATGCCTTATTAAACATGGCCATATCCCTGAAAGCTAGCCCCCCCATCTCCTTCGGTGAACAAAGTACCTCCCACTTCTTCCAATGCATTTTCTTGCCATTCTTTTTTAAACCCCACCAAAAATCCGCAATCATTTTCTCTATGTCCTTGCAAATTGAATCCGGAACTCGAAAACATGCCATTGTATAGGTGGGAATCGCCTGTACAATTGATTTAATTAACACTTTTCTTCCCCCATCCGAGAAACTTCCCTCCTTCCAAGCCTCAATCTTCTTTGCCACCCTATCTTTTAAGTAACCAAACTGAATTCGTTTTGCCTTCAAAGAGAAAGTTGGGAGTCCTAGGTATAAGTCGTGGCCTGATGTCATTCTGATTTGTAAGATCTCATTCACCTCTCTTCCATTCTCTAATCTCGTATTTGGGCTAAAAGATACAGCTGATTTATCATAGTTCACCATTTGGCCCGATACTTCCTCATATCTTCTAAGTGTATCTTTAACCCAAGTACTCTCCTCCTTCGTTGCTCTAAAGAAGAGCAAGCTGTCGTCCGCAAAGAACAAATGGTTAATTGCCGGAGCCCCTCTAGCAATACATATCCCTTTAACCTTTCCTTCATTTTCCATGTCTCTTAGCATAACTGATAAACCTTGGGCACACAAGACGAATAAGAAAGGCGAGAGAGGATCCCCCTGACGCAGTCCTCTAGATGGGTTTACTGCTCCTATTATCTGGCCATTAACTTTGAAGGCATACCTTACTGTCGTGACACAGTGCATCAATAATTTAATCCACTTCTCATTGAAACCCATTTTCCGCAATATAACCTCCAAATATTTCCACTCCACCCTATCATATGCTTTGCTCATGTCGAGTTTTAAAGCAGCATAACCCGTTTTACTCTTATTATTCTTCAGCCAATGCATGCATTCATAGCCCAATATCACATTATCCGAAATTAGTGTGCCCGGTGTAAAAGCACTCTGATTATCATTCACTATCTTTCCCATGATTGTCTTTAGCCTGTTCGTCATTGTTCTTGCCAAAATTCGGTAAACCACATTGCTCAGGCTTATGGGCCTAAATTCCTCCACTGTTGTTGGACTCTTTTTCTTGGGAATTAGAGTAATCCAAGTTTCGTTCCATGATGATAGATCTCCCTCATTGTTCAGCACCTCCAAAATGGCCGTAGTGACTGATTGGCCTATTTCCTCCCAAGAATGCTGGTAGAAAGCTGCTGAGAAACCGTCCGGCCCCGGCGCCTTCATTGGGTTCAACTGGAAAGCAGCCTCTTTAACTTCTGCTGCAGAGAAAGGTGTACTGAGTATGGCATTCAAATGGTCATCCACTACAATCGGGACCGTTTCCAAAGTTTTTCCAATAAGCTCCAAACTTGGTTGCTTAGTAGTGAAAATCATTCCGAAGTAGTCCTGTATAATCCTTTCCATATTGGTACAGTTTGTTTGCCACTGCCCTTCATTATCCTTCAATCCTTTTATTTTGTTTGCCCACTGCCTTTGCGATGCTTTCCGATGAAAAATCTTGGTGTTCCTATCCCCATCCTGAAGCCAAGAAATCTGGGATCTTTGTTGCCACTTCATGTTCTCCTGGGTCAAAAGTCTTTCCAGATTTGCCTCCAACTCCTGTACTTTGGCCATATCTACCTCCACATCTTCTCTGTTTAAGAGACCATTAATATCTGCTCTGCATTTTGCTATCTGTTTATCAATGCTCTTCACTGTATGTTCAACCCATCCATTCATTCTTCTGCTACAGTCTTGGAGTTGCCTCATAATACCCTGTTGGGAATTATCCCAATACCCAATAGTAGTCCCCCAACAATGTGGTCCCCAATTCTTGTGGTCCCCAACTCCTTTGTGGGAATATTATGGGACCACATTCCCCATCTCCTTTGTGGGGAATTATTGGCACTTGTGGGTTATGGACCGTCACGCTAGGGATCCTTTGAGACTCCCTTTAAAATTACCAAGATCTATTTGAAACGTCTTTTTGAGACTCCCAAGAATCTTTTGAGATGACCTAGGGATCTTTCGAGACTCCCGGGAATCCTTTAAAATTACCAGGATCTATTTGAGACGTAATTTAAATATGAATTATCATAAATCTAATTTTATAATTTAAACAAATTAAATCAACTAATTCATGTAATGAATGTACGGTAAATAATTAAATCCCTAAACATGCGGAACTAAGGGATTACGTGTTTACCTTTGAATCGGAGAGATACCGTTGAGAAGAATAACAACTTCAACCCAATTGCCTTCTCGAGTATTCCCTAAGTCCTAGCCCGTTGATCCGGTGGGAGATCTCACGAACTAATAACTCTCAAGGAAGAATTAATTTTCTCTTGTTGCACACACTGTAATTTTGAAAATTACAGATCTCTCTTTTCCGTATTTTATGGAGAAGACCGATTTTTTTCTCAACTCTTAAAACTAAGAGTGGCGGTTTTTACTCTATTTATAAGAGAGAATAGCAAATTTATTTATTAGAAAATATTGGAGATCTAGAAATATTTTATTCTCCAAGAGATATTATATTATTTCCATATCTTCTTGGTTCGTCTCATCCGTAGGGGCAGGGGGTTTAGGTTCATCAAGTACCCACTTATGCTGTTGTGCAGTCAAGACTATAAATAAATGTCTTTTCCAATCCACATAATTCTCTCCTTCCAATTTATTTTCTTTAAGTATACTAAACAGTGGGTTAAAAGGAGACGACATGCTGAACTGAGAATAAAATATACAATTTGTATTAATATCCTATTAACACAAAAATTATCACATAATTTGATCACATGTACTATATCAAAAACCTCAAAAAATCGATATAAACATGCATCAGCCAACATCTTAAAACCAATTTAAGTAAGTCACGATGAGTGTGATCGTTTACTCAAATACATTTAAGCAGGTTACAAACAAAGCAGTTACAAACCTTTAATTCAAAATTAATAGTTGGCTTCAACCTGGCCATATAAAATTGACAGGGACTCCGATGGGGAGTTAATATATCAATTTTATACCTAAGTAATAACCATAATTAAATACAGGACTATTATTTCGTTTTGAATAAGCCACTCGATGGGAGGGTCATACCGCCACTAGTAATAATCCACAATCATCCTTAAAGGAATTTATTCATGTGAACTTATCTTTTGACCTATCCGATAGGGAGAGAGGCGCTTGCCAATGCGTAGCCAAAAGACTTCACAAATAAATAAATTATGGAGGCCATTTAATCAATTTATTATCTTAAATAAATTTAATTAATAAAAAAAACATACTTAGTAATTTTTTAAACTAGAGGTTTTTCACGAATTCTCATGCAGAATTAACAAATAATCATAGCATAATAACAAAACAAAAATTAAACACAAATTAGGCAAACACGTCCAATTATCATGGTTTAATTTTCTCGTTTTGAAGGAACGAGAATTCGTACACCCACGACCGCAAAAAAATCACGCCACGCCTACAAGCGACTCGTGTGGCTTGGTCGTCCGGGTGCCTCCGATTCTTTAATCCGTCTAACGGTCTTCGTCTTTGACCCGTTACAATTTATTTACAAAAAATAAATCTAACATCTAGACTAGTTTATTACAAATTAAATAATCTAATCTACCCGTGGATTTTCTCACGGGAAAAACAAATCTGACCGAATCAGATTAAAAACCACATTCAAACAACATAAATTAAAACATACATTAAAACCATGATAATTGGATACCTGCAAAAAAGATCTAACAATTCTACCATCCAAATATCAATTTAATGTAAATAGATTTAAATTCTAATTTAAATTACAGAGCCCAAAACCTTGGCTCTGATACCATCTGTTGGGAATTATCCCAATACCCAATAGTAGTCCCCCAACAATGTGGTCCCCAATTCTTGTGGTCCCCAACTCCTTTGTGGGAATATTATGGGACCACATTCCCCATCTCCTTTGTGGGGAATTATTGGCACTTGTGGGTTATGGACCGTCACGCTAGGGATCCTTTGAGACTCCCTTTAAAATTACCAAGATCTATTTGAAACGTCTTTTTGAGACTCCCAAGAATCTTTTGAGATGACCTAGGGATCTTTCGAGACTCCCGGGAATCCTTTAAAATTACCAGGATCTATTTGAGACGTAATTTAAATATGAATTATCATAAATCTAATTTTATAATTTAAACAAATTAAATCAACTAATTCATGTAATGAATGTACGGTAAATAATTAAATCCCTAAACATGCGGAACTAAGGGATTACGTGTTTACCTTTGAATCGGAGAGATACCGTTGAGAAGAATAACAACTTCAACCCAATTGCCTTCTCGAGTATTCCCTAAGTCCTAGCCCGTTGATCCGGTGGGAGATCTCACGAACTAATAACTCTCAAGGAAGAATTAATTTTCTCTTGTTGCACACACTGTAATTTTGAAAATTACAGATCTCTCTTTTCCGTATTTTATGGAGAAGACCGATTTTTTTCTCAACTCTTAAAACTAAGAGTGGCGGTTTTTACTCTATTTATAAGAGAGAATAGCAAATTTATTTATTAGAAAATATTGGAGATCTAGAAATATTTTATTCTCCAAGAGATATTATATTATTTCCATATCTTTCTCCATAATATTCTCTCCCCAAAATAAGCGCTACTTTCCTCTCTTTCTTGCAACAAGATTAATTCTTATCTTTTTAATTACCTTAGTTAATGGACTTTTATTGGGCTACTTGAGGGGCCTTTAGGAGAATTAGGATTGGACCTCCCAATGGGCCCAGAAATCAATATTGAGCCACAATATTTTTCCAGCTCATTAATATTAATTCATTCCACTATAGAATTAATATTGCACTATCCATCCTAACCCATATTACGAAATATGGCTCCCGGTTATTATTTCCCGTGTTTAAGATTCAATGTCCATCAATTAATTTAAGCTACTGAATGCTTTAATTAATTAATATCTTTTATTCCTTAGAGTAAGGACAGCTCAACATTATTATCATACCGGAAATAAATTCCACTGATCAGATTTGATATGATAAACCTTCTGAGCCCACCAAGGGGACATAATCAACTTGACACTCCAAGACACGATTCTCTGTATTAATTTTGGCAATCTGTCCTATAATTAATAATATTGCCCAAAATATAAAGTATTGAATCACATTGATTCTTTACCCATAATAAATCAAAGCAATACTTCTTAACTACAGACAATTCCATTTAAGTGACAGAGATTAAGAAATCAACAACCACTGAGGTCTAATTCTTCATTCCTTAAGCCAGTCTAGAAGAATTACCTCTCTGTAGGTCCTATTCAGCACATCAAAATGCACTAGTGTAATCTCTTGGTCAAGACAAACCAATCTGAGCCTTACACCTCAACTTCTACCAATGGATTGTTCAATTCCATCTAAGTTGTGAATCAATTGTACTTATATACAAGGAACTGACAATGTGATCTTCTGTGATCTTCTACACACCACATTGTCTACAATGTAAAGTACATCTGAACGTTTATGCAATAAATAATTACCATTCATTATATTTAAAGCAACCAGTGACAAAAATTTATTCTCATTAATAAGTGCAAAAATCAGTTTGTATACATAAGTAGCACTAAAAGCATACTTGCCAGTATAACCCTAACAATCTCCCACTTATACTCAAAGTCTGCTTTTAAGTATACTACAGCACGTCCATGTTCTACATGTCCTAATAAATTCTCCCACTTATACTCAAAGCAGCTTGGCAACGCACTTTGACCCCCATTCCTTCCACATGTCTCTCGAATGTACTCTGAGGCAGACCCTTTGTGAAGGGATCAGCTAGGTTGTCTTCCGATGCGATCTTTGCCACCACTATATCTCCTCTCTTAACGATTTCTCGTATAAGATGGTATTTCCTTTCAATGTGTTTGCTTGCCTTGTGAGCTCTTGGTTCCCTTGAATTTGCAACTGCTCCAGCATTATCGCAATAAATAGTGATAGTGCTGGGCAAATTCGGAATCACATCCAAGTCCACTAAGAAGTTCTTAAGCCAAACCGCTTCTTTCGCTGCTTCACAAGCAGCTACATATTCGGCTTCCATGGTAGAATCAGCGATGCATTTCTGCTTCACACTTCTCCATGTCATGGCTCCACCCCCCAAACAAAACACACTACCCGAGGTAGATTTTCTAGAATCCATGTCTGATTGGAAATCTGAGTCCGTATAACCCACAGGGAATAGACTATCTGACTGATAAACCAACATTCTATCTCGAGTTCTTTTTTAGATACTTGAGAATGTTTTTAACTGCAGTCCAATGTTCTTTCCCTGGGTTACTTTGATATCTTGCTACCATGCCTACAGCAAAACAAATATCCGGTCTCGTGCACAGCATTGCATACATGAGGCTTCCAACTGCCGATGCATATGGAATGTTTCTCATCTCATCCATCTCCTTTTGTGTCTTAGGACACATCTCTTTAGATAGATGAATTCCATGTCTGAAAGGAACAAATCCTTTCTTGGAATTTTGCATGCTGAATCGTTTCAAAATAGTGTCTATGTATGAGGTTTGGGATAAGCATATCATCCTTTTCTGGCGATCTCGAGTAATCTTAATCCCAAGGATGTGACCAGCTTCTCCTAAATCCTTCATATCAAACTGTTTTGACAACCATACCCTCACGTCTGTCAACACCTTTTTATTGTTTCCAATAAGCAGAATGTCGTCTACGTATAATACTAAGAATACCAAGGCAGTTCCGATACACTTCTTATAGACACAACTCTCAAACTCATTTTGATCAAATCCATAGGATTGTATCACCTGATCAAAACACTGATTCCAAGCTCGCGATGCTTGCTTAAGTCCATATATTGACCTTTTAAGCTTGCATACAAGATTCTCTTGGCCTTTTTCAATGAAGCCTTCGGGTTGGCGCATGTAGATTTCTTGTTCAAGACTTCCATTTAGGAAAGCTGTCTTGACATCCATTTGCCAGATCTCAAAGTCTAGGTGAGCTGCAATCGACAAGAGAATACGGATAGACTTAAGCATAGCTACAGGCGAAAAGGTCTCCTCATAATCGATTCCTTCTTTTTGAGTATATCCTTTTGCCACTAGTCTAGCTTTGAAGGTTTCAACCTTCCCATCTGATCCTCTTTTTCTCTTGTAGACCCACTTGCATCCAATAGGTTTTACACCTTTGGGTGGTTCCACAAGCTCCCACACTTTGTTATGATCCATAGACCCCATTTCTGCTTCCATTGCAGTTTGCCAAGAATCTGCATCCTTGTCTTGGATTGCCTCATCGTACGTCCAGGGGTCAGATTCATCCTCTCCGGGGACCAAGTCCGAAGACTCTCCCACGAACATGAATCGCTCAGGTTGTCTCACAACCCTCCCACTACGACGAGGTTCCGGTTGTGTTTGTGTATCGCTTGGTACATCTACTTGTACACTTGGTATAGGAGTTGGCCCTCTTAGTTCATTTAAGGTAATCTCACTCTTGGGCTTTCTATTACTCATATAGTTTTCTTCCATAAATCTAGAATGTGTGCTTATCACAATTCGCTGATCCTTTGGACTATAGAATAAACCCCCTTTCGTTCCTCTAGGATATCCTACAAACAGCCTTAATTCTGAACGAGGATCTAACTTTCCAGCTTCCTTGTCCAACACGTATGCAGGACACCCCCAAATTCTTATGTGTCTTAGACTAGGCTTTCGCCCGCTCCACAATTCTGTAGGGGTTTTAGGAACTGATTTGGAAGGTACCAAATTCAGAATGTAAGTCGCTGTTTCCAAGGCATGACCCCAAAACGACTTAGGTAAATCTGAATAACTCATCATAGATCTGACCATCTCTAAAAGAGTTCGATTTCTTCGCTCTGCAACCCCATTTTGTTGAGGGGTTCCGGGTGCAGTTAATTGGGATACAATCCCTTCGCCTGATAAGTAGCCCAAAAATTCATTGCTGAGGTATTCGCCTCCACGATCTGATCGTAGAAACTTGATACTCTTTTCCCTATGCTTTTCCGCTTCAGCCTTAAACTCTTTGAATTTATCAAAGGTCTCAGACTTATGCCGCATTAGATAGATGTATCCATATCTTGAGTAATCATCGATAAAAGTAACGAAATACTCAAAACCTCCCTTTGCTTGAATTGACATTGGTCCACATACATCAGTATGAACGAGTTCTAACACTTCACTAGCTCTATTCCCCTTTGCCCCAAAGGCTCTTTTGGTCATTTTACCCTCTAAACATGATTCACATGTTGGAAACGGCTCAACCTGGAGTGATTCCAACAAGCCGTCGTTCACCAACCTTTGAATCCTTCTTAGATTAATATGACCAAGTCTAAGATGCCACAGAAGTGTTTCGTTCATGTATGAAAAATGCTTTCTTTTCTTAGAAATAGTCGATGTGTTATGCGATTCATTTTGTGTGGAATGTGCACAATTAATAGTATAAAGATTATTCACCAATGCTCCCGAACAGATAATCTTGTCATCACGACAAATAACGACATTCTTATTAAAAGAAACTGAATATCCATCCAAAATTAGTTTAGAAACTGAAATCAAATTCTTTCTAAAACTCGGAACATAAAGAACGTCTTTTAAAACTAAAATTCTATCACTAAAAGATAGTTGCACATCTCCCACTGCAACAGCCGCCACTTTCGTAGCATTGCCCATGGTGATGATGATCTCACTCCCACTAAGTTGTCGGGTTAGCTTGAACCCCTGAAAATCGAAACAAATATGATCAGTGGCTCCCGTATCCACCACCCACGAATGGGAAGAATACACCGCTAAACAAGTTTCAATTACTAGTGCGTGAGAATTACCTTGCTTACCAGCCTTCTTAGGCTTGGTACAGGCTGACTTCCAATGTCCTTTCAGACCGCAACTAAAGCACTTTCCCTTAGTGGTCTTTTTCTTGACACCTCCCTCAATTGGTATCTTTTCCTTGTTATTAGCTTGTTTCTGGCCATTTGCCTTTTTCTTCTTTCCACCTTTCGGTGCAGAATTAGAAGATGGACCGTTTGCCAACATAGCCGTATGCTCGTTCCTTGGTCCCATTAACATCTCAGCCGAAACCAAAGCTTGCAAGAGCTGAGCCAACGTATACTCTTGATTATTCATCGTATAGTTCAGTTGGAACTGCTCAAAACTTTTCGGTAGAGAATGGAGTACGAAATCGATCTGCATTTCCGCATCGAATTCAGCACCAAGAATCTCAAGTTTGTTAAGAAAACCCATCATCTTAAGAACGTGATCCCTCACGGGCGTTCCCTCGACCATTTTATGTGATAACATATCTCGCATGGTCATTTGTCTAGCCGTACGATTCTGATGAGCAAAAAGTTCATTAAGGTTCATCATAATAGCTGAAGCGGATTCCATGTTCTGGTGTTGGTGTTGCAACACATCTGACATTGAAGCCAAGATGGTACACCTAGCCATTTCATCGGATCTCATCCACTCCTTATGATATTCCTTATCTTCTTGGTTCGTCTCATCCGTAGGGGCAGGGGGTTTAGGTTCATCAAGTACCCACTTATGCTGTTGTGCAGTCAAGACTATAAATAAATGTCTTTTCCAATCCACATAATTCTCTCCTTCCAATTTATTTTCTTTAAGTATACTAAACAGTGGGTTAAAAGGAGACGACATGCTGAACTGAGAATAAAATATACAATTTGTATTAATATCCTATTAACACAAAAATTATCACATAATTTGATCACATGTACTATATCAAAAACCTCAAAAAATCGATATAAACATGCATCAGCCAACATCTTAAAACCAATTTAAGTAAGTCACGATGAGTGTGATCGTTTACTCAAATACATTTAAGCAGGTTACAAACAAAGCAGTTACAAACCTTTAATTCAAAATTAATAGTTGGCTTCAACCTGGCCATATAAAATTGACAGGGACTCCGATGGGGAGTTAATATATCAATTTTATACCTAAGTAATAACCATAATTAAATACAGGACTATTATTTCGTTTTGAATAAGCCACTCGATGGGAGGGTCATACCGCCACTAGTAATAATCCACAATCATCCTTAAAGGAATTTATTCATGTGAACTTATCTTTTGACCTATCCGATAGGGAGAGAGGCGCTTGCCAATGCGTAGCCAAAAGACTTCACAAATAAATAAATTATGGAGGCCATTTAATCAATTTATTATCTTAAATAAATTTAATTAATAAAAAAAACATACTTAGTAATTTTTTAAACTAGAGGTTTTTCACGAATTCTCATGCAGAATTAACAAATAATCATAGCATAATAACAAAACAAAAATTAAACACAAATTAGGCAAACACGTCCAATTATCATGGTTTAATTTTCTCGTTTTGAAGGAACGAGAATTCGTACACCCACGACCGCAAAAAAATCACGCCACGCCTACAAGCGACTCGTGTGGCTTGGTCGTCCGGGTGCCTCCGATTCTTTAATCCGTCTAACGGTCTTCGTCTTTGACCCGTTACAATTTATTTACAAAAAATAAATCTAACATCTAGACTAGTTTATTACAAATTAAATAATCTAATCTACCCGTGGATTTTCTCACGGGAAAAACAAATCTGACCGAATCAGATTAAAAACCACATTCAAACAACATAAATTAAAACATACATTAAAACCATGATAATTGGATACCTGCAAAAAAGATCTAACAATTCTACCATCCAAATATCAATTTAATGTAAATAGATTTAAATTCTAATTTAAATTACAGAGCCCAAAACCTTGGCTCTGATACCATCTGTTGGGAATTATCCCAATACCCAATAGTAGTCCCCCAACAATGTGGTCCCCAATTCTTGTGGTCCCCAACTCCTTTGTGGGAATATTATGGGACCACATTCCCCATCTCCTTTGTGGGGAATTATTGGCACTTGTGGGTTATGGACCGTCACGCTAGGGATCCTTTGAGACTCCCTTTAAAATTACCAAGATCTATTTGAAACGTCTTTTTGAGACTCCCAAGAATCTTTTGAGATGACCTAGGGATCTTTCGAGACTCCCGGGAATCCTTTAAAATTACCAGGATCTATTTGAGACGTAATTTAAATATGAATTATCATAAATCTAATTTTATAATTTAAACAAATTAAATCAACTAATTCATGTAATGAATGTACGGTAAATAATTAAATCCCTAAACATGCGGAACTAAGGGATTACGTGTTTACCTTTGAATCGGAGAGATACCGTTGAGAAGAATAACAACTTCAACCCAATTGCCTTCTCGAGTATTCCCTAAGTCCTAGCCCGTTGATCCGGTGGGAGATCTCACGAACTAATAACTCTCAAGGAAGAATTAATTTTCTCTTGTTGCACACACTGTAATTTTGAAAATTACAGATCTCTCTTTTCCGTATTTTATGGAGAAGACCGATTTTTTTCTCAACTCTTAAAACTAAGAGTGGCGGTTTTTACTCTATTTATAAGAGAGAATAGCAAATTTATTTATTAGAAAATATTGGAGATCTAGAAATATTTTATTCTCCAAGAGATATTATATTATTTCCATATCTTTCTCCATAATATTCTCTCCCCAAAATAAGCGCTACTTTCCTCTCTTTCTTGCAACAAGATTAATTCTTATCTTTTTAATTACCTTAGTTAATGGACTTTTATTGGGCTACTTGAGGGGCCTTTAGGAGAATTAGGATTGGACCTCCCAATGGGCCCAGAAATCAATATTGAGCCACAATATTTTTCCAGCTCATTAATATTAATTCATTCCACTATAGAATTAATATTGCACTATCCATCCTAACCCATATTACGAAATATGGCTCCCGGTTATTATTTCCCGTGTTTAAGATTCAATGTCCATCAATTAATTTAAGCTACTGAATGCTTTAATTAATTAATATCTTTTATTCCTTAGAGTAAGGACAGCTCAACATTATTATCATACCGGAAATAAATTCCACTGATCAGATTTGATATGATAAACCTTCTGAGCCCACCAAGGGGACATAATCAACTTGACACTCCAAGACACGATTCTCTGTATTAATTTTGGCAATCTGTCCTATAATTAATAATATTGCCCAAAATATAAAGTATTGAATCACATTGATTCTTTACCCATAATAAATCAAAGCAATACTTCTTAACTACAGACAATTCCATTTAAGTGACAGAGATTAAGAAATCAACAACCACTGAGGTCTAATTCTTCATTCCTTAAGCCAGTCTAGAAGAATTACCTCTCTGTAGGTCCTATTCAGCACATCAAAATGCACTAGTGTAATCTCTTGGTCAAGACAAACCAATCTGAGCCTTACACCTCAACTTCTACCAATGGATTGTTCAATTCCATCTAAGTTGTGAATCAATTGTACTTATATACAAGGAACTGACAATGTGATCTTCTGTGATCTTCTACACACCACATTGTCTACAATGTAAAGTACATCTGAACGTTTATGCAATAAATAATTACCATTCATTATATTTAAAGCAACCAGTGACAAAAATTTATTCTCATTAATAAGTGCAAAAATCAGTTTGTATACATAAGTAGCACTAAAAGCATACTTGCCAGTATAACCCTAACATACCCTCCCCTCTTCTATCTTCCCATCCACTCTTTACTATCTCCATGAAGTTTTTTTCCAGAATCCAAGCCCTTTCAAATCTGAATTGGTATCTCAATTTTTCCCCCCTTTCTTCCCCTGTTTCATTTATCATAATCTTGATAGGTCTATGGTCTGATCCATAGAAATCTAAGTTATCAATCTCCCAGTTTTTACATTGATCCATCCATTCATCGTTTGCTAGAAATCTGTCTAACTTCTCACTTATAGCACCCTCCCTTTTCCTTCTATTCATCCAAGTGAAAAAAGGCCCCCTTGTTTTCATATTCTGCAAACCCAACTCATTCACAACATCTCTAAAATCTTGCATTTGCTTGCATATCCGTTTTCCGTCCCCCTTACCCCCCTTTTTTTCATCTAGAAACATTATTTCGTTAAAGTCTCCCCCCACAAGCCAAGCATTATTCTCTCCAATATGTGTACTTCGAATTTTTCTAAGCAAATCCCAAGAATGTTTCCTAAGATGAGTAATAGGGGAACCATAAAAGCCAGTAAATCTCCATTTCATATCATCAAAAGCAACCACTACATCCAAATGACCTTGAGAATAAGATAATAGAGAAATTTGAATACTCTCTTTTCCAAACAACATAAGCCCCCCACTACTACCCCTCGCATCAACACCCATACAAAAGTTGAAATTAAGCAAAGCTTTCCATGTACTACAAATATAAACTGGCAATTTCGTTTCAACAATAAACAAAAGATCCGGGCGATGTTTGGTTACCAGTTTCTGTAACCTGTCGAATGCTCGTTTACCCCCGAGTCCACGAGCATTCCAAACTATGGCGATCATTTCTGACGGCGGGGCTGAATCTTATCAGTCCCCGCCTCCGCGAGCTTTGCCTCGCGCTCTTCCGCACTCTTGGATCTCTTTGCCCCCCCTTGTTTGGTTTCCTTTCCCTCCTTCTGCTGTACTTCCTTGCTTTCTTCTTTTCCTTCACCGTTCAATAGTCTCCCCCTTTTTTTCACTGGCTGGCTAGACCCCTTCGTATTTTCCTTCTGTGCTCCCTCCCCTTGCTTTCCCGGGTGGAATAAAGGTTGATTTCCCAGTATAGCCTTCCTTAGTGTGGGTGTGGGTATAAAATTCCCCACATTGTTTCCTTCCCCAATATTCATCGGGAAATTGTTCTGGCCACTCCCTCCCTGTCCCATCCACGAAGGTCCACCACTCGGCATTCCTCCTCCAAAGGGCGGATAAGCGTTCATGTATGCATAGTATCGAACACTATTTGCCAATGCTGGCATTCCATCCTCTCCATAGTTGTCCGGCTCTGTCAAAAATTGATTGGTATTGAAGGTGTTGTTTTGTGTTTCTGGTACCGGTGGAGCAATCTTCAATGTAGTATGTTTTTTCTGGATGCTCAACTTCACCGGTTCCTCCCTTTGGTGTGCTTTGCCCTTATCCCTTTCCCCCTGCTCCCCTGTTGTGGGTTGTTTCTTTTTCCCTATTCCCTTGTTTCGTGCCCATGCAAAGTCCTCTTGCGTTGGCCCTTTTTGAAAATCCGCCTTCAGCCAATAGGGATAGTTGATTTCAGCGTCCTTCTTTTGGTCCCCTTCAATGAAGGTCACTGGGCAGTCCTTATTCAAGTGTGTTATCTGGCCACATATTCCACAAAATTCGGTGAGTTTTTCATACCTGAAGAGTACCAAAGTGCTCTCTCCATGGGATGTGATTGACGTTCCCCTTCCTATCGCTCTGGAGATGTCCATCATCACTCGTACCCGAAGGCATCGACCCCAAGTTGCTTCCCCCGCTGGCTTGTCCACTTCAAGTACCTCCCCCATCCTGCTTCCCAATCTCCGCCCCACCTCCACATTCATTGAATCCAGCGGGAGCCCATGCATTTGTACCCAGTAAGGTGCTTTGTTGAATACCACAGTGGCTGGGCATTCTCTCCCATTCAGTTTTGCCAAGATTAGAGATGTACCATTCAGGTTCCAAGGTTGGCGGTATTGAGCTTTGTTGCAATCCACTGCCTCCCCAAACTCCAGTACAAAGAGGCCATCACCCACTTGCGATACCTTGAGATAGCCTTCGAGGCTCCATATTTTCTTCATAGCCGTGCTCAGTTCGACTGGCCCCATGTTCCTCCGCACCGTGTATCGACCCAAGAGAATGTTCTTAGGTATTGTTAGTTCTGCCTCCGGTACCTCGATCTCTTCCTCGTCCACCTCCGCAATGGAGACCTTACTCATCCTTGTTGGTAAGTTATCCGCCATTGATGTACCTCGCTCTTTACTCTCACTAATTTGATTACAACAGAAATAAAACTTTGCTTCACACAATGGTGAATAACCTGGCCCCAAAAATTGGGTATTTAAATCCATTCTGCCTCCCCTCTTCCCCAATCGCGTTGAAGTTGGATTAACAAGAAGGATTGTACTCAATGTCCTTCATCGAAATACTCCAAGGATCTACATTGCTTGTGCCTCGTCAATCGCAATTCGGCTCTGTAATGATTGTAATTCTTCAAGCGTGCTTGCCCTAATTTGCCTCGATGTTCTTCACATTTAATCGCACCGCCAGAAGGTGTTTTCGCCCCTAGTACCGCGCGTGTAACGCGTGTCAATTATGCCCACCTCCAATTTTTATCCCCGTCTTTACAATTGTTTGTAGTGGGAGACTGGGAGTTACTCTAATGTCCATATGGGACATCCTAATCACTGTTGTAAAAATTGGAAATTGTCAGTATGACGTTTTCGGCCGTCTAATCAGCGATTAGGCGGTTCGATTAATTTTTTTTTTTTAATACTGCATATTTATTTTGATTTTTTTCATTAACTATTAAAATATACTCCCTCCGTTTCATGATTTTGTGCATGGTTTGATCAGCACGAAAATTAAGAAAACGGAATATAGTGATGTGTATGGTGGAATAAATAAGGGATATTATTGGTAATTCATTGACTAAAAATGAATGAGATTTGACTAAAGTGAAGAGAGATATTAAATTGTGGGCTCAAATAGAGTGGTATTTTTGAAATTAGATGAATGTTGTAAGGGCAAAAATTATGTGAGTTATTTCCTTTTTTGGAGTGTGCAAATAATCACGGGACGGAGGGAGTATATACTAACCTTCTTGCTTAATAAGTCGTGGGCTTGTGTAGACGTGTGGGTTGTGGCCCAGTATGTTTAGTTAGGTTTTTTTTTTTTAAAAAGGGCGCGGTTAAAGACACCCACAGACTTATTGAGTACACCCACCAAGATTATTTTAACAAAATAGTTATATGTGAAATGTCAAGTCTACCCTTCGGTTCAAATTAAATAAATTTCTCCAGATGAGTACACCCACCACCCCCATTTCATCGTTCCCACAGGCCGCTGCCACCACCACCATCTTTGTGTCAAAATCAAATCTCACCATCACCATTCCCCACCATACCATTTTTACATGGAGATTAAATGAAAAAAAAAAGCTCAAAACAGTTTGATTAAAAAAATTCTTAAAATGTTCAAAATTTTTATCAAAACAAAGTTTAACATGTCCGAAAAAAATACCTAAACAACTTAAATCTGTCCGAAAAAAAAATCGAACATTTTGTTCGAAATATTTTCCAAAACAAACACAAAATGTTCGAAAGTTTTTCCAAAACAAACACAAAATGTTCGAAAGTTTTTCCAAAACAAACACTAATTGTTCGAATTTTCTTCCAAAACAAATTCAATATGTTCGAATTTTTTTCTCGAACTTCTAAAATACCCTAATTTTTTCTAAAATTTTCAAAAATCCGAATCTTACCTGAAACGAGCGGCGGGGGGAGAAATTGTGTGGCGAACCGGCGACGTTTCTGGAAGGGGCGGCGTCTCTAAGAGGAGGGCGAGACAGGAGGCGGCGGCGGCGGCGCGAGGGTGAAAGAGGAAGCCGCGGTGGCGGTGCGATAGAGAGGAGGGATGCGAGCGGCTGCGTATCTAGGAGGAGGGAGACGGCGGCCGCATCCTTCTTGCAGCGGCGGCGCGAGGGCGAGAGAGGGAGGAGGGTTGCGAGCGGCCGCGTCTCTAGGAGGAGGGAGACGACGACCGCGTCCTTCTTTCGGCAGCGGCGCTGCGGCGAGGGTGGAGGGGCGGAAGGGGTGCCGCGATGTGGTGGATGGGGAAGAAGGGGAGGGAGAGGGGCAGGAGGAAAAGAGGGGGCTGGGTGTACCTTTTTTTTTTTTTGAATGAAGGTATAGACATAGGGTTTTATGTAGGTTAAGGGTATTTTTGGGTTTTCCACGTGGGTGTCCTCATCTTGTCCTCATTTTACGGCGTGTGTACTCATCGAGTGGGTGTCCTCAATAGGTCGGTGGGTGTCTTTAACCGCGCCAAAAAAAAATTGATATCCTAAAATAGGGTTTGTCAAAAGGGAGGGGCACGATTTCAATGACAACAACTTGTAGGTTTGGGCGTTCAGGGTGAAATGAAGTGTGGCAGAGGCGGCAAGCGTGGAGGCAACGACAAGCAGGTTGCCGGCCTGCTCTTTTTGTGGTGGTCGGACGGCGGTTGTGAAGTTTGCGACGACGGTAACTTCATGACGGCGAACGGATGGGTGGAAGAAGAATGAAGATATGAAGCTTCACAACAACACCTTCACCCTAAAATGTTTTCTGAATGTGTATTTTTTTCTTTTTCTTCTTATAATTTATTTTTTAAACCATCAACGCCTAGGCGGACCGACCGTTTTGGCGGCGACTTGGCCACCTAGGCGCCGTCTAGTACCAAAATGATTTTTTTCAACGATTTGCAATAATTGTGGCGTTTGAGTGTCGCCTAGCACTTAGGCGTCGATTTCCGCAACCATGCTCCTAGTTACAATTAAGTTCAAATATTTTTTTGTAGTTAAATTCAAATTTGAAGCTAAATGTACAATTGTGCCCTTTCAATTAAATGTATGATGAAATATGAATTAATCAACTATTTTAAAATCATAATGCAAAATCAACCATTGTAAATCGCGCCTCTTAAATGAACCTTCCAAAATTCAGAATCCTTTTCAAATAACTAAGAATCTCGATTAACTAGTTGCATAATACACTTTCATACCTTGTCCACATTGCATAACAAAGATATTTGTTCCCATGCACGAACTTCGGCAGAACTTCGGCAGATCAGGCTGGAGGGGACTCGTTTGAAGCTGATCATTTTTTAGAGGTGGGTGCCATTGGTCGGGCCCACCTACAACCATGATCATCCCATGTTGGAACTATAGAGGGTTGGGCAACCCCACTACCATTCTAGCACTTTGTGAGCTTGTTAAGGCTCGTCGACCCGACATTATTTTTCTGTTTGAAACTTTGTCTAGTGCTTCCAGAGTGGAAGAGATTCGTGTTGAGTTAAATTTTCAGTCTTGTTTTAATGTTAACATTGTTGTCCGTAATGGTGGTATCTGTGTTTTTTAGAGAGTGTCTTCTCTGTGTAGCGTTGTTAGTTTTTCTAACAACCATATTGATGTACATGTTTTTGAATTGAATAAAAAGTGGAGAATTACTGTTAATTATGGTTTTCCAAATCGTGCGGATAGGTCAAAATCATGGAATCTATTATGGCACCTCGCTTCGGAAAGCAATTTTCCTTGGCTCTATACAAGTGACTTTAATGATATCCTCTGGCCGGAGGACAGGGGGGTCAGGCTGATCACCCGAATTGGCTTTACCAGGGTTTTCAGGAGGCAGTGTTAAACAATAATGTTTGGAGGACCTATCGCTGCTCGGTTATTAATTCACGTGGTCGAGATGTAGCGGTGCACCGAATGGGGTGGAGGAGAGGCTCGATAGAGATATGGAAAACCCTAATTGGCTCCAATTGTTTTCAAATGCAAAGTTATTGAATTTGTTAGAGCCGATATCAGATCATAACCCCATTATGGTTGATACTGAACCTGTGACAGTCATCCGCAAACATCGTATGTTCCATTTCGAGAACAAATGGCTGGAACAACCAGATATCGGGAGGATAGTCGAGAAGTGTTGGTAGGGGTGTGCATTGGTCGGTTCGGTCACCAAACCAAACAAAAACTGAAATTTCAATATTAGTAACCGAAATTGAACAGAGCATATCAAAAAACCGAATTTAACCGAACCGAATTATTCAGTTCGATTTCGACTAAAATCGAAAAACCGAATTTAAAACTGAAATTCTGAAAAAAAAAATTAAAACTCTATATAAAGTGCTGAAAATGAACATTAACCTAATAACATCAACCCACAATTAATGTTCAAATACAATAAAAATAGTTCAAATTGTCTAAATAAAAGTCTAAATGCTTAAAATAAACATTGTTTAAACACTTAGTGTCCAAATACCATAAACATAGTTCAAATTAAACATTATTATCTCAATTCTCAAAATAACAAAATACTCCATGCACTCTCTAGTTCTTCCAATCCTTCATTTCTAGCTATCAAATCTGAAAATAAAAAATCATATGTTAATATATTACAATTTACAACATTAAAAAAAAATATTTATACATATATACATATATATATATATATATATATATATTAAAGACTAAACTTAGAACTTAGTTACCTTTCTCCATGCACTCTTTAGCTCCTCCAATCCAAATTATTCTTCAAGGATGGGGTAATCGTGCACCAACCCCTTTCATTTCCAGCTACAGTTGGCAAATCTGAAATTAAAAAATCATATGTTAATATATTACAATTTACAACATTAAGAAAAAAAATTAAAGATTAAACTTAGAACTTAGTTATATACCTTTCTCATAATTCTCAAGTTCTTCGATTAATTCTTCATATGATACGGGATGTGTTGAATGTCTAAGCTAATCTTGACCACAAATCAAAAAAGCTTCAACTATTTTAGAAGTTAAAGAACTCATAAATGCATCAAGGGCCCTACCACCTGCCCTAAATGCAGACCCCGATGCAACAGTTGAAATGGGAACAACTAAAATATCACGATCGACTGGAGTTCACCTTCTACCACATTAAAACATCCAAGTTCTCATCTTCTAAAATAGCTTCACTCAAGTAGAGTTCTAGCTCGCTTTGCTTTCGTCTAGCCACCCTACTCTCAATTATATGTCTTCTATATCTTACTTTAGACACCGACACATCACTATCCACTTCATCCGTAGTCGCCCTACTGGAACTTGACGACGTGCTAACATTTGCTTCATTCACGAACCGATACTTAGAAGTATATTCATTGAACAACTCAAAAAGTTCATTCCCTACCGATTGAGAGATAGTACCCCTTTTTCTCGCCCTATACATTTCAACCAATGAGTACTCTAAGTACCCCAACTTATCACGTGGATAATAAACATTAGCCCAAAAGATCTGTTTTATTCATTTTCTCTGTATCTCCCCAATGTTTATCAAATTTTCTTTTCATAGAATCACCCAACCTTTTTGTCTCAAAATCCGAAGTTGCCATCCAATCATTCAAGATACAACATAAATCACTAATCTCACTTAAAAAAGAATTAGAAGTGACATAAGGCGAACCTGAAATACACACATTCAACTTATGAAAATGCTTCAACAAACCTGCATACTTACAAACACAAATCCAATCAATAGCACATGGAACATTTATGTCCCCCAAATCAAACTTATAACATGGATCCAAGTCGTCATACTTCTCAAATGCCCTTTCAAAATTTCTAGTTGTATCAAGCATCTTATAAGTTGAATTCCACCTCGTAGTAACATCTAAACACAATGAACTATTACTCTCTATTCCCTCCAACTCCACACAATCTTTAAATATTTCCAATCTAGCATGCGAGTTCCTATTGTACCTAATTGCATCCCTCACACGCTTCACTGAAGGGCCAATATCTTTTAAGCCATCACTAACCACTAAATTAACTACATGTGCCATACATCTCATATGAAAGTATTTACCACTTGCAATTGCAGTTCCCCAAGTCACAAGTTTCCTTTTCATGAATTTTATAGCTCAATCATTTGAACTTGCATTATCCACATTTATAGTAAACACATTTTCAAGCCCCAATAAAGAAGACAATTCTCTAGCTAGTGCTCTACCAAGACAGTCACCTTTATGACCAGAAATGGACACAAAATTGATAATCTTCTTATTCAACTTCCAATCATTATCAATGAAATGAGCAGTAATGCACATGTAATTAATCCTTTGCACTGAAGTCCAAGTATCAGTTGTAATACACACCCTTGCACAGTTTCTTTTCATAAAAGCCTTATGTCTTAACCTTTCATTAAGATACAATTGATAACAATCCCTTAAAATTGTCCATCTAGAAAGAATACGAAACCTAGGACATGCTTTGCTCATAAAATCCCTAAACCCCTCACCCTCCACACTTTTAAATGACCATTCATCAATCACAATCATTCGTACAAGAGCTGCCCTAATCTCATCTTGATCAAATTTCCAAGTACCAATCGTGCAACTCTCATTTGTGCTTTGTTGTAAATGTATTAACCCTTGACATTCTTCTTGATTTTTAGGGTTTTTCATGCACGAATTTACGTGATTTTTTTAGTGATGAAGTGTCATTTCTTGAAGTGTTAGAACAAAGAATTTTCTCACAATACTTACATTTAGATTTATCAGCACTATTCTCGCCCTCGATTTTCTCAAAGTGCTCCCACACTTTCGACCTTGGTTTCATCGACTTTCTCTTCGTCGCTCTGGAATTCGTGATAGTTAATGAAGTGCCATTTCCTTGTGTTTGCAACTCAAACTCGATTTTCATTGCATTGCTTCCAATTTCACATTCTTGTGTATTTGAGGTTAACATCTAAAAAATATAAGAATAGTCAGATTACAATAGAAACAAACCGAAATAACAAAAAATAAAATAAAATAAGAATTGTCATATTCTTAAAATTCTAGCCCATTATTAAAATTCCAACACTTTGAATCAGATTCTTAAAATTCCAAATTCAATACAGCTTCTTAATATGGTCAATTCAAGCATAAACCTCCCAAATTAAATGTAGTTTATCCGAAATTATACAGATTCTTAATACGGTAAGTTTTTAATTATAACTTTTAGGTATTCAAATTATATAGATTCTCAATTAATATTATAAACAATCATAATTCAGTCTATAAAGATATCTTAAATAATGTATTTATTACGCCCAAATTTTCATAGAAGTAGATTTTACGAAAATAACAATCAATATAAAAATAAAGGCCGCGAATTAAAATTTTGATACAAGAAAGTGGACTTACAAAAAGATTTTAACAAAAGATTTTAAATAAAAAATTAGCGGGAGCTTAAAAAATAAATAACGTCTCAAAATAAATTGCAACTTCAAATATATATTGTGCCAAACTTAATTATCTTATAAGATGTCTCACTATTGAAATACTTGAAATTTAAATAACTCGCACTTCATAAAATTCAAATATGATTGTTTAGTTGACATCCATCGCCTCTCCTCTCTATCAGCTCCTCAATCTGAAAATGTTAAATGTATGGTATGAGCAAACCACTAGCTCAGTGAAGTCACTTGACAAAATTAAATACAATGCACAAATAAATGAATAACGGCATATAAGTATGTAATTTATAAAATGTCATGTATGCACTTCTCATCATACTTGTTAATAACTTTGTTTCACAGTTTTTCAAAAGATCTCTTTTAAATCCCATTAGGTCCCCCTCAAAGATCTCTTTTCAACCCCGAGTTCTTTTCTTGTGCATTTCTTAACATATAATATCATTCAGATTTCATGTCATGCGTGCAATAGATAAACATTTCATTTATATAAAGCATTTAATAAAAACAAGTAAACCACACCTCAAACCTTGATTCCACCTACAATAAAATAAATGAAGTTCTAAGGAGCAGTTCCTTGCCACCTAGAATAATTAATATTGTATCTAAGAATTATCAGTATTAAACTAAATAAATAAGATTACTCACTTAGTAGAACTAAACTCACATACTTTGGACATATATTAATTACATGAAAACAAATTTGTAAATTTATATTCCTAACCGTTCCAGTATTGAACGAACTCAATATAACCAAATTACCCTTTAATTATCCCGATTTAACCAAATTGTACGTACTATACACACCTAATTTCAATTTTAGTCTTATGATTGACTATACCTTCACAAATTATATAAACAATTGACCACAATTATTTACACCCCTACTTTTGTTGACTTCACCGTCTAAATTATTTATTGAATGATACGAAATATATTTGATTTGCAATTATATTAGTTTGATATAGGCGTATCTTTATTGTTATTAACGTATCTTTATTGTTACAAGCAATATATTTATTTCCTTATTTTGGGCTTAAGGCTTTTTCTTTGTACGCATATATATATGCAGCCGCTGAGGCAGTTTACAAGTTTTTAATAAGAAGATTATATTTTCTGTGTATGTATTCAGTTTCTTCATGGTATCAGAGCATGGTATCTGGTAGCTATTCATCATTCGAATATCTACCATCGTTCTTGGAAATTTTGTTACGCTTCCGATCAAAATATGACTGATGAAAACTCTGTTGAAAAGGCCATTGGTGGCGCAAGTTCCATTCCGGGCCTTTCAAATGAACAACTTCAAAGATTAACGGAGTTCATGCGCTCGGAAAAGGATGATGGCGGTAATCCCACTACAGGGCCAATGACAAATATGGCAGGTACATTGCCACTTCGATCGCATGAGTGGGTGATCGATTCAGGGGCAACAGAACACATTATTTGTAGAATTGAAGGTTTGCTTGATATGGAGAAGAGCACTTCTGATACCGTAAAAATCCCAAATGGTGAAAATATCCCAGTCCAAGGAATTGGTCGTATTGCTCTTGGAAATAATCTATACCTTGACCGTGTGCTTTATATACCACAATTTCATTGCAATCTTTTATCAGTTAGTCGAATCACGAGTGATTTAAATTGTGTATTCACTTTCTTTCCGGATTTTTGCATATTACAGGCCTTACCCTCGAGGACGCTGATTGGAGTGGGTAAAAGTCGTGATGGTCTATATTACTTGGAGCCATTGAAAACTAAAAGTGCAATTCTAGCAGTTGTTGGGGACACAGAATTATGGCATAAACGGTTGGGCCATGCTTCTGAAGGAAAATTACGACACATTAGTCATTTGAGTAATCATAAGAACAATGTTCCTTTTTGTGATTCTTGTATTCGAGCAAAACAAACTCGTTTACCGTTTCCTCTTAGTACATCTGTTACTTCGCATTGCTTTGAATTAATTCATTGCGACATTTGGGGGCCTTATAGATGTGATACGTTTACTGGTGCTCGATATTTTTTATCCATTGTCGATGATCATAGTAGGGGAGTTTGGGTGTTTCTTGTGCGCCAAAAATCTGAAGTTGCTGCGGCTTTAATTTCCTTCATAAATATGGTTCACACTCAATTTGGTAAGGCTGTTAAGAGGGTTCGCTCGGATAACAGTCTTGAATTCAGGGCTTCAAGATTGATTGATTTCTATGCTGCTAATGGGATATTGTTAGAGAGCTCTTGCACGGATACCCCACAACAAAATGGAGTTGTGGAACGTAAACACCGTCACATATTAGAGGTCGCTAGAGCCCTTCGTTTCGAGTCTGGCCTACCAATTGAATTTTGGGGTGAGTGCATTATGACTGCTGTGTACATTATAAATCGACTACCTTCCCCCGTTATTGGTAATCAAACGCCCTATGAAGTGTTGTTTCAAAAACCCCCAATTTACGACCACTTTAGGGTTTTTGGGTGCCTCGTCTACGCCCATGAAAATCGACGTAAGGATAAATTTGACGAAAGGGGGAGTGCTTGTGTTTTCGTTGGTTACCTCATTGGACAGAAAGCCTATCGTGTTTTTGATTTAGAAAAACACACATTTTATAACTCACGGGACGTGACCTTTGTTGAGCATGTTTTTCCATTCAAGGGCACCGATCACACAGATGAGGTGGATTTTGTAAAAGCTGCTCGAGCAGCCCTTAGTCGAGTTCGGACTCCTTCACCTGTGCCCCTTACAGCTCGACCATTCATAAGACGATCAAACACACATGATGTAGTAAAGCCCACGATGAGCATTGATACATCAAACACACATGATGTAGTAAAGCCCACGATGAGCATTGATACATCAAACACACATGATGTAGTAAAGCCCACGATGAGCATTGATACAACGACGCCTATTCCTCAGGCCTCGCCTGCACCGAGCACTGGTGTGGTCGAGTTGGATATTGGATCCTCAGCGCCGATCGTGGACAGTCGAGTTAGCCATCGGGTCATCACTGATGCGGTTGGACCGGATATTGGATCCTCAACGCCGATTGTGGATAGTCGAGTCAGCCATCGAATCAAGAAACGCCCCAAACATCTGGACGCATATCAAACCGACCTGCCCCCTTCGATAGACCATTCACGTTCCACTACCAATTTAGTTGAATCGACGGTACACCCCTTATCTCTTTACGTTCCGTATGATAAATTTTCTCCTACTCATAAAGCATTCTTAGCCGCCATCACGTCTCGTGATGAGCCAACACACTTTTCTCAAGCCATTAAAGACCCTCTATGGCGTGAGGCCATGGAAAAGGAAATTCGTGCATTGGAGAAAAACGAGACATGGACCCTTACTAATTTACCCCCGGGAAAGAAGGTTGTTGGGTCCAAATGGGTGTATAAAATAAAGTATAAACCCAATGGTGAGGTGGAGCGATATAAAGCTCGATTGGTGGCAAAGGGTTTTACTCAAATCGAAGGCGTCGATTTTCATGAAACATTCGCTCCTGTGGCGAAACTTGTTACGATACGCTGTTTGTTGAGTGTTGCGGCAAAACGAAACTGGGAGGTTCACCAACTCGATGTAAATAATGTCTTTTTACATGGAGATTTGCACGAAGACGTTTATATGCGCATTCCACAGGGATTTGAAAAGAAAGGTGATACACGGGTTTGCAAGCTTCAAAAGTCTCTCTACGGGCTTCGCCAAGCTTCCCGTAATTGGTACGAGAAATTTACGCATGCACTCATCTCTATTGGTTTTCGACAATCCCGGGCCGATCATTCTCTCTTTATATTCCAAAAGGGGACCATTTCTGTCTTTGCCCTCATTTATGTTGATGATGTAATACTAGCCGGCAATGATCCAGCCCACATTGAGTACGTTAAAAGGTTCTTGGATGGAAAATTTAGTATTAAAGATTTGGGAATGCTCAAGTATTTTTTGGGTATCGAGGTCGCTCGTTCCCCCGAAGGTTTTGTCCTAAGTCAGCGGAAGTATGCACTTGATATTTTGGAGGAAAGTGGTTTGCAAGGCTGTCGTCCTTGCAATTTCCCGATTGAACAAAATCTCAAGTTACGACCGGATGATGAGACGCCGCTCGTTGATGCTACCAATTATCGTCGTTTAGTTGGTCGCCTACTTTATCTCACTGTCACTCGGCCCGACATTGTGTTTTCGGTTAGCCAGTTGAGTCAGTTTTTGAGCCAACCTCGGCAAAGCCACCTAGCAGCCGTACATCGTGTACTTCGGTACATTAAATTGAATCCAGGGCAAGGCATTCTTATTTCTGCCAGTGCACGTTTTGATCTTCAAGGGTTTTGTGACGCCGATTTGGCCGGGTGCCCGTTTACACGACGATCGTCTACCGGGTATTTCATCACATTTGGTGGATCACCTATCTCGTGGCGCACCAAAAAGCAGTCTGTTGTCTCCCGATCTTCGGCGGAGGCGGAGTATCGGGCCATGGCAACCGCTGTATGTGAGATAGTTTGGTTGAGATGGCTTTTACAAGATTTCGGAATTCACCAGGTCAAGCCCACACCACTTTTTTGCGATAATCAAGCTGCCCGTCACATAGCCGTTAATCCAGTTTTCCACGAACGAACTAAGCATGTGGAGATGGATTGCTATTTTGTTCGAGAACGGGTCGTTAAGGGTGATATCAAACCGTGCATGGTATCTACGAAAAATCAAATCGCCGACATTTTCACAAAGCCGCTTGGTGCCGAGCGTTTTCGAATTCTTCGGAGCAAGTTGGGTGTTCGAGAGTTGCACACTCCAACTTGAGGGGGAGTATTGAATGATACGAAATATATTTGATTTGCAATTATATTAGTTTGATATAGGTGTATCTTTATTGTTATTAACGTATCTTTATTGTTACAAGCAATATATTTATTTCCTTATTTTGGGCTTAAGGCTTTTTCTTTGTACGCATATATATATGCAGCCGCTGAGGCAGTTTACAAGTTTTTAATAAGAAGATTATATTTTCTGTGTATGTATTCAGTTTCTTCATTATTATTTTTTAAAAATTATACCTAAAATTACTATAGTGTCCTTCTATTAATTTAAACAAAATATAATACAATCAATTACTCTCTCCGTCCAATTTTATTATTCCTACTTTCCTTTTTTTGTTGTCCAATTTTATTATGCCCATACTATTTTTGAAAACAATACTATTCATACTATTTTATCTTGGGGAAATTAGTATATAGGACATTTCACCTATAGAAACTAGAAATAAAGACAAAATTTTTAAAAGTTAGGAAGAAGGACAATTTGATTTATAAAAGTACAATTTTAACCTCCTTTATAAATAAAATCGAAATTCAATTAAGATAAAATAGGAAATTCAAAACAGGAGCGGATGAAATATTAAATTCCCGGAAATCTCGGTCATAATTGTGTTCAAAATTTCAAACTTTCATAAATATCAATCGGTCATAATCTCGGTCATAATTGCGTTTATAATTGCGTTCGAAATATTAAATTCCCGAATAGACAATCTTAAACAATCTGGATGGAAAATCGTAGCAAAAAAAAATAAAAAATACATATGATGTAATTAATTCAGTAACGTGGAACGTTTTCTAAGGAATATATGCGCACGTATATGCCAAACAAATATGCACATTGAGATATGTGCAGTATGGAATGCAAAATACACCATTTTTTTCTATATTTATGATTACTACGATAATCATAGTATTATTACGTGAATCATTTGGTTATAGATGTTAAATATAAAAAGTATTATTATAATATTGACGTGTACATATTATGCAAACGTGGATATCAAAATAAACTATTCATTTTAGAAATTTTAATTATAATATTATTTATAAAAAAAAATTACCATTGAATATCAGTATGTTTGAAAATGTCAAAAATATATTGTTGGTTTGGATTACGTGAGATAATTGTGGGGAGTAGTGGATATATTTAAATTTAATAATATTAATTATGATTGATAAATTATAATCTTTTAACATTACTTTTATAATTGTATGGATTATTTTAATATGAGTGGAAACGTGGATATCAAAATAAACTATTTTTTAGAAATTTTAATTATAATATTATTTATAGAAAAAAATTACCATTGAATATCAGTATGTTTGAAAATGTCAAAAACATATTGTTGGTTTGGATTACGAATATTAATTATGATTAATAAATTATAATCTTTTAACATTACTTTTATAATTGTATGGATTATTTTAATATGAGATTAATTATTATGATATTCCATGATTTTATTCGATGCCATAGAAAACATTATATTATGGGTTGAGTTAACTATATCTGGCCCTAACATAAGTAATTAATGAATACATATCTAGTTACTGCATATATTGAAATATATGCTAAACATTCAATGCACATGTGTAACTATAAGTTGAATATAAGCTAAACCTGTAAATTACTGAACTCAAGTGTAATTACTTCTTTTCAGTATGTGATACTACTACTTGTCAGACTTTGGAAACCATGATATTTGTAGTCTCTAGTTAGATCTTCATAGCCGTCTCTGCTGCGAATGTCCGGAAATTCTATGGAATATAGACACTGATTCCATATCTTTTGAATGGTTGACCAGATACCTTAAAATCTTTTAATTCCTTCTCCTTTCTGCATCAGATCTCTGTGTTCATCTGCCGAGGAATTAACTAAAGAACAGCTCGAACAAATGCTACCCAACATGAAAAAAGGTCTACCGCTTTTTTGCATCAGATCTACCGGTCGTTGACCTTCTCGGGGACCCCACATGAAAGAAGATCGACGGCGCCCTCGACCGGGGAGGTCAACGACCGGCAGTCTGAGGAAGAAGACGGTGTTTGACAAAAGTTCAGTTCCCCGGTCTCCGAGAAACTAAATCTGCATCCATCGCAAAACAAAACAAATCAAAGTATATAACAACAAACCAGAGCATATAACAACAAACCGGAAGTGGTACGCCGGAAGGTCAACGACCGGCAGTCTGAGGAAGAAGACGGTGTTTGACAAAAGTTCAGTTCCCCGGTCCCCGAGAAACTAAATCTGCATCATTCGCAAAACAAAACAAACCAGAGTATATAACAACAAATTCAATTCAAGATTAAAAAAGATAGTATAAATCAAAATATACCGTCCATCAACTGTGATCCACAAAAACAAACGCAATTCATACCAAAAAGCAACACAACAGAGTAATACATGATAAAACCTCAATCAGACTCATTCATAATCAAGGCTTTTGATGGGGCAGACATTGGAACCGACAATGGCGACCAAAGCCTCCGTATTGGAGGAGGTGCGGCGGAGGCGCAGCGGGTACTGATGCTACTGTGGCAACAACGGCACGTGCAGCAGCGCCGCCTCCTCATCCACCGCCTCCAGTGCCGGAGCGAAGGCATTCTGATGCGGCGTTGACATGGCGCCGGAGATTCGGCAACAATAACCAAGATTAGAGAACCAATATCCCTCTAATCGCCGGATGAACCTAATTGAGCGATTAAATGTGTGAATCAATTAAATCAAATTTGAAAAGGAAAGTAAATTAGGTTCAATCAATTTATGCATTTTAAGGAAGTTTCGAAATTGAAGGACAAATGAATTTTAAATTTCAATTATAATTTAAATTTCAATTTGAATAATAAATGCGTGAAAAATAGTATTTCAAATTCGAAATTTATTATATTAATGAATTAATATTGTTTTAAGACCAAGGGGCATAATTGTATATTACCACATCAATTTGACCTTAATCCTAATACTATAATTTTTTGTCTCTATTCCTAGTTGTGTCTATAGGATTGTCTCTATTGCTAGTTAAACTCTTTTATCTTCACTCTTCTACCATCACTTATTTACCCATTTTATCATTCACTTTATTTATAAATAATCATTTATTTATAAATGGACCCCACAATACTCCATCATACCCTCAACTTATCTACTTTATGAATAAACTAATCACTATTTATTAAAAATCGTGCCCGAAGAAGTGGGCATAATAAAATTAGACGGAGGGAGTATTATTTATGATTCAATTTAAACCGTTAAATTATTAGAGTCTCACTATAAATATCTCAACATATTTAATAAATTAGGTGTTAATTGATTTAATTAACTTAAAGAGACTCATGTATAATTTTAATTTGTGAGTGATATCTTGTCACGGTTAGGGGTGGGAATGGGCCAGGCTACCCGACAGGGGCCTACGGCTCGGCCTATTAAAGCTCGGCTCGGCTCGGCTCGTTTAACAAACAAGCCGGGCTCAAGCTTTTTTAGAAGCCTATTTAGCTAAATAGGCCGGGCTCAAACTTTTTCGTAAGCCTTTTAAGCCCAACAGGTCGACCTATATAACTTCACACTCACATATATATATATACATATATATATTGTATATATTATAAGTATATACGTACTTATATAATATGTGATTTTCAAATAAATAAATAAGAAAATTTAGTAACACTTAGTTATATTTTTCTTTTTAATAGTTGAAAAAATAGTTGAATATTTTTTTTTTGAACATTCTATTACTTCCATTTCTTCATTTTGAGATTTAAAGAGTTAATTTTTATAATTTGATGATAATACTATTGTAGATTTTTTTTTTAAATACGCTAATAAGATTAAAGGCCTTTAAAGGCTTTCGGGCCAGGCCTATTTATTTTAAAGGCCAGGCTTGAGTCTTTAAAAAAAGCCTATGACAGGCCATGGGCCAGACTCGGGCCTAAGAAATATATAACAGGCCAGACTTTTTTTCTTAAAGCCTACCAAGGCCTGGCCCATTCCCACCCCTAGTCACGGTAATAGTAAAAATTTAAGAGTTAAACTTGTCCATCTCGTATAATTTTGATTAAGTTGAGTGGGAATGAATTTGAAATAAAAATAATACTCCACTATAGTTTTTTTTCAAGAAAGTTATACTCAATCTTATTGGAGTATAATT
The DNA here is from genome assembly GCA_963675135.1 of Galeopsis tetrahit. Taxonomy (NCBI): domain Eukaryota; kingdom Viridiplantae; phylum Streptophyta; class Magnoliopsida; order Lamiales; family Lamiaceae; genus Galeopsis; species Galeopsis tetrahit. Next base: position 48,343,658 of record OY776124.1, read on the forward strand.
TATATATAAATAATTCATCACGGTTATTTACACTCACTTTTGTTGACTTCACCCCCAATAATTATTATTTAAAAAAAATTGTATCTAAAATTACTATAATGCCCTTCTATTAATTTACACAAAATATAATACAATCAATCATAATTTATATGTAAACAATTGACCACGGTTATTTACACCCCACTTTTGTTGACTTCACCCCCCCCCCCAAATTATTTTTAAAAAACAATTACACCTAAAAAATTACTATAGTGTCCTTCTATTAATTTAAACAAAATATAATATAATCAATCATAATTTATATAGACAAATTCTTATATACACTCGCGTGTATTTACACTCTTCAATTTCATTAAAAGTTTGAGCCTAATTTACTTTTTTTTGGTGCAGATAATTAATGGGTCGCACAAATCTAATGAAATGCCACGATTATATGCACACACAAGGTTGAGGTAGACACCCACCAATTTTTTTTTACAAATAAATGATTTTGAGATTGAGAGGTCTAGAAGAAGAAAAAAATACTTACATATCTGAATTTTGAGGTTGAGTGATCTAGAAGAAAATTGACGACGGAGGGGTGGCAAAAAACGAGGAGAAGACAACGAATCTGTTTTTCTAACTTACAATCGAAAGAGGGACAAACGGCTTGGGATGCGACGGAAGGAGGAGGAAGTGGCGGGGGCTTGAGACACAACCTTGGACGGACGACGAGGCCTGGACGAACGACGAAATAGACACACGTGAAATCGACGAAACAAATGCGATGACGATGAACGAGGCTATGGAGGCGAGACTTTGTGTGGCAACGAAGAAAGACTGTGGCAGCGAGGCTTTGAGCGGCGACCGACGAGGCTAGGAGAAGAGTGGGTGTCCCAAGCGGCGTATTTTATTTTTCACGCTATATGGTTTGAGAGAATAAGGGGATAATTATGGTTATGTAGGAGAAGGGTATCTTCGGTCTTTCATGGGTGTGTCATAATCGTACGGGGTGTGCGCTAAAATCTCGTGTGTGCATATAATCGACTATTAATTACTGATTATTGTTCATAGTATTACTGATAATTGTTTTTGGTATTACTAAATATAATTAGATGTGTGAAATTATTTGTTATTGTATATACTGTTCGTGATATTATTGATCACTGTTCATGGTATTACTGATAATTGTTTTTGATATTACTGAATACAATTAGATGTGTGGAATTATTTGTTATTGTATAAAATGTTACTAATTAATGTTCATGGTATTATTAATTATTGTTCGTGGTATTACTAATAATTATTTTTGGTATTACTGAATATAATTAGATGTATGAAATTATTTGTTATTGTATAAGCTATTACCAATTACTATTAATGGCATTACTGATTACTATTTATGGTATTATTAGTTATTATTTATTGTATTACCGACTATAATAAAATCATACCTATAATATTATTTTGTATTAAAATTTTTAAAAATACACATGAAAAAAAATGAAAAATAAAGGCAGGAAAAAGAAAAAGTAAAGAAATAAAAACTGAAAATGGGAAGAAGAATGAAAAGAGGAGGGGGAATAAAAATTAAAAAGAAAAAAAATCGAGATTTGTGGGTAATTTCAATAGTTTTTTTTTTTAAATTATGTTTTATGATTTTTTTTTCTAAAAATATGGGTTGCTTGGTAGAGAATCGGCGGTAACTCGGCAATGACTCGGCTGCCGATTGTAAATATACAAATTTGAGTTGATTTTATTATATTTTGTGTAAATTAATAAAAGGATAATATAGTCTTTTAAATGTAATTATTTTTTAAAAAATATTTTGGGGTGAACTCATAAAATGAGGGGTGTAGAAACTGTGGTAAAGAAATAATTTGGGGATAAACTCATAAAATGAGCTGGTGCAGATAACCGTGATAAAAAGAAATGATTTGGGAGTGACCTCATAAAATGAGTGGGTGCAGATAACTGTATTAAAAAAGTGATTTTTGGATGAACTCGTTAAATGAGCGGGTACAGATTAAATATAAATAAAAAATTAAAATTGGTGTGTGCCGGTACACTCGCATGTACCCAAGTATCATCCCTGATTTATATATCAAAGATTCTAACTAAAGTTACAAATTCAAGTACCATGTACATGTACACTAATACTAATTCTAGCTCTAAATTATTATTTTAATAATGTATAGGAATGAGAGAAACCGTTTACATGAATAACCGACTTAAATATTCTAATTAAATAAATCGAAATCATATTAATATAATTTGAGTTAATCTGTGACGGTAATGCAGTGATCCTATAAAATACTAGTGAATAAATTAAAACACTTGCAGGTTCATCGATTAAATTAAATAAGTTGGCAAGACTCCTAATAACAAAACCACAAGCAGATTATTTGAATTTTTCATACATAAAGCTGATTCGACTCTGATCAAAATAAAAGAACAATTAGATGATTTGGGCATGTATAATATATAAAAAATGAATGAATCGAGAATATAAAATGACACGCCGTAGCCAAAAGCAATAGAAGTATAAGTTTGTTAATTATTCCAAAATAATTCCAGCTGCTTTGATCAGGATAAAGGTCATCAATTTGCTAGGAAAACTTTCTGAAAATCTTAAAACTATGTATGGTGAGAATAGGTATGTGATCACCGTTAACAAAGTGATAGGAATGAATCACTATTTATAAGTATTTATAACGAGATAAACATGATAAATATAACAAACCATATGTACATGATCGTTTATGGGGCTACCGTCGCTAGTGGGCCGTGATAAAAATTTGATTTTTCGATATGTACATGATCGTTTATGGGCCAGACTGAAATCATGGAGTGAAAAAAAGATCTCAAAAGTAGGGAAGGAGGTTTTGATCAAGTTCGTTGCTCAGACCATTCCGGCTTTTTGTATGAGCACATTCTTATTACCCCATTCTCTGGTTGAGGAGCTCCATAGGATGCTTAATTCATTATGGTGGGGCAGTAACATGGAGATGATAAAGGGTATACGGTGGATGTTATGGGAAAAGTTGTGTGTTACCAAGAAAAAAAGTGGTATGGGTTTTCGAAACTTACATATCTTCAATTTGGCGATGCTCGAGAAGATTGGTTGGAAGTGTTTCTCCAACTCAACGCCTTATTGGTTAGGATTTTCAAAGCTAAATATTATCCGAGAGGGAATTTCTTGAATGCCTAGTTGGGGCAAAGTCCAAGCTTCACTTGGAGAGGTGTCTATTCGTCCCAAGATATTGTGAGGAGGGGGTATTAGATGAAGAGTGGGTGATGGAACAGATGTGAGGTTGTGGGATGATCCTTGGTTGAATGATGACGACTCTTTTTACCTTACAACTCTGAGAATTTCAACCTTCGAAGGGGCAACAGTTTCTGATCTATTCATTCCATCAACACGATTATGGGATGTGGAGCTTCTAATGGAGTATTTTACCGAAGAGGATGTTAGAAGAATTCAGGCAACATTGCCATGCAACTTCACAGTAAAGGATTTGCGGATGTGTCATTATAGTCAAAATGGACAGTATTCGGTGCGTTCTGCTTACACTTTAACATCTAACTTAATTCTGAACGAAGGGGTGGCAGACAATGCAACATGGGGGAAGATATAGGGTTTAACTATTCTGCCGAAGGTACGTAACTAGTATTAGAGATGTTGCCGCGATTTCTTGCTGACGAAGGCACGACTTAGGGGTAAAGGACTGAATCTGGACTCATCTTGTGTCCTCTGCCCGAATTAGATAGAGACCTCGTGGCACCTATTCATGAACTATGAATTTTCTTTAGGATGTTGGGATATCAAGGGTTTTCGGGGCAAGTTGGAGGAGGTTGCGCTAGGGGTCAACTCATTTGTGGAGATGTTTCTTGCCATGTTGTGCTGGGCAATATGGCGAGAGAGGAATTCAGTATGCTGGGAGGTTACCCTTTGTTCCCAGGCGAGAGTTCTCCGAGTGGCTGATGTGTGTCTAGAGGAGTGGAGGGCAGCTCAGAAACCCTCATCTAGTATTTCCCATCGGAGGGTAACTTGTGCAAGATGACATAGACCGGCTGGGGGATATGTAAAAATCAATGTTGACGCCGCCGTCTTTACGACCTCACGAGAAATAGGCTCATGAATGGTTATAAAGGACGAAATTGGGACGTTTATGGCGGCCCGTTCAGTTCGTCGGCATGTGACATTTAGGGCGGAGGAAACAAAGGTCATTGGTTTACTTGAGGCTCTCTCTTGGATCAAGAGTCTCGAATATTTGAGGATTGTCGTCGAAATGGATGTTAAATCAGTGGTGGATGTGATTAAGAATGGAGGTGTCGATAATATGGTGTTTGGTGATTACGTCAAGGTGTGCAAGAGTTTATGCAATTTGTTTACTTCATGTTCTGTCATTTACATTCCTAGAGATGCCAATGTTGTGGCTCATTCTTTAGCTAGGGTGTGGATTTCCTTTGCGAGCCCTCACACATGGGTCGAGCTTCCAACGTTTGTGGACGACCCTCTCAATGATTTTTGTGTTAATTACGAATAAATGAAAGCCTCTTCGACTTTCAAAAAAAAAAAAGTTTATGAATTGTAATATTAAATGCATCACAATATTACTAAAATTTGTTATTCATTATAATTGAAAAAAGTAAAAAACCAATTGCAAATAGACATTGGTAAGATTTAAAAAGAGTTTTTCCTTCCACTTCCACTATTATCTTACATGATAACAAAACGAATCGTTTATGATCCAATTACTAAATGGATCCAAGTGCAACACAAGATCCCCACTTTTTTTTTTTTTTTTCCTTCTATTTTATTTATAAAAAAGGTGGGAAAAGAAATCAAAATTGTAATTGCAATAATGGAACTGATTAATACAGGTAGATTTTGTACATATAAATAAATGGAGTAATTAACTGGTTGTGATTTTATCAAACCCTTAAATAAGGACAAAATCGTAAAATCACACCCCCTCATTGAATCAACTCTATAACAGTGTCGATAGCCGGAAAATCCATAACCCCCGCTCCCCCCACCCCACCGGCCCTCACTCTGCCGCTTTTCTCTCCTTCCCGTTTTGCCCCTGCGTTCGGGATCTCCGTCCTCGCATCCTCTCTGTAAATTACTCGAAATCCAGGGGCAGTTCCGGACAATTCAATTGAATCCGGCCTCTGTATAAACCCCAACTTTGTCAATTTCCTGTCAATTGCACAGATGCTTGTAAACAATTTAGGATTTGTTGATTTGGATGGATATTTGCATTGAATTGCTTTTTTAAATTGTGGATTGCGATTCATTATGAGGTCTTCGTTGATTTGGCCGGAGAATTCCGCCTCATCGGCTGCTTCGTCATCGTCGAATCCCCAGCTTCTGGTTCCTCCACCTGTCGGACCTTCTCATGCCTCAGATTCGAGACAAAGGTCGAATTTTCTGTCCTTGCATTTTTTTATCCGGAAATTTGATTTGATGAAGTGATTTTCTTGAGTTTTCGTTTGTGAGCTAGTTTTAGAGGGGGTTTTGGTGCCGGCATGCTTGAATTGAGTTGAATTGCATATTTGATCTGCGGTGCTGAATTGTATGCTTGTAATTGAGGTTGAGTACTTTGTTTTGATCTTCATTGTTTGATTTAAAACTAATCTTAGAGTCTGATTGCAAGGTTTTTTGTTTCAGTTCTTGTTACATAAACTGCAATTCGTAGCTGGAATCATTTCTACATGATGTTTTGGTTGCTAAATGTTGCTTCCATTGGATGCTTAGTTATCGGTATAATTTTATTTATGCATGAAACAAAAAAATAAACGCTGAATTTTTGCAATAAAGTATATGTTTCTTATAAAAAAAAAGGCTGAATTTTTTGTATTCAAACTAATTTGGAACTGCCATTGATGATTGGGTCTTGATTGCTGCATACCACATATGTGGAATGGTTTCTTGGTATATAATGACAAATGATTTGGTACCCTCTCCCATGTAAGTGTAATGAATTTCTTATACACAGAACTTGAGTTTTGATTTGTTAGCCTATTGTTTACTTCAAACTTCTTTTTTTGGATTATGAGGCAGTATTTTGTGTTCCTTGTCTGTGAGGCTCTAGAAAATTGTAATTGTCGAGTACATGTCAAAGCTTGAATTGAGCGAGCATTGATCAATCATGTAATTCGTTGTTGTTTTTTGCATGTGGTGGATGTTCCGTTTATAGGTGTTTAATTGAACCATATTGTAATATGATATGTTCTTTAGAAGAAACAATTGTAACTGACCTTTTCATATGTGTGCTACTTTTTTTTTTTTTGTGGCTCTTGAAACTTCCAGAAAATGTGGTACTGTGCATTACTTATTTGATTAAATGTCATAGGCAATGCTGGTTTTGGATTTATAGTGGTTTTTGACAATTGGTTTTTAAATTTAGGGGATTGAAATCCTGATAAATAGTAAGGTGTGTGTTTGTGTTGGGATTTTAAGTAGGGCGATACTTAACTTTTTGTCAAATCAATGTGTAAGTGTGAATGATGTTGTATTATTATATTGTTGTTGGGCGTGATTGTAATTGAACGATGTGAGTTATCAGTTATGATTTAAATATATTAAAGTCTAAGCAGAGAACATTGAATGCATTGGAAAATATGATAATAGGTTTATAGGTGTTGTAGTGGTGGTTTTTAAAAACCGAATTTCAAAGTCCCGAAGTAGAACGGGATTTAGATTTGCAAATCCGAAAACTGGTTTTTAAAACCCAAAACAAACATTGCCTTACAGTACCCCACCCCACCAAAAAAAATCATTTCTCATTTTTTGTTCATTGCGTTAATGTTGTCCATGAGAGCTAAATTAGGTGCTTGTGTAGTTTATTTCTTTAATGATTGTTTTACATTTATGTTTTCATTGTAGCAATATGATTAAAAATATTCATATATATAGCTGAGGGCTAAAGAATTATGTGATACATGGAACTATAACAATTGGGTTTAACATGCTAAGTTCCGCTTGCAGTAATGTGTTTAAATTGTTAGCTCAGAGAGAGTTATCACCTCAAACAAAGAGAGCTCCCAAACGATTATGGAGAAAGGCATCATCCAGTCATTGTGATAAATCAGTTGGACTAAAAAGTGAATTAGCAAAAGATGCGAGACAAGAACTTCGATCATGGTATTTATTAGCCATATGTATTTTATGAGTTATATTAATTAAAGCTCTAAAGAGTAATTGATCTTTTAAATTATGTCTGCAGGGGAGAAGCAGAGTCATTACGACATTTGTCAGCCAACTATTGCCCCCTGCTGCCTCCACCAAGATCGACTATCGCAGCAGCATTTAGTCCTGATGGGAAAACCCTAGCTTCTACCCAGTTAGTTTATCCCCAGTCTCTTTGAGTATTGTGTGTGTGTATATAAACTGTTTTGTGCTTTGTAATCTTACAATGCTATTGTTTCTTGCAGTGGAGACCATACGGTAAAGATAATCGATTGTCAAACTGGAACATGCCTTAAAGTGCTGAGTGGTCATCGGAGGACACCTTGGGTGGTAATATGCCTTCTCATAGTATTTATCAATCTTTGGTGAAAGATAATCTGATACGAGCCAATGCCTAAACTAATAACTTACATATTAAAAAGGGTTAATTACACAGAACCCCCTCGTGGTTTGGAAATGTTGCAAAATCCCCTCGTGGCTTGGAAATTGCAAGAAATCCGCTCGTGGTTTATTAAATAAAGCTAAGTCTCCCTTTTTCTCAGGAACGAGTTAATGATGTTATCTATTTCCTCTATTTCTCGTTATTTCCTTCATAGTATAATTTCAAGACTTCAGTATTTGGAAAAGATACGGGAAATAGAGGAAATAAATAACACCATTAGCTCATGTCTGAAAAAAAAGGGAGAGTTAGCTTTATTTAAAAAAAATACCACATGGGAATTTTATGCAATATCCAAAGCATGAGGGATTTCGTGCAACATTTCCAAACCACAAGGGGGATTCGTACAATAAACCCCTATTTAAAAAGAGAAAGTAATAGGATTTCTCTAAATTGATATATTTTGGTAGAAGGTAGTTCAGTGTTTAGGTTATTTCAGCTTGGATAAACTTGACCCAATCTCTAAGTATTGCCCTGTTACCTAATTTGTTGATGAACTTCTGCAGGTTAGGTTCCATCCATTGTATCCTGATGTTCTTGCAAGTGGAAGTTTAGATAATGAAGTTCGCTTGTGGGATGCAACAACTGCAGACTGTATAGGATCTCGCGATTTCTGTAATCACTCGAAGCATTCTGTTATTCAATATACATATTTCTTAAATTTATTAAAGTCTCCCAATAAAGTGAAAAAAATACTCCTCCTTGCAGACCGTCCAATAGCTTCAATTGCTTTCCATGCACAAGGGGAAGTTTTGGCTGTAGCATCAGGCCACAAGGTTAGCATTTAGAGTTTAGCAGTGGCACTAATTGAGTTTACATAACTGCAGTTTGTTAACCTTGGTTATGTACAGCTGTATATATGGCACTACAATAGGAGAGGGGAGGCTTCCTCGCCAACAATTATACTCAGGACACGTCGTTCCCTCCGTGCGGTGCATTTCCACCCGCATGCTGCTCCATTTCTTCTAACTGCTGAGGTACTAGTTTTGCTTCTATTAGAAAGTTAATTTTGAGATGATTTCATTTTTTTTGTCCTGTAACTTAGGAGTATTCCAGGAAAAATCCTTTATCTTTCTACTCTATAAATTTTAGTCCACCCGTTCCCAATTCCAATCCTTTTGACCAATCTCAGTCCTTTCAGCCGCAAAGTTAAAAAATTTCCTGAAATACTCATGTGCATGTCACATGCTCGAATTAAATTGGTGCTCCAACTCAGCAATTTGGCCAGAAAAAAAGAAAGGCCCCAATTTAATTCGAGCACGTGAGCATTTTTCCAGCTGAAAAGGACTTAGATTGGTTAAAATTGAAAGCTAAGATTGGTTAAAAGTAGAAAGATAAAGGAATTTTTTAAAGAAAACCCCTAAGTTACAAGACGAAGAATGAAATGATCTCATTAATTTTCAATGTATTAGTTTCTTAGTGGTGCTCTTTTCAGGTCAATGATCTTGACTCTTCAGACCCTACAATGACGCTTGCAACTTCCCCCGGGTATTTGCACTACCCCCCTCCAACAATATATCTCGCCGATGCCCACTCAGCTTTTCAGTTAAATACTGGAAGCGAGTTGCCCGCCATGTCTATACCATTCATAATATGGCCTTCAATTAGCAGAGGTGATATGAACCCTCTTTCCGTGGAGACCAATGTGGAAATTGTCTCTAATGCTTCACAACAAAGGATACATTCTTCTGCCTCTGTTCGTCTTCTTACGTATTCAACTCCATCTGGTCAGTACGAACTCGTGTTATCTCCAATCCAATCTCCCGTACGAGAAGAGGCACAAAATGTTATAGTAGGGAGAGAAACAGACAATTCTATTTCTCAACCCATGGAGACAGATGTGCCTGATGGCAATCAAACTTTACCATTTAGTGACCCTGCTTATTGGGACCTTCCCTTTCTGCATGGGTGGTTGATTGGTCAAAGTCAACGAGCAATGCAGTCACAAAATGTGGGTCCCACTGAAGGTTTATCGTCCCATAATGCCATAGGAAATGCATCATCCATGGTTCCTTCAGTATTTCCTAATGTTGGTAATTCGAGAGTTTCTGGAAGATCGGGTTCAAGACATCGATCTTCACGCTCCCGAGCGAGACCAGCAACTGTATCAAGTGATGGTACTGATTTTAACAGTATCCCACCTGAGCAAGGTGTTTCAGAACCTTTTACGAGCCAAGTCCAGTCTGAGGTAGCTACCTCATTGGCTGCAGCTGCTGCTGCTGAGTTACCTTGCACTGTGAAGCTTAGAGTATGGTCTCATGATGTGAAAAATCCCTGTGCACCTCTTGATTCACAGCGCTGTCGTTTAACAATCCCCCATGCTGTCCTTTGTAGGTATATAATGCTGTTAAGCTTTCCACCTAAAATGGTTATTTATTGCTGGTTTCAATAATGGATGATTGATTAGATTAATGAATATCCGTCTGCTTAACTGTTTTCTTGAATTTACTTGGGGGGTGTTTGAAATCGAGTAGGTGGATATGATGAATAGTAAAAGGTGAATTTGGATTTTGTTGGATTTGATAGGGTAGGATTTTGAAAAAGTAGGTGATAGATGATTGATTGTGTATTGGAAATAGTGTGTAAACTGTAAATTAGGGGAGAAAGTGTGTAAAGTTAAATGGAGGAGAGTATTAAGTTAGGTAGATAATAATAATTAGAAAGATGGATATAGATGATTGAAAGTGTATTGAAGACTGTGTTTGAAAAACAATAAAAGAGGGGTATTATAAGTATTATAGGGTAGAATTTTTTAGGATTTGAAAACCTTTACCATAATCCGGAGAAACAAACAGGGATATGGATTTGAAATAAAAATGTGGGGTGTGACCCTTAAGTCCTAATTAAGATGCTATATGGACATGCATTCTATGTTGCTTGATTATCCCCAATATTTGCTTCTGTATTTTCCATATTTGTTCTAGCTGAATTGAACGAAATGCTTACATGTGGCGTATATTTTTATAGTGAAATGGGTGCCCATTTTTCGCCATGTGGAAGATTTTTAGCAGCTTGTGTAGCATGTATCTTGCCAAACATTGATTCTGATCCAGGGCTGCAAGGCCAGGTTCAGCATGGGGCCTCAACATCTCCGACTAGACACCCGATTTCTGCCCACAAAGTTATGTATGAGCTAAGGATATATTCTCTTGAGGAAGCTACGTAAGTCCCAAATTATATACTGTAAATTGCTGTTTTACATGATTTTCATCTGATCTGATCTGATGTTTTTCTTTATATAGATTTGGTTCTGTTTTAACATCTCGGGCAATCAGAGCCGCTCATTGTTTGACCTCAATACAGGTTTGTTATATTTCTGGATTTCAGGACATATACCTGTGATCAATTCATATATGTGTTGAGCCCTGAGGAGAAATATGGGATGATGTGGTGTAAATATGTTATTCAATTTTTTTCTTTCTGATTATGGCTATTTATTGATTTATTTTGAGTCATTGCTACTGCAGTTCTCTCCAACCTCTGACCATCTGTTACTAGCCTATGGTCGGCGCCATGATTCACTTCTTAAAAGTGTCGTGATTGATGGAGATACAACTGTACCAATTTACACAATTCTGGAGGTGAGATTTTGTGCAAAATATGTTAAGTCTCTGACTTCGTGTGCATATTATCTATTGTTCTGGTAGATCGGCACGTTAGTGCTTTTCATCTATTTGTTATGTTGTATGATTCACGTAAATTGGAATTTAGTACTTAAGTGGCAGATTGCTAAAGTGGCATACATGTTTATTAAACGGTGATGGCTCCAGTAATAATGAGAATGTAGGAAAATCTTCTGTTTGTATGCTTGTCTGACTCACGTATATAAGAACTCAGACTAAGTACTGTTGCATTATTCAACATAAGATTCTTGAGGGCATTTGTTTATGGATTGAAGTAGATTTCAAATCCAATAGGGGGATTTGATGAATAGTAATAGGTGTATTTGGATTTTATATATTCGAGCGTGTAGATTTTGTAGGATTTTGAAAAAGTAGGTGATAAATGATTGATTGTGTATTGGAAATTGTGTGTAAAGTAGGAGAGAGAATCTATAAAGTAAAGAGGAGAGAGTGTTGAGTTGGGTCGATAATGAAAATTCAAAAGTGGGAGATAGATGATTGATTGCGTTTGGAAAAAGTAAAATATGTGTATTATAGGTAGTATAGGGTAGAATTTTATAGGATTTGAAATCCTATACCAAAATCCGGAGAAACAAACGGGGTTATGGATTTGAAATTGAAATTTGGGGTGTGGGGTTAGATACAAACACCCCTTTGCTAAACTGGCAAACATTTATATTAAATGTTGATTGCTCCAGTAGTTATGACGATGTAGGAGAATATTACATGTTAGCAAAACCTGAGAATTTCTCCTTTAGGTGACATGTTCATGAACAAAGCTTTATCTTTTCAGAATTTGTATTTTCTTCATATAATACCTGGATAAAAGTTCATATTAGATTGATAGTCAAGTTGAAATGCCACAAATTTTCACCCCCAAGATACAGAATTTGGTTGGACTGCCGTGTATTCAAGGGGTTTCACTCAATTTTTAATTCTATAAAAGTCAAAATATGTAGCTTTAGTAAAGCAACTGCATACCTTATCCTTCACTGATATCCTTTGAATGTTCCTGGCCTTGGATAGAAAGTTTAAGGAGATATTCTTTTGTGGGAACTATGATGGATGTAAACGAATCAAATCAAATATCACTGTGTTCAATTGGAAACCATGCTATTATGGTTTTTATATTACCAGAAAAAAATCTTCTCAGATTCCATATATTTCTTACAGATATACAGAGTCTCTGATATGGAACTTGTGAGAGTGCTTCCCAGCGCAGATGATGAGGTTAATGTAGCTTGTTTCCATCCTTCAGTTGGCGGTGGCTTTGTGTATGGTACCAAAGTAAGTGATAAATTACTTAGATTTTTTGTTTCTAATATTTCACATCATTTTTTTCCTTTTTCTATGCTGATAGTCGTTTACTTGCAATAATGCTAGGAAGGAAAGCTGAGAATTCTTCAGTGCGATACTTCCCATGGCTTCAACAATGGGGGATCCTGTGGTCCCAATGACAACAACATATTTGAGGTTAGGAAGAATTAGATTTGAAATTTTTTGCTTGTCTTAATATCTTGTTTGTTTAAGGATAAATCAAGCTAAGGATGAATAATTGCATGATGCTCATTGAGGGAAAATCTTTTTTTAGTCGTGTAAGTTTGCCCATTGTTGGTTTCAAGACCCTCCACTTTCCCGAACTGAATTTCGCCCTGTTAACTTTCAAATCCTACTTTTTAGTCGTTTGACCAGCTACTACAGGTGAGCAACCAATTTTGAGCTAACATGACATTTTTTCAATTTCTTATATTTTTTGTATTTTGAATTTCGTCATGTTAAACTTTTGAAACCGATTATTAACCCGCTGTAGCCGGTCGAAGGACTAAAAAGTTGAATTTTGAAAGTTAAGAAATTCAACCCGGAAAAATGAGCAAACTTACAGGACAAGAAAATACTCTGTTCATTGAAGATTTTAGCATGAGTTATATGCATGTAAATATTTTACGACAATTAATGTCAAACAATCGTTTTAGTAACAGCTGCCATTTATCTTTACAAAAGGAATTCTTGTTCTAACTGAGCTTATGAGCGCTAGCATTGTTTGCAAGCTTATTAGGATTCATGCTATATCGATCCACTATACTGCCAATTGATCTTGATATTATGTCATGTCAGTATAGCCTCGTCTTACTATGCATTGTTTAGGTTATATTTTCTCTTACAATATGGTGTATTTTAATTCTTATAAACTTATGGTTTATTGGTTATAGGTTCATACATATGCTATGGAAGGCTGATTAGTGTCAAGTGAAGACAATTAGTTAAACACTTCACAGCTCGATGAAGGTTTGTTTTTCGTTTCCTAAAATATCATGGTTCGTCCTTTCTTGAGCTTTTTATTGGTACTTTTAAGGCCATCTATAGTTGTGCCACCTAAACTTTTGTTTTCGCTGCGGTACTCTGGTTTCAATTAAGTCTGAAAAAAACTAGTATGTCAAAGTTATTTGGACTCTTGTTCTCTTTTTGGTTGAAATATAATTCCGCCGTTGAAATGATATATCAATTGCACACCAGTTGCATAGAATGCAATCTTTATTTCTGATTTATTTATAATCTACAAAGATACGATTACGAATCACTTTTGATCCTCAAATCAAGGACCATATCAAATGTAAAATGTTTTTAGCAAAATTCATTAACATTCAGTTATAGGGGTGTAAATGAGCTGAGTCGAGTAGTGTCAAGTTCGAACTCGAGACTTGAAGCTTGAAACTCAACCCGAACTCGATTGAGTCCAATTCTTTTGCACTCGAGCTCGGCTGGATAACTTACATAACATATTTTTATTTTATATAATTAGAGTATATCTGTAAATAATTAGCATGTTATGGGTAAAACAGTTAAAATATGTTACTGAAGCTCATGAGCTAGCTCGACTCACTTAGATCCCGATTCGGTTACTGAAAGCTGAATTTTAACGAGGTGTGAGCATTGATGACATGTTTTCATTTTGTTCAGGGGGGTGCTGTGGAGGTGCACATGAATTGACGAACACACTTTTGCCAGCATCTCAACGGGATAGGGGGAGAAAATGCTCGGGCAAATTCCAGGGGTTTTAGTTTGAACTTTTCTGTGTACAGTACAGATGTTTGGTGCTAATTTGCAAACAAGTCCATGGCGGTTGGATGCTTGAAATGATACATAAATACGACTACTTTTTATATTTGATGAGAGAGAAAGAGAGAGAGAGAGAGAAGGGTGGGGGGAGAGAGAGAGAGAGCAAAGTGTTGTTTCAGTTCATCTTTGGATGGATGGGCTTTGTTGTAAATTACCACACTGGTTTTCCATGGGAAGAAGCGATTTTTCTTTTTAATTTCCCCCCTTCAAAAATATCTGTGTTTTATTATTGTTGCTGAAATTTTATGTGCCAAAAAATAAAAAACATTTTCTTTAGTTTGTAGTATTTTATATGGATTAATTACATGACAGCGGCATGCATTAAATTGTCCTATTTGTTTCCATGTCTGTTTTCTTGGTCGAATTTGCACGATTTCAAATCAGATTTAATTTTATGATCGGTCTAGTTTGTTGTACGACCAAACTAACAAACACAACAAAATTCTCTCCTTTTTTTCCGGGGAAAAGAGTCGAGTCGATCAGGCTCGACGATCGGAAGAAGCAAAACATAAGGATTTGGCTGAAAAAGCGGATGTCCTATTCCAGATCGAAAAAGAATCTCTTATATAGTTAGTGATCAAGGTGATCAAGTAGAAGCCACTCCTGCCCCGTTCCTAGGTTCAATTGCCGTTTCATCCACCGGTACTAAACTAACTCCATCAATTCCTCATCCGTGTACTTACTTATGCTAATTCTTGCGCCCCAGTTTCTGCTCCCAAGCAAGCCCGACCTCCTTCCCTTCCCATTTCGCTTGGTCTTTGCTCTATCGCGCTCGATTAGTTCGTTTTTGAACAGGAAGCTTCCACTTCAAGTCAAGGTACTGCTTTTGTGACATGTGTTTGGGGCGATTTAGCATATTCGAAATCGGTGTATCTTTGTCGATCGGCGGGTTTCCAGTGAAGCCATACTGGCGTTAGTTTGGGCAGCGGTCAAGAGTCTCCAAGTGCCATTCGAACAAAATATCAATGCAATCACTAATTTATTAACAGAACAATATGAAATTTTGCAATATTTTGGAATCACTGAATCCCCTCATAATGATCGAACGTGTTTGTTCAACCCATGTAGCCGAATATGAGCAATAATTGGCCCAAGATACTACGCTGTAGGATCACAAGGGTTTTATGGTCATTGTACATATACCAATTCTAGCTATAAAAATTTATGAAATTGTATAGAGTATGAATGAACAGTGACACCCTTTGAATTTTTTCCCTCTGTGATGCTTATTTGGTTTGGTCATGTAAATCTAATTTTTTTCATTCCCTTTGGGTAACGTTCATTGTTTGCAAATTGTGAAAATGTGTCATGGAAAATTCATCATCTTGTATATATATTTTGAACCCCGGACACCACATTTCTTCTGTTATATTGTGTGCAATTTATTCAAAGTTTGATATATCATATAGTTAAACAGGGCTAGAGGATTTAAATAAATAAAATATAAAAATTCCCTAGAGAAATGTAGTTCTTGATACACAGATTGTAACTTGGATCATCTTTTTATGAAGTGCTTGAAAACTAAGCCAGACCCTCTCCATTTGATGAAAGATTTAAAGAATCAAGAAATCATCATAAACTGTCAGAGCAATTTATCGTCTGGAGAATAACTCGACTTTGTTGAGATAGCAAGCAGACGCGGGATCCTGCAGGCAGCCACAGACGCTATCTTCGTCTTTGGGGAACGAAACTGGAAGGGGATGGTCTGGAATTATGCCAACCTTCACACAGAAAGAACATTATTTATGAAGCCTATGCATTATAAGTTAATGAATTATGTGTGTGTGTGTGTGAGAGAGAGAGAGAGAGAGACCTTATCAATATCAGTGTGGGCAGGCGTTTCATAACGAGCAACGGTTACAGCCAGGCCAGAGCCATCAGACAGCTCAAAAACCGATTGAATTTTACTGCACAAAAATTGATCAACAATTACAGTATGATTTGATTTAGCAAGAAGTTATACAAGAAAGATAAGATTACTCACCCTTTTCCATATGTAGGCTCGCCAACCAGAATAGCACGCTTGTTGTCCTTTAGAGCACCAGCCAATATTTCACTTGCACTTGCAGTCCCTTTGTTGACCTACAAGGGCATTTTGTCAAAACGAGGGCTCAATGAAATGAAAATGGCCCACAACTCAAGGAAGGGTAGAAAGGGGAAGGGAAGTCGATATCAAAGATTTCTATCACCTCATAGCATCAAAGATGAGCATCAAGTGCCATTTGGGTAAATGCATAAATCGCACATTAGCAATGGGACTTATGCAGTATAAATACTTAATACTCCCTCCGTCCCGGAATACCTTTCACAAGTAAGTGGGCACACTTTTTTAAAAGTGTAATAATGAGTAAAGTTTTGAGGGATAATTTTGTAATCATTTATGTATAAAGTAAATAAATTACTAGTTGACTTATGTGTGTGTGGGCCCAAAACTAATGACATTTTATGTAAAATTGTGAATATTGTAAGAATGGAGTTTATAAAAGATTTTCCATTTTAAGGGTGAAAGGTATTGTGGGACATCCCAAAAAGAAAAGTGTGAAAGGTATTGTGGGACGGAGGGAGTATACCTGTAAAGGGAGAAAGTTTTTTTAGTCCATAAGTTTGTCCATTTTTGCTATCAGAACATTTCCCTTTTCCAGACTTCCAAATTCAACTTTTCAGTCCTTTGACCGACTACAGTAGGTTAGTAACCCATTTTGAAAGTTAACAAGACGAAATTGAAAAATAAAAAATTGACACTTCAGCTCAAAACCGGATGTAGCCGGTAAAATGACTAAATTGTCGAATTTTGAAAGTTAATATGAAGAAATTCAATTCGGGAAAGTGCAATGTCCTGAAATAAAAAATGGGCAAACCAATAGGACTAAAAAAAAAAAAACATTTTGCCTCCTATAAATAAGGATAAGACTAGCCTACTAGTTTAAACACTTTCTGCATGTCATGGTTCCCCTTTTTTAATCTAATCAAATAATAAAATATTCAACATAATAGATTGATCCTCTATGATCAACAAAAGGTTTATGTAATCACTGGACACTCAGCTGGATATGTCAAAAATCGTGCTGAAAATGCATTGATGACTTGCAAAGCAAACACGCATCAATAAAAGCTAAAACAAGCCAAAAAAAAAAAAAGTAAACATAAATCAGTCAAAATGAAAGAATCGCATAAGTGCAAGCTCAACATACCAGCACAACGAGGGGTTCTGAAGCTGCTGCAGCTTTGCTTCCATCAGTGTCATATATATCTCTAACACCTCGACTATCGCAAATATATACAATCACACCCTTGTCCAACCTATTTACCACAGGAGTCGGTTAGAAGTTATGTATCTATGAGGACAGAAATATGAATCAAAAGGAAAAAAATCACAACACTACCAGTCTACCACTAACAGTACACACACACACACAGGGAGAGAAAGAGAGATCAGTCCGATTCCTCTATGCCACTTTTCGTATTCCACCATGTGTTCCACTACCTGGATCTTTAATACATGTATGTATCTTGTATGTACAGACAATTTATTATTCTTTTAACGTTTTAACCATACACGTGCTGTGCATCTGGAGTGTGGAACACAAAGTGTAATACCAAAGTTGTTACAGGTGATACCATGCTGAGAGAGAGATTCAAAATCAACTTCCACTCACCATATTTTTGCAATGTCAACTCCTTCAGGGAAGAGGCCACCACTGCAACAAAATTGTAAATTCAGAAATCCAGGTGAGAAAAATATTTCGGAGGAGAATGTTTAAAGCACGTCACCTATTATCCCGGAGGTCCAGTATGAAGGCATTTACGTTGTTTCCTCTCAGTGTTTCAATTGCTTCCCTTACAGCCCCTACAAATAAAATAGTGATGAGTGCTTAGAGCCACTGTAGAAAGGAGCGGCGAATCAGTATCTGCAAAAAATAGCCTTTAACTTATCATAGTCAACATATGCATATTGTATTCATCAATTTTAAGATAACTTATCATAGTCAACATATGCATATTGTATTCATCAATTTTAAGATAACTTATCATAGTCAACATATGCATATTGTATTCATCAATTTTAAGATAGTTTGATGCAAGGTTCGTGGGACAGACAGAGAGAAAGTGGCTTTGATTATATGTGCATAGACATTAATAAATAAGCAAAATGGTTAACATCAATTTTGGTCCCTAAAATTTACTTTGGGACCAAAAATGATATTATCCTAAGCAAAAGGGATGAAAAGAAACACTACAATGAGGAATATTATATACTCCCTCTGTCCCAATCTAAGCTTCCCATGGAAAAATTGCACGGAGATTAATGAGTATTAATATAAAATGAAGTGTAGTACAAATGTACAATTGATGTGATTGAAGAAAGAATAAATTGAAGTGTATGGATGATAAAGAGTAAAAGGAGTGAACATTGATGTAAATAAATGAAGTGTAGGGATAATTATCTGATGAGTGGGGTCACTAGCTTTCCAAAAATGGAATGGGAAGCTTGGTGTAGGACGCCCAAAATGGAAAGATGGAAAGCTTAGAGTGGGACGGAGGGAGTAATATATGTAAGTGGATGGATAATGATTTACATTAGTCCATTAATGAAAGCACAAAGAGGACAAGTTCAATTCGTGAAAAGTAGCAAAGAATACCAGAAGCATTTTGGTTGAACGATGTCAGTTTGATATATCCAATCAGGGGACCGTCCTTCCCGGAACCTGGAATTCTGCACACTCGTGACTTCACTGGATTTATTGAAACTTTCTCCCGTCTGAAATGCAGCAACTAGCTGATAGTTACAATTCGAAAATTCAAAATATATTTGCATTTAGTACACAAGTTACTCTCCATTGTCTTCAGTCTTAAATAAAACCCTATTGAGAAGTGCTAAGATCTATTTAGTCAACTTTTCAAAAAGAGTAGGTAGGTCTCTTTTGAACCAGGTTCACGTGAACTCTCTTCTTCAAAGTAATACTCCCCCTGTCCCCTACTTAATTATTCATTTTGTCATTTTTAGCCGTCCCTTACTTATTTACTCATACTTAAAATAGCAAAGAAGCATTTAATTATCCCCTCAAAACATCAAAATATTACATCAAATGTCATTACTTTATTAACACTAAAAAACAATTTTATTATTCATAAAGTAAAAAGTCATCACTACCCTCACTTTATTTCCCACAATACTAATAAACAATTCATACATTAAAACTTGTGACCAAAAGTTTGTCATTAAGTGGGAGACGGAGGGAGTACTATTTAGTATACGAAGTACCACGTTTTTTAAAAATGCTTGATTTATGTGTTATTCTTCTCAAAATCACTCATTGTGAAACTTCGTATACTTACTAAGTTCACCATAAAACTTTCGTGAACTAAGTTATAGAAGTTTTTGTCTTCCAAAAACCAAGTTCAAGTTCCATGTCTAGATAAGATACAAAATTTATAACTATGGAATTAAATGAAACAAATAAAATGTAGAAAGGATTTCTCCAAAAATCATATGCATACACTAAGGACAGGTGCCTTGTCTCAGAATCATGTCGTACAATTAGCTCCACTTTACTTCCTTCAGGCCCCCTGTTCACCATGTATAATTTCTAGTTAGATACAGTTCTTGAATTAGCAAATATTTCTAGTTAGATACGTATTTTCCTTTCCAAACCAGACAAAATATTTACATGGCTCTAAATAGAACTTCGAGATTTGAAGAACAGAGTTTATCAAAAACCAACATCTCACTTAAAGTACCATCAGCAACAAAAATGTTATAAGAGAAACTCACTGCAAACGTTCGGCAGCATCATATATTTCCATGTTTTCTGTACTCGTATCATCAATCGCAAGGATCAAATCTCCAGATAAAACTCCAGCCCTATATGCTGGACCTCCCGGAGCAGCCGAAACAACAATCACTCCAGAAGCTGTTTTATCTTTTGTAGGGTATCCAATAGACAGCCCTACTCCAGTAAGGGTATTTCGTGTTCCTGACTGCCTTCATAGGACATATTAACATGTTTTTACATGCATGAGAAACCAATAAAAGCCATTGCTTTCTTTTTATAGTGAGGAAAAGATCAACTCAAGATTAATGTAGAAAGATCAGTGCAAGAAGCCTGTACCCTCAGACTTTTAAACTTTTGAGGCTCCAAGAACCGGGTAAAAGGGTCACCCAGAGTAGCAACCATCTTCCTTATAGCGGCGTCTACATTTCAACATTAAACAGTGAAACAAACATTCATGGATATGAAGTAATTCAGCTAATGCACGAAAAACCAGAGGAAAATACTGCAAGTTCTGTCCTCAAAGATGCTTGCTACTATTGGTAGATCTCTAAAGTCTAAACTATCAACTTTTGTTTCGATAGGTCCTCACAATTTTTATTTTAAATTTTAAAAAGCCCTTCAAGTATTGAAATGCTGAGCTCACTCTAGATGAAATACACAACTTTTTGATTTATCTTAATGGTCATTTAAATAAGTACATATGGATATTAGTAAAATTAACGTACATATTATTTAACGGGCCAATTAAAGTGGATCGAAAAAATCTATCTTTTTTTCATCTTGAGGGAGCTCGTGGAATAAAATTCTGATAATTAATGGTCTTTCTAAAACAAACAAACAACAAAAAAAAAAAACATGGGCCCTATCGAAATAAAAGTTGATAGTTTTAGGGACTTGTTGATGCATTATGCATATTTTATCTGCTTGGAAAGATATGACACTCACAAGTCTCTTCTCTTGAGTTCATAGGTTCATTGCGAAGAGCATTTTCTCTATATTTAAACCAACTCTGCCCATTGAAAGTTTTATCAATGTAAGCACGGTCGATTGTTCTCCATGCCTCCAAAAAGAGAAGATTTTCTTCACTAAGGGCCACTGAATAACATTCAAAGCAAAGTACTAAGAAAACAAAAGGAGGGGCAAATCTAAGGGGGCGCTTGGTTCAAAATTCTTCAATGGAAATGCAAATGAGAATGAGTATGGAGTAATTGTAGTGGTTAATGATAATAAAAGATGATCAATTCACCTTCATCAATCTTATATGAGATTATGAAACTCAAAATAAGTTAATCATTACCCCATTTTGATTAACTACCTCCTCTACTATAATCATTTCTCCTCAATCATTTTATTATTCCTCAATCAACAATCAGTTTTTTATCCCCACTTAATTCAAGATCATAGCAAAACAAAAACACTAACATTATAACCATTATTTTCGTTGTAATTCACTATTCAATTATTCTCATTGCCAATTCCATTCAAGAATTTGAACCAAGCACCCCCTATGTAATTCCAATCTGAATTGAAGTTAATTAGCAGAACCAATAAACTCACAGGAAGGGCTTTTGGTGAAAGTGGCACCCAATGTCATGAAAATCATCACTCCTGCTATAAGATGGAGAGAAAAAGCAGGAAGAAAGTTGTTAAACCTTTCTGCACATTGTAGTGCTTTCTGAAGGCTGCTGGAAAATCTTTTGAGCCTGGTAGAGCGTTTGGTCTTTAGCAGAAAGAAACTACAATGTAGAAAAAATCTCTTATCGAGACACCAAAGTGACTGGAGAGAATTATTGCATCTGTTGCTCCTATCCCAAGACTGAGCTGAGAAACAAACTGTGGTATTCTGTTCTTTACTTGTTAAAGACCAGCACAATCGACTTCTACTTCTCTTTGTGGTATTACGATTCAAAATTAGAATCTGAAGGTGTTCAATAGAAAAAAAAATATATGTTTTCATTTGCTCCACAAATATCAATGTGCATGCAAAGTAGATGGATTACTTTAATTTACTATAAACAAATGTTAAACAGCTCAAATCATTCCTCATACGACATAATCAATTTCAAACGCTTCCTCTCACTAGTAAGCATAATCTATTACAAAGGAATTTAATTAGTTGGCAAAATTCTCATCACAACTAGCTACATTCTTATACATTAATCTTTCAAATGCATATTTAACAAATTAGTTATGCTCTCAACCCTTCCCCCCAACCCCCCAAAATTCTCATCACAACTAGGCAACAATTGGGCCATGTTTGTTTTGGGATTCACCCGGCTGGACGTGGGATGTTACGTACCCCGTCTTGTTCTAGTTCGGGATTTAACATACTGATTTTACCATCCAACTACATCCATACTCATATATCTTACCATCATTCACTCTTACACAATTGATTTGATATAAAGTTACATCCTATAATACAACAACACTCACTTTTCCTTTAAAACAACAACACTACCTTTTACATAATTGATTTGACAAGTTACATTGGACAAAAGTCAATTTACACTGTACATTGTTACCTACTCAGCTCTAATTGTGAAAATCTATCACAACTATGAGTCTATGATTAAGAACCCAAACCCTTTCATACCAGAATTCACATTCATCTTCAAAGCTACAACAAATAACAAGCCGAAAGTGAAAACATAAAAACAAAAAAGTTGGAATATGCAGAACTGGATTTCAGTTAAACAAAAAAATTAAGAAACGATTAAAACATTGTACCTCCGAACAGCTGGTCGTTATTCAACACAAAGTTCGAAAAATGTAGAAACTGCAGTTCAATTAAACAAAAAAATCAACAAAAGAAGGTACCTCCGACGAAAAAACGGCGGGATTTCTGCGGGAATTGCTAACGGCGAGAAATGAGGGAGAAGTAAAAACGGAAGCACTTCCCAAAATTACTTCCATTTGATAAGTGCCTCTGTTTTTTCAGCCACAATTATAAGCAATGGAGGAAAAATGTTCTATGGCTTGATTTTTTTTTTTTTATTATTAATTCTCAAATCCCTATTTGGCCGCACTTGAAAGTGATTATAAGGGTGAAACAATTACATTTTTTTTTTTTTTGTGGGTATGGCTTTTCCTTTAATATACTATGTGTTCTTTTTCTTTTCTTTGTGGTGTTGTTCTATTTTTAAATTTTGAGATAAGGTCAAAGGAATGCGGTAAATTTTATGTGTGAAATTGTAATTTTGCAGTCTCTCTTTCCACCTTTCAAAGTGTAAAGAGTGTACGTAAATTATATTTCATCCCATCGTAAAATACTAAAAATAGTAATATATTTTAGTTAAAATTAATGTAATATTTCATTTATATTAGTATCATATTTTATTTATTTGTGATTATTTTATACACCATTTGTCCCCTTCAAAGGTGTACACTTATTTTTAAATTGTATTCACAAAGCAACTCCTTACAAATGATAAATCAAGACAACTAGAAACGCAATGAATTGAAACGAATAAAGAACTCAAAGAAAGAACACGGGATTTACGTGGTTCGATCAAATGATCTACGTCCACGGAGGATAGAAGACTCTCTTCACTAATCACAAATGAAAGTTACAGATTACAAGTATTCACTAAGCTTGATCTCTCAAAACTCTCAAATTCAGTAACCTACAACCTATGCACTAGATGGTGTATTTATAGATGTACAATGCATTGGATAACCGCCACTAACCAACTAACTAACTAACAGAAAAACCAGAATTAACTAACTCTGAAAATCTAGACTTCAGCGGAGTTGTCTCAGCAGACTTGTCTTCAGCAGACTTGGCCCCCAACTCTCCTGAACTGACTTCAGATAACTTGTCTAGCAGAGTTGTCCAAACTCATCAGCAGAGTTGTCCAAACTCAATAATTTCAGATTAGTTGACTCCTAATAAGACCACTAAACCTTATCAGTTGAATTACTCCTTAACTCAACTTTGCTGAACTCCAAGATCAGAACAATAACAACTCTTCTGATAGATAGAATTAGATGACATCCAATATTGCATTAATCCTAACAATTCTCCACCTTAATGCAAGATTGCCTTCTTCCCAGCCCTCCTCAAGGCTGTTTGTCCATTCTCTTCTTAATGAACATCCCAGGTGCTAAGGTTTACCAACTCCATGCAATGATTGAACTTATTGCTTGGTAATGCCTTAGTCAACATATCAGCTGCATTCTCTTCTGAAGCTACCTTCTGAACTTCAACAATGCTCTTCTCCAAGATGTCTCTAACAAAGTGTAACTTCACATCAATGTGCTTTGACCTCTCATGGAACACCTGATGTTTTGCTAGATGAATTGTACTCTGATTATCACACAGCACAGAAACACTTTTCTGAAATATGCCAAAATCTCTCAGAATGCCCTTCAACCACATTGCTTCCTTCACAGCTTCTGTTAAGGCTATGTATTCAGCTTCTGTTGTGGATAAGGTCACCATAGATTGTAAAGCTGCTCTCCAGGTGATAGCAGTGCCATACAATGTAAACACATAACCAGATAAAGACTTCCTTGTATCTATGTTTCCAGCAAAATCAGAATCCACAAATCCAATCAAAGGTCTCTTGGTATCAGCTGATTTTTCAAACAATAATCCTAAGTTTTCTGAACCATTCAGATATCTTAGAATCCACTTTAAAGCTTCCCAATGTAGCTTTCCTGGATTTCCCATGAACCTACTCACCATACTAACAGCATAGGCAAGATCTGGTCTGCTACAAACCATAGCATACATGAGACTTCCTACTCCATTTGCATAAGGAACAGTAAGCATCTGCTTCTTCTCTTCAGCTGTTTGAGGAGATTGCTTGGCTGACAACTTAAATTGCTGGCCAAATGAGGTACTAACAGGTCTGGACTGGTGCATAAGGAATCTTCTCAACACGATGTAACCTTTCTGGGACACGAACAACTTCCCTGCTTTCCTGTTTCTGAGAATATCCATGCCTAATATTCTCTTGGCTTCACCCAAATCCTTCATCTCGAACTTGCTACTCAGCTGCTGCTTCAGCTGGGTAATCTTTCTCATACTCTTGATAGCTATTAACATATCATCTACATAGATCAGTAGATAGGTGCTCTCTAGATAATCTTGTTTACCAATATATACACATCCATCATATTTGCTTCTTAAGAAACCAATAGAAAGTATGAATGTATCAAACTTTCTATACCATTGTCTAGGACTCTGCTTGAGCCCATACAATGATTTCTTAAGCAAACATACCTTACTTTGAGTTTCAGGCATGATAAACCCTTCTGGTTGATGCATATATATTGTTTCAGCTAGTTCTCCATGTAGGAATGTAGTTTTAACATCTAGCTGATGTAACTCAAGATCATCTTGAGCAACCTTAGACAAAAGTAATCTTATTGAACAGTGTTTAACAACAGGAGAGAATACCTCATTGAAGTCTATGCCTTCTCTTTGTGTGAATCCTCTTGCCACCAACCTAGCCTTGAATCTGATCTGCTCTCTAGCACCACCAAATCCAACTTCAAGCTTCTTCTTGAACAGCCATCTACAGCTAACCAACTTCTGGTTGTCTGGCTTCTCCACAAGGATCCAGGTCTCATTCTTCTCTAAGGATTGCAACTCTTCTGACATGGCTGCTATCCACTGCTCTCTTTCAGGACTGGTGATAGCTTCCTTATAGTTTCTTGGCTCATAATGCTCCACCTCTTCTGCTGTGATCAGAGCATATGACACAAGATCAGCCTGACCAAACCTAGATGGGGGGTGAATCTGCCTCCTGAGCCTATCTCTTGCAAGGCTGTAATTTCTCAGATCAGCAGGGTTGTCCTCCATGGCCTCATCTTCTGAATGATCTTCTGGATCATCTTCTGGGACCTGTTCTGGAACAACCTCATCAGGGGTGTTGTCTCCTGTATCAGCAAAGTTGTCCACCTCCTCTGGGGTCAACTCTCCTGATGTGGGAAACTCCACCTCAGCTGAGAAACTCTCTTCTGACTCATTTACAATTCTTCCATCTAGGTCATGGGAGTTTCCATTATGAGGATATCCCATTACCTTCTCATTAAAATCAACATCTCTGCTGATTATCACTTTCTTATGACCAGGTTCAAGGCACCACAGTCTATAGCCCTTGACACCTATTGGATAGCCAATGAATATACATTTCAGAGCCCTTGGCTCAAGCTTATCCTGTCTAATATGTGCATATGCCTGACATCCAAACACTTTAAGTTTTGAATAATCAGACAACTTGCCATACCAGATCTCATCTGGGGTTTTACCTTCTAAAGCATATGAGGGAGTTTTGTTTATCAAGTAACAGGCAGTACATACAGCTTCTCCCCAAAAGCTTTTAGGTAATTTAGCATCAGCTAACATGCATCTGACCCGTTCTAGAATAGTCCTATTCATTCTCTCAGCTAATCCATTTTGCTGTGGATTAAGAGGGACAGTTCTGTGTCTAGTAATGCCCTTCTCTTTACAAAATTCATTGAATTCAGCTGATAGATACTCAAGGCCATTATCTGTCCTCAAATGTTTTAAGGACTTTCCTTTCTTGTTCTCTATCTCAAGTAGCCATTCTTTGAATTTTGTAAAGGCCTCACTCTTCTGTTTGAGAATGAACACCCAAACTTTTCTAGAATAGTCATCTATAATTGACATGAAATACTTACCTCCACCAATGGTTTCAGTTCTTGATGGCCCCCAGACATCTGAATGAACATAATCCAGCAGCTCCTTTGTAGTGTGCTTACCCTTCTGGAATGACTTCTTCTTGGCCTTGCCAAGAATGCACTGCTCACAGAACTCCAGGCTTTTGAATGTCTTCTGGTGGAATGCCCCCTTCTTGGATAACTCCATCAGACCTTTCTCACCCACATGTGCCAGCCTCTTATGCCAAAGCATAGCATCTTCAGAACTCATGGTAACATCAGCAGCACCTGTGATTGTCTCACCAATTAAAGAATATAGACCATTAGATTTCTTCCCTTGCATCACTATTCTATCAACTTTGGTGACAAACAAACATCCTTTTTCAGTCTTGAATTCATAACCCAAAGCATTTAGTGTGCCAAGAGATATAAGGTTTCTCTTCAAATCTGGAACAAATCTGACATTGGTCAGGATCACATGTTTATCATTAAACATCTTCACCCTCACAGTGCCAATACCCCTCACATTGCAGCTTTCATCATTACCCAACAGAACTGATCCACCATCCATCATTTCCAGGTTTTGAAACCAAGATTTGGTGGGACACATATGGAATGAACATCCAGAATCCAACACCCATTCATTAACAAGTTTGCTATCTGTTATGCTCATGACTTCTGCACTATCATATCCTTTTGCCTCTGCTACATCAGCTTTGGCAGGATCAGTAGACTTCTTATGCTCAGGACAGTCTTTAATGAAATGTCCTTCTTTATGGCATTTGTAGCAAGCTCTGCTCTTGGCTACAAACCCATTCTTCTTTTGATTTGGCTTGGCATGAAACTTCTTGCCTTGCCCTCCTTTCTTGTCATTCTTGAGTTTGATATTAAGACCCTCAGCTTGGTTCTTGGTCTTCTTGGTTGAGTTTGCTACATGTAAACTCTTAGTTTTCAGAATAGACAAGACTTCTTTGAATTTTGCCTTACCCTCCTTGGTAATCAGCAAAGCATCCTTGAAGCTATCATATGAAGGTGGTAAGGACTCCAAAAGTAGAAAAGACTTCTTGTGATCATCTAAGGTAACTCCAACATTTTCAAGATCATCAACAGCTTGCATGAACTCTAATAACTGCTCATCAAGGGTCTTATCATCAGTCATCTTAAAATTGTTGAGCTTCCTCTCCATAAACATCTGGTTTGACAAAGATTGTGTCAAATACAGATCATCAAGGGTCTCAAATACAGCAGCAACATCCTTCTCCTTCATAACTTTCCTGAACACATTGTCTCCCAAACTTAGAACAACAATGTTGTAAGCTTTTTCCATAAGCTCTTCTTTCTTGGCCTGGTCTGCATCGGATGCAGCAGGATCAAGAGGAGTGAGGGCCTCTTTCAGCCCATGGTGTGACAGCAGAGCCTTCATCTTGGCTTTCCATAAGCCAAAATCTGTCTTACCATTGAATTTCTCTATCTCCAACTTCACAGAGCCCATTTCTGATTCTTGACTTTATCTTCAACTTCCCACAGACGGCGCCAATTGTTACGGAATTGTATTCACAAAGCAACTCCTTACAAATGATAAATCAAGACAACTAGAAACGCAATGAATTGAAACGAATAAAGAACTCAAAGAAAGAACACGGGATTTACGTGGTTCGATCAAATGATCTACGTCCACGGAGGATAGAAGACTCTCTTCACTAATCACAAATGAAAGTTACAGATTACAAGTATTCACTAAGCTTGATCTCTCAAAACTCTCAAATTCAGTAACCTACAACCTATGCACTAGATGGTGTATTTATAGATGTACAATGCATTGGATAACCGCCACTAACCAACTAACTAACTAACAGAAAAACCAGAATTAACTAACTCTGAAAATCTAGACTTCAGCGGAGTTGTCTCAGCAGACTTGTCTCAGCAGACTTGTCTTCAGCAGACTTGGCCCCCAACTCTCCTGAACTGACTTCAGATAACTTGTCTAGCAGAGTTGTCCAAACTCATCAACAGAGTTGTCCAAACTCAATAATTTCAGATTAGTTGACTCCTAATAAGACCACTAAACCTTATCAGTTGAATTACTCCTTAACTCAACTTTGCTGAACTCCAAGATCAGAACAATAGCAACTCTTCTGATAGATAGAATTAGATGACATCCAATATTGCATTAATCCTAACAAGCATAAATATTAAGTAATATAATATTAAATGTGTAGTGGATAGTTGAGGTAGGCAGGGAGGGAGAGGAAAAGAGAAAATATAGAGATGGTAAATTTTGTCAAATAAAAAAAATGTAAACTTTAGATTGAGAAGAAAAAAAAATGTATACCTTAAAGAGAGACGGAGAGAGTATAAACTAATAGTGCTCAATTATATTAATTTACATTTAAGTTAAAAGATAATGTCATATTTTAGTTAAAATTGAAGTGATGTTTTATTCATGTGTCTTGATGCAGGTTGCAGTTGATGCACATGATATGTCGTTAGTTTATTAATTTGATTTGCATTTTTTTTTTATCATTACTTGTCAGATTAACTCTTATAAACTATATTCATGTACAAATACGATTACAAATTGTATATATAATTTGTTTTCCCTCTATCAAATTGTATGTGTAATATGCATGTATGGTTGCCATGGATGTAAACATGCTCAAATCGTAACCGAAAACCGCCGAACCGGCGGTTTTTAACCGTCGGTTCCGGTTAAAAAACCGAACCGTAACCGAAAAATGGCAGTTCGATTTCGGTTTGAAATTTTGACAAATCGCAAACCGCCGGTTTGGCGGTTTTTTTAAAAAAAAAAAAATATATATTTTTTTAATACACAATTCTTCTATTTTTAATGTATAAATTTAAGTTATATCATTTTTATTCAATTTTAGTAATGTATTTTCTAAAAAATGAGTTAAAATGAATAAAAAACGAGCGAA
Organism: Galeopsis tetrahit; assembly: GCA_963675135.1. NCBI lineage: Eukaryota > Viridiplantae > Streptophyta > Magnoliopsida > Lamiales > Lamiaceae > Galeopsis > Galeopsis tetrahit. The sequence goes on from OY776124.1 coordinate 48,373,357, forward strand.
AATAGAGTGAATAAAAAATCGGCGGTTTGCCGGTTCGGTTTCGGTTCCAATTTTCGGCAAACCGTAACCGCCGATTTTTAACCGTAACTTGCGGTTTTCGGTGGTTGTGCATGTCTACATGGATGTATATCGGATTGGTCCTAGCTCTATATGGCCAGCCCAACAGGATCACAGACTAAACGGGTTAGGGCCTTAACCGGTTCATACGTAACGGTTCTACAATTGTTGGGACCTAATCCTAACCGTAGCGGGCCCCAGGCTAAACGGGCCACTAACGGGCTATACTAATTTATTTTTTCTTTTAAAATTAAAGGTCTCAATTGTCATGTCCAACAAGTAAAAAAAATAGAAAAATATATAATTAGTTAATGATCGATAAATGAAAAAATAAAAGTATGATAATGGGTTGCTCAATGCTCATAGTTATGGCTATGGGTCAAATGACCAAAATTTATTCGCAAGTTGTTTATTAAAATAAAAATAAAAAAGGGTAACAACTCGAGCTAGCGGGCTAACCGGTCCAGTTCGAAAAAACTCAGATTTAAACGAGTCTGTGATTCATGAATCCTAACCCTACATTTTTCAGGGTTAAACGGGCTGGCCCGATTAGCCTGACCCTGATAAACATCTCTAGCCATGTAGTATATATTAGCGAAAAATTAAAAAGATTAGTTTTCATTATTACTAGTACACATGTGGTGTGCAGGAATACAACCACAAACTTCGACAAATCTACTTAACAATGAGAGCTCTCATAAATAACTTGTGAGTCAAACAATTGACATATCTTTTGGCAAAATTAAAAGGAAAAAAAAAGGCAAAAATAGTTATCATTGCACTAAGAAACCATTGGATTACACTCATTTAGATATATGGGACCTACAAGGACTGAAACTCATGGTAGAGGCAAGGATGAAAATATCCGGAAATATCCCCGATATATCCTTGATATATCCATTTTTCGGGGTCACCGATATCGATATTGGGAAGAACCGATATTTCCACGATATTTGTAAAAAAATTGAAAATATCGATAAATATCGGTAGACAATAACAATATCGAGCATAATATCGGTAAAATATCGGGAAAATATCGAAAAATATCGAAAAATATCGAAAAATATCGAAAAAATGTCGATAAATTTAGAAAAATATCGATAAATGCCATACGAAATAACATTGTATATTATATTTTATATAAATTTATCATTGATATAAGATGTATTCAAATTATGTTGTTGATTTTATGTACTAAAGGATTGTTATTAAATTTTTACAATTTTTAAAATTTATCGATATCGATATCGAATATCGATATATCCGTCGATATTTCCATAAATTTAAGGTCTCGATATTTCCACCGATACCGATATTTTCATCCTTGGGTAGAGGTAGATACTTCACCGGCTTTTTTAATAAAATATTACTATTTAAAATTTAAATTAATAGAATATAATTCTTCGGTGATGGTTTAATGAAATAAATAGAAACGCCAGATGAAAGGACGCTCAAAGGAGACAGAATCTGAAAAATGTCAGAAATATTGCAGATGGATATTGGAGAGTGAAGGGCGCCAATAGCATTGGCAACAATGGAATCTGGACGTGGGTGGGTGGAGAAAGTTGGGACAACTTTTTAATAAAATACTCCCTCCGTTTCACAAGTGTTTGAACCATAAGATGGACACACTTTTTAGGAAAAAATTATAATGAGTGAAGTGTTGAGGCCTGAGGGATAATTTTATAAAATTATATGTATAAAGTAGAAAGGTGATTGGAAAGAGAATAAAAGTAGTACTAACATTTTGTATAAATATGTGGATATTGTGATGGTGGAGTTTATGAGAGAGTTTCATTTTATGGGTGTGTAAATAATTATGGGAGTAAATAGAATATAATAAAATAATAAATAATGTATTTACCAAAAATAAAATGGATAATATATGGGTTGGTCTGCTATAGACTCGAGTGCATGTTGTGCACCCTAGTCCATGTTGCACTTTTCAGTTTACTGACTTACACTTTTTGGTAAATGGTGTTGCACTTTTTAATTATTAAACTGTATAATAATATTTTTAGTAATAATTGAAAAGTGAAACACCATTTACCAAAAAGTTTAAGTCAATAAACTGAAAAGTGCAACATGGAATAGGGTGCATAACATGCACTCGAGTGCATACTAGACTTTACCATAATATATTGTTGAAATTGAATACTACTCCCTTTGTGTCTCAGAAAAATTAAACTGAAAATTTTGTACTTTTCAATTTGAGCAAATAAAATTTTATTAAATATTTTATTTAAATATAAATTGAGACCTTTATCCAAATTTCAATTTTCTATTATTTTCAAATTAATTTATTTAGTATTTACTTTTTTTTCTTTAAACTTAAAAGACTAAATTTGATTTTTAAAATGACTAAAATTAATAAGTTATAAGATATATGATGTATTTTTATAAAGTTAAAACTTAAAGGATTTATTTTGAAATAATTCAAATTTATAGAACTAAAAAAAATATTTTCCCTATATAGGAGAAAAAGTAATTTCATTTATATAAAATTGAGAATATTATGAGGGTGGTGTTTATAAAGAGTTTTCCATTTTTAGAGTGTGAAAGTTATTATGGAACTTCCGAAAAGAAAAGTGTGAAAGTAATTGTGGGACAGTGGAAGTAATATATAGTAAAACAGAGGAAATAATAAATATTATTCACTCCTTTGCACACTTACCTTATTTGTCCGTCCCATAATTATTTGCACACCCATAAAAGGAAACTCCCTCATAAACTTCACCATCACAATATCCACATATTTATACAAAATGTTAATACTACTTTTACTCTCTTTTCAATCACCTTTCTACTTTATACATACTCCGTATAACTTTATAAAATTATCCCTCAACACTTCACTCATTACTATAATTTTTTCTTAAAAAGTGTGTCCATCTGTTCAAACACTTGTGGAACAGTATTTTATTAAAAAGTTGTCCCAACCCACCACGTCCAGATTCCATTGTTGCCAATGCTATTGGCGCCCTTCACCCTCCATTATCCATCTGCAAAATTTCTGACACTTTTCAGATTCTGTCTCCTTTGAGCGCCCTTTCATCTGACGTTTCTATTTATTTCATTACACCATCACCAAACAATTATATTCTATTAATTTAAATTTTAAATAGTAATATTTTATTAAAAAAGCCATACTTCACGGCTCTGATTGATGATCATAGCAAAAAAAAAAAAAAAAAAGTTTGGGTGTTTACCTTGAAGTATAAGAATGAAGCATTCACCAAGTTCAAGGAGTGATTGAATGAACAAGAGAATAAAAGACAGAAGAAAGTGAAACATCGAAAAATATATAATGGTCTTGAGTATCTATCAAATGATTTTCTAAAGTTCTGTAGAGCTAAGAGGATTACGAGGCATAGAACTATTCCAGACAATCTAAAACAAAAGGGATTAGTTGAGAGGATGAACATAACAATTCTTGAGAGGGTGAGATGTATGTTATCAGATGCAAAGTTACATAAGTCATTATGGGATGAAGTTATGAATACTACATGTTATTTGATAAATAAGGCACCATTCTCAGTTGTTGATCTAAAGACACTAGATGAGATCCGGTATGAAAAACTCTTAAGATTATTCTAATCTAAAATAATTTGGTTGTTCAGCGTATGTACACTCAGGGAAGATAAGTTAGAGCCAAGGACATTGAAATGTATCTTCATTTGTTATCCTAAAAGAGTATAAGGGTACAAGCTTTAGTGTTTAGAACCTAAAAAATTAAAGAGTTTTATCAGGAGAGATGTCACATTCAATAAACAAGAGATGGGTACAAGTATCTTAGAAATGGTTTAGACTTAGTTGAGAATGTTTTAGATGAGAACTTCAGTTGAAGTGGAGTTAGGTGGGACTTCTAATAGCGGAGATGACCAAGAGATTTATTCAACTAAAGAAGGCCAAACAAATGTAGTTGAGGACAACTCAATTAAATTAGATTCAAATGAGATTCAAGCTTAAAATTTGAGAAATTGCAGCTTAACCAAAGATAGATAAATGAGGACAGTAAATTCACCTCAAGATTTAGACATGTTGATCTTGCCTCATATGCACTGTTAACAACTGAGACTGTAGAGTATAGTGAGCCAAGAAACTTTTAAAGAGGCTCTACAAAGTGCAGATAAGGAGAAATAATTGTTGATAATGAAAGAAGAGATCTCTTGAGAAGAACAAAACCTATGGTTTTGGTGGACAAATAGAAGAGTCATAAGATTGTCAGTTGTAAGTGGATTTTCAAGAATAAAGTTAAGGTTGAGGCTAAAGAGAAGATAAGATTCGAAGTCAGACTAGTTGCAAGAGGTTTTACTCGGAGATAATGAATCGTCTTTAATGAGGTTTTCTCACCTGTTGTAAAATAATGTTCAATCACACTCTTTTTGTCAACTGTTGTTCAAGAAAACCTGAAATTACAACAGTTAGATGTGAAGACTACATTCTTGCTAGAGATCTAGTAAAAACAATCTACATGGGCCAAGCCAATGGATTCATTCTACCTGGGAATGAGAACAAGGTATGTTCGTTGAAGAAATCACTTTATAGGCTAAAGCAAAGTCCCAGTTATTGGTACAAGAAGTTTGATCAATTATGACTTATGTGGGATTTTCTAAGTGCAAATATGATAATTGTGTCTACTTAGAAAGGAAAGGAAATAAGGTATTGACATATCTTCTGACTACTGTTATATGTTGACAATAAAAAGGAGATAATATAAAAGAAAAGAAACTTAAGACCATAAGCTCACATGTTGAGCCAGAGGCCGGAACACCATTAAAACCTTGCCTGGAAAAACCCTCCTTAGGGACAAAACTCAGGTCAAGGAAAAAGGTACGTTCATCTAAAGATATATGTCTATAAAACACAGAGTACAAATCATTGTGCAGGAATATGAGTAAAAAGTTCGGGGGGTAACCCCTCCAAAAACAGTCAAGGTCTGTCTTGGCCATAGCGTCCGCCGCCTGATTGGCTTCCCTGAAGACATGTGAGTATCTGATGTGCATGTCCTGCGTAAGAGGGTGGATCTAGCTCCAAAGACCCTGCAAACACCAAGGAACGGAAGACTTGTAACTCTTAAAAGTGTGAATCGTGAGGCCCGAGTCCGATTCAATCCAAAGGAAGTGCCAACCCTGATCATGTGCATACTTGATGGTCATAAGAGCAACAGCCAACTCAGCTTCAAGGGGAAGGCCCCAGCCCACCTTAGTGGCAATTGCAGCCACGAAGAATCCCCTAAAAGTCCTAAAGATCGCCCCTGCATGAAGATTACCCGGGAAAGAAGAAGCACTGTCGTCCGTGTTAACTTTATACCAACCCGGATCCGACGAAAACCATATCACATAAGAACCTTGTCTGTTATAGTTGATGACATGCTCATTACAAGTAAAAACACTTAAAGGATAAAGATCTCCGAAAACCAAACTGGATACAACTTTTGAGATGAAAGACTTTGGGGATGCAAAGATAATTCTAGGAATGGATATTATTAGGGAAAATAAGATTGAAAAAATGTTCTTGTCACAAAGAGGTTATATTATGGAGGTGTTGAAGAGGTTCGATATGCATGAAAGCTAGACTATGAACACGCCTCTTGGGCAACAATTCAAACTCTCAACTAATCACTATACTAAAACAAATGAGGAAAGAATGCAGATGACTGGTGTTCCTTACTCAAGTGGAGTTGAGAGTCTCATATATGTTATGGTATACTCTAGACCTGACTTGGCCTATGCAGTTAGCATGGTTAGTAGATTCATTAGTGATTCAGATAAATTTCATTGAGATGGGTTGAAGTGGATTCTTAGATATCTCAAGAGAGCATCTAATCTATGTGTTGTGCAATAATTTGCACAGTCAGATTGTATATCCCGTGGATTAAATATTCGGGATTTCGATCCAGTATGAATGATCCTCGAATGTAATGTCTTCTTGGAATTAGCCTCTCGAGAACCTGCAAAAAATACGCCGGAGGGGAGTCCGGCGCGGACACTCCGATGCTTAAGTCAGTAAGCGTATTTTCGTATTAGGTAAGGACTAGAGAGTCCTCTGATCGTCAAAGAGATCCTCAAGAGGTATATGAGTATCAAGTAAAAGACTCAATGTGTAAAAATGATGTTAGAGATCGTCCACTGTAAATGTACCTAAGCTTGCCTATTTATAGAGGAATTCTACCTGAGGGGAAGTTAGGTTTTCCCCTTATCTCGGATCTGCCACCTTTTTCTCTCTTTGAATTAGTCCACCTGCCTTTGAACTCCCAATCCCTGAAAAGACGCAACCACTTCCTCCTCTAGATTTCAGTCGCTGAGTAGAGGAAGAATGAGTCTTCCTCTATCCGATCTTATCCCGTTTTATATGGAATCTCTCCTAAACTTTCGGCCAACTAACCTCAAGTCATTTTAAAAAGATCTAACCTCTCTAACTTTATCAAATACATGTACTAACTGGTGTTCCCAAATGTACTCGTCATTTGGGGATCAGCCCAATAACAGGTTAGGTGTTATGGTCCAGCGACTCGGCTGGTTTTCCATGGCTCCATTCTTTCGTCGGTAATCTTGCTCTCTCGAGCTCCTCTAGTACTTCTAGGTTCTCCAGCCCCTCCTCATGAGCTCATTATTCGTCATAGAACAGGTAAACTGACTCATACCAGCAGCATTATTAGATCTAAATTTCACCATCTACCGAGAGGGTAAAATTACTCATCAAATTCCTCAGGGACCTCGCATCCTTCATCCGTTCTCAGGTAATTCGATTTCTAATATGCCTCATGGTCCTGGACCTCCAGGTCTTGGTCATTCACTGCACGTCTCTTGATCTGAATCCTAAACCTCAAGGTCTTGGATAGTCGTCTCGGGTATTTCGATCTTTGTAATCTACAGATCCTCAATCTATAACAACCTCCTCCTCTAACTAGGGCAGTGTTTTCTTCCAACCTAATCAGCGGCTAGACGTCTTTTATATCATGGTTCTGATACTTAACTCAAGCCTTGGGAGCTCCTAAGAGGAAACTCCCTCGTTATGTTCTAGTTCAAGTTCTGGACTGACATGTAGATCTCCAGGTTTACTCGTATATCAATCCCGAATTGATCCTGTAAAGATACACCAAAAAGGGCCTCCAACACAGGCTCTCAAGTGCTCAGATAAGCTTCATAAGACTCAATTATATAATTTAAATATGAAATAATTAAAGAATGCAAATCAAGTCTCTTTTGAGCTCAAACCTGAAACTTGTACCCTCTCCAGGACCTCCAGTCTCGACAAGATGATTAGTCTCTCTAATCTCAAATCTAAGAAGACGATCATTTTCTTTGATCCTCGAACCTCTTACGTCCTCGCGAGCTCTGAAATTCTCCCCGGATCTCAACTCAGGAATATCAACTGAGGGGGTCGGCTTTTATCCCGATTCTAGGAGGCCTCCTCCTTCTTGGTCTTCCTGTCCTCAGGTTCTCTCCTCTTCTGCCCTCGAGGGCCTCGGTCAACTACGTAAACAAATTCTCTCAGATGTCCAACTTGAATCATTCTCTCAATTTCATCCTCCAAATGGTAATATTGATTGCTGTCGTGCCCATATTCATTGTGGAGTCTCCAAAATCGGTCCGACTTGGGCTTTTGAGGACCTCGGTTCCTCGAATAAGGGAATTTCAAATCTGGATGATCTCCAGCAACCTCCAAGACCTTTGTAGGTTCCAATCTCAGTTGGGTATATTTCTAAAACCTCCCTCGAGGCCCAGATCGGGATCCTCCCGCACTATTGCGGTTTCCTGTTCCTCTGGAGTTTCAGGGAGCTTCTGGGCTGGACCTCCTTGCTGTAGATTCTCTCTTCCTCTCTCCACTAGCTGGTTTCACCTCCAGCCTCTTGGCTTGCCTCACCTCTTCGAGGGTGAGATACTTTTCAGCTCTGAAGATTCTCAAGTTCTCTACCCGCTTCAGGTAATCAATCATCCTATCACCCACTCTAGTTTTCGGACTTATCGTTTTGTCTGTTTAGGGCTATTGGCCTTGATCTCAGGGACCTAAATAGGCTCAATCTTCACTTTCCATTTTCGAGCTTATCCCGAAATCCTCCTGGACTTGGATAGAATCAACCTATAATCTGAAATCTTCTGAACCTACCCAGAGATCCTCCAGAACCTGGATAGACTTAATCTATAATCTGAAATCTTCTGAACCTACCCAGAGATCCTCCAGAACCTGGATAGACTTAATCTATAATCTGAAATCTTCTGAACCTACCCAGAGATCCTCCAGAACCTGGATAGACTTAATCTATAATCTAAAATCTTCTGAACCTACCCAGAGATCCTCCAGAACCTGGATAGACTTAATCTATAATCTGAAATCTTCTGAACCTACCCAGAGATCCTCCAGAACCTGGATAGACTTAATCTATAATCTAAAATCTTCTGAACCTACCCAGAGATCCTCCAGAACCTGGATAGACTTAATCTATAATCTAAAATCTTCTGAACCTACCCAGAGATCCTCCAGAACCTGGATAGACTTAATCTATAATCTGAAATCTTCTGAACCTACCCAGAGATCCTCCAGAACCTGGATAGACTTAATCTATAATCTAAAATCTTCTGAACCTACCCAGAGATCCTCCAGAACATGGATAGGCTCAGTCTGTAATATGAAATTATATCTAAAATATGGAAACATGTTAATCGTGTGCAATAAAAACAATAATTATGTTAATCTTTGCTTCCAAAATCATAATCATCATCAACGTCTAATCATTAATTCTACATAAAGTAATCACAAGACTCAACATGTGAATTGCTTACTCATGCTTCTACAATTTCAAGTAATTCTCAATTCTAAGATCGTTTCTAGAGTATCAATCATATAAGCTTATGTGAATCATGCTTACTTCAATGGAAAAAATAAGTTCGTGTCATATATGTCAATATCATTAAAATATGCTCATAACAATATCAAATTACTATAAAAGATCTAATACTTTAGGCTCTATCAAACACCTGTACTAACCTGTAGTACCAATGCACTTATCATATCTCTGCCTCGTACTCCCACGTTTAGATTTTGGACCTCGAGGCCCTAAATACTCTTCCTCATACCTCCAAGTTTTGATTCTGGACCTCGGGGTCCTGAATACTCTGCCTCGTAACTCCAGATCCGATCCTGGGATCCTGGACCTCGGGGCCCTGAATACTCCACCTCGTACCTCCAAGTTTGGATTCTGGACCTCGGGGTCCTAAATACTCTACTGCTCGTGGAGGGGCACGAATGTTGTCATCCCCTGCAGCGGCGGGAGGTATCTCCTTGCCAGGTCCACTCCCGAGGGCTCCAGACGTGCCAATAATATCGCCCCCTATAGAGATAAGGGTGTCTCGAGCCTCTTCCATCAGGTTCTGACCTTTTACAGGTGCGGGGGACGGATTTGCCCCTGAAGAAACGAATACAAGTTATTTTCCCGAACTTCCCTAGAGTAGGCGTGATTGTGTTATTCCCTCCGCCCATAGTTCAAACAAATAGAAAATCATGAGAAGATCCCTTAGACGTTCCCACAGACGGCGCCAGTTGTTGTGCAATAATTTGCACAGTCAGATTGTATATCCCGTGGATTAAATATCCAGGATTTCGCTCTAGTATGAATGATCCTCGAATGTAATGTCTTCTTGGAATTAGCCTCTCGAGAACCTGCAAAAAATACGCCGGAGGGGAGTCCGGCGCGGACACTCTGATGCTTAAGTCAGTAAGCGTATTTTCGTATTAGGTAAGGACTAGAGAGTCCTCTGATCGTCAAAGAGATCCTCAAGAGGTATATGAGTATCAAGTAAAAGACTCAATGTGTAAAAATGATGTTAGAGATCGTCCACTGTAAATGTACCTAAGCTTGCCTATTTATAGAGGAATTCTACCTGAGGTGAAGTTAGGTTTTCCCCTTATCTCGGATCTGCCACCTTTTTCTCTCTTTGAATTAGTCCACCTGCCTTTGAACTCCCAATCCCTGAAAAGACGCAACCACTTCCTCCTCTAGATTTCAGCCGCTGAGTAGAGGAAGAATGAGTCTTCCTCTATCCGATCTTATCCCGTTTTATATGGAATCTCTCCTAAACTTTCGACCAACTAATTCCCCTCAGGGCCAGGTCTTCCTGATATCTCTCCCCTGAGGTCCTTGGGTGGAACTCCCTCTGGAGGGACACCCGAATGAGATTCTCTATTCTGAGGAGTCCTCTTTAAGCTCGTATCCTCTCATCAATCCTATCCTCTATACACGTGTCGACTTCTTACGAAATGACAATTTTAGGCCGCATCACTAAGTTTACTATTTGAAAAAACTAATAACCATGGATATATGTTGATCGTATTAGGAATATATATATTAAATATTATCTTAAGAATATTTAGTCAATATATTACCCTTAATTATAGGCTTGAATATAGGTTTCTCACTAGTATATATAACTCTTGTACAATTTACATTTAATTTGATGAAATACAATTTGTATTCTCTATATGGTATCAACGAGTCAATTGTCTCACACCCTGATCCATTAAAACACCGGCCGCCCCTCACCCACGGTTGTCCTCCGGCCACAATTGCCCCTCCCACTGCGTATACCAAACCCTCTTTTTAACCAGTTTTAAAACTGCCCCTCCCACTGCGTATACCAAACCCTATTTTTAACCAGTTTTAAAACTGCCCCTTTCCTCCCTCAACTCAATTCATCACAACAACTTCCAAACTTTCTCCTGTCAATTATAAAAAAAAAAAAAAAAAATCACAGCAACCCATTCCGCTGCTCTCTCTCTCTCAACCCAAAAATCCAACACATCCTGTGCATCACTTCGCCCTCTTCTCCCATGGCAGCCCCGGCGAACCCAAACTCACCATTCATTGCTTTCAATGTTTCTTCCCAGGCCCCCCTGAAACTCACCCCTACAAATTATGGGGCGTGGTCTCTTCAATTTAGCCTCCTTCTTATTGGCTATGATTTGTTCGGCTATGTTGACGGCAAACTCCCTTGTCCGTCCTCTACTGTTCCGGCGACCGAAAAGGATGCTCCGGCGAAACCCAATCCTGAATACTTGAAGTGGGTTCGACAAGATCATCTCATCTTCTCGGCCATCGTTGGATCTATGACACCTACCCTCATCCCTTTCGTTGCCTCGGCCAAGACCTCCTATCAAGCTTGGACCATCCTTGAAGGAATCTATGGTCGACCATCTCGGGGTCGAATCTTGGCCTTGAAAACTAAATTTCTTGGCCTTTCCAAAGGAACCAGATCGGTAACTGAATTTCTGATGGAAGTTCGCTCAGTTGTGGACGAATTAGCGTTACTTGGAGTTCCAACGGACGACGAAGACGTCACGCTCAGAGTTCATACCGGCATGGACGACACTTATCGTGACATCTCCTCTGCAATTCAGGCGCGCGAATCGTCAATTCCGTTCGAGGAACTCTGTGATAAACTCCTCAGCGCCGAAGCACAGATGGCGTCGCAATCTCCCTCGCCCCTGGCGCCGGCGTCGGCCATGGTCGCCGGCAGAAACTCCAATCGTCCGGCGCGACCCAGATCGGGTGACTCCCGCTCGCGCACATCGACGCAGAAGCCGTATCTCGGCAGCTTCCAGTATTGCCGAGCTCCGGGACACACGACGCGTAACTGCCCGGAGATTCCCTCCTCGTCGAACTAGAATTCCACCCCAGCGAGTCAACCCAGCCCTAACTCGCTGGGTCAACTCGGCGCATCCTCTTCCAGAAACCAGAATACACATCCTTCCAGGCCTAATTACTCGGCCAACTCAGCCTCTTCCTCTCACTCTAGCCCTTGGTTCCTAGACTCGGGTAATACTCACCACATCACCAACGACTTGACCAATCTTTCACCCCACTCTCCTTTTGTTGGTTCGGATAATGTGGAAGTTGGTGATGGTAAAGGTTTAAATATTTCTCACACTGGTCCCTTATCCTTTGATGGTCTTGATGTGCTTAGATTTCCTAATGTCTTGGTGGTGCCACACATGTCAAAAAATTTGATCTCTGTTTCGACCCTTTGCCGTGATAATAATATTGATATTACTTTTGGCCCCTCTTCTTTTCAGGTGCGGGATGGCCGCTCGGGGAGCATTCTCCTAGTCGGGAGTCGTATTAACAACCTATACGTATGGCCGGCACGAGTCTCCAAACCCTCTCCAACTGCCCTAGTTTCTCACCGTCTCTCTACCTCAGTTTGGCACGCCCGTCTCGGTCACCTATCTACCAAAATCTTGTCCCATACCTTGTCAAAATTTAGCTTACCTAGTACACCATCCAAACTGTTTAATTGTGATTCTTGTTGTTGCATCAAAAGTCATAAACTACCTTTCAATGACTTTAATATTGTCTCTTTTAATCCTCTTGATATTGTGTTCTCGGATGTTTGGGCTTCTCCAGTTATATCTCATGAGGGTTTCAAATATTATGTTTTATTTGTCGATCACTTCACCAAATACATGTGGATCTACCCCCTCAAACGTAAATTTGACGTTCTTTCCACATTCACCACTTTTAAATCCCTTGTTGAAACTTATCACCAAACCAAAATAAAAACCCTTTACACTGATAACGGAGGTGAATTTATTGCTCTTCGCCCATTTCTCCAAACTCATGGTATATCTCACCTCACTACACCCCCCACACTCCCGAACACAATGGCATGTCTGAACGCCGTCACAGACACATTGTTGACACGGCCTTAGCTCTTCTTCATCATGCTTCCATGCCCCTTAAATATTGGCCCTATGCTATTTGTACAGCCACATACATCATAAACCGTCTCCCCAAAGTCAATCTCAACATGCTATCTTCCTTCCAACATCTCCTCAAACAACCTCCCAACCTATCTAAACTTCGTGTATTTGGTTGTCTTTGTTATCCTTGGCTTCGTCCATACACAACCCACAAACTAGACCCTCGATCCATACCATGTGTTTTTATCGGGTATTCTCTTACTCAAAGTGCATATCTCTGTCTAGACCCTTCCACTCATAGAGTTTACACTTCTCGTCATGTCCAGTTTGTTGAACATTCCTTCCCCTTTGCCAAAATCCCCTCTCTTTCAAGCAATCCTTCAGATTTGGTAGATACACCCCCTGACTCTCCTGCCCTGATCAGTCCACCTCCAGATTTCGTAAGTTCACCCCAAATACCTAACCCAAACCCTATTCTGGCCCATCTGCCTGATACACCTCCAGGATTCATAGATACACCCGCCACACTTCCAGCGTCGGTAGATACTCCCGATACACATCCAGTTTCTTCACATACACATACTGCACCTCCAGCTTTGATAGATGCACCCGAAACACACCCATAATTGATAAATACACCCCAATCCCTCCCACCTCCCAAACTACTCCCATCCCACCCACTGTCACTTCCAACCCTCTCGTGCCGCCAAATGCTCCTCTACGACCCCCTGCACCACGCGTGGTCACCCGCTCTCAGAACAGGGTATTCAAGCCCAATCCGAGGTACGGTCTTACATCAATTTTGTCTTTTGATATTGAACCCAGTTGTGTTTCCCAGGCTTTAACGGATGAACGGTGGAGGGAAGCCATGTCCGCCGAATTTGATGCCCTTCTTAGAAATGGAACTTGGGACCTGGTTCCACCTGCTACCTGTCAAAATGTTGTTGGGTCCAAGTGGGTCTTTCGCATCAAGCGCAAGCCTGATGGCTCGTTGGACAAGTTTAAAGCTCGCCTTGTAGCCAAAGGCTTCCATCAACGACCGGGTGTTGACTTCTCTGAGACCTTTAGTCCGGTTGTCAAACCTGCCACTGTTCGAGCCGTCCTTAGTATTGCAGTCACTAGAAACTGGCCCCTTCAACAATTCGATGTCAACAATGCCTTCCTCCACGACACTCTATCTGACACTGTTTACATGGCTCAACCTCCTGGTTTCATTGACACAACTTTTCCCGCCTATGTTTGCAAACTACATAAATCTATCTATGGTTTGAAACAGGCTCCTCGTACTTGGTATTATGCTCTCAAAACGTTCTTGGAGGGAATCAGATTTATTCATGCACGATCTGACGAGTCTCTTTTTGTGTATAATAAATCTGGTGTGACTGCTTATTTTCTTGTGTATGTTGATGATTTAATTCTCACAGGAAACAACATAACCTTTCTTTCACAAGTGGCTAAAGATCTTGGTACGAAATTCTCAGTGAAAGATTTAGGCCCTCTTTCTTATTTCTTAGGGGTCGAGGTTCTCCGTACCAATAAATCGTGCTTTCTGTCTCAACGAAAGTATGTGACAGATCTGCTCACACGATATAACATGATCACCTCCAAACCGGTGCAAACTCCCCTGCCAACCTCAGCTCGTCTTGCACTATCTGATGACACTCCTTCAGCTGATGCCACCCAATATCGTCAAGTTCTTGGAAGTCTGCAGTATCTTCAACTCACTAGGCCTGATATTGCCTTTGCGGTCCATAAGTTATCCCAGTTCATGCATGCCCCAACTGCCACTCACTGGGGAGCTGTTAAACGTCTTCTACGATATTTGAATGGCACTAGAGATATGGGTATCACCTTGAAATCAGATTCGTCCTCCTCCTTACACTGTTTCATTGATGCTGATTGGCTGGCAACAGTGATGATCGTACCTCTACAAGTGCTTATATTGTATTTGTTGGAGCTAATCATATATCATGGTCCTCCAAGAAACAGAAATATGTTGCACGATCCTCTACAGAGGCCGAGTATCGTGCCATTGCTTCTGCTGCCTCTGAAGTTCAATGGTTAAAATCTCTCCTTCATGAGTTGAACTTCTCTGTGTCACCACTTCCTGTTATCTACTGTGACAATATTGGTGCCACTTATCTATGTTCCAATCCGGTCTTCCACTCTCGCATGAAGCACATTGCAATTAACTTTCACTTTGTTCGTGATTTGATAAAGACCTTCCAATTACGAGTCTCTCATGTTTCATCTGCAGATCAACTTGCTGATGCTCTAACCAAGCCTCTTCCTCGTTCTCGCCTACAACTGTTAATGTCCAAGATTGGACTCTCCTTCGGTGCTCCATCTTGAGGGGGCGTATTAGGAATATATATATTAAATATTATCTTAAGAATATTTAGTCAATATATTACCCTTAATTATAGGCTTGAATATAGGTTTCTCACTAGTATATATAACTCTTGTACAGTTTACATTTAATTTGATGAAATACAATTTGTATTCTCTATAGATCGAGTATGTTGATGTTGATTTTCCTAGAAGTGCTGATTGTAGAAAGTTATTAACAAGCTACATATTCACCTTACATGGAACTACTATCAACTAAAAATCTAACCTGCAATCAGTTGTGGCATTACCAACAACTGAATTTGAATACATAGTTGTGACTGAGGCAACTATTGAATCTTTTGGGTAAAAGAAATTACTAAGGATTTCAGGGTGAATCAAAAGTTTGTAAGGAATTGGTGTGATAATTAGAGTGTTATACACTTAGTGAAACATCGAGTGTTCAATAAGAGGTGCAAACACATCAGTGTTAAACTACACTTTGTAAGGGATGTAGTAGAGAAAGATCTGATATCAGTTGTGAAGATTAGGACTAAAGACAATGCAACTGATATGTTAACCAAGGTTTTACCAAGTGCAAAGTTCAAGTATTGTTGTGAGCTGGTAAAGTTGAAAGCTTGAGATGTACACTAATCTATATCAAATGATGGGGGTGTTTAGAGGAAGGGATACCACTAGTATATTTTAGGTGGAAAATTGATGAGTGATGATGTAAATGTAAGTCAGTTGAGGTTTTCTCAACCGATGACCGATGGGATGGTTTCAATATATAGTGTTGGCCAGGTTTATGCGAACTTGAGATCAGATGACTTGGGACAGTTGAGTGTTTGTTAGTTGGAGTCATATGAGAGTTTGTCAGTTGATTTTGTCTACTAAAGGTTTAAACAAGTGGGATTCAGGGGAGTTTTTATAGCTGTGTTTAGGGGAGTTGTCCAAAATGAAGTTTTCTGTTATGGGCAGTTATGTTAATTATCTTAGGTGGTTACAAATAACTTCTACCTATCTCATGTATATTACACGATGCAATTATATCTTCATATCATTAATTAATTGAAGTCTTAGTCAATTAGAGTGAGAACAATTGTGAACATTCTATAATGAGAGAAAGCAAATTAGAGATATTCACTTGAAGAGTTAGTGTTCTTGAGAGAGCTGATTTAATTCTTGGATCAAGTGTGGTTGTATCTTATATTAACTTTATTGATCTAGTGGGAAAGTATTCTGATGTAGTTCAATTTAATCAAACCACGTAAATCGTTGTTGTTCTTTTTTTTTTTTTTTTTATTTGATTGTTCTTAACAGGGTTATCTACAAAAATAAGTTTGAATTCATCTTTAAACTTGTTCTTGTTTATATGTTTAATGAATCCATAACAAAACCAAATATCATTTCATCTAAAAGATAACATTGGGTAGGGGAAAGTAGTTCTCAAGCACGTCCCCACTAGTGAAATGGTGACTGGTCCGTTCACTATGCATTTGAGTAGAGACATATTCAAAAGGCATAGAATTTAAGTTCTTCTAGCCCGCATGAACAATTTTATAATAAATAAATGTGCTCTTATTAAGCATGTTAGAAGTAGTGTGTTTATATTGTATGTGATTGTCACAAGGCTTGAAATGTCCCTCTCGCAAGGGAATTCATTATGGCGCTTTGGTAGCAAACAAGATGAGATTGGTTGATCAAATTCATACGTATGGCCTTGACACATGATCGTATTTTTGATCGATTATGAAGTATGTCCTAAATTCATAAAAGCCTATTAATAGTCGAGTGTGCGAATTATTGAAAGATGTGTTTGAAACAAACTTCCAGTGATACGTAGATCAAACGCTAAACGAGCAATTGGACTAAGACTTGTATGATGTTTATATAAGGAAATTAATATACAAAAATTATTTTCTCATCTTTCTACAAATTCAAACTTTTAAATGAGACAAAATTCTTTCAGTTTAAAGTTTAGAGCCCAAAATTGAGTGGGAGCTCCATCATAACATGTATGGGAGCTCCATCATAACATGTATTCATACTACATGTGCTTTAATTTATGACCACCTTTGTAAGAAGAGTAACTAAATAGACCACTCCTTTGTCACTGTGTGAGCTCTTATTATGTTTATTTGTGCCCTTTGGACAGTGTAATCTTGATGATACTACTTTAGCATAATACCCATTCAATGGCCATGATTGATACGACATGTCATTGCTGATGGATATTACATCAACTATTAGGTCTATTAGAGGAATTATGGCCCATTAACGTGAATGACCGAAGTAGTGAAAGCTTTTTTTTTTTTTTTTTTTTTTTTATGAAAGTTAAATATCCATCCCTTTTTTTCCCTCCCCATGACTCGAACCCAGGACCTAAGGCCTAGGTAGTGGTGCTCTAACCACTTGAGCTATCCCACTTTGTCCCGAAGTGAAAGCTGATTAGTGTGATAATTACTTGAAATTCACATACTTATTAATTACTCCCTCCGTCCCGGAGGAACTTGCACCCTTTGACCGGCACACATTTTAAGAAATGTGTAAGAAAAGGTGTAATGATTGATGTTTTGAGGGGTAGTTTTGTAAACTTTTATGAATAAAGTAAAGTAAAAAGTAGATTGAGTGTGAAAAAGTAATGGCATATGAGTAAATATGAGTATATTTCAAGGGTGAGGGTTGTGAAGATATTTCCTTTTATGGAGTGTGCAAATTGGTATGGGACATCCATATATGGAAAGTGTGCAAATTCCTGTGGGACGGAGGGAGTATAATTTTATAGGATTTCATGCAATATTTATATTAAATTGATTAATTGCACTTGATTTGGAGAAAAGTGTTGTTTGCTATTTTTATAGGAAAAAAAAGAGCACTTTTGGAGCAAAACACGTCTCAGTAAATTTAGGGTCTGACTATTTACACCTCCATTTCGGTTTAGTACACTCCCTCGATTGATGCACCTCCCTAAAATTTGTCAGGATAGATGCACCCACCCTAGAATTGTTTTAATTACCCTTTTCTCATTTTTATCTATATAATACAACTTTACTTACCACACCCTCCTCCAAACCCTAATTCCCTCCTCATTTTTCATTGCCGCCGACGCCGCGTCCTCCCCCTCCCTCTCCCTCAGCCGCGGCAGCCTCTTTCTCTCTCTCCTTCTCCCTCGGCCGCGACGGCCTTCCCCTCCCTCTCCCTCGACCGCGACGACATCCCCTCCCCCTCTCTCTCTCTCTGATTTCTGCAATTTCTTTTTTGTTCAACCCATTGTGCCGCTCCTGTTCGACCTCGCCGCCCCGCCTCCTGGTCGAAGATGTCGGCCACCCCCACCCCAGGTAAGTGTATCAGTCGCCGCCGCCTGGTAAAGTTCGGTCGGCGACAATTTAAAATTTTAGGTTTTTCTGCAATTCTGCAGCAGAAACCTTTTTTTTTTTCAATAATTTTCGACAACGTAATGTCGACCATGTAACCTGTCGACGAGAGTTTATATGGTCGACATTACATTGTCGAAAATTTTAAGTTTTTTTTTAAAAAAAAAAAATCGACCTTCTTAGGTCGACCATATTCAATCTCGTCGTCGACAAGGTGTCGACGAGTGTTTATATGGTCGACCTAAGAAGATTGAATTTTTTAATTTTTTTTTACCAACTTAGGTCGACCATATACACTCTCATCGACAAATTGTTGTCGACGAGAGTGAATATTGTCGACACTGGTTTATCGAAATTTTTTTTAAAAAAAATTGAAAATTTTCTAAGTTCTTGATTTTTTTTTTTTTGGTGAAATTCTGTTGTTTGTTGTTTATGTTTGGTGGTGGTGGTGGTGGTGGTGGCGGCGGCGGCGCCAGTGTTGGAGAAAAAATTAGGTTTAGAGTTTAAAGGTGAAAGAGGGGTGCAGTTAGTAATGGGGGTGTATTTAGTAGTGTAATATGACTTAAAAGGTATTTTTGATTTTTTACATTATTATTATATTATTAAACTGACAGGGGAAGTGTTCTAAACCGAAATGAAGGTGTAAATAGTCAAACCCTAAATTTATGAATTCAATCGAAGGAAGCATACAAGGGAGAAATTATAATTGGGCTCGAGAATTTAAATCAAAGAAAAATATACTGTAGCCTAATTCGGCAGCCCGTTTGAAAAACAAGCTACAATTGTTTTTGGGCGCGGTTATACACACCCACCAGACAAATTTGTTTTTGTATGAATCAATTGATTAATTCACTTTATTAGCTATCATTGTTGGTTGTGTCGACTACAACAATCGTATTGGATTGCATGATTAAGAGTGTGGGTGTGAGCTTGGATTAATTGATTAGAATTCACATAGTAATTGACTTAACCGACCGGGGGTTGATTGCTTAGATCGACAACACTAGACACTAATTGAATAGAGGTCGTCTAAAAGATTGGTGAGAGGGCATCTCATAAGCATTAGTAACCGTGTTGAAAGTGCTTATGAGAGAAGCTTATGGTATTTGATTAGATAAATTAGTTAAAATAATTAAAAACATCCACAAATAACCTTTTATCAAGGAATGGAATAGATAAAACTAGGGGGAGGGAAGGAATCACTATTCTTAAATTTTTGGGAATAATCATTACATATGAAATGAGTATTCAATACAATAAAACTTACCAATCATAGGATTAGGAATATAATTAAGAATGCACATTTCATTCCTACTTCATTCCTTCATACCAATCATGTTGTAATTGTTAATCAATGCACGTGTTCACCTATGTCTTTCGAGGGGGTCTACACATATATGTGATAGCCTTTAGCATAATTTAAGACATTAGGTTTAATTATTATGATTAGTTCGTTAATTCATTAGTGATCCCACATAAGGAGGACACCCGAAGCAATTCTTCCACTTGCACTCTCATATTGAAAGTTAGTTTAGTTGTTTGCATTAGTTGTTTATTTTCTTAGTTGTTATTTGTTAATTCTCCCTTTTAGCTTCTATAACACCATTTCGACTTATAGTTTTGGGGCTTCACGCTCTTCTAGGTCCTTGGACGATAACTACTAGGTCGTATACTTACTCAACTATAACTAACCCATACGCTTGTGGGGATCGTATTGTTACACGTGTAAAAAGTGTTAAAAAACGATACAAGTCAGAGGCTCATATATACCACTTGGCTTGGGTTATTTGAACCTCCAACAGAGTTAGATGCACTCCTCCTCCGATACTTGCACTTTCTCCCGAAAATAAATGAATTATAAATGCACTTTCCCCAAATTACCTAAATCACTCTCATTTCTCTAAATTTCCCTCTTTATCTATTTCCTCCTCCTTCTCCCTCCTTCTTCCTCTTCCTCACTACTCCCACCAATCCAATCCGTTGGCGCTCCACCACCCAAGCCACCCCACCAGCGTCGCCGCCGCCACGCTCCCCGCCATTGTTGCCTAGTTGCGCCCCCTTCGTCTTTCTTTTTTTCATTCTTTCTGCAATTGCCGGCTGCCGCTCCCTCCTCTCCTCTCAACCCCACCCCCACCAGTCCACCACCACCCCATGGTTGACCCTACCCCCACTCATCCATCCATCTATCCACGGGAAACTCCCTTCCCACGCAAAACAACTGTAGAAGAATAAAAAAAAAAAGTTTGTTCCTTGCCTCCTTCCCACGCTCAATCAAACAATAGATTTGAGTTTTTTTAATTAATTATTTTTGAGTATATTTGGTTAAAAAAAAATACTATTGTCGACAAATTGTTATCAACAATAGTGTATATTTCAATTTTTTTGTTTTTAAAATAACTTTTGAAAAAATGTTGTCGACAATAGAGCATTTTTTTTAAAAAAACTATTGTCGAAAGTATACCCTATTTTCAATAAACCAATGTCGAATATAGTGTATATTTTCGACACTGATTTGTCGAAAATATGTTGATTATTTATAAGTTTTTTTAAAAAAAATCTGATTTTTTTAACACTGTTTGGGTGGGGCGGCGGCTGCTGAAGGTGGAGGTGGAGGTGGCAGCTGCAAAATTAGGGTTAACTAATTACGAATACTAATTTATTAAGAATTAATCAGATTCAAGATATAGCGTCATTGTTCTTTGGAATCGAAATATTTGCAAGATCGGGGTCACAATTGTATCGGTTAAACGAATCGTTGGAACTCCCAAAGTGATACACTCTCGCAGGGCCGTATATTCTTCATGCTGATCCACGATGGTTACAATATCGGGTAACACTGTCATATATTTAATCCCCCCATATATGTGTGTAAGCGAGATAATTGTTTTTTCACCACAACCACATCTCTTTTCGGGTAACCCTGAACTTATGAAAGTCTTGTTTCTGTAGTGGACCAATTTGTTAACAATTTTATTTTTTTAGGGGAATGTATATTAGGGAATGTTTTACTAAAAGGACAAGTGTGGTATTTTACATGCATATTTAAATAAGAGGTGGTCTTGTGTGAAACCGTCTCACGAATCTTATTTTGACCCACAAACCACAAACTGGCAACCGCATTTGATAAAGACCATTGTCGCCCTCCATGTTCAAGCGTCCAACCCCATACTAGTAGTTGGTTGTCAAGTTAAGCTCACACATATAAGCCCCACGTTAAAAAAAATGTGGTTATTGAAAGAAACTATTCTTATTTTTTTTAATAAATAAAAGATATATAAATTCAAATAAAATGTAGGAGTAGTAGGGGTGAAAACGGATCGGATACAGACGGATAGTGCTTATACCGTATCCTAAACCATATTTTTTTCTCAAATTCGGAGTCGGATACGGAAAAGCCGGATTTGGATACGAATTCGGAATATTCGGTATACGGATACGGAACGGATATCGGACGAATCCGGGCCGGATTCGAATAACTATAATTGGATAATATATTTCAAATGGAAATCATCAAAATGTGATTGAAACACATAAAAAATCAACAAACATGAAATCATCAAAATATATCCTTCGTAAACATCACCACTCCAGCACAACATAACGCCTAAGAAGAAATATATAATGTTATACCCAAGCATGAATAAAGCAATCAACAAACTAATCCTAAGCCAAAGAATCATCCACTCATGAAAACATTAAAACCATACGCAACATACATACGTTTCTTTTAAGTTTTAACTAATGCTAATGATTAATGAAGAATAAAGCACACCATCAAACACAAGTCTAAAACATAATTCCTTAATAAAAAAACAAAGCAGAGAACATAAATTGGTTGAATGAAAACTTAAGAGGGACAGGGAAGGACATAGTTATTGAACATCAAATGGAGGCCTCAACTCTCGGATCCTCATCAATCCTCATCAATGTCCATTTCTTCTTCAACCTGTATTTTTTTTGTATAAGCAGTTAGTATTTCAAGTTTGCAACTAACATGAAAACCAATTATAATTTAAGAAGTAATAATGATAAACCTCATCCCCCATATTTGCAACAAGTGTTTCCAAAACTTCAAGATCAGCAACAATGGATCCAATATTTTTTTGAGAACCTGAAATTTTTATAAGAAAATGCATAAGAGGATTATAGATACATAATTATAATATAAAATGACAAGAAGTTAACAAAAATAACCTTGTTTGGATGCAGATATCCAATCCTTAGTACAAACTATTGTTTCTACCATATCAGGATCCAAACGACTACGAAATGGATCTATAACACGGCCACCGACACTGAATGCAGATTTAGAAGCAACATTTGTCACTTGTATGACTAACACATCACGAGCAAGTCGTGAGAGAATAGGGTATTCCTGTTTGTTGGTCCTTGGTGGAGTATAACACAAGTGTATGGGGGGGGGGGGAATGCACTTGTGTAAGCAAATTCTTTTCTTTTTGACAAATTGGTCTTATCAGGCAAGTTGTCTCACAATTGGCCTGAGTGTGAACTTTGATAGATACTTGTCCTACTGATTACTATTGAGTGACCAGTTGGCTAAATATCTAAAAGAGTTGCTAAGTGCGGAATGTGGTTGGCCTTTGACTAAAGAAATACTCCAAGTTAATTTCTGAAAAATACAGGTTATCAGTGACTTTGTCCAAAACAGATTTCCTTACTTACTGAGTTATGCTTCTTTAAAAAATGTTTGAATGTAAGTGAAATAAGGAATGCAGTAAGTAAATGGCACACAAGTTTATAGTGGTTCAGAGACTCAAGCTCCTACATCCACTTTCCCTGATTGAACAGGATAATTCCTTCTCAATGGAATTAGCTTTTTTATAGTGCCAAGGTACACTGATCAACAACACTCTCTTAGTGTTTTGATCCCTAGGATAACTTGAGTCCTAGTGCTCAATCTCTCTAAGTTAAGACTGTGTTTCACACTAACAGTCCTTAACTCCTCACTTCTACAACAAACTCTCTCTTCACTTAATGAGATAAGAGTTTGAGGTTTGGTTCCAACTAGTAGAGATATCCTTTACAATAAGAACAGTGTAAAGGCTTAGGATATCTCAATGCTAAGCTATGGATGTTTACAAAGATTGGCTTAGCTAATAAGAAGTGATTCAGGAAACTTGGAATTCTAGAGAACAGCTTGGTTTCCTTTTGAAAGCTTGATGATAGTTTGTTAGCTTGTAGTTGGATGATGAATCCCTTTGATCACTTCTGTATTTATAGACAAATTGAACAACTAACCGTTGGAGGTATTAGCAATTCAAATATGTCTATTTGCAGCACCATTGAAACGGCTATGAAGCTTGGCATCCTTTTATCCACTGTGTAAAAGGGCTCTTCAATGGTTGCTTGAATGAATGTGTTGACTTCTGACAAATGCGGCTGAGAAGACTTGTGTCAGTTTCCAATTTTGCACATTGTCCTAGGTTGATTTGTGGCAAACTCTATGCACAGCCAACGGTCAGATGGGACAAGCTCCCTGAACATTCCTGCTGCAGTTTAGAATGTTCCAACATTCATTCAATGCTTCACTCTTTAATGCTCTAAGTCTTCAATGCTTGTTTCAGGCATGATTGGCAATAAATGCTTCATTGAATGTGTCTTTTGTATTCAATGCTTTTGATCATTTTTACTCCAACTGTCTTGATCTTTTGCATTTGTGAACACAGCTTTATTGTTCTTGATCTCTTCAGCTCAGTT
Source organism: Galeopsis tetrahit (assembly GCA_963675135.1). NCBI lineage: Eukaryota > Viridiplantae > Streptophyta > Magnoliopsida > Lamiales > Lamiaceae > Galeopsis > Galeopsis tetrahit. The sequence goes on from OY776124.1 coordinate 48,397,536, forward strand.
GTCCATTAGGTTAGCTTGTCTTGAATGGATCAGCAACTTTGTCCTATAGACCTATCAAGCTGCCTAACATTCCAGCTTTGGACAACTATCCTGATCACTAAAATCTCATAACATTTCTGAGATTTTTACTTAAGCATTCTACATATTAAAGTGTACTGAGACATCTTGCCTGAACTTGACTTGAGCATTTCTCAACTAATCTGATTATCATCAATCAGGGGTTTTGGTATCTAATTCAAAATCATTTTATTCCCAACAATTTCCCCCTTTTTGATGATGCCAAAACCTATTACAAAGGAACCTTGACTTATATTATACATTACCTTCAGGGAGAGTGAACTGGTCAACTTGCCTGAAAGAAACTGTTAGCACAATAAATCAAGTAAGGTATGTCATGTTAGGTTAGTTGAGATAATGAGTTGTTATCTCTTGATAAAAACATAGTGATCCTTTTATATATGAGATAGAGCATTACAGAGTTGAAAATCAAAAGGACTCACTAGTCTAGAATAGCAGAATAACAACAGAAATCATAACAGCAAAATAGGGAAACAGAGAACTTATCCATCACAGAGTTCCATCATCCTGAGGAGCAATGCCATACTGAGCCCATACTCTCTTCTTTAGTTCCCAGATCTCCTTGTTGGTTCCTCTAGGGCCAGACTTTAGCTTCTCCATCTTCATGATGTTGATAAATTCTTCCAGAATCTTTCCCTCATCAATCAAGTTCCCATTGAACTTGGGAGGCATGTATTGAATAGGACCAGGGGCCTTGAATTCGACTCTTGCCATCTCAGCTGCTGCAAACAGCTTTTGGTAGAGGTCCCTGTGGTTCTCAAACATAAACTGGACAAAGACTTCATCCACACTCTCTCCAAGCCACTTTCCAATGACATAAAAGTCATATACAAAACTTCTCTTGGCCTCCTCCCATGCATCATTCAGTGAGATTGGAACCCACTTATCATGGTGAGGGTACTGAGTGTCCCATCTTTGCAGCATCTGTGGTTTGAGCCTTCTGTATGAAGCCCTCCTTCTTGGAGCTTTGAAGTTTGCCCTTCTTCCATCTCTTGCTTTGTTGGCCTCAACCAACTGATCCATTCTTTCTTTAGCTCTTAGAAGAGCTAGCTTCTCCTGTGTTTCTGGATCTTTCCCAAATCCTTCTTCAAACAACTTAGAAGGATCATCAGCAAGCTTGGGCACAACTACTTCAGGCTCTCTGTCCTGTACTTCCTCTTCAACTTCTTCTTCTTCAATAGCAGGCATCTGGGCTGCTTTCTTCATTCTCTTGGATTTCCTTGCTGGAGTAGATTCTTCAGACTGAAATTCTGAAGGCAAAGTCAGGCTGGTTGGGAATTCATTGAAGGCTTCCAATTCCTTCCTCTTTCTTTCAGATGACCTTGTCACCTTCCCCCTTACTTCAACAATCTTTTCTTTGGGGTCAAGTCCAGCTGACTCACCACCAGGCCTTTGTTGCCTCCTTGCCTGACTTTCCATTGCTGACATCATGGATTCTTTGACAGCAATTTGAATCTGTTCTTCCTCAGTCAAGTTTTCAAAGTTCATTGGGCCTTTGCCTTTCCCAATGTCTTCTACTGCCTCCTCCTCACTTTCAGGAACCTTCTCCTTTCCCTTGGATTCACCAATCACCAAGGTTCCCTTTGCCCTTGCTCTCTCTCTTTCCCCCTTTTTGGCATTATCAAAATACTGGGGCTTTAAGTCACTCATAGTGACAGAGAGATGTGAGTGAGAATGAGTGAGGGACTTCAAATCCTGCAGTAGGTATACATTCTCATCATGAATGTTTTGCATTTTATCATCTGCCATGCTCAAAAAAGTGTGAACTGGCTTCATCTTTTGAGTAACAATTGCATCCAATGTGGCTTTCAGTGATTGATCAAGTTTGGCCTGAAGTTGTTCAGTGAGATTGGCCACAATTTGATCAGACACTTTGGCCATGAGTTCAACAGTGAACTTTTCAGCAGCCTCTTTCACCATTGCAGCTTTTAATTCTTCTGCCTTCTTCCTCTGAGCTGCTGTCCTTTGCCTTAGAGCATCCTTGATTGTCTTTCTCAAAGCTTTCACATTATGCTTATACATATCTTTGAGACCCTTCTGCTCTTTCTTCACAGATCTTGTGAATTTTACCATAGCATCCTTGGCCTTTGTCACTTCAGTTGAAACTGTTTGCAGTCCAGTTTCAACTCCACATATTCTTGCATCCAATGTGGGCAGGATCACCTCTTCTGAGCCAGTTAACCTCATCTCCACAGAGGCTAAAGTCTTCCCTTGGCCATCAAGAGTATCAATAGTTTCTGCATGTGCCTTACCAACCTCCTTGACCAGTGTGTCCAACTTCTCTGACTGTTCTCCAATAATGGAAGCAGTCTGAGTAGCAATCTGAAAGTTAGCCTCAGTTGTGTTGGCTTGCTCAAAGTAAATCTGGTTCAGTGTGGACACATTTGCTGAGACTGTTTCAAGGTCAGTGTCAACAGCAACTGGTATATCTGTCAGGGAGGCATCTGCAAAAATTTGCTCAATTGTGACAGCAACAGAATCTGCAAAACTAAGAGTGTTAGTAAAATCTCCCTCAACACCCTCATTCTTTTTATCTCCCATAGGGCCTGATACATCAGCACCCTCTCTCTCTTTTTCAACTACATTCTTTTCTTCTCTTTCAATAGATAATCTCACATTCTCTGGAGAATCAGGCCTCCTTTCACCAAGGGATTCATCAAGTTCAGATTTGACTTGAAGAATAGCCTGACTCTCATATTGGGCTGCACCCAATATTTCTACTTCATCTCCCTCTTTTGGTGGTGCACTCAGGGAACCTGTTATCACACAATCCTCATCATCATCTCCCTCTGATTTTTTATCACTAATAGCCTTTTCAACTCCTTCCATTCCTAAACCTGACACCTCTATATCCTCAACAGGATCCACAGAGGGCAGTTGTTGGGAGATCACAGTGCTTGGGCATCCCAAGGCCACTGAGTCATCCTGAATGACTAAAGGCTGGTCAATGTCCAACTGACCTGACATTGATGAGGCTTTAGCCAAACCAGCTTCTCCCATGGAAGTCTCAACATTGTCAAGCTGTGCCTCAGGTTCAAAAGAACCATCCTTGGCCAATGCATCTTGGACTAAGTCACCATCTTTGGTCAACTCCTCTGAATGATCAGAGTCCTTTTCAGAATGATAAGTCAAGTAATGTACCTGAGCAGAGTTGAGGCCTGGAGGGTTGGGATTGGTGTTATCATCATCATCATCATCATCAGATGGACTATCAGGGTGCCTGAGTCCTTGTGCAATTCTTTCTTTCTCAGCTTGCACCTTCTCTGAGACAATTGTGCAAAACAGGGCCTCAGTGGTTAACACACTGGATTTCTTTACATTTGCAAAGTTTAATAGCCTGTTTTCTTCAACTTGCCACCAGCTTGCCCCTTTGTCCTGAATAGCTTGAGCTATTTCCACCATAGTTCTATCCTTGATCTCAACAAGGGCTCTGAGATCATAGAACTGTTGCTGCAGTCTAGGATAGTCCTTCAACCCTGGGTATAGTGCATCCACATTAGCCTTGGCAATCTGCCTTAGCATCCCCTCATAAGTGTATTCTTCACCACTTTCATCTTCAGAGGAGTTGGCTTGGGATTCAGGAGGGTTGGATTGGGATTCAGGAAGGTTGGGTTCATAAAGGTTAGAGCTTAAAGCAAGTTGGGATTCAGGTGCTTTTGAGAGCAATGTGCCTGAAGAGGTAATTGGAATGGCTGGAATGGGTGGGAGAGCAACTTGATCACCTTCTTGAAGAACAGTTTCAAGAAGCTTGGTATAGGAAAGAAGTCTTGGATCAAGTGGGGAAAAAGGTCTATCCTCAAGATTAACCAAATCTGCCAGCACATCAATACCTGATCTATCAGGGGCACCTTCAGGGGAGTAAACCTTCTTGGCAATGATTGGGGCATCTTCAGGAGTCTTGCACTCCTCTCCTTCATGCCTTGATGGGGATATTCTTTCTGATTGAATATCAGGGGAGTTGGCATCAGGGCTGTTGGGCTTTGATTTGGACTTGGAGTTAGACTTGCTAGCTTGCCTGATCTCCTTGAAGAATTCTTTCTTCTTTTTCTCCTCTTCCATCAATCTTTGCTTCTCAGAAGTTTTAATTATTCTTTTCCTTCTTTCTGATCTTGTTGGCAGGTCAAGATCTCTGAATTCAGTTACACTTTCAGGCTGTAAGGGGACAACCTCTCTGACTTCTTCACCTTCTTCAGGAGGGTTGACTCCTTCTTCAACAACCTTCTCTATCTCCTCAGAAGTGGCTCCTCCACTTCTTGACTGACTTTCTGGTGAAGATTCATTCAGAATCTTCTTCATCTTTGGCTGAGCTTTTGGTGGCTGGGCTTTCCTCTTTCTTGGAGAGGCTCTTGTGACTGGGACAATTGCAACAACTTTCTTGGAGGCAGCCTCCTGCTTTCTCTTCTCTGTCTTAGAAGACATTTTTCTAAACATCACCTTTTGTGCAGGAAAAGGCTTTGGCTTTGCTTGTAGATGAGTGTAATGAGCAAATCTTTCCAAGAGCAGGCTGGCTCTTGTGCAGAACTGGAGTTTTCCATCAACCACCACCTTGTGGTGTTTCACCTCCTTGAACTTGTATTTCTCATTCATCATCTTGTCCAAAATAAAACTTTTCCAATCAAATTTGACTCTTTTTTCAGCAGAGTCAATCACAGCAGCCATTACCCTGAGCTTTGGCATGCTGATTTGTTCAACACTCCCAGAGTGACTTAACAAACTTTTCACCACACAATCAAATAAGTGCCTATAAACAGGTTTTAAAGTGTTTTTGTTCTGAGCACTAACAAGCTTTTTGGGTGTAAGCAGCCATGGAAAGTAGAACTCCTGATCATCTCCTTCCTTGTATGATTCAGGATTTTGGCCTTCTGAGGGTAGCCCAAAGCTAGCTTCTAAATCCTCTGCAGTGAAGATGATTGTGTGTTGACTTTCTTCTTCTTCATCTTCCTCAGCATATGTGAGCTTAGTGCACACATCACCCTTCTTGCCCTTCCATTTTAGATGGGCAAAGAATTCTACCATAAATGGATTCAGGCATGAATCAGGCTTGGTGCCAAGAAATTTTTCCAGGCCTGCTTTCCTAAGCCAATGGAGTACTGGCTCAACCTCCTTGTCTAGGCTGTCAAAGGCAACCAGCTTTCAAACCATAAGGAGTTTGGGTTACTGAGATAAGAGAAATCAATGTCCAAGGAGGAATCATTGAAATCTACAAGTTCTTCTCTCTTGAGTTTTGGTGCCATGGATAGATTTGAGAGAAAGAAAGTTTTGGAGAAAAGTTGCAGGTTTAGAGGTTTTGAGAATTCAAAGGTTTGGGAAATATGAGTGCGTAAGGAGGACAGTGAAAATTGAGGAGTTTATATATGGATGGAATTTATTAACCGTTGGTTAATGGAATATAACAGTGGGTAATTTTGAAAAACCGTTTGGATATAGTGGGGTAGTGGGCTTTCAATGGTTCGATGGAGTTTTGAATGCTAATCAATGGTCTTGATGGTGGCTCAAGAATTCATGTAATCTTATTTAAGATTTTGCATTTAATGCTGATTTGCTGTTTTGGGGGCAAAGATCTTCATAGTACACGCCATCCTAAAAATGGCCTACTCTAGGATCAAGAATTCTTTTAAATGTCTAATCAATGCCAAAAATAGCAAAAATTATCTAATTAACTCGGACAAACATCCTGAGATGTGCTTTGATTTCTGTGAAGGTCAAACTGCCTGATTAGCTTGCCTGAGTGGGTCCCAACATTGCTGACTGGGTCCCACTTGGACAAGGCTCCTGACTAACATTGCTGAACATCATAAGGACAACTTTGCTGAGTTTCCCTGTTTGGCTGACTGCTTCAGTGAGGTTGGTCAACTTTGCTGAAATTCATTTTTAATGAATTTCCCCCTTCTTATGAGCTTCCTTCCTTCATTTCTCCATCTTGCCTGGATCAAGTAAGCCCAATTCAGCTGATAATTCTAAGAACCTTGCTTCAGCCAATGGTTTAGTCAAGATATCAGCTTTTTGCTTATCAGTGTGGATTTTGACAAGCTTGATATCTTTCTTTTCCACATGATCCCTTATGAAGTGATGCTTTATATCCACATGCTTGCATCTGGTGTGGAGCACTGGATTCTGTGAGATAGCAATTGCACTATTGTTGTCACAGAATATTGGTACTTCATTTGAGATTACTTTGTAATCTCTCAATTGTTGCCTGAGCCAAAGTATCTGAGCACAGCAACTTCCAGCTGCTACATACTCAGCTTCAGTTGTTGAAGTTGCAACTGTATTTTGCTTCTTGGAAAACCATGAGATAAGCTTGCTGCCCAAGAATTGACAAGTTCCAGAGGTGGATTTTCTGTCAATTCTACATCCTCCATAGTCTGCATCTGAATATCCAGTGAGCTCAATGTTGTCATCAGCTGGATACCATAATCCAAGATTCTCAGATCCCTTGAGATATCTTAGAATTCTCTTAGCAGCATCAAGATGGCTCTTCTTTGGATTAGCTTGAAATCTTGCACATACTCCAACTGCAAATGTGATATCAGGCATGCTTGCAGTGAGATATAGCAAGGATCCTATGATTCCCCTGTAATTAGTGGAGTTTGTTGACTCTCCACTTTCATCAGGATCCATTTTCCAGTTAGTATTCATAGGAATTCTGACTGGCTTGCTTGTAGCACATCTAAATTTCTTGATCATGTCCCTTGTATACTTGACCTGATTGATGAATATTCCCTTCTTTGATTGAGTGACTTGAAGTCCTAAGAAGAAATTCATCAATCCCATCATGGACATCTCAAATTTGCTTTGCATGAGTTTGGAGAACTTCTCACATAACTTCTCATTTGGAGATCCAAATATAATGTCATCCACATAGATTTGGACTAACAAAATATCATCTCCTTCACAGATTCTAAACAAGGTTCTGTCAACAGTGCCTTTGACAAAGCCATGATCTAGAAGAAACTGTGATAAGGTGTCATACCAAGCTCTTGGAGCTTGCTTTAAGCCATAGAGAGCTTTCTTCAATCTGTACACCTTGTCTCCTTCTTCAAAACCTGGGGGCTGTTCCACATATACTTCTTCTTTGAGCACCCCATTGAGAAATGCACTCTTCACATCCATTTGATACACCTTGAATCTCATGTGAGCTGCATATGCTAGGAAGAGTCTGATTGCCTCAAGTCTGGCCACTGGAGCAAAAGTTTCATCATAATCAATCCCTTCAGATTGACAATATCCTTTGGCCACCAGTCTTGCTTTGTTTCTCACAATGATGTCATTTTCATTTTTCTTGTTTTTGAACACCCATTTAGTTCCAATGACATCTTGATGAGTTGGCCTGTCTACCAGCTCCCAAACTTCATTTCTGGTAAACTGATTCAGCTCTTCTTGCATGGCTATGATCCAGTTGGTGTCTTGTAGTGCTTCCTCAATGTCTTTAGGTTCCTGTTCTGAAAGAAAACAACAAAACAGAGCACTTTCTCCATGAAAACTTCTAGTTTTGATCCCTTCACTTGGATTACCAAGTATCAGGCTAGATGGGTGGTTTTGCAACCAAGTCCTTCTAGTCCTGATCCTTTCAGGAGGATTGTCCTCATCTGAAGTTGGATCACTAGATTCATTAAATTCAGGAAAGTTAATTGAAGGATCAAGTTCAGGATCATATTCAGGGGTGTTGTCCTCATTGTCAGATAAGTTGACATTTTTCATTGGTTCCCCCTTGAATAGTGGATCCATTAACTACCTCAGCATTGCCTGCTTCTTCATTGGTAGTTGTTACCTGGTTTTGAACTGGGATGGGGTCAGTCAGTTCAATTTCTCCTTCAGGTTGGTTGTCTACTGGTTGGTTGCTATCAGGTAGGTTGTCCAGTTTTTGATTTTCATGAAGTTCAGGCTGGGCAACATCCACAAACACTGTTTCCTTGCTTTGAAGCCTTAATCTGGTTGTTCTTTGTGTTATCTCATCAATATTCAGGTTTCTATCCCTGAACTCATTAATAGATTCATCAAACACAACATGAGGTGTTTCTTCCACAATAAGAGTTTTACAATTGTAAACTCTGTAAGCCTTGCTGATTTGTGAATATCCAACAAATATTCCTTCATCAGCTTTGCTATCAAAAGCTTTCAATTGCTCTTTCCCATTATTATGGATGAAACACTTACAACCAAATATGTGAAAATAGGCAACAGTGGGCAATCTACCTTTCCATATTTGATATGGGGTTTTACCTTGTCCTTTGGTGATTAAGGACCTGTTTTGAGTGTGACATGCAGTGCTAATGGCTTCAGCCCAGAACCTTTTAGGCAATTTGGATTCAGCAATCAAGGTTCTAGCTGCCTCCTTCAAGGTCCTGTTCCTTCTTTCAGCAACCCCATTTTGTTGAGGTGTTCTTGCTGCTGAAGTTTCATGAGTGATGCCATTCTTGCTGCAATACTCATTGATGTATGAGTTTATGAATTCAGTGCCTTTGTCAGATCTGATCTTGACAATGCTTAGGCCCTTTTCATTACTCAATCTCATCATCAGCTCAGGTAACTTGACTTGGGTCTCCTTTTTGTTCAACAAGAATACTACCCAAGTGTACCTAGAAAAATCATCAACAACAACTAATGCATATTTTCTTCCATTTAAACTTACTGGGATAATTGGACCAAATAGATCCATATGCAGTAGTTGAAGAACTCTCTCAGTTGAGATGACAGGTTTTCCTTTGAATGAGGCTTTGATCTGCTTTCCTTCCTGACATGGCTGGCATATGTGTTCTTTGGTGAACACTTGATTTGGCAGCCCTTTAACTAGAGAGTTTCTTGCAATCTTGTTGATGGTTTTGAAGTTCAGGTGATTCAATCTCTTGTGCCATAGCCAGCTTTGCTCATTTGTGCTTTTGGCAACAAGACAAATTGCTTCAGGGGTTTTGCTCCAATCTGCAAAATAGACATTTCCCTTTCTCACCCCTGTTAGTAGCACCTGTTGTGTTGATTTGTTTTTGATGGTACATTCATTTGGTGCAAATTCAACACAGTATCCTTTATCACAAATTTGACTTATAGACAGCAAGTTATATTTTAGGCCTAGGACATATGAGACATTAGTAATTTTAACACTACCAATGTTTAATGTACCATAGCCTCTTGTGATCCCTTGAGAGCTGTCTCCAAAGGTTACTGAAGGACCATCTTTTTCTATGAAGTCTGAGAGAAGCTCCTTGTTTCCAGTCATGTGCCTTGAACATCCACTGTCCAGGTACCATGCTGTTTTCTTGTTGATGCTTCTCTTCTTTTTGGGGTCCTTGCAGCCCTGCAAAGTCAAAATTTAGGTACCCTTTGAGTGTTGGGTCCTAGAGGGTTAGCTGTACCTTTTGGAATCCAAATCTGCCTGATTACTCTGATTGACTCAAAGTGACTGACTTGGTTTCCATTTACATCTACATACACAGTTTGACCCTTAAATGCCTTGGGTGTCTTCTGTGTATAAGTGTTGGTCTTGTAAGGTTCAGGAGGGTTGGTGAATTTCCTTGGGACATTTCTCCTGAAGTTACTAGACTTAGGTGCAGCTTGGAAAGACCTTTGTGGATAGGGATTTGGATGGCCTTTTCCTTTTGTCAAGAAAGGTTCAGGCTTCCTGAATGTTTTATACCTATTAGAGGGGATTGGCCTTAATCCATTCAGTTGAGGTTGCCTCTTTTGAGTTGGCCTTTTCTGAACAGATTTTGGACAACTTCTCTGATAAGGTTTCAGATAGGTTGGCCTTCCATTGGTTCTACCTTTCTGACCCTCATTTCTCCTATAAACAATGTCTTTAACCTTTTCCTTAGGTATGGGTTTAGGGACATTGTTCACTTGAGTTGGTATAAAAATTCCTTTTCCCTTATCCTTGATCAGTGGTTGATTTACTTCCATTTCATTTTGTTATGCCACTGATCTTACAAAAGTCATCTTAGAATTGCTTGAAGAAGCAATACTAAGACCAGGTGAAGGTTCAAGTGGACTATAGCCTAATCCATCCTTTTGAGCGAATTGTCTTTGAAACCCTTGAATTTCCTCTATTGCCTTAGCAGATTTGTTCAAGGCAGACATTTTCATTTTTAAGCTCCCTTCACTTAATTTCAGAGTATCAAATTCACTTGAGAGATTGTTAAATTTGGCTTGAAGAGTTCTAAGTTCAAAATCCTTTTTATTTAGAGTCAGAGTTTGTTCATCAATCAGCTTTTGTTGTTCAGAGATTCTGAGGGACATTTCTCCATGTTCTCTCATAATCTGCTGATACAACTCAGATGATTTAATGTCAACCTCAGATTCAGGAAGATTGGGCATTTTGATTTTAGATCTCAACTGTTCATTTTCTCTCAGTGTCATATTGCATACTTCTTGCATTCTAGTGAAATCTTCTAACAATATTTCAAAGTCAAGATGGATTTCACTAGATTCATGTGTGTTAATTGACAAGTTGGAAGATGAACATACCTCTTCATTTTCAAATGCCATTTGGCAGTCATCTTCACTGTCACTGTGGGAGAACAGTCCATCATCAGAAGAGTAGACACTTTCTTCACTTGCTGATTCTCCAGCTACCATGGCCTTCCTGTTGTTCATCCTCTTGTCTCTCTTGTTTTGCCTTTCTTTTCTTTCTTTGGCACTAAGGTCAGGACAATCATACTGAAAGTGACCCTTTTTCTGGCAATTGTAACACACATCTTCATCATCATTTTTCTTGCTTGAGGACTCCTTCCTTCTTGATGATGATGGTTCACCTTTGCTGTATTTCTTCTTATCAGCATATCTGTCTTCTTTCTTTTCATCAGAGACTTTGTCCTCTGATTTGTTATCAGGAGAATTGAATCTCCTTCTGGTTCTGTTATCTTGGTAGAACTTCTTGTATCTACCAAATCTGGAATTCAGCTTCTCAAATCTCCTTGCCATGAGTGCCAGTTCCTCCTTCATTTCTGATTTTGACACAGATTGAGAAGATCTTTGAGTATTTTTCTTCTCTGATTCAGTAGCTTTGAAGGCAACACCTTTGCCTGAGGAGGATGGCTCATCATGCACTTTCTTTCTGTTGAGATCAAACTCATATGCTTTGAGTTCAGAGAATACTTGCTGCATTGGCATGTTGTCAAGATTGCTAGTATTTTGCATCATGACAGAATATATATCCCATTTTGATGTGAGACTTCTCAGAATCTTCAAGGCAACTTCTCTTTTGGCATAGAACTTGCCCAAGGAGTTCATCTCATTCATGATGTCAGTGAATCTGCCATCAAGATGATCAATGGTTTCATTTGGCTCCATAGTGAATTGCTCATATTTTTGGATAGCCACTTGAAGCTTGTTTTCCTTAATCTTTTGGGTACCTTCACACATAAGTGCAAGGGTATCCCAGATCTCCTTTGCTGTGGTGCAGTGATACACTCTTCCCATCACTGCATCTGGAATGGTCTGGTACAATGTGTTCATGGCAATGTAGTTCAGGTTGTGCCTTTTTCTCTCTTTTGCTGTCAGCTCATCCTCATCTTTTGGTAGCAGCTCCCTTGGATCTGCTTTTTGAGCATCAGTGACCTTGGGATTGAGCTTGGTGAAGGTGAATGGTCCTCTGGTGATGACTTTGAGCATTTCATCATGCTGGCAGGCAAGATGTGCTCTCATCCTGATTTTCCAGAAATCATAATTCTCAATTGAGAACATTGGCAGTTTGTGATGAGAAATATGATTGACTTGGTTTGGACCCATGTTGTTGGTGGTGTTGGCAGCATCTCCTGGAACTGCATTGTTAGCCATTCTTATACAGATAGACAAAGGAAAATATAAGTAGATTTTTCAGAAATTTTGGATCAGTTCAGTGACCACAGAAAGTGAGATTTTGAAAATCAATGATTCTCAGAAGCAGTGGTCTTTGAACCCCTGCTCTGATACCACTTGTTGGTCCTTGGTGGAGTATAACACAAGTGTATGGGGGGGGGGAATGCACTTGTGTAAGCAAATTCTTTTCTTTTTGACAAATTGGTCTTATCAGGCAAGTTGTCTCACAATTGGCCTGAGTGTGAACTTTGATAGATACTTGTCCTACTGATTACTATTGAGTGATCAGTTGGCTAAATATCTAAAAGAGTTGCTAAGTGCGGAATGTGGTTGGCCTTTGACTAAAGAAATACTCCAAGTTAATTTCTGAAAAATACAGGTTATCAGTGACTTTGTCCAAAACAGATTTCCTTACTTACTGAGTTATGCTTCTTTAAAAAATGTTTGAATGTAAGTGAAATAAGGAATGCAGTAAGTAAATGGCACACAAGTTTATAGTGGTTCAGAGACTCAAGCTCCTACATCCACTTTCCCTGATTGAACAAGATAATTCCTTCTCAATGGAATTAGCTTGTTTTATAGTGCCAAGGTGCACTGATCAACAACACTCTCTTAGTGTTTTGATCCCTAGGATAACTTGAGTCCTAGTGCTCAATCTCTCTGAGTTAAGACTGTGTTTCACACTAACAGTCCTTAACTCCTCACTTCTACAACAAACTCTCTCTTCACTTAATGAGATAAGGGTTTGAGGTTTGGTTCCAACTATTAGAGATATCCTTTACAATAAGAACAGTGTAAAGGCTTAGGATATCTCAATGCTAAGCTATGGATGTTTACAAAGATTGGCTTAGCTAATAAGAAGTGATTCAGGAAACTTGGAATTCTAGAGAACAACTTGGTTTCCTTTTGAAAGCTTGATGATAGTTTGTTAGCTTGTAGTTGGATGATGAATCCCTTTGATCACTTCTGTATTTATAGACAAATTGAACAACTAACCGTTGGAGGGATTAGCAATTCAAATATGTCTATTTGCAGCACCATTGAAACGGCTATGAAGCTTGGCATCCTTTTATCCACTGTGTAAAAGGGCTCTTCAATGGTTGCTTGAATGAATGTGTTGACTTCTGACAAATGCGGCTGAGAAGACTTGTGTCAGTTTCCAATTTTGCACATTGTCCTAGGTTGATTTGTGGCAAACTCTATGCACAGCCAACGGTCAGATGGGACAAGCTCCCTGAACATTCCTGCTGCAGTTTAGAATGTTCCAACATTCATTCAATGCTTCACTCTTTAATGCTCTAAGTCTTCAATGCTTGTTTCAGGCATGATTGGCAATAAATGCTTCATTGAATGTGTCTTTTGTATTCAATGCTTTTGATCATTTGTACTCCAACTGTCTTGATCTTTTGCATTTGTGAACACAGTTTTATTGTTCTTGATCTCTTCAGCTCAGTTGTCCATTAGGTCAACTTGTCTTGAATGGATCAGCAACTTTGTCCTATAGACCTATCAAGCTGCCTAACATTCCAGCTTTGGACAACTATCGTGATCACTAAAATCTCATAACATTTCTGAGATTTTTACTTAAGCATTCTACATATTAAAGTGTACTGAGACATCTTGCCTGAACTTGACTTGAGCATTTCTCAACTAATCTGATTATCATCAATCAGGGGTTTTGGTATCTAATTCAAAATCATTTTATTCCCAACACTGTTGATGACCCTTCCACCAAGACAAAATATCAAAATTTTCAGATTTAGGCACCTTTAATGGAGGTTCTGCCGTGTATTTCTCCAAGTCATTTGTTGTTGCACCAGCCCCCTCACTGTCGTATAAGAAACTCTCAAATTCATCGTTGTCTTTTTCCATAAATATAGAACTTGCTTCACAAGTTCCACCATGACTAGCAACAATAATAGAGCTCTTTGTGACATTCGATGCATCACAAGCATACTGTTGATATAGTTGTCTCACAATCTTCATTATCTTATCCGTTTCAGCTTTATATGCGAGCTCACCATGAAACTTTTTCATGAAATATTCTATGATCCTTTTCTTGGATGGATGTGCTAGGTTTGGGAAGGACATTCAGAGCCTGTGAATAGGCGGCGGCGAACATCTCACCGACAACAAGGTTGATCGGCAACGGTGGATCTCCTTCCATTTGCCCAATCTGATTCACATCTCACCGAGTGCATAGCAATAATAAAGACATCAATTAATACATCATGAACAGTTGAAATAATTATCTTATTCAAACAAAATTCCTAAATGCCAACAATACAAATTGTACAATGAACGTATATGATGCATTCATCACCATTTGGTTTTCGCATATAATCCATATCCAATAAAAAAAGCAGAACCGAACATTTGAGGATGAATTTTTTCAGCTCCAGATACAACTCCATCTAATAATTGCATAAAGACTCAAAATCAGAATCTACATTGGAGGATCATCTCTTCCTATAAATCCATCTAACAATTTTTTGTTCAAAAATCACGATTACGTTATTTCAATCCTAAAAAAAACTCGCCTGGTATTTCTCACGGAGAATCTACGAAATCTAGGGCAAGCTAATAACACAGCGACTTATTAATTGTGATATAACTAAAAATCGACGAAGAAAATAAAATCCTTACAGATGGGGGCTGGGACGGGCGGTCGACGACGGGGGTCGGGGCTGGGGGTGCAGCCGTGTACGGGCCAAAAAGGGAAGAGAAGGAGGAGTGGGCGGCGGAGTGCGGACGCTGGGGGTGAGGGTTTACTGGTTTAGGCTTTTTAGTTTTTATTAAATAAGGCCCAATAAAATTAATATAAAATATAAAATAAAATATATTAAAAAATCCGGGTATCCGGATTTATTATCCGGATAATATCCGATAAAATATGGGAAAACTCGAATACGGTCGGATATTATGTATTCCGAATTCGAAGGCAACTATCCGTATCCGCCCGAATACTAAATTTTTATACCGAATTCGTATCCGACCGGATACAGTTCCGGATCGGTCGGGAAATATCCGATCCGTTTTCACCCCTGAGGAGTAGTTATCTTTTTTGAGTTGGTCTTGGGTGAGACGGATTTTCTTTGACCCGATATAAAAAGTGATAATATTTACGTAAAAAGTTTATCACTATTATTAAAAAATATTATCACTTTTTATTTAAACATGTTCACCTTTTAAAAGCATAAAATTTGAAAAAAAATGGATTATTCAACCTAAAATTTAAAAAATATTAGTCGAACTTGTTAGGGATATGTCTCACGAAAAGATATTTGTGAGATGATCTCACACAAGTTTTTGTTATTCTTCTAGAAAAATAAACTCAGTTAGTGGATAATTTTCTTAAAAACAAAATATAAATAATATTTTATGCATTTATTAATTGAACAATTGCAAAATAGAAATGACATCATATCACTTTTTAAAAATATTAATAATTCTATCAAGTAAAAATGACAACAATTAACTCTAAAAATTAAAACAATTAATAAAGATACTCGTGTGTCGTGTCCGCTCCCCTATAATCTCATTCATTAACTCATAATTAAAAAGTGATAACGTTTATTCAGAACGTGATAATATTTATGTAAAAAGTGATAGTCCCTTTTGATAAAAACGTTATCACTTTTTAACTAAATTTTACTTCCTCCGTCCCACAATAACTTTCACACTATCCTTTTCGAGACGTCCCACAATAACTTTCACACCCTTAAAATGGAAAACTCTTTATAAACTCCACCCTTATAATATCCTCAATTTTACACAAATGGCATTACTTTTTCTCCACACATACACAAAAGTCAACTCATTTTTTATTTTATATATAAAGTTTTACAAAATTACCCCTCAAAACTCCACTTATTATTACACTTTCTTAATTTACTTCTCCACCTACCTATGAAAGTAAATACGTACGGGACGGAGGGAGTATCACTTTTTAAATAAGCCAAGGTCTAGTATACACCTGAGTGTATGTTATACACCCCAGTCCGACCCGGTCGCCTGACCGACCCGCCCCACTTGCCTACTGATTATTTAAGTTTTTTTTTTTTTTTCATTTCTTCGCGCTCTTTCATTTTCCCTCTCACTCATCTCTTTCATTTCTTCTCTGGCACGATTCGCCGGATCTCTCACCATTTTTCACGATTCAACCTATGTTTGTCTTCCATCGTTGCCATCGTCGCCGGATCTCTCACCATTTTCCATTTTTCACGATTCAACCTATGT
Organism: Galeopsis tetrahit; assembly: GCA_963675135.1. Taxonomy (NCBI): domain Eukaryota; kingdom Viridiplantae; phylum Streptophyta; class Magnoliopsida; order Lamiales; family Lamiaceae; genus Galeopsis; species Galeopsis tetrahit. Next base: position 48,413,643 of record OY776124.1, read on the forward strand.
TTTTCAGGATTCAACCTATGTTTCACGATTTCCCAGCTCCTCCTTACATAAAAGACGTCGTCGTTGCCGCCATTAAATCTGACTTCAATCAGTACAGGTTATTCACATCTACAAATATTATTCCCATTTTTTTCGTGTATATAGTTTTCAAATTCGCACAGTCCTCACAACCCTACTGGAAAAGTTTTCACCAAGGACGAGCTTGAGATTATCGTCGGAGCTTGCCGGAGAAGGGATATCCTTGCTGTAACTGATGAAGTATGATTAAGATTTTTGTACATTTATAGCATACGAACTAAAAACTAACATACTTAAAACTAGTTTGGCTTCTGTGATGTTTTTTGTTCAATCAATAATTTTAAAAAAATTTCATCATGTGAAGATTAGATTAATAAAAAGATTTTATTGCTTTATTGTATGTTTCTCTGTGTTGTATTCGGATATTATAGATCATCGTTTGTAGGATTGAACTTAATTTACCTTCTGAAATTGATGTTTTTCAGCAAAACGTGCAACATTGTTTACTGAATCGTGTGACTTACTATTAGTAAACAGTGCATTACAAAATTATTACTATATAACATAATTCACTTTTAACTTAAAAGTGTAACATTATATTATTAAAAAGTATAAAACCTTATAACTAAAAAATGTAAGATTATATTTAGTAGAAAGTGTTGCTCATATATTTTTTTTAGTTATTAATGTTACACATTTTTTATTAGTTACTACTTGCACTTTTATTATTTACAACGTACACATTTGTCAATTAGTACTTGCACTTTTATAATCTATTTACAATGTACACATTTGTCAATTAATACTTGCACTTTTATAATCTTGGAAAATATGTATTTAAAAAAAATATTGTAGCAAATTGGAATCGAACCACTTGCACTTTTATTATTTATAACGTACACCTTTGTCAATTAGTACTTGCACTTTTATAATCTTGAAAAATATGTATTTAAAAAAAATATTTACAACGTACACCTTTGTCAATTAATACTTGCACTTTTATAATCTTGGAAAATATGTATTAAAAAAAATATTGTAGCCAATTGGCATCGAACCACGATATTATGTAAAATTAAGGAAAGAGGTGTCACTGGGCCACAAGCTATTCTATGTACTACTTCTGCTGTGACTAATATATAAACCACGTATTGGACTCGAGTGCACAACATGCACTCGAGTCCACACTAGACTCACCCTTTAAATAATGATATTTTTCGAAATAAAAAGTGACAATAAATTCCGAAAATCGATGCAATTAATAAAAATAATTCTATAATTATGTCTACTAATAGATAATCTCATTCACCCATAAACTAAAATTTGTCGAACAAGAAAAACCTACTCATCAAATTTATAGATTATTTGATTGATTTTATTTGATATACTAATTTTTTTCCTTAAAAAAATATCCCATTCTCTTGATTAAAAAACATTAAAAGTTATGGCCGTGAAAATGAATTTTCTGTAGCAGCAAAGACTAATAATGGATTTGGATATAAGATTGATTCGGAAAAATTGGGCTACGGAAAAAGAAAATGGATTGTTTGGATCGCACTACAAAAAAGGGTTGGGGTATATACCCCTCCAGCTTTGTTAGATACACTCCCCAATACATATACTACCCTTAAAGTACCTCTGAGATAGATGCACTCCCCCCAAATTGTCTATTATACCCCTTTATCTTAAAAATTGTATGATAAATGCACACCCCCCATAAAACCCTAATTTCATCATTTCTTCCCCAATCCTCCTTTCCCCCTCATTCCCTCCAGCGCCGCCCGCTCCAGCGTCGCCGCCCTGAAGAAACAGGTAGTTTTTTTTTTTTTTATTATTTCTGCAAGCGGCGGCGCCACCTCCTCCCCACCGCCCTCTTCACCCCCTCCCTCTCGCCGTCGAACTCCCCCTCCCCCCCTCCTCTCGCCGTCGCACTCCCCCTCCCTCCCCCATTTTTTCTATTTTTTTTTCTGCAACTAATTAGCGGCGCGGCGGCGCCGCCCCCTCTCCTAGCGTCGCCGCCTCCGTCCCCTCCCCCAGCGTCGCCGCCTCCGCCCCTTCTCTCGGCCTCTACCGCCGTGAAAGTTGAAACCCTCCCCCAAATCGTCACAGGTTTTTTTTTTGTTTTTTTTTTTGTTTTTTTTATTTTCGACTATTTTGGGTCGCCTGAAAACCCTATCGTCGAAAATAGTTCGTCGATGAGAGTGTTTTTGGCCGATCCAAAATGGCCGAAAATTTCAGTTTTCTTAAAAAAAAAAATCATTCGAAACACATAGTCGACCGGAGTACTTTTGGTCGACAAACCAGAGTTGATCGGATTAATTTTGGTTGACAAACCAGTGTCGACCGAAGTGTTTTTGGTCGACTCTGGTTTGTCGACCAAAATAAAGTTTACTTTTTTTATTTTCAAAGTCTGATTTTTAAAATTTCTAAATTTATTTTGTGGCCGCCGGAGGTGCGGCGGCGGCCGTCGTTTGTTGAGCGGCGGCGACCGTTTGTTGAGCGGCGGCGACCGTCGTTTGTGGGTAGGGTTAGGATTAGTGATAGAATTAGGGTTAATTTAAATTTAAATTGAAGGGGAGTGTATCTATCTTTGTGTATTTTAATAAAGGGTAAAACAGGTATTTTACATGATTATTTAATTAATAAAAGTGGAGGGAGAGTGTATTAAACAAAGCTGGAGGGGTATATACCCCAACCCTACAAAAAATGGAAATGAGTTAGTTGTTCTAGGCCACATTTATTTGAACATTTAAAAAATTGGATTTAAAAAGATCCATCACACCATCTCACCCAAATTTTCATCTTTAAATAATAAATTAAGAAAAAAATGCATCTAATATTATTGGAGGAACAAATAATCCACGCCATACTACTTGGGCCTATAAGCCCAATTTGCCCACCTATTAAGATAGATACACTGTAGTAAGAATGGTCCTAAATACCTCCCCCGATTGATCCACTCCTCAGTCCTCTCCCTTCCTCCAAAATTTTCTTTTTAATTAAGATAGATACACTTCTCTCGAATTGTCCTAAATACCTTTTTTATCATGTTGGTGCCTTTTACAAGCCACACCCCCAATTAAATGCACATCCCTCCCCAAAATCCTAATTTATTCTTCTTTATTTCCCCTTCCACCTTCTTCACTTCATTTCTCCTTGCTCCCTCATTACAGTCGTTGTCCTCCTGCCCCCGCCACCCGTCAGTACCTGTGTTGCCCTCCTTCTCCTTCCTGTTAAAAACAATAGAAGGAAAAAAAAATGAGATCCCCCCACCCTTGCCCTTCCGCTCCAAGCCCTAAACCCATCCGTAGCAGCGACGTCTGTGCAAGTGAAGAAGAAATCCCCAAATCAGGGTTTTTTTTAATTATTAATTTTTTATAATTTTCTACAAACCAGTGTCGAACATATACACTTTCGTCGATAAACTGTTGTCGACGAGAGTGTATATTTTTGACAACTATTGTCGAAAATTTAAAAAAATGATTTTTTTCGATAGATCGGGGTAAAAAATATACACTTTCGTCGACAAATTGTGTATATTTTTTACCCCGACCTGTCGAAAATTATATACAAAAAAAGAACCCTGAAATTTTTAAGTTTTTATTTTAATTTCTGAGATTTTGACACTATTTGGATGAAGTTGGTGGCCGGAAGTGATGGTGATGACGGCGGTAATTAGGGTTAGAGTTTAAATGTTGAAAGGGAGTGTAATAAGTAGTGGAGGTGCATTTAGTACTAATTTTTTATTTAAAGGGTATTTTAGATTTTTTACTTCAATATTAAATGGGGAAAAAGTTGTATGGTACAATTGATTAATTGAATGCCACTTCTTACAATTTATTACTAACACTCTACTTAAGTTACTTTCTTTCTTTTTTTTTTTTTTTTTTTTTTTATGGAAGTTTAAATATCGATCCATCCTTTTTTCCCTTTCCATGACTCGAACCCAGGATCTAAGGCCTAGTTAGTGGTGCTTTAACCACTTGAGCTATCCCACTTTGTCACTCTACTTAAGTTACTCCCCAATACAAAAGTTCCACTAATTTTACTTCTATGCCCCTCATCCTTTACTGGTAAAAAAACACTATTCCATCATGTCAATTTTATTTCCAATCAAGTAATAAGTTAAAGTTGAAACATTTCTTCATTTTTTATTCAAATTTTATTAATTCATACTCCCTCCATCCATGAAAAGTAGGGACATGGGGAGGGGGCACGTGTTTTAAGAAAAAGGTAGATAAAGTAAGGGTATTGTAGGTATTGTGGGGTCCATTGTGAATAAAGTGATTGTTTGTAAATAAAGTTGATGGCAATTTGAGTAATTAAGTGATGGTTGAAGGGTAATAGTTTAAAAAAAGGGTATGGGACTACATTTTGTGGACAAAGAATATAGGGCAAATGTGACTACTTTTCGTGGACGGAGGGAGTATTTTTTATTCAATTTTTTTTATTGAGAATATATTTTTAGTTTTTTTTATACAGATTTTTATTCAAATTTTTTAATTCAAATTTATTTATTAATTTTTTAAATTCAAACTTGATAAAATCTGCATATTTTTTTAGTTTTTTTATACATATTTTTAATTCAAATTTATTTATTAATTTATGATATTCAAAATTTAATAAACACTGTACATATTTTTTTATTCGATGAACAAATTTTTTTATTAATTATTTTTAATTAAAACTTATTTATTAAAAAATTAATAAACAATGAACAAAGTTTTTTATTAATTTTTTTAATTAAAAATTATTTATTAAAAAATTAAAAAAAAAGATTTTTTATCCAAAAAAATTAGTAAATATTGTGTAATTCCACATTTACTCGTACATTGCACATTTACACGTACATTGCACGTTTACACATACATTGCACATTTACACATACATTGCACATTTACACATATATTGCACATTTACATTTTAAAAAAAAAAAAATTCAAAATGAATGACTTCAACCAACTATCATAATAATTATTCAAAATTAATTCTACGCCTCTTTCAAAATACAGAAATTTACCATTAAACAATGTTTGTTTCTATCAATCTTTCAAAAATTTACCATAAAATGAACTTAAATTATTAAGCAAAGAACCCCATTAAAGAAGACGAAGAGTATCCCATTAAATTATTAAGCAAAGAATCTCATTAAAGATAAAAGATTGATAATAGCAATAGATACTCCTAAACAATGAAAGATCTGTGAAACACCTGTTTATTTCATGTCCTCGGGCCTTAATGGCGTGGACTGATATTTGTGAGTGGGTGCATAGGCCACTGGTGTACTCTAATTCCATGGTGGCACACTTGGATGAATTCTGCAATTATGCTCAGAAAGTCAGTAGAAGGAAGGTATTGGGACTTATATGGTCAGTGACGGAGCCAGAAAATTTTGGTAGGGAGCCCGATTAACATTACTTTAAAGATAAAATAATATGTACTTATTATACTCATTGAAATTTTATGATAAAATTGTTAATACATTTCATTAAATTAAATTGAACAAGATGTCTTTCATTTTATTTTGAAGTTTTGATAGTTCGATTCAAAATGAAGCGAAACAATTTAAAAATTGCTAAAATATTTTACAATTCTTAGTAAAAACTTAGACAATAATTCTCAAATACACCATTAGTCTATTATTGACTCTATTGAAAAAATAATTTATTTTTGGAGTATTAAGAAACAAATTTAAGTAAAAAACACATGAAAAATATATTACTCCTTTCAAACTTTGTATGCAAGCATTTATTTTTTATTCGTCTATACTTAATATGCATGTGTCAAAAAATAAAAATAATATTTTTATTTTCATATATCAAAAAGTTTCATTTAAATTTTAATATTAAAAAAGATGAGATTAAAAAATAGACACGGTTAAGATTAATGATTAATAAAAAATTAATAAAGGTGAAATTAATAAGAAAAAATTGATTTTGAAATAGAGTAATTTGAGAAGAAATAAACTAATCATTTTGTGACATGTGGCAAATATATGATAATTAAGATATATATGATGAGAATAATTATTATCACATAATATATATAATTATTATAAAATATTTATCATATATATATATATATATATAAAAATTGGTGGGGGCCAGTGGCCCCCCTAGCCCCAACATGGCACCGTCCCTGCATATGGCAATGCTCCATTTGGAAAATTTGAAAATGCCGAAACGACTCGATTTTCAACGAGAAGAACTATACGGCGGAGGAAATAGTGGATATCATCAAATATAACACGTGGAAATGGTTAAAGGCACACAAAAAGGTTAATTATTCTTATCACGATTGGGAATTAGATCCGTGGATGTGTATCAATGAATAAAGATTATCGCAAATTAGTTGTACACCCCACAAATTCAAACATCTTGTAACGGAATTTGAGTACCCCTAGTACTATGTTATTATACACGTACAATCTTTACTTTTCAAAAAAAAAAAAACAATGAAAGATCTAATTAATACACATCTTCAATTTATTTTAAACACATGCCTTTTTCTAAACAAAAAAAAAATAGATAAAAAATGAGGAATGTTATATCCAAAAAATTGAGGGTTAAAAAACAGATCCAAAATATATAAACCCATTTACATTACCCAAAATTTTATGAGATTTTTTACCACCAACTCCCACTTTGGCCAAACTACAGCAACTAACTCCCATTGACTTTTTAACTCCCCTTAACTTGCAACTACCTCCCAAATCATTCATGAATGGTCCCTTTTACCCTTCCAGCCTTCAAATCAAATTTTATAAATCCTAATTGCCTTATTCTCATTTCTCCTATTTTATTCCGTCTCTATACTCTTACCATTCCTCTCTCCCTCCCTTCTACAAACGTTCGCCACCTCATAGCACCGTCACCGTCGTCCCAACCCAGATGCTCGTCACCATCGCCTACCTAGAGTCGCTCGTCGTTGCCTCTCCCCCTTCTGCAAACGACTGTCGCCTCATAGCACCTCCGTCCGTCGCCGTCGCTCCAACCTAGATGCTCGTCGTCGTCGCTGATGAGTCGGATTTAGTGCATATTTTTGTGCCTTAAATGAATATTCCTTGTGAATTAAATTGATATTTTGGTGCACCATTCGACTCATTATTTCGTGCCTTTAATTACCTTGATATTTTTATTTTCTTATTTATTTCAGGTAAAAAGTGGAGAATTTTGTGGCTGTGATGATGAAGTATCAAGTTGGGCCTATTTTGATGGGCCATGATTTATGTCTGAAGAAGGAACATTGGCTTTTGACCTTAAAGGTGAAGGCCTTGGAAACACACACGCACAGGGATGCCATTGGGAGAATTAAATAGAGGTTGAATTATCAATTGGGCCCATTGTGATTGTCTTTCGAAGAAAGAGGGTGGAGATTTTGTTTTTAGAAAGGCACGGATACACACAGCCGCATCTGGGAGGAAAAAGGAAAAAAGTCAAGGCTGGAAAGAGGGCAATTGGCGACGCTACTGAGGAAGCAGAAAGAGGAATTTGGATGTTATGCTTTTTGGTTTGAAATTTTAACTTTTGTTTTCTCCTTTTGAGATTGATATTCGTAATACGATGTATTTATCAACTATTTGTGTTATCTCGTTTATTATGCGTAGCTAATTTCTTTATTCTAGCCCGAGGACGCGAAACCTTATATTGATTATGCCTATTTAATTAAACAATTCCTGGTTAATTTTGATTTGTATCTCGATTTTGTTATTATTTGAGTAAATGCTATGCGTGTTTGAATTAGGGGTTTAATAGGCTTGATCACCCAATTTTATTCCTATATCAATTCTAGCTATCCCATAAATTGTAATCCGTAATTGTTATAATATTTTGGGAATTGTAGCAACTAAGACAAAACACCTTAGGGAGTAGTAACATTTAGGTTGCATGAAACGAGCGTCTCGTATTCATGGTTTAATTTATCCTCTTGTTTTAATTCTTGAATGCGTTCCTCGAGTTGAACCTTAGATACATGTTTTAGGGTTATTCGTAGGGATAGATTAATTGGGGGTCGTACCTGCTGATTAATTAAACGTAAGGAACAATTCGAACTAGTTTGGTCGTACCACTGGTTTAGGGATAAGATTCGAGAATAAATTGAGATAACCGGGTTTGTTGATTAAATTGGTATAATTAATTGAGGGGACACTATCCGAGGGCTAGACCTTTCTTACTATTTGAATACTATTATTTCACTTGCTCTTTATTATTATTTTCTTGCTCTTTAGTAGTTGTTAGTCAACAAATCCAAACCCCCCCTTTTTATTGCTTTCATACATAAATTAATTCGATTAAATTACACCGTTCCCTGTGGATCGACCCTTACTTGCCCTACTATATTAGTGGGTAGTTAAGGAATTATTTTTGGGTGTCGGCGATAGCACACCAGTCGCCTACCGTGAGTCGCCCAACCCCCGTCCCTTCAATCTGCGCTGCTCGATGCTTCAACCCAGGAATTCCTGAATCACATTCCTCTCCCTGATATTATTAGGTACATATCGAAAATCTTCTCATTTTGTAGATACATGCAATTGTATGTATCATAAATTATAGATACATGAAGGTGTAGTTAATTCTTTCAGGAGAGAAGTGTGTAATTTGGTGATTAATTAAGTTTAAAGTTTTTTTTAATTTGTTGCATTTGAAATTTTGGATAGTGCTTTGTAGATTGAAAATTAACGATGTGATTGAGTTTCATGTGGGTGCGTTGTCGAAGAAACTGCCTGCTAAAGATTTTGAAGATGTTCATAGTTGCATGGCCAAGGGATTGCAATTGAAGTCTTTTCTGGAAATGGGGGAATTGATTTGAGGTAAAATTGGGGATTCTTTTGTGCATTTGTTGATTTTTTTATTTTTGTTCCTAGATTTGTGGTGTTTGATTTTTTATTTCTAGATTTGTGGTATTTGTTTTTGTTTCTATATCTGTACATAATCCAGATAAAAAAAATTGGAACTAAGTTAGATTTTGGTGTTTTTTTGGGGGGTGATTCGGGTGGAATTTACACGTTTTTTATGCACATATGAAGCTCATTTTGATTGTGATTTCATTGATTTATTGGTTGATTATGGATGTTTTGGTCGAAATAAGAGAAAGGTGGTGTTTTGTCGTTTTTGTAGGAAAAATGACTATTTTGGAAGGTAAAAATACATACCTAATTTTCAGTGAAGTCAACGAAGGAAGAAATCGAGTTCGTGGGTAAAACGAGTCAAATTTATTCAAAGAAATAATTTGGGTCAATATGTAGCTTGAGCCCCAAGCCAGTGACCGAGAGAAGAAAAGGAAATTTGAAGAAAAAGGAAAGAGAGAAGATTTGGAAATTTAAAGAAAAAGGAAAGAGAGAAGAAAAGGAAAGAGAGAAAATTTGGAAATTGAAGAGAGAAAAGGAAATTATATTTTTGAAAATAACTTTTTCTAGAAGTTTTAGCCCTAATTTTCAAGTTATAAATAAACCCTCTAGTCATACTTTGAGGGAGGGGAGAAAAAGAAGAAGAGGAAGGAGGGAGGCATACGTTTGGAGAATCCGCTCACGAGGAGAACACCTTAAGAAGAGACTAAGCTTTCTTTTTTCCCTTTTATTTTATTTTTCATGTAATTTAAAATTTTCAAGACTTGATTATGTTGATTTTTGGCTAGAACACTTTTGGTTCTAGGGCTATGTTTATACTTTGGATGATGCTTATGAATAAATTTTTGTTTATTTGGTGGTTGTGTTGCTATTTCTATTTGAATGCTTAACTTTCATTGCAAGACATGTTGTCAATGGCCATGATAATGTGTTTGATTTATTATTAATTGAAATTGGATTGAGAAATCTTTTTCATTAATCGTATTTAAGTATTCGACCCAATATTATTGTGATCTTGAGAGATGAACAATTATTGGGAGGGTATTAGATGATCTTAGGACCCTTTTTGAGATTTATTATGCATGCTAGGTAGAGATACTAGTTTGTGTGATACTTCTCTTGGATTAATTGGATCGAGAGAACTTTTAATTCATTATTTCGTGATCAACCAAATAGTAATCAACACATCATCACTTAAATAGACTTTTGATCATAAATTGACCCCTTAGTGTGACATATGCCTTGAAACCTCCCTTTCCGTCTTTGAGTTTTAACCGTATTTCTTTCGTTTCTTTGGTTTGCGTGATTGTTGATTGATTTTTACATTACTCTTTATTGCTTATTCGTGACAAATTGGTAGGCAATCTTAGGGTAATTCACCATCTTCACTTAATCGATCACGTCTATTTAGAATTTCAGTAACAAACTTCACTTTTATACTATACCTCCTCGTGGGATCGACCTCGTACTTATCACGCTACAATAGACGTCGTATACTTGCGGTCGTGTATTTTAGTGTTGCATAATACGTGAATCAGGGGGAAGGATGTAGTATTTTTCTTGTTTGTGAAGAACACAAAAAATAAGCGAACTTCTTGTTTGTTGATATGATTATACCAGGACTTTTTGTGATCACTATTGTTTCTTGATGTGGTGGTGGTGTGAATGGGTGAGCATTTGAGCCAGCCAGTTTCTGAGGCAATGGGAGGGATGAATGGGAAGTAGCCTGAAGTGGTGTGTTCTTCATCATCAATGGCAGCAGAAGATTATAGAGTTGGGGTGGCAGTTGACGAGGAGGAGGAAGACGAGAACGCACCACTGATAGGGATGGGATGGGGGAGTGCCACATTTGTCAAGAGGAAGACACTGTAAACAATTTGGAGAGTCCTTGTGCTTGTAGTGGGATTCTTAAGGTAAATACTTGGTTGTTGCATCAGTAGGCTGGCTGATGTTTTAGACTATTCTGATATATAACGTCTTCCCTACTCGTCAGGTTTCCATCGCGGCTCTCGATCCTCTTCCTGAGCTTCCTCCTTTGGAAAGGTCCAACATCCTAGATCTTGGGATTTATCAATCTTGAATAAAGAAGCTGATCCTATTGTTGGCGCCACAGAGTAGTGGCCTTTATCTTTTCGTTATTTTGGTTTTTTATGAGAGCTTGTATACTCTTTTTATGTTCAGCTTCTTCTATTTCTTGTAATTCACACTTTATATAATGATATTTTGACTTTTGATCCTGTCTATGTAATCTTGCCATCTTAAGATTAATGAATGCTTCAATATCTAGTAGTTTTTCCTACTTGAAAATATTTTACTTTATGAATTCACATCTCGAATTCTTTACTTTGTTTGAGGTTCGTCTCATATCATCCAAAACTCATTGTTCATGATCTTTCTAATCTCATTACCAATGTGTACTTTATTCCTCCCAGTATGAGATGAACTCTCTTTTCGGGGGAATCTTTTCTTCACAATCTTTTGGATTTTTTGAAAATATTGAACGTCTTAGATCCACATCTCGGGTTCAGATCGTGGTCGGGGATCTTTTCCCCTTAAAAAATTTGATAAAACTTTTTCAACATAAAATTTATCATTCGCACTGATCCCAGATCTTGGCGTTCTGATCCTGATCCCGGATCTCTTGACTTCTAAATATTTTCTCTTGAAAATACTTAATTTTTCAGATCCTGAACTCAGATCTTGAGTTCTCTTCTCATCCTCAAAAAATTGAAAAAATTTCTGAGTGAACAATTTTTCAGATCCTGAACTCAGATCTTGAGTACTCTTCTCATCCTCAAAAAATTGAAAATTTTTCTAAGTGAACAATTTTTCAGATCCTGAACTCAGATCTTGAGTTCTGATCCCGGTTAAGGGATCTCTGCTTCTCAATATTTTCTCTTGAAAATATTTAATTGTTTCAGACCCACATCTTGGGTTTTGATCCCGATTAGGGATCTCTTCTTCTCAATATTTTCTCTTGAAAATATTTAAGGTTTCAGACCCACATCTTGGGTTCTGATCCCGGTTAAGGATCTCTTCTTCTCAATATTTTCTCTTGAAAATATTTAATTGTTTCAGACCCACATCTTGGGTTCAGATCCCGGTTAGGGATCTCTTCTTCTCAATATTTTCTCTTGAAAATATTTAAGGTTTCAAACCCACATCTTGGGTTCTGATCCCTGATTAGTGTGAAAATTGCTTGAAATCTATGTCTTTATTTTGCATAATTATGAGGATTTTGTTGCATTATTCACACTAAATTGACTAATTGCACTTGAAATGAGAAAGGTATGTGTTTTGTTATTTTTTAGGTAAATTGAACTTATTTGGAAGCAAAATGCGTGTCTGAGAATTCATGAAGTCAAGAAGATAACTTCACCATTGGATGCGTCTCGAAAAAATGAGTGGAATGAAAAAAAGAATCAAGTCAATCGGAGGTCGGAAGCTCAAGATATGATCGAAACGACAAAATGCGGAATGGAAGCAGAATCCACTCGGGCAGCCGAGTCAACCCACTCGGTTGACCGAGTGAAATCTGCTTCCAGAGCAGTTTCTGGACTTCCATCTCACTCGGTTGACCGTTTGAGGTCACTCGGTCGACCGTTTGAGCCCGTTTCTACGCGAAAATTCGAGAATTTTAAAGGATTTCAAGGGCCTAAGTGCAAATTTCGTCTCCAACACTCTTCCCAACTATAAATAGCTCCCCAAATCAGATTTTTGAGAAGTTTTGCCTCACTTCTACACACTCAAGCCCTAGTTCATTTTCCTCCAACATGTGAGAAATAGAAGAACAATTAGCTTAGGTTTGAGGAGCTTATCTCCTCAAACACACTCTTCATTTTTATCCTTTCTTAGTTTAGAATCATTTTGGTATTTTATTTTCATGTAAGAATGGAGAAATTACAAGACTCTCAAGGTGACTTCCACCCAAACTCTCTCTTTTCTATAATATTGTTATTTTCATGTTTATTTCTAGTTTTCTTGTTGTTTTAGCCATGAGTGTTTTCTCAAACACCATGGGCTAAGCTTTTTATGATTTGGGTGTTTGAAATCATGTGAATATTGAATGTGTGAAATTTAGACTTTGATTATTGTTGATATTTGGATTATTGCTTCTCTTATTGGGTTTTATTGGTGCTTTGTGTATTTGCTTCTATTAATCCATATTTTGAGGCATGTTTAGCGTAGACGAGAGTTACATGAACATGTTTAAATTTATGGTGTGAGTTGTTGGTATACAAATGCATTTATTATACTTTTAATTCGTCGAGAGAGAGTTAATCGTATTAGAACCCCATTAGGAGACATTAATTACTTGAATGGTTATTTGGGTAGTTGATGAGGATTAGGAAGATGTCTTATTACCGGGTTTGGGAACACCTTAGACGTAAGGCTATAGTACCCGAAGGGAAATGATTTTCATCCTAGCATCTTGATGCTCTTAGCAAATCCAAATTGAAGCATAAAAACGGTATAAGCAATCCCACTCGATTTCACTAGGTAGAGAACACCCGAAGCATTCACACACTTGCACTTCTTCGAATCTAGTTCGTAGTTGTTATTTGTTCTTACTTGTCATTTTCTTGTTTTGTTGATTTAGTCGTTGAATTACTTGTTAGCCTTTAGATTGTGTTTAGTTTATTTATTGTCTTTAGATTATTGTTTAGCTTTAGTTTTTCATCCAAAACCGAGCCCGTAGTTACATTAGTTATGACGACACACAACTCTAGGGATCCATTGCACAAACCCACCTCCCATGGTTCGATACTACTTGGTCGAAATACTTACATGTATATTACTACGATCCCTTATGCTTGAGGGGAAGTAGTTAGTCAAAAACATATAGTGACTAAAATTCGTTCAAGCCAATGGCGCCGCTGCCGGGGAGGTGACATAGTGTTATTAGTGGGACTTAGAGTTAGTTGAGTACTAGTGTTAGCTACATTACTTGCTTTATTTTATTTTCTTTTTATTTTGAGAAATTTGATACTTTGGTTCTTTGTAGGTGTGCACTTCATTGAGATGGATGTATATAATCAATACCCATTGAATCATTGCTATGATCAACATGGTATGATTTATCCTCCACAACACCCATATCACCCATATCCATATCCTCTCCCAGCACCTCAAGAGGTGTATCGTCCACCTCCTTCTCCACTTATGGAAGAGCTTCATCAAGTACATTATCAAGAGTGGGAAAGCAATGAGTTTTGGCCACAGGGTAGGACTACTATCGAAAAGCTCCTTATTGCACACATGAAGGAGAGAATGGATGTAAAGAGATATCAACTTGAAGACATGAGCATGAGAAGGAGCTTAATGGTGATTGAAGATGGCAAAGAGGAATGTCCTTTGATGGACATGAGCTACAAGGAACAAGAAAATCAAGAAGCATCACAAGATGAGTTGGAGAGCAAAATGAGCATATCTAAACCTTTAAACTCTTCAATTTACACTTTATTTGATATTGATGCTTCTATTGATTTCATTTTGCCTCTTAATCACTTTGACTCAAAGAAGGAAGTTGAGAAGTGGTTGGGTATTGGTATTCTTGAGCAAAGAGGAAAAGCTTTGAAAGAAATGATGGAGAAAGAGACAAGCGGTTGGCCTACTATTCATAAGAGTCTCCTTGACTTTGAGGCCAAAAAATTGAAATACAATGGCAAGGAGACTCGATATCCATGGCCTTTTCGATGAGCACATTAATTTCCGTCCGGCTTGAAGACGTTAAACTTAGCGCTAAATGGGAGGCAACCCATTCTTTATTGCTTTCTTTTATTTTTAGATTTGTAGCTTGTTTGATCTTTTGTTTAGTTCTTGTTTTGTAGGTTGAGTGTTGTGTTGGTGGTCAAGGATGAGAGATATGCATGGTGGAGCTCAAGGTTAGTGGTGCTTTGGTGCTAAAGGTTCAAGGGACAAATTCTAAGGTAACACACTCATTCCCAAACTTTGCATTCAACTAGAGTTTCATTTAAGTTTGGGGGGGTTTCATGTGTTTCCTTCATTTATATTGCACCGTTGTTCCTAGTTTTGGTGATTGATTATCTTGTGGATTGTTGGTATTTGAGGCGTAATTGATGGTGATTGTTAGTTTTTGAGATTTGGTTGAGCTTGTTGGTATTGATTGATGCTTGCTTGTTCACTTGATTTTGTGAAAATTTGTGCTTGGTTTGGTGCTTTTGATTCATGATTAGACAAGCCCGTGAGCTTTAGAGCCTTAGACTTTCATATATTATGGTCTATTTTCCTTCATGTGAGTATCATTCATGCTTGTGTGCTCTAGAACTTGCCAATTGTCTTGTTTGAGGCTACTATTTGTGTGAAATCTTTGGAAGTGATATAAGGCCATCTTTGTTTTGAATAGTCACTTGACCAAATTTTCCATACCAAATGAAATGTTTCCGTAGTTAGCCACTTTGAGCCTATTGACCTATATTTTTTGGCAACCTACAAATTTAGCCTATTTGTCTATCTTTTGTGAGCCTAAATTTTCCTATGAACTAGTGGAGCTTGAATATTGACAAATGTGGTTGAATTGAGGTGAAATGTGAATTTGGTGGATTTGTTTGGTTGAAAAGTGAAAAGAAAAAAAAAAAGAGAAAAAAGATGAATTGTGAGTTGTGCAAAAAAAAAAAAAAAAAAGGATTGAGTTGATGAGAAAAGAAAAATTGAAAAAGAAAACTCTCTTGTGCACAAAAATTTGGTAGAGCTTCAAGTCAAAAGTGTTGGTTGGTTGGTTGGTGGTGAAGAATGTGCTTAAAAAGAAAAGAAGTAAGTAAATTATGTGAGATAGAGAACTTTGAGTTGCAACTTGATCAATTGCAACTTTCCTTCTTGCTCCATTAGTTTATGAGTCACTTTATCCAAATCTTCCCTACCTTAACCAAAGAGCCTACATTACAACCAAATGTGAAGTCCTTATTGATTCATTGATTGAACACTTTCATGTGGTGGAGAACTTAGACATTTGGCAAGCATATGGTGGTGCACTTGTGTGATTTGATTTTGAGAGCATACATTTCCTTAATATACACTTTGAGTGATGAGAGATACACTTACTTGTGAGGAAATTGTGAATTGAGCACTTAATCTTGCATTGATTTGAGCATAACTTGTGAACTTGTTTGTGGATTTTTGTACCTCTTGGCTTGACTAGATTGAGGAAAGTTGACAATCACTCATTCAATTTTGATTGAATTTCTTCGCAATCCTCCCACTTGTTCTATATTTCTTTCGTTGCTCGGGGACGAGCAACACTTTAAGTTTGGGGGGATTGATTAGTGTGAAAATTGCTTGAAATCTATGTCTTTATTTTGCATAATTATGAGGATTTTGTTGCATTATTCACACTAAATTGACTAATTGCACTTGAAATGAGAAAGGTATGTGTTTTGTTATTTTTTAGGTAAATTGAACTTATTTGGAAGCAAAATGCGTGTCTGAGAATTCATGAAGTCAAGAAGATAACTTCACCATTGGATGCGTCTCGAAAAAATGAGTGGAATGAAAAAAAGAATCAAGTCAATCGGAGGTCGGAAGCTCAAGATATGATCGAAACGACAAAATGCGGAATGGAAGCAGAATCCACTCGGGCAGCCGAGTCAACCCACTCGGTTGACCGAGTGAAATCTGCTTCCAGAGCAGTTTCTGGACTTCCATCTCACTCGGTTGACCGTTTGAGGTCACTCGGTCGACCGTTTGAGCCCGTTTCTACGCGAAAATTCGAGAATTTTAAAGGATTTCAAGGGCCTAAGTGCAAATTTCGTCTCCAACACTCTTCCCAACTATAAATAGCTCCCCAAATCAGATTTTTGAGAAGTTTTGCCTCACTTCTACACACTCAAGCCCTAGTTCATTTTCCTCCAACATGTGAGAAATAGAAGAACAATTAGCTTAGGTTTGAGGAGCTTATCTCCTCAAACACACTCTTCATTTTTATCCTTTCTTAGTTTAGAATCATTTTGGTATTTTATTTTCATGTAAGAATGGAGAAATTACAAGACTCTCAAGGTGACTTCCACCCAAACTCTCTCTTTTCTATAATATTGTTATTTTCATGTTTATTTCTAGTTTTCTTGTTGTTTTAGCCATGAGTGTTTTCTCAAACACCATGGGCTAAGCTTTTTATGATTTGGGTGTTTGAAATCATGTGAATATTGAATGTGTGAAATTTAGACTTTGATTATTGTTGATATTTGGATTATTGCTTCTCTTATTGGGTTTTATTGGTGCTTTGTGTATTTGCTTCTATTAATCCATATTTTGAGGCATGTTTAGCGTAGACGAGAGTTACATGAACATGTTTAAATTTATGGTGTGAGTTGTTGGTATACAAATGCATTTATTATACTTTTAATTCGTCGAGAGAGAGTTAATCGTATTAGAACCCCATTAGGAGACATTAATTACTTGAATGGTTATTTGGGTAGTTGATGAGGATTAGGAAGATGTCTTATTACCGGGTTTGGGAACACCTTAGACGTAAGGCTATAGTACCCGAAGGGAAATGATTTTCATCCTAGCATCTTGATGCTCTTAGCAAATCCAAATTGAAGCATAAAAACGGTATAAGCAATCCCACTCGATTTCACTAGGTAGAGAACACCCGAAGCATTCACACACTTGCACTTCTTCGAATCTAGTTCGTAGTTGTTATTTGTTCTTACTTGTCATTTTCTTGTTTTGTTGATTTAGTCGTTGAATTACTTGTTAGCCTTTAGATTGTGTTTAGTTTATTTATTGTCTTTAGATTATTGTTTAGCTTTAGTTTTTCATCCAAAACCGAGCCCGTAGTTACATTAGTTATGCCGACACAAAACTCTAGGGATCCATTGCACAAACCCACCTCCTAGGTCGATACTACTTGGTCGAATACTTCCATTACTACTACGGTCCCTTATGCTTGAGGGGAAGTAGTTAGTCAAAATATATTGTCTAAAAATTCGTTCAAGTCAATCCCGGTTAGGGATCTCTTCTTCTCAATATTTTCTCTTGAAGATATTTAAGGTTTCAGACCCACATCTTGGGTTCTGATCCCGGTTAGGGATCTATTCTTCTCAATATTTTCTCTTGAAAATATTTAAGTGTTTCAGACCCACATCTTGGGTTCTGATCCCGGTTAAGGGATCTCTGCTTCTCAATATTTTCTCTTGAAAATATTTAAGGTTTCAGACCCACATCTTGGGTTCTGATCCCGGTTAAGGGATCTCTGCTTCTCAATATTTTCTCTTGAAAATATTTAAGGTTTTAGACCCACATTTTGGGTTCTGTTCCCAGTTAGGGATCTCTTCTTCTCAATATTTTCTCTTGAAAATATTTAAGGTTTCAGACCCACATCTTGGGTTCTGATCCCGGTTAGGGATCTCTTCTTCTCAATATTTTTTCTTGAAAATATTTAAGTGTTTCAGACCCACATCTTGGGTTCTGATCCCTGTTAAGGGATCTCTGCTTTTCAATATTTTCTCTTGAAAATATTTAATGTTTCAGACCCACTTCTCAATATTTTCTGTTGAAAATATTTTTTAACATCTCATACCCATATCTTGGGTTCTGATCCAGATCACAGATCTTTTAGCTTCTCAATATTTTCTCTTGAAAATATTTTTTATCTTGAACTCATATCTTGAGTTCAACCTTGATTGCAGATCTCTCCACTTCAAAGTATTTCTGAAGAGGTTCATCTCATTCCTTCTAATAAAAAAATTCTTCGAGAATCTTATATTTAAGTATTTGTATATGTGCTATCTTACCCTCCTTCGGTATGAGATGTTCTCTTCTCCTCTAATTAGTTTTCTTTGTAACTCCCCTCTCCCTTCTTCATCCAGACTTTGCAAATTATTTATACTCCTCGGGGAGTTGTTTATACTCCGAAGCGAGTAGATCTTGCTTTTTCAGAGTTAGATTTTATACTCTTCACTGAGTTGTTTATACTCATCGGGGAGTTATTTATACTCCGAATATAAGGAGCAGCACTTGCTCATTCAGAGTTAGATTTTATACTCTTCACTGAGTTGTTTATACTCCTCGGGGAGTTATTTATACTCCGAATATAAGGAGCAGCACTTGCTCATTTAGAGTCTGATTTTATACTCTTCACTGAGTTGTTTATACTCTTCGGGGAGTTTACTCATTTTTGTATACGTTGCTCTGAAGTTGTGGTAAGGAAAGGTTGTTTTCATCAGTTCCCTGTCTCATTGAGATCTCCAAAGTATAAACTATTACAAGATTAAGAATAACTAAAAACAATATTTAGAATAAGCAAATGAAATTTCAATGCTGAAACTTGCTTGATCTCCTCTAACAATGAGATGCTTAGCTTACTTACAATCCAGAGGCGAGTCACTTCTTTGTCGCCTTTCTTCATTATCTTGTACATTCCTCTCGATTTCCCATTTCTCACATCAGATCCTGGGTCCTTGCATTAACACTTTCGCGGACAGGGGGTTGAACATACTCTTCTTTCGAGTTATATTTTCCTTCTTCTTCTGGCAGGGGCACAAATTTCTCTTCTATTCTCTCAGGACCTCTCTTCGTTCGCCTCTGAGCCATTAACCCTTGTTCGGATTCTTTCAGATTAGCTAATTTCGTGACAGATATGAGGGTTACTTCCTCTGGAACAGATGGTTCTTCGTGCACCTTTACAGATAGTGGGGTTATTGGATCTCCTCTAGAGATTAGAGCTCGATTTATTGTTGCCTTAACCAATTCCTTCGATACCTCTATAGAAAGAGTGATCGCTAGTCCAGAGGAGAAGGGTTGAGTAAGAGCACCCTCTTCCTTACCTGGAGCAGAAGCAGTGGCAGAAGCCACATTTTCAAGCACCTCATTCGAGTTTCTGGGTGTTTGATTCTCCATAACCCAGTGATTCAGATCACAACAAATACCTCACTTCAACTCTCAATGAACCAATAGCGACAAATTTATCAAAAAGCTCCCTCTCAGTGAACAAATATCAAAAAAATTCCCCAAATAGCTCACTCTCATATATTTTGGGTAGAACATATATGAATGGAAAAAATCTCACGTCTCAGCTCAGATTTTCCCACAGACGGCGCTATTTGATGTGACCTCATCAAATTCACAGGAGTGAATGAGAGAGAACACAATCAAAGAGATATTTAAAATGATAAATACCTAAATGAGCTCCTTGAAAGTCCTTGAATGATTGATAAGGATGGAGGATGACGATGGTTGCTGGGACCTGCACAAAAACCGGACCGGAGGGTGTCCGGCGACGGACCTCCGACGCTCAAGTCAGTAGTGAAGATGATGAATAATATAGAGAGAATGTGTCTTTTGATGAGAGTGAGCTTAAGAATATAATAATGAGAGAGATGGTTTATATACTTTTGTACCTGAGGGGTATAATGGTAATTATACTTTCTAGGGTTTGTTACAAATAGTACCACGTCATAGTACGACTCTGACACACTCTGATTATCTTAAGTAGTGTGAACACATTTGCAGAGATATTCTGACATACCAAGATTGCGTGCTCTTTAGCTTGGCTCATAAGCTTTGATGCTAACATCCTTAATCAGAGCCTCGTCGCAGGTCCTGGCTCCAGGTCCTCGCCTCAGATCAGAGGAGCAATTTTGTTCCCTGGAAACTTATTCAGTTCAGATCCCGAGGTGATCTGAACTCAATATCTGGACCACGTCCTGGGTCTGACAGTGAACTCTACTAAGATAAGTTGGTCTAGTTTTAGTCTAATTTCGCCACAGTGCTTTATCAAATAGTGGGGTTCTCTATATCAGTTCTTAATTTGGGATATGGCATGATTATGTCACATCAAAAGGTGATCCCAATTTCTACACCAAAAAATGAAGAAATAGAAGAATTTTTACACAAGCAAAACCACGATACAGAGTATTAAAAATCGAGCAAAAATTTCATCGCCGGTCATCTCGGATTTATTCGTCGGGCCTGCGAATTATTTTGAGGTTATGAGGCGGTAATAATTTGGAGGAGGTAGGTGGGAGGCGAGAACCCTATGGAAGACAAAAAGAAAAATTAAAAAGGCAGAAAGGGCCATTTTTTTATTATAAAATCTGAACTCAATTCAAGGGTATTATGGTCATATTCCCTATAATTTGGGAGCTCTTGAACCATTTTTTTTTAGTGGGAGTAGGTTGCAAATATTCAGCCCACATGGGAGCTAACAGTGATCCTCCCAAACTTTATTCAAGATCAGAAGCCAATAAACCTATTTACAGCCCCAAGAAACCCAAGAAGCTTTGTTCTCTGCCTCTTTACGTTGCCTTCATTCTATGCTCAATACTTCGAATTTTCAGATATGGGTTCACAAATCTAGGGCGGAACCCTAGATCCGCCGCTCCACCCTAGATGCAGAAGACACCGGCGCGACGACAACAGCAAGGCGGCGGCACAGAGGACAGCTCCTCACGGCAGCGAACGAAATCCATGCCCACGGCGGTTTCAAATTGGTGAACCAGTCACCGGAATCGTCATCGCCGAAATCGTAATCGCCGTCGAAAATAGATACTCCACTGCTTGAGAAGAAACCATGCCTGGTTGATTCTTGATAGTACTAAACAGGGGAGAGAATATATAGAAATATATGAGAGAGAAAAGTGAGAATTGAATGAATATGATAGAGAAGAAGAGTAAAATGACTTTGACATTTGCTTTTTGTGGTAATTGATAAATGAGAGTAAGGGGCAAATAAGACATTTTAGATGTCAATTTGTATTGAATAGTAATAAAAAAAGTGGTTGTCTTGGAGTGTGATAGAGTTCCAAAATTTGTACCATAGAGTAGATAATCAAATATTAAATTAATAAAGTTGGAGGGGGAGTGTCTTAAAAAGTCAGACAGAGGTGCAGATAGTCGTATCCCTATTAGTATCTGATGTGACATAATGGTGCAGGTCCAGAAAGGAAGAGCTACTGACTGAGACCAACATAAAAGTTGATCACCTCCTTCTAGGATCAAGATCAGAAAAGTCTCAACCCATGATATAGGTCATGATCTGATCAGATCCCTCCAAGATCTGATCTGATATTAATACCCTCATCTCGAACATGACCAAATCTTATGGACATGGACGGGAGAGTAAGGTCGTCGTATGGTCTTCCTCACGTCATCAGGGCCAGGACGACAGATTGTCTCGATTGACAAGGAGGAGCAAGCAATCTTGGTATGTCAGAATATCTCTACAAATGTGTGCACACCACTTAAAATAATCAGAGTGTGCCAGAGTCGTACTATGACGTGGCACTATTTGTAACAAACCCTAAAAAGCATAATTACAATTCTACCCCTCAGGTACAAGAGTATATAAGCCATCTCTCTCATTGTTATGTTTCTAAGCTCACTCTCACAAAAATACACTTTATCTCTCTATTATTCATCATCTTCCTTGACTGACTTGAGCGTCGGAGGTCCATCGCTGGACACCCCTCCGGCCCGGTTTTCGTGCAGGTCTCGGGAGCAATCGTCATCCTCAATCCTCACCAATCATTCAAAGACTCTTAAGGAGCTCATTCAGGTATCTCTGGTTATAATCATTCTTTGATTGAGTCCTTATCAGTCACTCCTATGGATTTGATAAGGTCTCATCAAATGGCGTCGTCTGTGGGAAACTCTGAGCTGAGGCGTGAGGATTTCCGGTACCTTGGGTTTATGTTCCAACGAGTAATCTCAAGATTAAAAGCTGATTTTAGAAATCTGCTTCTAAAAATGAAAAGGAACGAAAAGGGATAGGAGTGAATTTTTGTTTTCAATTTTTCTGATACCCTTCATCCGTCGTTCCACGTGGCTTTCGGCATCACCCGTTCGTCGCCGTTCTTGTTAAGTGAGCGTGCCCTCTGTGGCACCGTCCGATGGTCGCCCTTGACCCTTCGAGCCCCGCCGTCTCGCTGCACCTAGATGGGTCTGATTCATTTGCTATTTCCAGATCAGATTCGGCTCTCCTTGAAAGCAAAGTTGAGCTCCCCTTTTCGTTTCTGGCCTAACCGCTGTTGTTTCTTCACTCTCCGTGGAACCACCAAGCCAACTCAATTCGAGTTAGACGAGTCGAGTCCCTGCGGATCATCCTCATCGAGCTGCTGGAGCTTCGCGCGCGAGCTACCAACGTAGCTTTACTGTTGGACGGTCGCACATAAGGGCATAACTCGATTGCCCCAAAGTGTAAACACCCTAGTACTCCCGATCTAGTGTTGTAGCTCGTATAACAGTGAGGGAGTCGGGGACAACAGTGGTTCAAGTCCTTTATTTGATTCTTAATTTCTGCCATGACCAACAAGAGGTAATCCTTTTTTCCTGCTAGAATGAGATTAAGAGGCCTTGTTTAGACAAAAATATTAAAATGATTGGTAAATTGCTTGCCTCTATAACTGAGTTTTATTGAATAGTGTGAATGGTGAATTTACTGTGATATGATGGCATTCGTATATTTGGCTTCATATATGAATATTTATATCCTTGTTTGATGTATGGTGTCATACTCACCACTTGCTTGATGAAATGCCCGAGAGAGTAGAAATTTTTTTACTTTACTTTTCTCGGAGAAAACGCTCACTCTCTGAACTATAGCATGCATACTTGAGAAATTTTTGATGGTGAGAGTTCAAAATTTAAGGAGGATGTTATATCATATGTAAATTGCAATGAAATATGTGAATATGCTCTGTAATTATGTAAATATTTACATGAACTCGTACACGGAGACTTGAGCATACAGATGTTTATGTTTAGTCTATTTAAGACGTCAACTATGTGTGTATGGGTGTAAAGAATAGGAGAATGCTTTTTTAATTACATATTTAATTTCAGTAATTGACTAGGATAATTAGCGAGGAATTTAGATTAATTGAATTTCCTACAAGGTTACTGCTTTCTATGACCGAATAAATTAGAAAATTGACTAAAATTCAATATATGTGTGAAGTCTCCACTACCGATATAATCTGAAAAAAATCCAAAATGTTAGACATAATATTGTCCACGTGCTAAGATATTATAGTTGTTACATAACACTTAAAATAACCTTTATACCCCAAGAGCTAAATGTGTAACTACTAACGAATCCTTATTTGGAGAATGTAATATCCATTCTAATGTTGAGATATTCATTCTGATTGTAATTTCTTATATTTAGTTTTGATAGCAAAAAATCAGATCAGTAGGGCAAGTGTTAGTACAATAAATTGTAATTTAATATAAGGTTACCTAAGTTGTTTTATAAAGTTTAGAAATATTGAATAGAGTTTAAGTCTTAGTCTGTGGGATCAACTGTATGCATATCAACTGATACCACATCTAGTTAAACACGCATTTGCTCAAGACTTAATTAAGAGTAGAAGATTAAAGACTAAAAGACCTTGAAGCTCATTATTGAAATCAGATTGAAAGGTTCGTGTATACCTTATCAGCTGATAGAAGTTATATGATAATCTACAATAAATCAGAAGACGTATTTAGGAGATATGAGCTTCGCCTGATCTTATCTAAGAAGAAGCCTTAAAGAGCATTGAAGTCTAGTTCATCTGATTGATCAGATGACAGTTAGCATTTAAGATGAAAGCACTTTGAAGAAGAGACAGTTCATTAAAGATGCTACACATTGAAAGAAGAGGCATTTATGATAACAGAAGACAAAGAGAACGTCGGATATCATCTGAATTACTCAAACAAAAGACAAGACAGATAATCTAACAACTCGGTTGATGTGGACCAATGAGAAGATGTCACCACAACTATTTGAGTTAACTTGAACTAGGTTGCAGAGATCTTTTGCAGGATTGTATACAACATTAAATGGACATTTAATGCACATTTCCATTTATGGTAATGTCGTACCGGATTATAAGGATAACATCAAATCAGAAAGATCTCGACCCAAATATAGAAGGATTGCATGCAACGGCTAGTTTCTCACCAACGACTAGTTTGGAGCTCAAATCCTCTATAAATACAAGACTTGTTCTTTGAAACAATTAATTTACGGAAACTCCACAAGTTAGAACTCAAGAAATCAGCAGATCTCAAGAACACTTAACATTCTGAAAGCATTCTATCGAGTTCTTTAGAGCCAGAAAAGATTTTATATCCTTAGCTCTAATTTTCCGATCCTAAACCAACTTTAAGATTCCTATCTTTAGTGCTGAGAAAAACCAGTGTGATTCTCATCACATTGAGTTGGTTATACATCTTTTACATTTACAGTTAAGAAAAATCAATTTGTAAAGGGTACTTGTTCTCTAACTAACAAGTAGATCCGTATACACAAAAGGTTGTGTATCTCGATCAAAAGTCTTCTCTTGGGATTATAAAGTTAGCAAGGAATATAATTTCACTATCTGATTAGTGAGAGTAGACGTATAACAAGTTGTTCGACCAGGGGCGGACCCAAGCAATAGCCAAGGGGGCCTTGCCTCCCCCCACCCACCCCTATATTTATATATTAAATTTTAATATTTTTTAAATTAAGTAAAATTGATAATATATTAATTTAATAAATCATGTTAGTTGTAAATTTATTGTAAAAAGTGTCTCAAAATTATTGCACTTTTGATATTTATATATATAAATAACTATTTTATATGTATTTTAATTGTAAAATTGATCTCAAATGAACTATATTTTACATATTTGATCCCTTTTTTATACTCCTATTATTTTAGTTTTTTTTTTAACATGTTTGAAATCAACTCATGTACCGGGTATTATATAAATAAAAAAGTCAGCCCTTAAAAAAAAGGATGGATAATCGAAGAAATTATAATTCATAGTTTAATTTGTCATTATTTTTAATTTTACATCATATTAATTAAAATAAATAAAGTATTCGTTCTTTTAATATTTTGAGTGTTCATTTTTTCAATTATCATGTAATACTAGACGACACAACACAATATTTTTTTTTTCTTGTAACTACATAATCATTTTTTACTAGACGACATATTGATGTATTTGAGAAGTCTGCTACTAATGTTTTTTGACTTAATTTAAATATAATATATACAAATATTATAAATGCATATACATATGTTAGTGTTTCACTCTTTTAGATCATTAAATTTTATTTGCCCCCCCCCCCCCTAACCTCGAGTCCTGGGTCCGCCCCTGTGTTCGACCACTATAAATATTGTGTTGTTTATTGTTTTATTTACAACTTTATTTTTGTCTATATTGCTATTCATATTTTGGATAAAATCATAAGTTTTCAAAAGAGTCAAAACTCACAAGTATAGATTTTGTAAATCAGCAGATATCCTGTATCAGTTTATATCATTCATTGATTTAAAGTCATTCTTTATTCAAATGTTTTCATTCAACCCACGAGTCTAAATATTTAGGGCCTACACATTTTCGCACTTATAGTTGTTAAGATAGCTTTCCAGTTGATCAGCTGATTTAAGCAATCAGTAGGTTTGTTATCTTGATCTGCTATACACACTCGCACTCTAGATCAGATCAGATCATATATTTGCAACAAATGATAGAATGACTCGAATGAAGAAACAAAGCATCACATGATATTTATAGATATGAAACGAAATGTCCACATTTTTTTTGTTTGGAAAAAGCTAAAATCTTATTGATTGGCCATCATGAACGCCCTCAAATGGAATAAATACAACAGAGTGCAAAAACAAAATCAGGACAATACGGAATAATATCATTCTTTCTACTTTAGTCGAAATATTGTCTTCTGAAAATCATTACCTTCTTCTTGTTCCATATGAATCACAATGTACCATGCCATACTAAAGCCCAAGCGTCTTTCCACTTTAGTTGCTGCAATATGGATATTAAATATCTACAAAATAAAACGTAAATATTACAAAAAAGAAGCATCATGTGGTATTATTTACGGGTGGGAATTGTCAAATATGGCCGGATAACCCACTGCTTATTTAATTTTGGCCTTATCACTCTTTGACCAAATTTAATTACAATAAAAAAAATTAAAAAATAAAATACTAAAAGACCCTTTCTTCCTACCTATAGCACATATAGAAAAAACACTCTTTCTTAAAAAAAATACCCTCTTTCTTCTTCCCAAAGATTCTGCGCGCAAACACTTCTCCATCTTCTTCTTCGCTACTTCATCTTCTTCTTCGCTTCTTCATCTTCTTTCACAGATAAAAAAACCCCTCTTTGTTAAAAAAAAAATAAAAAATTACACTATAGGACATTTCACCCTAAGTTTTTGTAAATCAAGGAAAATTTTATTGTAGTTACAAATCAAGACAAATTAACCAATTGAAGTACAATTATACCCCTACTTTGTTGATAAGAATTTCAATTTCGAAATTTCGAAATAATTAGATTTAAATAATTCAATTAATGGAAAGTCAACTAAAATAAAAAACATTAATAAAAATCTGGAAGATTTTTTTGCTCGATAATCGCGCCGGATTTTTAATTCAAAAAACTTTCCTAATACCTCAGCCAACATTAATTCCTAAAACATTGATCATTCTCTCTCCATTGAAGCTAAAGAAGAAAACGAAAAGCAAGAAGAACCCTTGTGTCGAGAATCCTTCAAGGTATTAATTAGTGTAAAAATCATCTCCTGCAAAACAAGAAAAACCATTTCATTAATTAATACATATTTTTTTTCAAATTAAATATTCGGTATACAATAAATAAAAAAATTATTATCCACATTGAATATATACTTCTTTTAATTAAAATTATTTAGAAACATAAAAAGGTACACACAAAAGTATATACATTATTATTGTTTTAGTATAATTAAATGTGCACAAGAAAAAAAACGTAGGGGTACATACATAACATATGCACAATGTAGTGCATATAAAATATAGCATGCGATAATGTTGTGCATATAGCTGAAATATATGCATAGAAATATACATATATTATATAATATGCAATACTATTATACATAAAAAGATCGAATATATATACTTTAATTTAATAGTCTCGGTATTGTTATTTGGAAATACAAACAATACTTATAATATATAATATGAATAACTATTATAGACAAAGTAGTGCATATGTAATATAGTATGCGATAATGCAGTGCATATAGCTGAAATATATGCATAACTCTATCATCCCCAATAAATATGAATCAGATTATAAACAATATTTATTAATGTCACCAACCGAGTATAAGATTGTCGAATTACTTGAAGATATATGAGGCCACAATGCAGTAATTTGATCAACAATCTCCTGGAAAGAGGATCCGGTGGTGACAAGAATCATTTTACACTTTTCTTCGAAATCAACCTTCAGGAACACAGTTTAATCCATGACAGATGGACTTGAAATTGATAAGGCAATTGATGTTATATGATGACGTAACCGTGTGAATTGATTATCCCCGAATTTTACCAGAAATGCATGACGATGATAGAGGTTAAAATCGATTCATGGAGATTATGCTGAAATTGATTGAAGATATTTGGAAACGAAGAAAGAGTGTGAAGTTGATAGAGGTTAGCATCGAGATAATGCTGAATTGAAACTCGTGAATTGATGCTAAGGCAATTGATGCTATGTGATGACGTAAACTCGTGAATTGATAATCCCTAAAATTTAACATAAATGCAGGAAGATGATAGATGTTATCATCAATTCATGGAGATTATGCTGAAATTGATTGCAAATCTTTGAAAACGAAGAAAGATTGCAATGTTGAATTGAAAGTTTGGAAAGCTGGAAGATTATAATGAATTGATTACAGGAGTAATGAAAAAAAAAAGGAAATAAGTGTCTTGAATTCAAATTAAACCGTTTAAGGAAAAGTTGCCTATAATTAAGGGAGACTTATTCAATTTTAATATTAATTCCGTAGCTAAGTAATACTGTATTAGTTTGAGGGCATATTAGGGACTTAAAGTATAAATTTGTCTTAAGTTGTAATATCAAAATTTTTTGTCTTGAATTAAAAGATGAGCTTGGATCTTGGTCTATATTATAAATAAACTCAAAAAAAAAACCCCTCTTTCTTCTTCCCAAAGCTTCTGCACGCAAACACTTCTCTATCTTCTTCTTCTTCGCTTCTTCATCTTCTTCGCTTCTTCATCTTCTTCTTCTTCGTTTCTCAAAATTCACATTTAGGTTGTTTAGGGTTGTGTAGGGTTGTGTAGGGTTGTTTAGGATTGTTTACTGGGCTTGTTTGGGGTTGTTTAGGGTTGTTTAAGGTTGTTGTTTGAGGTTGTTCAGGGTTGTTTAAGGTTGTTTAGGGTTGTTTATTGGGCTTGTTTGGAGTTGTTTAGGGTTGTTTACTGAGCTTGTTTGAGGTTGTTTAGGGTTGTTTAATATAGTTGTTTAGGGTTGTAATGTGGTTGTTTATGGTTGGTTGTTTAGTGTGTTTTTTTTTCTTTTTTTTAATTAATTAAATAAAAGAAGGCCATTTTTGTATATTTTGTATAAGTAAGGCCATTTTTGATAAGTAGTAGTTTGATTGGGCCATTTCTGAAATTCCCCCTTATTTACAGATCTGAAACAATTGTAAAACGTAAATTTATAGAATTGTAAAATAAAACTGAATGGTTGCATTTATCTGAAAGAAGATGAATTGTAAAACCTGGTTGCATAGACCGAGAAATTTATAAAGGAAATGAGATTAAGAATGTAGGTAATAGGGAATAATAATATAGGAATAATATATAATAGGAAAAAATAATACTCCCTCTGTCAAGTAAAATTTTGCTCACTCCTTTTTATACATGTTTTTAAAAAAATCATATTTTAATTATAAAAAATATATGTGTGATAATGAATAAAGAATATTGTTGGTACATACTCAATCTTGTTAATAATGTAGAAAACATAATCAAAAGTTAACTATTTAAATAGAATAAGCATATAGTTTGTGAACCCAAAAATTTGTCTGAGCAAAATTTTACAGGACGGAGGGAGTATATGAATAATATATTTTAATTTGGTCCATATCTTTGTATATATGGTTGTTGTATTTACGTTAATTATCTCTTTGTAAATACTCTTATAAATAGTGAATCATTCCTATCACCTCATTAACGGTGACTCACATACCTATTCTCACAGTAGGGTTAAGATTCAATTTTAAAATGAATGGATGAGATTAAATATAAAATGTAGAATGGATGAGAAAAGAGGGATTTTGAAATGGAGTGATTCGAAAATATAGAAGTAGAGATTGACATGTGGCACGCTGTTAAAATGTTTGCAAATATATGATAAAAGGATGAGATTAAATTAGTTTATGGGTGAAACAAAACAAATTGAGCAATACTTGTGTGAAATATTTCACACATGAAATATGTCTAATTAAGACATTTTAAAAAAAATTGCGAGTCAAAAGTTCAAATTCGAGTCGCCCAAAAAATTCGCGGGTCGCAAATAGGTGGTTTGCTACATGACCAATATATTGTTACTACAATATCAAAATATTTATCACTACAAGACCAAAAGTGTACTCAAAAATATTATGGAGAATTTGTCCAAAAAATTAAGTGACAAGAATATTTTTGAACTTGTAGTAGTACATTTTTGACCTTGTAGTGACAATATTTGGTTATGTAGTAACATAGTTTTGATCGTGTAGTAAACAATACTTGAAAGCAAAAAAATATACTCCCTCCGTCCACCTATAAGTTTCTCATTTTACTATGTTTGTACGTCCATTTATAAGCTTCTCATACCTTTTTTGGTAAGTACTTTTTCTTACACTTCACTTTATATCTTACATTTTTCTTTCTATCTCTCTCCTCTCTCAATCACATCACTTATACTATATCTATTATTTAATCACTTTTCTTAATCTTTGTGTTTAAAAGTAACGTGAAATTTATAGGCGGGCGGAGGGAGTAGTATTTTAATTAAGTTTAACACGTGTTGACCTAGATTAGATTCATAATTTTTTGCTTCAGATTTACCTTAATTATCTATATTTTAATATATTTTTTTGTAAAATAAATTACTACAAATTAAATTCAAAAAATTGAACTCAATCATTAATTTTTTTTAGGGCTATTCTTATATGAAATATTGCATATATGCATTTCAATTATTCACACACATGTTCTTTATAAATACACCTACAAACTTAATTCACACACACATTTTTTATAAATACACCAACAAACTTAATTCACACACACATTTTTTATAAATACACCAACAAACTTATTTCACACACACATTTTTTATAAATACACCCACTGACAGCTTAATTCGAAAATTTTAATCCGTTTATTTTACTCGTTTCTGTGATTTTTTTATCTTTTATTTTATTGTTGAACGTGGGATATTAAATGTAGTAATTCAAATTGTAATATGTAGTAATACACATTATTTTATGTAGTAATAACACAAACTATTTATATAATAATTCAAATTCTTTTATTTAGTAACACGTTTTTTCTAGTGTTTTTATTGATGTAGTAACTCACATTATAATATGTAGTAACCTATATTATCGAATGTAGTAAACACAATAATCATGTTGTAATACAAAATGTTTTATTGTAGGATGATGCAAAAAATATTAGATCATTTGATAAAGTTACATATAGTAACAAACGTCTATTCAATGTAGTAATTCAAACTGTAGTATATAGTAACATATAATTTTTTATGTAGTAAAACAAATTATTACATGTAGTAATAACACAATTTTATATAGTAATACTGATTCTTTATATTTATATTTTTTTTTATTGATTAAGTAACCCACATTATAATATATAGTAACATATATTATTGCATGTAGTAAGATATATTATTGCACGTAATACAAAATAACATTGACCCATAATAATTAGTATTAAAGAATATTTAAAGAAATATAAAATATTTAAGAATTAAGGTCATCGTAAATTGCAGCGTACGACCACAGCTTGAGGTGACCGAAAACTGCTCGGAGAAGACGACCATGTTCAATTTTTGTCAATGGGTGCATTTATAAAAAAATGTGTGTGTGAATTAAGTTTGTAGGTGTATTTATAAAAAATGTGTGTGTGAATTAAGCTTGTGGGTGTATTTATAAAAAATATGTGTGAATTAAGCTTGTGGGTGTATTTATAAAGAACATGCGTGTGAATGACTGAAATGAATGTATGCAATATTGCATATAAGTTTTTGTGTTTTTTTTAAGGATATATTATTCATTTTAGTGGAATAAAACAAAACGCTTAAATTTTGTTTGATATCGATCCGGATGTTTTTTTCTTTTTTTAAGGGATATCCGGATGTTTTGAAAATTCAAAGTAGGGAGGGGAGACTAGTCAAAAACATACGACAAAAAAACTATACAACCCAAAAATTAAATTTTTAAGTCAACGTTTATAGTCACCGCAAAAGCCGTAAATACATTATTATTATTGCTTTTAAAAAAAGCATCTTGAAAATTGACTGGCACGTGTCTTTTTTAATTATTAAATTTGGGAAAGAAATAATTACGGAGTACTATATTCCACTTTCCAAGAAACTTGTTTGTAAGTCTGAACTTTCCAAGAAACAAGCTCTGCTTTTACTATAGATCTTTGCTGACGTATGTCTTGCTTCACATTTGATGACTTGAGTAAAAATTGTACTCCCTCCGTCTTCCTTTCCAGGATTTTGTGCATGGTTTGATCGGCACGGAAATTAAGAAAATGGAATATATTGATGTGTATGGTGGAATAAAGGTATGGTATTATTGTTAATTTATTGACTAAAGTGAATGAGATTTGACTAAAGTGAAGGGAGATACTCCCTCCGTCCAAGGGCGGAGCAGGAAATATTTTTAGGATGGGCTAAATACTTTAAATAAAGAGACTAACGAGTAGAAGAAAATTGAAAGTACCCATTTTTTTTATTTAAGAGGTTTGAATTGATAAATTAATGTAAGGTTAATTATTGACCGCTAAAAGAAAATCCCTCAATTTTATTGTACACATCCAAATTATTATATACACCCAATATAAAATATAATTTATTTTTAAATTTCTACTTACATCTTCAATTTTGGACAATTATACCCAAATTTAAAAAAAGTCACGAAAAAACCTTATCCTCTAATGGAACGGAAGAAACGTGTGAACAAGAAAATCACAAAAAATTAAACCCTAGATATTGATAAAAATTAATGAAACTACGTGAAAAAAATGGAGATTAAGCGTACTAAATTTACACATTTTATTGAATGTCAAATATATATGGTTGAAACTTCTTCTTTCAAAATTGAACTCACTTTTGTATTCTTCTTATTTCACTTAATTTTTTAACTTTTATAGAGTCGGGTTATATATAATTACTTAAATTTGAGGTGTGAGTATTAATTTAATAATAAATTATGTGGGGTGTGTATAGTAATTGAAGTGATAAAATGTGTATTGTAGAATTGAGTTTGTTTAATGTTGTCCTTATTATTTAATTTAAATTTATGTATAAACATTTAAATACATGTTAAGAAACAAATTTAACAAAATTGAATACTTAAATGATAGTTTCAATTTTAGAATTAGGCATTTTTTTTTAATAATATAAAGTTTTTTTTTTTTTTTTTTAATTATCAAAAAATTGGGGTGGGCTACAGCCACCCTTAGCCCTTGCCTCCGTCCGCCTATAAGCTTTCCGTTACTTTTTTGCACATAGATTAAGAAAAGTGATTAAATAATATATATAATACAAGTGATGTGATTAGAAGAAGGAGAGAGATAGAGAGAAAAAGTAAGATATAAAGTGATGTGTAAGAAAAAATATTTACCAAAAAGGGTATGGGAAGCTTATAGACGGACGGACCAAAATGGTAAAATGGGAAGCTTATAGGTGGACAGAGGGAGTATTAAATTGTGGGCTCAAATATAGTGTCATTTTTGAAATTAGATGAATGTTGTAAGAATAAAAATTATGTGAGTTATTTCCTTTTTTGGAGTGTGCAAATAATATTGGGACGCCCGTTAAGAAAAATGTGCAAATAATCACGGGACGGAGGGAGTATAAAATTGTTACCCATACATTTCATTTTATTTTTAATTCCATTTATAAAATGGATTTAATAATAAAAAAAATTGTATATAAAAATTATTTATAAAGTGTTGATAAGTGTTAGGAATTAATATACAAGAATTAATTCCACACCTCTTTACAAGTTCAGACTTTTAAATGAGACGGAATTCTTTTATGGTATCAGATCAAATCGATAAGAATTAATTCTCACCCTCTCTATAAATTCGAACTATTCGAACTTTCAGATGAGATTAAATTCTTTCAGAATAATATTTCCTGTGTAGTATCACATGAGTCATGACGTATGAGAATATCTGAACTAGTTTTGTTTATAAATATATAAAAAATCATAGGCAACACTTGTGTGAACTAAAGTTTACATAAATTGACGAAGTTTAATCTTCATATTAGTGCTATATTTCACTTTAAATATGATTATGTTGAAATCTAATAAATTCTTGACATATGATATACTATTAAATATATAATCATATTGTTTCACACTAACTTTTTTTTTTTTTTGTGAATTTCTTACATTTATTTATTTCGGGTGGAATCAATGGCCGGGCATTTGGTCATCTCGGTAAATTTTGAGTTAATTTTTAATCGAATCAAAATAATTGAATTTTATAAAATTATAATCGAAACTGAAATATTTATAAACCAAATTCAATCGAATCGATTAAAAATTCGATTGATTCTGTTTTCATTCATCAATTAAATCCTATTTTTCCAACAATTTTCATCTTTAAAGTTGAACAAATATTTTTCTACCATGCTTCACACTAAAATCAAATTTAAATCACAAACTAAAATCAACACCAATTCAAGTAAGTTCACAGTTTACAATCCAAATATCAACTACCAAATTCATCACAATTCACAATCGCCAAGTTATCATAATTTCAAATCATAAACCATACAAATCCTTCAAACTAAAATTTCATTATAAATCATTGCATATTACATAAATACTTGTAACAAAAATGAAGTAGGATTTTAGATATTAAATTATGCAATAAATGAAGTAGTGTTGTGGGTAGTAGTAAATTATTAAATAAATATTGTTTTATATATAATTACGTTTGGTTTGATTTATACAATTTCCCGAAAACCAAAATTTTTAACTGAATTACTTTAAACCGATTTAATCGAAAATTGACGGTTCACATATTTAATTTTTTTCAATTTTATGTCCATCCATAATGAAGTGTACCCACCTTCTTTATGGCCTCCTAGCGGAGTCAACTTAGGAATGAGATGAGAAAACAAAACATATGTACCGCTTATAAGATATAAAGGTTGATGTGAAGTTGCATGTAGTTAGTCAATATAGACTTGAACACCCACCTCCTCAACAATAAACTCTCAAAATACAAAAGTAGTGTGAAATCTACCTAAAGTATTTATTTCTTTTCAAAATTTACAAAAATATTAAAAAAAGAATGAAAATGATCCAAACCCTATTTACATTTTCACAAATTAGGGGTGGCAATTTTCGACACGACACGATAGCACGATACGAATCCGACACGAAAATTGCGGGTTAGTGTTTGGCCTTATCGGGTTCGTGTCTTTATCGGGTCGACCTGATAACGACACGAAAATTTCGTGTCGGGTTCGTGTCAACCCGTTAAGCACGATAAAATTAACAGGTAACCCATTAACCTGTTAACAACCCGTTAACCTGTTATTTACCTGATAAATATTTATATAAATATAATATTTTTATATATTTAATACAATTTTAAATTGATTTATTTTCTTATCGTGTCGTTATCGTGTTGTTATCGTGTTACGTGTCGTTATCGTGTCGTGTCACGTCGACACAAAAATTATCGTGTCGTTATCGTGTCGTGTCGTGTCGACACGAAAATTATCGTGTTCGTGTCGTGTCGACACAGATCCTTATCGTGTCGTGTTCGTGTTTGGCCTTATCGTGTCGTGTCACTATCGTGTCGACCCGAAACACGACACGATAGCACGATTTGCCAGCCCTATTATATATACGTACATTTCCAAATTTATAGTAATATAATATTTCATTCGTCCATATATAATATTTCATCACGTTCTCGAACAGAAGTGTAACTGTGTAAGCAAGTTGAGCCAACTTGCGAGCTATTTGTACTCGATTCAAAAATATCGCAATGGACTCGAAGTAGCTATCGAGTTCAAGTTCGAGCTCATAAATACTCGGAAAGACCCACGAACCTAATTGAGCTCAAATAATATTTACTATTTTGTCATTAATATATAATTTATATTTATATAGAAGTATCGAGTCGAGCTCGAATTTATTTTAGAAAAAAAAAATGTTTTCCAATTAATTTTAAAAATAATATATGTAATCGTGTCGAGTCGAGCTCAATTTTCTTATTGAGTCGAACTCTATTTTTAAAATTTTAGGTTCGAACGAGTCGAGTTTCGAACTCAGCATTACTCGGCTAATTTACACCCCTATTAAAACCCAGTTGAACTCAAGTGAGAATTAAAAATGTACGAAGGGAGTAGTAAAAAAGTAAAATTAAACAAGTAAACACCCTTGATTTAAATAAGAATTTGAAGGGAGTAGAAAAAATAAATAAAAACACACTTATGCATATAAGAAATCGTTCTTGTTATCTACAATGTTGCAACGCAGATGTGTAATATAAACTTAATTTATATGGCAAACTACCCACAAAAATCAAAATAAGACCCAAATTGAACTAAACTAGCCTTCCCTTTCTGCTTCATTGGGTTCTATTCTGCTCATCTGAACCCCGTGTTTATTTGAAATATCATCGTAAATGTAAGCGAATCCCCCATGTCGGGTCATATCCATACCCGCCATTTCATCCTCTTCCGAGATCCGAAGCAGTTTAAGCTTATTCAACCCGTAGAACAAAGGACCCATTGTTACGCTCACCCACCCCACTATCACCAATATTTGAACCACATGTGCCGCCAGCAGTTTCCCGCCGCCGCCCATGAAAAGCCCATACGGCCGAGTCGTTTTTCCCGCGATCGGGTACACCTCGTTTACGTACTGCTCTTTCGCAAACAACGCCGTGAAAATAACTCCCCACGCCCCACACCCGCCGTGCAGCTGCGCGGCCTCCAACGGGTCGTCGAACTTCACCTTCTCTGCTAATTTATTGCACCCGATCAGCACCAGCGCCGCCACGAACCCGCATATCACCGCCGCCCACGGCTCCACCACCGAGCAACTCGCCGTGATCGCCGCGAACCCGCCCAAAAGCCCGTTGCACACGTCCGTCACGTTCCAGTGACCCGACAGGATGCGTTTCCCGAACAGGGTGGTCAGCGCGGCGGTGCATCCGGCTAAAGTGGTGGTTACCGCCGTGCGACCCACGGCGGACCACTGGCCGTAGTAGTTCCCTGACGTGTACGGGTTTAGGATTTTGGTAAATGACCCGGGATTGAACCCGTACCAACCGAACCATAAGAGGAAAGTTCCTAAGACTACGAGGGAAGCGCTGTGGCCGCGAAGAGCGACGGCCCGGCCCGAATGGTCGAAGCGGCCGATTCTCGGGCCTTCGATTAGGGCGCCGAAAAAACCCGCAATGCCGCCGACCATGTGAACGACGCCGGATCCGGCGAAATCGATGACGCCAGATCCAAATAAGAGGTTATCGGTGTTGCCGGCGCTGGCCCAGCCGTCGGGGGACCAAAACCAATGGGAAACGACGGGGTAAACGAATCCGGTGAGAAAGGCGGAATAGATCAAATAGGCGACGAATTGAGTCCGCTCGGCGATTGAGCCGCTGGTGATTCCGGCGGCGGCGATGGCGAAGGCCCACTGGTAGAGGAAATAGCTGTAATCGAAGGCGGCGGAGGGGATCTCGTTCAATCCGAAGAAATGGCGGCCGATGAAGCCGTTGGAGGGGGATCCGAAGGCGAAAGCGAAGCCGAAGAGGTAGTAGAAGAGGCCGCCGGCGGCGGCGTCGAGGACGTTGGTGAGCATGATGTTCATGGTGTTTTTGGCGCGGACGGAGCCGGCACAGAGCATAGCGAAGCCGAGCTGCATCGAGAAGACGAGGTAAGCGGAGAAGAGGAGGTAAGTGGAGTCCACGGCGTATGCGGTGTCGACGAACTTGTCGGAGACGACGGAGAACTGGCTGCAGATGTAGCCGGCGGCAGCAGCGGCGTCGGTGGTGTTGGGGCCGAAGAAGGGGGCGAGCTGCGCAGAGCAGCTCGTCATGTTGTCCATGAGAGAGAGAGAGAGAGAGAGAGAGAGAGAGAGAGAGAGAGAGAGAGAGAATATGAGTTTAGAGAGAAAGAAGGTATATACAGTAGGGAGTGGAGAGATGGAGGCTTCAACGGTCGAACCAGATGAATATATAGAGACTCAACACGTGACTTTTCCTATCTTTGTTTTATTTTATGTGTTTTTTTGAAGATGACTTGACTTTTCTTTGTTGATTTCATACTATTGAATATAATGCATTATAAAATTATTATGGTTATGATTAAGCCTATAATCATAAACAAATCAAATGATATTTGATTTCATTCCTCAATTAGTAATAGTCTCTCCTTCCCACAAAGATAGCCACATTTGATTTTACACACAGATTAAGAAAAATCAATAAATGTAGTCAAATTTAACTAATGTGTCAATTTTGCTCTTAAAATCTCATACTTCAAAATCTGCTAAGCATTAATTACTCTTATCAATTAGGGGTAAAATTGACAATAAAACATTTAATGCTAAAGTAAAAGAGGAAATGTGGCTATAATTTGGGACATTCGAAAAAGGAATACGTGGCTATCTTTGTGGGACGGAGGGAGTATCTCTATATTCAATTTTGAATTTAATTCATAATGGATTTGAGAATGGTATTCTAAATCTTTACTAATTATTGTTAGATGACAAATATTTAATTATGGATTCTTTTACCAAAAGTGACTAACTCTATTCTTTCCAATTTTTTGAAATATTATGATTAAAAAATTGATAAAATAATAAATGTAGTTTAAACAATGTGATTGATAATAGATGAAGTTGTAAGAAAATAATAAATGTAGTACAAGTGATTTGATTAAAAATTGTAGTATGTTTAGAGAGAGAGTGAGCGAGAGAATGTTACGCCCTCACATGCGGAGTGGAGGGGAAGGGGGGGGGGCAAGAAACCTTTTTCCGAGTGATTTTCGGTGAGGCAGAGACCCTAGCCTTTGAACCGTAAGCCGACATGCCGGACAGGGGATTCAAACTGTGGATGGACAAAGTGGAAAGAGCTGAAACAGAGGTCAGC
Source organism: Galeopsis tetrahit (assembly GCA_963675135.1). Lineage (NCBI taxonomy): Eukaryota > Viridiplantae > Streptophyta > Magnoliopsida > Lamiales > Lamiaceae > Galeopsis > Galeopsis tetrahit. Next base: position 48,452,691 of record OY776124.1, read on the forward strand.
CGTCACTGACAAACAAGTAACAACGTTCTTCTTTTGGAACATTCTGGACAACCGTGAGACATGGGAACTAAGGAAGAAACTGGAGGTGATAAAGAGGGTCAAAGACATTTTTATTCCGACCAAAAAGAGAAAGGATGGGATCAGATTTGGTTTCGTTCGATTTGACAATACGAAAAACACTCCACTAATTTAGCAAATATATTTGTAGATGTTGTTAACTTTTAAATGCTTTAACATTATCAACAACATCTTAATTTGACATTCCTTGATTTATTCTAAGTCCTTTCTGAAATGTTTGGACTAAATGCTCTCACATTTAGGTACGATTCTAGAAGCTTCTACAAGAGTCTGGAACCTGGAAGATTGCAGAATGTTGGAGAACGTGATAGAAGAGTTTGGAGCAGTTTAGAACAACCTGGAAGATGGAAGAAGGATCTAGAGAAATCATGTAAGTTGAGTTCCTAAAAAATAGGATCTCATATGGAAGGATCTAAAATTCGGCTATTGCTCTATAAATACCGTTGGAGTCTTTCATTTCAAAGTATGCACTATTCGAGTAACACCTTCTTGAGCGTTCAACCCTAGTTAGGAGTTATGGTCAGTAGTTGTATCATTTAATATACACTGAAGATTACCATACCTTCCCGTGTATTTAGTTCTAGTCTTGCATGTATCGAGTGAGAGTGAATCATAGATCAGATTAGTTCTTTAGACAGTGTTCTTACACTTAAGTCTATTTGCGGATTCAGGCACCTGCCTCGATTGTAGTTTATGTTTGTGGAATGTTGAAGTAATTGCTGAGACATTTCACACGACATTTTCGTAACTTAGAAACTAAGTTATTGTTTTCGCTGTAAGGCTTAGCATAGGTTTTATTTTTAATAAAATCTATGTTAAAATTATTCCATTGTGTTCTTATTGTGTTTTAGTGTTTTTAGACTTCCGCTGTGTATTGTGTTTTTACTTCTTTATATTCTGTTAGAGTTAATGCTACACTATTTGTCTCAACATTCAGTGTAACATTGTTCTGTTTTTTACTTAAATACTAGATACTACCCCACGTACACTTTCAGTTGGTATCAGAGCCGATACTTGACGACACTAGGTTTAGATCCTTGCTTAAAGTGTGTTTTAGTTTATGTTAGCAATGAAAACACATCACATATCCACTGCACTTTGGCCACCCGTTTTAGATGGTTCGAATTATGCTTATTGGAAGCCTAAGATGCGAATGTACATCAAGTCAATTGATGAACGTGCTTGGAGGACTGTTCTTACAGGTTGGGATACACCAAAGAATCCAGCAGATGCCGATGGTGAAATTCAACTCAAGAAAGAAGTTGATTGGACGACTGATGAGATAACAACAGCAGGATACAATTCTATAGCTTTAAATGCTATCTTTACCTCTGTTGATACCTCTATGTTTAAAATTATATCTAATTGTTCTACTTCTAAAGATGCATGGGACAGGTTGCAAAAGCATTGTGAAGGCCCAGACAGTGTTCGAAGGACAAAGCTTCGAATGTTGGGAACAAAGTTTGAGAATCTCCGAATGAAGGAAGATGAAACCATTTCATCCTATAACGAAAGGTTAAGTGAGATTATCAATGAATCACATTCTCTTGGTGACCATATTGCTAATGTAGAATAATTCATAATATATTAAGGTCTGTTCCTAAAAGATTTGATGCTAAAATTTGTGCTATTGAAGAGGCAAAAAATACTGATAAGTTGAGTCAAAATGAATTAGTGAGTATTCTTAGAACCTATGAAATAAACACTAATCAAGTTGATGAAACTAAAGATGATAAGAAAGTTGTTGTTTTTAAAGGAGAAACATCAAATAAATCTGAGATTCAGCCCATCATTACTGAGGTTGATTCGGATGAAGAATTGCTTGATGAATGCCTTAACAATCCTAACAACATTGCCTTACTTACAAAGCATTTTAATAAATTTCTTAAGAAGTCTATGCATAAATCTAAAAGAAACATTCAGTCTAAGATTCAAATCAACACATCAACACCACAACCAGAAAGGAGGAAGAGTCAATTCACACTAAGACCATCGAAAAGTGAAGGTAAACCAAGGTATGACCCTGAATTTAGAAAATCAGTTCAATGCAATGCATGTTCTGGATATGGCCATTATGCAAATGAATGTGCCAATACCAGACTGAAGCAAAAATTGAATTTTAGTGCTACCTTGAGTGATGAATCAGATAATGATGATCTTGATGAGTTTAATGAAAATGAACATGCTCATTTTACCAGAATTGATTATAATGATTCCTCAGATGATGATCTGGATGATGCAGATTCTGATGTTGCACCTGATGTCTGCACATCTACAGTAACATCAAAACAGAGTCACCCAAATTTGAACTATTTTAATGGTTTTGTTGATGATGCAGGAAAAAAGATTGATGACAAGACATATCAGAAATTTTTAGATGATTGGAAATCTCAGAAACTCACTCTGAATTCTTTGAATAAAGAGAATGAGAATCTGAAAGACACAATCACTAAGTTAGAAGTCTTACTTACCAGAAGAGATCTTGAAGTTTGTAAACTGAAGGAGAAACTGATCACCTCTACTTTAAGTTTCAGAAAATTTTCTAAGAGTGCTTCTGATGTGAATGATGGTATAGCTGTTGGTAAATCTAATAATCATGGTTTAGGTTATGATGGTGAAACTGCTTCTATTTCTGAAAATTTTAGAAAACCTGTGAAATTTGTGAAGGCAAATGTTAACACATCTGATGTAACATCTGCACAAACAGATCCTCACAAGGTTAAAAGGAAGTATATTTGTCATTATTGTCTTAAATATGGTCATATTCGTCCCTTCTGCTTACAAATGGTTAAAGATATGAAAACTGAGTTTATGCTATCCAGAATGTCTTCACATCCAAGGAAACATTCTATGAAATCTGCATGGAAATCAAAAGTTACATGTAATGTTGTTCACACATCTTTGAAAGCATGTTTTCCTGGTCTATGGTATTTTGATAGTGGTTGTTCTAGACATATGACAGGACAAATAGACTACTTATCTGATTATGTGACCTTGAATGGTGGTAATGTTACATATGGTGGTGAATCGAAAGGAAAGATAATAGGAAAAGGAACTTTGAATGTTGAAGGTTTTCCTAAGCTTAAAAATGTTTTGCATGTTGATGGCTTACTTGCTAATTTGATTAGTATTAGTCAACTTTGTGATGATAATTTACATGTAAAATTTGACAAAGAATCATGCTATGTTCTTAATGAAGATGATGATTGTTTAATGACTGGTATTAGGTCTGCAGATATTTGTTATCTTATTGGAACTAATGTTTGTAATTTGTCAAAACATGATGAGAATGTCTCATGGCACTAAAGATTAGGACATGTGAATTACAGGGCAATGAAGAAACTAATCATATCAGGTGCAATCAAAGTATTACTAAAACTGAGTTTCCAGAATACCATTGTATGTGGATCATGTAAAAAAGGTAAGCAGTTAAGAGTGCCGCATAAAATGTTGTCACATTGTTCTACACATCGATGCTTTGAATTGTTGCACATGGATTTGATGGGTCCTATGGAAACTGAAAACATTGGAGGTAAAAGATATTTCTTAGTTGTGGTAGATGATTTTTCTAGATATACTTGGATTGAGTTTTTAAGAGATAACTCTGAAACATTTGCTGCTTTTAAAGTTCTCTATAAAAAGTTCAAAAATGTGTATAACTTGAAAGTTGGCCGTATTAGAACTGATCATGGTAGGGAATTGAAAATAGCATGTTTAATGATTTTTGTGATAAGAAAGGTATCTTGCAAGAATATTCATCTCCTAAAACTCCACAACATAATGGAATTGTTGAAAGAAAGAATAGAACTTTACAAGAAATGGCAAGAGTCATGCTTTTATCTAAAAGTCTTTCTAAAAGATTTTGGGATGAAGCATTGAATACAGCATGTCATATTATTAATAGAGTCTATATTCGATCTAGCACTAATCAAACACCTTATGAGATTCTGAATGTTAGAAAACCAAGTGTGAAATATTTTCATATATTTGGTTGTGTGTGTTATATTTTGAATGATATAGGGATCTACTTCACAAGTTTGATTCTAAAAGTGATAAATGTTTCTTTTTAGGCTATTCTAGAAATAGTAAAGCTTATAGAGTTGATAACCTTAGGACTAACACTGTTCAAGAATCTGTTAATATTTTGTTTGATGATGATAAAGGTCTTACATATGACAAAGATGAAGAAGATGTATCACAAGTGACTGACAATTCTGAGAATAAACTAAAACCTGAAAATGCTGCACCAAATGCTAACACATCTGGAGCAACATCTACAGATCAGTCAGTTGTAATCTCACAGAATGATCAATATGTTCCCAAAACGAATCCTTCTTCAAGAATAGGGAAAAATCATCCTTCTGACCAGATCATAGGCGATGCTACAGTTGAAGTGCAAACAAGAGGAAGAATAAGATCGAATAAGGTAGATGTGGTAAGAACAATATGCATGTCTTCCATTTGCAATGTTGTGAATGCAGAGTGTTACTATTCTGAAATTGAACCTAAAAGTGTAAATGAAGTTTTAACTGATGAAAATTGGATAAATGTTATGCATGAAGAACTTAATCAGTTTGAAAGAAATGAAGTATGGATACTTGTTCCAAGACCTAGTCATACTAATGTCATTGGAACAAAGTGGATTTATAAGAATAAAACTGATGAGTCTGGAAACATTGTTAGGAACAAAGTTAGGTTAGTTGCACAGGGTTACACCCAAGTTGAAGGTGTTGATTTCGGTAAAACTTTTGCACCTGTTGCTAGGATAGAATCTATTAGATTATTACTAGCAATTGCATGTTTTATTGACATTAAAGTACATCAAATGAATGTAAAATCTGCATTTCTAAATGTCATTTTAAATGAAAAAGCATACGTTGAACAACCTAAAGGTTTTGAAGATCCACAATACCCAGATCATGTGTACAAACTAAAGAAAGCATTGTATGGTCTAAAACAAGCTCCTAGAGCATGGTATGGTAGGCTTACTGACTTTCTTTTAGAATATGGTTTTATTAGAGGAGAAGTCGATAGGACTTTGTTTATTAAGCACACTGGAGAAGATTTACTTATTGCTCAAATATATGTTGATGATATTATGTTTGGTTCAACCTGTGATAAAATGCTAAACAAATTTGTAGAAGCAATGATGGCAACATTTGAGATGAGTATGGTTGGAGACTTGAATTACTTTTTAGGTCTTCAAATCAAGTAATGTAAAGATGGTATTTTCTTCTCTCAAGGCAAGTATGCTAAAAACTTAGTCAAACGGTTTGGTCTTGAAAGCTCAAAAGTAATGAGAACACCAATGGGTTTTACTTTGAAACTTTGCAAAGACAGTGCTGGAAAGGATGTTGATCCAACACTGTATAGATCCATGATAGGTAGTTTACTTTATCTAACCTCTAGTAGACCTGACATTATGTATAGTGTGTGTGTTTGTACTAGGTACCAAGCTAATCCAAAGGAATCTCACCTGAATGCAGTTAAAAGAATTATCAAGTATGTTTCAGGTACAAGTGAACTAGGGATATGGTACACTAAGGACACCAACAACACATTGATTGGATACAGTGATGCAGATTGGGCTGGAGATATAAATGACAGAAAAAGTACAAGTGGAGGATGTTTCTACATGGGAAACAATCTTGTGTCTTGGCATAGCAAGAAACAAAATTGTGTTTCTCAATCCACTGCTGAGTCAGAGTACATAGCTGCAGGAAGTTGTTGCACACAACTATTGTGGTTGAGTAAGATGTTTCATGACTATAGAATTGAAAATGGTATCCTCACAATTTTTTGTGATAACACAAGTGCTATAAACATATCTAAGAATCCGGTACAACACTTACTCACTAAGAACATTAGCATTAGACATCATTTTATGAGAGATTTAGTGGAGAAGAACATAGTTAAGTTGGAATATGTGCCTACTGAAAATAAAAATGCTGATATTTTTACTAAGGCTCTTGACCTTGAGAGATTCTCATTTTTGAGGAAATCTCTTGGTATGTGTAATATCTGAATAATTCTTGAGAGGATGTTGTCACAAATGCGGTAGCATTTGGGACAACAACTTAAGGTGGTATAGTTGTTATAGATTTGATTTATTTTCTATTTTCGTTGAATAATTCCTTTGTAAAATATTCTTGAATCTGAAATTTGTTTGTGCAAAAATAGGCATGTTCTACACTTCTCAAAAGCTTAAAAAATTAGAATGTTACAGCATACTAAAAGATGTACCAATTCACTGAGTAACTATGGAGCACAGAGTTCACTACTACGATGCCTTCTTTTCAAAAGGTAATTTTTTTGGTAAAAATATCAAAAGGTTTGTAATCCATTAAGTAAGTATGGGGCACGAAGTTCGCTACTACGATGTACTCTACAAGAACAATGAATCAATACAAAATAGATGTTGTAGCACAAAAAGAAGAAAAAGAAATGAAAAGAAAAATACTGAAAAATTTGGCTACATTGGATAGGTAAAACCTGTGAAAAACCAATGTTGAGGTGTATGTCAAATCCTTGAGCACAACATTACATGGTTCGATTATATTTTTATAAGTTGTAATTATTTAATTAATTGGGGGAATTTATTTTATTTATTTCTGATTATACTAACCATTTTTATTTTTATTCAGATTATACACATTTTAATTTAAATAATTCTAGAACTTTCTTAATTTAATTAATTAATTAGGATTTTACCCCACTAACTCACCCATGACTTTACTTGTGGCTGAATTTGTGGAGCATTATCGATTTAGTCTAGAATTTTCTTTAATTCAAGCCTTAATCCCACGTACAGAATTCCAACTACTAGCTCTCTCTATATAAACTCCCATCTTGTGATTTTCGAAGCTTATTGTATTTATTTGAGCTAAGTGAAATATTGTGTTTGCAAGATTTGTTAAGCAATTATGTATCTCGATTTCTGTGATAACTATCTTTTCGAATTCTTGAGTTTAAATGGCAGGTAAAAAGAAACTACCTCACAAAAATCAAACTCCTAAAATTCAAACTCACAACCGTCATCTCCATCTCTCTCGAACCTCCACACACTAGCTTTCATGGCCGCTTCACACGAGAACTCACCCCCAACTACCAAAATCGTCACTCACATTCAAGGAGTCCAGTCCCAAGGAGACGACCAGGTCGAGTTTTTACTCGAGTTGATTACTCAGACTCCTTGAGGAAGAAGAAGAAGACAGGAGATGATGCTGCTGAACCGATTCAGGTATTTTCTGAATCCGATGAAGAACATGTTGTGATTGAGAAGCCGACCAAGAAGAAAGTTGATCCAAAGGGGAAAGGGAAAGCAAAGGTCGATGCAATTCAAACTATGCTTGCAGAACCAGAAACTGAGTCTGACTCTGAAATGGAGGTCTGCCTCAGAGACATTCATCAAGCTCTGAAGAAGAATGTTGCTACACATGCTGAATCAAGTGCTCCAGCACCGGAACCTGATGATGGAGGTGATTCCAGCAGTGAAGGATCAGAGGAAAGCTCTGAGAAAGATGCTGAATCCAGCTCTGAGAAGGAAAAAGATTCCAGCTCTGAGAAGGAAAAAGATTCATACTCGACGAATGAAGCTTATAAAAGGCGTATGGAAAGATCAGAACCTCTGCAAATAATAGAGACCAAAAGAAATGTCTTTAAATGGTTTTGGAGGAGCTTTGCACCAAAGAAAGTTGTGTTCGTAGCATGGAAGGTACTGCGTCAAAGGCTAGCAACGAAGGACAATCTCAGTAGAAGAAATTGCAACATAGGCCCGCCCCAACCTACTTGCGTACTTTGTCATACAACCGACGAAACCACAAACCATTTGATCCTCGACTACTCAACTACGAAATTCCTTTGGGATGGCTTACATACGTGGCCTGAATACACCGTTGATTTCCCCAACAATTCATGTTCGATCATCCTTCTCTACTCAAGCCTATTGGGAGGTGGTATTAAAAGGAAAATTGGCCTGGCCCTTTGGATTGGTATGATCAATCTGAAACTTGAGGAACGAGACGATCTTCAAGGAGGTAGAATTGAATCCGCACAAAACTTTGGAGAAATTCAAGTGCACAATGAGACTATAGTTTGAAGCAAAGCTGGAGGGCCTAAAAGTTAAATCAATATAGGATTGGCTACAATAAGAACAAAAAACTACAATAGTTGAGAGGGAACATGACAATATGAAATTGGTGAGGTTGTTGTATAATTGACACAATTAGATTAAATCTTTTGAGAATTGTAATTTAGGGTTGAGTACCCATTGTACTCAATATTTTAATGGAATTCTCATTTTCTGATAAAAATAAAATGATTAGATTGATATAGATAGTTTAGTAATGTATGTTACTTTCTCCTCATATTTTCATGTTGAAACAATTTTCTTATAAACATGCACGAATTTCACTCGGTTCAACACTCTAATAGAGTTTTTTATGCATCCAGCGAAAGCGTATAAAAGAAGATATACGAAGAACACACACTATCCGTTGATTCTACGAATACGCGGAGAAGTTCTAAAACTCAAATACGTTGATTCACAAAGAATACCGTAAAGGAGATATTGAGATAAACTCTCATATTTTATTAATCAATTCAACTCCGTTTTACAATGCAAAACGCCAACTATAAATAGTCAGCAACTCTAAAAAACCCTAAGCTATGGCCCAACACTATCGTGGGCTTATAACCAAAAAAAAAAAGATTGAAATTGACAATTATTATCAAAATTAAACATAAATATCTAATCAAATCTTGATATTGATTCTCATCAATATCTCCATCATTCTCCCCTTCCTGAAGACGGTTCGCCCTCGAATCGTGTTGGTTCTCATCGTAAAGGTACGAAAACGAGCTGGAACATATCTGTATTCTTTTGACCACAAAACGATAACAACTTGACATTCTGTCGCCAAAGCGGTGTAAGTTCCATCATCATTGGTATAAAATACAAAATAATTATTCTCAACCTCCATCTTTAATTCATGGATATCGGAATGAACACTCTCTACTACAAAAATATTTTCCTTCTCCCTTTCCTCATCAAAAATTGGGGGGCCACTATAACGATCGTCAATATTCATCAATCAAAATATCAATAAACTCATCGAAAATTGGTGGTCTATCATAACCATAATTTTCATCAAAATATTCATCGAAAATTGGTGGTCCATAATAACCACAATCTTCATCAAAATATTTATCGAAAATTGGTGGTTCATCATATTCACCATGGAATATAGGACTACGTAACATCGTATTGATTGGTTGACAGACCTAGGTCTTCATATTATCATCATCATACGTTGATTGCTCACCACGAATAGTATCATAAATCTATTGAAATTTAGGAACCATCATCGAGAATCGTACCTAGTCTCTGATTACCAATTGATGCAGCAATGAGAGCGTATAAATAAAGAAGATAAATATGAAGAACACAAAAGAACACACACCATCCGTTGATTCTACGAATACCTAGAGAAGTGCTAAAACTCAAATACTTTGATTCACAAAGAATATCGTAAAAGAGATATTGAGATAAACTCTCATATTTTATTAATCAATTCAACTCATTTTTACAATGCAAAACATCAGTTATAAATAGTCTGCAACTCTAAAAAACCCTAACTTATGGCCCAACACTATCATGGGCTTATAACAAAAAATAAAAGGATTGAAATTGACAATTATTACCAAAATTAAACATAAATATCTAATCAAATTTTGATATTGATTCTCATCAATATCTCCATCAGTTTTACATGATCTCTTTCTCTCTCTCTCTATATATATATATATATGAACCACCATAGATGCTCTTAACTTCTCACTTCATGTAATTATGCAACCACATGACTTCCAGGTCATCAACCTACATACAAGGACACTAAGAACACCATGTGAAATCGAAGCCAGTGTTAGAAGAAATGACAAATTATGATGTTTAAAATGATGTTCATTTTGCACAACACTGTTAAACAATGTTGTCAAATTAATATATTGTGTCATTTTGCACAACATCAGTATACCATCAACATATATGTATAAAATAAAGAAATGAGTTCACTTGTGTAAGCGTGAATACATTTGTGTAAAACTATAAATATTGTAACAATGAAGTTTATAAAAAAAAAAATCATTTTAAGGATATAAAGTTAATGTAGAACGTTTCGAAGGAAAATGTAAAGTTACCGTGGAACGAAAAAAGTATATAATAATGTATTTGATATATATATATATATATATATATATATATATATATATATTTTGACCCTGTAACGGACAATAAACTATGGGACAAATTTGTCTTTGTGGTTGACATTTGGACATATAATTAACAGAACTTATGGGCTATTATTGTCCTCGCTTCATAATCTCAAATTAAATTATATCATATCTATCATATATATATATCACACAATTTACATCATAGGATTGTTCTGGAGTACTGTGGCATATTCAAATCTCTTTACAAATACTATTTTAGCAAGCCAATTAACACCACAAGATGAATGAAATTTCGTCAATCATGTTCGTCCAAAAACTTACTTCAAAATGATTATTAATTGATTTGAGTTTAATGCCGAGCACTTTGTTCTAATTGAAACTCATTACAGTAGAATAATTTGCGTGTAAGATTTTCTTTAAATTTGGGTCCATATAATTTTTTAATTTATTTTGTCGTTGTACGTTCAAGGCATTACATTTGTATATGAAGAAAAAACACATTTAAATAAAAAATGTTATGATATGAATGACATTTTATGTACACAACAGTGATATTTTTCCAGTTCGCACGTTTGTCAAAATTAGTTAATCATAATGAAGGATAATGTGGGTTGGATGGAGCCGGAGCCGGACGAATCCATGATTTATTTAGTACAGAGTATTAGTCTAATTCTATGAGTGCTCAAAACGTATATGAAGAACAAAAAATCATACTTGAATAAAAAAAAAAACGTATGTGAAATAATTTTTTTTAGAGGCCTGCAACTTGACTTTGTGTTATTAGAATAACGAGTAATATATAAGTCAATATTTTTTTTTTTTTTGAATTAATAACTGAACAAACCCCATTAAAAAAAAATTGTTCTAAATACATCACAAATTGTGTCTTAAATGCCTTTTACTAAAAAATAAATAAAGAATTGCCACAATTTCTTTCTTCCACGGGGTCGTTATTGATAATCCTGATTTCTAATTTATTTTCTCAAAATTTATGTAAATTAATTTTCTGTGCAACTAATTTGTATTTTTTTAATTATTTTTTTTCATAAATAAGATTACGTAAGGCTTTTAATTTCTGTTTTACTCATTTGGCTACGTGTTTTAATGACCTAAAGAGTAGTCCTATTATTATCATATTATTATGATAATAATAATACTTAATAACAATAATTGTTTTAATATTATTATGTATAGATGCATAGAGGGGTATAGGCTAATTTATTTAATTACTATATTTTTTTAGTTTGTTTGAAAGAATGGGGGTGAAAATTTGATGTGTTTAGAATATAAGTAAGAAGCGCGACATGGATGCACACCTATATTGAAGTCGCGTTTTTAAAGCGCGCTTGTTGACCTGCAAATTGCAATCACATGTTATGTTTTCCTTCCCCTCGCACATAATTTGCACACTATTTTTTTCAGACGTTTTATAATAATGTTAACACCTTTAAAATGAAAAATCATTTATAAACTCAGCATCATAATATCCTTAATTTTACACAAAATATCAATACTTTTGACTTACACAAATACACAAGTTAACTTTATTCTTTACTTTATACATAAAAAGTATTTTAGATAATTATCACTTAAAACTCTACTTATTATTACACTTTTTTAATTTACGTATGCATACATGTGTAAGTTATTTCGAAACTGAGGAAATAATTCATCAAATTTAATACTTTTGTTATTGTTCTCATATCATTTAATTTGCATAGGATTGATAATTTGAAACGCCACAGAGACGTACAAAGGGTTGTATATTTGAAGAATTGCACATTTTTAGGGTCTGTAATATTTATTTAAATTTGTAGTTTTTTTGCCCTTATTTGTAAAGATAGTTAATTATTTATTATAAATTGTCGACTCCTTTCATCCCTGCTAAATTTTGATGACTCTTAATTATAATGGGAGGCGCCGGCTCCTACTTTTAATTAAAATACTAAATTATTGTAATTGAGCTAGCTGTACAAACTGCATTTGTGAAGACTTGTAAATTCTAAATTATAAATATAGAGTGTAATATAAGCATTTGAAAAAATGATTTAAGGGACTAATTGAAATTTTGTTTTTGAAGTTTATTTTTCTCAACATCACTGGTCAAATAATGTACTTCTATTTTCCATAGTAAAATTTTATACTTTATTTTTTATCTAATAGGTATTTTCTATATATATATAATTATATTCTTAACAAAACTAGTCAGATCCCAGCTAGCTCAATTAAACAAAAAATCTAGATAGATTCCAGCTAGCTCAAGATAAGGGTTTATATTATACTAATAAATGTTTTTTTTTTAAAGGGTTGATTGCAAAATAAATCAAACTTTAGCTTATTTATCAATTACAATTTTTTTTTTTTTTTACAATTCGATACATTATCTTTTCAAATTTTACAATTTGATGTACTTATCTATTTTTCGACAACACATAAATGATGTAGATGTCAAAGCCGCATTAAAGTGCTACATAGATGTCTACGTTATAAATACCATGAATGATAAATACGGAGTACAATATATTTTTTTATTTTTAAAACATATTTAAGTAAAAACAATATAGAAAACTTTATATTATTTTTGACGGACTATAATTTGGAGGACGCGATCTTATTTTTTTTGAGTTTTAGGGAAAAATGATATTCCCTCCGTCCTCGAAAAGTTTGCGGTGCTTTTTGGGCAGGAGTTTAAGGAAAAAGTGTAATAATTAGAGTGTTGATGAGTAATTTTGTAAATTTTTATATATAAAGTAAATAAAATAGTTGGATTGAGTGTATGGTGGGTCCAAAAAATAATGGCATAAAAGGTAAATATATGTACAATATATTGTAAGAGTGAGGATTGTGATAACTGTTTCCATTTATGGGTATGCAAACTTTTGAGAGACAAAGTAAAAAGGAAAATATGAAAACTTTTATAAGGGACGGAGGGAGTAATAATTATATCAGTTTATGATTTATTTTAAAAAATAATTTTTTAGTAGTATTATTTTTAGTTAAATTTTTATTAGTATTGTTTTTAGCTAGAAATTAAACGCTTTAAATATTTATTGAATTATAAAACTAAAAAAGATGGTAATTTGTAAAATATATATATATATATATATATATATATATATATTATAATTTTTTTTTTTTTTTGATTACAAGTTAAATACCCCATCCCTTTTTTTCCCTCCCCATGACTCGAACCAGGACCTGTGGCCTAGGTAGTGGTGCTCTAACCACTTGAGCTATCCCACTTTGTCATATATATATTATAATTGATATACACCTTAAAGGTGGTGACTTTTTTTTTTTTGTAATTAATCCTTTTTTTTTAATCCATTATATACATTTATACTTGAGAGAAACGGTCATGAGTCACAATGAGTTACAATTGTTTAGACATCTTGAGCTATTATACAAAACACTGTTTTCGGATTGTAGACATGAATTGGTGACTGATCGGGTCCAATTATTAGGTGTGGTAATTTTCGACACGACACGATAGCACAATACGAATCCGACACGAAAATTGCGGGTTAGTGTTTGGCCTTATTGGGTTCGTGTCGTTATCGGGTCGACCTGATAACGACACGAAAATTTTGTGTCGGGTTCGTGTTAACCCGTTAAGCACGATAAAATTAACAGGTAACCCATTAACACGTTAACAACCCGTTAACCTGATATGACACGACACGACACGATAATGACACGTATCTGATAATAACACGATAATGACACGATAATTTTTTATATTTATATAAATATTTTATTTTTTATATATTTAATACAATTTTAAATTGATGTATTTTCTTATCGTGTCGTTATCGTGTTGTTAACGTGTTACGTGTCGTTATCGTGTCGTGTCACGTCGACACGAAAATTATCGTGTTGTTATCGTGTCGTGTCGACACGAAAATTATCGGGTTCGTATCGTGTCGACACAGATTCCTATCGTGCCGTGTTCGTGTTTGGGCTTATCGTGTCGACACGAAACACGACACGATAGCACGATTTGGGAGCTCTACCAATTACCCATTTGTTGACCCCCCAGAGATAGATGAGTTTGGTACTTGATGTACTCTAAAATGAACTAGTATTCAATGTACAACTTATAAATTTTGTTAATAATATATTAATAATAATTTTGTTGCTAATATATAAATATTATGTTATTAATTTTAATTTTAATTCATTAATAATTTTTACTTAATTAATTCACATAAAAATTTATAAAAGAAAAGTAAATAAGAATGGCAAATATGTTGATCTTTAAATATGTATATATCACTGATATATATATATCATATAAGTTTCCCTCAATCTATATATTTTTTTAAATTATATTTTTTCAAGTATTAAAAGTTTTAATTTTTTATTTCAATAGAAATAGTAAATATTCATTTATCAACTTGCATTTTCTAATATGAAGGAAAACTCATTTATTTTCAATAACATGTATTTTAGCTTTTTTATATACGATATGAATAAAAATTCTAAATAATTTATAAATTACAACGTTAATTTCAATATTATTGCGCAAGTAAATTAATATATTTTAATTATAAAAACCTTCTGAGTTAACAAAAAAAAAAAAGTACACCCGTACATTGTTACATGAAAAATTCTACAGTATTACTATTATTACAAAATACTCCCTCCGTCCGCCTATAAGCTTCCCATTTTATCATTTTGGTCCGTCCGCCTATAAGCTTCCCATACTCTTTTTGGTAAGTACTTTTTCTTACACATCACTTTATATCTTACTTTTTTTCTCTATCTCTCTCCTTTCTTCCAATCACATCACTTGTACTATATCTAATATTTAATCACTTTTCTTAATTTATGTGCCAAAAAGTAACGAGAAACTTATAGGCGGACGGAGGGAGTATTAAATTTGATTTTGAAATGGAAAAGTAAAATAAAAAATTGGACGGTGCTATTGCTATGTACTCTCAAACTGATAAATCATTTAATGTTAAAAAAATAATTCACAATTTGTAATCCATAAACATAATATTATAATAGACCTTCATAGAAAAATGTGAAGCATGCAAAATTTGGGCAGTTTTTTTGCTGCACTTGAGTGCTTGAATAATATTTCTATTTTAAGTAATTTATTTTGGGCGGAAAATGAGAATTGACAATTATAGAAGACTATTGTGTTATTATATATATATACGGGAATGATATAATGTCCACCGGCCGGTGGGCACAAATTTTATGTCCACCGCTTAAGTGGCAATGCCACATCATATATTTTTTATTCTAAATTTCTAAATTCACAAATCTTATTACTTCCATATAAATAGGATTAAAAAAAAATCGAGTTTTAGACCTAAATACATGATTTTTAATATATGAATAAATCATTTGATCATAATAGATTTTTATTGCTATGAGTAAAAAAAAGTTTATTTAATGAAAAAAATTGTTTAAATACTCCAATATATAATTTATTTATGGTAGATTTTTCAAAATAATTTATATTTCGTATGACTTTAAACTTATTCATTTAAAAATTATATATTCAAATCAAAATGTTTTTTTAAATAAATTTGGAAATATTTTTGGAATGGTTTTTTTTTAATCATCGAAATTATATCATTTTTTAAATATTTTTTAGTTTTTCAAAATAACTTTTAATTAAAAAAAATATCCTATTTAATTATTATTATATATATTCAAAATAATTTTAAGATTATACATCGAATTTTTTGAATAGTTTTTTTAATCTTCGAAAATATCATTTTTTAAAAAAATTTCAAAACAACTTTTAATTAAAAAAATTATTTTTTTGAGAGATATATATATATATATATTTTTTTTGTGAATCTTATTTATATGGAAGAGATAATGTTGGGATATGAATCCTGATACAAGTCCTAAATGATGAAAAGATGAGTTGAGTTTTGATAAGCCAAAAGAAGACTTGAATAATTTCTAAGTGTTGACTGATCTAGTCTAGTTAATGAAGTCGTCTTAAGCAGATCAGTAAAGTACAAAAAGAAGAGTACAAAAAGATAAGTATGAAAAGTTTAAGTATGAATGAAAGACAAGTACGTTTTATAAGTACTTTGTGATATATTTGTTAGGTTTTTACTGAGCTATTTGATCATTGTATAGAAGCTCATAGTTCTTATAGTTATTATTTGCATATTGATGTATAGTTGATAAGTTGACTAAGCTGAAATATAAAGCTTAATGTAATGTAATAGTCTTGTAAGGATTAGATGATAGGACTAGTATAGGATGGTTCTATATCGAAGTCTACTGGAGAAGTCTACTATTGAAGATAAGAAGACTCGCGCAAGACAAGACAAGTAAAAAGAAGACTGAAAATTTGTCTAAGTATGGAGACTAGACAAGTGCGCAAATAATGAAGAAGAAACTGCTTAAGTTGAAAACGCGTATGAAGGTAAGGACGTTTTATTGAAGAGTTAGTTATAGGGATAACTAATTAACTGAAGAAACGCGTGGAAGGTTAAGAAGAAGCGGTTAGAAGACAATTATCAAGAAAGTTTGTTGGATAACTAACTTATCTTGATAGTTGGAAGTCTATAAATACCTTGGTGTATTCTACATTTGAAGACTACTGTTAACAACAGATTTGAAGCATTTTTAAAGAGATATTCGAAGCAAATAAACTCGCAGAGTTCAAGTTCAGAAAGTTCAAGCCAGAAGACAAGTGAAGAAATCGAAGAAGGCTACTACTGGACTAAGAGAAGTTTTTCTTTTATAGTTTTGTTCAAGTCGCTAGTTACTTGTAAATAGCTAGTTTTTAGATCGAAGAAACACTTGGTAGTGTTATCCAGAAGATCGAAGTCTTAGTTCTTGGGACTTAAAGCCACAAGAAGGGTTAATAAAATTTCGCAACTGGAGTTGTGAGAGTGGATGTAGACAAGTTGTCGAACCACTATAAATCGTTGTGTGTTGTTTACATTTCTGTTCTATTTGTGTTTACTTGTTTAATTGATTAATTGCATAAAATAACAAGACAAGTAGAGTGTTCATAGCAGAAGTTCGCGAATTAGTTGATGAAAGTGTGTGTGCGTGCGAAATCAGAGATGTTGTCTGTCGTGTTGGCACTGTCCAGACAACACTATGCAGTGGAAATTAAAATGCACGTTGCGAAAATAGAAGTATTCAAAATTTGCATAGATTATAAAATAATCTATGCTGTTCACTATATAAAAATATGTGAAACGAGTACAACCTCTTTGAGGTGTATAAAAACACTATGAAAGTGTATATAATTTACTAGATCCTATGAAACTATCTCCCTCATAGATCTAATCACACAACCTAGTAAATAAGACTATGTTCTAACACACTACTATTCGGGTTTACAATAATGTGAAGAACTACAAGAAGAAACAATGATTTTCCTAACTAGAAGCGTATATAGCGTTCAATAGAGTAGTGATCGATTTCAGCTTTTCTTCTTGTGTATCTTGTGTTGAGGGCAACTTCTGTATTTATAGGCTTCATGCACGAATTGCCATCAACTCCCATGATCATCACAGCCGTGAGATCATGCGGTTATAAACTTCTCTCCACCACTCCTAGAATTTAGAGACTTGTTATACCATGTCTAATAACTTCTCACTCCCACGCAATGGCATGACTTGGGTGTTGCCCACGTCTTCTAACTGCTCTGGGGACATCATTAGACAACAAGCGTAAGATCGGAGTTAGTGAGAAAAGGAAGGGCAAATTCTGATGTTGTCATAAGTGTTGGGAACATTAAACACAAAACACTTATCTCAACATCAACAGTTGAGTATAAACTGTTGGGCTCATTGTTAATCTGATAAATTCCGCATTGTGTATTTTGATATATTGAAAGATTTTGAAAAGTCTATTCACCCCCCTCTAGACATTTTCCTAGCTTACTCAATATTATAAACTCAACTAGGGACCTACAGATAAGATTTGTGATATAAAATAGGAATAATCTAAAAATATAGAATAAATAATATATGATGTGGCATTGCTACATAAGCATTGGACATAAAATTTGTGCCCACCGGTGGACATTTTATCATTCCCGTATATATATATATATATATATATATATATATATATATATATATATATATATATATATATATATATATATAAGATAACTAGTCGATTGATTCACTAGGGAACTAGGACAAGATTAATAACTGATGGTTATCAAACAAATCTAAGTGCGGAAGTGTGGTAGGCCATGATTATACTCGTCTAAAATAAAAAATTTAGCAATATCATTTTATGTATGATCAGCTGACTTGGTGTCGGTTGATACAAATGAGAGTTAGAAATATAACAAGAATGATTATGGGGGTATCAACTGATTTGGTATCACGTGATACAAGATAAGTTCATTTAAATAATTCTATGTAAACATGCATGATAAAGTAGTAAATAACACAATCATTTATAGTGGTTCGACCTTCAAACTTACTCCACTCTCACAACCCAACTGTGATATTAACCCCTTCCAAGGGCATGTAGTTTAACGTCCCAAGGTGAAGACGTCTTGCTCACTTTATAGTCCCAAGAGAAGACTTTGATCTTTTTTCACTTCCAAGTGCACTCGATCTGCTAGTGATTGTGAGGAACTAGCACTCTTATAGTGATTCACAACAAAGTTGACTTCTAGGATTTATTATATAAGGTTGATTTAGTGTATATGAACTAGGTAAGATTTTCCGTTACAATCAAGATTATTCTCATGCTAGAATTGAAAAAATCTCTCTAAGCTTGGAATATATATGTGACAATACATGCTTAGATTTGAGTTCACTCACTCTCGGATGATGATGCTTGTTAAATCTCCATCGAAGTGCTTTTCTTCTCGTCTGATCATTTGAAGCTCCATGTTCAACCTTGGATCACCTCCTTTATCATGAGATATGAGAAACGAATTCATATATATAGTGTAGATTTGAAATGTTACTGTTAGAGAGTAACTTCAAATTTCCACTATTTTAGAAATGCAATCTTTGATTGATACTTTGAATATTACCATTTCCATGTAATATTTAGTGTATCTTTGACTTTAATGTTATATGCTATTTCAGCTTTTGTGTCAGATCTGTACGTACGTTGTCGCGTTTCCATTTGTCCACGTCAGC
This sequence comes from Galeopsis tetrahit, assembly GCA_963675135.1. Lineage (NCBI taxonomy): Eukaryota > Viridiplantae > Streptophyta > Magnoliopsida > Lamiales > Lamiaceae > Galeopsis > Galeopsis tetrahit. The sequence continues at coordinate 48,472,115 of OY776124.1, forward strand.
TTGTTTGGTGGCTATCTAACAAATCTATATCCGATGTCATTCACTCAACTGATGGCTAAGTTCAGTTCATCTTATCAAATAACTTCAACGAGAACACTCCTTAGCTGTCTAGAGCTGATTTGACCTCAACTGATTGCCTCTTCTAGTCTTCTTCTACTCTTTAATCTTTGAGTATAGTGATGTAAGTCTACTAAATCGGCTGGGTTTCCCTTCGGCTGATGTTACCAAAAGCTAACTATTACAAGATGATTAATGAAGTTGGCTATACAAACAACTTCTCCTATTACAAGTGGTTTGACTTATCAAAACTGAATACTAGGGATATTCGCTTTCTTAATATCCCAACACCATTTAAAATGGTTTTTTAAATTTAATCGGAAAAAAATGAATAAAATTGAAAATAACTGGTGAACCGGAAAAATCGGTTGAACCAGATTATTTAAGTTTAGTTTCACTTTCACGTTTTTCTCTATCATTTTCACGATTCAAAGTTTTAGACTAAAAAACGTTTTTAATTTTTTTTTTACTATTCTACCTTAATATTTTAATTTAAAAATTCATTTTGTATTGTTTAGGGTTGGACCGTAAATCAAATCGAGTCGACTGACAATCGATGCCCTCATGCTCAGTCTGGTCTGATCATTGATCCAGTTATGAAAAAACTGATATATATATATTCCCTCCGTCCCACAAGAATTTGCACACTTTCCATATATGGATGTCCCATACCAATTTGCACACTCCATAAAAAGAAATATCTTCACAACCCTCACCCTTAAAATATACTCATATTTACCCATATGCCATTACTTTTCCACACCCAATCTACTTTTTACTTTACTTTATTCATAAAAGTTTACAAAACTACCCCTCAAAACATCAATCATTACACCTTTTCTTACACATTTCTTAAAATGTGTGCCGGTCAAAGGGTGCAAGTTCCTCCGGGACGGAGGGAGTATATTTTTTATGTGTGTATTATGTAGTTCGTTATTTTTTTGGTAAAAACTTATATGCAATATTGCATACATGCAATATTGACCAAAGGTAAATTAAGTCAAAGTTTGTGGGTCAAACGCGGATCAAAGCGGGTCAACCTAAATTAGAATATTTTTTTTCGCTCTCAAATATTATCTTACTACATGACCAAAACTATGTTACTAAAAGAACTAAATTTTGTTACTACAAGACCAAAAGTGTATTACTACAAGTGCAAAAATATTTTGGACACTTGGCTATTTTATTTCCCTTGGAGGGGCACCAATATCTTGGAGGACAAAGAAGCAAACAGTTGTTTCAAGATCATCGGCTGAAGCCGAATATCGTGCCATGGCAGTCACCGTTAGTGAAGTATTATGGTTGCGATGGCTATTGAAAGACCTAAAAGCTTTGCAAGAAGGTGGCACCACTTTATACTGTGATAACCAGGCTGCTTTGTATATAGCAGCGAACCCGATTTTTCATGAGCGTACTAAACATGTGGAAATGCATTATTATTTTGTTAGAGAACGAGTTCAATCCGGAGAAATCCTTCCAACAAAGGTCTCTACTCATGCACAATTGGCGGACATTCTCACTAAAGCCTTGGGAACGGAACGATTCCACTATTTATTATCCAAGTTGGGTGTTCGAGATCTTCACAAGCCAACTTGAGGGAGAGTATTGGAAATTTGTGTATATATTGTTACCATAATTAAGATACTACCATATATGTATTTGCCTTAATAGAAGACAATCAAAGATCACGTATATTCTTTGATTGATAATAGATTGATCATGTTTCCATCTTACAATTCTGGAAACACTGCTATATCAATTCTGTAATGGTGAATGAATGGATAACAATTTTATTCCGCATATCATACTTCTAATATAGGGGGTGTTTGTTTTGGGATTATGTAGGATGGGGAAAATTCGGATGAAGAAATCTTGGATGGAAAAATCTTGATAAATAGTAATTGTGTATGTTTGTTTTGGGATGTTAAATAGGATATTATATAACTTTATATCAAATCAATTGTGTAAAAGTGTGTGATGTTGTATTATATGATATAACTTTATGTCAATTAGTAAGAGTGTGAGTGATGTTGTATTATTAATTATAATAGTAAAATATATATGTATTTTTAGGGGTGGATGTAATTGGATGTTGAAATTCGGATGTGAAATCTCGAACTTAAAACAAGACGGGGGATGTTACGTCCCACGTCCGGACGTGTGAGTCCCAAAACAAACATGCCCTTATTCTTTTTGAGCAAAATTACTAAAATAATTCTAACTTATCCGGATTCTACATGACTAAAACAATGTTACTACAAGACCAAAATTTTATCACTACACGGTCAAAAGTGTATTACTACATGTCCAAAAATATTCTGGACACTTAATTTTTTGGGTGAATTTGTCAGAATGTTTTGACATGTAGTATTTAAATTTTGGCCTTATAGTGATAATTTTTTGATCTTGTAGTAACAATATTTTGGTCATGTAGTAAATCACCTGTTTACGACCCGCAAATTTTCTGGGCAACCCCAATTTGAGCGTATGACCCGCAAATTTTTTAAGGGTTGGTCTGTTATGGACTCGAGTGCATGTTGTGCACCATAGTCCATGTTGCACTTTTCAAGTTTACTGACTTACACTTTTTGGTAAATGGTGTTGCACTTTTCAATTATTAAACTATATAATAATATTTTTAGTAATAATTGAAAAGTGCAACACCATTTACCAAAAGTGTAAGTCGGTAAACTGAAAAGTGCACATGAACTAGGGTGCACAACATGCACTCGAGTGTATACTAGACTTTACCATTTTTTAAAATTATTTTAGTTTAACTTATGGGCTAAATGGACTTAGAATTTTGATTTGATATAATTGAGATGGAATGGATTTATGAAATATTTCAAATACCAACCATATGAAATCATTGGTTCATTTGGTTGCTTCGTTAAAAGATTTGATCACGATATGTCAACTCTTATGAGATTTGAGAATATATATTTTAAATCATGGTTAATTGCTTGTAAAATGTAGAGAGGGTATCTGTCACTCCATAGAAATGCAAAATACGGCCGGTTTTTGGATATATTAGTTTATGATGGTTGGAATCGCCACAGAATCTTTTTCGTACTGCTTTACACAATCATCATGCATCGTTGACTATATATGTATATCTATCAAAATTAGATTGTAAATAAAATAATTTATTTACATTATTTATTTGTTTATATCTTTAGTTGTTTCATTATTTTAACTTTCTTTGTTATATATCACTATACGCAAACGAATGACAGAAGTTATTACTTTGACTTTATAAAACTCTGAAATGTCTATAATTTAATTAGTTCTAAATTTGTAATCCCGCCTATTAAGCACAATTTTCGTAAATATTAATTTTAAAATATAATACTCCCTCATTCAAATTTCATTTTTTCCGAGCATAAATTTTAATTAATATTAATTACAAAAATTTATATGAAATATTAATCACTAATGAGGGACACTTATATGAAACATTAGTAAATTAAGGAAGTGTAAAAAAATCGCGGATCTTTTGCGGGTATGACCAAGTTAAACGGATCTTTAAAAAAAAAAGTCGTGCAGAAGGCTAACATGAAAACAGGTTCCAAGTGTGTGTTACTATGAAGGTAAATTATGTGTTATGTGTTCCTGTAAGTACAAATGAAATAACACATAAATTGATTTTTCACATGAAATATTAGTACAATTAAATTAAGGAAGGATAAAAAACTCACATTTTTTGCAAGTCATACCAAAATTAAACAGATTTTTAGAAAAAAAAATTATCCAAAAGACAAACATAAAAACTTGTTTCTGATCCATGTTACTATAAATACAATTATATGTTACTGTAAGGATAAATAACACGTAATTGGATTTTAAGTAACACATATTTGTCCTTAATGTAACACATGTAAGGTATTGAAAATTGATGTTATTATATAAACACGAGGGTATTACTATATTGAGAAAGAAATGTGATTATTGCGCGAATGAAATACTCAGTTCATCCCAAAACAAAAAATATAGATTTAGATCCACGTATCTTTAATAGTTCATCCCTAAAATTACAAAATACATAATAATCAACAATTAATTAAAACAGATCCACATATGATTTTATCTTATTCAATTCTTAGTTTTATGATTTTGTATTTTTTAGTAAAATAAAAAACGTTAAACATATGTTAAATGCTAGTTTGAACTTTAGAAAAATTCTAAAAATGGTTCTTCTAACTCATAAAATAGGGGGTGGTGAACTCATAAAATAGGGGGGACAAATAACCGTAAACATTCAATATAAAGAGTCGACCTAAGTCTATTTAAAAAAAAATTGTGGGTGAACTATAAAATAGGAAGGTGTAGATAAATTGGATATGGTGGGTCAGATGCAAATAACTGTTTGGTCGTATTTCACAATAAGACTATTATAAAATACTCCCTCCGTCCGCCTATAAGTTTCACGTTACTTTTTGGCACAAAGATTAAGAAAATTGATTAAATAATAGATACAGTACAAGTGATGTGATTGAGAGAGGAGAGGGATAGAGAGAAAAAGTAAGATATAAAGTGAATTGTATGAAAAAGTACTTACCAAAAAAGTATGGAAAACTTATAGGCGGACGGACAAAAATAGTAAAATAGGAAACTTATAGGCGGACGGAGGGAGTATTGTATATAAAATTTTGCCAAAATTCATAAATAAAATATGATGTAAATATTTAGAAATTGTTAGCATGCAACTTATACACAAGTATTGATCTATAAATAAAGTAAATAAAGTGATTATTATGAATAAAATAAATAGTAATTTAAATAAATAAGTGATTATTAATAATTAAATTAATCATCATATTAATAAATTTAAAATAAATAAATTTATGACGTATAGTATGAGCAATAGAAATTCAATTTCAATTTATATTGTTCATTTTTATTTGTGCTTCCACCCAACTGGAATAAAGTCAGCCATACTTATAGCTAGACATAGTGATCATTATATATGCACACAGGGGGCCATTACAGCTTAACATAATGGTCAATTCTAAAATTTAGATATTTCATATTTGTATCTAAATATATATATCAACATTCATTATTAGACATATTAAAATATATAAACATGTATTTATTCTATTAAAATTTAGAACATCTTTATTGCATATCACAAAAATTATCTCAACGAATAAACAATTTATAAGAAATTGATTTTCTATTTTATTTCAAGTATAGTTTTGATTAAGTTTATATCAGAAAACGACTTTGAGCTTTGTTGAAACTTAGCAATAATATTGCTATATAATGAAATAATATAAAATGATTTTGCACATAATTTTTTTTTTTAGAGAAACAGAAGAAGGGAATTACAGTGGAAATATGCATAAATATCTTAAAATTTGTAATTTATAATCATGTGAAATAAAAAATAAAAATATATGTATAAAGAATGACAAATAAAAACGTAAAATGTTAAAATATTAACATATGGATTGAGGGGTATAATTAAAAAGTGGTGGGCAGATTAATTGAATAGGCCCAATTAATATATATTAATTATCCAATTAACACATTGTTATATCTTCAAACCTCAACTAATATATATGCCTATATAATAGCTAAAAATATGGGAGGGGCCAGGGCCACCCCCAATGCCTACATAGTTCCGTCCCTGTATGCACATAAAGACAAATTACATTATAAAAAAACGAAATTGAACATCATTTTAGAAGAAAAATAAAACGTACGAGTCAAATTGTACCCTATCCTTTGCATTTTTTAATTGTTGCTTCATTTAAATTAAAATTGGTGAGGGAATTAGTTCGGCGCATAGAAGATTCTTATGAGTTGACTAACAACATTTCCTTAAGTAATTAACTAAAACTGCAGAAGAAAAAATTAACCTTAATTTAATTATGCCAACGTACATTTTAAGTTGTGTTTACTATAAATTAATTGATATATTATGTATTAGCAATAATATTCAACTGCATCAGCAAAATTAATGATACTTATCCAGAAATACAGTAATATAAAAAACAACAGCCTTCATATGTTTTTTTTAGGGGAGATTTTTTAACTTCTTTTAGTTGGGTCTCTTTTGTAACCGGTACTAGTTAACATGTATTTTAAAGAATGATTATAGCAAGGTTGTGACTTGTTGCAATAGGAGTGATTATTTTTGTTACTGGTTGGATATGTTGTGAGAAATTGGGATTATATATTTTTTATTCTATTAATTTACCACGATTTTTCGATTTATTTTGATTTTGATCCAGTTATTTGATATAACAAGTTTAACATGTCATTTTTTAAAACACACCACACTCCTAATAAAATGTTATATACACCTCAAATGTTAAACATACCACACTAAAATTTAAAAATAATTTTTTATTACTATACACACTCCAATTTTTCCCTATTTAATAAATTACCAAAAATAATTAAATTAAAAAAAAGCAAGAATTTAAATTAATATAAAAATATAAAATAAAACATATAAAAATTGTCTAAATCTTAAAAAATTAAACAAATCTAAAAAAAAAAAATTAATTTAATTAGTTTTGAAGATTTAGTTGAGTTCTTTGAAGATTTTTAATAAATTAACAAAAATCAACTTAACCAGAAAAAAATATTAAATTAAATAAAAATAATAATAAAAATCTTCAAAAATATTAAAAATAATCAACTAAATTTATAAAACTAATTAAATTAATTAATTTTTTAGCTTTATTAAAATTTTGAAGATTTAGGTATTCTTTATAGGTTTCATTAATATTTTTCATATTAATTTGAATTCTTACATTTTTTAATTAAATTAATTTTGACAATTTATTAAATATATTTATGATTTTATTAAATTTTAATTGATTTTTAAATTTGTGTGTTTAAAATTTGGAGTGTATATAATATTATGGGGTGTTAGTAGGTTCATGTAATATAAAAGAAATATTTAAAAGAAAAATAAAATAATTTTTTTTAAAACTCCAATGTTTTATTTGCGTTCTAACTTCTATAAAAATGTCGACAAAAAGGCTAAATAAAATTTTAAAATAGTAGAAAATCGACTAAATCTTCAAAACTAATTAAATTAATTAATTTTTTTAGCTTTGTTTAATTTTTGAAGATTTAGGCGATTTTTTTTATAGGTTTTATTTATATTTTTCATATTAATTTGAATTCTTATTTTTTAATTTAATTATTTTTGGCAATTTATTGAATAGGAAAGAATTGGGGTTGTATAGTAAAAAAAATGATTTTTAAATTTTAGTGTGGTGTGTTTAACATTTGGGGTGTGTTTAACAATTGGGGTGTGTATAACATTTTATGGGGTGTGTTTTAAAAAATGACATGTTAAACCTGTTATAGCAGGTAACTGGACCAAAATTAAAATAAATCGAAACTTAATGGACTAAATTCAAAAAGTGGTAATCTAGTGGACTAAATTCAAAATTGTAGTAACTTAATGGACTAAGAAAATATAATCCCTGAAAAATTCATAATATGGTCTTTCTTTGATATTTCACTCGCTCAAAACAATTTGTTGGTTTTTTAGTGAAGACAAATAAGGGCTATATACTAAGAATAAAAAGAAAAAAGACTTAGAGTCATAAGTTCACAAATCGAACCAGCGGCTGGGTGACTTTTTCATATTTTTGCACGTATTTCAACACACAAGAAACTCACCCAAAAGCGTATGGGATCGTTGTATATGAGCAAGTATACGACTCAATATTTATCGACCATGGACCTAGTTAAGTGAACATGAATCCCTAGAGCTACAAGTTGCATGCTATTGTAGTAACAAAACGGGGTTGTTTTTGGATTTTACGTAATTAAAACTAAACTATGTATTACTCCCTCCGTCCCACAACTGTTTGCACACTTGCCTTATTTGTCCGTCCCACAATTGTTTGCACACCCATAAAAGGAAACACTCTCATAAACCCCACCCTCACAATATTCACATATTTACACAAAATGCCATTACTTTTACTCTCTTTCCAATCACCTTTTTACTTTATTCATATAACTTTACAAAATTACCCCTCAACACTCCACTCATTACACTTTTTTCTTAAAAAGTGTGCCCAACTTGTGGTGCAAACACTTGTGGGACGGAGGGAGTAATAACAAGAAACATGCAAAGTAACAAGTTAATCTAGGTAAACCAAGAGGACACAATATGAAACTAATTATAACTACCAAATTTAACTAAGATAACAAGTGAAAATGAAAACAACAATTAACTAACTTCCGTGCGAAAGTGCAAGGTGGGAGAGTGGTGTATCCATTTTGTAGGTGATGTAGTGAATTAACGAACCAATTACAAAAATTAAACCTAGTTTTCAGATTGAGCTAAAGGCTATCACTCATGTGTGTAGACCAATCCCTTGTGAGGATTAGGTGAACACGTGCATTAATTAGTAATTTTAGGATCTAATCAGTACCATAAGCTCCTAAGATAGTGTCTCATAAACACGTTCAACACAGTTACTAATGCTTATAACACGCCTTTTCACTAATCTAATAAACGACCTCTAATCGATTAGTGTCTAGTGTTGTCGATTTAAGCAATCAACCCTCTCTCGGTTAAGGCAATTACTATTTGAATTTGAATCAACCAATCCAAGCTCACACCCACACTCTTAATCATGCAACCCAACCCTCGTTGTAATCAACACAACCAACAATGCTAGCTAATAGGGTGAATTAATCAATTGAATAATGAAAATCACAACACTAGAAACCTAAACACCCAAAACCTAGGCTAATTCATTAATTAATCCATAATTACACAAATCACCACCAAAACTTCCACACCCAATGCAATTTAAGTTTAACCCATAGTTCTAAGATAGAAATCCATGGCTAAAACAAGAATAAGCATCAAACTCATAGCAAAATAGTAAGAAATTGGAGAGTTTAAGAAATTTCCAAATTAGTAATATCACCTTGATCATGAAATTGTACCTACAAAATGATGTAATAGACAATGCAAGACGATAATCGTAACTTGATTTGATGTAAAAACCACTATTCTATCTAATCTAGTGAAGAAATTAAACGAAAATGCGAAGAACACCTACTACTATGTGAATGGGTGTGAGAAAAGCTTGTAAAGGAAGAGAACTCCTTCTAAAACTCAAATTTGGCCTATTTATACCCTCTTACATAAGTGTGGCATGTGACCCTAGGTCAAAACGAGTTTGGAGCACAAATCCGCGTTGACTCGGCCGTGTAGGGTGACTTGACCGAGTTGTGCCTTAAACAAAAACGTATTCACGCTTTTTCCAACAGGAGCTCGGCCGAGTCAGGGAACTCGGCCGAGTTGGACCAAGTTCTAAGGTTGCAGGTAAAGCTTGGCCTCGGCCGAGACTGCACGCTCGACCGAGGCAAAAATTCTTGATACTCGGCCATGCATCTTGCTCGGTCGTGGCCTTGGACTTCCAGAATCTGGTGTTATCTTCAACACGGTCGAGATTGCACGCTCGGCCGTGGCCTTCAATTCTTCTTCTCTAATCATTTTGCTCGTGCGAGACTGCACACTCGACCGAGTTTCACCCTTGCGTTTGTTTTGTGCATATTTTCCAACTCCGACTGGCTCGATTTTTCTTACATATCGACTCTCTCTTCATCGTCTTTCATCTGACCCTTTCTTCAGCTTGCTCCAACTACATGATTTGCTTCAAAACTTCCCTAAAAACCATGCAAAACAATCATGTATCAATAATTCGATAAATAAACCACTTTTACACGACTATTGCAACAAAAACACGACATTTAAAACATAATCACACTATAAATTCGTTAAATCTCACCACAAATCACTGGGGCGTCACTAAAACCTTGCTCGAAAAACCCTCCTTAGGGACAAAACTCAGGTTAAGAAAAAAAGGTACACCCCTCTAGACCAAATAAAAAAGAGTACGCTAACAAACCAAACGTAAATAGACAAAAAATGAGAGTCGCTCAAAAAATCATGGCGGATTAAAGGCATCACCCAATCTTCCCGTATATGAGGCGGCAAGACGTATTTCATTGACAAATGGTGTTGAAGAATCCACAGTGAAGTCCTCCGAAGCGATATCATTAAACTCGTCGATGACATCTTCCGGTATTTGCCCATGCGAACGGGTGCAAGGTAAACGGGGGTCTCCAGACTTCTTCGTAGAGCGGAGGATAATATAAGAGCAAGATCAAGGGCGTCTTCGGAGGGCATGTCCAGAATTGCAGCAGCCACCAATTCCTGGGTATTGTCTGAGAACTCATCTATGTAGTCGTCAGAGAGGCTTGAGAATGAGTTGCTCACCGGGACCGAAATGGCCGACTATAATAATCGAGTGATTCTCCACTTGAGGAGCATGATCTGTCGTGCAGGGGTCCGAAGGGGGAGGCCTAGCCCGTCCTTTATGACAGGAATAACTCCTACCACGTTTGTTCGGGTAATGGGTTGGCGTTACCTTACCCTTATTGCAGTGGGCAGACATGTGACCCACAATCGTACAATGGTTGCAATACTCCAGAAGTCTTTCATAATGCACTTCCACTATCACATACCGATCACCACATTCCAACACCAATTGCTCTAATAGCGACTGCTTCATATCCACTTCAATCAAAAGTCTAGCATACTACGCCATTGTTTTAATTTGTCGAGGTGTGACTGTCCATCTTGACAAACGTGCCAACCGCTGATGATGCTGTCGAGATAATCGTGGATTGTCAAAGTTCTATCGAAAGACCAACTAGGCGGCAGTGACGGATCTAGAAATTTAAATTTGTGGGTACGATAAATAATCTTTAAAATTTTATTTAATGTTTAAAGTATTACTCATTGGTTTGCATCGATGACTTCTATGTTGAAATTGATGAAGCTTTGACTATTAAGAAAGAAGTGCATACCTGACTAAAGAGATATACAAACTTAGAAGTGGAGTTAAATAAAAATATAAGACACATATTAATTATAAGACACTGTGATAAGGTCAAAATTCATAGTGCCAATAGTTAAAAAAAGAAAATGAGTAAAAAATATATAGTAGATAAATAGGCAAGTGAGTAAAAATATACTTAAATTATATATATTTGACTCACACAAAAAGTTTATTTTAAAAAATATACTCTCTATGTTCAAATTAACTATGTCAATTTTTAGGTCACAAATTTTAATAAATATTAATTAATTTTATGTATAAAATAGATATGTTTGGATTACGATTGAGTATTATGAGATCTAGGAATGTTTATGAATAATATTATTTTTAAATGGAAAATGAAAATAATAAAATTAAAGATATACTTTTTAAATAAATTATAATTCGTTGCCTCAATTTAGCCGATCGAGGTGATGAATTATGATCTGCCAAATATTATACTCCATGTGTTATGAAAATTGAATAATATTTTTTTGTTCTATTAACCATAACCATGGGCATGTTGAGCTTTACAACTGACTTTTAGACTTGGTCCATTCGATGTGTTTTTACACAGTTTTGATCCTGTCGATAACTTGGTCGTTAAATGTCGTTGCAAATGTGGTCCCATAGAATCCAACAGTTCCACTCTCATCAACCATAACTTTGATATCCTTAACCACATCATCCGTGCACGGGTCAATTGTGCAACCGGTTCGGAGTGATTTTATAAGGACTCCTGAGTCGGACTCAATTACCATATCATTCCACCCCGAGGGATAAAGCTTCCAACAATGTACTCGTTCCAGATGCCCCGACTCTTGCCATGGGTTCTCCCCGATCATTTCTGACAACAAAACCGTATCCCACCCACCCACTCCCAATGTTTGCTGCGTCTGTGTTGAGCTTAAGGGAGCCCCCAGGTGGTGGCTTCCATCCTTGTTTGTGACTGCGGGTCAGCGTTTCTCTCATTTGTTCTTTTACTTGGAAGAGGCCAGGTTAGTGACTTGTGGACAATGTCGTCTTTAGGCCCTGTTTCTTGCCTTCCATATATTCCATGCCAGGATCATGCAGTATTTTGTGCAAGTAAAGTTTAAATCAGGTTTTCACAAAGTTTTAAGGGCATGATTGGTATGACTGAATGAAAATGTGACTGAATGGAATGAATTTATGAATGGAATGAAGGTCTGAATGGAATGAAAGTTTGAATAGTCATTCTCATGATTGGTATTGACAAAGAATGGAAAAATCATTCCTTGATTGATTCCATTCTCATGATTGGTATAATAAAATGCATACAAAATAATGTAAAAAATTTATTTTAAATGACTAAAATACTCTTATACATATTTTATAGAAACATATTAAATTGATTAATATGCTATTATTTTAATAATAAAACTAAATATAAATAATCGTTCATTTAAAAAAAAAAATTGTACATTTTTACCCATTATTATAAGATGTAAATTGTAATTAAGAAAGAAAAAAAAATATATATATATATATAAGCAAAACGAAAGATAGTATATATACATATTATAGCAAAAATGAAACATAGTAATATATATATATAATATATATATATATATATATGACATAAAAATTAAATAGGAAAAAATTAAACAAAGCAAATACTGAACAATTTTGCATATAAATACATAAATTTTGTATATAACTTATCGTAGATAATAAATTATAAATGCAAGAAATCGCATATATATAAATAAATATATATATATATATATATATATATATATAACAATACACTACTATTTTTTGACTAGTTCTTCTCTTCTGCGTTTTTTCTCAGTGTTCTTCTCTTCTGCATTTTTTTCTCAGCGTTCTTCCCTCTTTGATGAATTAGGTTAAAGAAGGTTAATGAATATAGCGTGAATTAAGGTTGGATAAGAGAGTTAATGAAAATCTTTTTAATTGTTGATAAGGATAATTTTGTAAAAAATATATTTTTTAATGATTTTTTTTTTAGAAAATAAAAATAATTTAATTTTACCTAGAATGGAATCGGCAAAGATAGGGGGATGGAGAGGAATCGTAATTCTTTATTTTTGGGAATCACCATTCCACGAGGAATCACAATTCCGTGTAAAAAAACATACCAATCGTGAAATTAGGAATATGTCCATGAATGCTAATTCCATTCAAGGCCCATTACCCCGTACCAATCATGCCCTTAGTTTAAATATATTTCCACACTAGATTTGTTTAAAGGACTTGTACACTTAACTGGCTATCTTAAGTTATTCAGTATACGTGTATTTTCTCCCCCATGCTCCTTTTGGATCCAACAGGGATTTGGAGCTATTTGGCACAGGACTATGAAATGCTTGAACGATATGCACGGTGGTCTCTCACTAGAGAAGGCAATACAACTGCAAATAAATTATCTGAGTTAGTGGGAATGAACCACCATATTTTTTTATTTGAGTTTCTCTCCTGATTTGCAAACACAATTTTTTCGTTTTTGTTAACTGTTTATTTGATTCTTCTTTTTTTAGAGTTCTATTTTTCTTGACATGAATTTTATCACTAATAAAAGTTTTTATTAAAATAATAAAAATGATTTGAATTAAACAATGTTTTGCATTAAAAAGTAAAATAAATGGGCTTGGTCAAGCCAAAACTAGTCAAAGTAAGGCCCAACACCCGATCTGCTTCCAAATCCAATGTGCTCAACAAATGGCGTTGGCTATATACCCCTCCAGCTATGTTAAGTATACTCCCCCGATTAATGTACTCCCCTAAAAATTACCCAAATTACCCTTTTCTTAAAATGGAAGTGTTAAATATACTCCCCCATTCAAAACCTAATATCACTTTTCCCCATCTTTCTTCTTCCTCTTTTCTAAAAAAAAAACCCTAATTTTCTCCACCTCCGTCGGCGACGGCGCCGCCTTCTTGCGTGCCGCCCCCGCTGCAGCCACCTCCCTGCGCGCGGCCCCCTCCCCAGCCGCCTCCCTGCGCGCGGCCCCCGCTCCAGCAGCCTTCCTGCGCGCGGCCCAGCTCCAGCCGTCGTCCCAGGTAAGTTTTTTTTTTAAAAATTTATTTCTGCTCTATTCCGCCATAGAGGTCACCGTCACGGCCCCCACCTGCACGCGACCGCTTTCCCGTCGTCCATGGGCAGCCGCTCTGCCTTCCCCCACCCAAACATCGATGAGTCAAAAATAATCAACTGCAACTTTTTTTTTCGGTTATAATCAATTGCCCAAAAACACTCTCGTCGACAAACCAGTGTCAACGGGAGTCGTTTTGGTCGATCCATCATTATTGAAAATTTCAAATTTTTTTATTTTTTTTTCTTTCAAATAGATCTTACCAACGAAAGTGTGTTTGGTCGACAAACCAGTGTCGACGGGAGTCTTTTTGGTCGATCCATCTTTGTCGAAAATTTCAAATTTTTTTACTTTTTTTTAAATTTTCTTTGGACTAGATCTTACCAACGAAAGTGTGTTTGGTCGACAAACCAGTGTCGACGGAAGTGTTTTTTGGTCGACTCTGGTTTGTCGATTTTTTTTATTTTTAAGTTTTAAGGTTTTTTTTTATTTCTAAATTTATTTGAGGGGCGACGGCCGTCGGAGGGGTGGCTGACGGCGACGGCAGCAGAATTGAGGGGAGGAGGCTGCATTTTTAGGGTTAGGGTTAGGGGGTGTATTTATCTTTGATATATTTACTAAAAGGATAAATTTGGTATTTTACATTAATATTAAATTAATAAATGAAGAGGGGGAGTATACTTAACAGTAGGGGTGTGCACCGGTCCAAAACCGGACCCGGTCCGGTTCGATTTTGGACCGGGACCGGAATCTTACCAAAAGGTCGGACCGGAATCTATCCGGTCCGGGTTTGGACCGGTTGGACCAGAATTTTTTTTTTGAATTTATGGAAGCAAGAACAAGATTGATGAATTTGTGTATGAAATTAAAGTGTTTGCTCTTCATTACGTCAATGGAAATTTTATTTACATTGTTATTAATGATCTTTTGACCCTAAAAATAAATTAAATATGTTTGTTAAATTATATATTTGTAAAAAATGTAATAAGATCTCAACACATTGCTTGGTTTTGAAAAATAATTGAGGGTGCATTAGTAAAAAAATATAAAAAAAATTAAAAAAATTTTTAAAAAAAAAATTCCGGTCCAAACCGGTCCGGACCGGAAAATTCCGATCTTGGACCGGACCGGAAGACCGGATTCCAAAATTTCCCGGACCGGAGACCGGACCGGAATCTAACCGGTCGGTCCGGTTCCGGTCCGGTCCGGACCGGTTCCGATCTTTTTTCCGGTCCGGTTTATTTTTGAACACTCCTACTTAACAGAGCTGGAGGGGTATATAGCTAACGCCCAACAAATTAATAAGCAAAAAAAAATCAAAAGATAAAGCGTTTTAGTAAAAGTCCATAGTACTTAAACTGAAAGCAAAAGACCAAAAAAATGTTTTCAACACAATCATTCTAACCAGCTGATACCAACCAACATTACTGAAAAGGCCACATTTCATACTTCTGATGTAGTAATGCTGCATCTCTTTGCAAACTTATCAGGATCGACGAGGATGGAATCATGTATCAGCTGCAAAAACAATAGCTATGTTCACACAAGTAATCAAAGTATACATCATTCTTGATTTTAAAGAGCAAAAATACATACCCTGTTTCGTCGTTTGCTTCTGGTGGACCATGAGAATTGTCAAGAGTGTCTGTGGCGGCGCTGCTAGATGCACCTCTTTCAGCCTCTTCAACATGGGAAGCCACAGAACTGCGGAGAGAGTCAGTAGGGCCCACCCCTCTACGGGGGCGCTGTGACGAGCTGGCATCCTTCACCTTGCGTCTCGAAGCTACAGACAGAAATCCACTAGCAACAGCTTCTAGTGCCCTGGATGTTGGAGAGCGGTATCTTGTACTCAGCCTCCGTGTATTCACAACACCCTGCTCCTCATTTTTTCCCTCAGAATTTGGTAAAGTGAGATCCTGCGACTGAGAGGGTTTGATGCTCTCACATGGACTGACTTGAGTGACGGAAGAGGAATGTATCATTCTGTCTCTTGTTTCTTCGTTGTCACCAGCAGTTAATCTCCTACAGTGTTTGCTCGTCGAAGCTATATTGTCAGCACTGTCCTGCTTCTGCTTTCGACTCAAGGTCTTCATGACCTTTGGAGGCTTCTTCGACATTGATGATTCCCCACCCGCTTTAGATATCAGTAGAATGTCTGATGTAGCAGACACATCAACTGTGATGGTAGGAATATCTGTTGTGTCGTCTGCTTCATCGTCTTCATGAGGACCATAAAAAATAACCTGTTGAGAAGGAAGCGATCTCAGTTCCCTAACAATGCCATCTGAGAGGCTCGTATCAACTATGGTGAATTTTATAGATGTCCTCGGTTGCGGATAGAAATGGCGCTGCTTTGCAGGCTGATCATTCTCCAACTTTGCTTCATCTTTCTTGTTCGCTTCATCTTCAAGCTCGATTAACTCTGGCTCCTTGGAAACTTTACTCAAAACATCCGTGATTGAATCAAAAAAATCATTACCTTTAACCAGCTTCCTTCTTGAAAATTCCTTTATTCCGGGCATAAGAAAAACCAGGAGCTTAGACCCACCAATGTATCCCTCGCCAGCAAACGAGGCCAAACGGCTTCCCAGAATAAGTCATTCGATCGAGCTTTGCTCAATCTGTAATCACCAGTTAAAATTTTTATTATCTCTGCGGTTGTGAGAGACGAGCATGCTTTTCCAGCAGGAATCTCTGGGCGTGCATGGTTAGACTTCGGATGCTTCAACACCATCTCGGTAATATCTTGTTTACCTTTCCCAATACCCACAGCTTCTACAAGGGTGTTCATCCCGACCAAGGCCTTTAAAGTCGCGATGAAGTCTTTAAACAACATTTTGTCCTTTCCAAAATTAGTAAAGACCTACCAAAGAAACATAAAATCAATTTCAAGATGAAGGCATTGAAACGAGAGATTAATCTTGACGAACACAATAGATACAGTTACATTAAAATGATAATTACCTCCAGTAGAGCACTTTGAAATTCTTCTGAATCAACCGAGACAGTAACTCCTGCTTCCTAAAGCCAGAAAATATGTTCAGACGATCTATAGAAGTCCCCATAATAGAAGGCAAGCACTGCACCCATGTCTTGAGTTTCAATGAATCGCCTCACCTCAACGTAATTCTTGTCAAAGATGTACAAGGCAAGGAGGAAACTAGCCTTTTCAGCATCACTCCAACATTCACTAGGTATTCCAGGAATCAGAACATGATCATCATGCTTCTGACATTTGATCTCTGTTAATGGTATGGGCACGACCGAAAGCTGATCATCTTCTGAGACAAACATGTGATTACGTTGAGGAAGTTCAGCCTGATATTCATCACCAATTAGAGGTGAAACTTCTTGTTCTTCAGGAATATAATCAATGCAAATTCCGTTCTGGTTTAAAGGTCTTGAAGACATCTGCAAATGAAACCAACAAAAGGTTCAGACGTTACTTGCTTCACACTAATCTAAAACGGTGAAGAAACGAGCACCAAGATTCTTTGCAGGCAAAAACACAAACAAAGACAAATTCAAAGAGCTATATGAACCAAAAACTGTCCTCATATTTCTTACTTAAAGCACAGATAAAAAAAGGTGAGGAAATAGGTTGATTTGCAAGATAACACAAGATTCCAACACAAAAATATGACCTTTGAACAAAAAAGCTTTACCACTCACCTTATATCGGATAAAGCGAGATTCTTGTCCAGTAAATTTCACTATCTTAGATGGACTCAATAAAGCAGTTTGCTTGTGTTACGAATGAAGAAGAAACATTTCAAGGAATAATGAATCAAGTGTTCTCTCCATACATACCTAAGGAGCTTTGTATTAGTGTTCTTTGATGATATTCTCATATATAGCAGGGACATGGATCAACACAGGGAGCATTTAAGAAAAGTGTTTCAACTGCTATTGGAGAATCAATTGATGGCAAAAGCTTTTAGGTGTGCTATTGGTCAAAGGCAAGTTGAATATCAAGGACACATAATATCTGACGGGGAGTATATGCAGATCCTGAAAAAGTGAGAGTCATGAGAGAATGGCCAACTCCAAAATCTGCAAAAGCTCAAAGAGGTTTCCTAGGGAATTATAGAAAGTTCATCAGGCACTATTGGCACAGTTAAACAAGATATTGAGGCTTTCCTAAAATTGAAGTAAGCTATGATAGCCTCACCTGTTTTACAACTTCCTGATTTCCCAAGATAACTTGTAGTAGAAGAAACTAATGCTTTCTATGGGAGATTGGGGGTAGTACTAATGCAAGACAATCATCCATTGGCCAACAGTAGTAAAGCCCTGGGAGTTACGAGTCTGGGCCTTTCAATATACTTTCTAGCTATCATTTTGGCAGTGGAGAAATTGAGAAGCTACTTGATTCATGCCTCTTTTGTTGTAAGGACAAATCAACAAAGTTTGAAATATTAGCGTGAGCAAAAGATTTTCACTCCTCTGCAACATAAATATCTGACTAAATTGTTGGGGTATAACTAAAATAATATAGTATAGACAGGGAAAAGAGAATATGGTGGCTGATGCTTTGTCTAGGAGAGATGGGGAATGTGTTGCAATCACATTGTTGAAACAAGCCTGGATAGAGGAGATTCAGTCCAGCAACGATGGCCTAATTTCACAAGTGATTACCGAATGCATAGCATCTCCCAATACTCTTATTTTGAAGGATTGGTCAGATATAAAGAAAAATTATATGTAGGGCCTGGACAAGACTTGAGGCTCAAAATACTGAGTTTAATTTGTTCACTCTTCCACTCAAGGAGGTCATTCAGGAGAGAATGTCACTTTTCAGAGGGTGTGATGCACTGATACTGTTACATATAAAATGCGACAAGTGAATAATAGATTAGGCAAATAGGTTGAGCAGTTAGTTAGGCGGTTAAGTCTAAACCGCCTAAAGCCTAATTGTATATATACTTGAGTATGCATCCTAATTTGGGTGTTGAATAATATTGAATCTTTCGGCTTAGGCTTGGGCAGAGAAATCCGATTTATCTCGTTACTATTCTTCTTCTTTCGTTCTTAACATTCTTGGAGTCTTCTTGCTAACAATTGGTCTCGACCTGCTGTTTCGATGACGGGAAAAAGAATCGATACTCGTTTGGATACGTTGGAAATGTTGGTAGGAAGGCTTAATCAGAGTATCGAATAGTCCAAGAAACGTCATGATGCTGTAGACGCTACCTTAACGACTATCAACAAACGTCATGATGCCACCGACGCTACATTGACGGCTATCCAGCAAACCCTTACCCACTGGTCAAACAATAAGGCCCTGCACAGGAGGGTTCGTCCTCTGCCGCCCTTGCGCCATCCGCGCTCGAAACCCAGACCATTCTCTCTACCGCCGGATTCCACCCCACATTCAAGTTCGATCTCCCCATGTTCTCTAGAGATAACCCCTCCGCGTGGATTGCAAGGGCCGAACAATTTTTCTCCATCCACAACACTCCCGTAGATATGCGCGTGGATATGGCCCTCATCGCCATTGAAGGGAACGCGTAGCATTGGATGCAATGGACCTTGAAACGTTTTCCGGGGATCAGTTGGCAAAAATTCTCGCTGGAATTACTGAAGCGCTACAGCGATGACCCACGATCTAATCCACATGAAATTCTTGCGGCCACCACTCAAACAGGTTCCGTTGGCGAGTACGTCGATAATTTTATTGCGTGACTTTTTTGCGGTTTCTAACCTAACGGACTCGGGCGCCTTGGGAGGATGAAGCCATGTTGGAATATTCAAGTAGACTATCTGATGATGCTTTCCATCAATGTCGGAAACTAGTACTAGCAATAGGAACTACTATTTCGATTTTAGTAGCTGCAATAACAGCAGCAGTACTTCGTGGGCTATGAGAAAGAAAATGGATAAGGCATATACTTGGATCGAATTCAAATAGGGCTCTCAGGAGTCAAAGTGGAAGGTGTCATGCCTCCTACTAGCGCTCCTGGGCCCTAGCTTTCTCAATCGAAAATTGAAACTAGTTAGCGTCTTTCTCAATACGATTGAGATTATTATCTATGTAATTTATAGATTGATTTTCGTTGATCGGATCGAGGGTGCGAACCCGAAGTCGAAAGATCGTCTAGGTTGACAGGTGCAGCCACGACTCAATTACATCGACCCTCGTGAAAGGACCAAGAATCAAAGTGATCTTCGTCAGAAAATTCACTTATCATACCCATGAACACCCTAAATGCTGGGTTATCGCTCGAGTTGTATAGATAAAGTTGTCCAATCCAGAAAAAGAATAAATGGATTTGTTCAGCAATGAAGCTACTCCTCTAGCTGCCATACTCAAGACTAAACAATCTTTTCTTGAACGGCCTATGTGAGGACATCCGCCTACGCATCCGTTCGTGAGATGCGGACGACCTTGGGTCCGCTGTGCTCGTGGCGAGATAAATCGAGCGCGAGGTGGACTCCCTTCGACACATCCCCGATTCGGGGGTACTCTGGGTCGTATCGGCCGACAACAGGCCGTGGTGGAGGCTCATCATCGACATACAATCGGGTGTCTTTCCCTATCTCATCGACCCCATTGCGACCTTTTAATTCAGGAACGGTTCCGAATTCACACGCCGGCCAACCACCCACACCAACCACTGTCTGAAAATGAGTCCTCGTTTTCCTCCTCTCGGCCGCGTCCAACTCGCCAGATGACTAGTTCGGAATATCAAGATCTTCGCTTCCGATGCCGAGAACCGTTCTCGCCTACACACGTCTGTTCGCAATGATCACTCCGCGTCATGGTCATTCTTGATGATCTTGAGGAGACAACCCTTCATGATTGCAAAATCCTTGACGACCAAACGACCTCCCCACCTGAACCTGATTCCACTATCAAACTCATGGCCGCAGCTGCGTGCGGATTCGACGGCCGTCACACACTAAAAGTTTTGGGCCTCATCGGCGACTATCAGGTTGCCATCATGATCGATAGTGGGGCAACACATTGCTTTATTTCGCCTCAGATTGTTCAACGACTGAAATTTCCAGTAGATCCATCCGCCACTCTTTCGGTCAAACTCGGCGATGGAAATCACGTTCTTACAAATGGGTGTTGCTCTTCTCTCTCTTTTACAATTGCTTCAGTTCATTTCACTATCTCAGCCTATGTGTTTGTTGTTACAGGTATCGACATTTTTCTTGGAGTTTCTTGGTTGGCTGGCCTTGGGGACATTCGAGGAAATTGGGCAACTCTTACAATGTCCTTCGTCCATAATAACGTCCCAGTTACTATCTGAGGTATTCCGGGCCTAGAACGGAGGCAGATCACAGCCATTTCAGCCCTTAAACTCGACGAGGTGGACCAATGTTGGATTCTCTAGCAGTTGGACGACTCGCAGCGCACTTCCTTGGCCTTAGAAGGCACACACCCAGATCTCTAGCGCCTCCTTGACGAGTTCGCCTCGATATTGGAACCATCAACTACTCTTCCTCCGTCGCGGTCATGCGATCACAGAATTCCCTTAAAGCCTGGAGCAGAACCCGTGTCCGTACGACCATATCATTACAACACTTCGCAAAAAGACGAGATCGAGCGATTGGTGACCGAAATGCTTCGTGCCGGCCTCATACAACCTAGCACAGGATCTTATTCTAGCTCGATGCTATTGATCCGAAAGAAGGATCACATCTGGATGTTATGTGTGGATTACCGAGAGCTTAACAAACGCATGATACCCGATAAATATCCTATCCCTGCCATCCAAGAAATGTTGGACGAGCTCCATGGAGCGTCTTGGTTTACCCACTTGGATTTACGCGTGGGCTACCATCAGATTCGAATTGCGGCCGAGGATATCTAAAAAATTGGATTTCGAACACATTTCAGACATTACGAATGGATCGTAATGCCCTTTGGCCTACATAACGCACCATCAACCTTCCAATCGTCCATGAACGGTCTATTTAGGCCCTATCTACGTCGCTTCATCCTCATCTTCTTCGACGATATCCTGATATACAACCCCGATTGGTGGACCCACATCCAACACTTGCGAATTACACTTCACCTCCTCACCACAAACTCGTTTACGGTGAATCCCAAAATATGTGCCTGGGCAAAGCAATCAATTGAATATTTAGGGCACGTTGTAGCCCACGACGGGGTACGGATGGACCTCTCAAAGACGGAGGCCGTATTGAAATGGCCGACGCCAAAAACTATTAAACAAGTTAAAGGATTTCTAGGCCTTACGGGTTACTACCGAAGATTTATCAAGGATTACGGCATGATGGCACGACCCCTCATGGATCTTCTCAAAAAGGATGTTGAATCAGCCCTTGTGTGGTCGGCCGAGGCACAACAGGCGTTCGCCACGCTTTAGAAAGCTATAACGACGACACCAGTGTTGGCGTTGCCCAATTTTTCGATAGATTTTGTGGTTGAATGCGACACTTCCGGGTTGGGGATATGAAGACCAATCGCGTATTTTAGTAAGGCTTTATCAACTACAAGCAAAGGTAAATCAACATATAAAAATGAGTGAATGGCCTTGGCATTATTCGCAACCCATTGGCGCCAATACTTTCTGGGCCGGCCCTTTACAGTTCGCACTGATATTCGGAGCCTTCGCTATTTACTCCAGCAATCCATCTCGACCCCTTTTCAACAATTCTTGGTGACCAAGCTCTTGGGGTTCGAGTTTACAATTGAGTATAAAACGGGCACTAGTAACGCTGCAGCGGATGCCCTTTCGCGCTGAGACAGCGAGGCCCAACTTGAGGCCATTTATATACCACAATGGATTGATTGGGAACGCCTTCAGAATCATATCAGATCTGACCCCACGTACGGGCCCATTATAGTGGTTCTCGAAGCCGACGACAAAGACACTACAAGTCCTTATATGTTGGTTCGAGGTCTACTTTATTACAAAGGCCGCCTAACTATTCCAAAGACAAAGAGGTGGACTGACCAGATGTTGCACGAGTTTCATGCCACACCCATGGGAGGTCACTTGGGCGCCTATCGAACATACCGGCGGATCGCCACCAATGTCTTTTGGCCAGGTTTGATGAAGTCAGTCACCGAGTATGTCGCGGCTTGCATCCCATGTCAATGAAACAAAATTGAGACGCGTTCCCCAACAGGATTATTTCGGACAAGATATCGGAGGACATCAATATGGATTTTATCACGGGACTTCCAAAATCAAACTCGTGGGATGTTATTTTGGTGGTCGTCGACAGGCTCTCAAAGGTCGCACATTTTATTGGATTGAGCCACCCTTACTCAGAAAAGGACATAGCAGCAGTGATGGTCTGGGAAGTGGTTCGATTTCACAGAATTCCGCGATCAATCGTCTCCGATAGGGATGCAGTATTCTTAAGAAACTTTTGGAAGGAGCTCTTCAAGGCAACGGGCACTCAACTTCGTATGAGCTCCACGTATCATCCGGAGTCCGATGGACAGACAAAAGTTATGAACAGATGCCTCGAAACTTACCTCCGTTGTTTCACATTTGAACATCCTCGATGGTGGGCTTTTTGGCATTCTTGGGTTGAATTCTCTTTTAACACAAATTTTCATTTTTCAACAGGTTGTTCGCCCTTCGAAGCTATGTATGGCCGCCCTTCCCCAATCATCACTCAGTTCTTACCAGCGGAGATTAGAGACAAAGCCGTGGCAGACGAGTTGTAGGCGCGGGACGCAATTTTAAAGAGCCTCCGGTTCAACTTAGAACGAGCTCAGCAACGAATGAAAGTTGCTGCCAACAAACACCAACGTGACGTGTCCTTCAACTTGGACGATTGCGTTTTCCTGAAGTTTCGGCCCTATCGCTCGGCGTCCTTGTGTTATGTGATTGAATGTCAAGTTAGCTCCTCGCTACTTTGGCCCATTTCCGGTGATTGAACAAATTAGTTCCACGACGTACCGACTGTTATTGCCCGACGGAACCCTATTACATCCAGTATTCCATGTGTCGCAATTGAAAAGAATAGTGGGCGACGAGACTGCAGTTTCAAACCTTCCTCTGGAGCTATGTGATGATTTTTCGGAATTTCTTCCAGATCGGGTGTTGAGCGGACGTGAGATATGGCGCGGCGATGAACGAGTGCCACAAGTATTGATTGTTTGGATAGATCTTTCAGAAGATGACGCAACGTGGGTTGATACCGTCTATTTTCGTTCTCAATTTCCGGACTTTTGCCTCAAGGACAAGGCGTTTTTGGAGGGGAAGAGAGTTGTTACATATAAAAGGCGACAAGTGAATAATAGATTAGGCAAATAGGTTGAGTAGTTAGTTAGGCGGTTAAGTCTAAACCGCCTAAAGCCTACTTGTGTATATACTTGAGTATTCATCCTAATTTGGGTGTTGAATAATATTGAATCTTTCGGCTTAGGCTTGGGCGGAGAAATCCGATTTATCTCGTTACTATTCTTCTTCTTTCGTTCTTAACATTATTGGAGTCTTCCTGCTAACAGACACACCTCGAAGAGGGAGGGCAAATAAATATTAGTTGGGAGATTTACCTATTAGGCCTATATTGGGTTTATTGGATTTAGTAAGTCTTTCTTTTATGTTCTTGGGCTTTAGGATAATTGGGCCTTCTTATATGGGCTTAAGTAGTGCTTATAAATACTGTAGAAGTAGATTGTTTGGAGGCATTCAAAATTATACTTTTGGAATACAGATTTGATTCGTAGAATTGCAACTTCGGTTGTGGCGGTTATGATAGAATAGGAAGAACTCAAATTGCTCTTGCAAAAGGTTAGGTTAGGAAGAACATTATGCAAACAAACGACGAAGTGAAAGAGAGTTCAAGGTGGGTGAATGGGGTACCTCAATTTTCTTGCGAACTTCGTCCGATTGTTCCGACTTCCAAATCTATTTCTATTGACTGCTTGCCAAAAACAGAAAGTGTTATTGATGCATAACAATTAACAATTTGATATATCATATATGACCATTCAATTACAATCCATGACTAAAGATGCTTCTTTCTACGACGCCAGTAACAACACTAAGCAAATTTAAATTGCTGAGGCAAAGGGAATGATCCTTATTACAACATATCGTTAGCTATAAATTATAAACTGTTGAATTCCCCCATTAAAAAAGCCCTTAATGACGATAATATACAATGCCTAGATAAAATCTTGGATAGGAACAAGGATACCAGATATGTCAAACCACAAAAAGAATCTTCTTAAGGAAAATAAATATGCATATATGACAACAAAGAAACTTGGACTTGAATCATCGTCTATCTATTAAAAGAAACGAAAAATGATCAATTTTCTGAAGTAAATTAAACCACATTTACCACAAATATAATAACTTCATCAGAATAAATTACATAACCAAGCCACGAAATGAAGCCATAGTAAATTCCAAACCAATAGATCAATTGAATCCTGAAAGAATTCCGTCTCATCTAAAAGTCCGAACTTGTAGAGAGGGTGGAATTTAATTCTTGTATATTAATTCCTAACACCCCCCTCACTCGTGGGCCGTATCACTACTACACATTTAAGCTTGGAGAGCTGTACTTGGACATCCCTTTTTTCAAACAGCTCTCCAAGATATAGCTTGGAGAGCGGTTTTATTAAAAAAAAAAAAAAAAACCTTAGACAGCGGTTTAGAACCGCTCTCCAAGTAAACACTTGGAAAGCGGTTCATAACCGCTCTCCAAGAGAAGTTATTAGGCCAAAGTATTCTTTCTCCCCCCCCCTCCCAAATCTTTCTCCCCCAAATGAATTCAATACGCGTTTAATTTCTCCCCCAAATTCAATATTGTTTAAACCCAGATACATAGAAAGCTTTCTCCCTAAAATTAATCCACCGTCGCCGTCACCTCCCTCCTCGCGCCGTCGCCTCCCTTCTCGTCGCCGTCGCCTCCCTTCTCGTCGCCGTCGCCTCCCTCCTCGTCGCCGTCGCCGTCGCCTTCCTCTCCTGCGTGTCGTAGATAGAGAGATGCAGTGTTTTTTGGTGTTTCCAATTCGATGTGCTTTTTTTACCGCTAGAAATTGGGAGGGGTGCGACAAGAGATGCGGCGTTGTTGGTCCGCCGCTGGATGGTTTCGGCCGTTGTGTCCGGCGAGAGAAAGTTAGGGTTCGTGACACAGGCGATCGGTGACGGGTCAAGCAGGGGCCGTCGATCAGTGGGCGACGCGGCGGTGAAGATGCGGCGCTAAATTATTATTCAAAAGATCAGGAATCTAATATTGTGGAGTAGTTTAATTTTTCCCAACGATAAACTAGAGAGAGAGAGAGAGAGAGAAAGAGTCCTCCATGTGTGTACGCATAATTTATTGCTCCGTGGATAGATATAGACTATAGAGACCGAAATTGACCGGAATTTTCGCCTTGAGCTCGTCGTCCCTCTCTCAATCGATCAATCCCTCAAGTAAACCCTACTTTCTCTCTTTCCTCTGTTTCGCGGTTTCTCACTTACACACAACACCGTAAGTTTGTATATATTCCCGAATATTTGCTTCACCAACTGGATTATGATTTTGATTTTCCTCTTTCTGCTTTTGATGCCTCTTTTTTGAGCTCTTCTACTTTTCCTCATATAATTTGACTTTGCTCCCCTGTTTTTTCTGCTTCCTCTTTCTTTTACATGAATATATACATGAATCAGGTTTGATTTAGTCGTTCTGCTTACAAATAGGGTTCAGCATGGTTGCTTCTATTATAATTGCCATTATTATTAATGTCGTCCTCAGTTATCCTACACTCCCAGTAAGTTAATTATCTCAATATCCCCTTTCTTTCTTTTAGTCATTTAGTAGTATGAAGTGTGTTTTTGGATGTGATTAGTGATGAGATTTGGTTGGCTAATGATGAAAACAGGGGTGGTTTCCATCTCCTTTGTTCCCTATATACTTGTACAATATCCACAAGGCCAAACATGGAAGCGATACTAAAACATATGACAATGAAGGAAGGTACTCAGTTCAGTTTGCAGCATATTTTTGCATTTTAATTTCAGATTGAATAGATTTGATATGATGTGATGATGATTCACAGGCATGTTAATTAATTGTACTATTTCTCCAAAAGTGCAATTTTGATGACTTTTGACACTCTTGTGCACGTGTATGCACATTAGTTAACACTTTGGAATATTTGTTTGAGCATTATAAAATTTATTTTCCGATTTACTCCTCCTGGACAAGTATATACTCTTAATTGTTTGATGATCAAACATTGTTATTGATTTCTAACTGTTTTTGGCGCTTTCACTTTATCGATCTTCTTATGGAGCTTCTGAAGTGATCGTGGACTTATAATCTCTTAATTGTATCGTAGGTGAAAAGCAATGACGCAGATCTTGCTTCATGGAACTCTTCATGTCACGGTCTATGAAGTGGATAGGCTTTCACTAGAGGGGGTGGGAATTTCTTCAGTAAGGTATTTATTAGATTGATCAGAAATCAAATTGGTTTTAACTGCTGAAATTACTAGTTGATTATCTCTAAATGGATAGATCTTATTCTGTTAAGTAGTAATTAATTTCATTTCCTGTTAGTGAGAAGAGATGCCTCTTTATTATTATTGAATCTGGTTGAAGCAGAGGCACCATATCAATATGTGAAGTTCGTAAAATTCGTTGTAATATCGTTGTAAGAAGATGGCAGAGGAAGTGATTTCAAGTCAAACTCCTACAACCAATAATCCTCCTGCACTAAAGAAGAAGAGAAACCTTCCGAGAAATCCAGGTTATTTCTTATAATTAATCTTTGTTTGTTATAATTAATTAATTAAAACAGCTATGTTATTAATGATGGAATTAATGGGTGCAGATCCAGAGGCAGAAGTTATAGCACTTTCTCCGAAGACGTTGATGGCGACGAACAGATTCTTGTGTGAAATATGTGGAAAGGGTTTCCAAAGAGATCAGAATCTGCAGCTGCATAGGAGGGGGCATAACATGCCGTGGAAGCTGAAGCAAAGGAGCAGCAAGGTAATTCTAGTAATTCTAGGTAATTCTAGTAGTCGAGCCTAGGTAATTCTAGTAGTCGAGCCTCTTGTGAGCTAACTCGTAAAATATTTTGGCTCGACTCAAATTTAAACGAGTTGAACTCAAACTCAACAATACTTGAGCACATTAACCTTGCTGAACTTAGACATTACAATATTTGATTATTGCATATGGTTTTATATATAAGTAGTCTAGCTGATCATTTTGGATACACCCCCAAGCATTTGATGTCTGAATTGTTTTCTGTACTGATTCTTGAATTTTTCGTGTAGGTTTAATCCTAAAATAATGCTGCAAAAACTTAAAAGAAAACTTTTTCTGTGTAAAGTTCTTAAATTATACTAGTATATATTTATTTGGGACTGAATTTATGTCTTTTGTTTTCAACAAATTGTGTAGGAAGATGATGCTACCATAGAGTTCTATTGAGCTCCCTTTCTGATAGAATCCAAAACAGATGTTCATATAAAAACAGATCCAAAACAGAGAATTCTGTAAGTTAAATCTGTCTTGAATGTTATAAATTGCAATATCAGGTGTGTTATTTTATTACTATGCATTGTCCGTTTAAAAAAAAATGATAGTATCACATAGGTACAGAAAGTATTGTTTGACAAGAGTCGTCTATTTTGAATTTTCTACTCTTGATTGATGTATTTCAACTATTATATTTTTTTAATTTTGTCATTGGTGGGACATTCTTCTAGACGATCGATAACTTTCAGGAGAAAGTTGGTCTCGGCGATGGAACTCGCAAAATGTATGGAACCATTGATTTAGAAAAGGCAGGCTAGAGTTGGTATATTGAAGATATAATCCTCGCTTCTCAAACGACGATTAATCCTATATTGATTGGTCTCGGCGATGGAACTCCCACAATGTAAGTCAATTTATCGATTTATTTAAATTATTATTGATTGAATAAAACTTCATATACTATATATCTAATTATATTGATTGATCGTTGTTTGCAGTTTGTCTATGATCGTCCGCTCAAGACTTACAACGACAAAAGAATTGACAAATGGAAAAAAGATTGGATAGGGTACATTTACAATCGATTTTTGTATAGCTATAATTTAGTATAACTTTTGGTAGCATGTAATATATTAACTTATACATTTGTGATGATATTTAATTTTTTGGTGTATATTGGACGTATGTTAGTGTACGTTTATTTATTTGATTTTTTGGTATTTGACGTGTATATATATATATATTGGTATATAAATAAATTTTGGTTTTGTATAAAATGAATTTTTAAAATATAAAATAATTATTAAAAAAAATATATAAAAAAAAAATTAAATATATTACTTAGAGAGCGGTTTTGAACCGCTCTCCAAGTGAAATTAATAAAAAATTTTTTTTTACATAGAGAGCGGTTTTGAACCGCTCTCCAAGGTCTTTTACTTGGAGAGCGGTTCATAACCGCTGTCTAAGGTCTCCACTTGCAGAGCGGTTCAAAACCGCTTTCCAAGTCCTTTTACTTAGAGAGCGGTTTTTAACCGCTCTCTTAGCTTGGAGAGCTGTCACTTGGAGAGTTGTTTTAAAAGCTCTCCAAGGCCCTTTTTCAAAGCTCTCCAAGTCCAATTCTGTAGTAGTGTATTAACACCTCTTACCCTTTTTGGGGAGGAGGCCCATCGAGTGGACAATTTAAATGGGTGGAGTGCTTTCAACAGGAATCGAACCCAGGTCGTTTACCCGGTTTGCTCTGATACCATGAAAGAATTCCGTCTCATCTAAAAGTCCGAACTTGTAGAGAGGGTGGGAATTAATCCTTGTATATTAATTCCTAACACTCCCCCTCACTCGTGGGCCGAATTGACACCTCTGACCCTTTTTGGGGAGGAGGCCCATCGAGTGGACAATTTAAATGTGGGTGGAGTGCTTTCAACAATACTTGCCGGTGCCCTACAATACTTGACATTCACTCGTCCGGATATTGCATATGCAGTTCAACAAATTTGTTTATACATGCATGATCCACGTGAGATGCACTTGGCGGCAGTGAAACGGGTACTTCGCTACATTCAAGGGACATTGCATTTTGGTTTACATGTTTCTCCGTCTTCTTGCACATCCCTCGTTGCGTATACTGATGCAGATTGGGGTGGGTGTCCGGATACTCGCCGATCTACATCTGGATACTGCGTTTTTCTGGGTGATAACATTTTGGCTTGGTCAGCCAAACACCAATCTACACTCTCGCGGTCTAGTGCAGAGGCGGAGTATCGGGGGGTGGAAAATGTTGTCTCCGAGTCGTGTTGGCTTCGCAATTTGCTTCTTGAGTTGCATTGTCCAATCTCGACGGCCACCTTGGTTTACTGTGATAATGTCTCAGCCGTTTATCTTTCTACTAATCCGGTTCAACATCAACGAACAAAGCATATTGAAATGAACACCTTGGTTTTAAGTGTAGAGTTAGGCCTTGTCACATGGTATCAGAGCCAACTCTCTACTTCGATGTCTGGATCCACCTGTTGAACCACGTGTCGACCTTGTCCCCGTCTCACGTGAGGTAGGGTATTAAGGTATCCCACATCAGATAGAGAGATGGTCTTGGGTGGGCTTATAAGCTTGGACAATCCTCTCACTTAACACCTTGGTTTTAAGTGTAGAGTTAGACCTTGTCACAAATCCAAATTCTAATTCAAACAAAAACCACATCAAGAGCTCTCATTTTGGCAGTTTTCATCTTTACAGGTAAGTTGCCAGAAAAATCGATGCCCCAAAAATAAATATCAAGCACAAAAGGGGAAAAAATCGAACACAAACAAACTCTATCGAAGTTTTAAATGTGATCCAACTAAATTTAACTCTTCCAAGAATTCACAACTCAGATGATCCTTCAATCGGTCAATCCATCATATTTCTCGAGCAAACAACGAAAATCACTAGCAAAGGTATACAAATAATAACACACACAAACATACAAATAGATAAGAATTGCATTTATATACTGTAATTGCTCAAACACAACAAACTAGTATCGAATGCGATATTTGATGATTGCTTGACATACACTCTCAATTAACGATAACAAACTGTTCAGAATAGGCTGTCAATTAACACTTACAAACGTAAATGACGATCAACGATGAATGGGATAGCAGAACAATGAATGAATCTTCCAGCGGAGTAATCGACCACCTGAGATGAATAGAAATGATCTACGATTGGAATTATAAATGGAATTTAATCGGAAAATGATACGCCTGTACTTTCTTTTGTTTACTTTCCTTTGTTTACTTTCTTATGCTATCTTTTATGTTTATTAATTGTTGTAGTTGGGCTTTGGGCCTGGGTTGTGTCTTTATTTGGGCCTTTGGTGGGCCTGTGTATTGGAGAGACTATATATACTCCATGCTTAGTAGTTTGAGGATCATCTTTTGAGAATTATGTTGTAAAGAGCAGCTTAGAAGCTTGTGAAAGAACATAAAAATGCACACTTACAAAATAAATGCAAATAATAGTGTATACATCTGCACATATGCATACAAGAGGTGCATAGAAGAAAACAGAGAGAAAGTAAAACCTGTTTTCTTCTATATATCTCATTAGTAAAAAAAAAGAATATATTGAAAGATTTTAAATTGAAGTGGTCAAAATTTAGTAAATTAATCGAATATGGTAAATTAATTTGGAATTCACTTCAATTATAGATACACAAAAACTTGCACGGGACTGTCGCATGCATCAACACATGTTACTTTGACATTTAAAATGGGGAAAATTTTAGTTTTAGTCCTATAAGTTTGATACATTCCAAAATAAATCCTTTAAGTTTCAACTTTACAAAATACGTCCTTTACCTTTCAATTTAATCACTTTTTACATCAATTTTAATCCTTTATCTTTCTAATGAATTAAATGCTGCCGGATTCCGGTGGGATGGACTGACTTGGTACACATTTATTTAAAAAATGCCATGTCATCTGCCACATAATTATCTCTCATTTATATGTACTTAAAAATCCACGTAATTAATTGAATATCTATCAAATTTTCCTGTAAACTCTCAAGTTCAATTAAAAACAAAATTGAAATATGCACCATTGATAAAACAATTCTATAATTAAAAATAATTTTATTTTTTTTGACAGGATAATTAAAAATAAAATTTACAACTAAATTAAAACATAACAATTTAAAATATATGAAGTTGTTCATATAATTGATGCTTACAATATAATATAATAAAGCTGTATTTCAATCTTTCCAAAAACTAACATTCCACCTAAAAGATTGAGAATACAACTTCAGTAAAAAAACAAAAAAAAAAAACACCAAGTTCATCTAACCAAAGTTATCCACTAAAATAACCAAAGTACCTTGAACAAGTAAAATAAACGACAAAAGACAAAAACCATCCATGTTTAAAAGGCAAAAAACAAAGTTCACAATTTTTTGTTTCTCTTCTTCGTGATATTACTCTCTCTGTTGAGATAAGTCCATGAAAAAATGGTAATTAAACTCGAATATTGCTCAGAACTGTATTATTTATACACATTCTTAAAATAAAATTATATGTAAATTTTATTGAGAACTTTTTAAAATATTGAAAACTTTTTAGAACTTCTTAAAATATACCTCTAGTCAATTGATTTAAATAGACATGTAAAAATATATATATCACAACAAAACTAGACAGTGGCCATATTATTAACAAAAGAAAAATTTAAATAGACATGAGAAAAAATTAAAGATATGATGATGGGTTTTTTAAATAAATGTCGTATCAAATCAGCACATTCCACCGAAATCCCAAATAATTTAACCACATAAATCAAAAGCAGAATATTCAGGTAGCTTTAATTCATTAGAAAGATAAATGATTAAAATTGATGTAAAAAATGATTAAATTGAAAGGTAAATGACGTATTTTATAAAGTTGAAACTTAAAGGATTTATTTTGAAATGTATCAAACTTATAGTACTAAAACTAAAATTTTCCATGCTATCGGTTTAAGAATCTGCCGGGCAGCTGTTTCAATAGGGATGCTTTTATGAATTTGATAGTACATTAGTTCTCTAATTGTATATTGCTTATATATTTTTGTAATAATTTGGTAGTCATAGTCTTGAAATAAAAGCAAGCAATTTTGTTTATAACTGATCTTTGTCTTTTAGTTGTATATAAATTAATGTCTACATTATTGATAAACAAAAATGTTGAATTTTGTCCTAGGCCATAAATGAAAATTTCTAACTCCGCTCTCTATAGTAGATACATGAGATTTTATGTTCATTAAAAGTCAAATTAAAGCTCACTTATTTGATCAACAGATTCCAGTTCAACATAAATACCAATGTTGTAAAAATAAAAAATTCAGAATTAATCACAGAATACCTAAATTAAAAAATTACCAGAACCATGAGTAACATGATCAGCAGGGAGTTTGTCAACCGGGAAGAGGAGGAGGAGGAGGAGGCGGCGGAGTTCGTTCAATGGTTTCCCGAGCTGCGACGTCGTATCCACTCTAGAGTTGCCAATTCTGCCAGTTGCTCGACGAAATGCCTGACCCATTTTGATCAAATTCTGTTCAACAATCTTTGTATTCTGCAGATCTCTTATATAGCCCAGAATTTATAACGAATCAAACGTCACACTATAATTTGGAAAAATCGATGTTTATTAAAGAGTTTATTTATCAGTAATCTTAGAACGTCTTTAAAAATTTAAAGTTTAAAAGGGAGGTTCCATGTATGGCTTTTTAGTGGGCCTAATTTATTAAAAAACAATGGACTGAAATTATGTGACAAGGGTACGGCTATTTGCACCTCCATCTTTAATAACCAGACTCCCCCTTTTAATTTATTAATTTAGTAATTATGCCAATATAAGGTTTAAGGTTTTGCATTAGAAAAAAAAAAGAAATCTAAAATCTAAAATGGGGTCCTTAGGATAATTTTTGTTTCGCCTGAACTATTAATAGTTCGGATGTCAAATTGTATTGCTCTGTGTCGCCCTAACTTTATACATGTCGCCTTTTTTTTAATATTTTAAAATAATTATTTACTATTTTATCCTTCATTAAAATTAATAATAATATTTAAATTAAACAATACAAACGTAAAATTAGATTTTGTTAGCAGAATTAGATTATTATTTTATTTATATTTTATCTACGCCTGCTCATTTAATTAGTTCACCTTCAAATTATTTTTTTACTACGGTTATCTGCACCCGCTCATTTTATGAGTCACCCCAAATCATTTTTTAAACACACCAATTTTAATTTTAATTTTTTATTTATATTTTATCTACACCCACTTATTTAATAAGTTCATCCAAAAATCATTTTTTTACTACGGTTATCTGCACCCGCTCATTTTATGAGTTCACCCCTAAATTATTTTTTTACCACGTTTATCTACACCCCTCATTTTATGAGTTCACCCCAAAATATTTTATAAAAAATAATTACATTTAAAAGACTATATTATCCTTTTATTAATTTACACAAAATATAATAAAATCAACCTTAATTTGTATATTTACACTTTGTGGTCGAGTTATTACTGAGTTACCGTCGATTCACCATCAAGTCACCCATATTTTTAGAAAAAAATCGTAAAATATAATTTAAAAAAAAAACTATCGAAATTAGCCACAAATCTTGATTTTTTTTCCTTTTAATTTTTCTTCCCCTTCCTCTTTTTCTCCCATTTTCAGTTTTTATTCCAAACTTTTAACTTCTTCGTTTTTTTTTCTTTTACTTTTTATTTTATTTTCCTGCCTTTATTTTCCAGTTTTTCCATTGTTTTGATATTATTGAATACAATTAGATGTGTAAAATTATTTGTTATTGTATAAAATGTTACTAACTAATATTCATGGTATAATTGATTATTATTCATGGTATTACTAATAATTATTTTTAGTATTACTGAATATAATTAAATGTTTGAAATTATTTGTTATTATATAAGATATTACTAATTACTGTTAATGGTAGTTATTCTTTATTGTGTCACCGACTATAATAAAATCATACCTATAATATTATTTTGTATTAAAATAAAAATAAATACACGTAAAAAATGGAAAATAAAGACAGAAAAATTTAAAAAAAATGTAAAAGGAAAAAAAACGAAGAAATTAGAAATTTGGAATAAAAACTTAAAATGGGAAGAAAAAAGAAAACAGGAGAAGGAAGAAAAATAAAAAATAAAAAAATCGAGATTTGTATATAATTTCGATAGTTTTTTTTAAAAAAATTATATTTTACGATTTTTTTTTTCTAAAAATATGGGTGACTTGGTGGTGAATCGACGGTAACTCGGCTGCAGATTGTAAATATACAAATTAAGGTTGATTTTATTTTATTTTTTATAAATTAATAAAAGGATAATTTAGTCTTTTAAATGTAATTATTTTTTAAAAAATATTTTGGGGTGAACTCATAAATGAGGGGTGTAGATAACTGTGGTAAAAAATAATTTGGGGGTGAACTCGTTAAATGAGCGGGTGCAGATAACCGAGATAAAAAAATTATTTGGGGTAAACTCATAAAATGAGTGGGTGCAGATAACTGTGGTAAACAAATAATTTGGGAGTGAACTCGTAAAATGAGCGGGTGCAGATAACCACAATAAAATAATTTATTCGGGGGTGAACTCATAAAATGAGTGGGTGCGGATAACCGTAATAAAAAATGATTTTTGGGTGAACATATTAAATGAGCGGGTGCAAATAAAATATAAATAAAAATTTAAAATTGGTGTGTATCGTCCAGTATTACCTTAAATATTACTCCCTCCGTCCAATTTTATTATGCCCACTTCTCCGGACACGGGTTTTAATGAATATTGATTAGTTTATTCATAAAATAGATAAGTTGAGGGTATGATAGGGTATTGTGGGGTCCATTTATAAATAAATGATTGTTTATGGAAAAAGTGAATGACAAAGTGGGTAAATAAGTGATGGTAGGAGGGTGCAGATAAAGTAGTATGAATAGTATTATTTCCAAATAGGGTATGCGCATAATAAAATTGGACAACTAAAAAAGGAAAGTGAGAATAATGAAATTGAACGGAGGGAATATATAATAAATTTTAAATTAGATTATTATTTCTTAAAACTCAAAAATATAATTTTGGAATATTAATACATTAATGATATGAGAATTAAAATAAAGATTATATATTATTATTAATTTTTTAATTAATTATGTGAGGATACATTTGTAATTTTATAATTATGTATTTTAAATTATTAAAATTAATTTAAAAGGGTGACAAAAAATGATAATAAGTGCAATGCAAGACGATGGATTTTGCTACACCAAGTGCAACAGGTAGCAACAGGTATACGATGGTCTCACACAAAATTTCCCGTATGGCCTCCACTTTTAACATTGTCTGGTGAAATTAATTAGTCAAAATATTACTCCCTCCGTCCGCCTATAAGTTTCCCATTTTACCATTTTTGTCCGTCCGCCTATAAGCTTCCCATACTTTTTTTGGTAAGTACTTTTTCTTACACTTCACTTTATATCTTACTTTTTCTCTCTATCTCTCTCCTCTCTCAATCACATCACTTTACTATATCTATTATTTAATCACTTTTCTTAATCTTTGTGCCAAAAAGTAACGTGAAGCTTATAGGCGGACGGAGGGAGTATTTAGATTACAGTCGCACCGGGATCGCACGGTTACATTTTTTCGCTTTTTAAAGAATATTGGCATGTGTTAAGGTGCTTCCGACATTGATGTATTTACTTCTAATGATGCCCCAGACTTGATTTCATGGGCTCTTGGCTCAATGTTCTCGGAATTAGCACACTTCCAGCTTACGATGGATTATATACATGTTTTTTTTATATATATATATTAAGTTGCATCCTAAGTTATATTGCATTGAAATGTGCATATAGATAAATATATGATGGTTCACTTATTATTTTAAACTCCCCCCGTTCCTGAAAAGCTTGAATATTCATCCTCACAATATACACATTTTTACCCTTCATGTCATTACTTTTAGGGCTCACCATACACTCAATCATTACACATTTTTCTTAAACTCCGTGCCAAAAAATGCAAGCTTTTTAGAGACGGAGGGAGTATTATTTTAACAATGGTTTAATATTAAGGGTTGTTGGGTCTATTCGTCGTCTCCGTTGAGATATGATAGACACAGTCTTAGGCACCTGGGATTGGGATACGTAGAGAGGGGACCAAGTTTATACGGTAACACTCCACACTCAAGTCTTTCACACTTAACTCTCGGTTATACTTCACAAAGAGAAAGAAGAAAGAATGACTCCAATAAGACTTGAGTGGGAGGCTACCTAAGATATAAACAATTAGGGCAACAAGTTGGCTACGGGCCTTTTGTGTTAAGGCCTTGGGCCAAAACACTTGGGCCTAAGCCCAACAAATTCTCCACCTTTTTGGCCATCCCCTCTACAATCAAAATATCCGCAGGTCATCATCATCGCCTTAACACACACACACCCACACATAGCACACACAACACACGCATAGCACACATAACACCTATTACAAGGACATTGCACCTGCAAAAGCAAAAGACACAAAGTTTATACAAGGCATTAATAGCAAATGCAAAGTAAGCTATCAAGGGAAACACAGACAAACACGTTGGACACAAAGTGCACACACAATAACAGTTTAGACACACAAGTCACAAACAAAAAACACAAAACAGAATAAACATAGAGTCTGCAAAAACAATTTTAATCAATAGAATCAAAATTCAAAGTTCTCATGCAAGACCTATGTTTTTCAACAGAAAGGCACTTGGTGCCCATATCAGCGGGATTAAACTCAGAAGCAATTTTCTCAAGATCAATAATGCCCTTTTCAATTATATCACGTACAAAATGGTATTTAACATCAACGTGTTTAGTTCGTTCATGGTATACATGATTCTTACACAATTGGATAGCAGATTGACTATCAGAAAATACAACCACTTCACTTTCAACCAAATGGCCTCTTTAGCAGCCTCAGTTATAACAATATATTCAGATTCAGTTGTAGATAAAACAACAACATGTTGTAACTGAGATTTCCAGCTAATACAAGAACCACATAGGGTGAACACATAAGAGGTGGTAGATTTTCTATTACCTCTGTCATTAGCATAGTTAGAATCCACATACCCAACAATTCTCACACCATTTGCACATTTAGAAAATTTAAGACATACCTCCATCGTACCCTTAAGGTACTTAAGTAGCCACTTCAAAGCCTCCCAATGAGGCATACCTGGATTAGACATATATCTACTCAAGCAACTAACAAAATATGCAATATCAGGTTTAGTGCTTACCATGAGATACATCACAGATCCAATGGCATTAGAGTAAGGCACACTTTTCATCTCATCATTTTCAGACTTCGTCATGGGAGACTGAGTCTTACTTAACACAAAATGGCAGCAAGAGGAACATTCACAGATTTAGCAGATGACATAGAGAATTTACTCAAAACCTTATCAATATATGAAATCTGACCAAGCAAAAGAATATACTTTTTCCTATCTCTTTCTATATGCATGCCTAAGATCTTCTTAGCATCACCAAGGTCTTTCATGTCAAATTTATCATAAATGCACTTTTGGACATGCTTAACAGTTTTAACACAAGGACTAACAAGAAGCATGTCATCCACATATATGAGCAAGAAAAAAGGCACATAAGCACTTTCCTTAAAGTACAAGCAAGGATCAAAAGAGCTTCTCTTAAGTTTCAAAGACATCATGCACTCATCAAATTTCTTATTCCACTGCCTAGGAGATTGTTTCAATCCATACAAAGACTTACGAAGGAGACACACATGTTCAGGGTTCTTAGGATCAACAAATCCTTCAAGAATGCTGTTTTCACATCCATTTGTTTAAGTTCCCAATTAAAATGAGCAACAAGAGCAAGCATTATGCGAACAGTGGTAAATTTGACAACAGGAGCAAAGATTTCAGTGTAATCTATCCCCTCTTTTTGAGTAAAACCCTTAGCCACTAATCTAGCCTTAAATCTAACATGTTCAGTTTCATCTTTAACCTTAAATAACCACTTACAATCCACAACAGAACAATGCATAGGTTTAGGTACAAGATTCCAAGTTTAGTTAACATGCAATGATTTCATCTCTTCTTTCATAGCATTTAACCATTTAACTGAATTTTTAGACTTTAAAGCTTGATCATACGATTTAGGCTCATCATGGCAAGACTCAAAAGCATTAAAAGCATGCATATCAATGTGGAAGTTATCAAATCTAGCAGGTTGCCTAATATTTCTCCTAGGTCTATCCCTAGCGAGTTGATAATCATTCAAATCAGCATTTTCAGGCACATTTTCCACATATTCAACACCATTTTCATGCATTTTAGCAGGTAAATCAGTGTTTTCAGCATGTAAAACATCATTATCAGCATCAATATCAACATGATCAGTATCAGTTTGCACGTTATTAGGTCTAGATAAATAGGGCAGCAACTCCACCTCACTTGGAGCAGTCCCATTTTCAGGTAAAGACACAGAAACATGTAAACATGGAAAATCAGATTCATTAAAGACAACATCTCTACTGATTACAACCTTAAATCCATGTTCATCTTTACACCACAGTCTATAACCTTTAACACCATCAGGGTAACCCAAGAAAACACATTTCCTAGACCTAGGTTCAAGTTTATCAGCTTTTTGATGCACAAACGCAACACAACCAAATACACGCAAGTTAGAATAATCAATGCTTTTACCAAAAAACACACTTTCAGGACATTTACCTTTTAGGGGCACGGAAGGAGACCTATTGATTCGGTATGCAGCAGTGTGAACTGCTTCGCCCCAAAATTTCTTAGCAAGCCCGGAGGCAGCCAACATGCATCTAACTTTGTCCATTAAAGTCCTATTCATCCTTTCAGCAACCCCATTTTGTTGAGGTGTGTAAGGAACATATTTATGCCTTTTAATACCAGAATTAGCACACAAGTTATCCATCAAACTGTTGCAGAATTCTAAACCATTATCAGTTCTAAGGCTTTTAATCTTTTTACCAGTTTGAGTTTCAATAAGAATTTTTCAATCCTTAAACTTTGCAAACACATAATATTTATTTTTCATCAAGAAAACCCAAACTTTCCTAGAAAAATCATCAATCACATATAGAAAGTACACATTTCCACCATGGGTGGGCACACTAGCAGGACCCCAAACATCAACATGCAAATACTCAAGAATATCAATGCAAGAAGAGGTATTAGGGTAGGGGTTTACAGGAAATTTCACTTTATGTTGTTTTCCTAACACACAAGAATCACAGAATGGAATGCAAGACAGTTTTTCATCACCAAATGCACCAGATTTATGCAGAATTTCAAGCCCTTTGTTACTCATGTGTCCTAATCTCTTATACCACAATTCAGTTTTATCAGTTTTGACAACATTCACAGAATTCACATAAGAATCAGATTTGGTAAAGCAAACATACAAGTTGTTTCTTTTAACAGCTTTGAAAAGCAACAAAGAACCCCTAGAAATTTTCATGCAACCTTTCCCACATTTTCCCTCATAACCATCATCTTCTAATGCATCACAAGAAATCAAATTATTGCTCAAGTCAGGAACATGCCTCACATTTTTCAGAGTAAATGAAACACCAGAGTCCAGTTTTAAGCATACATCACCAATTCAAGCAATATGGCAC
Organism: Galeopsis tetrahit; assembly: GCA_963675135.1. Lineage (NCBI taxonomy): Eukaryota > Viridiplantae > Streptophyta > Magnoliopsida > Lamiales > Lamiaceae > Galeopsis > Galeopsis tetrahit. The sequence continues at coordinate 48,512,768 of OY776124.1, forward strand.
TTTTTCTCATTAGCCATAGACACATAACCATGCTTAACCTCTTCATACGAAGAAAACTGATTTTTAAATGGGGACATATGAAACGTGCAACCAGAATCAACAAGCCATTCATTTTCACACATAGAAGTAGAATGCACAGAATTTAGACATTGTTCATCATATATTTCAGTCACCATATACACATCACCATCATGATTAGAACTGGAAGCCATGTTAGCATGCTCTTTATGCTGTTTCCTCTTAGGCTTACTACATTCCTTGTAATAATGACCAGTTTCACCACAGTTATAGCACTTTCGGTTCCTAGACTTAGACCGATTGTTATCATAAGACTTCTTCTTAGCAGCAAATTCATGATTATCATGCTTTTTCTTGTTATGAAATCTAGTAGAAGATCTACCCCTAACATGCATGACTTCACCAAAATTTTTACTACTCTTCCCATGATATTTTAATTCATGCTCTTTGATCTTTAAGCCATTAACCACAATGTCAAGAGTAATAATATATGTACCATACTTAATTGCAGACTTCATATCACTATAAGTATCAGGAATAACATTTAATAGCACAACAGGGGAGTATTCATCAATGCCCTTATCACCAGTATGCTTGATATCTTGAACTAGCTTAGTAAAATCATCCAAATTTTGATCAACATCTTTATTCAAGTCAAGTTTAAAACTAAAGAATTTTTCAAGCAAGAAAGTTATGCTAGGCAAAGATTTTTCAGTATACAACTCTTCTAACCTTTCCCATAACTTTTTAGCATCTTTTATCACACCAACATTTCTAAGCACACAGTCAGACAAGTGCAAGATATATGGAAGACACAACTTGTTTATTCATTACTTTTTTCTGTTTATCAGTTTCATCATCCTCATAACAATGGTCAACGGCTGCGTAAACATTCTGCTGGATTAGGATGCATTCCATTTTCTGTTGTCAGATACTGAAATCACCTTTTTCATTAAAGGGGGCCAACACATACGTAGGAGTAGGATTAGCCATTTAGTTTACACAGCTTTGAGTCCAATGGAAAAAACCGAAAAAATATGCAAGGAAGAAATTGTAAATGGCAAGCGGAAGCAGGCACACACAGGTCACCAAAATCAAGACCACAAAACAGAGATAACAAATATCATTCACAAAGTCTTAAATTTACAGCACCAAAATCCCAAGCAAATAATCCCCGGCCAGGGGCTACGCTACGAAAATAATAAACAAGAAGTCAAAGCCAATTTACTAGAGCGAGACCCTAGGTAAGAGTCTCAAAACACCAAACGAATCTTCAAGGCAATCCCGGGACCAAGCAAACGTGCTGCCTAATTCCCGTCAATGACGGGGGCAGATCCCACGAGTGCCGCAGAAATTACTATTTCACCGAGTCGAAATTCACAACTACTCTGAAAATAGTCAAGACGCAATAGTCTATCTAAAACTTTGAAATATAGGTTAAATGAAAACAATTAATTAGATATTAATCTATTAGGTGTAAAAACACAAAATAAATAATATAAATTAATATTAAAAAAATAACCTACTGTATAAAATCAAAAGTTTAATAAATAAAAAAAAAAAAAAAAAAACATACCAAAACGTTTACCTTACCAGTAGTTAGAGCGAGAGGCAGAAAACACGTTTGGGAGGCAGAAAGCAGGAAATAAAAAACTTACCTCAAAGCTTACCCACGACAATGGCGGCGCGACGGGAGATGCGGCGGCTTCGGCGCTTTTGCAGGGGCGATCGACGAAGGTGGCTAGGGTTCCGCCACAGAAGCGACGCGGCACTGCTGCAAGGATGAGCGGCGGCGGCTAGGTTTCCGCCACAGAGGAGGTGGCGTCACAGAGACAGCAGCAGACGACGACCCGTGGCTCTAATACCACTGTTGGATCTATTCGTCGTCTCCGTTGAGATATGATAGACACAGGCTCAGGCACCTGGGATTGGGATACCTAGAGAGGGGACCAAGTTTATACGGTAACACTCCACACTCAAGTCTTTCACACTTAACTCTCGGTTATACTTCACAAAGAGAAAGAAGAAAGAACGAATCCAATAAGACTTGAGTGGGAGGCTGCCTAAGATATAAACAACTAGGGCAACAAGTTGGCTACGGGCCTTTTGTGTTAAGGCCTTGGGCCAAAACACTTGGGCCTAAGCCCAACAAGGGTGACCAAATGATCCATTTGTGAAAAAGCTGTAGATGAAAAATGCCTATAAGAATTACAAGGGAAGAATAAGTGGGATGTATTTAGTAATAGGGGGTGTTGTTTTCTTGATTTTGATGATTGGCCTTTGTTTGGTTTCTTGATCGTGGATGTTTGGTTTGTGTGGAGTTGGGATGTTTTGTTTGGTGATTGTAGTGTTGATGTATTGGTGGATGGGCTTGCGTGGGTTAATGTTGTTACTACTTTCTCAAATGTTTGTATTACTTTTTATTATTGGCCGTTCTTGTACGCCGAATTTGGTATTACTTTTGGCGAAATCAATTTCTAGTTGAAATCAATGGACGGTCCAATTTGAGTCAGAATAGTTCCGAAATTTTGTTTGATTTTGGTCTTGTAGGATTTGGGTTAATTTGTACCATTCCAGTTGCCGACAATCTTTACTGTTAACCTTTGGGGTTTAGCCTTTTAATTTGTATTCTTAATCGGGGTTCATGACGATATGATAGTTCCAAAGTCTTGGGGAATCTCTAATTCGTGCAATATTAAGTTTCAATTCTAGAATTTGGTTGTTTTGAGTTAGTGAGTGTTTGCAAATTACAAAACTATGTGCTTAAAAGCACTTCTTTTTTAAATTAATAGAATCACTTTTAAAGTGTTTGTAAACACAAGTGATTAAATTAATTACTTAAAAGCAGTTTTGATCAAGCACCCCTCCCCATGCTTCTAACAACTTCTAAGTGCTTCTAATCATTACACTCACTAATTTTACAATTTTTCCCTCACAATTTAAATAATATTTTATTTTTACCCATTATTTATTCAAATGTAATAAGGGTGTTTTTTGTAAAATTACAAAAAAGTGATTTGTATGGCATACACCACAACATTTAAAAAATTGATTAGAAGTGCTTATTTTTAAAACACTATCTACTTTCAATTTTACTACAAAAATCAACTTTAATCACTTTGAATCAACTACTATTGTTTGCAAACACACCCTTAGTCATTTCTGGCATATTCTAAAGTCCCTTTTTATTTGTTTCTAGAATTTGGACTCTCAGTAAAAAAACTAGAAGCCAAACTTAATGAAATTAACATATTCTGTTTGAGTTCATTATGCAGTCACTGTGAAATAAAGATTGGAACATCAATAGAAAAAATATATATTTAAAAAATCATTCAAGTAAGTCATCAGAGCTGCTGGCCATATGTTATTTTTTTTTATTGATCTTTTGAGACTAGTCAACAGCTAGTTAAAATTCGCTTTTATGATCTGTAGTTGAGTGTAGGTTTTTTTAATGAGATGTTTATAGCGTTGTCTCCATTTTACTTCAGTATTGGGAGATAAGTGCTTGTCGGTAGCATTTAATCTGCTTTAAAAAGTATTCAGAATGATTAAACCAGAACATTTACACATTCATGTTAGCAAGACCTGCAGAATACTTAAATTCATATATATACAAACTTAACTATCATGGTACATATTATCTAGAATCTATCTAGGAAACTTCCGGTTTGCATTTACCTACTTGTCTTGTTTCATGTTTCATTTGGACACCTTAGCACTAGTTGCACTAGAATCTTTTGAGATAGACACAGTCAAAATTCATTAAGTAATGATTAGGAAGAAATTAAAGATTACTATTGGTGGGTAAAGGCACAAAAGGGTTAAAAAAATGCACTTATTTAGATGTGTACTAAACAGCTAGATCAAATGAAATAATTTTATAATTAGAAAAAAATAGTATCTGGATCATTATTCATGGAGATGCTGACTTCATCTTATATAATGACTAAAGTTTAGAGAGGTTAATGCTCTTAACTCCTTGTTGATTTGGATGATTTTTTCTTCCTACTTTTTCATCACGCTTACTGGTAGTTTAAGTGTGTTATAAGCTTATGTTTAATTTTCCAGGTTCCTGTAATGGCTCCACAAATATTGCTTGATGTTTTGAGGCACAGGTTTATAAGTCTCAATCAGATAAAGGCTTTAATATTGGATGAATACCATAATGCAAGAGGAAATTAAGTCCTGACCTTTCTCTAGAATTAATATCGAAAATTATTTGAGTTTCAATTATATCAACTTGCAGGAGTTGTATTGCATCATCATGAAATAGCAAATAATAGTCTACAACTTCCTATAATATTTGATGTTTTTATGTATTGTAGCTTGTTCACTTTCGTTTTTTTTTTTTTTGTATTATTGACTTTCCTTTTCTTTTATTTCCGGATTCTACTTCAGCTGAATCCTATTGGAACGGATCAGTGAACTTGTGACAATTCCTGATAAAAGAATTATGCAATAAAACAATTTTCTAGGCAAAGCAACTTGGTTCAAGATATTTTGTGATTGTTTCATGAATGTTGATTTTCACTTTCAGATACTTCTGACAGTTGGCAGAACTGGAGAACACTCGCTCCGTATGAAAATTATGTGTAGCATATCAGTGAATACGAAAACTCACTAACAGTGTATAAAAGTTGTTAAATACATAATTCAACATGCATGATTGGGTGTATTAAATAGTGAGCATATATTTTGTTAAATACATAATTCAACATGCATGATTGGGTGTATTAAATAGTGAGCATATATTTTGTTTATTATTTTATGCTTTTGGAAGAAAGTGATAGGTGGCTTAGTAGTATCTCATTAAATATTGGTTCATATGGACTGCAATGCACTTGCTCTTCCTCGAGGCAGTCAAACGGAGTTGCAATGCTCTAGCTCTTCAGGTATATATTATGTATTCATCTTCTTAAATTATGTCAAGTTTTCTCATTTTATTCTTATGGTGTGTTAGTGGGTTGTCCGTTTCGCTATTTTTTTATAGTCAATTTGTTTCACAGTTTCCTATCTAAAAACTTTTCTTCATTTTTCTATAGTATTTTTCAGAATATTAAGCTTCGAAGCGATTAGGAACCCTTTAAGGGTAGTGTTTGTGTTTCTGTTGTTCTCTTTGTTTTTTATTTTTTTAGGCTGTAATTGTTATAACTTTTTGACATATCTTATACTGTAATTAAAAAACGTGAGCTGATTTTAGGCTAAGGTCAGTAATGTGAAGGAGAAGCTACTCCAAAATTCCTATTCTTAGGTCCGTATCTCCCTCGACCCTTATGAGGTTAGTGTTTGAACACGCTGAGTTTCAAAATTTTTGTTCAATTTGACTAATGTGTGCAACGTGTATCATGGTGATATGATAGTGCATTGGTGGGGGTGTGTAAAGGAAAATTTGTGTGAATTGTAGAATTGTAGGTACTGAACACTACAAAAAACCATCCATATGGAGAGGGTTTTGGCGAGGGAAAAGCCCTCGCTAAGCGATTTGGCGACAGCAGAGGCGAGGGGCAGTCGCCGTCGCCTAAGTGCTCCTCGCTAATTTATTGGCGAGGGCACCCTCGCCAAATACCGAGGGCAGAATCACACTCGCGAATTGACGAGGGCCAAACACACTCGCGTATTAGCGAGGGCATACCCACTCGCGAATTGGCGAGGGCGCGTGCCGTCGCCCATTAGCGAGAGTGTGTCCCGTCGCCCAATCGCGAGAGTCATAACCCTCGCCAATTCCCGAGGGCAAAGACCGTCGCCTTTTCCCGAGCGTAGCCAATACGCTGTATTTAAAAAATAACAGACCTGGAACCCAGGTCTCTAAGGCCACTTCCCTTACCCCTCACCACCAGGCCACCCTTAATTCATTTTATTGCGCGCATGGGGGGTCGAACTCGCGACCTCCCGGATTCTGAAGAGTTTATGCGCCCCCGTGTGCCAATTAGGCTAGGAGCTTTAGTCGTAATATTTCAAATGCATTATATATTTATCCCTTTTAATTTCTGTTTTTATTCTTTAACTCAATTAATTTAATAAATTACCAACTATATGTTATTAAGTAAATTAATTATATTAGCTCAATAATTAATTAATTTAACAAACCCCTCATTATTAAATTTAATAACTTATACTTATATATGTATTAATTAACTCAATTTATTTAACAAATCCCTTCATTAATACTAAATTTAATAATTTATACTTATGTATGTATTAACTCAAATTTATTCTTTTATTATTAATTAAGTCAATTAATTGAATAGATTACTAACTCAATTAATTTATATATTAGCTCAATACTTAATTAATTTAACAAAAGCCCTTCATTACTAAATTTAATAACTTATTAACTCAATTACCAACTATATGTTATTAATTAACTCAATTTATTTAATAAATTACCAACTATATGCTATTAACTCAATTCATTTATATATATATTAGATCAATAATTAATTAATCACACACAAGCAATATGAATTAAAACCATATAAAATAAAACATTGTCTCGTACGTTCACTTCAATTCAAGTACACAACATAAAAAAAAAAATCTCAAACAACTTCATCAATTTTTTAAAATCCAACAAGACAACATAACTTAAAATGTATCAATCATCGACCATCCTCAGCAGCGTCATCATCACCATCATCATCATCATCCCCGTTCCCGTTACCCGACCCCCTTCTGAACCGTCTCATCATTGATGCCATCTGTGATGCCATCTGAGCAGCAAACTCTTGACGTAAGCGCTCCTCCGTCTGAGTGACTGATTGCTGCAGTTCTTCACGTATGAGACGCTCTCTCTCTTCACTAGCCCTCCGCTCTTCCAAAAGAGCATTGTCGATGTCGGCCTGGCTAAATCGTCCAAACGCCGTACCGGAAGATGTCTCACCAGGACCAGAAGTGACACGTCTGTTCTTTCCTAGTTGCCCAAGACCCTTCACGCGACCGTGAGATCTTCCAACTTTCTTCACGTACAACTCAGACATTTCCGGCAAGGGTGGGGTCTGGCTGCTGGAACCATCATCTGAAGGATCATGATCAGATGACGGCTGGGTGAGATGTGACAATTCCTGTTGCACCTGATCCTATATGTGCATATGTAAAATTTGGTTAATATACATGTCAATACAATTAAATATTAAATTTAATATAATATATGTATACACTTACCAGAATATCACCCACATGGGAGTATGTGTACGTTCCGTTAGTGTAACGGTGGTAATATTCGATAATCTCCCAGTCGTAAGCTGGTCGTCCCGTTATCTCCTCCTATATTTTGAAGAACACAAAATTAAATTAATTAAAATGAACTCAAATTACTTATATAATTGAACATAAATACTTACAATCCGTCTGGCCACCTCGGCTGCCCCACGAGATCCCCCTTTATGTCTAGCAAAACCGGTACCCGGGCCTCCAGGCTCTGATAGTCGGTTCTTCCGACACTGCTCGCTCTTCTTAATTGTGTCCGGATGATTCCAGTGGCGAACCAAGTGCTCCCAGACATCGTTGTCCCAATTCGGCTTCTTCTTCTCATGCTCCCACAATCCCTTGTAGTGGTTCAACATGTCACTGTATCGATTTGCTGCTCTCTCAAGAAAGAGCATGTACACTAATGCAGTGTCAACAGTCTCTGGATCCCACGTAACCTCATTCTGCCAAAAAAAATTGATTAATTATAACAAAATGTGAATGAATAGATATGTTACACATCATTAAATTATACCTGGAATGTATCCCACCACCGTTGAAGTACACCTGGGGATACCAAGCCGAATGTGTGTGCGCCAACCTCCATATTCCGGTACATGATATGTCTGATGGTGGTCGAGATTAGACCCGAAGGCATCATCCTGTTGTTACGTACACATAATTAATTTGAAAATGAATAATTATGTAATTCATTATGATGAAAATTATAAGATATGTAATACTTACGCTCCACGATAGATCGTAAGACGAATACGACTCTCGTGTGCGTCTGGCGCCTGGCTGGCCGCTGTCTCGACAGACGCACGTCCGACTGGGTCCGGTAACGGTGGATCCTCCTGCGCTGGATACATGGGGGGCATCTGGGGAACCTGTGTGTAGTACGGATAGGGGGTCGATCCCTGCATCTGGGGCATCTGGACGATCCCAGTCATATCTGGCAAATAGAAACCCGGATGATGTGGTATAGGTACAGGCGGCGTCTCACCTCTACCTCTACCTATACCTCTACCTCTACCTCTACCACCCGAATCATGCCCAGTACCAGAACCCTGACCACCAGAACCATGTCCACCAGAACGCTGTCCATGACCCCCATATCCACTCATCTGTAAAAATAAATATTAAAATATAACAATTAATAAATTAACATTCTTGATATAATAACATCTATGAACACCTAAACTGAATCATAAACATGCATTAAGAACACTGAAACCGAGTCATAATCAACATTCTTTATATAATATAACATATACATGAACACTCTAGTCCTCATCTTCATCTTCTTCATCTTCTTCTTCTTCTTCTACTTCTTCGTCTCCGGCTACGTCCATCAATGTACCGGTGGTATCAGTTAATATAACAGGATCATCATCTACTTGCACAATCATTTGATGTTCTATGCTTTTCTCTTGGAACGCGGGAACATCTGCTTCACCTATATAAGTCGACTCTATGTGAGATTTACGTTATTGCTATTAAATATATATATATATATATATATATATATATATATATATTTGTATAAAATATGACTTACAATTTCTTCAAAACACGAAGCAAATTCATTTTGTAGCCTATTGTTCGATGCAGCAGCCGAGAGATTTGGTTCAACAACTTGAAGTTGATGCATGAATAGCCTACATACGTAATTTGATTAATAAGACATCTCAAAACTAACCAATATATATATATTTATACTATGGCCAGATTCACTTACTGAACATACGGCTGCACCTCATCACAATTCAACAACACGTACGTATGAGCAACTTTTTTCTCCTCATCCAAAATCCATCTCTTCTTTGGTTTCCCAAATCGCTTGCCAGGCGCCTTAAATATGGAAAATGTACCATCCACATACTGTTGTACATCTCCACTACCATCGTAATTACGAGGTAAATTGTGTATCCTCGTCATAACATGATCCTCAAAGTAATGAGAACAAAACATTGACGCCTCTCTAGTTAAATTTGCATTTGCAATCGAAGCTTCAAAACGTGCTTTGTTACCCACACTCAGTTTCAAGGTGCGAAGATACCTATAATTAGAATTCAAGGATCGTGATTAAGATAATAAAAACATTGAATATGATCATTATATCTTAAAATTCCTTAAAATACCTCTCGAATGGATACATCCATCTGTATTGAACTGGACCAGTAACTTTCAGCTGCAAAATCAGGATACGAACGGTCCAAATGCTTCCAAGCCAACGAGTCTGCAGGGTGACGCATAACACCAGAGTCATTAGAACTACACGAGGCATGCCATGTCATATCCTTCGCAGTGGCCTTGGACATGTACAATCTTTGCAAACGAGGAATTATGGGAAAGTAGAACATCTCCTTAACCGGACGTTTCTTTTTCAACCGACCATCTGCATCAACCCTACTCGGCTTATACCGTGGTCCACCACAAATCTTACAGAACTCTAGTTCGCTGTCTGCACCCCAAAATAATATGCAGTTCTGTGCACAACAATGAATCCTTTCTACCGGAAGACCCATCCCACTCATCAAGTGTTTGGTGTCGTTAAATTTCTTGGGAACCTTATTTTCTGAAGGACAAGTCTCACGAATCAACTCAACGACTTGATTGTATCCCCTTTCAGACAATTTGTTTTCGGTTTTAATATTCAACAATCTTGAATTGAACGACAACTGCGAATGAGATTCACAACCGGGATACAAGTCTTGGTCCGCTGCACGAAGCATGTCGTAGAACTGTGACGCATTCTCGTTAGGGGGTTCTTCATTATGTGCCTCCTCTTCCGCGTTGATTCCAAAATCAATGTTTGGGTCACCCATTAATTCTTCTACCATAGTGTGGTACGAGCTAGGTCCCATAGGGTCAACTTCATTTGAAGTTGACGCAAATTCACTAGTGTTTTGAAATGGACGTGGACCCCAACTCTCTTCACCGTGATAAATCCAATTATAATAATTTCGTGTAAACCCATTTCGATATAAATGAGACTTCACTTCATTAGGATCTCTATAAGTCTCATTTCGACATCTAGCTTTCGAGCAAGGACACCTAATTTTTCCTTCCCAAATCGAATTCGGATTACTAGTGGCAGCTAAAATAAATCCATTTACACCACTAATAAATTCGGGGCTCATAATCCCATTGACCAATCTTGGCCTATACATCCAACTACGACTTGAATAATTCATGTTAATCGATCTGTTTCAAATGTAAATATATAGTTTATATATATATTTTTAAAAATTTCGGCAGAGTTTCATATAAATCTATCGTATCACCAAATATTTAGGTTCCTAGTGCATCCATTTCCGACTCGAGTAAAATTACTCAAGTCGGAACGCACAATCTACAACAAACAAACAACTCATCCCGGCCTCCAACATCGATTTAATTTCACTTATTTCCAATAATTTATTATAAAATTAATTCTCCCAATTAACACATTCATGCATAACAATTAACACACCAATTAATAATTAACACATATATATACATGCATATATAAAACATAACAATTATTATATTAACACATTCATAACAATTAACAATAATTATACATATTTTTCTAACATAATTACAATCCTAACATTACACAACAAAACTATATACATGCATATATATATATATATACATATATAATATAATACAAACATATATATACAACTTTTAATTTAATCAATAAAAACGCATAAATTTACCGTAGAAATGAACCCCTCGAAGTGTAGAACAGAAATATCTAAAAATTAGTCACGATCGGTAGCTCCGGCAGCGGCGGTGGCGAGGTGGACGGAAGCTGCGACGGTGGCTATTTTTGGGGTGAAGGAGGCGCTGTACGAATTTGGGGAAGAAGGAGAGGGTTTTAATTGGGAAATAGGCGAGGGCAGTTACGAGGGCCCCACCCCCCTCGCCAATTAGCGAGTGGGGGACCGTCGCCATTTTCCGAGGGCCACAATGCACTCGCCAATGAGCGAGTGCAAAACACGCCGTCGCCAAATCCCTCGCCAGTTGGCGAGGGCATCTTTTTCCACTCGCTAAATAGCGAGTGTGATTCCGCCCCTCGCCAAATCCCTCTTTATTTATGCCCCTCGTTAAATCCCTCGCCAAATAGCAAGGGTGAAATACCCCTCGCCAATTCCCCTCGTTATTTGAGCAATTTTTTGTGGTGGAAGAATCATTGTCTAAAAGATATAAATTTTTTTTAACAGGTTGGGGTAAAAGTTCTTTTAAAAGGCACGCGTGCTGCAGACAATTGTGCACAAGGTATTGTTGAAAGCTTAATTCCTGTTGAAAATTGTTTGGCATTTGAGAATTATTAGGACATGAATGGTGTAAAGTGAAAGTTACTATGACAATTTAATATGAGGAACCACTACTACAAAATTGAGCTTGGAGAGCTTTGAAAAAGGGCCTTGGAGAGCCTTTAAAACCGCTCTCCAAGCTACAGCTCTCCAAGCTAAGAGAGCGGTTAAAAACCGCTCTCTAAGTAAGAGGACTTGGAAAGCGGTTTTGAACCGCTCTGCAAGTGAGGCCCTTAGACAGCGGTTATGAACCGCTCTCTAAGTAAAAGAGCTTGGAAGTCCAATTGCATCGACATTCGGAATAAATTCAGACCAGTACTCAACTGCTTCTTCTACTAAATAGCGTTCTGCAATGCATCCCTCCGGACTGGACATATTCATCACATATCCTTTGAGCACTTTCATATATCTCTCTACACCATACATCCATCGCATACGAGCAGGACCACACATCCTTGTCTCGTGTACCAAATGAACGGTTAGATGAACCATTATATCAAAACATGATGGAGGAAAATACATCTCAAGCTCACAAAGCGTCCCCACAATCTGTCTCTGAAAACCAACCAATTTTCTAGGATCTATGACCTTGCTACTCATTGCCTTGAAGAACCAACATAACTTTGTTATGGTTATGCGCACATTTTCAGGCAAGATAGAACGTATTGCAATTGACAAGAAAGTCTCCATGATGACATGATAGTCATGCGATTTCAGATTCATCAGTCTCATCCCATCATCTGATACAAGTCTCTGTATGTTGGACGAATAACCTTCCGGTACTTTCACATCCTTCAGTGTCTGTAGTAACTCTTTTCTCTCATTGTTGGACAAGGTGTGTGCAGGAGGAGGTAAGAACGGTTTGCCCTTTTCTCTAGGCACAGGTGTTAGTTCTAATCTTATTCCCATATCAATCATATCCATTCTTGCATTGTAACCATCCTTGGACTTCTTATCAGCTAGCAGAGTATTGAGCAAGCTGGCACAAACGTTCTTCTCAACGTGCATTAGATCAATGAAGTGTCTAACATACAGCTCTTTCCAATAGGGCAATTCAAAGAAAATTATTTCCCTCTTCCAACCACTAGTGGGGACACTTTTTTTGAAGCTCTTTCCGTATTGTGTTTTGATATTCTTCATCTCATCCAATACATCCGAACCTGACAATAAACGTGGTGCTCTATCTGTCTCGATTGTGCCATCGAATGCATCAGCCATTCTTCTGTACTTGTGCGTTGGTTCCAACCACCTCCTATGTCCCATATAAACGGTCTTCCTAGAATGACTCAATCGAATGTGATGTGTCTTCTTGGTACAACAAGGACATGCATCGGCCCCCTTCACACTATATCCAGATAGATTCCCGTAAGCAGGAAAGTCATTGATAGTTCCAAACAACATTGCCTTCAACTTGAAATTCTCCTTTCTACAAGCATCATACACATCGACACCCTCATCCCACAGGAGCTTCAAGTCTTCTATCAAAGGAGCCATATATACATCTATGTCGTTACCAGGTTGTTTGGGTCCCGATATCAACATAGACAACATCATGTAAGTGCGCTTCATGCACAACTCGGGTGAAAGGTTATAAACTAACAGAATCACTGGCCATGTACTGTGGTTGGTACTTTGAATACCGAACGGATTCATTCCGTCAGTTGAGAGTGCAAGACGCAAGTGTCGTGGCTCGTTGCCAAATTCTGGATACTTGACATCGAATGTCTTCCACTGGGGTGAATCAGCAGGGTGTCTTAGCATTCCATCTTTGATCCTATCATCATGATGCCAAGTTAAATTTCTAGCATCCACAACGCTACTATACATTCTCCTGAATCTTGGTATTATTGGAAAGTACCACATCACCTTCGCGGGAGATTTATTTTTCTTATATCGCTTCTTCCCACACTTGGGACATTCATCGAGGTCTGCATACTCCTTCCGAAATAAGATACAATCATCCGGACAAGCATGAATTTTCTGATGTGTTAACCCGATGGACTTGAGCATTTGTTTAGCTTCATATGCTCTCTTAGGCAGTACATTTTCATCAGGCAATAGACCACTAATTACTTCCAGCATACTTGTGAAGCACGCATCAGATAACTCGTGAGTTGCTTTTAAGTTCAACAATATCAACACAGCTGACAGTTTTGTTGCCTTCGTACACCCGGGCCAAAGGGGTAATCCAGATGAATCCCTTAACTGCTCTGACATGTACGGGTGATCTAGCAGATCATCGTCATACCCACTCGATGTATCAACAGTAGGTACATCATCCACTGTATTTTCAAACCTAAAGTCAGTTTTTAGGTTTCTTGAGCTACACCCATCTCTTGTCTCACCATGAAATGTCAAAACGGTATATGCTTTATCAATACCGTGAATCATCAAGTGGGTGAACAAATTTTTTCGACCTCTAACAGTTTTTCCATTCATACATTTCCAACAAGGACATGGAATGTAATGATCGTCGGAGCAGTGTCTAATTGCATGATTACAAAACTCTTCCACCCCATTCCTATACTCCTCTGATAATCGATCGGCTCGAACCCACTTTCGATCCATATAGAACTATAGATGCCTATAGTAAAGACAATATAAGTGTTTCTAAAGACAATTAATGTATCCTAATGTATTCGTGAATGTATTTAGTTGGTTACTGGAGTATTAAATACTCGAAATCATTTCAATTATTCAATTTCATTTTCTAAATGTTTCGCCTTTTGCTCCTCTTCTTCCTCGTAAGTTTTTCTTTCTTTTTACTTTGGTTGTTCTTGTTTCTTTTTATAAGATGATAGGCAAACTGCAGTGTTTCTTTTTTTCCTTTTTGAGCACTTTTTGAGACATTTTGAAAATGACTAAAACAAGTTTGAAGTCTGTGAATTGACTAAAACATGTTTGAAAATGACTAAAACAACGATTGGGGTTTAAAAGCAGGTAGCTGGGATTAGTCTTTTTGTTTGTATAAAGAATGTTACCATAAGTCAATAAACCACTGTATTTTTTATGAGTTTGAATGTTGAACTGTAGAGCTAAGCTGAGATCCCTATTTTACATTCCTAAATTTTACATTCCTAAACCATAAGTCAATAAACCATAAGTCAATAAACAATAAGTCAATAAACAATACACCATAAATTTTACATTCCCCCCTGTTTTTACATTCAAGTTATTAAAAAAGTCTAAATGGCAGCCAAGCCCAATATTACAATTCCATCTGAAACCACAACATCTAAAATCACAAGCAGTACAGAGGAGCATAATCATAACTTTGTTATCAAACCATAAAATTTGATAACATAAAATTTTAACACAGTGTAATCATAAAATTTGTTATCAAACAGGAGCAAAAAACATAAAATTGAGTTTTAACACAGTGTAATCATAAAATTTGTTATCAAACAGGAGCAAAAAACATAAAATTGAGTTTTAAAACATAAAAACTAAAAACATAAAATTTGTATACAACAGTACATCTATACTCATGTATAATATATATATATACAAGAGTACGTACCTACAGTTGTGGGAGTGGGACGTCGACGGCGACGGTGACGGCTGGAGAGGAAGTCGACGGCGACAGCGACGGCGCCGGCTGGAGAGAGTCGACGGCGATGGCTGAAGAGATCGACGGCGACAGCTGAAGAGATCGACGGCGAAGAGGAGTGAGAGGGAAGCGACGGCGACGAGGAGTGAGAGGGAAGCGACGGCAACGACGCGACGAGAGAGAGGCAGGCGACGGCGCGACGAGAGAGAGGCGACGTCGACGGGATTTGGCTTCACAAGTTCAACGCGTCACTGTGAGTCGATGGTGACGGCGGGAGGAGCGAGGAAGGAAGCCGGCGACGGCTGATTTGTGGGACAAGCTCTTCGATCCGTTTTTAAAAATTAAAATCACGAATGTTGAGAAACGATCAGTTTGGGGGAAGAAAGGGGAGATAAATGCGCGTTCAGTTTGGGGGAGAAAGTGGAGGAAGAAGGAGGCTAGGGCAGAGAAAACGCGTAGAATTAATATTAATTAAGAATTTTGAGTTTGGAGAGCGGTTATGAACCGCTTTCCAAGTGTATACTTGGAGAGCGGTTCTAAACTGCTTTCTAAGCTTACTTGCAGAGCGGTTCCCAACCGCTCTCCAAGAATTTCTCTTGGAGAGCGGTTTTGAACCGCTATCTAAGTTTTTTTTTTTTTTTTTTATTAAAACCGCTCTCCAAGTGTCCACTTGGAGAGCTGATTGAGAAAAGAGCTCTCCAAGTGCAGCTCTCCAAGTGGAAATGTGTAGTAGTGAACCATTAATCTGAAAATTTGGAGATGTTAAAGTTGTGGAAATTTGGAGGTGTTAAAGTTGTGGGCAAGTTATATAGGATATAACATTGCTTGGCCAAAGCATCTGGTACGTTTCTTTTGATATTATTTCATTTGTTTTAGTTTAGTTTTTGTTCAATTTCAAGTATCAATAATGGAATTGTTAAGTTAGTGAAGCTTTTCAGCGTTACTAAAGCACCTTTTTGTAGTAGTGTATGGAGATAATGGAATTGTGTCAAAAAGAGAAATCTAAGGGTTTTCGATAAAGATGCATATTCCAAATCTGAAAACTAACAAGAAATAGTAAATGAGAATTTAAATTACCCCATGACGCGTGTGAGATTGCACACTTTTAACACATGGAACTCACGCCTATATCAACCTGTAATAATAAGAGATTTTGTGTGACATCGTATTGTGAATATCATTTCGTGTGACTGTATACTAATTAATATTTGACAAAAACATTTGCGAACCCAAGTGTTCATGTGAATTTTTTTCATCAAGACTGCAGGGTCAATTAATATACATACTGCCCCAGCCATCACTTGGTTCAAATAGTTCTTCTCACTAATGATTCTGTGCAGCCATAATTTACCTGTTAAATGCGATCGCACAACCTAGTAGAAAATGTTGGTCCAAGTGACATTCATGTAACGAATTGAAAATTTTACCTAAGCAAATGAATTGAATTTTCTTTGTTTTTAGGTTAGGGAGGGGTAAAGATGCCAACATTATTCCATTCGAGTCAAACAACTCCGACATAATTAATAAAAAATCGTGAAAATATGATATTGTCAAGAGTGTTTGTGAGAGACGAGCATGCTTTTCCAGCAGGAATCTCTGGGCGTGCATGGTTAGACTTCGGATGCTTCAACACCATCTCGGTAATGTCTTGTTTACCTTTCCCAATACCCACAGCTTCTACAAGGGTGTTCATCCCGACCGATGCCTTTAAACAACATTTTTTCCTCTCTGAAATTAGTAAAGACCTACCAAAGAAACATAAAATCAATTTCAAGATGAAGGCATTGAAACGATAGATTAATCTTGACGGAAATACAATAGATACAGTTACATTAAAATGAAATAGTTTTGTGCAAAAATATATTGTATAATTACCTCCAGTAGAGCACTTTGAAATTCTTCTGAATCAACCGAGACAGTAACTCCTGCTTGAGTTGCACGCATTTTATTTCTTTCGCTGGGAAACTTTGTATTTGTGCTTCGGTCCAAGAAAATAGCAATGCGGAAAAGAATCAACCCCATGGCATGCAACAGTTACAAAAATTCACAAAAGGGTGCTAATGTTCCATGTTTAGAAACCCCATTTAAAATTCTTTCATATATATATATATATATATAGATAATATATAGATCTTAAATTTAAGGACCGGGTCCAATTTGATTTGGCATTCTCTTTAATTATAAATACACAAAAAAACTTGCATGGGACTGATGCGTGCATAACACTTGCTACTATTTTAACACTTTTGAAATATTTTAAACCAAATTAATATTATATTATGTGAATATGACGGTCTCATGCAAAACTTCCCATTGTATATATAAGCAATAATATTAATACCATGCATGAGTGAATTTAATTGGTGAGGTATATATTAGGATCAAATTTGATTTTATTCTTATCCGGTCACGGGTGAAGAATAAGAGGAAAATAATAATAAATTTACTTACTGTGTTTCTAACACATTGTGTTCACATCTTACCTGGTCATTTATTTATTTTTTTTTGGTAATTTTCATTGTTAGTCCTGGTCCAAAATAAATCGGTTAAGTTTTTTTATTAAAAAATTCCTATGTTGGGACTTCCGGCCAATTGACAGATTTTGGTCCTCTTTTTTCCAATTTTGATCATTTAAATATATATATATATATTATAAGAACTGACAAGGAAATTAATAATGACTGTTCGATCAATTGAGAATTCAACTGTGAATGTCTTATCCTCGTATGCTGAAAAATATATATATATTCACATGCTACATCAGTTTAAATATACATCTCCAATTTGGACAAATCATTATCACAATCGTATATGATATACACGAAGTTGGCCTCCACTTTCAACAATATTGTCAGATGAAATGAACTGCTCAATAGGAATATGCGCGTGAGTTGTATACGCGTTTTATCTCATGCGCTGAGAAACTTTGTATTGAAGCTTCAATCCAAGAAAATAGCATACCAAAATTCAGAAAAATACGCTAATGTTCCACGTTTAGAAACCCGCTTTTTGAAGAAGGTGGAGGACCAAGTGGAATTCTTTCAAAGAGATACGGAGTATATGTATAGATCTTAAATTTCTATTGATCTGCTTGCCAAAAACAGAAAGTGTTATTGATGCATAACAATTAACAATTTGATATATCATATATGACCATTCAATTACAATCTACGACTAAAGATGCTTCTTTCTACAACGCCAGTAACAACACTAAGAAGATTTAAATTGCTGAGGCAAAGGGAATGATCCTGATTACAACATATCGTTAGCTATAAATTATAAACTGTTGAATTCCCCCATTAAAAATGCCCTTAAGTAATAATATATAGATAGGATCAAATTCAATTCTAATTTTGCCAGCCCGTAATAATAAATTAGGAGGAAAATAATAATAAATTTTCTTAGCATGTTTTTTCCACGTCATGTTCACTTAATTAGGAAACGTGCATTCGTGAATGCCCATCTTCATTAATTAAATTGCACAAGGCTTCATTAATACAAGATAGGTGACTATAATCGATCCCATATGCACATAAGTTGCACGCAATAAAATTGTGCAACTCACGCGTTGACCAACTTTGTGTCATTTATTATTTTTGCTACCATTTAGATTTGGAAAATTGTATCGTGACCAAAAAATGTATGACTTTCCTTTTGACATGATTCTATTAGCATCAAAATAGGTATGAAATTGTGTCAACATTGACCTTTTGAGGCTTCTTCGACATTGATAATTCCCCACCCGCTTTAGATCGATATCAGTAGAATGTCTGATGTAGCATACACATCAACTATGATGGTAGGAATATAAATTGTGTCGTCTGCTTCATCGTCTTCATGAGAACCATCAAAAATAACCTGTGGAGAAGGAAGCGTTCTCAGTTCCCTAACATTGCCATCTGAGATGTCCCCAGTTGCAGATAGAAATGGCGCTGCTTTGCAGGCTGATCATTCTCCATCTTTTTTGTTAGCTTCATCTTCAAGCTCGTTTAACTCTTGGCAACTTTACTAAAAACATCTGCGATTGAATCAAAAACTTGCATGGGGCTGATGCGTGCATCACACGTGCTACTAGTTTAATACTTTTCCTATATAAATAAAAAGTAATCGTAACAATTTAACATAAGAAAGACTAAATAAATAGTCAAGTTGTTATCCGATTAAACGGAATCCCCAAAACCTTGCATGGGACTGATGCGTGCATCACACGTGCTACTATTTTAATACTTTTGAACTATATTTTAAACCAGAAAATATTATATTTTGTGTATATGACTATCTCATGCAAAACTTCTCATCCTATATATATATATATATATATAATGAATGGGTGGATTTAATTGGTGAGATATATAGATTGGATCAAATTTGATTTTATTCTTATCCAGTCACGGGTGAAGAAAAAGAGGAAAATATATAATAATATTTTTTAAGGTGTTTCTTCCACATCGTGTTCACATAGGGAACGTGCATTCGTGAATGCGCATTTTCATTAATTAAATTGCTCAAGGCTTCAATGTTTTCTTCATTAGGAGTCTGATACTAATCTCCTAACAATTAATTAATGCATGTTTGCATTATTAACTCAATTAACATCTACTTTTTGTATAGTTCTCCAATTAGTCTAATATTACCTAGCATGAGTCTCTTCTCTTCCTTCTCTTCTCCCATTTTCCAGTGTGAGTTGCACGCAATAAAACTGTGCAAGTCACGCGTTGATCGACTTTGTGTCATTTATTATTTTTGCTACTTTTTAGATTTGGAAAATGGTATTGTGGCCAAAAAATGCACGACTATCCTTTTGACATGATTCTATTACCATCAAAATAGGTATGAAATTGTGTCACGAATCTCATTTCTTAAGTCAAATTAATATTATTTATTAAGAACCAACAAGTAAGCCATAAACCCATTCTGCAGGTGAGTTGTAAGCATCAAAATTATGTTATCTCATGTGCTGAGCAAATTTGATCAACCGGGTAAGAGACTTGGTGGGTCGGATTTTGGGCATGGGTATAAATACCCGACTTTCAGTTGTAACTGTTAGTTTGGTAAGTGAATCTAATATGAATTTGTCCCCATTTTTCTTCTTCCCGATTCTCTTTTCTCGCCAACTTCCACATTGTGTTCAGATATATCTTAACTGGTCACAATTGAAGAATAAGTGGAAAAGAATAATAAATTTGTTTACCGTGTTTCTTCCACGTTGTGTTCACATATGGACCGTGCATTCGTGAATGTGCATTTTTTACATGGACTGACTTGAGTGAAGCTATTATCATCAAAATTTGTGTGAATCTGTTTCACAAACTCGGTAAAGTGAGGTCGATCAGCAGCTGCGGCTGAGAGGGTTTGATTCTCTCACATGGACTGACTTGAGTGATAGAAGAGTAGTGAGACATCCTCTTTTCCAATGCGGGGGTAGTAGAGGAATGAATCACTCCGTTCCTCGTTTCTTCGTTATCACCAGCAGTACGTTAATCTCCTACAACGTTTGCTCGTGGGAGCTATATTATCAGCACTGTCATCTGAGAGGCTCGTATCAACTATTGTGAATTTTATAGCGTCAAAACTCTGGTTAGATTTCCTCGGTTGCAGATAGAAATGGCGCTGCTTTGCAGGCTGATCATTCTCCATCTTTGCTTCATCTTTCTTGTTAGCTTCATCTTCAAGATCGATTCACTCCCTGGCAACTTTTTTTTTTTAGAGAATAAATATGCTCCAAGCCTTGGCTCTGATTTCGTAAAAAAAAAAAATCTTCTTTCGGTTCCTCCTTCGCAAATATTTTCCTATTCCTAGCATCCCAAATGTGCCACACTGACATACACCAAATGCATTCCAGAATGTATTTTTTCCTCCTATTTCCTATGATGCCCCCAAACTGATGAAGTCGCGCTGCCGGACTAGACGGAGATGGCGTGCTGTTGTTGAACCATGAATTGTGGAGTCGCCATATCTTTCCTGCCCATGTACAGTCAAAGAAGAGGTGCTGCGTATTCTCTTCAACAGCTCCACAAAGGGCGCATGTCAACTCGTCTCCGTCTCTCAGGATATTCCTTTTTCGTAGCTCGGTCCGTGTGGCCAGTCTTCCTCTAATCACCTTCCAAGCAAGCCCTGAGAATTTTGATGGTGTTGATCTATTCCAGATGATCCGCAGCGCCTCTATCACATTATCTTGTAGAATTTGGGTCTGCGCTGCAATTCCTTGACTCTCGTACGCTGATTTAGGAGTATAAATGCCGTCCTTGGTCAGCTTCCATCTCTAGGTGTCCGAAGTTGATGCCTGCAATTTAATATTCTCAAGCCAACGATGCAGCTGCTCGGCTAAAGTGCGTCTTCAAGGCTGGTTCGTCCGTCCACCTGTCGTGCCAGAAAGAGGAGAGGCTGCCATCTCCCAACATGCGTGTCAGGTTGCCGCTGAACCACTGAAAAGAAGAGGATTCAGAGATGAATAATTCGTAGATCATTTTCCACCAATTAGAGGCAAGGTTCCTGTTCGCCATAGTTGTAGTCGACCCCCCCGAATGGATAGCGTATTTCGAGTCGAGAATTTTAACCCATAGCGAGTTAGGTTCATTCCGTAATCTCCATGCCCACCTGCCAAGTAAAGATATGTTAAATGAATACAAATTTTTTTACACCAAGACCCCCAACAGATTTCGATCTACATATGTCATTCCATGAGACCCATGAAATTTTTGTAGAATTCGCACCACCCCCCACAAGAAATTTCGCTGTAATTTAGTGATCTCACTCAAGACTTTTTTCGGGATATTATAGAAGGACAGATAATAAGTGGGCAACGAGTTAAGAACCGCATTGAGAATATTTAACCTGCCACCAAAAGAAATTTGACGATTTTTCCATGATTTGATTCTATTTTTCACCTTACGAATGACTTCACTCCACGCGTCCGCCTTCTGGTGATTGATGCCAACCTGAATTTCGAGGAAACTAAGAGGTAATGTGCCCATGCGACACCCAAGGAAACCTGCACCTTCCTTTTGGATGTCCGCTGCCACGTTTAGGCCTAAGAGGCTGCATTTTGAGAAATTTATGTGTATGCCTGATAATCTCTCGAAGATAACCAACATATTCTTTAGGGCACCGACATTTTTGGTGGTTGCTTCTCCCACCAGAATTGAATCGTCGGCGTATTGAAGATGCGAGACAAAAATATTTTTTCGCCCCACAACTGCAGCGTCGTACAACCCAGCATATATAGCTCGATTAATTAGGACGTTAAGGCCCTCCGCTGCGATAATGAAGAGTAGTGGGGATAGGGGATCTCCCTGCCTAAGCCCGCGTTCAAGTTTGAACTCGTCGGATGGGCTGCCTTTAACTAGAACCGAGGCTGTGGCTGTTGAGATGCATTCCATAATCCATTTCCGCCATAGCGGTGCAAAGCCCATACTCTTCATCATGCTGCCCAAAAAGGTCCAATCAACTGAATCAAACGCTTTGGCAAAATCAATTTTGAACAACAGCCTCTCAAGTTTTTTTCTTTTTAGCCTCGTCGATGATTTCGTTGAGCACCAAGACCCCATCTAAGATCTGCCTCCCATGAATGAAACCTGACTGCGAAATTGAGATTACCGAGTCGATGACTCTAGCCAATCTTCTTGCTAAAACTTTTGCTATAATCTTATAATAGCAATTGATCATAGAGATGGGTTTGAAATCCCATATGCTGGATGCATTCTGCTTCTTAGGGATAAGAGATATGAACAATGGATTAAAACCTTTGACGAATCTCCCATTCAAATGAAATTCATCGAATAGTTTTTTGAAATCATCCTTTAGTGAATCCCAATTTTCTTTGATAAAGGCGGTAGTGAACCCATCCGACCCTGGGGATTTTGACGAATCACAGCTCCATACTGCCTCTCTAATTTCTGCTGTTGTAAACTTTCCAGTGAGCATTCGATTGTCCTCCATACTAACTGTGTGAATGGCGAAGTCGCGGGGAATGATGGGTTGGGTGATTGGTGGGGCTTTGAAGGTATTTTTGAAGTGTTCTGCAATGGCTGCCTTGATGTCAATTGGACTGGAAAGCCAAATTCCATCAAAATAGGGCATGCCCCTTTCGCTACTTTAAAACAATTGAATAGACTAGGAGCTATTTCTGTTACTTCTGTTTTACCAAATCATGTTGTTTGCTCTTCTTGTTAGTTGGCCAAGACCAAGCGTTTGACATTTAACATTAATGAGAAACGTGCTTTAAGTGTTCTTGATTTGGTGCATTGTGACTTATGGGGTCCTGCCCTGTCTCTACTTCAGAAGGGTATCGATATTATGTTGTATTTATTTATGATTTCTCTCGTTTCCCTTGGATTTATCCCTTACGAGCAAAGAGTGACTTTTTTGTGTGTTGGAAAGCTTTCATAAGTTCGTATGCAATCAGTTCTCTTCTTCTATGAAGGTCTTTCAGAGTAACGGAGGAACAAAGTTTGTTAATTCTTAGGTATTTGGCTTCGTGCGCGAGCACATGAGATTCTTCATCGCCTATCATATTCGTACACCCCTCAGCAAAATGGAAGGGTCGAGCGCAAGCATCGACACATCACAGAGACATGTTTATCTATTATGTTCCATGCCTACCTTCCTGCTCGCTTTTGGTTTGATGCATTTGCCGCAACAGCATATGTCATCAATCATCTGCCATCTACTATCTTGGGTGGCTCCTCGCCCTTTGAAGCACTCTTCTCCTCCTCGCCAAACTATGCGAACTTCAAGCCTCTGGGATGTTGGGTGTATCCCTTCCTTCGTGACTATGCACCGCACAAACTTGCTCCTCGCAGTCAGCCTTGTGTCTTCTTGGGTTACAGCAGTGTGCATAAAGATTTTTGTTACCTTGATCGCGCTTCGAACAAGGTGTTCATTACTCGCCATGCAAAGTTTAACGAACAATGTTTTCCTTTCTGGGCTTCTGCTCGCTCATCCTCGCCCAACTTATTGGATGTATCTGTTTTTCTAGAGCAAGTGGTCTCCACCGAATCTGCTCATCCTACCGACCACATTGGCTTTAGACTCGCTCGATGTATCCTTCAAAACCCGCTCTGGTTCTTGATGAGGTTGTTCTAGTGGTCGAACCTCTTCCTCCTACTCGTCCCTTGCCTCCTCGGCCTCCGCCGACCTCTCACCCCATGATCACTCGAGGTAAGGCGGGCATCTTCAAGCCCAAGTATCCAGTCCATACGGCCTCCTCGGCACTGGTCTCTGCTCTTCCATTCTCCTCTTAACCTCGAGGGTTCAAGTTGGCTGCTAAGTCACCTCTTTGGCTAACTGCTATGCAAGAAGAAACAGATGCACTTCGCAACAATAACACTTGGGACTTAGTTCCGCGATCGTCTGGTGCTAACATTGTCGGGTCAAAATGGGTATTTCGGATAAAGTACCACTCAGATGATTCTGTCGAGCGCCACAGGGCCCGTCGATCTGGTCGCCCAGGGCTTCACTCAGGTTTCAGGCGATGATTTCTCCCATACTTTTCAGCCCAGTGGTCAAGACTGTAACTGTTCGCGTGATCCTTGCCATTGCAGTCCAGTCGAATTGGTCTCTCCATCATCTCAACGTAAAAAATTCCTTCCTCAATAGTGTTTTGGACAAGCCCGTCTTTATAGCTCAACCTCCTGGCTACATAGATGCTCGCTTCACATATCATGTTTGTCGCCTGAAGAAAGCCTTTTATGGTCTACGACAGGCATCTTTGGCCTGGTTTCAGCGGTTTAGTACCTTTTTGTTCGAACTTGACTTTGTTGCATGCAAGTCGGATTCCTCACTGTTCTACCTGTACAACGGGAAATCTTTCATCTTCTTACTCCTCTATGTCGATGATATCATTGTTACAGGAAATGATCTTTCTCTCCTTGCTCGCTTTATCTCCCAGGCACACAAGGAGTTTGCTTTGAAGGATTTGGGGCGCCTTAATTACTTTTTAGGTCTTGAGATCTCGTACACTGTTGATGGTCTCTTTATTGGTCAATCGAAATATGCTTGGGACATCCTTGATCGAGCATCACTAACTGACTCCCGACCAATTGCTACCCCTATGGCCGCAGGCGAGTCTCTAACGCGCACTAGCGATCCATTTCCAGATTCGACTCTTTATCCATTGCTTGCTGGTGCTCTCCAATACTTGACGATCACGCGACCTAAATTGTCATTTGCGGTCAATCATGTTAGCCAATTTCTTCAGGCTACTCTAAGGGTTCCATGACATTAACTGCTAAATAGGAATATGATCATTGCAATATTCATACTGATTTAAAGACACCTGTCAGAAAATAAAATAGTATAAGTTAAAAATATTATCGGCAAAAAAAAAAAAAATTCGCACATGCGCGTAAGTTGCACATGATTTATCTCAATGCGCTGAGAAAATTTGTATTGATGATTCGATCCAATGAAATAGCAATGTGGAAAAGAATCTAGACTTGGCAAATCATAGTAATTGGGTTTTTTTTTTTAGGGTTTTGGTACCTAATCAAAATTAAATTTTCTTTATTAAAACAAAGCATATCTCAACAGTAATATCAATCGTCGAAATCGATCATCAATTAGGGCCCCAAGTAACTGCAAAATCAATCCTCCTTATTAATAGGAGTTAGTTAAGAGAGTTCAAATTGTAGTGACTATTGAACCATTCAATTAGCCACCCGCCCGTCCGGCCGTGCCGCGCCGCGCCGGGTCCGTGGGCCTGGGCCTTGACCTTGGATCTTGGCAATTGGACTTTGGGTGGACTTTGGGCTTGGGGCCCATCTATATTTTTAGAGCTCTAAAGTTTTGGGTATTGACAAGATAAGAGAATCATCTTTTATTTACTTTTTTTTTCTACAACAATTTACATATGTGTTTTTAGAAAACGGAATAATACGAAGACATTTATGTGATTGGATAAGGGAAATTATATTTAATTTACATATTTTTAAAAAATGAAGGTATAAGACAAATAAGAAGTCATTTACTATTTGTAACGAATTTTTTTGGTATTTGTAACGAAATTACTTATTGTTATTTAAAATATGACGTTTTGTAGCGAAAATAAAATTTAGTTACAAATATGTCAACTTTTTGTAACCATTTACTCAAGAAATACTTGTAGATATACCGATACAACCTTCAAAACAGAAAAAAAATAAATTAAAAAATGCCAAAAAGAAAAAAAAAACAGGATCCCACAATTTTTTTTTACTAACAAGCCACAACAAAAAAAACTCACATCTTTCGAGCTTCATTGTCGAACTCCATCTTGGAAACAAAAACAGAAATAATATAAGAAAGAGAGGAAGAAAGCAAGAGAGAGAGAGAGAGAGATCGAGGGAGCGCGCTAGCGGTGCTTAAATTTCAATAAGCTAGGCATCTTGTGTTTTGATTTCCCATATATAGGTATGGAAGCTATTGTACGGCGCGAGAAGGGAGAGGGAGGGAGGCGACGGCGACTGTTGATTTGGGGGAGAAGGTTGAAAACGCGGCGTTAATGGTGATTTGGGGGAGAAGGTTGAAACAAGCTTCGAATATTGTTTGGGGGAGAAAACGCGTAGAAATAAATTGACTTAGGGGATTTAGGGCTTTTGACCAAGAAATTGATCTTGGAGAGCGGTTCTAAACCGCCCTATAACCATCCTTGCAAAGCGGTTCTCAACCGCTCTCCAAGAGTTTCTCTTGGAGAGCGGTTTTGAACCGCTTTCTATGTTAATTTTTTTTTTTTTTTTATAAAACCGCTCTCCAAGAGTTTCTCTTGGAGAGCGGTTTTGAACCGCTTTCTATGTTAATTTTTTTTTTTTTTATAAAACCGCTCTCCAAGTGTTTACTTGGAGAGCTGTTTGAAAAAAGAGCTCTCCAAGTGCAGCTCTCCAAGCTAAAATGTGTAGTAGTGATAATACTTAATTTAAATTTAATTTGGCATTCATTTATACATACACAAAAAATGGCATGGACTGATGTGTGCATCACGCGTGCTACTTTTTTAATACTTTTGAACTACATTTTAAACTGAATTTTTTTTATATTTAGTGTATACGATGGTCTCACGCAAAATTCAAGTTGTATATATAAGCAATATTAATACCATGCATGAATGGGTGGATTTAATTGATCAAATTTGGTTTTATTTATTCTTATCCGGTTACTGGTGAAGAAAAGGAGAAAAATAATGGAGTAATAAATTTGCTTAGCGCGCGTGTTTCTTCCACGTTGTGTTCACATAGCGAACATGCATTCGTGAATGCACATTTTCATTAATTAAATTGCACAAGGCTTCAATGTTTTCTCACCAGGAGTCTGATACTGATCACCCAACAATATATTAATGCATTTGTGCATTATTAACTCGGTTAACATCCACTTTTTGTATAGTTCTCCAATTTGTCTAATATTACCTAGCACGAGTCTCTTCTCTTCTCTCCCCTCTCCTCTCCCGTTTTCCAGTGTGGGGGTAGTCGAGGAATGAATCACTCTGTTTCTCGTTTCTTCACTGCCATCAACAGTTAATACCTTACAGTGATTGCTAATGGGAACTATATTATCAACACTACATTGCTTCTGCTTTCGAATCAAGGTCTTTGTGACCTTTTGAGGCTTCTTCGACACTAATGATTCCCAACCACCTTTAGTCTAATATTACCTAGCATGCGTCTCTTCTCTTCCCTCTCTTCTCCTGTCAGTTTAGATTCGCCTTCCTCACCAAGAAAATAGCATGCCAAAATATGATATTATTCTTGTGATATTATTCTTAACCAGCCACGTGCGAAGAATACATCTTTATTGATTTTAAAGAGCAAAAATACATACCTTGTTTTGTTGTTTGCTTCTGGTGGATCATGAGAATTGTCAAGAGTGTTTGTGGTGGCACTACTAGATGCACCTCTTTCAGCTTCTTCAAGGAGGGGACGTTTGATGAATCAAGAACCAGTAGGGGGAGCTATGGGGAGTTCCAGGGTAATGTTTTACTGAAGAATTATTTCAGTAATCATACTCTGGCTGCTAGCTGAACATCTGTGTAACTTGCATGTTATAATTTTTCAGCTATCATATGGAGCATTTCAATAACTGGCAGCAGAACCCTGCATTTAACGGAGTATGTCCACTTTATACCCGCAATAGTTTGTGTATGATCATATGTATAGAAAATTAATTTGGCATTCACTTTAATTATAAATACACATCTTTACGAGTAAGTACATATATAAATAGGCATACTTACGAAACAAATACAAATAATCATAACAATTTAACATAATAAAGACTAAATAGTCAAGTTTTTATTATCCGATTAAACGGAATCCCCAAAGAACACCAAACACATGTTTCACATGATCAGAATTCCTAACAACAATTTATCAATTCTAAATGCTAATAAAGTCTACTGACTATTGTCTACATATTTACAAACTGGGGGATATTTTTGTTATGTATCGTAAACGAGAGGAATGTTGTGAGGCAGTCGAGGGGAATATTACTGATGAGGGAAATATTAGTAAATATCAGTTAGTTAGTTTGACTTGATAGCAGTGAGTTGCACGCGTCACTTATCTCAATGCGCTGATCAGAAACTTTGTATTGATGCTTCGATCTAATAAAATAGCAATGTGGAAAAGAATCAACCCCATGGCATGCAAATTAAAGTTACCTAAATTCACAAAAGTATGTATGTATATATATATGCATACAATGTACTAATAGATTTTAGATTTAAGGGGTCGGATTTGAATTTAATTTGGTATTCACTTTAATTATAATTAATACACAAAAATTTGCATGGGACTAACGCGTGCATCACACGTGCTACTATTTTAATACTTTTGTATATATTATAAACCCAAAAATTGATAAGAGTGTTGAGGGGTAATTTTGTAAACTTTTATATATAAAGTAAATAAAGTAGGTGGATTGAGTGTGTGGTGGGTCCCAAAAGCAATGGCATAAAGGGTAAATATGTGTATATTGTGAGGGTGAGGATTGTGATGATTATTTCTATTTTGGGGTATGCAAACTTTTCGGGGACAAACAAAAAAGGAAAGTATGAAAACTTTTTAGGGACGGAGGGAATATATTTTAAACCAAAGCAGCATTTTATAATGAATTTTGGTATGCTGTTTAGTAGAGGTTCAAATCAGAATTGCAGCCGTCCTATAACAATAACTGCACCACAAAATAATGGTGAAATGACGACGGGGAAGGCAACGGATCTGTCCTCACTAATGATGAAGGCAACGGCAAAGGGCAATAATCCGTTGCCTTTTCGCAACGGGGCCTACGGCCGTCGCCTTTTTATTAACATTTAAAAAATGCGAACCTGGGTTTCGAACCCAGGTATCGAGGCCACCAACACCCACCCCCACCGCTGGGTTTCGAACCCAGGTATCGAGGCCACCAACACCCACCCCCACCGCTGGGCCACCCATTTTTCGCGAATTTTGCTGTCTGCGGGGTTCGAACTCGGGACCTCTCGGTCTCGAAGGCTTTTGGGCGCCCCCTGTGTGCCGTTTAGGCTAGGAGCTTTAGTCGACATGTTGTGAATGCAATTAATATATATTCAATTTAATTTTAGTTTTTAATTCTTTAATTCAATTCATTCTAAGTTTAATGGTTGCTTATTAAATTATCAAAGTATATCATATTTATTTCTAAATGAGAATTAACTAAATTATATGTTTCAAATTAAATAATTTAATTAAGGTATCAATTCACACTATTTAAATTTATTCTAATCTTCAATTTACAACATTTAAATTCATTCTAATTTTCAATTCACAACATTATAATTACATACAACATTGAGTATAATTATTTTCACTTATACATTTAAATTTTTTCTAATCACATCATTTAAATTCATTCTAATTTTCAATTCACAACATTATAATTACATACAACATTGAGTATAATTATTTTCACTTATACATTTAAATTTATTCTAATCACATCATTTAATTTCATTCTAATTTTCAATGCACAACATTATAATTACATACAGCATTGAGTATAATTATTTTCACTTATACATTTAAATTTATTCTAATCACATCATTTAAATTCATTCTAATTTTCAATTCACAACATTAAATATAATTATTTTCACTTATCCATTTAAAAATATCAATTCACTTATCCATTTAATTAAAATAACATCACACACAACATTAAAATAAAAATTAATCTTCAACGTCAATGTAATATAATAACATCACACATAACAAAGTAATATAAAAATGTATCACTCCTCATCACCACCATCATCCTCAGTATCATCCTGATCCTCAACTTGGCTACGATCATGAACGTTGTGCGACGCCCCCGACGGCCTCGGCGCCCCACCCATCCCACCCACCTGACCCATCCCACCCATCTGACCCACCTGATCCATCCCACCCATCTGACCCACCTGACCCATCTGACCCATCATCGCTGCCAACTGATCATGAAAATACTTGAGTAAGCGCTCCTCCGTCTTCTGCATTTATAGGAGTAAGCGATGCTCTCTCTCCTCATTGATTCTACATTCTTCGGCAAGAGCATGGTCAATGTCGGCCTGGGTTAATCGTCCATAAGCCGTACCACGTGACGTCTCGCCAGGACCGGAGGAGACCCGTCTGTTCTTGCCTACTTGTCCAAGGCCCCTAACACGTCCATGAGACCTACCGACCTTCTTCACGAACAAATCAGACATGTCGGGTATAGGTGGGCCCTGGGAACCATCCTCTGAAGTAGGTTCATCTGACGGTTCTCCTGATTGATTGGTCAACTCCTCTTGTATCTGGTCCTATACGTGCACATTTAAAAGTGGGTTAATACATTTTCAAGTACAATTAAATATATATTTGTTATATAATGTAATGTATATATATATATATGTACACACTTACAAGTATATCACCCATATAACCGTAGCTGTATGTGTCGTTTTCGTAACGGTGGTAATATTCAACTATCTCCCAGTCGTGGGCAGGGCGTCCCATCTTCTCCTCCTGTATTTTGAATTGAAGACATATACATATAAATAAAATAAATAATTAACTAAAATTAATTATAATTGACCACAAATACTTACAATGCGTTGTGCGACCTCTGCTGCTCCACGAGCTCCGCCTTTATGAGTACCACAGCCAGTACCCGGACCTCCAGGCTCGGATAAGCGGTTCTTACGAGCTTGCTCGCTCTTCTTAATTGTTGCAGGATCGCTCCAGTGACGAACTAAGTCGTTCCAAACATTGACATCCCACCTCGGCCTCTTCTTTTCCTTCACCCACGCTTTCTTGACTCTTGATAACATGTCAATGTACCGACTTGCTGCTCTTTGAAGAAAGAGCCTGTACACCTCTTCAGTAGATGTGACTTCAGGGTCCCACCTGACCTTGGTCTGTAAAAAAGAATTAATTAATGAATTAATATAAAAAAATAACAAAATGTTAATGTAAAGTGATTTTATACCTGGAATGTCTCCCACCACCGCTGTATCGTGCCGGGTGATACCTTGGCAAAAGCGTGTGCACCAAGCTCCATATTCCTGTACATAATCGATCTGATCGTCCTCGAAATCAAATTTGAAGGCATCAACCTGTTACACGTATTTTATAATAATAATAAAAATTATTAATAAACATGTTATACAAACGTCTAATGAAAATTAAATATAATATACTTACGTATCAAGGTAGATCCACAGTAAAATGCGACTCTCGGGTGCATCAGTCGACATGCTGGCCTGTGTCCCGACAGACGGAGGTCTAGTTGGCGAATGTATCGGTGGAGGGGATGGTTCCTGTGCATGTGGAACCATATGAGGCACCTGAGTGTACTAGGAATTGGGGTTCATTCCGGGCATCTGGGGCAACTGTAGTATCTGGGTCATATCGGGCATATATTAAAACCTTGTGGTATGGGCACAGTCGGTGTCTCATCCACTGGCTCTCCTCTACCTCTACTTCTACCTCTACCTCGCCCCCGTCCAGAAGAACCCTATCCAATAGAACCCTGACCAGAGCCCTGTCCAGAACCATATCTACGACCACTCATCTGTCAAAATGAACATTAAAACATTATTAACGTTGAACATTGTAACAATTAAAAAACATTATATATGAACATCACTGTAAGGATTAACACTAGAATATAAACAAGGAATATAATTAAGGAATTAATATTTAGATAACATTGTCTAACAATTAATTAACAACATCATTCATAATTCATCTTCATCTTCATCTTCAGCTTCATCTTCGTCGTCTTCTCCGTCTTCTTCTCCATCTTCTTCTTCATCTTCTTCATATTCTGCCACTTCCATCATTGTACCGGTGTCATCAGTTAACATGACAGGATCATCATCTACTTGCACAATCATTTGAGTCTCTATGTTATCCTCTTGCCACGCGGGAACTTCATTTTCAGTAGTATCTTTTGCATCCACCAAGTATCTCGGTTTGACTTTGCAGACAAATATCCAATCAGTACGGGGTCCAGGGTATGGACAATAGTAGACTTGTGTGGCTTGACTTGCTAGTACGAATGGATCGTACCCGCCGTAAGATCGCCTCTGATTAAGCTCCACGAGCTTGTAGTTAGGATGAACTTTTGTCCCATTGTTTGAGGGATCAAACCACTGACACTTGAACAAAACCACTTTCTTCTCGTGGTACCCCTGATAGTCCAATTTGACTACTTCCTCGAGTTTCCCATAAAAATCTTCCTCATTCGCATCATAGTTTTTTCCCTTGATACAAACCCCATTGTTTGATGTTTCTCTAGATGCACCACAAGCCATAGTGTGGAATTTGTACCCGTTCACGTAATACCCTGAGTACGTAAGAACTTGACCAGACGGATCGGCCGAAAGATCGTATAAAAACCTGTTCTCGATGCGATTTATCTTCACCTATATATATATAAGCCACGACGATGTGAGAATTTCTATAACTTAACACTTTACACAAGTCGTTATTTTAAGATAACTTACAATTTCTTCAAACCACGACGCAAATCCATCTTGTAGCCTTGAATCTGATTCAGCGGCCGAGAGATTTGGTTGACGAACTTGAAGTTGTTGCATGAATAGCCTACGTACGATCGATATAATATTAATAAGACATGTCAACACTAAGTATTTGATTGACAAATATTTTGGTCAGATTGACTTACTGAACATATGGCTGCACCTCATCACAATTCAACAACACGTACGTATGAGCAATTTTTTTCTCCTCGTCTAAAATCCATCTTTTCTTAGGCTTTCCTAATCGTTTTCCAGGCGCCTTAAATATTGAAAAAGTGCCATCGACATACTCGTGTACTTCGTCCCGACCATCGTAATTACGAGGTACATTGTGTATCCTTGTCGTAACATGGTCCTCGAAATAGTGAGAACAAAACATTGACGCCTCTTTAGTTAAATATGTGATGCAGCCTAAAAATGTCATTCGATAAGAAGACGACACGTGTATAGAGGATAAGATAAAAGAGGAGATACGGGATTAAGGAATACTCTCTGGATAAAGAATCTCTTCCGGAGGGACCTTCACCTGGGGAGAGATATTAGGAAGACCTAGTTTGGATAAGAACTAGTAGTCTGAAGATCTCGGAGGAGCCCCGTACGAAACGGCCTGGGACTGGATAAAGGAAGACTCATTCTTCCTTTATCCCAGCGGGCGAAGTCCACTAGGGGGAGTGGTTCCGGTTCTCCAGGAAGTAAGAGAGTGGAAGACTTTGTCAACACAGTAGGGCTGAGTCCAAAGTGCAGCTCCGAAATGGAAGGAAACCCTAACTTCCTCTTAGTAGGGGACTTTCTATAAATAGGTAAACCGAGGTACATTTTCAGGTTACGACCTCTAACTTTACTTGATTTACTACGCTGCTTCCGAATAATATCTCAATTTTCTGTGAGAACTCCATTGATGATACAAGGACTCCTTAGTCCTTGCCATATACTAAATCACCGAGACTGACTTGAGCGTCGGAGTGTCCGCGCCGGAGTCCCCTCCGGTGTGTCTTTTGCAGGTTCTTCGAGGATCATTCCACCGGAAGCAGTGTACCCGAAGCATTCATAGGCGTTCGGGAATTCAGGTATCCAACCCTAAGGATATCTAATCTACTCGTGCAATTTTTGGCACAACAACTAGCGCCGTCTGTGGGAAAGAATTGAGAGATCTTCTCACGAATTTCTATTTGTCCGAGCAATGGGCGGAGGAAATAACACAATTACACCTACTTTGGGGAAGAAAACCCCTCCAAGGGAAAATCCCCCTTTACCGACTGATCCCACACTAAAAGGAGGCCGAGGGAAGGATTCAATGCATGCCCCGTCCGGATCAAATCCACCACTGACGCCAACTCTAAACTTGGGCGACGAGAATCATCCCTTGTCAATCGGAGAGGGGGTAACGGCGATTGGGGAAGCCACAGTGATTCGAACTTCAAATCCCCAGCCGGGATACACTCTAAACTCGGGACCATGCCTAGTCTCTCCAGATCAATTGAATGCCCTTATCAAGCAGGCTGTAGAAAGAGCCTTCGCGGCTCACGAAAGTCAAATCCCTAGAACTACACCGACGAATGTGGAGAAACCCACTCCGAGACTCCAGGAGGAGGCGCAAGGGGCTTCCCAAGCGCTATCCAAGGGGGAGGGAATGCGGGCAGAAGGAGATGAGAAAACGCCTTCCCGAGTAGAAAGAAGCATCCCCCCTCGGAACACAAGGAGGAATGCAGACCTGACGTCCCGAGAGATGGAGCTCCTCGAAGTAGAAGAGAGTACAGATGATATATACCCGGGTCCAGTTAGCGACCAATTACAGGCCCTACAGAAGGAAATGAGGGATATGAGAAAGCAGATGACCAGCCGAGCAAGCAGATCTGCTTATGTTTCTGGATGTCAGTTCTCTCCTAACATATTACAGGACGAACTACCGTTCAACTTCAAGCCCCTCAATTTCGAGTATGATGGTACGGCAGATCCGTATGAACACCCAATAAGATTCGAGAACGCTGCGCTATTACACCGGTATGGAGAAGGAATCAAGTGTAGGGTGTTTTTGACTACCTTGGCGAAAGCAGCACAGCAATGGTTCACCCAACTGGAACCCAATACTATTCGATCCTGGGAGGAATTCAGCGAGTTATTTCTCCATCAATTTGCCAGTGCCCGAAGACAGCCGCGGGCCACTTTAACCCTCTTCAATCTAAGGCAAGGGGAGAACGAGAGTTTGAAAGATTTTGTTCAGAGGTTCAATCAAGCGGCCCTGGAGGTCCCTACAGCCTCCCCGGAGGTGAAGATTAATGCTCTTACTAATGGATTGCGTGATGGAGACTTCTTCTCCTCCTTGGCTAAAAAGTCAGTCAAGAATTTTGATGAGTTATTACACAGAGCAGAGAAATACCTCACCCTGGAGGAGGTTCGTAAAGTCAAGAGACTGGAAGCTAGACCACAAGATCGAGAGAAAAGAAGAGAGGGCCCCTCCAAACGTTCTAGCCCAGGGGTCCCTCGAACCCCCGGTCCAACAAGAGACAACAATCCATTTGGAGGTTCCCGGTCCGGCCCTCGCGGAAGGTTTGAGAAGTACACACCCTTGAGAATAGAACCTGCCGAAGTACTGGAGGTAGCTGGAGACCATCCCGACTTGAAATTCCCTTATTCCAGGAATCGGGGTCCTCAGAAGCCCAAGTCCGATCGATTTTGCAGATTCCACAATGAGTATGGACATGACACAAACCAATGTTATCACTTGAAAGACGAGATTGAAAGGATGATCCAAGCGGGGCATCAGAAAGAATTTATATTTAGAGACAGGCAAGGCCCCACTACAACAAAATACATTTCTTGTAACGAATTTATTTGTAACCAACGTATAAATGGTTACAAAAAGTTGACTTATTTGTAACTAAATTCTATTTTCGTTACAAAAAGTCATATTTTAAATAACAATAAGTAATTTCGTTACAAATACCAAAAAAATAGTTACAAATAGTAAATGACTTCTTATTTATTTTATTCATTCATTTTTTTAAAAACATACGTAAATTAAATATAATTTCCCTTATCCAATCACATAAATGTCTTCTTATTTAATTTTATTCAGTTTTCTAAAAAAATATATGTAAATTGTTGTAAAAAAAAATATGTAAATTATAGATGATTCTCTTATCTTGTCACACCGACTAAATGACTTCTTATATTTTTATTAAATTAGTATTGCAATTTACTATATACTATTGATAAGGATAAGAGATCGAGCCGCACAAGTTTCCATCTTATTTACTACTCCCTCCGTTTCGGAATTACTTGCATGGCTTGACCGACACAATTTTTAAGAAAAGTGAATTTAGTGGTTGATGATTTAAGATAAAGGAGGGGTATTTTAGGTAATTTGGTGATGTGTAAAGTAAATATGATGAGGTGTAAAGTAAAATGTATATAAAAAGAGGGTGACAGTTTTAAAAATAAAATGATGTTGAAAGGGTATTAATTTTGTGGGGTATTTCCATATTAAGAGTGTGCAAGTAATCTTGTGACGTCCAAATAAAAAAAGTGTGCAAGTAATCACGGACGGAGGGAGTATCAATTTATTTTTTAAATTATACCACTAATTAATTTCCCTTATTTTTAAAGCTTATGATATATATATATATATATATATATATATATTAATCTCCAATCAAAGCCCTATCTAAGTAAAGCTTCGTCTGTTATTTTTCCGACCCCAGGCGAGTTGACTCGACCCATTCCCCAGTCTCCCGCACTGCTCAAGGTTGTGTGCGACTCCATATGAGGACCTCCTTCTCTTCTGCCCACTCTCCGTTCACATGGTTCTCAAAGCAGAGGAGGAAGGGTGGGCAGCAGGTACCACGAGCCCTCTGTCCCACACATCTATCCAGAAGCAAGTGTAGTTCACCGGTTCCACCGAATGCTCCTATCACTCGGCAAAGATAGTGTGAGTGTGCAGTTATGCTTCGGATGCTTCGCCATAGAATAGATCGACCCAGTTCCCGTTCTTTTCCGTGCACTCGCTTTATATCTCCGACACACAAGGAAGGACGCGGTGGGAAGGAAGCAGCCCTAGCCTCTGTCCGGCCGATCATTTCGCTGGCATCTCGCATTCACGACTGCCGCTCGGGGATGTAGTTGTAGATAGGTATATATATATATATATATCATAAGCTTTAAAAATAAGGGAAATTAAATATATATATATATTATACCACCAGTTACCCTTGTTTCTTTAATATTTTAGACTTACTGTATCGTGTATATTTTTTAATTATTAATTTGAAGTTAAAGTTAAGAATATAATTTATTCAATTATTTGACTTATAATATATTTTTGAGCCGAATATATAAATTAGATTAAAAAATGTGATTTAGCTAAATTTTTTTTTTTTTTTTCAGAAACCTGATCTAGAGAGAGATAAGAATTCCAGCGTTGTGTATGGAGGGAACCTAATATCCCTAATCATACGCTAAACTCCCCGCGCCCCTAAAACCTAAATTCCTTAATTCACAATACCTAAATTTCTAATTCCACGCTGAGAATTACTGCTGATCGATTTTGCAATTACTTTGGGGGCTCTGGACGATGATCGATTTCGCGGTTACTTGGGGGCTCTGGTCGATGATCGATTTCGGAGTTACTTGGGGTTATAATCGATGATTGATTTTGCAGTTACTTGGGGTCCTAATTGATGATCGATTTCGTAATTCCTAGTATTTTTTTTGTCGACGCCCCCATCCTCTTTCGGCGGCCCCACCTTCCGTCGGCCCCCTGTTGCAAAGCCCTCACCAAAAAACCTTGATTCCTAATTCCACAACCGATTCAGCTCTGTTACCATTCCATGACCCATGTTGTTCCGAAGTTACGCTAATTTGCACCATCACATCTGATGAAAATTAAATTCGCAGGTAACTTCTCTCTATTCATCTCAATTACGTAGACTCGTTGTTTTTTTTTGAACAATTGTTGCCAATCAAGCCTTATGAACACCTCTTTCTCTCGTTGCATTCACGCTACTTGACCAAACAAAGGCTGATTATTTTTTTAATTCTTAATTTCTGAAGCCCTAATTGAAAATGCCTTAGTTGAATACCGTAATGGAATTTCAAAATATTTTTATGAAATTAATGTATTTACTTCTTTGACAATTTTCCTTCTCACTTCATCATCTGGTAAAATCTAGATTTTATTTCCTATATATTCAGATGCTACGATTGTTAGCATTTTGTGAGTTTTTCTAAAATTTTTAGAATATACTAATGGATTTTATTGTGGTGTTTAGGTTAAATTTGATGGAATTGTTAGTCACAAAGTTATTAAGTAATTTGGGCTCAAGCTTCCCTTAGTTCAAATCAGGGGGAAATCCACTCTAATTTAGGTAAAGTAATTTAGGTGACTTTACATGTACAATCTATTCAATTCTTTAGTTCAAATGCAACCTTATGGATTTTATCGTATAAAAATTGTACTTATGATCCCTTTCCATACTGTGTAATCCTATAATGGTTTCACTGCTTATTTCCTTACAGAGAGCTCAAGTTTAAACAATGAAATGCTATCACAAGTTTTTTGTCATTCAAGAATTAGGTATGTTTTTTAACATTTGGTATTTTTGTTTCCCTATCTCTTTTTTTTCCTGATTGACTGAAATTGTTCTTCTTTTTATATAATTCAATGGTGTTTTACATATAGAAGGTCTTTTGATTTAAGCAATATATATTTGAGATACATCCAAAAGAAACTGATATGATGTAATAGCATTTGAATACCTATTCTTGTAATATTTGTGTTGTTATTCTGTTTGATGATTGGCTCGAATGATTGATAGAGGAGGACAAAGTAGATGATCTTTACAAGGTAAAAGAAATATTGTTAGTGGCTAAAAAAGGAAAGGATAAAAAGTCTTACATTTATAGGGAGGAACTTGGATGAAACTTCTCCAAGGAAAAAAAAACTTCTCTAAGGATGATTTAAAGGCTGCTTAGCATGACATCTTATGCGAATTAGATATTTATTTCTTCTTGTGCTGCTGAAGGAGCTGTTATTTGTTTTTTTGTGCTAACCACGAGAATTTAATATTTATTTCATCTTGTTTCGTTGATCAATTTTGAATCATGCAGTGATTAAGTCAAAGTGAGGAAAGTTTTGAAGATGGGGATCTTGCCTGATGGTTCTGGCCACTTCTTCAATCTAAATAATCCCTCATTACTAGTGAGCATTTCTTTTATAAGAGCTCTGAATACATTATGTGATATCATTTTGATATTTGAATTATAACTAATAGGTACTCGAAACAAGCTCTCAAATTTGGCCGAGAGTATGTATATACCCATCACAAACGTAGAGTTACTGTTTTTACATTTTTTAATACAAGTTGCAGCTCTATCAATTATCTTAAACGAATGTGAATTTTTCTGCAGTATTTCTCTTGTTATTGATGGAAAAGGAATACAAGCTGACATGGTTTTCTATTTTACTAATTCAGTTCTTCAGATAGTAGAATTGTCTTGCATGCAATTCATTGTTCAAGACAATGATCTTGATATGTCCTTCTCTATTATTATTTAGAAATTGAAAGAAGGTGTATATTGTGTATTGGTCAAGGTAAACATAATTTCAGTCTCTGTACTGCAATCATTAATCCTCAACAGATTATTTGTTAAAAAAATACTTAGTTTTTATTGATCAGGCTTCCCAAGAACAATCCTGGATGCATGAAGCATATTTGCTGTTTTTTGTCCATTTGAATGGAACATTATTGGACAACACCACGGCTATGAGGGAGAGATTTATTCCACTTCGACGGTTCTTTTTATACTTCGCCAGGTAAATGTGAAAAAAAAAGATTACTGATTTTGTTCTGTCTTTTTTCTGAATGTTGGGTTCGTGGGAGGGCATCTTCTAATGTTAATTCTCATTTATCTATCTCAAATCAAATTAATTGATATTCCTCCATTCCGTCCCTGCACCGCCCAAACACACTCGTGCTAGACATTCCAATAACAGACAACTTGTGATCTTAAACGTCTTTGAAATATTTGGAAGTGAAATTTTTAAATGATTTCTTATGCAGTTGCATATATGTGTATTCTACATCTGTGTGAAAGGATGAGAACAATTTAAATGTTTCTTATGGAGTGTGACATATTAGTTCTTTCTAGTACTAATGGTTTAGCGGTAGTTGCTTGATGAGTAAATAGTTCACCATAATGTGATTGTTTGTTGTTAACTTGTTACTGCTTTGTTGTGGTTTTAGCCGAAGGTGTTGGTGATGTTTGAGATGGTTGATATTTGCTGCTTCTTGTTGTAGAGCTAGGTATACTGATCATGAGTATATCAATAGATGTGTTATTTATTTCTTTGTTGAGGGCCTTGCCAAATTTTAACTCTTAGTTCAGGTGTTGGTATTAGTTGATGGGTCTTAGTTTTGGGACTGAGTGGCCCCTTTATTGGCTTATATTTCTTAAGTAAGTGTCCTAATAGTTGAGCTGGTGCATTTCTTCCTTTTTATTTAAGTTGCATATAATTTTTTTTAGTATATGTCGTAAACTTATATTTGTGCATTATAAAATTTTAATCTTATGATATTTTATTGTTGTGTCTTTGGTAGGTAAACGAAGTTTCACTTGACCGTAGGCAAGAAGACTAATCAAGACTTCGATAAGTATATGTTTTTACAAGTTATTAGATACGTTAAAATGTACATATACATTCTTGAATACTTGTTTAGAATGTTTTTAGACATATTTTGTTACCGAATCAACTACAGATGACATTGAGATAGTTTTTTTTCCCTTAGATATGTTACATTGTTGACTGGGTCCATTTGGATAATTAATATTTTTCATAAATAAAATTATTGCCTTATGATCCAGTATTTTTAAGATTTCTCAAATGTTTGAATAGTGTAATCTTTTAAAAATTTATGAGTTAGTTATATTTTTTTATTTGTTCTTGGAATGAAAAGAGGGTTGGTAATGATACAAAATATTAGTAACAAATAAAATATTTTAGTACTAAATATACAATTTTATGTAACGACTTATTTGTAACAAAATTGATATTTTGAATAAATTTACAACATTTTGTAACAAGACTTTTGTTACCGTTACTAAGGTTTTAGTAACCGAAAGAAGTGTCGTTACAATTGTATTGGTAACGAAATTGAATTTTTTTCGTTACAAAAACATTTTGCAATGAGCTTTACAAGACCAACTTTTGTAACGATATGTTTCGTTACAAAAGGTTTTTGTAACGAAAAAATGGATTTTTGTAACCAATTTTTTCGTTACAAAAAGTGCATTTTCTTGTAGTGCCCTCGGGGGCAGAAGCAAAAGGAACATGAAAGGAAGCCGGAAGAAAAAGAATCCAAGGAGGTGATCGAAGATATACCTCCTCCACCGCAGAAAAGAGGAGTAATCCACATAATTGTGGCCACCGCAGAAAAGAGGAGTAATCCACATAATTGTGGCCACCGCAGAAAAGAGGAGTAATCCACATAATTGTGGGGGGACCAGCAAATGGAGATTCCTTCCGAAAGAGAAAGCAGAGTGTTCGGACCCTAAAAGCCGAACAGGGGAGTCAACTGAAAGAAGTAGGACGCATGACAGAGACGCCCAATATCAAATTTGGGCCGGAAGATAGGAAGGAAATTAAGGAAGATCATAATGACGCTCTGGTGATCACTACGGACATAGCTGGGTTTGATGTCGCTCGAATCTTTGTAGACACGGGAAGCTTTGCTAATATTATGTTTTTCGAGTGTTTCAAGAGGATGGAGCTGAGTGTGAAGCTGCGTCCCGTAGATACCTCCTTATATGGTTTCTCCGGAGGAGCCATCCAACCCTTAGGATCTGTGATGTTACAGGTAGGATTGGGGGACGCTCCAGTTCGAAAGGTTCACCTGGTGGAGTTCCTCATTGTGGATATTCCCTCATCCTACAATGTAGTAATGGGGAGACCCAGCATGAATCTCTTTCAACCGGTCATCTCCACATTTCATATGAAAATGAAATTCCCTACGGCTGGAGGAGTGGGAGAAGTGAGAGGAGATCAATATCAAGCACGAAAGTGCTATGCGGAGTCTGTGAAGATGGCGGACAGAGCTTTAACCAAAGGCTTGGAGAGGACGAGAGGGGACGACCCTGAGTTAAAGAAAAAGAAAGTAGAAGGAGTAACACCTGAACAGGTAAATGTTAAAACAAATGAGGAGCTGATGAATGTAGAGCTCTTCCCAGGGAAACTCGGCTTTGCCACTAAGATAGGCACCCAACTGGGACCCGAACTTACAGAGAAGGTAATCTCTACACTACGTCGAAATTCCGATATATTTGCATTTTCTCCAGCTGACATGACAGGTGTCCCCCCGGAGATAGCCATACATTGTCTTAACGTTGACCTGAAGGCAAAGCCGGTGAAACAAAAGTTACGAAACTTTGGAGTTGAGGAGAATGGTATTGTGAAGGAGGAAGTGGAGAAATTATTAAAGGCAGGACACGTGGTGAAAGTACAATTCCAAGAATGGCTCTCCAATGCAGTGTTAGTGCCTAAGGGGGGAGGGAAATGGAGAATGTGTATCGACTTCAGAGACCTCAACAAGGCTTGCCCTAAAGATCACTACCCACTGCCAAGGATAGACCAGTTGGTGGACGCGACTTCTAGCTTCGAGCTATTGAGTATGATGGACGCATATCAAGGATACCACCAGATCCAGCTAAACCCCTCAGATGTTCCCAAAGTGTGCTTTATAGCAGCATGAGGAA
Organism: Galeopsis tetrahit; assembly: GCA_963675135.1. Lineage (NCBI taxonomy): Eukaryota > Viridiplantae > Streptophyta > Magnoliopsida > Lamiales > Lamiaceae > Galeopsis > Galeopsis tetrahit. The sequence continues at coordinate 48,555,567 of OY776124.1, forward strand.
CGTTTGGCTATGTCTGAATGCCATTCGTGTTAATCAATGCCGGCGCAACATACCAAAGAATGGTCGACGCCGTCTTTCGAAGGCAAATAGGGAGAAATATGCAGATTTATGTGGACGATATGTTGGCCAAGAGTGTGAAAGCAGATCAGCACGTGGAGAACCTGGAGGAGATTTTCCAGGTAATCCGAGAAAATGGTATCAAATTGAACCCGGCCAAGTGCTCTTTTGGAGTGAAGTCGGGGAAGTTCCTGGGATACATGGTTACTCAAAGAGGGATAGAAGTTAACTCAGCTAAAGTGAAGGTTGTACTGGACATGCAGCCGCCGAGGAACGTGAAAGAGCTCCAGACGCTCAATGGAAGGATTACAGTGTTGAGTAGATTCATAGCCAAATCCGCCGAGAAAAGCCACCCCTTCTTCAAGATTCTCTAGAAAGGGGCCAAGTTTGAATGGAATGAAACATGTCAGAAGGCCTTTGAGGACCTGAAACGCCACTTGTCCCAGCTGCCGAAACTGATTAAACCCTCTCCAGGAGATACCCTCATTCTGTATCTCTGTGTAGGGGAATTCTCACTGAGCTCAGCCTTAGTTAAAGAAGAAGGATCGATCCAACACCCTATTTACTACGTCAATAAAGTCATCCAAGGAGCTAAAGCTCGATACTCGGAAATTGAAAAGGCCGCTCTGGCTGTGGTATTTACGGCGCGAAGATTGCGCCCATATTTCCTCTCTTATAAAATACTGGTCCGTACTAATTACTTGTTGAAACAGGTTATTGGCCGAGCAGACCTCTCGGGAAGGATGGTGAGATGGGCAATAGAGCTTCAAGAGTATGATGTGGATTTCGAGCCACGGAGGGCCATAAAAGCCCAAGCTTTGTCTGATTTCATCCACGAATCTACCAAACCAAAAGAAGCAGAGGGATGGAAGATATATGTGGATGGCTCAGTGACTCTGAGTGGATGTGGAGAAGGGATAGTGCTAGTGCGAAGTAATTAAGTTCTTTCACGGAAGCATCAGCCAGCCAGATGCTGTTGTTGAAGTAATTGAGTTATTTCACTCTGTATAAAGTCGTGGTCACATTTTTATCCAGACCGTTGTCGTTAGCCAACAAATTGTGGTACTCAACGTGGAGGCAAATCGATTTATCTTTGTCGCCGCTCCTTTTGAAAAAAAAAATTCTGCCACTTTTTGGGGGGATTTTGATGAAGAATCAGGGGGAATCACAGTAGCAGTGAAGTAGACGAATTTAAACCCTTCATCCTCAGTTCGCACTTCAACTAACGAACCTATGGGGAAATTATCAAGGCTGACGCCGCCGCAGCTACGGCGAGTTTGGAGAGAGTTGATTTTGCATGACAACACTAGATTCCATGAAAATAATACTGCATTTAAATTTAATTTGAACTACATTTTAAACTGAAATTTTTTATATTTAGTGTATACGATGGTCTCACGCAAAACTTCAAGTTGTATATATAAGCAATATTAATACCATGAATGGGTGGATTTAATTGGGGAAATATATAAATAAGATCAAATTCGGTTTTATTTATTCTTATCCGGTTACTGGTGAAGAATAAGAGAAAAATAATAATAAATTTGCTTAGCGCGCGTGTTTCTTCCACGTCATGTGACTTGTCTCGTTTTTCAACACTTTTTTAAGCACTTAACAATACGATCCCCACAAGCGTATGGGTCCGATTGTAGTACGTAAGCACGACCAAGTAGTTTGTTCGTTCCAAGGATTTAATTGAATGCAAGTGAATCCCTAAAGTTATGAGTATTCATGCTATTGTAGTAACTAAATGATTATGTTTGGATTTTCGGGAATAAGCACAAAAAATATTAAACTAAATTAACTAAAGTGATGAGAACTAGTGATAAGAAATAACAAGCTATCTAACTTTCGATTGAAAGTGCAAGAGAAGGGTATTGCCTCGGGTGTTTCCGTTTTGTGAGCAATTAAGTGAACTAGTGAACCAATTACATGATTTTACTACGAATTTGGGTCAAGCTAAAGGCTATCACAAATGTGTGCAAACCCCCTCGAAAGGCATAGGTAAACATCGTGCATTGATTAACAATTATAAGATCTAACCAAATACCATAAGCTCCTAAGATAGTGTTGCATAAGCACTTTCAACACGGTTACTAATGCTTATGAAACGCCCTCTCACCAAACTCCTAGACGACCTCTATTTGTTTAGTGTCTAAGGTTGTCGGTCTAGCCATTAACACCCCTCTCGGGTGAGCTAATTACTAATTAACTTTTATTCAATTGACCAAAGCTCACACTCACACTCCCAATCATGCTACCCAACTCTCGTTGCAATAAACATAATCGAACATGCTTGCTAATAGGGTTAATCAACCAAATGAATCAATCAAAGTACAACTCTAGAAACATAAAAACCCAAATTATAAGCTAATCATGCAATTAATCCACAATTACACTAAATTCTCATCAAAACATCCACACCCAAGGCAATTGAGGATTAGCCCATGGTTCTAGAAGAGAATCCCATGGATACAACAACAAATAACATCAAACTCATAATAAAATAACAAGAGATTGAAGAAATTAAGAAAATACCAAATTGAATTGCAAAATAGAGTAATATCACCTTGATCATGCGAATTTAGCTACAAAACGATGTAATAGACGATGCCCGATGATAATCGTAGCTTGATTTGAAGTAAAAACCACTATTCTATCTAATCTATTGAAGAAATTAAACTAAAAAGGAAGAACACCTACAACTATGTGAATGTGTGTGTGGAAATGCTTGTAAAAGGATTAAGACTCCCTTGTAAAACTCAAATTTGGTCTATTTATAGTTGGGGTAGAAGTCTTGAATTAATTTTGCAATTAGGCCCTTGAAATATGGAGAAAATTGACTAAAAACCCCGAAAATGGGTCCACCCGGCCGGGTGGGTAAGTGGCGTGGCCGGGCGGACAAGTTGTTTGCGCGAAATGGGCTGGAACAGGTGGCCCGTCCGGGCCAAAACTTCGTAAGTTGATTTTGGCCAAAAATACGCGCAAGGGGGTGCACTTATAAAAAAGTTGGGTGCAGATCACTGGCCGGGCGGGTCAGCCCGGTCAGGTCGCCCGGTCGGGCGGATACTTCGGCCCAGGTTTCGTCCTCTATCTTCGTCCCTTCATATCTCAAGCTTCCGACCTCCGAATGACTTGATTCTTTTTTCCATTCCACTCCATTTTTCGAGATGAATCCAATGGTAAAATCCTTTCTTCAGTCCTGTGAGTGTAAATGATGATTGACCACTCATTTTTGCGATTTTAATGCCTAATTCACATCGTATTCCTACAAAACGAGCTCAAACACCTTTCTCAATCAAATCAAGCATATTAGTGTGAAAATGCATGAAAACCCCTCAAAGTTTATCACTAAAACACATGAAATTTTATGCAATTTACAACCGAATCACCCCCCCCAAACTTAAGGTGTTACTCGTCCTCGAGCAACAAATGAATTAAAACATGAGGTTGTACGATTGCAAATAGATGATCAATGAAAGATCCCACGTATCAAATGGCATGAAATGAATTCTTCTTCCTCAAGATACATTCTCAAAATAATCACAAGTTCATTATTGAAAATCAATCTAATTACCCCACATATGCTCAACATACAACAACAAATGATGGTGATGACAATATCAAAATGTTCAAGTTCAACTCACAAGATATAGTGTTTCTCTCAAACACTCAAACAAATTAAGGACAATAAACACACATCAATCAAATTATGCATTGCAATTGCCATAAGCTTGCCCAAGCTCTACCATCTTTCCACCACAAACATGTTCAACTATAAGATCAATAGGTCTTAACCAAGGACGTAACATTGACTCTTTGGACGGGGTATGATGAATATGGAAGAAGTGACTCGTCTAGTGGAGAACGAAAGTTGTTATTCAACAATTCAAGCTCGTGCTCTTAAGGTTTACAACCTTCATTCTCACTTTTCATATAAGTTCCTCAAATGCATTCATCTTCTCATATTTTTAGCCAATTTCTTTTCTTTTGAGCTTTTGGGGCTCATTGTCTCTCTTTTCTTTCTCAATTTTTCTTTTCACTTTCGTTTCTTTTCTCTTTTCACAACCTTGCTAATTTTTCTCTTCAAACCAAAGACACTAAAGCACATGTTTTACCACTTTCTTTTTATTCTCCACTAGATTTGGATATCAAAGGCTCGAAAGGCTAAGTGGTTATACATTGTAGGTTGCCAATAGAATGGGAAATCAAGCTCAAACGGGCTAACTACGGAAGATTACTTTGGTTATTGGGAAAATTTTGGCTAAGTGACTTGTAATAAGAAAGGTGGCCTACATCATATCTCAAAGTATCACACAAACATGATATCAAGCAAGAACTTGGGCAAGTTCTAGAAAAACAAGCAATGAATTGATCCACTCAAAAGATGAAATAAATCGTATTAATGCTCGGTTCAAAGCTCAACTCTCACCGGCTCATTCAAGACTCAAACATTCATCAATCATCACCACACATAACTCATTGTGCATGCAAAACATCCATAGGTAACAAGATGACAACAACACAAACAAGATGATTCATTCCAATCATGTACACATTCAAGGAATCAAATTCACAACACATCATTATCAAATGTGTCCCAATGATCATTAAAGCTCAAATTTCACACATACACAAGAGTACACATTGGTGTCAATAGAAAATGTAAAACGAACATACCCCCCCCCCAAACTTTTTCATTGCTAAGCAATTAAAAGTTTGAAAAAATAGTTTTGCAATGATATTGACACCAAGTGTTAACCATACAAATCTACACACATGGCCCACTATCCCAACAATTAAAAACAAGTGTAGCTAAGCAATCAATATTATGAATAAGAATATAAATTCCACTACCCCCCCCCCCAAACTTAGTAATTGCTATGCAATTCCTAGGAATTGGGGTGAGCGTACCTCTTACGAATGCTATAGCTACACCTTCTTCTAAGCACAAGGTTCCACTTTCGATCTCAAATCGTCCATTCGATCCAAGCTTCTCCAACTAACATCAAAACTCACAAACACATCAAACTAAACTAACAAAGCAATAAAATGGACAAGAAATGAAAGAAAGCAAGTAAAAATGGGTTGCCTCCCATTTAGCGCTAGGTTTAACGTCCTATGCCGGACGGAACTTAACAAGTTCAAACTTCTCTTTCTTTGAATGGAAGATGATAGTGCTTCACATTGTGCTCATCGGTGATGAACACTTCGTCCTCCACAACTTGCAACGCAATGCCTCCTTCATAGGCCAATTTCTTCATGACCAACATCTTGCGTTCTTTGAGCTTCACCTTTCCAAGGACCTCCATCACTCCTTTGCACCATACCACCGTATCTCCAATTTCAAAGCCATATTCAAATATTCTCTCTTTAGAACTCTTTCTTCTTCCCTCTTCATCATCACTACCCTCAAGGAACTCCCCAAACTTTTCTTCCTCATCAAACCCCCCCAAACTTGAGTTTTGCTCAAGTTTGAGTGTTTTCTTCATTTCTTGATCATCTCCCGGATCGTTCAATGGGAATTTTGGTAAGGGCTCCTTTACACAAATGTCGAGTTCTTTAACGGAGTGAGATTCTTTTTTTCTTGGGGAACTCTCAATTGAGCCATACTTGGAGAAGATCACCTTCTCTCCATTCACCTCCAATGTCACATCTCCTTTCCTTAAGTTTATGTTTGCTCCCCCCGTGGCAAGAAACGGTCTCCCAAGAATCAATGGGATATTTGCATCTTCTTTCATATCTAACACCACGAAGTCGGCCGGAATGATGAACTTGTCAACCTTCACCAATACATCTTCAATGATGCCTTTAGGATGGGTGATGGAACGATCCGCTAATTGGAGAGTAATTGACGTGGGCACTTCTCCAAGTCCCAAACGCTTGAAGATTGAAAGTGGCATCAAATTGATGCTAGCTCCCAAATCACAAAGAGCTTTCATCATGGGACCATCACCAATCTTACATGGGAGAGTGAAACTACCCGGATCCTTGAGCTTTTCGGGAGGGGTTCGTTGAAGGATAGCACTACACTCCTCGGTCAAATTGATCTTCTCATCATCCACTAGTTTCTTCTTGTTTGCTATTGCATCCTTTAGAAACTTCATGTAATGAGGTATTTGCTCTAAAGCATCCGAAAGTGGAAGATCAATGTGGATTTTCTTGAAGATATCCAAAAACTTTCCAAACATTTCATCCATCTTCTTCATGTATCTTCCCGGGTATGGAAGTGGCTCATATGTAATGGGCACCCCCCATTTATCACAAGGTACCTCAAGTCTCTTCTTTCTCAAATCTTTGGCAATTCTCCACTTTGGAATTCTTGGAGCAACCTCTCCACTTCCAACTTTTTCTACCTCCTTCTTTTTTTCTTCCTCCCTTTCTTGTGCCTTCACCACTTCATTCTCTTCCAATTTAATCGACATTGAAGAGCTTCCATATTGTTCACCACTTCCAATTGTAATAGCATTACAATGTTCACGTGGGTTTACCTCGGTATTTGAGGGCAATTTACCTTTTTTATGTTGAGATCCGATTGAAGTTGCCAATTGTCCCATTTGGAATTCCATTGATTTTTTATTATTCATGAGTTGGGCAAGCATCGAGTCGGTCGATTTTTGGTTACTCATTAGTTGGGCAAGGATGGAATCGGATGCTTCAGATTTCTTCTCACTTGTCTCCATTCTCTTCATGAGGAGTGCAAGAAGCTCATCCGTGGAGGACTTCCCTTCTTCACTTGGAAGTTTTGCTCCGGGATCAAATCCGGGAGGATATTGAATAGCACCTTTAGGATTGGAATATGACAATTTCTCATTCCTCCGAAAATTCGGGTTTTGAGGAGTTTGGTATTGAGGGGATGGTCCCCCTTGTCCTTGAGATGATGAAGATTGCCCTTGGAATCGGTTTTGAGGAGGAGCTTGATATCCTTGACCACGATTTTGGTATGGTGGTTGTCCTTGATATTGTCGATTCCCTTGAAAATTTTGTGGATATCCTTGTTGACCCATGTATTGCACATCTTCCATAGGTCCCATTTGAGGATCTTCTTGCACAAAGGATAAATGATTATCTCTTGTTTGAGATAAAACATTCACCTTTTCAATGAGTGTAGTCATCATTGCTTTTATGCTATCATTGACATCCACTTGAGCTACCCGATTTTGTGCTCCACGGTCTACTCTCATCTTGAAAGTATTGCTTGATATCCCTTCTATTATGTCATTGATCTCCTCCACCGATTTCATCCAAATTGAACCCCCCGCACAAGCATCAATATGGTGTTGATCTTCCACTCGTAACCCACCAACGAACCAACATGTTGTTTGTTCTATTGAAAAACCATGATGGGGACATGTGATGAGAAGATTCGTAAACCTTTCCCATGCTTCTTTGATTCCCTCATTTGGACCTTGTTGGAACGTAGAGATCTTTTCCTTGGCTTCCATAGTCTTCGAAGGAGGGTAGTACTTCAATAGAAATCTCTTCTTCAACTCTTCCCACGTCCTCACTTCTCCGGCGGGAATGCTTGATTGTAGCCAAACTTTTGCTTTCCCCGTTAATGTGAATGGGAATAGCCTCATCTTTTTAGCATCTTCCGACACTCCGTTTTGCTTGAGAGTGTCGGCCATCTCCAAGAATTGAGCAAGATGTTCATTCGGGTCTTCCTCAAATCCTTCCTCCGTCCTTCCTTCAAATTGTCTCTCCCTCAACATCCTTAATAGAGAGGCACTAATTTCAAAATTGTTTGCCTCCACCCTTATTCTTGCCAACCCATCATAATGCTCCCTAGGTTGAGGCTCAAAATATTCCCTCATTGGCCTTCCATGGTACACACGTTGAGGTTCTTCTATATGTCGAGGAGGAGGAACGAATTCTTCTTGGATTTGTTAAGGTGGAGGATATTGGTAAGGTAGAGGATATGGGTGTTGATGGAGTGGATATGGATGAGGTGGAGGTGGTGGATAGTAGGCTTGTTGTGGAGGTGGATAAGGGTAAGGATTGTATCCTTGATATGGAAGGTGGTTTTGGGGTGGATATTGTGGATTGACATTAATGAGATTTTGTGGAGGGTTTTGAGGTGGATTACCTCCTTGTTGATTCCCAACTTGGGGATTCTCCTCATTTTCCATTGGTGGAGGATTCATTTCTTCATTGTTCTCCATCTCAAATTTTTCTTCTATGACTCTTTGACGGTTTCTACTTCGATTCCTTCTTCTTGCGTGTGCCTCGATCTCAAGTTCTAACGGTTCAAGGTTTCCTCCACGTGATCTTGTGATCATGCACCTACAAAATAAAAATGTCAAAGCCCACAAAGATGAACAAAAACAAAATAACGAAAAGAAATGCTACTATTAATAACACTTAACAAACTCTAAGTCTCACTAACAACACTCGCTTAAATCCCCGGCAGCGGCGCCATTGACTTGGATCGAATTTTGCACACTTTTTTACAACTTATACGATCCCCACAAGCGTATGGGTTCTTTGTAGTACGTAAGCACGACCAAGTAGTTTGTTCGTTCCAAGGATTTAATTGAATGCAAGTGAATCCCTAAAGTTATGAGTATTCATGTTATTGTAGTAACTAAATGATTATGTTTGGATTTTCGGGAATAAGCACAAAAAATATTAAACTAAATTAACTAAAGTGATGAGAACTAGTGATAAGAAATAACAAGCTATCTAACTTTCGATTGAAAGTGCATGAGAAGGGTATTGCCTCAGGTGTTTCTGTTTTGTGAGCAATTAAGTGAACTAGTGAACCAATTACATGATTTTACTACGAATTTGGGTCAAGCTAAAGGCTATCACAAATGTGTGCAAACCCCCTCGAAAGGCATAGGTAAACATCGTGCATTGATTAGCAATTATAAGATCTAACCAAATACCATAAGCTCCTAAGATAGTGTTGCATAAGCACTTTCAACACGGTTACTAATGCTTATGAAACGCCCTCTCACCAAACTCCTAGACGACCTCTATTTGTTTAGTGTCTAAGGTTGTCGGTCTAGCCATTAACACCCCTCTCGGGTGAGCTAATTACTAATTAACTTTTATTAAATTGACCAAAGCTCACACTCACACTCCCAATCATGCTACCCAACTCTCGTTGCAATAAACATAATCGAACGTGCTTGCTAATAGGGTTAATCAACCAAATGAATCAATCAAAAATACAACTCTAGAAACATAAAAACCCAAATTATAAGCTAATCATGCAATTAATCCACAATTACACTAAATTCTCATCAAAACATCCACACCCAAGGCAATTGAGGATTAGCCCCTGGTTCTAGAAGAGAATCCCATGGCTACAACAACAAATAACATCAAACTCATAATAAAATAACTAGAGATTGAAGAAATTAAGAAAATACCAAATTGAATTGCAAAATAGAGTAATATCACCTTGATCATGCGAATTTAGCTACAAAACGATGTAATAGACGATGCCCGATGATAATCGTAGCTTGATTTGAAGTAAAAACCACTATTCTATCTAATCTATTGAAGAAATTAAACTAAAAAGGAAGAACACCTACAACTATGTGAATGTGTGTGTGGAAATGCTTGTAAAAGGAGTAAGACTCCCTTGTAAAACTCAAATTTGGTCTATTTATAGTTGGGGTAGAAGTCTTGCATTAATTTTGCAATTAGGCCCTTGAAATATGGAGAAAATTGACTAAAAACCCCGAAAATGGGTCCACCCGGCCGGGTGGGTAAGTGGCGTGGCCGGACGGACAAGTTGTTTGCGTGAAATGGGCTGGAACAGGTGGCCCGGCCGGGCCAAAACTTCGTAAGTTGATTTTGGCCAAAAATACGCGCAGGGGGTGCACTTATCAAAAAGGTGGGTGCATATCACTGGCCGGGCGGGTCGGCCCGGTCAGGTCGCCCGGTCGGGCGGATACTTCGGCCCAGGTTTCGTCCTCTATCTTCGTCCCTTCATATCTCAAGCTTCCGACCTCCGATTGGCTTGATTCTTTTTTCCATTCCACTCCATTTTTCGAGACGAATCCAATGGTACAATCCTTTATTCAGTCCAGTGAGTGTAAATGATGATTTAACACTCATTTTTGCGATTTTAATGCCTAATTCACATCGTATTCCTACAAAACGAGCTCAAACACCTTTCTCAATCAAATCAAGCATATTAGTGTGAAAATGCATGAAAACCCCTCAAAGTTTATCACTTAAACACATGAAATTTTATGCAATTTACAACCGAATTATCATGTTCACATAGGGAACGTGCATTCGTGAATGCATATTTCAATTAATATAATTCCACATGGCTTCAATATTTTCTTCATGAGGAGTCTAATACTGATCACCCAGAGCAATTTATTAATGCATTTGTGCATTATTAACTCGGTTAACATCCACTTTTTGTATAGTTCTCCAATCAGTCTAATATTACCTAGCATGAGTGTCTTCCCTCCCGTTTTCCAGTGTGGGGTAGTCGAGGAATTAATCACTTCGTCTCTCGTTTTTTCACTGCCATCAGCAGTTAATCCCTTATAATGTTTGCTAATGGGACCTATATTATCAACACTGCCTTGCTTCTGCTTTCGACTCAAGGTCTTTGTGACCTATCGTGTCTTCTTCGACATTGATGGTATAATCTCATATGCGCGTGAGTTGCATGCAATAAAACTGGGGAAACTTATTTTTTAAGGACCACAACTTAGGGGGATTTGCAAAAAGAGGACCGTAACTCTACGGACAGGCAAAATTAGGCCCGTAACTTTTTTTTTCGTAATTTCAGGCCAAATTAGCCCATCGACCCAATTTCAAGATGACTTTGCACGTGAGTCCCATTTTTACGGGCTAAACTTTGGGAGGTAGCAAAAAGAGGAACGTAACTTTATGGGCTAGCAAAAAGAGGACCGTAATTTTTTTTCCTACAATTTCCACTACAAAAAAAAAAAGCGGGATTTGCAGACGGATTTCCGACGGAATATCGGAATCGGCATACTCCCGACGGATTTCAACTTCCGTCGGAAAGTTTTGACGAAATTCCCGATGGAATATAGGTTGAAGGTGAAACGGCACCGTTTTCGGCCCGCTTCCCGACGGAATATTTCGTCGGCAGTTCAGCCTTACATTGAGTATGTATTTCATATATTTATCATTTAATAAAATTAATACTAGCTACTTCATTTTTGTAATTTAATATTAATTGAGGTTGGATGTTGTGAATTAGAATGTATAATCAAGAACTATAAAGAGCAGAATAAAACATCTCAAATATAGATATAGACGCTCGTCTTCAACGTGAATTTGCCCGATGGTTCCAACGTTGTGTGAGTACCATTTCCTTAATTTTACGTAAATAAATATGATTCATAATTAATGTTAATTATTTGATCTGTATAGGGACGGTCACACGATATTGAGAGTCAATTCTTAAGGGATCTCAGCAAAGGACCACTACGTCGTGTAAAAAAAGACTTACAATGGCTATATTGTGAATGGCTACAGATTTCATACATCCCAGTATGCATCAAGAAAAGCGACACCCAACTGTGGTATTTGCATTAACAATGAGAATTACAATGCAGATGCAAGTGACTATTTTGGGGTGTTACACGAAGTTGTTGAAGTAGAATATCCGGGATATCCAGCAAAGACTGTAGTGTTGTTCAAGTGTCATTGGTTTGATTCAGGCCCTTTAGGAACAAGGATTCATCCGGAGTACAAGCTCGTGGATGTTAATCCGAAAAAGAGCTATAGCGGGGATGATCCATTTGTATTTACCCATCAAGTATCTCAAGTATACTACGACAACTATCCAGTACGATCACGTAGTAATATTGAATGGCACGCTGATTGCAAAGTAAAGGCAAGATCAATGGTAGAAGTCCCTAAAAATGAAAAGAGTAATGAAGATGATTCTCCGTTTAAAATGGAACAAATAGAGACTCGAACTGGAGTCTTTACGGGAGATTTGAATATTTACGTAGACTTGACGGCTGCAAATCCACAATTAATCGAAATGGAAAACGATAGTGGAAATGAGGAAGAGGATGAAAATGAAGAGGAGAAAAGTGATTAAGAAAAGTGATTAAATAATATATATAGTACAAGTGATTAAATAATATATATAGTACAAGTGATGTGATTGGAAGAAGGAGAGAGATAGAGAGAAAAAGTAAGATATAAAGTAATGTGTAAGAAAAAGTATTTACCAAAAAGGTATGAGAAGCTTATAGGCGGACGGACCAAAATGGTAAAATGGGAAGCTTATAGGCGGACGGAGGGAGTATTTTTTAATTTATGCAATTTTTAATTCATAATTTTATTAAGATTGTATAATCCCATATGCACGTGAGTTGCACGCAATAAAACTATGCAACTCACGCGTTGATCGACTTTGTGTCATTTTATTATTTTTGCTACTTTTTAGATTTGGAAAATTGTATTGTGTCCAAAAAATGCATGACTTTCCTTTTGACATGATTCTATTACCATCAAAAAAATAGGTATGAAATTGTGTCACAAATCTCTTTTCTTAAGTCAAATATTATTTATTAAGAACCAACAAGTAAGCCATAAACCCATTCTGCAGGTGAGTTGTAAGCATCAAAATTATGTTATCTCAGGTGCTGAGAAAATTTAATCAACCGGGTAAGAAACTTGTTGGGTCGGGTTTTGAGCATGGGTATAAATACCCGACTTTCAGTTGTTTCCTTTTTCATAGCAAAAATATTAGCGACGAAAATAGTTTTCATTGTTCTTCGTATTATTAACAACAAAATAAAATAATTTGTAACTAGTTTAGCGATGAAATATTTTAATTTCATCGCAAAAATTAATTTCAAGAAAGTAGCCAAAAAAATTTCTATTTTATCGCAAAATATTAGCGATGATATATAATTTTCACTATTGTTCTGATTATTAACAACAACATGAAGCAATTTGTTGCTAGTATAGAGATACAATATATAAATTTTTTTCCAAATATTAAATCTAAGAATTTAGCGACGTAATTTTTTATTTCGTTGCTAAAAATTTATTTTAGCGATGAAATTTAGATTTGTTGCAAAATTTTCGTCGCTATTCCCCCTGATTCTTGTAGTGAATATTAATTAGTATATAGTCGCACAAAATGATATTTACAATACGATGTCACAAAAGATCTCTTATTATTACAGGATGATATAGTTGTGAGTTCCATCTGTTAAAAGTGTGCAATCTCACGCGTCATGTGGTAATTTAAATTAAAATTCACATTTACTATTTCTTGTTAGTTTTCAGATTTGGAATATGCATTTTTATCGAAAACCCTCATATTTCTCCTTTTGACACAATTCCATTAATTATCACCATAATTATCGTTCCACAATTATAGAAATTTAGGCCTGGTCCAAAATAAATCGGTTAAGTTTCTTTTATAAAAAAATTCCTATGTGTGGCTCGCACGCATTGAATTTGAAATTAATTTGAAATTTAAGGGGTCGAATTTGAAATTAATTTAAGGGGACTGATGCGTGCATCACACGTGCTACTATTTTGATACATTTGAACTATATTTTGAAACAAGACAACAACGGTAACAATAAACTAAAAGATCTACTCAAAATAACTGTTCTCCAGCTACATTATCATTTGCATTTTCACAATAAACTAAAGATCTACTAAAAAAGAAAAATCCACTCAACATGAAAGAAGAAATACAAAAAAATATGCATGCAAGCAAAACCATGAAAAGCCCCCAGGGTTGAGAAATTTTTCTTCAAAGTAAGTTTTATGAATATCACTGATTAAATGTTAGAGTTCCAATTAGGAAAATATCTTAGGCCAGGGTCACAAGTTCGTTGACACCCAATCAAGTATTATAAAAAGTCTCACATATTCTCCGTTTTGTGAATATCACTCTTCCTGTTTACAAAAGCTTCTCAAATTAAATTCTCCATTCTCAGAAATTCTTCACCGAAACAAGTGTCAGAGGACCATTTTCCTCACTATCTGTTCATGATTTCTGTTGGGACCTAACTCTGCCAGATTTGATAGATTGAAGCCACATAATTTATTTAACAAGTTAAGCAATACTATGCAATATTCATCATAATTATTAAAGTATCTGAAATTTCAAATTACACAAATGCCGACTCCTAAATTCGCCAAATTACAACACAAGGCAACTAACTAGACTACATATAGATGATCATCAGTTCCAAAACACTGTTTGAACAAATTTATCGGAAGCTGACCCTGTTTGAACAAAGATTGACAATTTTTTTTCATTATAATATAAGTATAACACACAAATATAATATAATATAAACCCATTCACGCAGCACATATACTTATTCATTTTAATACATATTCACGGAGCACATAATCATTATAAGCCTTATCTTCATTTGTTTATAGTACTATATAGGAATATTAATTGAATAGATGTGCTTGGTTTAGTCTAGTTTCGGAAACTTTAGATTTTCACCATAAATGAAGCGCAGAAAAAAAACAGGGATTGCTCAAACTTACAATATGAAGTAGGTTGCGCAGCCCTAGTAGGGAATTCCCTGATCCCAACATTTCACAGATTGCATTTTAGGAAGTTTCAGTCGCCATTTCTGGGATCAATTTGTGGGTTTACGATTTGTGGGTTGCCGATTTTTGAATTCGTGATTTGAGGGTTGCGATATGGGTTCGCGATTTGTGTTTTTGATTTTTGTGGAAGATGAGATATGCGAAGTGTGATTACGTTTTAAGGGAGCGTGAGTTACACGTAGTTTATATCCGTTAAAATTGACGGAAAATTATTGCAGGACTGAAGGACTGAAAGTGATTTAGTCTCATTCTTACAGGATCAAAAATGCAATTTCCCCATTAATTATATGCAATACTTCTCATTGTATATAAGCAATATCAATACCATGAATTAATTAGTGGGTTTAATTGGTGATATATATAGATAGGATAAAATATGATATTATTCTTAACCAGCCACGTGCAAAGAATAAGAGTAATCAAAGTATACATCTTTATTGATTTTAAAGAGCAAAAATACATACCTTGTTTCGTTGTTTGTTTCTGGTGGCACTACTAGATGCACCTCTTTCAGCTTCTTCAACTAGGAGAAGGAGGGAACGTCCAACGAAGGTGTCTAGGCCGTGGCCAAGAGTCGAACAACCAGTAGGGGGAGTTATGGGGAGTTCCAGGTAATATTTTTTTACTGAAGAATTATTTCAGTTGTATTTGTGGAACTATGTTGGAATTCATACTCTGGCTAGCTGAACATCTTATAATTTTACAAGTTATAATTTTACAATTGAAACGGTCATTCGTCTCAATTGAATAATGTGTAATCTGATCTTGCAGCTATTATATGGAGAATTTCAGTAACTGGCAGCAGAACCCTGCATTTAACGGAGTATGTCCACTTTATATGCGCAATAGTTTGTGTATGATCATATGTATAGAAAATTAATTTGGCATTCACTTTAATTATAAATACACAAAAACATGCATGTGACTGATGCGTGCATCACACGTGCTACTATTTTAATACTTTTGAACTATATATATTTTAAACAAAAAACATTAATTATGTGCAAAACTTCTCATTGTATATACATAAGCAATATCAATACCATGAATGAGTCGATTTAATTGGTGAGATATATATATAGGATCAAATATGATATGTGATTTGATTTTTGTTGGATCATTGCTGATTATTTGTTATATTGAAGTGAAATTACCCAGTTTTCTGTATGAAGTTTCTTGTGCTTAGCATATGCACGTGATTTTTTATTTTATTTTTTGCTCTTAAGTTAGGATGGGAAAAAATACCTACTTACATTATATGGAATAGGATAATCATTTTACATACTTAACATCCAGAACCCAGACTCCACGTTCGATGGGAGCATGCGCTTTACAAAACGAGGGACACCATTTTGTAAACGTTCAAGAGTTTTTTCGGCATCCACCAAAACCGTAAACTTAGCTATTTTATAGTCGTCCCAAGACTCAGTCCCCTTCTTTCCTCCACTGTTTCTTCGCGATTCATACCACAAAAATTAGAATTATTTCAACAATTCAAACAGAAGCATGTGAAAAATAGAGTCCAAAATATATATAGTTTACCTTCCTGATTCCTTCGAAACAATCTGACATAATTTTCTCTTAAGTTAGGTTGGGAAAAAAACTTTAAAATATGCGCGTGAGTTGCACGCGTTTTATCTCATGCGCTGAAATTTTTTGTATTGATGCTAATGTTCCATGTTTAGAAACCCGCGTGTTGAAGAAGGTGGAGGACCAACTGGAATTCTTTCAAAGAGATATATGTATAGATCTTAAAATTATAAAGTGGTCGATTATGAAATTAATTTGGCATTCACTTTATTATTAATACACAAAAACATGCATGGGACTGATGCGTGCATCACACGTGCAAACTATTATAATACTTTTGACCTATATTTTAAACAAAAAACAAGGAGCATGCTTGTCTTGAAACAAGACAACAACGGTAACAATAAACTAAAAGATCTACTCAAAAAGAAAAATCAACTCAACATGAAAAAAGAAGAAACAAAACATACAAAAAAATATGCAAGCAAGCAAAACCATGAAAAGCCCCCAGGGTTGAGAAATGTTTCTGGAAGATCAGGTTCAAGATCAGCCCGAGCCAGACCAGCAACTGTATCAAGTGATGGTACTGATTTTTAACAGTAATATCCCACCTGAGCAAGGTGTTTCAGAACCTTTTACGAGCCAAGTCCAGTCTGAGGTAGCTACCTCATTGGCTGCAGCTGCTGCTTCAGAGACTGTGAAAATCCCTGTGCACCTCTTGATTCACAGCGCTGTCGTTTAACAATCCCCCATGCTGTCCTTTGTAGGTATATAATGCTGTTAAGCTTTCCACCTAAAATGGTTATTTATTGCTGGTTTCTATAATGGATGATTGATTAGATTAATGAATATCCGTCTGCTTAACTGTTTTCTTGAATTTACTGCTTAATTCAGAGAACTTATCCCTATTAGGTTAATAATCTGAAGTAGGTTAATAATCTGCTTAACTGTTTTCTTGAATTTACTGCTGTTTTCTTGAATAAAGCGCGTGCAACTCACGCGTAGTCGCGCATATATAAATGATTTTTTTTTCTTGCCAAAACTATTTTTATTTACTAACAAGTGTCTTTAAATTAGTATGGAGATTGCATTGATAGTGAAGGTCAACTTTGTGCATATCGAATACAATTGCAATGATGATGCGTGTTGAGATACCAAAACCCTAGAAAAATCCCAAGAAAGATACCAAAATTAAAGATTGAGCAAAGCTCGATCGAATGTCTTACTCTGGGAAACAAAATCAACAATTGGAAGAAAAAAAAAATTTTGAACGGCTTCACCGGAGTGGGTTGGTGGATCCGCGGAGGGGATAGAAGTTTCAGGCAGAGATCGCTGAAAATTGGCATATGTTGAAGGCGGTTTCAGGTTGGGGAGAGGGGGTGTAGGCGTCGGCTTAGGGCTGGGGGAGGGAGGTGTATGTGCAATATTAGGGTTGAGAGGAGCCAAATTAGGGTTAGGGTATGGGCTAAGGTGGAGTTAGGAAAAGGAGGGTACGTGAATCCCAGATTCTTGAATGCCAACAGATTCTTGAATGTATGACTTTCCTTTTGACATGATTCTATTACCATCAAAATAGGTATGAAATTGTGTCACGAATCTCTTAAGTTGAATACTATTATTTTTTTTTTTTTTTTTGAAGAAGAATACTATTAATTAAGAACCAAGCCATAAACCCATTTTGCAGGTGAGTTGTAAGCATTAAAATTATGTTATCTTACGTGCCGAGCAAATTTGATCAACCGTGTAAGAGACTTGGTGGGTCGGATTTTGAGCATGGGTATTATAAATAACTAACTTTCAGTTGTAACGGGTAATTTGGTAACTGAATCTAATATGAATTTGTCCCCTTTCTTTTTCTTCTTCCTAGTTCTCTTTTCTCGCCAACTTCCACATTGTGTTCACATATATCTTAACTAGTCACGATCGAAGAATAAGACGAAAAAAATAATAAATTTGTTTACCATGTTTCTTCCACGTTGTATTCACATATGGACCGTGCATTCGTGAATGTGCATTTTTTAACCCTCTAAACCTAAAAACAAAGAAAAATCAATTTCATACCAACATTAGAAAGGAAATAAATAGAGTCAAAAAAAAAAAATGCAAAACCATCATAAGAGAACCATGATTATGAATTAAACTGTGAATGACTTATCCTCGTCCGCTGAAAAATCTATCCGTGATCGGAAAAGAAATCAAATTTGATTCTATCTATATATCTCACCAATTAAATCGACTCATTCATGGTATTGATATTTCTTATTGTCACATCCCAATTTTAGGGCCTAGATGAAAACACCATATTTTTACTTTTTGAAGGTCAACTAAAAAAAATACTGTCTTATCTTGATTTTCAATGGCATATGTAGATAAATTTATTAATTTATAAAAATATTTGTAGCGGAAGTAAATATTAAAATAATGACAATTTTTAAAAAAACGTTAACATGAATCACTCAAAATATTTACAATATTATAAAAGAAATCTCACAACTGAATTACTAAAAATTCAAATAAACGAGTTCATAAAGATTCTTAATTATTAGTAAATAATGTAACTAACTGACATCCATCGCCACTCTCGCCGCCCACTCCTAGTCAATCTGAAATGTTTAAATGAAGGGTGAGCAAACCACAGCTCAGTGGGGACAAGTTTGTCAAAACTAAATACAATAAGCAATTAAATCATCAATTCACATTAACATATATAATTCCATAACAATTCAATAACATCACCTTGTTTATAAATGTCAAATGTTACATCCTCGTTTATAAAGGTCAGAAGACCTATCCTCGTTTATAAAGGTCAAATGATCTATCCTCGTTTATAAAGGTCAAATGACCTATCCTCGTTTATAAAGGTCAAATGACCTATCCTCGTTTATAAAGGTCAAAAGACATATCCTCGTTTATAAAGGTCAAATGACCTATCCTCGTTTATCTTTCATGAACATCAAAGTAATTTCACATAAACATCAAAGTAATCACATATGACATTTAATTGACGTTAGAAATCATAATTTCACATGAATATCGAAATAATCAGATATCACATTTAATTGAAGTTAGAAATCATATTTCACATGAATATCAAAATAATATATATTGCATTTAATTGATGTTAGAAATCATATTTCATATGAATATCAAAATAATCACAATCGCATTTAATAATGATAAACAAATCAAGATAGAAATCCCCACCTCGATTAATCACAATGCAATCCTATTACTGATGTGTCTCGTTTACTGAATTTCCTATAAAAATAATTAAATAACGAGTCTTATAATTATTCATAATTCAAGAGATCAGTATATACTGTAAAAATATCATATATATATATATATATCACTACAAAAATGCGGAGATTAGCCGACGGAGATATACCGATGGAACAGGATCCGTCGGCTATACCGACGGAATCAAAATGTCCTAGACGCTGCCGACGGAATTCATTTTCCGTCGGTATAGTTGACGGAATGCCGACGGACATGCCGACGGACACACAGAACCCTCTATACGGTGTCGTTTTTGGGTCATATGCCGACGAAATTTTCAGTCGGTATTGCAAATTAGGATTACCGACGGATATTATCCGTCGGTAACCGCGACATATAATTGGGCCCCCACGTGAATCACTAAACGGGCGCGTGATAATTTAAATTTGCGTTTACCGACGGAACAAATTCGTCGGTAATCGACCCGCCTTAACTAACCGCCTCTTGATCCACGCGTGGAATTAAATGTTTGAAACTACCGACAGAAATTTCCGTCGGTGAAGGCGTATTTTTTTTCTATAATCTGTGAACAGATTACTCTTTCGAAAGAAAGAAAAAAATTTCCACTTTCGTCTTGTCTCGTAAATTCGATCGCGCGAAGAGGTCCTGGCGAGGTGATTTTTGATCGTGTGTTTTGAGCATCTTCCTATCGATACGGTACGCTTTCTTAATTTGATAATAATTATTTTTTAAGTTATATTCTAATATGAATTAAATTGCATGTGTTATTTTAATTTGTTATATAGATTAATATGAAATTGTTTGTAGTTGATGTATATAGTTAATTAGTTTGCATGTACGTAGTTGGTATATCTAATTAATTAGTTGATATTGTACGTGGATAATTGCCTATAGTTGAGGTATATAGTTATTTCTAATAAATTGATGTGATTTGTTAAGATATTGTTTTGCATTTTTGTTAATTGAATATATATAAATTGTTTAATTTTAAGTTTATTAGTGTATGTTGGAGTGAAGTTAATTACATAATTAAATTATGATATTGTTAATTAGCTAGGTTATTGTTGATTTACTAATTGTGAAATTATTGATTAAATTAGGGGTTTTTTTTAATTAAAATAGAAAATTATTGATTAAATTAGTTATTGTTGAATAAAATAGGAAATTATTTAATAAAATAGGTTATTATTGATTAAATTAGTTATTATTGATTAAATTAGGTATTGTTCATTAAATAGGAAATTATTTATTAAAATATGTTATTATTGATTAAAATAGGTTATTTTTGATTAAATTAGGTATTGTTAATTCAATAAATTAGGGTTTAGGATTAAATTTTAATTAATTAGATTATTGTTTTTTACTACATTAAGAAATTAATTATTAATTAATTAGTATTATATATATTTATTAATTTGAATGTTTAAATTAAATAGATGAGTCAAGATGATGTTGGTGGTTCGGGATCTCGGAGGGCCTCCGGGTCACGTAGCCGGTCGAGGAAGAGTCGAGCCGCACTTAGACCCGAGGCGCCGCCTATACCGCGTCGTGCACCATTGTCGTCGCCGCCGCCATCCATTCCACAACATTTTTCACCACCCATTCGTCAGCCGTCGCCTCCGCCGTCGTCTCAGTCGTCTGCACATGTAGATGGCCGGGAGCATCCTACTGTTCCTGCTCGGGACGGCCGGGAGCCCGTTTGGGTTCTCAGAGGAGTGTAAGTAATTAAATACTTTTACTGTTTAATAATTAATAATTTCGCATTTGTTTTAATTTATAATGTGTTTTGTTTGTTAATTAATGTCACAGATTTTTACCTGGTAACGAGGTCTCCAGGGCATGCACGCTTGCTTTTTCCACTTTACCGATCAGTGCGGGTGCAATTACCTGGTCGAAGGTCCTAAAACAAAAAAAAATGGGCGTACTTTGAGGAATTTTAGGTAGTAATTAATTACTTAATTAATTAATTAATTAATGTTTGTTGTTTGTTCAATAATAAACAATTTATTATATGTGCAGAAACTTACCACTTGGGATCGGGATATCTACTCGGACGAGGTTATGTTCAAGCATTTCAGTAAATCGTCGCAAGAGAGGTATAAGGATTTAATGTACGAATGGAGAATGGCATGGCGGAAGGATGGGACGACGCAGAGCTTGGGTAAGGATGCTAATGATGTTGAGTTGTGGGATTCATTGACGAGGGAGTGGCTGGATCCGGAGTACATTAGGAAGTGTGAGATTGCTAAGGCCAACCGCAGATCCGATGTTGGGGGTGGGATGTCAAGGCATCGGTGTGGAGCCCGGTCCATCTTTGAGCAGTCGCTTGCCCTTGTAAGTGTTTATTAATTTTCAAATTAATTTCAATAAATTTAATTATTTAATTCTATATATAATATAAATTTAATTATTAGGAACGGGAGACAGGGCGTGTACCCACTCACTTGGACCGGTTGAACATTGCTCATCCGTTTGACCAGAATACACAGTAATCCACATACGGGCGCACGACTAACCTCCACGTAAGTAATAAAATTGTTTAATTACGTACATTTTTTTATAGTTTATTAAATTAATTTACAATTATTAATTATGTAGTTGGAAATTAATCGGAGGATGGCCGAGGAGGTGAACCGGACTTATTTGGAAGTTGCCCCGGTCACCCGAGGACGAATTCTGGGCCTTGGTCGTCTGAGCAGTGATGTCAGGTCCTCTGGTCCGTCCCAGACGGCATCGCAGGGTTCCGTATCTTCTACCCCAACTCCTGATGTGATGGCACAGTTCAACCATTACATCCATGTGATGCATTTGAATATGGGTCGAGAGTTCGGGTGGTTGGACGAGAAGATCGAGGAGGTTTATCAAAGAACCATCCAAGCTCCTCCACCGACGGCCAACGTGAACGTGCCTGTTCCCCCTGCCCCCTCAGCCTATGTCCCGACCATGCGTGATGACATCATAGGTCAGCACTTCGATGGCGAAGATGACCTTGATATGTGAAACTTTGGTGATTGAGTGTTTCTGAACAACTTTTTTTTTTCTGTTGAACAATTTTATTCTTATGTCTTGTAGAACTATTTACTTTTATGTTTTTTTTTTATCTGCATTATTGTTGAACTATTTACTTTTTTTATGTTTAAGTATTAGTTGTTTAATTCTAGTTATGATTTGTTTTTTGTGTTAAGTAGTTTATGTTTATACGTGCATTATTAATTGTTTATGTGTTAAGAATCTGTATATTATTAATTGTTTATGTGTTAAGAATCTGTATATTAATTTTTTTTTTATACGCGTCCTTTACCGACGGAAAGTCATTCCGTCGGTATAGAATTATTCAATACCGACGGATAGTATCCGTCGGCAAAGGCTGTGCCGACTGAATTGGTACCAACGGAATCTAACCGATTTGACATAAATTTGAACTGGGTGTTGCCAATGGAAATTATCCGTCGGTATTGTCAATACCAACGAAAATTAGGCGCGTGATTTACCGACGGAATGGTATTTCCGTCGGCATGTAGTGTTGAAAAAAGGGTCTCCCACTCTAGAACATCAAAACACGGGAAAATTTTGGAGTGGAGCGAAAAATTAAGGTATGTTTTAGTTTTAGTGTTTAATTTTTATAAAATATATATATATATATATATATATATTTAGTGTTTAATTTTTAGGAAGTGTATATAGTTTTTGTTTTAGTGTTTAATTGTTATGAAATATATATAGTTTTTAGTGTTTAATTTTTATGAAATGTATATAGTGTTAGTGTTTAATTTTAATTTGGTCAAATTTTTTAACAGATGGAATTGTCGGATCGTCGGAGGATGTATTGTACTCCTAGACTCGTTTTAGGAAATGTGAATGGTGAATTTTATGATGAACTCGTGTCATTTGTTGAATTTGCAAAGCTACACCCACATTACATGTATGGGGATTGTATTAGGTGTCCGTGTAATGCTAAGAAATGTCAGAATAGATCATTTAAAAGCATTGATGAGGTCTTATGCCACGTTGTTATGAATGGGTTCGTTGATAATTACTATAATTGGACAAGTCATGGCGAAGAACGGTGGCCTTATAATTTTGATCAAGTCTTGTACTATTACACTACTGCAATTTATGAAGAACCAGTACACGTTGAGCATGTCGGCACCAGTAACAATCAAGAGTTTGGAGTGGAAGAAACCGATATGTATCAAACAATGGTGATGGAAGCCGGTATGTCAAATATAGAGGAGGAACCAACGGATGAAGCATTTCAGTTTTATGAGATGCTCAAATTAGTCGATCAAGATTTGTATCCAGGGTGTGATTCTCATTCTCAATTGTCATTTAATGCTCGACTTATGGCTATCAAGACGGAGAACAAGCTATCTAACAGAGCATATGAGCAAATGACACAATTATGCAGTGAGATTTGTCTTGTCGATAATAAAGTACCTACGATGCTTCATCAGAGCAAACAACTGATGAAGAACATGGGTTTGCCGATTGAGAAGATTGATTGTTGTGTGAATGGTTGCATGTTATACTGGGGTGATGACGATAGCGATCTTCTTATGTGTAGAATGTGTGGCCATCCCCGGTACAAAGAGCCACGACGGAAGGGACCCGGTGGTCAATCGAGCAAGACAAAAAAGAAAGTGCCACATAAGAGGATGTATTATCTTCCTATCATTCCCCGTTTAATGAGATTGTTTTAATCTAATGCCACAGCACAACACATGACGTGGCATGCAACAAATTCTGAAGCTACTGAGGCTGGGGATATGAGACATCCGTCCGACTCTGAAGCCTGGAAACACCTTGATAACGTGTTTCCAGGATTTTCTTGTGAACCGAGGAATGTGAGATTAGGCTTGAGTACTGATGGTTTTGCATCGTTTGGGAGTTATGGAATGAAGTATTCTTTGTGGCCGGTGATACTGACTCCGTATAATCTACCTCCATGGATGTGCATGAAACCTCAAACAATGTTTCTGACTGTATTGGTGCCTGGTCTGTCGAATCCAAAGCATAAACTTGATGTTTATCTCCAGCCTCTTATAAAAGACTTGATCTTCCTATGGGATAACAGAGTCCAAACGTATGATGTTTCTAGGAAGCAGAACTTCACGATGCGTGCTGCTTTATTGTGGACCATTAGCGACTTTCCTGCATATGCTATGTTGTCCGGGTGGAGTACAGCTGGAAAGCAAGCTTGTCCGTATTGTATGGAAAATTCTGAAGCTTTCAGTCTTCCGACGAGTAGAAAAGTTTCATGGTTCGATAATCATCGAAGTTTTTTACCTCGAGATCATCCATTTCTAAGGAATAAGGTGGACTTCACGAAGAATAGAACAGTCACAAACAATCGACCGCGAATTCGAAATGGTAATTTATACATTTATTTTAACATGTTTTTTGGGCTAAAATGTTGTTTCTTTTAAACACGTATATTAATCGTACAGGACAAATGCTGTTACATGAGATTGAGTGGACGGGTTTGAAAAAATCTACGGAGGAAAATGCAGAAGAACACAACAAACGAATCCAAGGTAACTGGAAGAAAATGAGTATTTTTTGGGACTTTCCATATTGGAGTTCACTATTGATCAGACACAATTTGGATGTCATGCACATTGAGAAGAATGTGTTTGACAATGTGTTTCACACAATCATAAACACAGAAGGCAAGACGAAAGATACTCCAAAGTCCAGGGATGAGTTGAACACTATCTGTCGCCGTGATGAGTTGGAAAAGGATACCCATACAGGTAAATATGTGAAGGCTTGCTACACACTAGATAAGCCACAAAAACAAGTTAAGCAATACTATGCAATATTCATCATAATTATTAAAGTATCTGAAATTTCAAATTACACAAATGCCGACTCCTAAATTTGCCAAATTACAACACAAGGCAACTAACTAGACTACATATAGATGATCATCAGTTCCAAAACACTGTTTGAACAAATTTATCGGAAGCTGACCCTGTTTGAACAAAGATTGACAATTTTTTTTCATTATAATATAAGTATAACACACAAATATAATATAATATAAACCCATTCACGCAGCACATATACTTATTCATTTTAATACATATTCACGGAGCACATAATCATTATAAGCCTTATCTTCATTTGTTTATAGTACTATATAGGAATATTAATTGAATAGATGTGCTTGGTTTAGTCTAGTTTCAGAAACTTTAGATTTTCACCATAAATGAAGCGCAGAAAAAAAGCAGGGGTGTACAAACTGGGTTGCGCAGAAAAAAAAAAAAAACAGGGATTGCTCAAACTTACAATGTGAAGTAGGTTGCGCAGCCCTAGTAGGGAACTCCCTGATCCCAACATTTCCCACATTGCAATTTAGGAAGTTTCAGTCGCCATTTCTGGGTTAACGATTTGTGGGTTAACGATTTGTGGGTTGCCGATTTTTGAATTCGTGATTTGAGGGTTGCGATATGGGTTCGCGATTTGTGTTTTTGATTTTTGTGGAAGATGAGATATGCGAAGTGTGATTATGTTTTAAGGGAGCGTGAGTTACACGCAGTTTATATCCGTTAAAATTGACGGAAAGTGATTTAGTCTCATTCTTACAGGACTAAAAAGGTAGGATAAAGGACTGAAAGTGATTTAGTCTCATTCTTACAGGATCAAAAATGCAATTTTACCATTAATTATATGCAAAACTTCTCATTGTATATAAGCAATATCAATACCATGAATTAATTAGTGGGTTTAATTGGTGATATATATAGATAGGATCAAATATGATATTATTCTTAACCAGCCACGTGCAAAGAATAAGAGTAATCAAAGTATACATCTTTATTGATTTTAAAGAGCAAAAATACATACCTTGTTTCGTTGTTTGTTTCTGGTGGCACTACTAGATGCACCTCTTTCAGCTTCTTCAACTAGGAGAAGGAGGGAACGTCCAACGAAGGTGTCTAGGCCGTTGCCAAGAGTCGAACAACCTTTCAGGCCTCCATCAACCGTTCCCTGGCCTGCAATGGGGAGTTTGATGAATCAAGAACCAGTAGGGGGAGTTATGGGGAGTTCCAGGTAATATTGTTTTACTGAAGAATTATTTCAGTTGTATTTGTGGAACTATGTTGGAATTCATACTCTGGCTAGCTGAACATCTTATAATTTTACAAGTTATAATTTTACAATTGAAACGGTCATTCGTCTCAATTGAATAATGTGTAATCTGATCTTGCAGCTATTATATGGAGAATTTCAGTAACTGGCAGCAGAACCCTGCATTTAACGGAGTATGTCCACTTTATATGCGCAATAGTTTGTGTATGATCATATGTATAGAAAATTAATTTGGCATTCACTTTAATTATAAATACACAAAAACATGCATGTGACTGATGCGTGCATCACACGTGCTACTATTTTAATACTTTTGAACTATATATACTTTAAACAAAAAACATTAATTATGTGCAAAACTTCTCATTGTATATATATAAGCAATATCAATACCATGAATGAGTCGATTTAATTGGTGAGATATATAGATAGGATCAAATATGATATGTGATTTGATTTTTGTTGGATCATTGCTGATTATTTGTTATATTGAAGTGAAATTACCCTGTTTTCTGTATGAAGTTTCTTGTGCTTAGCATATGCACGTGATTTTTTATTTTATTTTTTGCTCTTAAGTTAGGATGGGAAAAAATACCTACGTACATTATATGGAATAGGATAATCATTTTACATACTTAACATCCAGAAACCAGACTCCACGTTCGATGGGAGCATGCACTTTACAAAACGAGGGACACCATTTTGTAAACGTTCAAGAGTTTTTTCGGCATCCACCAAAACCGTAAACTTAGCTATTTTATAGTCGTCCCAAGACTCAGTCCCCTTCTTTCCTCCACTGTTTCTTCGCGATTCATACCACAAAAATTAGAATTATTTCAACAATTCAAACAGAAGCATGTGAAAAATAGAGTCCAAAATATATATAGTTTACCTTCCTGATTCCTTCGAAACAATCTGACATAATTTTCTCTTAAGTTAGGTTGGGAAAAAAACTTTAACATATGCGCGTGAGTTGCACGCGTTTTATCTCATGCGCTGAGAAATTTTGTATTGATGCTAATGATCCATGTTTAGAAACCCGCGTGTTGAAGAAGGTGGACGACCAAGTGGAATTCTTTCAAAGGGGTCGATTATGAAATTAATTTGGCATTCACTTTAATTATTAATACACAAAAACATGCATGGGACTGATGCGTGCATCACACGTGCAACTATTATAATACTTTTGACTTATATTTTAAACAAAAAAACAAGGAGCATGCTTGTCTTGAAACAAGACAACAACGGTAACAATAAACTAAAAGATCTACTCAAAAAGAAAAATCCACTCAACATGAAAAAAGAAGAAACAAAACATACAAAAAAATATGCAAGCAAGCAAAACCATGAAAAGCCCCCAGGGTTGAGAAATTTTTCTTCAAAGTAGTTTCTGCGGACGCACCCAGTGAAATCTCAAACCTGTTTCTGCGGACGCCACCATCTACCACTTTGGACAAAACGCCCTGCCACCAGCCGTCTTTGTAAAATGCATCAACAGTGTCTCCTAGCTCGAAACCCTTGGCAAGCCCCTGCACTGGCGGTACAGGCCTCACGTCGGAAATTTTTTTCTGTCACTTTTTTTGCGGTATTTTGATGAAGAATCAGGGGGAATCACATTAGCAGTGAAGTAGACGAATTTAAACCCTTCCTCATCGGTTCGCACTTCACCTACCGAACCTATGGGAAATTATCAAGGCTCACGCCGCCGCTGCTACGGAGGGTTTGGAGAGAGTTGACTTTGCATGACAACACTAGATTCCATGAAAATAATACTGCATTTAAATTTAATTTGGCATTCATTTTGCTTATATATGCATACACAAAAAATGGCATGCTACTTTTTTAATACTTTTGAACTACATTTTAAACTGGAATTTTTTATATTTAGTGTATACGATGGTCTCACGCAAAACTTCAAGTGGTATAAATAAGCAATATTAATACCATGAATGAGTGGATTTAATTCGCGATATATATAATTAATAGGATCAAATTTGGTTTTATTTATTTATTATAATTAATATAATTAAGCAATATTACTAGTGAAGAATAAAAGAAAAATAATAATAAATTTGCTTAGCGCGCGTGTTTCTTCCATGTTGTGTTCACATAGCGAACATGCATTCGTGAATGCACATTTTCATTTTCAAGCCCGATTAACTATGGCAACTTTACTCAAAACATCTGTTATTGAATAAAAAAAATCAGTACCTTTAACCAGCTTCCTTCTTGAAAATTCCTTTATCCTGGGCATAAGAAAAACCAGGAGCTTAGACCCACCAATGTATCCCTGATTGCGAGGCTGCTCGGAATGCCAACCCCATAATAGAAGGCAAGCACTGCACCCATGTCTTGAGTTTCAATGAATCGCCTCACCTCAACAAAATTCTTGTCAAAGATGTACAGCGCAAGGAGGAAACTAGCCTTTTCAGCATCACTCCAACATTCACTGGTTATTCCAGGAAACTAGCCTTTTCGGCAGTTCAACCTTACATTGAGTATGTATTTCATACATTTATCATTTAATAAAATTAATACTAGCTACTTCATTTTTGTAATTTAATATTAATTGAGGTTGGATGTTGTGAATTAGAATGTATACTCAAGAACTACAAAGAGTAGAATAAAACATCTCAAATATAGATATAGACGCTCGTCTTCAACGTGAATTTGCCCGATGGTTCCAACGTTGTGTGAGTACCATTTCCTTAATTTTACGTAAATAAATATGATTCATAATTAATGTTAATTATTTGATCTGTATAGGGACGGTCACACGATTTTGAGAGTCAATTCTTAAGGGATCTCAGCAAAGGACCAATACGTCGTGTAAAAAAAGACTTACAACGGCTATATTGTGAATGGCTACATATTTCATACATTTGAGTATGCATCAAGAAAAGCGACACCCAACAATGGTATTTGCATTAACAATGCGAATTACAATGCAGATGCAAGTGACTACTTTGGGGTGTTACACGAAGTTGTTGAAGTAGAATATCCGGGATATCCAACAAAGACTGTAGTGTTGTTCAAGTGTCATTGGTTTGATTCAGGCCCTTTAGGAACAAGGATTCATCCGGAGTACAAGCTCGTGGATGTTAATTCGAAAAAGAGCTATAGCGGGGATGATCCATTTGTATTTACCCATCAAGTATCTCAAGTATACTACGGCAACTATCCAGTACGATCACGTAGTAATATTGAATGGCACCCTGATTGCAAAGTAAAGGCAAGATCAATGGTAGAAGTCCCTAAAAAGGAAAAGAGTAATGAAGATGATTCTCCGTTTAAAATGGAACAAATAGAGACTCGAACTGGAGTCTTTACGGGAGATTTGAATATTTACGTAGACTTGACGGCTGCAAATCCACAATTAATCGAAATGGAAAACGATAGTGGAAATGAGGAAGAGGATGAAAATGAAGAGGAGGATGAAGAGGAAGAGGAAGAAGAGGAGGAGGATGATGGAGAGGATGATTATGAGGCAAATAATGAAAAATGTAGACGAAGAAGATGAAGCTAATTATTTTATGAGATGTAAAATTTAAAAAGGTTAATTTATCATTAAGTTACAACTAAAAAGTGTGAAAACAAATTAAATTTGTGGATTTTTTAAAAAAAAATATATAAGTGAAAAAATGAATATATTAGTATTTTAATAAAAAAATTTAAAAAATAACATTTAAAATATATAAATTTTTCGTTTACATTGTCGACAGATAATTCAGTCGGTTGTACCGACGGATTTCCCGACGGCTATTGACGAAAATTAATTTTGAAATAAAAAATAATAAAATTATATTCCGTCGGTAGTTCCGACGTAAATTAATTTTGGCAAAAAAAATAATTGGAAATTACATTCCGTCGGTAGTATCGACGGAGTTTCCGACGGAAATAATTTATTTTTTAATTATTTTTTTCCGTAATTTACCGACAGAATATTGACCCGGTTAGAAAACGGGTCATGGATATTACCGATGGACAGTATTCCGTCGGAAGCACCGACTCTTTTTTTTCCGTCGGTAATCCTTACCGACGAGGTTGGCACCGACCGAATTTTTCGGTCCGTAACCACGGTTCCCGACCAAAATTCCTTCGGTATTTCCGCGCGTCGGCAAAACGCGTATTTTTTATAGTGTTCATGACCAATATAAATATCATATATAATTTTTAAAATCTACTTTAGTCCATGTACCCTTCCTCAATTAGATACATATTGTCTCATGTTCGAATACTAGAAAATTCTAGTTTAGACTATATTCCAAAAGAAATCGAATATCAAATTCAATTCTAATTAATTTTGCCAGCCCGTAATAATAAATTAGGAGGAAAATAATAATAAATTTGCTTAGCATGTTTTTTCCACGTCATGTTCACTTAGGAAACGTGCATTTGTGAAGCGCATCTTCATTAATTGAATTGCACAAGAGGCTTCGATGTTTTCTTCATGGGGAGTTTGATACTGATCACTCTGAAATTTATTAATGCATTTGTGCATTATTAACTCAGTTAACATACACTTTTTGTATTCTAAAATTGTGCTAGTAAATATTATTTTCAAAAAAAAAAAAAAAAGTTTCACACTAATAGGTGGCTATAATCCCATATGCGCGTGAGTTGCATGCAATAAAACTGTGCAACTCACGCGTTGATCGACTTTGTGTCATTTATTATTTTTGCTACTTTTTAGATATGGAAAATTGTATTGTGGCAAAAAAATGCATGACTTTCCTTTTGACATGATTCTATTAACATTAAAAAAAATAGGTATGGAATTGTGTCACGAATCTCATTTCTTAAGTCAAATATTATTTATTAAGAACCAACAAGTATGCCATAAACCCATTCTGCAGGTGAGTTGTAAGCATCAAAATTATGTTATCTCACGTGCTGAGCAAATTTGATCAACCGGGTAAGAGACTTGGTGGGTCGGGTTTTGAGCATGGGTATAAATACCCGACTTTCAGTTGTAACTGATAGTTTGGTAACTGAATCTAATATGAATTTGTCCCCATTCTTCTTTTCTCGCCAACTTCCACATTGTGTTCACATATATTGTTTTAATTTGTCAAATATTAATTAGTATATAGTCGCACGAAACAATATTTACAACAGTAAGATAAAATAATTTTCTTTGATGTTCTGATTATTAACAATAAGATAAAATAATTTGTTGATAGTTTAGCGATGAAATATATTAATTTTTTCGCAAAAATTAAATCCACAAAATTAGCCACAAAAATATGTATTTCGTCACTAATATTTTAGCGATGAAATATAATTTTTATGGTTGATCTGATTATTAAAAACAAAATAAAATATTTTTTTTGTTAGTGTAGCGATGAAATATTTCCATTCCGTCACCAAAATTAAATCCACAAAATTGGCCACAAAATTTTCCTTTTTCATAGCAAAATATTAGCGACGTAAATAATTTTCATTGTTCTTCGTATTATTAACAACAAAATAAAACAATATGTTGCTAGTTTAGCGATGAAATATTTTACTTTCATGGCAAAAATTAATTTCAAGAAAGCAGCCACAAAAATTTCTATTTTATCGCAAAATATTAGCGATGATATATAATTTTCACTGTTATTCTGATTATTAACAACAAAATGAAGCAATTTGTTGCTAGTATAGAGATGCAATATATAAATTTTTTTGCAAATATTAAATCTAAGAATTTAGCGACGTAATTTTTTATTTCGTTGATAAAAATTTATTTTAGCGATGAAATTTAGATTTGTTGCAAACTTTTCGTCGCTATTCCCCCTGATTCTTGTAGTGAATATTAATTAGTATATAGTCGCACAAAATGATATTTACAATACGATGTCATAAAATATCTCTTATTATTACTGGATGATATAGTTGTGAGTTCCATGTGTTAAAAGTGTGCAATCTCACGCGTCATGTGGTAATTTAAATTCACGTTTACTATTTCTTGTTAGTTTTCAGATTTGGAATATGCATTTTTATCGAGAACCCTCAGATTTCTCCTTTTGACACAATTCCATTAATTATCTCCAAAATTATCGTAATTTAGTCCTGGTCCAAAATAAATCGGTTAAGTTTCTTTTATCAAAAAATTCCTATGTGTGACTCGCACGCGTCGAATTTGAAATTAATTTGAAATTTAAGGGGTCGAATTTGAAATTAATTTGAGGGGACTGATGCGTGCATCACACGTGATATTATTTTAATACTTTTGAACTATATTTTGAAACAAGACAACAACGGTAACAATAAACTAAAAGATCTACTATAAAAGAAAAATCCACTCAACATGAAAGAAGAAATACAAAAAAATATGCATGCAAGCAAAACCATGTAAAGCCCCCAAGGTTGAGAAATTTTTCTTCAAAGTAGTTTTATGATAAACTAGAAACTGAGATGATTAATTCAGTGAATTTAGCTACATTAATTCAGAAGAATTATATTTTTTAAATATACACCATCGCAATTCTCAAATCTTCATGGCCGCATTCAAGAAAATCCTCAAAATGAACAACGAATCTGTGGCCACCATCCACCACTTTGGACACAACGCCTTGCCACCAGCCGTCTTTGTAAAACGCATCAACAACGTTTCCTAGCCCGAAACCCTTGGCAAGCCAACAAATGTCGACGCTTTCTTTAAACTGATACAGACCGTTGTCGTTAGCCAACAAATTGTGGTACTCAACGTGGAGGCAAATCGATTTATCTTTGTCGCCGCTCCTTTTGAAAGATTTTTTCTGCCACTTTTTTGGGGGGATTTTGATGAAGAATCAAGGGGAATCACAGTAGCAGAGAAGTAGACGTGGAGGCAAATTTGCCGACAAATTGTGATACAGAAAGTTCCGTCGGTGTAGTCACTTACCGACGGAAACGTGGGCGCCAATTTGCCGACAAATTTTACTAAGCTGTCGGTAATTTTCAAAGTACAAATACCGACGGAAATTTCCGTCGGTATAGTATATTACTGACGGACACGTGGGCTCCAATTTACTGACGGAACACGAATTCATCGGTATATTAAATGAAAAAGACAGAACTCGAGCCATTTTTTCATTTCAAGCGGAAAAATGGTAGAAGTTCTATAATATCGTCATATTACGGTACGTTTTCTACTATATTTTTTGGAACAAAATATATAGTGAACTATATTGCTATTTTTGACTTACTTGTTTGATTTTTTTTTTTTGTTTGTTAATATTAACTAATTTATTTGTAACCAACATTTACAAAAAGACAACTTATTATAACGAAATTCTATTTGATCTATTTCTCAAATACGCAGGTGCAGGTGTAATTTCACCAGCGACGTGCAACTGGTTATTCAACGTTCGACGTGAACCTGGTAAATACGTACATTTTGGGTGTTGAATCTTTTATTGATTTTTTTAAGACAAAAGGAACTTGGTCTTGAAACGATTTTATGTGTATTATCAAGAGTGGATATATCAAGTAACCATTTTCCTTTGATGTATTTACTTCTAATGATGCCCTAGATTTAATTTCATGGGCTCTTGGCGCGATGTTCTCGGAATTAGCACACTTCCAGCTTACGATGGATTATATTCAAGTTTTTATATATATATATATATATATATATATTAAATTACATCCTAAGCTATATTGCATTGAAATGTGCATATAAATAAATATATGATGGTTCACTTGTTATTTTAAACTCCCTCCGTCCCTGAAAAGCTTGCATATTCATCCTCACAATATACACATATTTACCCTTCATGTCATTACTCTTAAGACTCACCATACACTCAATCCAACTACTTTATTTACTTTATATATAAAACTTTACAAAATTACCCTAAAAACTCTAATCATTACACTTTTTTTTTAAACTCCGTGCCAAAAAATGCAAGCTTTTCAGAGACGGAGGGAGTATTATTTTAACAATGGTTTAATATTAAGGGTGACCAAATGATCCAATTGTGAAAAAGATGTAGATGGAAAATGACTATAAACATATATTACAAGGGAACACTAAGTGGGGTGTATTTAGTAATAGGGGGTGTTGTTTTCTTGATTTTGATGATTGTCCTTTGTTTGATTTCTTGATGTGGATGTTTGGTTTGTGTGGAGTTGGGGTGTTTTGTATGGTGATTGCAGTGTTGATGTATTGGGGATTGTCCTTCTGTTTTCTTGATTTTGATGATTGTCCTCATATGAGAGATAAAACTTTGCTATAAAACTGATGAAAATTCCCTATTTGTGATGGATTATATATTTTGTTAAACAAAGACCACTGCTACAACGTGATTTTCCTGTTATGCAGCTATTTTCTTGGATGTGATTTGATTTTTGTTGGATCTTTGCTGATTATTTGTTATATTGAAGTGAAATTACCCTGTTTTCTGTATGAAGTTTTTTGTGCTTTAGCATATGCACGTGATTTTTTTTTTTTTTTTTGCTCTTAAGTTAGGATGGGAAAAAATACCTACGTATATTATTCAATTTGAATCAACCAATCTGACATAATTTATTATATATATTATTTGATAAATATGTTGATCGAATATGTGCATAAATATGCTTATTGGCATAGGGAGTTATACTCGGACGACGATATTTACAGGTACTGGGCCGCTTCATGTCAATCTAGGTATAAGGAGGTAATGTACAATTGGAGTCACGATTGTCATGTTTTTATGCAGCGCTTGATACCAATTGCGTTCCGAGACCCTGTTCTTCCCAATGTGTGGAGGGCTATCACTGAATTAAGTCTCTTTTTTAGAGATTTAACATCTTCAACTATCAAGATCGATGATATGATTCGTTTGGAGCAAGACATTCCAGTGATTTTGTGTAAGTTGGAACAAATTTTTCCACTTAGCTTCTTCGACTCGATGGAACACTTACACGTTCACTTAGCGTACGTATAAAGCCATAATTGGCGGTCCCGTGCAGTATAGGTGGATGTACCCATTTGAAAGGTAAACTCATACTTGCTCCATTTTTTATTATACATGCATGTTCACTTAATTTTATATATCAGATATCTCCACAACTTGAAATACAATGCTAAACAAAAGGCAAATGTGGAAGCATCGATTGTTAATGCATATTTGAATGAAGAGGTTGGCATGTTTTGTTCTTATTATTTTGAAAACCATGTCAACACTTGGTTGAGAAGTGAACCACGTAACTACGGTGGTAGAGGTACCGACAATATCAGTGAAGAGGTCGATGGAATGCTGTCTATATTCAAGTTTAATGGACGACCTACCGGAAAATTCGATGAACGAGATTGAGAGACGGACAGAGAGGCAGAAATAGCCACTACAAAATAATTTGAAAATGGCATCGGGGAAGCATCGGATCTGCCGTCCCCAAAGATGAAGGCAACGGCAAAGGGGACGGCAGTGTGCTGATGCCAATATGCTCGATGCCATTTAAATGGCATCGGATTTGGGGAAAACCGTTGCCTTTTGGCATCGGCAGGTCGCCGTCACCAAATGGCATCGGGGCCCACTGCCGATGCCATTTTGCATCGGGGACAACCGATGCCATTTCGCATCGGGGCAAGCGCCGTTACCAAATGGCATCGGGGCCCACTGCCGATGCCATTTTGCATCGGGCCCACTGCCGATGCCATTTTGCCGATGCCTTTTTATTAAAATTTAAAAAAGACGAATCTGGGTTTCGAACCCAGGTCGATAGGCCACCAACACCCACCCCCCACCGCTGGGCCACCCAATTTTTCGGAAATCTGCACATTTTCGCGAATTCTGGGGTTCGAACTCAGGACCTCGCGGTCTCGAAGGCTTTTGAGCGCCCCCTGTGTGCCGTTTAGGCTAGGAGCTTTTAGTCGACATGTTGTGAATGCAATTAATATATATTCAATTTAATTAGAGTTTTTAATTCTTTAATTAATTCAATCCATTCTAACTTTAATTGTTGCTTATTAAATTATTTATCAAAGCATATCATAATTATTTCTAAATTATGTTTTTCAAATTAACTAAATTATGTTTTTCAAATTAAATAATTTATTTACGGTATCAATTCACACTATTTAAATTTATTCTAATCCTCAATTTACAACATTTAAATTCATTCTAATTTTTAATTTCACAACATTATAATTACATACAACATTGAATATAATTATTTTCACTTATACATTTAAATTTATTCTAATCACATCATTTAAATTCATTCTAATTTTCAATTCACAACATTAAATATATATAATTGTTTTCACTTATCCATTTAAAAATATGAATTCACTTATCCATTTAATTAAAAAGGGAGAGATATTGAATATTGAAATTGATTTGATAGAGATCAGTTGTTTTAATTTTAATTTTAATCTAACAAACACTAATTTAATTTTAATAAACCTTAATCTAACAAATATTTCATTTTAACGTGTAAAATTGGGAATTTTTTAATTCATAAGTGTAAAATATTTCATTTTAACAAAATTATGATTTTTTTAATCCCTAAGTGTAAAATATTTCATTTTAACAACTTGGTGTAAAATTATGATTTTTTTAAGTGTAAAATATTTCATTTTAACAACCTTGATGTAAAATTAGGAATTTTTTAATCCCCAAGTGTAAAATATTTAATTTAACAAACTTGGTGTAAAATTAGGATTTTTTTAATCCATAAGTGTAAAATATTTCATTTTCACAAAATTAGTAATTTTTAATCCCTAAGTGTAAAATATTTCATTTTAATAAACTTTGTGTAAAATTATGATTTTTTTTAATTTTTAAGTGTAAAATATTTCATTTTAACAATTTTGGTGTAAAATTATGAATTTTTTAATTCCTAAGTGTAAAATATTTCATTTTAACAATTTTGGTGTAAAATTAGAAATTTTTTAATTCCTAAAGGTAAAATATGTCATTTTAACAATCTTGGTGTAAAACTATGAATTTTTTAATCCCTAAGTGTAAAATATTTCATTTTAACAACCCTAAACTCCAAACCCTTTACCCTAAACTCCGAACCCTTTTCCCTAAATCGTAAACAATATATGTTGAGAAACGAGTATTCGGGGATAAGTTACCATATTGAATATAAATTCATAATACACATTTGAAGTTTGTTTATTAATGAAGTCTAAGTGTACACGTTGAAAGGAGTAGTCGGACCCTTTACCCTAAACCCTAAACCCTTTACCCTAAACTCTGAACCCTTTACCCTAAACCCTTTACCCTAAACTCTAAACTCTAAACCCTGAACCCTAAACACTATATGTTGAGAAACAAATGTTTTTTAGTATATTAATTAAAAATAAGTAAAATTCATTTTAAGTAACATAATTTTAAGTAAAATCGATAAATTAATATAAATCATTACATTAGTTATTAAATATGATAAATTGATAAATAGTTTATAAATTTATACATCTGTCGCTCTTAATTATGTATACTCACTTAAATTACGTATATTCACTTAAATTACGTTTAAACTCTTGAATTAATAATATATATATATATATATATATATAATAGAATTAACCCAAAAATAATGAGAATGGAAGAGGGAAGAAAAATATCGTGTGTTTGTAGATAGAAAACTAATATCTATGTAAAAATATTTTATGTGACTAGAATTGATAAATACCATAAAATAAAAGAAAGGGAGATAAATTTACCAAATAGCATCGGGGCCCACTGCCGATGCCATTTTGCATCGGCCATTAAATGCCGTTACTAAATGGCATCGGGGCCCACTGCCGATGCCATTTTGCATCGGGGGGCCGTTACCAAATGGCATCGGGGCCCACTGCCGATGCCATTTTGCATCGGCCATTAAATGCCGATGCCATTTTGCATCGGCCATTAAATGCCGATGCCATTTCGCATCGGGGCCCACTGCCGATGCCATTTTGCATCGGCCATTAAATGCCGTCCCCTTTTCGCATCGGCCCGCCTGCCGTTGCAAAATGCCGATGCCTTTTGGGCAATATTTTGTAGTGAGCACAAACGTATGTGTTATTGAATTGTGATGAAGTTCAGCTTTACATTGAGTAAGTATTTCATATATTTATCATCTAATAAAATTAATACTAGCTACTTCATTTTTGTAATTTAATATTAATTGTGGTTGGATGTTGTGAATTAGGATGTATACTCAAGAACTACAACGAGCATAAAAAATTGTCGCCGCTCCTTTTGAAAAAAAAAATTCTGCCACTTTTTTGGGGGGATTTTGATGAAGAATCAGGGGGAATCACAGTAGCAGTGAAGTAGACGAATTTAAACCCTTCATCCTCAGTTCGCACTTCAACTAACGAACCTATGGGGAAATTATCAAGGCTGACGCCGCCGCAGCTACGGCGAGTTTGGAGAGAGTTGATTTTGCGGAAATATATAAATAAGATCAAATTCGGTTTTATTTATTCTTATCCGGTTACTGGTGAAGAATAAGAGAAAAATAATAATAAATTTGCTTAGCGCGCGAGTTTCTTCCACGTCATGTGACTTGTCTCGTTTTTCAACACTTTTTTAAGCACTTAACAATACGATCCCCACAAGCGTATGGGTCCGATTGTAGTACGTAAGCACGACCAAGTAGTTTGTTCGTTCCAAGGGATTTAATTGAATGCAAGTGAATCCCTAAAGTTATGAGTATTCATGCTATTGTAGTAACTAAATGATTATGTTTGGATTTTCGGGAATAAGCACAAAAAATATTAAACTAAATTAACTAAAGTGATGAAAACTAGTGATAAGAAATAACAAGCTATCTAACTTTCGATTGAAAGTGCAAGAGAAGGGTATTGCCTCGGGTGTTTCCGTTTTGTGAGAAATTAAGTGAACTAGTGAACCAATTACATGATTTTACTACGAATTTGGGTAAAGCTAAAGGCTATCAGAAATGTGTTCAAACCCCCTCGAAAGGCATAGGTAAACATCGTGCATTGATTAGCAATTATAAGATCTAACCAAATACCATAAGCTCCTAAGATAGTGTTGCATAAGCACTTTCAACACGATTACTAATGCTTATGAAACGCCCTCTCACCAAACTCCTAGACGACCTCTATTTGTTTAGTGTCTAAGGTTGTCGGTCTAGCCATTAACACCCCTCTCGGGTGAGCTAATTACTAATTAACTTTTATTCAATTGACCAAAGCTCACACTCACACTCCCAATCATGCTACCCCACTCTCGTTGCAATAAACATAATCGAACATGCTTGCTAATAGGGTTAATCAACCAAATGAATCAATCCAAGTACAACTCTAGAAACATAAAAACCCAAATTATAAGCTAATCATGCAATTAATCCACAATTACACTAAATTCTCATCAAAACATCCACACCCAAGGCAATTGAGGATTAGCCCATGGTTCTAGAAGAGAATCCCATGGCTACAACAACAAATAACATCAAACTCATAATAAAATAACAAGAGATTGAAGAAATTAAGAAAATACCAAATTGAATTGCAAAATAGAGTAATATCACCTTGATCATGCGAATTTAGCTACAAAACGATGTAATAGACGATGTCCGATGATAATCGTAGCTTGATTTGAAGTAAAAACCACTATTCTATCTAATCTATTGAAGAAATTAAACTAAAAAGGAAGAACACCTACAACTATGTGAATGTGTGTGTGGAAATGCTTGTAAAAGGAGTAAGACTCCCTTGTAAAACTCAAATTTGGTCTATTTATAGTTGGGGTAGAAGTCTTGAATTAATTTTGCAATTAGGCCCTTGAAATATGGAGAAAATTGGCTAAAAACCCCGAAAATGGGTCCACCCGGCCGGGTGGGTAAGTGGCGTGGCCGGGCGGACAAGTTGTTTGCGCGAAATGGGCTGGAACAGGTGGCCCGTCCGGGCCAAAACTTCGTAAGTTGATTTTGGCCAAAAATACGCGCAAGGGGGTGCACTTATCAAAAAGGTGGGTGCAGATCACTGGCCGGGCGGGTCGGCCCGGTCAGGTCGCCCGGTCGGGCGGATACTTCGGCCCAGGTTTCGTCCTCTATCTTCGTCCCTTCATATCTCAAGCTTCCGACCTCCGATTGACTTGATTCTTTTTTCCATTCCACTCCATTTTTCGAGATGAATCCAATGGTAAAATCCTTTCTTCAGTACAGTGAGTGTAAATGATGATTGACCACTCATTTTTGCGATTTTAATGCCTAATTCACATTGTATTCCTACAAAACGAGCTCAAACACCTTTCTCAATCAAATCAAGCATATTAGTGTGAAAATGCATGAAAACCCCTCAAAGTTTATCACTAAAACACATGAAATTTTATGCAATTTACAACCGAATCACCCCCCCAAACTTAAGGTGTTGCTCGTCCTCGAGCAACAAATGAATTAAAACATGAGGTTGTACGATTGCAAATAGATGATCAATGAAAGATCCCACGTATCAAATGGCATGAAATGAATTCTTCTTCCTCAAGATACATTCTCAAAATAATCACAAGTTCATTATTGAAAATCAATCTAATTACCCCACATATGCTCAACATACAACAACAAATGATGGTGATGACAATATCAAAATGTTCAAGTTCAACTCACAAGATATAGTATTTCTCTCAAACACTCAAACAAATTAAGGACAATAAACACACATCAATCAAATTATGCATTGCAATTGCCATAAGCTTGCCCAAGCTCTACCATCTTTCCACCACAAACATGTTCAGCTATAAGATCAATAGGTCTTAACCAAGGACGTAACATTGACTCTTTGGACGGGGTATGATGAATATGGAAGAAGTGACTCGTCTAGTGGAGAACGAAAGTTGTTATTCAACAATTCAAGCTCGTGCTCTTAAGGTTTACAACCTTCATTCTCACTTTTCATATAAGTTCCTCAAATGCATTTATCTTCTCATCTTTTTAGCCAATTTCTTTTCTTTTGAGCTTTTGGGGCTCATTGTCTCTCTTTTCTTTCTCAATTTTTCTTTTCACTTTCGTTTCTTTTCTCTTTTCACAACCTTGCTAATTTTTCTCTTCAAACCAAAGACACTAAAGCACATGTTTTACCACTTTCTTTTTATTCTCCACTAGATTTGGATATCAAAGGCTCGAAAGGCTAAGTGGTTATACATTGTAGGTTGCCAATAGAATGGGAAATCAAGCTCAAACGGGCTAACTACGGATGATTACTTTGGTTATTGGGAAAATTTTGGCTAAGTGACTTGTAATAAGAAAGGTGGCCTACATCATATCTCAAAGTATCACACAAACATGATATCAAGCAAGAACTTGGGCAAGTTCTAGAAAAACAAGCAATGAATTGATCCACTCAAAAGATGAAATAAACCGTATTAATGCTCGGTTCAAAGCTCAACTCTCACCGGCTCATTCAAGACTCAAACATTCATCAATCATCACCACACATAACTCATTGTGCATGCAAAACATCCATAGGTAACAAGATGACAACAACACAAACAAGATGATTCATTCCAATCATGTACACATTCAAGGAATCAAATTCACAACACATCATTATCAAATGTGTCCCAATGATCATTAAAGCTCAAATTTCACACATACACAAGAGTACACATTGGTGTCAATAGAAAATGTAAAACGAACATACCCCCCCAAACTTTTTCATTGCTAAGCAATTAAAAGTTTGGAAAAATAGTTTTGCAATGATATTGACACCAAGTGTTAACTATACAAATCTACACACATGGCCCACTATCCCAACAATTAAAAACAAGTGTAGCTAAGCAATCAATATTATGAATAAGAATATAAATTCCACTACCCCCCCCAAACTTAGTAATTGCTATGCAATTCCTAGGAATTGGGGTGAGCGTACCTCTTACGAATGCTATAGCTACACCTTCTTCTAAGCACAAGGTTCCACTTTCGATCTCAAATCGTCCATTCGATCCAAGCTTCTCCAACTAACATCAAAACTCACAAACACATCAAACTAAACTAACAAAGCAATAAAATGGACAAGAAATGAAAGAAAGCAAGTAAAAATGGGTTGCCTCCCATTTAGCGCTAGGTTTAACATCCTATGCCGGACGGAACTTAACAAGTTCAAACTTCTCTTTCTTTGAATGGAAGATCATAGTGCTTCACATTGTGCTCATCGGTGATGAACACTTCGTCCTCCACAACTTGCAACGCAATGCCTCCTTCATAGGCCAATTTCTTCATGACCAACATCTTGCGTTCTTTGAGCTTCACCTTTCCAAGGACCTCCATCACTCCTTTGCACCATACAACCGTATCTCCAATTTCAAAGCCATATTCAAATATTCTCTCTTTAGAACTCTTTCTTCTTCCCTCTTCATCATCACTACCCTCAAGGAACTCCCCAAACTTTTCTTCCTCATCAAACCCCCCCAAACTTGAGTTTTGCTCAAGTTTGAGTGTTTTCTTCATTTCTTGATCATCTCCCGGATCGTTCAATGGGAATTTTGGTAAGGGCTCCTTCACACAAATGTCGAGTTCTTTGACGGAGTGAGATTCTTTTTTTCTTGGGGAACTCTCAATTGAGCCATACTTGGAGAAGATCAC
The DNA here is from genome assembly GCA_963675135.1 of Galeopsis tetrahit. NCBI lineage: Eukaryota > Viridiplantae > Streptophyta > Magnoliopsida > Lamiales > Lamiaceae > Galeopsis > Galeopsis tetrahit. Next base: position 48,598,542 of record OY776124.1, read on the forward strand.
CTTCTCTCCATTCACCTCCAATGTCACATCTCCTTTCCTTAAGTTTATGTTTGCTCCCCCCGTGGCAAGAAACGGTCTCCCAAGAATCAATGGGATATTTGCATCTTCGTTCATATCTAACACCAAACATCCACTCCCGGTTGACGTTGAGCCTACTTGTGTCTCGAAAGCACTAACAGATCCTAGGTGGCGACCAGCCATGGATGAGGAATTCACTGCATTGCAAAGACATGGAACCTGGGATTTGGTTCCTCCACCTCCTCATGCTAACATCGTTGGGTGTAAATGGGTTTTCCGCATCAAGAGAAAGGCTGATGGCTCAATTGATAAATTCAAAGCTCGGTTGGTTGCCAAGGGTTTTCATCAGCGCCCTGGTGTCGATTATAATGAAACTTTCAGTCCTGTTGTGAAGCCTGTAACTATTCGGACAGTGTTATCTCTTGCCCTCACTAACAAGTGGCCCATTCGTCAAATGGATATAAGCAATGCCTTCTTACACGGTCATCTCTCCAAACCAGTCTACATGATGCAACCACCTGGCTTCATTGATCGACACTCTCCCACTCATGTTTGTCGCCTGCAGAAGTCCCTATATGGTCTTCGTCAGGCTCCTCGTGCTTGGTATCAAGCACTTAGTGGATCCCTCATCAAATTCGGTTTTTCAAGATCTGTCACCGATGACTCCCTTTTCACATTTTATCGTGATAATGTTCGTCTCATCGTGCTCGTCTATGTAGATGATTTAATTATTACAGGATCAAGCTCTGCACACATCTCTTCTCTCACTCGACATCTTCAGACGTCCTTTTCCGTTAAGGACCTTGGTCCCTTATCTTACTTCTTGGGAATTGAAGTTGCACGATGTGCTGAAGGTCTCTTCCTCTCCCAGCACAAATACACAGTTGATCTCCTTCGTCGCCACTCAATGGATGGTGCTAAACCTATTCATACACCATGCTCAACATCCGCTGGCTCATCTTCGGGCTCTGTTAATGAAACTGAATATCGAAGTGCAATTGGTGGTCTTCAATACCTCACCTTAACCCGCCCTGACATTGCTTTTACAGTGAATCGTCTTGCTCAGGCCATGTCCGCTCCAACTCCTTCTCACTGGAATTCCGTCAAGCGGTTGTTTCGCTACTTGAAGGGCACTCTACACTTCGGTCTTCTTTTACGTGCTTCTTCCTCCACTTTAATCACCGCCTACTCAGACTCTGATTTCGGGGGCGACACGCGTGACGGCAAATCCACTTCGGCTTATATCATATTTCTTGGGCCTAATCCCATTTCTTGGAGATCTCGTAAACAAAATGGCGTAGCTCGTTCATCAACTGAGGCCGAGTATAGGGCTCTAGCTTCCGCTGCTTCCGAGGTGTGTTGGATTATTCACTTATTTCGTGATCTTGGTCTTCAAGTCCCATCCCCACCGAAAATTCTTTGTGATAATATGGGGGCCACTCGTCTCGCTTTAAATCCGGTCCAACATTCACGAATGAAACATATAGCTATTGACATTCACTTCGTCCGTGACCTATCTACCAAGGGCTTGCTTCAAGTTACTTATGTCAATACATTGGACCAGCTTGCTGACCTACTCACTAAGTCCTTACCTCGCACACGTTTTGAGAGTCTTCGTTCCAAAATCTCTGTCGCCGATGGCACGTCGATTTTGCGGGGGCGTATAAAGGATACCTCAGATTCAAATAAAAAGATTTGACGTTATCTTTTTATTTGACCAATCTTCATCATATCATTCAATGTATATATTATTAGCTGCACTCATGCCATAATAATAGGCATTCCTTAATGTACATAATTAGCTGCATCTTTGCCATAATTATTGGCAACCTGTACTGTACATAAGCGAGATTCAATTCATTAAAATAAATCAATTCAGCATACTATCTCAATATCTTATATCTTCTTTCTCAAATCTTTGGCAATTCTCCACTTTGGAATTCTTGGAGCAACCTCTCCACTTCCAACTTTTTCTACCTCCTTCTTTTTTTCTTCCTCCCTTTCTTGTGCCTTCACCACTTCATTCTCTTTCAATTTAATCGACATTGAAGAGCTTCCATATTGTTTACCACTTCCAATTATAATAGCATTACAATGTTCACGTGGGTTTACCTCGGTATTTGAGGGCAATTTACCTTTTTTATGTTGAGATCCGATTGAAGTTGCCAATTGTCCCATTTGGAATTCCATTGATTTTTTATTATTCATGAGTTGGGCAAGCATCGAGTCGGTCGATTTTTGGTTACTCATTAGTTGGGCAAGGATGGAATCGGATGCTTCAGATTTCTTCTCACTTGTCTCCATTCTCTTCATGAGGAGTGCAAGAAGCTCATCCGTGGAGGACTTCCCTTCTTCACTTGGAAGTTTTGCTCCGGGATCAAATCCGGGAGGATATTGAATAGCACCTTTAGGATTGGAATATGAAAATTTCTCATTCCTCCGAAAATTCGGGTTTTGAGGAGTTTGGTATTGAGGGGATGGTCCCCCTTGTCCTTGAGATGATGAAGATTGCCCTTGGAATCGGTTTTGAGGAGGAGCTTGATATCCTTGACCACGATTTTGGTATGGTGGTTGTCCTTGATATTGTCGATTCCCTTGAAAATTTTGTGGATATCCTTGTTGACCCATGTATTGCACATCTTCCATAGGTCCCATTTGAGGATCTTCTTGCACAAAGGATAAATGATTATCTCTTGTTTGAGATAAAACATTCACCTTTTCAATGAGTGTAGTCATCATTGCTTTTATGCTATCATTGACATCCACTTGAGCTACCCGATTTTGTGCTCCACGGTCTACTCTCATCTTGAAAGTATTGCTTGATATCCCTTCTATTATGTCATTGATCTCCTCCACCGATTTCATCCAAATTGAACCCCCCGCACAAGCATCAATGTGGTGTTGATCTTCCACTCGTAACCCACCAACGAACCAACATGTTGTTTGTTCTATTGAAAAACCATGATGGGGACATGTGATGAGAAGATTCGTAAACCTTCCCCATGCTTCTTTGATTCCCTCATTTGGACCTTGTTGGAACGTAGAGATCTTTTCCTTGGCTTCCATAGTCTTCGAAGGAGGGTAGTACTTCAATAGAAATCTCTTCTTCAACTCTTCCCACGTCCTCACTTCTCCGGCGGGAATGCTTGATTGTAGCCAAACTTTTGCTTTCCCCGTTAATGTGAATGGGAATAGCCTCATCTTTTTAGCATCTTCCGACACTCCGTTTTGCTTGAGAGTGTCGGCCATCTCCAAGAATTGAGCAAGATGTTCATTCGGGTCTTCCTCAAATCCTTCCTCCGTCCTTCCTTCAAATTGTCTCTCCCTCAACATCCTTAATAGAGAGGCACTAATTTCAAAATTGTTTGCCTCCACCCTTATTCTTGCCAACCCATCATAATGCTCCCTAGGTTGAGGCTCAAAATATTCCCTCATTGGCCTTCCATGGTACACACGTTGAGGTTCTTCTATATGTCGAGGAGGAGGAACGAATTCTTCTTGGATTTGTTAAGGTGGAGGATATTGGTAAGGTAGAGGATATGGGTGTTGATGGAGTGGATATGGATGAGGTGGAGGTGGTGGATAGTAGGCTTGTTGTGGAGGTGGATAAGGGTAAGGATTGTATCCTTGATATGGAAGGTGGTTTTGGGGTGGATATTGTGGATTGACATTAATGAGATTTTGTGGAGGGTTTTGAGGTGGATTACCTCCTTGTTGATTCCCAACTTGGGGATTCTCCTCATTTTCCATTGGTGGAGGATTCATTTCTTCATTGTTCTCCATCTCAAATTTTTCTTCTATGACTCTTTGACGGTTTCTACTTCGATTCCTTCTTCTTGCGTGTGCCTCGATCTCAAGTTCTAACGGTTCAAGGTTTCCTCCACGTGATCTTGTGATCATGCACCTACAAAATAAAAATGTCAAAGCCCACAAAGATGAACAAAAACAAAATAACGAAAAGAAATGCTACTATTAATAACACTTAACAAACTCTAAGTCTCACTAACAACACTCGCTTAAATCCCCGGCAGCGGCGCCATTGACTTGGATCGAATTTTGCACACTTTTTTACAACTTATACGATCCCCACAAGCGTATGGGTTCTTTGTAGTACGTAAGCACGACCAAGTAGTTTGTTCGTTCCAAGGATTTAATTGAATGCAAGTGAATCCCTAAAGTTATGAGTATTCATGTTATTGTAGTAACTAAATGATTATGTTTGGATTTTCGGGAATAAGCACAAAAAATATTAAACTAAATTAACTAAAGTGATGAGAACTAGTGATAAGAAATAACAAGCTATCTAACTTTCGATTGAAAGTGCATGAGAAGGGTATTGCCTCAGGTGTTTCCGTTTTGTGAGCAATTAAGTGAACTAGTGAACCAATTACATGATTTTACTACGAATTTGGGTCAAGCTAAAGGCTATCACAAATGTGTGCAAACCCCCTCGAAAGGCATAGGTAAACATCGTGCATTGATTAGCAATTATAAGATCTAACCAAATACCATAAGCTCCTAAGATAGTGTTGCATAAGCACTTTCAACACGGTTACTAATGCTTATGAAACGCCCTCTCACCAAACTCCTAGACGACCTCTATTTGTTTAGTGTCTAAGGTTGTCGGTCTAGCCATTAACACCCCTCTCGGGTGAGCTAATTACTAATTAACTTTTATTAAATTGACCAAAGCTCACACTCACACTCCCAATCATGCTACCCAACTCTCGTTGCAATAAACATAATCGAACGTGCTTGCTAATAGGGTTAATCAACCAAATGAATCAATCAAAAATACAACTCTAGAAACATAAAAACCCAAATTATAAGCTAATCATGCAATTAATCCACAATTACACTAAATTCTCATCAAAACATCCACACCCAAGGCAATTGAGGATTAGCCCCTGGTTCTAGAAGAGAATCCCATGGCTACAACAACAAATAACATCAAACTCATAATAAAATAACTAGAGATTGAAGAAATTAAGAAAATACAAAATTGAATTGCAAAATAGAGTAATATCACCTTGATCATGTGAATTTAGCTACAAAACGATGTAATAGACGATGCCCGATGATAATCGTAGCTTGATTTGAAGTAAAAACCACTATTCTATCTAATCTATTGAAGAAATTAAACTAAAAAGGAAGAACACCTACAACTATGTGAATGTGTGTGTGGAAATGCTTGTAAAAGGAGTAAGACTCCCTTGTAAAACTCAAATTTGGTCTATTTATAGTTGGGGTAGAAGTCTTGCATTAATTTTGCAATTAGGCCCTTGAAATATGGAGAAAATTGACTAAAAACCCCGAAAATGGGTCCACCCGGCCGGGTGGGTAAGTGGCGTGGCCGGACGGACAAGTTGTTTGCGTGAAATGGGCTGGAACAGGTGGCCCGGCCGGGCCAAAACTTCGTAAGTTGATTTTGGCCAAAAATACGCGCAGGGGGTGCACTTATCAAAAAGGTGGGTGCATATCACTGGCCGGGCGGGTCGGCCCGGTCAGGTCGCCCGGTCGGGCGGATACTTCGGCCCAGGTTTCGTCCTCTATCTTCGTCCCTTCATATCTCAAGCTTCCGACCTCCGATTGGCTTGATTCTTTTTTCCATTCCACTCCATTTTTCGAGACGAATCCAATGGTACAATCCTTTATTCAGTACAGTGAGTGTAAATGATGATTTAACACTCATTTTTGTGATTTTAATGCCTAATTCACATCGTATTCCTACAAAACGAGCTCAAACACCTTTCTCAATCAAATCAAGCATATTAGTGTGAAAATGCATGAAAACCCCTCAAAGTTTATCACTTAAACACATGAAATTTTATGCAATTTACAACCGAATTATCATGTTCACATAGGGAACGTGCATTCGTGAATGCATATTTCAATTAATATAATTCCACATGGCTTCAATATTTTCTTCATGAGGAGTCTAATACTGATCACCCAGAGCAATTTATTAATGCATTTGTGCATTATTAACTCGGTTAACATCCACTTTTTGTATAGTTCTCCAATCAGTCTAATATTACCTAGCATGAGTGTCTTCCCTCCCGTTTTCCAGTGTGGGGTAGTCGAGGAATTAATCACTTCGTCTCTCGTTTTTTCACTGCCATCAGCAGTTAATCCCTTATAATGTTTGCTAATGGGACCTATATTATCAACACTGCCTTGCTTCTGCTTTCGACTCAAGGTCTTTGTGACCTATCGTGTCTTCTTCGACATTGATGGTATAATCTCATATGCGCGTGAGTTGCATGCAATAAAACTGGGGAAACTTATTTTTTAAGGACCGCAACTTAGGGGGATTTGCAAAAAGAGGACCGTAACTCTACGGACAGGCAAAATTAGGCCCGTAACTTTTTTTTTCGTAATTTCAGGCCAAATTAGCCCATCGACCCAATTTCAAGATGACTTTGCACGTGAGTCCCATTTTTACGGGCTAAACTTTGGGAGGTAGCAAAAAGAGGAACGTAACTTTATGGGCTAGCAAAAAGAGGACCGTAATTTTTTTTCCTACAATTTCCACTACAAAAAAAAAAAGCGGGATTTGCAGACGGATTTCCGACGGAATATCGGAATCGGCATACTCCCGACGGATTTCAACTTCCGTCGGAAAGTTTTGACGAAATTCCCGATGGAATATAGGTTGAAGGTGAAACGGCACCGTTTTCGGCCCGCTTCCCGACGGAATATTTCGTCGGCAGTTCAGCCTTACATTGAGTATGTATTTCATATATTTATCATTTAATAAAATTAATACTAGCTACTTCATTTTTGTAATTTAATATTAATTGAGGTTGGATGTTGTGAATTAGAATGTATAATCAAGAACTATAAAGAGCAGAATAAAACATCTCAAATATAGATATAGACGCTCGTCTTCAACGTGAATTTGCCCGATGGTTCCAACGTTGTGTGAGTACCATTTCCTTAATTTTACGTAAATAAATATGATTCATAATTAATGTTAATTATTTGATCTGTATAGGGACGGTCACACGATATTGAGAGTCAATTCTTAAGGGATCTCAGCAAAGGACCACTACGTCGTGTAAAAAAAGACTTACAATGGCTATATTGTGAATGGCTACAGATTTCATACATCCCAGTATGCATCAAGAAAAGCGACACCCAACTGTGGTATTTGCATTAACAATGAGAATTACAATGCAGATGCAAGTGACTATTTTGGGGTGTTACACGAAGTTGTTGAAGTAGAATATCCGGGATATCCAGCAAAGACTGTAGTGTTGTTCAAGTGTCATTGGTTTGATTCAGGCCCTTTAGGAACAAGGATTCATCCGGAGTACAAGCTCGTGGATGTTAATCCGAAAAAGAGCTATAGCGGGGATGATCCATTTGTATTTACCCATCAAGTATCTCAAGTATACTACGACAACTATCCAGTACGATCACGTAGTAATATTGAATGGCACGCTGATTGCAAAGTAAAGGCAAGATCAATGGTAGAAGTCCCTAAAAATGAAAAGAGTAATGAAGATGATTCTCCGTTTAAAATGGAACAAATAGAGACTCGAACTGGAGTCTTTACGGGAGATTTGAATATTTACGTAGACTTGACGACTGCAAATCCACAATTGATCGAAATTGAAAACGATAGTGGAAATGAGGAAGAGGATGAAAATGAAGAGGAGGATGCAGAGGAAGAGGAAGAAGAGGAGGAGGATGATGGAGAGGAGGATGATGAGGCAAATAATGAAAAATGTAGACGAAGAAGATGAAGCTAATTATTTTATGAGATGTAAAATTTAAAAAGGTTAATTTATCATTAAGTTACAACTAAAAAGTGTGAAAACAAATTAATTTTGTGGATTTTTTTTTAAAAAAAATATAAGTGAAAAAATGAATATTTTAGTATTTTAATAAAAAAATTAAAAAATAACATTTAAAATATATAAATTTTCCGTTTACATTGTCGGCAGATAATTCAGTCGGTAGTACCGACGAATTTCCCGACGGCTATCGTCGGAAATTAATTTCGAAATAAAAAATAATAAAATTATATTCCGTCGGTAGTTCCGACGTAAATTAATTTTGGCAAAAAAAATAATTGGAAATTACATTCCGTCGGTAGTACCGACGGAGTTTCCGACGGAAATAATTTATTTTTTAATTACTTTTTTCCGCAATTTACCGACAGAATATTGACCCGGTTAGAAAACGGGTCATGGATATTACCGATGGACAGTATTCCGTTGGAAGCGCCGACTCTTTTTTTTCCGTCGGTAATCCTTACCGACGAGGTTGGCACCGACCGAATTTTTCGGTCGGTAACCACGGTTCCCGACCAAAATTCCTTCGGTATTTCCGTCGGCAAAACGCGTATTTTTTATAGTGTTCATGACCAATATAAATATCATATATAATTTTTAATTAAAATCTACTTTAGTCCATGTACCCTTCCTCAATTAGATACATATTGTCTCATGTTCGAATACTAGAAAATGCTAGTTTAGACTATATTCCAAAAGAAATCGAATATCAAATTCAATTCTAATTAATTTTGCCAGCCCGTAATAATAAATTAGGAGGAAAATAATAATAAATTTGCTTAGCATGTTTTTTCCACGTCATGTTCACTTAGGAAACGTGCATTTGTGAATGCGCATCTTCATTAATTGATTTGCACAAGAGGCTTCGATGTTTTCTTCATGGGGAGTTTGATACTGATCACTCTGCAATTTATTAAGGGCAAAGTGGTGTGTAGTACAAATGGGGGCCCTTAAGAGTCTAATGGTACAAGTCATTTATTTAGTGGCAGGTGATACAATTTTTGTATGAGCAAAAGACCATTGTGCCCTTAAATTCATCAAACCCAATTTTGGTTTTGAAAGGAACAAAAAATATTTCAAAAGTTAATTGAATGTCCAATCAACGGTATGACATCACCCATCTTACTTCAACCTTTCAACCCCTCCCTTATTTTATTAAAAAAATGTTATTTTATTAAAAATATTGTATTCAGATTTCTTACTCCCTCCGTCCGTCTATAAGCTTCCCGTTACTTTTTGGCACATGGATTAAGAAAAGTGATTAAATAATATATATAGTACAAGTGATGTGATTGGAAGAAGGAGAGAGATAGAGAGAAAAAGTAAGATATAAAGTAATGTGTAAGAAAAAGTATTTACCAAAAAGGTATGAGAAGCTTATAGGCGGACGGACCAAAATGGTAAAATGGGAAGCTTATAGGCGGACGGAGGGAGTATTTTTTAATTTATGCAATTTTTAATTCATAATTTTATTAAGATTGTATAATCCCATATGCACGTGAGTTGCACGCAATAAAACTATGCAACTCACGCGTTGATCGACTTTGTGTCATTTTATTATTTTTGCTACTTTTTAGATTTGGAAAATTGTATTGTGTCCAAAAAATGCATGACTTTCCTTTTGACATGATTCTATTACCATCAAAAAAATAGGTATGAAATTGTGTCACAAATCTCTTTTCTTAAGTCAAATATTATTTATTAAGAACCAACAAGTAAGCCATAAACCCATTCTGCAGGTGAGTTGTAAGCATCAAAATTATGTTATCTCAGGTGCTGAGAAAATTTAATCAACCGGGTAAGAAACTTGTTGGGTCGGGTTTTGAGCATGGGTATAAATACCCGACTTTCAGTTGTTTCCTTTTTCATAGCAAAAATATTAGCGACGAAAATAGTTTTCATTGTTCTTCGTATTATTAACAACAAAATAAAATAATTTGTAACTAGTTTAGCGATGAAATATTTTAATTTCATCGCAAAAATTAATTTCAAGAAAGTAGCCAAAAAAATTTCTATTTTATCGCAAAATATTAGCGATGATATATAATTTTCACTATTGTTCTGATTATTAACAACAACATGAAGCAATTTGTTGCTAGTATAGAGATACAATATATAAATTTTTTTCCAAATATTAAATCTAAGAATTTAGCGACGTAATTTTTAATTTCGTTGCTAAAAATTTATTTTAGCGATGAAATTTAGATTTGTTGCAAAATTTTCGTCGCTATTCCCCCTGATTCTTGTAGTGAATATTAATTAGTATATAGTCGCACAAAATGATATTTACAATACGATGTCACAAAAGATCTCTTATTATTACAGGATGATATAGTTGTGAGTTCCATCTGTTAAAAGTGTGCAATCTCACGCGTCATGTGGTAATTTAAATTAAAATTCACATTTACTATTTCTTGTTAGTTTTCAGATTTGGAATATGCATTTTTATCGAAAACCCTCATATTTCTCCTTTTGACACAATTCCATTAATTATCACCATAATTATCGTTCCACAATTATAGAAATTTAGGCCTGGTCCAAAATAAATCGGTTAAGTTTCTTTTATAAAAAAATTCCTATGTGTGGCTCGCACGCATTGAATTTGAAATTAATTTGAAATTTAAGGGGTCGAATTTGAAATTAATTTAAGGGGACTGATGCGTGCATCACACGTGCTACTATTTTGATACATTTGAACTATATTTTGAAACAAGACAACAACGGTAACAATAAACTAAAAGATCTACTCAAAATAACTGTTCTCCAGCTACATTATCATTTGCATTTTCACAATAAACTAAAGATCTACTAAAAAAGAAAAATCCACTCAACATGAAAGAAGAAATACAAAAAAATATGCATGCAAGCAAAACCATGAAAAGCCCCCAGGGTTGAGAAATTTTTCTTCAAAGTAAGTTTTATGAATATCACTGATTAAATGTTAGAGTTCCAATTAGGAAAATATCTTAGGCCAGGGTCACAAGTTCGTTGACACCCAATCAAGTATTATAAAAAGTCTCACATATTCTCCGTTTTGTGAATATCACTCTTCCTGTTTACAAAAGCTTCTCAAATTAAATTCTCCATTCTCAGAAATTCTTCACCGAAACAAGTGTCAGAGGACCATTTTCCTCACTATCTGTTCATGATTTCTGTTGGGACCTAACTCTGCCAGATTTGATAGATTGAAGCCACATAATTTATTTAACAAGTTAAGCAATACTATGCAATATTCATCATAATTATTAAAGTATCTGAAATTTCAAATTACACAAATGCCGACTCCTAAATTCGCCAAATTACAACACAAGGCAACTAACTAGACTACATATAGATGATCATCAGTTCCAAAACACTGTTTGAACAAATTTATCGGAAGCTGACCCTGTTTGAACAAAGATTGACAATTTTTTTTCATTATAATATAAGTATAACACACAAATATAATATAATATAAACCCATTCACGCAGCACATATACTTATTCATTTTAATACATATTCACGGAGCACATAATCATTATAAGCCTTATCTTCATTTGTTTATAGTACTATATAGGAATATTAATTGAATAGATGTGCTTGGTTTAGTCTAGTTTCGGAAACTTTAGATTTTCACCATAAATGAAGCGCAGAAAAAAAACAGGGATTGCTCAAACTTACAATATGAAGTAGGTTGCGCAGCCCTAGTAGGGAATTCCCTGATCCCAACATTTCACAGATTGCATTTTAGGAAGTTTCAGTCGCCATTTCTGGGATCAATTTGTGGGTTTACGATTTGTGGGTTGCCGATTTTTGAATTCGTGATTTGAGGGTTGCGATATGGGTTCGCGATTTGTGTTTTTGATTTTTGTGGAAGATGAGATATGCGAAGTGTGATTACGTTTTAAGGGAGCGTGAGTTACACGTAGTTTATATCCGTTAAAATTGACGGAAAATTATTGCAGGACTGAAGGACTGAAAGTGATTTAGTCTCATTCTTACAGGATCAAAAATGCAATTTCCCCATTAATTATATGCAATACTTCTCATTGTATATAAGCAATATCAATACCATGAATTAATTAGTGGGTTTAATTGGTGATATATATAGATAGGATAAAATATGATATTATTCTTAACCAGCCACGTGCAAAGAATAAGAGTAATCAAAGTATACATCTTTATTGATTTTAAAGAGCAAAAATACATACCTTGTTTCGTTGTTTGTTTCTGGTGGCACTACTAGATGCACCTCTTTCAGCTTCTTCAACTAGGAGAAGGAGGGAACGTCCAACGAAGGTGTCTAGGCCGTGGCCAAGAGTCGAACAACCAGTAGGGGGAGTTATGGGGAGTTCCAGGTAATATTTTTTTACTGAAGAATTATTTCAGTTGTATTTGTGGAACTATGTTGGAATTCATACTCTGGCTAGCTGAACATCTTATAATTTTACAAGTTATAATTTTACAATTGAAACGGTCATTCGTCTCAATTGAATAATGTGTAATCTGATCTTTCAGCTATTATATGGAGCATTTCAGTAACTGGCAGCAGAACCCTGCATTTAACGGAGTATGTCCACTTTATATGCGCAATAGTTTGTGTATGATCATATGTATAGAAAATTAATTTGGCATTCACTTTAATTATAAATACACAAAAACATGCATGTGACTGATGCGTGCATCACACGTGCTACTATTTTAATACTTTTGAACTATATATATTTTAAACAAAAAACATTAATTATGTGCAAAACTTCTCATTGTATATACATAAGCAATATCAATACCAGGAATAAGTCGATTTAATTGGTGAGATATATAGATAGGATCAAATATGATATGTGATTTGATTTTTGTTGGATCATTGCTGATTATTTGTTATATTGAAGTGAAATTACCCAGTTTTCTGTATGAAGTTTCTTGTGCTTAGCATATGCACGTGATTTTTTATTTTATTTTTTGCTCTTAAGTTAGGATGGGAAAAAATACCTACTTACATTATATGGAATAGGATAATCATTTTACATACTTAACATCCAGAACCCAGACTCCACGTTCGATGGGAGCATGCGCTTTACAAAACGAGGGACACCATTTTGTAAACGTTCAAGAGTTTTTTCGGCATCCACCAAAACCGTAAACTTAGCTATTTTATAGTCGTCCCAAGACTCAGTCCCCTTCTTTCCTCCACTGTTTCTTCGCGATTCATACCACAAAAATTAGAATTATTTCAACAATTCAAACAGAAGCATGTGAAAAATAGAGTCCAAAATATATATAGTTTACCTTCCTGATTCCTTCGAAACAATCTGACATAATTTTCTCTTAAGTTAGGTTGGGAAAAAAACTTTAAAATATGCGCGTGAGTTGCACGCGTTTTATCTCATGCGCTGAAAATTTTTGTATTGATGCTAATGTTCCATGTTTAGAAACCCGCGTGTTGAAGAAGGTGGAGGACCAACTGGAATTCTTTCAAAGAGATATATGTATAGATCTTAAAATTATAAAGTGGTCGATTATGAAATTAATTTGGCATTCACTTTAATTATTAATACACAAAAACATGCATGGGACTGATGCGTGCATCACACGTGCAACTATTATAATACTTTTGACCTATATTTTAAATAAAAAACAAGGAGCATGCTTGTCTTGAAACAAGACAACAACGGTAACAATAAACTAAAAGATCTACTCAAAAAGAAAAATCCACTCAACATGAAAAAAGAAGAAACAAAACATACAAAAAAATATGCAAGCAAGCAAAACCATGAAAAGCCCCCAGGGTTGAGAAATTTTTCTTCAAAGTAGTTTTATGATAAACTAGAATTTTGCTACATTACGCTTGTTTCTGCGGACGCACCCAGTGAAATCTCAAATCTTCATGGCCGCATTCAAGAGAATCCTCAAAATGAACAACGAATCTGACGCCACCATCCACCACTTTGGACACAACGCCCTGCCACCAGCCGTCTTTGTAAAATGCATCAACAGGGTCTCCTAGCTCGAAACCCTTGGCAAGCCCCTGCACTGGCGGTACAGGCCTCACGTCGGAAATTTTTTTCTGTCACTTTTTTGGGGGTATTTTGATGAAGAATCGGGGGGAATCACAGTAGCAGTGAAGTAGACGAATTTAAACCCTTCCTCATCGGTTCGCACTTCACCTACCGAACCTATGGGAAATTATCAAGGCTCACGCCACCGCTGCTACGGAGGGTTTGGAGAGAGTTGACTTTGCATGACAACACTAGATTCCATGAAAATAATACTGCATTTAAATTTAATTTGGCATTCATTTTGATTATATATGCATACACAGAAAATGGCATGGACTGACGGTGCGTGCTACTTTTTTAATACTTTTGAACTACATTTTAAACTGGAATTTTTTATATTTAGTGTATACGATGGTCTCACACAAAACTTCAAGTGGTATATATAAGCAATATTAATACCATGAATGAGTGTATTTAATTCGCGAGATATATAATTAATAGGATCAAATTTGGTTTTATTTATTTATTATAATTAATATAATTAAGCAATATTATTAGTGAAGAATAAAAGAAAAATAATAATAAATTTGCTTAGCGCGCGTGTTTCTTCCATGTTGTGTTCACATAGCGAACATGTATTTCGTCACTAATATTTTAGCGATGAAATATAATTTTTATGGTTGATCTGATTATTAACAACAAAATAAAATAGTTTTTTGTTAGTGTAGCGATGAAATATTTTCATTTCGTCACCAAAATTAAATCCACAAAATTAGCCACAAAAATTTCCTTTTTCATAGCAAAATATTAGCGATGAAAATAATTTTCATTTTTCTTCGTATTATTAACAACAAAATAAAACAATTTGTTGCTAGTTTAGCGATGAAATATTTTAATGTCATCGCAAAAATTAATTTCAAGAAAGTAACCACAAAGATTTCTATTTCATTCCAAAATATTAGCGACCATATATAATTTTCACTTTTGTTCTGATTATTAACTACAAAATGAAGCAATTTGTTGCTAGTATAGAGATGCAATATATAATTTGTTTTGCAAATATCTAAGAATTTAGCGATGTAATTTTTATTTCGTTGCTAAAAATTTATTTTAGCGATGAAATTTAGATTTGTTGGAAAATTTTCAGGATGATATAGTTGTGAGTTCCATGTGTTAAAATGATGAGTCAAGATTATTACATATTTTTGTGTTTTAATTGGGAATTCTATGAGAATTAATTTGATATTTTATTGTGTTTTTCGACTTGTTACTTTGTGTCTTTATATACTTTGATATTTTATTTTCTATGTAATTCAGGCATAATTAAAGTATTTTGAAGATACATTGACGAGGCCGTATGAGAAGAAATTAGCCCAACACTTTCAAACTCATAAAAGTGTACAATCACACGCTGTCATGTGGTAATTTAAATTCATGCACATTTACTATTCCTTGTTAGTTTTCAGAGTTGGAATATGCATTTTTATCGAAAACCCTCAGATTTCTCCTTTTGACACAATTCCATTAATTATCTCCATAATTATCGTTCCACAGTTATCGAAATTTAGTCCTGGTCCAAAATAAATCGGTTAAGTTTCTTTTATCAAAAAATTCCTATGTATGGCTCGCACGCATCGAATTTGAAATTAATTTGAAATTTAAGGGGTCGAATTTGAAATTAATTTAAGGGGACTGATGCGTGCATCACACGTGCTACTATTTTAATTCTTTTGAACTATATGAAAGAAACTAAAAGATCTACTCAAAAAGAAAAATCCACTAAACATGAAAGAAGAAATACAAAAAAATATGCATGCAAGCAAAACCATGAAAAGCCCCCAGGGTTGAGAAATTTTTCTTCAAAGTAGTTTTATGATAAACTAGAAACTGATACAGACCGTTGTCGTTAGCCAACAAATTGTGGTACTCGACGTGGAAGAAAATCGATTTATCTTTGCCGCCGCTCCTTTTTAATGATTTTTTTCTGCCACTTTTTTTTGGGGATTTTGATGAAGAATCAGGGGGAATCACAGTAGCAGTGAAGTAGACGAATATAAACCCTTCCTCATCGGTTCGCACTTCAGCTAACGAAGTTGATTTTTGCATGACAACACTACGGCAGGTTTGGAGAGAGTTGATTTTGCATGACATCCACTTTTTATATATATTCTAAAATTGTGCTAGTAAATATTATTGTCAAAAAAAAAAAAAAAGTTTCACACTAGTAGGTTGCTATAATCCCATATGCACGTGAGTTGCACGCAATAAAACTATGCAACTCACGCGTTGATCGACTTTGTGTCATTTTATTATTTTTGCTACTTTTTAGATTTGGAAAATTGTATTGTGTCCAAAAAATGCATGACTTTCCTTTTGACATGATTCTATTACCATCAAAAAAATAGGTATGAAATTGTATCACAAATCTCTTTTCTTAAGTCAAATATTATTTATTAAGAACCAACAAGTAAGCCATAAACCCATTCTGCAGGTGAGTTGTAAGCATCAAAATTATGTTATCTCAGGTGCTGAGAAAATTTAATCAACCGGGTAAGAGACTTGTTGGGTCGGGTTTTGAGCATGGGTATAAATACCCGACTTTCAGTTGTTTCCTTTTTCATAGCAAAAATATTAGCGACGAAAATAATTTTCATTGTTCTTCGTATTATTAACAACAAAATAAAATAATTTGTAACTAGTTTAGCGATGAAATATTTTAATTTCATCGCAAAAATTAATTTCAAGAAAGTAGCCAAAAAAAATTCTATTTTATCGCAAAATATTAGCGATGATATATAATTTTCACTATTGTTCTGATTATTAACAACAACATGAAGCAATTTGTTGCTAGTATAGAGATACAATATATAAATTTTTTTCCAAATATTAAATCTAAGAATTTAGCGACGTAATTTTTAATTTCGTTGCTAAAAATTTATTTTAGCGATGAAATTTAGATTTGTTGCAAAATTTTCGTCGCTATTCCCCCTGATTCTTGTAGTGAATATTAATTAGTATATAGTCGCACAAAATGATATTTACAATACGATGTCACAAAAGATCTCTTATTATTACAGGATGATATAGTTGTGAGTTCCATCTGTTAAAAGTGTGCAATCTCACGCGTCATGTGGTAATTTAAATTAAAATTCACATTTACTATTTCTTGTTAGTTTTCAGATTTGGAATATGCATTTTTATCGAAAACCCTCATATTTCTCCTTTTGACACAATTCCATTAATTATCACCATAATTATCGTTCCACAATTATAGAAATTTAGGCCTGGTCCAAAATAAATCGGTTAAGTTTCTTTTATAAAAAAATTCCTATGTGTGGCTCGCACGCATTGAATTTGAAATTAATTTGAAATTTAAGGGGTCGAATTTGAAATTAATTTAAGGGGACTGATGCGTGCATCACACGTGCTACTATTTTGATACATTTGAACTATATTTTGAAACAAGACAACAACGGTAACAATAAACTAAAAGATCTACTCAAAATAATGTTGGAGTTGTTTGACTCGAATGGAATAATGTTGGCATCTTTACCCCTCCCTAACCTAAAATAGTTGCAATTTCAGCCTTGAATTTATTCCAACATTCATCACCACATACACCAGGAAACTAACTGTTCTCCAGCTACATTATCATTTGCATTTTCACAATAAACTAAAGATCTACTAAAAAAGAAAAATCCACTCAACATGAAAGAAGAAATACAAAAAAATATGCATGCAAGCAAAACCATGAAAAGCCCCCAGGGTTGAGAAATTTTTCTTCAAAGTAAGTTTTATGAATATCACTGATTAAATGTTAGAGTTCCAATTAGGAAAATATCTTAGGCCAGGGTCACAAGTTCGTTGACACCCAATCAAGTATTATAAAAAGTCTCACATATTCTCCGTTTTGTGAATATCACTCTTCCTGTTTACAAAAGCTTCTCAAATTAAATTCTCCATTCTCAGAAATTCTTCACCGAAACAAGTGTCAGAGGACCATTTTCCTCACTATCTGTTCATGATTTCTGTTGGGACCTAACTCTGCCAGATTTGATAGATTGAAGCCACATAATTTATTTAACAAGTTAAGCAATACTATGCAATATTCATCATAATTATTAAAGTATCTGAAATTTCAAATTACACAAATGCCGACTCCTAAATTCGCCAAATTACAACACAAGGCAACTAACTAGACTACATATAGATGATCATCAGTTCCAAAACACTGTTTGAACAAATTTATCGGAAGCTGACCCTGTTTGAACAAAGATTGACAATTTTTTTTCATTATAATATAAGTATAACACACAAATATAATATAATATAAACCCATTCACGCAGCACATATACTTATTCATTTTAATACATATTCACGGAGCACATAATCATTATAAGCCTTATCTTCATTTGTTTATAGTACTATATAGGAATATTAATTGAATAGATGTGCTTGGTTTAGTCTAGTTTCGGAAACTTTAGATTTTCACCATAAATGAAGCGCAGAAAAAAAACAGGGATTGCTCAAACTTACAATATGAAGTAGGTTGCGCAGCCCTAGTAGGGAATTCCCTGATCCCAACATTTCACAGATTGCATTTTAGGAAGTTTCAGTCGCCATTTCTGGGATCAATTTGTGGGTTTACGATTTGTGGGTTGCCGATTTTTGAATTCGTGATTTGAGGGTTGCGATATGGGTTCGCGATTTGTGTTTTTGATTTTTGTGGAAGATGAGATATGCGAAGTGTGATTACGTTTTAAGGGAGCGTGAGTTACACGTAGTTTATATCCGTTAAAATTGACGGAAAATTATTGCAGGACTGAAGGACTGAAAGTGATTTAGTCTCATTCTTACAGGATCAAAAATGCAATTTCCCCATTAATTATATGCAAAACTTCTCATTGTATATAAGCAATATCAATACCATGAATTAATTAGTGGGTTTAATTGGTGATATATATAGATAGGATAAAATATGATATTATTCTTAACCAGCCACGTGCAAAGAATAAGAGTAATCAAAGTATACATCTTTATTGATTTTAAAGAGCAAAAATACATACCTTGTTTCGTTGTTTGCTTCTGGTGGCACTACTAGATGCACCTCTTTCAGCTTCTTCAACTAGGAGAAGGAGGGAACGTCCAACGAAGGTGTCTAGGCCGTTGCCAAGAGTCGAACAACCTTTCAGGCCTCCATCAACCGTTCCCTGGCCTGCAATGGGGAGTTTGATGAATCAAGAACCAGTAGGGGGAGTTATGGGGAGTTCCAGGTAATATTGTTTTACTGAAGAATTATTTTAGTTGTATTTGTGGAACTATGTTGGAATTCATACTCTGGCTAGCTGAACATCTTATAATTTTACAAGTTATAATTTTACAATTGAAACGGTCATTCGTCTCAATTGAATAATGTGTAATCTGATCTTGCAGCTATTATATGGAGAATTTCAGTAACTGGCAGCAGAACCCTGCATTTAACGGAGTATGTCCACTTTATATGCGCAATAGTTTGTGTATGATCATATGTATAGAAAATTAATTTGGCATTCACTTTAATTATAAATACACAAAAACATGCATGTGACTGATGCGTGCATCACACGTGCTACTATTTTAATACTTTTGAACTATATATATTTTAAACAAAAAACATTAATTATGTGCAAAACTTCTCATTGTATATACATAAGCAATATCAATACCATGAATGAGTCGATTTAATTGGTGAGATATATATATAGGATCAAATATGATATGTGATTTGATTTTTGTTGGATCATTGCTGATTATTTGTTATATTGAAGTGAAATTACCCAGTTTTCTGTATGAAGTTTCTTGTGCTTAGCATATGCACGTGATTTTTTATTTTATTTTTTGCTCTTAAGTTAGGATGGGAAAAAATACCTACTTACATTATATGGAATAGGATAATCATTTTACATACTTAACATCCAGAACCCAGACTCCACGTTCGATGGGAGCATGCGCTTTACAAAACGAGGGACACCATTTTGTAAACACTACAAGAAAACAGTCAAATTCCAACGGAAAAATTCCAACGGTGAAATAAACTGTTGGAATCTTTAAAATTCCAACAGTTTTTCCAACAACATAAACAATCGTTGGAAAAATCCAACAGAGATTCCAACACCTCATTGAAGCCATTGGAATTTACCGTTGGAAAATGCATTGGAATTTTTTTTAAAAAATATCCAACGAATATTCCAACGACACTAGACAGTTGGAATGGTTCCGCTACATCAAATGATATGTTTATATCTAATTCCAACAAAATTTCCAACAACTTGCTATCGGTGGATTTTTTTTTAATTATTCCAAAGGAAACTCCATTGGCACTAGACCGTTGGAATAGTTATCCTAAATTAAATGATATTTTTATATCTAATTCCAACATAATTTCCAACGAACTGCTATCGTTGGATTTTTCTTTAATTATTCCAACGAAAATTCCATTGGCACTAGACCGTTGGAATAATTATCCTAAATTAAATGATATTTTTTATATAATTCCAACATGTTTTCCAACGAACTGCTATCGTTGGATTTCTCTTTAATTATTCTAACGGAATTTCCAACGATCTGCTATCGTTGGATTTTTCTTTAATTATTCCAACGGAATTTCCATTGGCACTAGACCGTTGGAATAGTTATCCTAAATTAAATGATATTTTTATATCTAAGTTCAAAATAATTTCCAACGACCTGCTATCGTTGGATTTTTCTTTAATTATTCCAACAAAATTTTCATTGTCACTAGACCGTTGGAATAGTTATTCTAAATTAAATGATATTTTTATACAGTATCTAATTCCAACATAATTTTCAACGACCTGCTATCGTTGAATTTTTCTTTAATTATTCCAACGAAAATTTCATTGACTTTCGCACGTTGGAATGGTTCACCAAATTTCATTGAATTTCGTTGACTTTCACACATTTGAATGGTTCGCTAAAATTCAACAAAATTTCCAACTAATTAAGAACATTTTTTTGTTAATTGTTCCAATGGAATTTCTAACGATGTTTTGGAATGATTTCAGTAATTTAGTAACAAAAATACATTCAATGTAAGATTTTCTTAAATAATATAATTAAATGATGGGTTACCCTCTCATTACAACTAAATTTAGTCCATCGTTAACATTTAATATTTTTAAAAAGTTTATTTACTCTTTATATGTAGTTGTACCAACTCATTTCTCGAAGTATACTAGTAATTATTAATACTTAATTTGTTCAAAAACATTTTGCGTGTATGTTTGCTTAACTTTTCAGGTGTAAATTTTTAAAAAAACATTTAAATTGTATAAAGCTCTTTATGAATAAATTCACTAATATAAGTAAAAATCAATTTGAGTGAAAATTGATAACCAAATATTTATGAGACTTATTTTGCCTCGATATCAAATTATATGAAATCAGAAAAAGAAAAAAAAAACTAATATTTCTTTTCAATATTTACCAAGATATCCCAAAATGAAAAAAATGAAAAAATAGGAGTTGTTTTCAATTACAAGTTTATTCTCGTGTATTACATTTACCAATTCTTATGAAATCTCTTGTATTGCAGTTGCCAAATGTTTGTGATCAATCTTTCACATGCTAACTATGCATCTAAAGGATAATTGAGGAGTTATCCACTATTAGTTTGCCTTGAGGCTTTGTTTACCTCTCTAATATAAGAGATCAAGTTCTTATTTCCTCATTAGAATCTATGTCATATTCACTCACTACATCTAAGAAAAAAGATGGAATTCCACAACTTGAATTAAAAAGACAAATTAATGCTTTCAAAAAAAAAAACTGCCAAACTATTTTTTTGAATTAATATTGATATGGCATATAAATCTAACACATTTTACACTCTTTTTTATTATGACTATTCAAATTGGTTGGAATAAATCTCATTCATACTCAAAGAATCAATTGACAATCTACTTCTATAAGGAATAAGGAAGCTACCTTAACAACTGTTCATAAGAAACTGATACTCAGTTGGGTACACTTGAATACTTTTGAATCTGAACTCATCAAATTCATTTCCTTGAAGTACATCAATTAACTGGAACTTGCGACCACATTTTTCAAGATTTATTGTTTAATGAAGATAAATAATTTCTAACTTGAACTCTGAAAATCAAACTCTACAAGTAGAAATATGCAAGAGAATAATTGCATTCGGAGTTTAATGGTTTAGAGAACTTTGAACTACTTTAACAGGATCATTGAGAATAATTCATCCCACATTTTTCAAGATTTATTGTTTAATGAAGATAAATAATTTCTACCTTGAACTCTGAAAATCAAACTCTACAAGTAGAAATATGCAAGAGAATAATTGCATTCAGAGTTTAATGGTTTAGAGAACTTTGAACTACTGTAACAGGATCATTGAGAATAATTCATCCCATTGAGGATAAAAAAACAAGAAGGAAAATCCATGTATCACCTATCCATACTAGATCCGACAAACCACGTGGAGAAGCATTCATTGATAAGAAAGATTTGTAATGAACAACACTACAACACAAATATCTGATTCTTAGGAATAAAAAAGGTCATAATTTCAATGTGCACTAGAGCTCCCTGCTATCATATTCAAAAAATGATAATGCCAAATCCAAATCATAATAACTAACTCACATTTAGGATTTCATATCTGAAGAAACATGGATGCATGGTAACTTTGAGTAGAGAACAACGAAATATATTAAAGCCACATGTGACATCCGCCTATTGGGCAACAACTGATTCATCGTCTTTCAAAACATCCAAAGTACTAGAACAATTTCAGGTAACAACTCCAAGTGCTTCAAACAAGAAGTACATCATGGAGAAAATAAATTTGCAAAAACAGCCAAGGTAATAACCAATATGGACTTCAACTGAACCACGGTTTGGTGTAATATAAGAAACCATATTGTACAACATAGACTACTCAAATAAACTGAAAATCTACTAATGATCAATTAGATGGTCTAAGCCTGACCTATTAATGATTTTCCTTATCATTTAACAGTATTATAATACATCTACTTCTCTAAACCATTGCGACAATCAGACTCATTTGGCATTAGTTGTGAAAAGAAGTCTACAGAAAATTTTAATATCATGAGATTCTAATATGAATTCAACAACATCTTATCTACTAATTTAATATACATCCACGTTATGAGATGCTAATATGAATTCAACAACATCTTATCTACTAATTTAATTTACATCCACGTTATGGTACAAGCCACATAGAAATAAACATGTTTCACAAGTATAATTCATCTATTTGTCAAGAAATTTTTTACAAAACATGTTTAAAAGAGCAAGTAGTAATGAAATTAGGCATTCAAGTTTCTGGTAAGATTGAGTCTCCGGCCAATTAACACAGTTTTCACACAAATACAATATAAGTAAAACAAGAAAATGAACCTAAATGCATATCTTGGCAAATATACGAAACCACAATGTGAAAGCAGTTTTCACACATAAAATTCAAGAAAATAAAGACGCTCTTACTGGGTAATAAATTTGTGGTTCGGGCTTAGACGATCTGAGAGTAGGTCAAGAATACCCAAATGAAACTCTACAATTAACACAAAATCCATCCGCCGCCAAGAGCTCGTTACGAACTCACCGTAACTGGTCAAGCTTCAATCCAGCCAGGAAAAAACAAGCAGCAACTACAAATTTAAACAATTTATGCGCATACACAGCAGTTGCACATCACACACTCGTACCACACACACATCTCTTTTCTTCTAAATCAAAGCAGGGCATTGATAGAAACTAGTTTTAATCTGTGTTCATGAATTCTAAAGGCAATACACAGTTCGTATGATGATTGTTTTTTGTTAGAAGACAGATGAAACCAATCTTTGGTTTAGATATCATCATATAAATCTTTAGAGAAGAAATGAAAGATGATAAAATCACAAACAAATTGGGAATAAAAATATCTAAAATTATATTCGTGTTCAATTAAATAATTCAATATCAAGCATGAGCAAACGAGCAAACCTACATATCGGATGTCCACAAAGTCAGGTTGTCATGGAGAAGCTGCATAATCGATCAGAGTGCTATCCTTGTAAGACTCCTAGTCGAGAGTGTCCAACTCCAGCAATCGCCTCATCAAAAGCACAAGGTAAACATTAGACTAAGAAAATGTCAATCAATTTACCAAAAAGTTAGCCATTGAATATAAGAAATTTAGGTGGTTCTTTGATTTGGAATCACTGAATCTTGAAATTAATATTACAGATAAATAGCAAATATGGAGTAATTGATATGGTGGTTGGTGTAGGTTGAATAAAGAAAGGTAAATTCTAAGTCAGATACATCTAACAACATTCAAAACACAACAAGAATGGAATTAATATGAAACTTCAATGTATCAATTGTGTCAATTTTCATAATGATTCTGTAATCCCACCCGCATCCCACCCACAACAATTATAACAGGCTTGTAAATAATTTCCCAGAACTTGAAGAGGGAAACATAAACAGCAGCGATAGAGTGAGGACGAGAGAGATAGGAACACATTGCGAGAACCTACCAGAAAATTAGGGCCTTGGCGTGGCCGGCGGCGTGAATCTGCAGTTTGGGAGGCGTATCTCACATTGGGAATTGGCGGTAACATCGCGGGAATAGAGAAAAGGTTGCCGCCTCTTTATACACTAGGGATTTGCGATTGTGATAACCTCAAAGAAAAAATATATTTTGATCAAATATTATATTAAGATTAATATATATATATATATATATATTATTAAACAAAACGTTATGCTTATGGATTTTATTAAACTAAATTTAAATATTTAAGTTTGATCAAGTAATATTTCATCCAAAAGAAGCTTCCATAGCTTGTGACGGAGATTTGAAAATATATGGAGTAATAAAATAATTAGATATATTAAAGGTGATAGAATTGTTAGTGAAAAATATAATAAAATGTAAAAATAAATAGTTTACTTAAAAAAATGAATGAAAAGCTTTACACATATTTGTTAGTCCATTATTTTGTTCTTTAATTTATTTTTTTACGAATCGTGATTTAACATAAATGTTTAGTATAATTTATAAACTGTGATTAAGAACTACTCCGTTCGTCTCAAGAAAATTTGTATTCTTAGGATTACACACATTTTAATAAATGTGTAAGAAAAAATGTATTAAGTGATTTTTTTAGGGAGAGTTTTGTAAATTTTTATAAATAAAATACAGATGAATGAAGATAATTGAGTGTGAAAAAGTAATGAATTAATATTATAAATATGTGTATATTTTGAGTGTGGAAGTTATGAATGTTTCTTTTTCTTTTAGTGTAAGAAGTTGATATGTAATATTCAAATATGTCAAATGCAAATTTCTGTAAAACGGTGAGAGTACAAAATTATTATCCTAGATTTTAGAATAGTTCTGATGTTTTGGTTTGAATCTAGTAAGAAATACTTGAATTTATGCCACTCTTTGGTTGATGCAAAAGGAAGAAAAAAAAAATTTCAACATTTAGAAGCAACTTTATGAGCAAAAGTTGTGTTTTATAATAAAATCTTTTATATAAATTTAATTTTCTTTACTATTTCTCAAATACAAAATTAGGATCTTGCTTAAAAAATTATTCAGACGGGTGAGACACCCGAAGAGATTACCTAAAGGGAAGTCGAATTACAAGAATTAGGATTTTGCTTAAAAAATTGTTCAGACAAGAGGCACCCGAAGAGATTACCTAAAAGAAAGTCAGATTTGCGAAAGATGTTGCAACTAGGGATGGCAATGGGTCGGGTCGGGTACCTAGATACCCTGACCCAATCCGTTTCAATTCGGGGTCGGGTCACGTGGCGGGTCGGAGCAAATCGGAGCGACCCATTATAAAAAATTTTAAAGAAAAAAATTGAAAAATAATAATTTAAAAAAAAAACATATAAAATAAATTTTAAATTTGTATTGAAAATAAATAAAATAGTCTTAGAAGCATGTTTATAAATTTATTTTCACATTTATGAAGGTGAATTATTGTTATATATATTAATAAACATCAAAATAGTGAAGATATATTATATTTATAGGTATAATATATATAAAAAATAAATATAAAAACGGGTCACGGATCACGGGTCGAGGGTGATACCCGGACCCACCCCATTTCAATACGGGTCCAAGACAGAGCGACCCAAATAGCACGAGTCGGAACAGAGTGGGTTGAAATTGTCATCCCTAGTTGCAACACTTTCCAACCCAAGAACTTTTTTTTTTTTGTGGTTCCAACCCAATAACTTAGTTACAATAGTATATTTACTTCTATATGAGGCGCGCATCTACAAATGAAACTTAGATTGAAATGTCTGGCTTCAAATTATGCAAATGAGTAGCTTTGTGTATTTATTACTCCCTCCATCCACTAAAGTTTTATTTAGTTCTATTTTTGCGTCCACAAATATTATATTTATTCTATTTAAATAATTAACTTTTAAATATTTTTTCTATTTTATTAATAAGATTGAATATCTACTAATAATATTTTTTACTTGTTATTTCTCATATCATTTTTATAATTAAAAAGAGGACATAGAAGAACACACTTCTAAGTCTCAAGCACCACTAAACCAACTCATTATGTTTATATTGTTGAAATGTCTTTTAAAATATTACACTATGTGATGAAATATTAATCTACTATAGCGAAATGTGAAATTGAGTGAAAGTAAAAAAAAAAAAAAAAAAAAACTCTAATAAAAAATAATTATAAATAATAAAATATTGTTTTTATTTTTACTTTTAAAAAATGTAGTACGTATCTTGTTATTAAACAAAACCTTATGTTTAAGGAGTATATAAGGTACCCATAAATTATTTTGAATATGATATTAAATTTTTTTTTTGGCGCTTTAGTATTTAGAAAATTTAGAAAAAGAGCGGTTCCACCTCACAAGAGAGGCGGTTCTCATTTCGAGCTATTCACCTCAAGTAGAAAAGAAAACCCTATTGTTCTCAAATCTCAATTTTCAAATCTGAAACCCCCTTCCACAGTTGCGTAAACCTAGAGTAATCCCAACACTTGATTTTACCTCGCGCAGAAAAGAAAAACCTAATTTTTTATTTAGACTGATTTCTAATGTTGCTTCTCTGTTATGGAGGTTCGCCAGATTCCGTCGACTTCTCCTCGGATATTAGATATATAATAAATTGGCACATGAGTAAGTATTTATTATGTCTTTCTATATGGTTTGATAACACACAATACAGTAACATGACTTTATTTAGTATATAAATGATCTAACATAACATAGCGTGTTCATGATATTATCTCATTTCACTGCTTTCTCGTATATATATTGGTTGCTTCAAATATTGTGATTGGAGATTTTTTTTTGTTAATTGTGTTGCCTTCCAGATCCTTGTATTTCAAAGTTCTTGAGTATTGGCATGCCTAGTATACTTTTCTGGTTTTCTTGTTTTACTGTTTGCTTTAAGATTTTGTTTCTGTATTATAACTTCTCCTGTTGGTAGTGGCCATTTGGATATCTGCCAATTTTTGCTAATTTATTTGTTGTATGTAATGCTGAAAAATATTCCTTATTTCTGGTTCTAAAAAGGAACTGCAATTTATTACTATTATTTTAAAAAAAATGAATGCAGGAAGAAAACGACCATGATTGATTTTCCGAGGATCTTCATGAAGCATTTATTTTAAGGTGTTTATTTATGATATTTAACAATTATTTAATCTTATATTGAAACTTTCATGTTTAATGTTCACAAATGGCAGGTAGAAGGGATCATGGTGGTTTTCGAGGATAAGGCAAAGACACTAATTAACTTAAAAAATGGTAGAGGTGGATATAGAAACAGAAGCATATATAGAGAGAATTTGAGAGAGCGAATGCATTTAAACTAAAACATAAACAATGAAGCCCTGACATCTTAATCTGTCTACCTGGTAATGAAATTCAAATATCCCTAATCCATAATGCTCTGGTGAAGAGCCTACAGTCCCATTTATTCTTTGTTCTGCTTATTATCTACTATTTGATTTTACCAGCATCTTTTGTTTGGAGCGTACATGATATAAATACGTACATGATTAATAACATTATTTTTCTTCTTGTCATTTTCTGTTAGAAAGTAACTCTTTTATTTTTCATATATTGTGCCTCTAAACTTTTTTTATTTTTCTTAATCATTTATCTATATTATACATTCAGGCCCCATGATCAAGTTATTCAAAGTAAATGAAAAGTAAAGAGAAATTGTTGAAAGTAATGGGAAGCCACCTATGAAGGCAATGTGCTGATGCAGTTTGTGGGATAGAAAGACAGTGTGTGGCTGCTGGTTATGCTTTGCAACCTTCAATAGGTTATAAAAAAGGTATCTTTAATTTTCTGTTGCTTTCAATGTTATATACTGATAAATTAAAAAAATAAAAATTGTACTACAATGGTGTTTGCTGGTCAATCCTCCATTTGATACACTTGCTCTATAGTTGTGTTTTACTATTCTTTGATGAAAAGAAATTGGACTCTGTTTATTGCATTTGTGGAATATTGGACTTTATAGTTTGTGCGTTTTGTCTTTAATAGTAGTAGTTAATCTTTAGTTCCTAAGTAGAAACTGAATATTTTATGCTCATGTTGTGAATTGTAAACGACCATTAAGTCGTGATCTTACTTTGACAATTGCAAATCGAAGATAAATGGGTTGTTTATTCAATGTAATAGAGAAAGCAAGATGTGTGTTAACCTGTCCGCTTTGAATATTATTGATCATGTTGTTCTGTACTCGGTATATATCTTGTAAGAATTTGGACTTTTTTAGCTATTTTTTATGACCTATAGTGTTATGTATGAAACTATGATCTTGAACTAGTCTTATATAATCCCTCATTTATCTAGTCAAACAGGATGTAATTATTTATGTTTGTGGAATAGGTTCTAACATAAGCAAAAAAGAGAATTAATCTGCTTTAATAAGTTAATTGCTTCAGTAAATGTTCATATATACTTAAGTAGGCAATCAATGTGAAATTGAATAAACTGAAGTAACTAGATGGTCAAGGTGCTCAAATTATACAAGTTATATAACACACAAATTTGAATAATGAAATCTCTTTATCTCTTTTATATACATTATCTGGCTAGAGTCACAATAGGCATAACAAATTTTATGATGTACGTATTTAAATTGATATGGTATTAAAAGTTCACTATAGGACTAGTGTAATAGGTTACTCAAAATCCTAAATGTGTGAATGGACAACATTTGAATAGATAGATAGACATTACAAAAGTGTATATATAGATGAGAACATGTCAATTTTGCGGTTTGAATAGTGAAGATGTTTGATTATATATATTTTTTTAATAGAAATGTTTATTGTTGTTGAAGTAGGTATGATTCACAAGAGAACAATCGGAGACCAAAATGCATAAAGGCACAGTGATGTGTTTGGTGCTCGGGAAAAAATGGAGTAACCTACTTTTCAAGATTGGTGAAATCTTATCAAAGAGGATGTATGATAGAACCTGAAGAGATGAGATCTGGAAGAGAAGAGTTTCCTGAATTTGCATATGCTACATCATCTCCACGGGATATATTTTGAAGTTTATTTTTGTATTTGTATTGTTTGATGAATATTTGGATAGTTGTGTTCCAAGTTAAGTTTACTTTTTAATGGATATTTGGATAGATATTGAAGACAGGTTAAGTTTACTTTTTAATGGATATTTGGATAGATATTGAAGACTTGTGTATTTTGTTAATTTAGTGGATATATTGAGTTTGGAATTGATGATGAAGTTGTTAATTATGTTACCTTTTGAGTAACTTTATCAAGAAATAAAAAGAATATAGACAAAATATATTATTTGTTGTATAAATAATTTTTATTGTTGAAATTTGTATTCCAACAAAATAATGTCGTTGGAATTGACATTAGAATTTAACTTGAATAAATTTCCAATGGATAATATTTGTTTGAAAAATTCCAATAAAAAATAACCGTTGGAATAGACAATGAAATTTGCAATGGAAAATTTCCAATAGTTTAATATTCCATCGGTACATGTCCGTTGGAATAAAAATTCCTACGATATTTTTTCGGTTGGAATTAACATAGGAATTTACATTTATAATTTCCAACAACTGAAATTTCAAAGGTCAAAATCCGTTGGAATAAATTCCAACAAAAAATCACTGTTGGAATAAAAATTCCTACGATATTTTTTTGGTTGGAATCAGCATAGGAATTTGCGTTTATAATTTCCAACAACTTAAATTCCAAAGGTCAAAATCCGTTGGAATAAATTCCAACAGAAAATCACCGTTGGATATGTTGATGGAATTTATGTTGGAAAAACATTTCAATGGGTGAAAATTCCAACATTCACGATCCGTTGGAATGTACCGTTGGAATTTTTTTCCATTGGAATTTTCATTGGAATTTTGCAATTCCAACGCCAACTTTTCCAACGGTCGTATTTTCGCTGGAATTTCCGTTGGAATCACTGATTCCAACGAAAAAAATGCAAAAATCCGTTGGAATTTTTCTGTTGGAATTACGATGTTTTCTTGTAGTGAAACGTTCAAGAGTTTTTTCGGCATCCACCAAAACCGTAAACTTAGCTATTTTATAGTCGTCCCAAGACTCAGTCCCCTTCTTTCCTCCACTGTTTCTTCGCGATTCATACCACAAAAATTAGAATTATTTCAACAATTCAAACAGAAGCATGTGAAAAATAGAGTCCAAAATATATATAGTTTACCTTCCTGATTCCTTCGAAACAATCTGACATAATTTTCTCTTAAGTTAGGTTGGGAAAAAAACTTTAAAATATGCGCGTGAGTTGCACGCGTTTTATCTCATGCGCTGAAATTTTTTGTATTGATGCTAATGTTCCATGTTTAGAAACCCGCGTGTTGAAGAAGGTGGAGGACCAACTGGAATTCTTTCAAAGAGATATATGTATAGATCTTAAAATTATAAAGTGGTCGATTATGAAATTAATTTGGCATTCACTTTATTATTAATACACAAAAACATGCATGGGACTGATGCGTGCATCACACGTGCAAACTATTATAATACTTTTGACCTATATTTTAAACAAAAAACAAGGAGCATGCTTGTCTTGAAACAAGACAACAACGGTAACAATAAACTAAAAGATCTACTCAAAAAGAAAAATCAACTCAACATGAAAAAAGAAGAAACAAAACATACAAAAAAATATGCAAGCAAGCAAAACCATGAAAAGCCCCCAGGGTTGCTTTTCTTGAAAAGGGGTTGGGGGAATGTTGGGGGAATGGAGGAGAATAAAAAGTGGAATTGAGTTTGGATATTAATATTTTTGAATTCTTTTGTACCTTCCAATACTATGCATGGATTTTGGGAATTTTACAAATATTAGTTGTGTCGCTTCCACTATAATTCATGTCCTGCTACTTGTAGTTGCATATACTAAATTCTCTAAATCATCCTTTTCTTTAATGGGTTTTTCATTCTTGAATTTTGTAGTTTTTTATGCTGAACGTACAGGTGTTGCCCATTTGGCCAAATTTCAGCAACCGTTTTCTACTTCTCCTGAAAAGTTAGAACGGTTTCATTCACTTTTCAGATTAATTCAACATCAATTTTATAACTGGCTACGTACTCTTGTGCAAGGTAATCTCATCATTCTCAATTCAAGAACTTCAATTGCTCTGTCTAAATTTGTTTCTCAATTTTATGGAATTGGTAATTCTGTAGATCTGTTTTGATGGATATGAATTTATTTTACTTGTTTATGCAAATTAATTAATGGTGTAATTGATTGAAGATGCATATGTACTTGACAATCCCAAATATTCATCTGTTTTGATGGTAGTGGTGGATTTTGGATTGATTGTGGAAAAGGAAAGATCAACCATATAACTGTTGTAACAACCAGAAATGCCGCAGTAAAGAAGATGGGGTTAGAGATTTCACCTCTTGCTCTTCTTCTATGGAAAAATCCCCTATTTTGTCGACACCCAACTTTTATAAGGATCTTGAACTATATTATATGATCTTCTTAATTTTCCTGAAATTCATCTTTTTGTTGTTGATCTAGCATTTTCATGAATATCACTCATAACATTATGTAGAATTGGTTAAAATATACGTACGAGTATTGACTTTTGTTATGGTGATCTATCAGATCCTTGAACCTACTAGAGATAAATTCACCAGGGAGATATATTTCTAGTCCAAGGACAAAGATATCTCACTTGCAAAGGTATTTTAATATTACTCAACCTTCTAAGATGGTTAAGATTTCCTTTTTTGACCTTGGACACGTAATGTAAGAACTCTCACCATTTCTTACTTTCCCGAGTTTGGGGGAACCAAGCATTTGTTAGCATGTTCGGGGCTACTTAACTAGAAGCTGGAAATTTATCGATATTAATCTTTTTTTTTTTACCTTTTTTATGATGGACCCATTTTTGCAGGCTTTAATTTATGTCGCTGCTGAAGATGATGCATTTTCGACTTACAACTGTGACATGGATGCTCATTCTATCATTGGGTTTGATTTGTCCAATTTAGTTATGTGTTATATCCTTTCAAAATTTAATGTTATTTTTACTTTTCAAGAATTGTTCATTCAAATGCTTTTTTTCTTGTCAATAAAAGTTGTAACATATAAAGGCTTTACTGGAAAGGTGCTTCAATAATAAATTACGGGTTGATCTTGTCTTCTGCACTTAGGCTTGTTCATTATTCTAACGAGAAGTTCAACAAAAATAGTGGTTCAAGCATGATTTGTTCGTATCTTTGTAGGGTGAATTCTTAGTTAGGCATTAATTGAAAAGTATATGTTAGTTATAAACTTGTATAAGATTTAACACCTGCATTAAGACATTAATTGAATCTCTGATTATGCTCATTAAGGCAGAATCCTATGTGGTTGTCTATAAGCATTCACTCAAAGAAGTTTTTTTTAAGAAGGGGACTCAAATAAGAGGCCAATTTAGTTATTTTACTACACCTTTGTCATGAAAGGTTGCAAGTACTATTGATGCTTCTTAGCAGTACCACAGTGAAGACATGTGTCTATGCATTAGAGTGGAGACATTTTACTACACATTTGCCATGAAATGTTTCAAGTACTATTTCTTCCTATCAAGTGTGGCATTTGTCTTCTTGTTGATTACTTATGAAATCTGCACAAGGGTGAAGTTCTCAATAATTTATTTTACTTTTTTTTAATAGAGTGGAGACATATTAAATTATTAACTGAACATGTATAGTTTTCTATTTATTTCAAGATTCTTCTCTTCCTTTGGTATTCAATTTGTCCAATATGATTAGTTTGAGAGTGGTCTATGTATTATATTACATAATATTTTTTTTACAAGATTACTTGTTACAAGTTTCATATTGGCTTTACAGGTAATTTTTATTTTTGGTGATTTTGTTTGTTAGGTAGTAGCAATGTGTAACTTCCCTAGAATAAAAGATGCAGAAGATGTTGCTAATTGTAACTATGCTTTGTAAGTACATTTATTTATATATGCTTTTGTTGTTTGTGCAGATTGATCAAGCTTTTGATTTTGATTTTTTAATTTGGAATATTGACGTGATAGTTATATGGTTAACCAAATCTTTACATGCTCTTCTTAGGTCTTTTAAGCAATGTGCTAATATTAGTTTTTGCCTTTTCCTTTTTTTTTTTTTTTTTTTTGTGAATATGATTCCATTTGGGAATCATGAGAGGTTGTTATTATATTCATTATTAATTCAGCTTAATTTCTTAATCGTCATATAAGTTTCTTTTGATATTATTAATTTTCTCTTTCGTTTATTATTATAGGTTCAAGTGGAAGATGCAAGATAAAGATAGCAACATAGATTCTACCATGCATAGTTAGGTGCAATTTATCTTTGAATTGAAAATTTTTATTTTTGATTTTTTTAGTTTGTGTCTACTGAACTTGAACTTGATAGTTATGTTGTTGATTCCAGTTACAAGTTGGGATGTTTTAAACTTTGATTGTTTTTTAACAAGTGATAACAATTCATTGTTATATATTTAGTTATTTCAGTTTTAGAAGTGTGATTATATTTTATTGCTATAATATAAATAAATGAAATTATAAAATTATTATATGACATAGCCTATATTGTTACTAATATTATATGACATTAAAAATCGTCACTAAATTTGATAGTTAAGTTAGTTATAAAAGCTTTGGTGACGCGAGAGAGTCAATAAAATAAACCATTGTGACGTCGGTTAGTGTCACCAAATAGTGTTACTATGACGCATAAAAGCATCATTAAAAAGGGTGGTTTAGTTAGTTATCATCTATTTAGTGATGTGAGAAAGTGTCCCTAAAGTACACCATCATGATGTTGGTTAGCGTCACCAAATAATACTCCTATGATGCATAAATGCGTCACATTCACCGCTTACAGTGACGCGTTTGAAGCGTCATAATAACTTTCTATTAAAACGCCAAATCAGGTGACGATTGACCAAAGCGTCACTTTAGTAAAAGCGTCACTACAATATATTTTTAGTGACACTTCTGAGCGTCTTTAAAGCCCATTTTTGTAGTAGTGTGTGTTAAGAATCTGTATATTATTAATTGTTTATGTGTTAAGAATCTGTATATTAATTTTTTTTTTATACGCGTCCTTTACCGACGGAAAGTCATTCCGTCGGTATAGAATTATTCAATACCGACGGATAGTATCCGTCGGCAAAGGCTGTGCCGACTGAATTGGTACCAACGGAATCTAACCGATTTGACATAAATTTGAACTGGGTGTTGCCGATGGAAATTTTCCGTCGGTATTGTCAATACCAACGGAAATTAGGCGCGTGATTTACCGACAGAATGGTATTTCCGTCGGCATGTATTGTTGAAAAAAGGGTCTCCCACTCTAGAACATCAAACCACGGGAAAATTTTGGAGTGGAGCGAAAAATTAAGGTATGTTTTAGTTTTAGTGTTTAATTTTTATAATATATATATATATATATATATATATATATATATATTTAGTGTTTAATTTTTAGGAAGTGTATATAGTTTTTGTTTTAGTGTTTAATTGTTATGAAATATATATAGTTTTTAGTGTTTAATTTTTATGAAATGTATATAGTGTTAGTGTTTAATTTTAATTTGGTCAAATTTTTTAACAGATGGAATTGTCGGATCGTCGGAGGATGTATTGTACTCCTAGACTCGTTTTAGGAAATGTGAATGGTGAATTTTATGATGAACTCGTGTCATTTGTTGAATTTGCATAGCTACAATCACATTACATGTCTGGGGATTGTATTAGGTGTCCGTGTAATGCTAAGAAATGTCAGAATAGATCATTTAAAAGCATTGATGAAGTCTTATGCCACGTTGTTATGAATGGGTTCGTTGATAATTACTATAATTGGACAAGTCATGGCGAAGAACGGTGGCCTTATAATTTTGATCAAGTCTTGTACTATTACACTGCTGCAATTTATGAAGAACCAGTACACGTTGAGCATGTCGGCACCAGTAACAATCAAGAGTTTGGAGTGGAAGAACCCGATATGTATCAAACAATGGTGATGGAAGCCGGTATGTCAAATATAGAGGAGGAACCAACGGATGAAGCATTTCAGTTTTATGAGATGCTCAAATTAGTCGATCAAGATTTGTATCCAGGGTGTGATTCTCATTCTCAATTGTCATTTAATGCTCGACTTATGGCTATCAAGACGGAGAACAAGCTATCTAACAAAGCATATGAGCAAATGACACAATTATGCAGTGAGATTTGTCTTGTCGATAATAAAGTACCTACGATGTTTCATCAGAGCAAACAACTGATGAAGAACATGGGTTTGCCGATTGAGAAGATTGATTGTTGTGTGAATGGTTGCATGTTATACTGGGGTGATGACGATAGCGATCTTCTTATGTGTAGAATGTGTGGCCATCCCCGGTACAAAGAGCCACGACGGAAGGGACCCGGTGGTCAATCGAGCAAGACAAAAAAGAAAGTGCCACATAAGAGGATGTATTATCTTCCTATCATTCCCCGTTTAATGAGATTGTTTTAATCTAATGCCACAGCACAACACATGACGTGGCATGCAACAAATTCTGAAGCTACTGAGGCTGGGGATATGAGACATCCGTCCGACTCTGAAGCCTGGAAACACCTTGATAACGTGTTTCCAGGATTTTCTTGTGAACCGAGGAATGTGAGATTAGGCTTGAGTACTGATGGTTTTGCACCGTTTGGGAGTTATGGAATGAAGTATTCTTTGTGGCCGGTGATACTGACTCCGTATAATCTACCTCCATGGATGTGCATGAAACCTCAAACAATGTTTCTGACTGTATTGGTGCCTGGTCTGTCGAATCCAAAGCATAAACTTGATGTTTATCTCCAGCCTCTTATAAAAGACTTGATCTTCCTATGGGATAACAGAGTCCAAACGTATGATGTTTCTAGGAAGCAGAACTTCACGATGCGTGCTGCTTTATTGTGGACCATTAGCGACTTTCCTGCATATGCTATGTTGTCCGGGTGGAGTACAGCTGGAAAGCAAGCTTGTCCGTATTGTATGGAAAATTCTGAAGCTTTCAGTCTTCCGACGAGTAGAAAAGTTTCATGGTTCGATAATCATCGAAGTTTTTTACCTCGAGATCATCCATTTCTAAGGAATAAGGTGGACTTCACGAAGAATAGAACAGTCACAAACAATCGACCGCGAATTCGAAATGGTAATTTATACATTTATTTTAACATGTTTTTTGGGCTAAAATGTTGTTTCTTTTAAACACGTATATTAATCGTACAGGACAAATGCTGTTACATGAGATTGAGTGGACGGGTTTGAAAAAATCTACGGAGGAAAATGCAGAAGAACACAACAAACGAATCCAAGGTAACTGGAAGAAAATGAGTATTTTTTGGGACTTTCCATATTGGAGTTCACTATTGATCAGACACAATTTGGATGTCATGCACATTGAGAAGAATGTGTTTGACAATGTGTTTCACACAATCATAAACACAGAAGGCAAGACGAAAGATACTCCAAAGTCCAGGGATGAGTTGAACACTATTTGTCGCCGTGATGAGTTGGAAAAGGATACCCATACAGGTAAATATGTGAAGGCTTGCTACACACTAGATAAGCCACAAAAACAAGTTAAGCAATACTATGCAATATTCATCATAATTATTAAAGTATCTGAAATTTCAAATTACACAAATGCCGACTCCTAAATTTGCCAAATTACAACACAAGGCAACTAACTAGACTACATATAGATGATCATCAGTTCCAAAACACTGTTTGAACAAATTTATCGGAAGCTGACCCTGTTTGAACAAAGATTGACAATTTTTTTTCATTATAATATAAGTATAACACACAAATATAATATAATATAAACCCATTCACGCAGCACATATACTTATTCATTTTAATACATATTCACGGAGCACATAATCATTATAAGCCTTATCTTCATTTGTTTATAGTACTATATAGGAATATTAATTGAATAGATGTGCTTGGTTTAGTCTAGTTTCAGAAACTTTAGATTTTCACCATAAATGAAGCGCAGAAAAAAAGCAGGGGTGTACAAACTGGGTTGCGCAGAAAAAAAAAAAAAAACAGGGATTGCTCAAACTTACAATGTGAAGTAGGTTGCGCAGCCCTAGTAGGGAACTCCCTGATCCCAACATTTCCCACATTGCAATTTAGGAAGTTTCAGTCGCCATTTCTGGGTTAACGATTTGTGGGTTAACGATTTGTGGGTTGCCGATTTTTGAATTCGTGATTTGAGGGTTGCGATATGGGTTCGCGATTTGTGTTTTTGATTTTTTTGGAAGATGAGATATGCGAAGTGTGATTATGTTTTAAGGGAGCGTGAGTTACACGCAGTTTATATCCGTTAAAATTGACGGAAAGTGATTTAGTTTCATTCTTACAGGACTAAAAAGGTAGGATAAAGGACTGAAAGTGATTTAGTCTCATTCTTACAGGATCAAAAATGCAATTTTACCATTAATTATATGCAAAACTTCTCATTGTATATAAGCAATATCAATACCATGAATTAATTAGTGGGTTTAATTGGTGATATATATAGATAGGATCAAATATGATATTATTCTTAACCAGCCACGTGCAAAGAATAAGAGTAATCAAAGTATACATCTTTATTGATTTTAAAGAGCAAAAATACATACCTTGTTTCGTTGTTTGTTTCTGGTGGCACTACTAGATGCACCTCTTTCAGCTTCTTCAACTAGGAGAAGGAGGGAACGTCCAACGAAGGTGTCTAGGCCGTTGCCAAGAGTCGAACAACCTTTCAGGCCTCCATCAACCGTTCCCTGGCCTGCAATGGGGAGTTTGATGAATCAAGAACCAGTAGGGGGAGTTATGGGGAGTTCCAGGTAATATTGTTTTACTGAAGAATTATTTCAGTTGTATTTGTGGAACTATGTTGGAATTCATACTCTGGCTAGGTGAACATCTTATAATTTTACAAGTTATAATTTTACAATTGAAACGGTCATTCGTCTCAATTGAATAATGTGTAATCTGATCTTGCAGCTATTATATGGAGAATTTCAGTAACTGGCAGCAGAACCCTGCATTTAACGGAGTATGTCCACTTTATATGCGCAATAGTTTGTGTATGATCATATGTATAGAAAATTAATTTGGCATTCACTTTAATTATAAATACACAAAAACATGCATGTGACTGATGCGTGCATCACACGTGCTACTATTTTAATACTTTTGAACTATATATACTTTAAACAAAAAACATTAATTATGTGCAAAACTTCTCATTGTATATATATAAGCAATATCAATACCATGAATGAGTCGATTTAATTGGTGAGATATATAGATAGGATCAAATATGATATGTGATTTGATTTTTGTTGGATCATTGCTGATTATTTGTTATATTGAAGTGAAATTACCCTGTTTTCTGTATGAAGTTTCTTGTGCTTAGCATATGCACGTGATTTTTTATTTTATTTTTTGCTCTTAAGTTAGGATGGGAAAAAATACCTACGTACATTATATGGAATAGGATAATCATTTTACATACTTAACATCCAGAAACCAGACTCCACGTTCGATGGGAGCATGCACTTTACAAAACGAGGGACACCATTTTGTAAACGTT
Organism: Galeopsis tetrahit; assembly: GCA_963675135.1. Classification (NCBI taxonomy): domain Eukaryota; kingdom Viridiplantae; phylum Streptophyta; class Magnoliopsida; order Lamiales; family Lamiaceae; genus Galeopsis; species Galeopsis tetrahit. The sequence goes on from OY776124.1 coordinate 48,637,542, forward strand.
CAAGAGTTTTTTCGGCATCCACCAAAACCGTAAACTTAGCTATTTTATAGTCGTCCCAAGACTCAGTCCCCTTCTTTCCTCCACTGTTTCTTCGCGATTCATACCACAAAAATTAGAATTATTTCAACAATTCAAACAGAAGCATGTGAAAAATAGAGTCCAAAATATATATAGTTTACCTTCCTGATTCCTTCGAAACAATCTGACATAATTTTCTCTTAAGTTAGGTTGGGAAAAAAACTTTAACATATGCGCGTGAGTTGCACGCGTTTTATCTCATGCGCTGAGAAATTTTGTATTGATGCTAATGATCCATGTTTAGAAACCCGCGTGTTGAAGAAGGTGGACGACCAAGTGGAATTCTTTCAAAGGGGTCGATTATGAAATTAATTTGGCATTCACTTTAATTATTAATACACAAAAACATGCATGGGACTGATGCGTGCATCACACGTGCAACTATTATAATACTTTTGACTTATATTTTAAACAAAAAAACAAGGAGCATGCTTGTCTTGAAACAAGACAACAACGGTAACAATAAACTAAAAGATCTACTCAAAAAGAAAAATCCACTCAACATGAAAAAAGAAGAAACAAAACATACAAAAAAATATGCAAGCAAGCAAAACCATGAAAAGCCCCCAGGGTTGAGAAATTTTTCTTCAAAGTAGTTTCTGCGGACGCACCCAGTGAAATCTCAAACCTGTTTCTGCGGACGCCACCATCTACCACTTTGGACAAAACGCCCTGCCACCAGCCGTCTTTGTAAAATGCATCAACAGTGTCTCCTAGCTCGAAACCCTTGGCAAGCCCCTGCACTGGCGGTACAGGCCTCACGTCGGAAATTTTTTTCTGTCACTTTTTTTGCGGTATTTTGATGAAGAATCAGGGGGAATCACATTAGCAGTGAAGTAGACGAATTTAAACCCTTCCTCATCGGTTCGCACTTCACCTACCGAACCTATGGGAAATTATCAAGGCTCACGCCGCCGCTGCTACGGAGGGTTTGGAGAGAGTTGACTTTGCATGACAACACTAGATTCCATGAAAATAATACTGCATTTAAATTTAATTTGGCATTCATTTTGCTTATATATGCATACACAAAAAATGGCATGCTACTTTTTTAATACTTTTGAACTACATTTTAAACTGGAATTTTTTATATTTAGTGTATACGATGGTCTCACGCAAAACTTCAAGTGGTATAAATAAGCAATATTAATACCATGAATGAGTGGATTTAATTCGCGATATATATAATTAATAGGATCAAATTTGGTTTTATTTATTTATTATAATTAATATAATTAAGCAATATTACTAGTGAAGAATAAAAGAAAAATAATAATAAATTTGCTTAGCGCGCGTGTTTCTTCCATGTTGTGTTCACATAGCGAACATGCATTCGTGAATGCACATTTTCATTTTCAAGCCCGATTAACTATGGCAACTTTACTCAAAACATCTGTTATTGAATAAAAAAAATCAGTACCTTTAACCAGCTTCCTTCTTGAAAATTCCTTTATCCTGGGCATAAGAAAAACCAGGAGCTTAGACCCACCAATGTATCCCTGATTGCGAGGCTGCTCGGAATGCCAACCCCATAATAGAAGGCAAGCACTGCACCCATGTCTTGAGTTTCAATGAATCGCCTCACCTCAACAAAATTCTTGTCAAAGATGTACAGCGCAAGGAGGAAACTAGCCTTTTCAGCATCATTCCAACATTCACTGGTTATTCCAGGAAACTAGCCTTTTCGGCAGTTCAACCTTACATTGAGTATGTATTTCATACATTTATCATTTAATAAAATTAATACTAGCTACTTCATTTTTGTAATTTAATATTAATTGAGGTTGGATGTTGTGAATTAGAATGTATACTCAAGAACTACAAAGAGTAGAATAAAACATCTCAAATATAGATATAGACGCTCGTCTTCAACGTGAATTTGCCCGATGGTTCCAACGTTGTGTGAGTACCATTTCCTTAATTTTACGTAAATAAATATGATTCATAATTAATGTTAATTATTTGATCTGTATAGGGACGGTCACACGATTTTGAGAGTCAATTCTTAAGGGATCTCAGCAAAGGACCAATACGTCGTGTAAAAAAAGACTTACAACGGCTATATTGTGAATGGCTACATATTTCATACATTTGAGTATGCATCAAGAAAAGCGACACCCAACAATGGTATTTGCATTAACAATGCGAATTACAATGCAGATGCAAGTGACTACTTTGGGGTGTTACACGAAGTTGTTGAAGTAGAATATCCGGGATATCCAACAAAGACTGTAGTGTTGTTCAAGTGTCATTGGTTTGATTCAGGCCCTTTAGGAACAAGGATTCATCCGGAGTACAAGCTCGTGGATGTTAATTCGAAAAAGAGCTATAGCGGGGATGATCCATTTGTATTTACCCATCAAGTATCTCAAGTATACTACGGCAACTATCCAGTACGATCACGTAGTAATATTGAATGGCACCCTGATTGCAAAGTAAAGGCAAGATCAATGGTAGAAGTCCCTAAAAAGGAAAAGAGTAATGAAGATGATTCTCCGTTTAAAATGGAACAAATAGAGACTCGAACTGGAGTCTTTACGGGAGATTTGAATATTTACGTAGACTTGACGGCTGCAAATCCACAATTAATCGAAATGGAAAACGATAGTGGAAATGAGGAAGAGGATGAAAATGAAGAGGAGGATGAAGAGGAAGAGGAAGAAGAGGAGGAGGATGATGGAGAGGATGATTATGAGGCAAATAATGAAAAATGTAGACGAAGAAGATGAAGCTAATTATTTTATGAGATGTAAAATTTAAAAAGGTTAATTTATCATTAAGTTACAACTAAAAAGTGTGAAAACAAATTAAATTTGTGGATTTTTTAAAAAAAAATATATAAGTGAAAAAATGAATATATTAGTATTTTAATAAAAAAATTTAAAAAATAACATTTAAAATATATAAATTTTTCGTTTACATTGTCGACAGATAATTCAGTCGGTTGTACCGACGGATTTCCCGACGGCTATTGACGAAAATTAATTTTGAAATAAAAAATAATAAAATTATATTCCGTCGGTAGTTCCGACGTAAATTAATTTTGGCAAAAAAAATAATTGGAAATTACATTCCGTCGGTAGTATCGACGGAGTTTCCGACGGAAATAATTTATTTTTTAATTATTTTTTTCCGTAATTTACCGACAGAATATTGACCCGGTTAGAAAACGGGTCATGGATATTACCGATGGACAGTATTCCGTCGGAAGCACCGACTCTTTTTTTTCCGTCGGTAATCCTTACCGACGAGGTTGGCACCGACCGAATTTTTCGGTCCGTAACCACGGTTCCCGACCAAAATTCCTTCGGTATTTCCGCGCGTCGGCAAAACGCGTATTTTTTATAGTGTTCATGACCAATATAAATATCATATATAATTTTTAAAATCTACTTTAGTCCATGTACCCTTCCTCAATTAGATACATATTGTCTCATGTTCGAATACTAGAAAATTCTAGTTTAGACTATATTCCAAAAGAAATCGAATATCAAATTCAATTCTAATTAATTTTGCCAGCCCGTAATAATAAATTAGGAGGAAAATAATAATAAATTTGCTTAGCATGTTTTTTCCACGTCATGTTCACTTAGGAAACGTGCATTTGTGAAGCGCATCTTCATTAATTGAATTGCACAAGAGGCTTCGATGTTTTCTTCATGGGGAGTTTGATACTGATCACTCTGAAATTTATTAATGCATTTGTGCATTATTAACTCAGTTAACATACACTTTTTGTATTCTAAAATTGTGCTAGTAAATATTATTTTCAAAAAAAAAAAAAAAAGTTTCACACTAATAGGTGGCTATAATCCCATATGCGCGTGAGTTGCATGCAATAAAACTGTGCAACTCACGCGTTGATCGACTTTGTGTCATTTATTATTTTTGCTACTTTTTAGATATGGAAAATTGTATTGTGGCAAAAAAATGCATGACTTTCCTTTTGACATGATTCTATTAACATTAAAAAAAATAGGTATGGAATTGTGTCACGAATCTCATTTCTTAAGTCAAATATTATTTATTAAGAACCAACAAGTATGCCATAAACCCATTCTGCAGGTGAGTTGTAAGCATCAAAATTATGTTATCTCACGTGCTGAGCAAATTTGATCAACCGGGTAAGAGACTTGGTGGGTCGGGTTTTGAGCATGGGTATAAATACCCGACTTTCAGTTGTAACTGATAGTTTGGTAACTGAATCTAATATGAATTTGTCCCCATTCTTCTTTTCTCGCCAACTTCCACATTGTGTTCACATATATTGTTTTAATTTGTCAAATATTAATTAGTATATAGTCGCACGAAACAATATTTACAACAGTAAGATAAAATAATTTTCTTTGATGTTCTGATTATTAACAATAAGATAAAATAATTTGTTGATAGTTTAGCGATGAAATATATTAATTTTTTCGCAAAAATTAAATCCACAAAATTAGCCACAAAAATATGTATTTCGTCACTAATATTTTAGCGATGAAATATAATTTTTATGGTTGATCTGATTATTAAAAACAAAATAAAATATTTTTTTTGTTAGTGTAGCGATGAAATATTTCCATTCCGTCACCAAAATTAAATCCACAAAATTGGCCACAAAATTTTCCTTTTTCATAGCAAAATATTAGCGACGTAAATAATTTTCATTGTTCTTCGTATTATTAACAACAAAATAAAACAATATGTTGCTAGTTTAGCGATGAAATATTTTACTTTCATGGCAAAAATTAATTTCAAGAAAGCAGCCACAAAAATTTCTATTTTATCGCAAAATATTAGCGATGATATATAATTTTCACTGTTATTCTGATTATTAACAACAAAATGAAGCAATTTGTTGCTAGTATAGAGATGCAATATATAAATTTTTTTGCAAATATTAAATCTAAGAATTTAGCGACGTAATTTTTTATTTCGTTGATAAAAATTTATTTTAGCGATGAAATTTAGATTTGTTGCAAACTTTTCGTCGCTATTCCCCCTGATTCTTGTAGTGAATATTAATTAGTATATAGTCGCACAAAATGATATTTACAATACGATGTCATAAAATATCTCTTATTATTACTGGATGATATAGTTGTGAGTTCCATGTGTTAAAAGTGTGCAATCTCACGCGTCATGTGGTAATTTAAATTCACGTTTACTATTTCTTGTTAGTTTTCAGATTTGGAATATGCATTTTTATCGAGAACCCTCAGATTTCTCCTTTTGACACAATTCCATTAATTATCTCCAAAATTATCGTAATTTAGTCCTGGTCCAAAATAAATCGGTTAAGTTTCTTTTATCAAAAAATTCCTATGTGTGACTCGCACGCGTCGAATTTGAAATTAATTTGAAATTTAAGGGGTCGAATTTGAAATTAATTTGAGGGGACTGATGCGTGCATCACACGTGATATTATTTTAATACTTTTGAACTATATTTTGAAACAAGACAACAACGGTAACAATAAACTAAAAGATCTACTATAAAAGAAAAATCCACTCAACATGAAAGAAGAAATACAAAAAAATATGCATGCAAGCAAAACCATGTAAAGCCCCCAAGGTTGAGAAATTTTTCTTCAAAGTAGTTTTATGATAAACTAGAAACTGAGATGATTAATTCAGTGAATTTAGCTACATTAATTCAGAAGAATTATATTTTTTAAATATACACCATCGCAATTCTCAAATCTTCATGGCCGCATTCAAGAAAATCCTCAAAATGAACAACGAATCTGTGGCCACCATCCACCACTTTGGACACAACGCCTTGCCACCAGCCGTCTTTGTAAAACGCATCAACAACGTTTCCTAGCCCGAAACCCTTGGCAAGCCAACAAATGTCGACGCTTTCTTTAAACTGATACAGACCGTTGTCGTTAGCCAACAAATTGTGGTACTCAACGTGGAGGCAAATCGATTTATCTTTGTCGCCGCTCCTTTTGAAAGATTTTTTCTGCCACTTTTTTGGGGGGATTTTGATGAAGAATCAAGGGGAATCACAGTAGCAGAGAAGTAGACGTGGAGGCAAATTTGCCGACAAATTGTGATACAGAAAGTTCCGTCGGTGTAGTCACTTACCGACGGAAACGTGGGCGCCAATTTGCCGACAAATTTTACTAAGCTGTCGGTAATTTTCAAAGTACAAATACCGACGGAAATTTCCGTCGGTATAGTATATTACTGACGGACACGTGGGCTCCAATTTACTGACGGAACACGAATTCATCGGTATATTAAATGAAAAAGACAGAACTCGAGCCATTTTTTCATTTCAAGCGGAAAAATGGTAGAAGTTCTATAATATCGTCATATTACGGTACGTTTTCTACTATATTTTTTGGAACAAAATATATAGTGAACTATATTGCTATTTTTGACTTACTTGTTTGATTTTTTTTTTTTTGTTTGTTAATATTAACTAATTTATTTGTAACCAACATTTACAAAAAGACAACTTATTATAACGAAATTCTATTTGATCTATTTCTCAAATACGCAGGTGCAGGTGTAATTTCACCAGCGACGTGCAACTGGTTATTCAACGTTCGACGTGAACCTGGTAAATACGTACATTTTGGGTGTTGAATCTTTTATTGATTTTTTTAAGACAAAAGGAACTTGGTCTTGAAACGATTTTATGTGTATTATCAAGAGTGGATATATCAAGTAACCATTTTCCTTTGATGTATTTACTTCTAATGATGCCCTAGATTTAATTTCATGGGCTCTTGGCGCGATGTTCTCGGAATTAGCACACTTCCAGCTTACGATGGATTATATTCAAGTTTTTATATATATATATATATATATATATATTAAATTACATCCTAAGCTATATTGCATTGAAATGTGCATATAAATAAATATATGATGGTTCACTTGTTATTTTAAACTCCCTCCGTCCCTGAAAAGCTTGCATATTCATCCTCACAATATACACATATTTACCCTTCATGTCATTACTCTTAAGACTCACCATACACTCAATCCAACTACTTTATTTACTTTATATATAAAACTTTACAAAATTACCCTAAAAACTCTAATCATTACACTTTTTTTTTAAACTCCGTGCCAAAAAATGCAAGCTTTTCAGAGACGGAGGGAGTATTATTTTAACAATGGTTTAATATTAAGGGTGACCAAATGATCCAATTGTGAAAAAGATGTAGATGGAAAATGACTATAAACATATATTACAAGGGAACACTAAGTGGGGTGTATTTAGTAATAGGGGGTGTTGTTTTCTTGATTTTGATGATTGTCCTTTGTTTGATTTCTTGATGTGGATGTTTGGTTTGTGTGGAGTTGGGGTGTTTTGTATGGTGATTGCAGTGTTGATGTATTGGGGATTGTCCTTCTGTTTTCTTGATTTTGATGATTGTCCTCATATGAGAGATAAAACTTTGCTATAAAACTGATGAAAATTCCCTATTTGTGATGGATTATATATTTTGTTAAACAAAGACCACTGCTACAACGTGATTTTCCTGTTATGCAGCTATTTTCTTGGATGTGATTTGATTTTTGTTGGATCTTTGCTGATTATTTGTTATATTGAAGTGAAATTACCCTGTTTTCTGTATGAAGTTTTTTGTGCTTTAGCATATGCACGTGATTTTTTTTTTTTTTTTTGCTCTTAAGTTAGGATGGGAAAAAATACCTACGTATATTATTCAATTTGAATCAACCAATCTGACATAATTTATTATATATATTATTTGATAAATATGTTGATCGAATATGTGCATAAATATGCTTATTGGCATAGGGAGTTATACTCGGACGACGATATTTACAGGTACTGGGCCGCTTCATGTCAATCTAGGTATAAGGAGGTAATGTACAATTGGAGTCACGATTGTCATGTTTTTATGCAGCGCTTGATACCAATTGCGTTCCGAGACCCTGTTCTTCCCAATGTGTGGAGGGCTATCACTGAATTAAGTCTCTTTTTTAGAGATTTAACATCTTCAACTATCAAGATCGATGATATGATTCGTTTGGAGCAAGACATTCCAGTGATTTTGTGTAAGTTGGAACAAATTTTTCCACTTAGCTTCTTCGACTCGATGGAACACTTACACGTTCACTTAGCGTACGTATAAAGCCATAATTGGCGGTCCCGTGCAGTATAGGTGGATGTACCCATTTGAAAGGTAAACTCATACTTGCTCCATTTTTTATTATACATGCATGTTCACTTAATTTTATATATCAGATATCTCCACAACTTGAAATACAATGCTAAACAAAAGGCAAATGTGGAAGCATCGATTGTTAATGCATATTTGAATGAAGAGGTTGGCATGTTTTGTTCTTATTATTTTGAAAACCATGTCAACACTTGGTTGAGAAGTGAACCACGTAACTACGGTGGTAGAGGTACCGACAATATCAGTGAAGAGGTCGATGGAATGCTGTCTATATTCAAGTTTAATGGACGACCTACCGGAAAATTCGATGAACGAGATTGAGAGACGGACAGAGAGGCAGAAATAGCCACTACAAAATAATTTGAAAATGGCATCGGGGAAGCATCGGATCTGCCGTCCCCAAAGATGAAGGCAACGGCAAAGGGGACGGCAGTGTGCTGATGCCAATATGCTCGATGCCATTTAAATGGCATCGGATTTGGGGAAAACCGTTGCCTTTTGGCATCGGCAGGTCGCCGTCACCAAATGGCATCGGGGCCCACTGCCGATGCCATTTTGCATCGGGGACAACCGATGCCATTTCGCATCGGGGCAAGCGCCGTTACCAAATGGCATCGGGGCCCACTGCCGATGCCATTTTGCATCGGGCCCACTGCCGATGCCATTTTGCCGATGCCTTTTTATTAAAATTTAAAAAAGACGAATCTGGGTTTCGAACCCAGGTCGATAGGCCACCAACACCCACCCCCCACCGCTGGGCCACCCAATTTTTCGGAAATCTGCACATTTTCGCGAATTCTGGGGTTCGAACTCAGGACCTCGCGGTCTCGAAGGCTTTTGAGCGCCCCCTGTGTGCCGTTTAGGCTAGGAGCTTTTAGTCGACATGTTGTGAATGCAATTAATATATATTCAATTTAATTTGAGTTTTTAATTCTTTAATTAATTCAATCCATTCTAACTTTAATTGTTGCTTATTATATTTTTTATCAAAGCATATCATAATTATTTCTAAATTATGTTTTTCAAATTAACTAAATTATGTTTTTCAAATTAAATAATTTATTTACGGTATCAATTCACACTATTTAAATTTATTCTAATCCTCAATTTACAACATTTAAATTCATTCTAATTTTTAATTTCACAACATTATAATTACATACAACATTGAATATAATTATTTTCACTTATACATTTAAATTTATTCTAATCACATCATTTAAATTCATTCTAATTTTCAATTCACAACATTAAATATATATAATTGTTTTCACTTATCCATTTAAAAATATGAATTCACTTATCCATTTAATTAAAAAGGGAGAGATATTGAATATTGAAATTGATTTGATAGAGATCAGTTGTTTTAATTTTAATTTTAATCTAACAAACACTAATTTAATTTTAATAAACCTTAATCTAACAAATATTTCATTTTAACGTGTAAAATTGGGAATTTTTTAATTCATAAGTGTAAAATATTTCATTTTAACAAAATTATGATTTTTTTAATCCCTAAGTGTAAAATATTTCATTTTAACAACTTGGTGTAAAATTATGATTTTTTTAAGTGTAAAATATTTCATTTTAACAACCTTGATGTAAAATTAGGAATTTTTTAATCCCCAAGTGTAAAATATTTAATTTAACAAACTTGGTGTAAAATTAGGATTTTTTTAATCCATAAGTGTAAAATATTTCATTTTCACAAAATTAGTAATTTTTAATCCCTAAGTGTAAAATATTTCATTTTAACAAACTTTGTGTAAAATTATGATTTTTTTTAATTTTTAAGTGTAAAATATTTCATTTTAACAATTTTGGTGTAAAATTATGAATTTTTTAATTCCTAAGTGTAAAATATTTCATTTTAACAATTTTGGTGTAAAATTAGAAATTTTTTAATTCCTAAAGGTAAAATATGTCATTTTAACAATCTTGGTGTAAAACTATGAATTTTTTAATCCCTAAGTGTAAAATATTTCATTTTAACAACCCTAAACTCCAAACCCTTTACCCTAAACTCCGAACCCTTTTCCCTAAATCGTAAACAATATATGTTGAGAAACGAGTATTCGGGGATAAGTTACCATATTGAATATAAATTCATAATACACATTTGAAGTTTGTTTATTAATGAAGTCTAAGTGTACACGTTGAAAGGAGTAGTCGGACCCTTTACCCTAAACCCTAAACCCTTTACCCTAAACTCTGAACCCTTTACCCTAAACCCTTTACCCTAAACTCTAAACTCTAAACCCTGAACCCTAAACACTATATGTTGAGAAACAAATGTTTTTTAGTATATTAATTAAAAATAAGTAAAATTCATTTTAAGTAACATAATTTTAAGTAAAATCCATAAATTAATATAAATCATTACATTAGTTATTAAATATGATAAATTGATAAATAGTTTATAAATTTATACATCTGTCGCTCTTAATTATGTATACTCACTTAAATTACGTATATTCACTTAAATTACGTTTAAAATCTTGAATTAATAATATATATATATATATATAATAGAATTAACCCAAAAATAATGAGAATGGAAGAGGGAAGAAAAATATCGTGTGTTTGTAGATAGAAAACTAATATCTATGTAAAAATATTTTATGTGACTAGAATTGATAAATACCATAAAATAAAAGAAAGGGAGATAAATTTACCAAATAGCATCGGGGCCCACTGCCGATGCCATTTTGCATCGGCCATTAAATGCCGTTACTAAATGGCATCGGGGCCCACTGCCGATGCCATTTTGCATCGGGGGGCCGTTACCAAATGGCATCGGGGCCCACTGCCGATGCCATTTTGCATCGGCCATTAAATGCCGATGCCATTTCGCATCGGGGCCCACTGCCGATGCCATTTTGCATCGGCCATTAAATGCCGTCCCCTTTTCGCATCGGCCCGCCTGCCGTTGCAAAATGCCGATGCCTTTTGGGCAATATTTTGTAGTGAGCACAAACGTATGTGTTATTGAATTGTGATGAAGTTCAGCTTTACATTGAGTAAGTATTTCATATATTTATCATCTAATAAAATTAATACTAGCTACTTCATTTTTGTAATTTAATATTAATTGTGGTTGGATGTTGTGAATTAGGATGTATACTCAAGAACTACAACGAGCATAAAAAATTGTCGCCGCTCCTTTTGAAAAAAAAATTTCTGCCACTTTTTTGGGGGGATTTTGATGAAGAATCAGGGGGAATCACAGTAGCAGTGAAGTAGACGAATTTAAACCCTTCATCCTCAGTTCGCACTTCAACTAACGAACCTATGGGGAAATTATCAAGGCTGACGCCGCCGCAGCTACGGCGAGTTTGGAGAGAGTTGATTTTGCATGACAACACTAGATTCCATGAAAATAATACTGCATTTAAATTTAATTTGAACTACATTTTAAACTGAAATTTTTTATATTTAGTGTATACGATGGTCTCACGCAAAACTTCAAGTTGTATATATAAGCAATATTAATACCATGAATGGGTGGATTTAATTGGGGAAATATATAAATAAGATCAAATTCGGTTTTATTTATTCTTATCCGGTTACTGGTGAAGAATAAGAGAAAAATAATAATAAATTTGCTTAGCGCGCGTGTTTCTTCCACGTCATGTGACTTGTCTCGTTTTTCAACACTTTTTTAAGCACTTAACAATACGATCCCCACAAGCGTATGGGTCCGATTGTAGTACGTAAGCACGACCAAGTAGTTTGTTCGTTCCAAGGGATTTAATTGAATGCAAGTGAATCCCTAAAGTTATGAGTATTCATGCTATTGTAGTAACTAAATGATTATGTTTGGATTTTCGGGAATAAGCACAAAAAATATTAAACTAAATTAACTAAAGTGATGAGAACTAGTGATAAGAAATAACAAGCTATCTAACTTTCGATTGAAAGTGCAAGAGAAGGGTATTGCCTCGGGTGTTTCCGTTTTGTGAGAAATTAAGTGAACTAGTGAACCAATTACATGATTTTACTACGAATTTGGGTCAAGCTAAAGGCTATCAGAAATGTGTGCAAACCCCCTCGAAAGGCATAGGTAAACATCGTGCATTGATTAGCAATTATAAGATCTAACCAAATACCATAAGCTCCTAAGATAGTGTTGCATAAGCACTTTCAACACGATTACTAATGCTTATGAAACGCCCTCTCACCAAACTCCTAGACGACCTCTATTTGTTTAGTGTCTAAGGTTGTCGGTCTAGCCATTAACACCCCTCTCGGGTGAGCTAATTACTAATTAACTTTTATTCAATTGACCAAAGCTCACACTCACACTCCCAATCATGCTACCCCACTCTCGTTGCAATAAACATAATCGAACATGCTTGCTAATAGGGTTAATCAACCAAATGAATCAATCCAAGTACAACTCTAGAAACATAAAAACCCAAATTATAAGCTAATCATGCAATTAATCCACAATTACACTAAATTCTCATCAAAACATCCACACCCAAGGCAATTGAGGATTAGCCCATGGTTCTAGAAGAGAATCCCATGGCTACAACAACAAATAACATCAAACTCATAATAAAATAACAAGAGATTGAAGAAATTAAGAAAATACCAAATTGAATTGCAAAATAGAGTAATATCACCTTGATCATGCGAATTTAGCTACAAAACGATGTAATAGACGATGTCCGATGATAATCGTAGCTTGATTTGAAGTAAAAACCACTATTCTATCTAATCTATTGAAGAAATTAAACTAAAAAGGAAGAACACCTACAACTATGTGAATGTGTGTGTGGAAATGCTTGTAAAAGGAGTAAGACTCCCTTGTAAAACTCAAATTTGGTCTATTTATAGTTGGGGTAGAAGTCTTGAATTAATTTTGCAATTAGGCCCTTGAAATATGGAGAAAATTGGCTAAAAACCCCGAAAATGGGTCCACCCGGCCGGGTGGGTAAGTGGCGTGGCCGGGCGGACAAGTTGTTTGCGCGAAATGGGCTGGAACAGGTGGCCCGTCCGGGCCAAAACTTCGTAAGTTGATTTTGGCCAAAAATACGCGCAAGGGGGTGCACTTATCAAAAAGGTGGGTGCAGATCACTGGCCGGGCGGGTCGGCCCGGTCAGGTCGCCCGGTCGGGCGGATACTTCGGCCCAGGTTTCGTCCTCTATCTTCGTCCCTTCATATCTCAAGCTTCCGACCTCCGATTGACTTGATTCTTTTTTCCATTCCACTCCATTTTTCGAGATGAATCCAATGGTAAAATCCTTTCTTCAGTCCAGTGAGTGTAAATGATGATTGACCACTCATTTTTGCGATTTTAATGCCTAATTCACATTGTATTCCTACAAAACGAGCTCAAACACCTTTCTCAATCAAATCAAGCATATTAGTGTGAAAATGCATGAAAACCCCTCAAAGTTTATCACTAAAACACATGAAATTTTATGCAATTTACAACCGAATCACCCCCCCAAACTTAAGGTGTTGCTCGTCCTCGAGCAACAAATGAATTAAAACATGAGGTTGTACGATTGCAAATAGATGATCAATGAAAGATCCCACGTATCAAATGGCATGAAATGAATTCTTCTTCCTCAAGATACATTCTCAAAATAATCACAAGTTCATTATTGAAAATCAATCTAATTACCCCACATATGCTCAACATACAACAACAAATGATGGTGATGACAATATCAAAATGTTCAAGTTCAACTCACAAGATATAGTATTTCTCTCAAACACTCAAACAAATTAAGGACAATAAACACACATCAATCAAATTATGCATTGCAATTGCCATAAGCTTGCCCAAGCTCTACCATCTTTCCACCACAAACATGTTCAGCTATAAGATCAATAGGTCTTAACCAAGGACGTAACATTGACTCTTTGGACGGGGTATGATGAATATGGAAGAAGTGACTCGTCTAGTGGAGAACGAAAGTTGTTATTCAACAATTCAAGCTCGTGCTCTTAAGGTTTACAACCTTCATTCTCACTTTTCATATAAGTTCCTCAAATGCATTTATCTTCTCATCTTTTTAGCCAATTTCTTTTCTTTTGAGCTTTTGGGGCTCATTGTCTCTCTTTTCTTTCTCAATTTTTCTTTTCACTTTCGTTTCTTTTCTCTTTTCACAACCTTGCTAATTTTTCTCTTCAAACCAAAGACGCTAAAGCACATGTTTTACCACTTTCTTTTTATTCTCCACTAGATTTGGATATCAAAGGCTCGAAAGGCTAAGTGGTTATACATTGTAGGTTGCCAATAGAATGGGAAATCAAGCTCAAACGGGCTAACTACGGAAGATTACTTTGGTTATTGGGAAAATTTTGGCTAAGTGACTTGTAATAAGAAAGGTGGCCTACATCATATCTCAAAGTATCACACAAACATGATATCAAGCAAGAACTTGGGCAAGTTCTAGAAAAACAAGCAATGAATTGATCCACTCAAAAGATGAAATAAACCGTATTAATGCTCGGTTCAAAGCTCAACTCTCACCGGCTCATTCAAGACTCAAACATTCATCAATCATCACCACACATAACTCATTGTGCATGCAAAACATCCATAGGTAACAAGATGACAACAACACAAACAAGATGATTCATTCCAATCATGTACACATTCAAGGAATCAAATTCACAACACATCATTATCAAATGTGTCCCAATGATCATTAAAGCTCAAATTTCACACATACACAAGAGTACACATTGGTGTCAATAGAAAATGTAAAACGAACATACCCCCCCAAACTTTTTCATTGCTAAGCAATTAAAAGTTTGGAAAAATAGTTTTGCAATGATATTGACACCAAGTGTTAACTATACAAATCTACACACATGGCCCACTATCCCAACAATTAAAAACAAGTGTAGCTAAGCAATCAATATTATGAATAAGAATATAAATTCCACTACCCCCCCCAAACTTAGTAATTGCTATGCAATTCCTAGGAATTGGGGTGAGCGTACCTCTTACGAATGCTATAGCTACACCTTCTTCTAAGCACAAGGTTCCACTTTCGATCTCAAATCGTCCATTCGATCCAAGCTTCTCCAACTAACATCAAAACTCACAAACACATCAAACTAAACTAACAAAGCAATAAAATGGACAAGAAATGAAAGAAAGCAAGTAAAAATGGGTTGCCTCCCATTTAGCGCTAGGTTTAACATCCTATGCCGGACGGAACTTAACAAGTTCAAACTTCTCTTTCTTTGAATGGAAGATGATAGTGCTTCACATTGTGCTCATCGGTGATGAACACTTCGTCCTCCACAACTTGCAACGCAATGCCTCCTTCATAGGCCAATTTCTTCATGACCAACATCTTGCGTTCTTTGAGCTTCACCTTTCCAAGGACCTCCATCACTCCTTTGCACCATACAACCGTATCTCCAATTTCAAAGCCATATTCAAATATTCTCTCTTTAGAACTCTTTCTTCTTCCCTCTTCATCATCACTACCCTCAAGGAACTCCCCAAACTTTTCTTCCTCATCACACCCCCCCAAACTTGAGTTTTGCTCAAGTTTGAGTGTTTTCTTCATTTCTTGATCATCTCCCGGATCGTTCAATGGGAATTTTGGTAAGGGCTCCTTCACACAAATGTCGAGTTCTTTGACGGAGTGAGATTCTTTTTTTCTTGGGGAACTCTCAATTGAGCCATACTTGGAGAAGATCACCTTCTCTCCATTCACCTCCAATGTCACATCTCCTTTCCTTAAGTTTATGTTTGCTCCCCCCGTGGCAAGAAACGGTCTCCCAAGAATCAATGGGATATTTGCATCTTCGTTCATATCTAACACCAAACATCCACTCCCGGTTGACGTTGAGCCTACTTGTGTCTCGAAAGCACTAACAGATCCTAGGTGGCGACCAGCCATGGATGAGGAATTCACTGCATTGCAAAGACATGGAACCTGGGATTTGGTTCCTCCACCTCCTCATGCTAACATCGTTGGGTGTAAATGGGTTTTCCGCATCAAGAGAAAGGCTGATGGCTCAATTGATAAATTCAAAGCTCGGTTGGTTGCCAAGGGTTTTCATCAGCGCCCTGGTGTCGATTATAATGAAACTTTCAGTCCTGTTGTGAAGCCTGTAACTATTCGGACAGTGTTATCTCTTGCCCTCACTAACAAGTGGCCCATTCGTCAAATGGATATAAGCAATGCCTTCTTACACGGTCATCTCTCCAAACCAGTCTACATGATGCAACCACCTGGCTTCATTGATCGACACTCTCCCACTCATGTTTGTCGCCTGCAGAAGTCCCTATATGGTCTTCGTCAGGCTCCTCGTGCTTGGTATCAAGCACTTAGTGGATCCCTCATCAAATTCGGTTTTTCAAGATCTGTCACCGATGACTCCCTTTTCACATTTTATCGTGATAATGTTCGTCTCATCGTGCTCGTCTATGTAGATGATTTAATTATTACAGGATCAAGCTCTGCACACATCTCTTCTCTCACTCGACATCTTCAGACGTCCTTTTCCGTTAAGGACCTTGGTCCCTTATCTTACTTCTTGGGAATTGAAGTTGCACGATGTGCTGAAGGTCTCTTCCTCTCCCAGCACAAATACACAGTTGATCTCCTTCGTCGCCACTCAATGGATGGTGCTAAACCTATTCATACACCATGCTCAACATCCGCTGGCTCATCTTCGGGCTCTGTTAATGAAACTGAATATCGAAGTGCAATTGGTGGTCTTCAATACCTCACCTTAACCCGCCCTGACATTGCTTTTACAGTGAATCGTCTTGCTCAGGCCATGTCCGCTCCAACTCCTTCTCACTGGAATTCCGTCAAGCGGTTGTTTCGCTACTTGAAGGGCACTCTACACTTCGGTCTTCTTTTACGTGCTTCTTCCTCCACTTTAATCACCGCCTACTCAGACTCTGATTTCGGGGGCGACACGCGTGACGGCAAATCCACTTCGGCTTATATCATATTTCTTGGGCCTAATCCCATTTCTTGGAGATCTCGTAAACAAAATGGCGTAGCTCGTTCATCAACTGAGGCCGAGTATAGGGCTCTAGCTTCCGCTGCTTCCGAGGTGTGTTGGATTATTCACTTATTTCGTGATCTTGGTCTTCAAGTCCCATCCCCACCGAAAATTCTTTGTGATAATATGGGGGCCACTCGTCTCGCTTTAAATCCGGTCCAACATTCACGAATGAAACATATAGCTATTGACATTCACTTCGTCCGTGACCTATCTACCAAGGGCTTGCTTCAAGTTACTTATGTCAATACATTGGACCAGCTTGCTGACCTACTCACTAAGTCCTTACCTCGCACACGTTTTGAGAGTCTTCGTTCCAAAATCTCTGTCGCCGATGGCACGTCGATTTTGCGGGGGCGTATAAAGGATACCTCAGATTCAAATAAAAAGATTTGACGTTATCTTTTTATTTGACCAATCTTCATCATATCATTCAATGTATATATTATTAGCTGCACTCATGCCATAATAATAGGCATTCCTTAATGTACATAATTAGCTGCATCTTTGCCATAATTATTGGCAACCTGTACTGTACATAAGCGAGATTCAATTCATTAAAATAAATCAATTCAGCATACTATCTCAATATCTTATATCTTCTTTCTCAAATCTTTGGCAATTCTCCACTTTGGAATTCTTGGAGCAACCTCTCCACTTCCAACTTTTTCTACCTCCTTCTTTTTTTCTTCCTCCCTTTCTTGTGCCTTCACCACTTCATTCTCTTTCAATTTAATCGACATTGAAGAGCTTCCATATTGTTTACCACTTCCAATTATAATAGCATTACAATGTTCACGTGGGTTTACCTCGGTATTTGAGGGCAATTTACCTTTTTTATGTTGAGATCCGATTGAAGTTGCCAATTGTCCCATTTGGAATTCCATTGATTTTTTATTATTCATGAGTTGGGCAAGCATCGAGTCGGTCGATTTTTGGTTACTCATTAGTTGGGCAAGGATGGAATCGGATGCTTCAGATTTCTTCTCACTTGTCTCCATTCTCTTCATGAGGAGTGCAAGAAGCTCATCCGTGGAGGACTTCCCTTCTTCACTTGGAAGTTTTGCTCCGGGATCAAATCCGGGAGGATATTGAATAGCACCTTTAGGATTGGAATATGACAATTTCTCATTCCTCCGAAAATTCGGGTTTTGAGGAGTTTGGTATTGAGGGGATGGTCCCCCTTGTCCTTGAGATGATGAAGATTGCCCTTGGAATCGGTTTTGAGGAGGAGCTTGATATCCTTGACCACGATTTTGGTATGGTGGTTGTCCTTGATATTGTCGATTCCCTTGAAAATTTTGTGGATATCCTTGTTGACCCATGTATTGCACATCTTCCATAGGTCCCATTTGAGGATCTTCTTGCACAAAGGATAAATGATTATCTCTTGTTTGAGATAAAACATTCACCTTTTCAATGAGTGTAGTCATCATTGCTTTTATGCTATCATTGACATCCACTTGAGCTACCCGATTTTGTGCTCCACGGTCTACTCTCATCTTGAAAGTATTGCTTGATATCCCTTCTATTATGTCATTGATCTCCTCCACCGATTTCATCCAAATTGAACCCCCCGCACAAGCATCAATGTGGTGTTGATCTTCCACTCGTAACCCACCAACGAACCAACATGTTGTTTGTTCTATTGAAAAACCATGATGGGGACATGTGATGAGAAGATTCGTAAACCTTTCCCATGCTTCTTTGATTCCCTCATTTGGACCTTGTTGGAACGTAGAGATCTTTTCCTTGGCTTCCATAGTCTTCGAAGGAGGGTAGTACTTCAATAGAAATCTCTTCTTCAACTCTTCCCACGTCCTCACTTCTCCGGCGGGAATGCTTGATTGTAGCCAAACTTTTGCTTTCCCCGTTAATGTGAATGGGAATAGCCTCATCTTTTTAGCATCTTCCGACACTCCGTTTTGCTTGAGAGTGTCGGCCATCTCCAAGAATTGAGCAAGATGTTCATTCGGGTCTTCCTCAAATCCTTCCTCCGTCCTTCCTTCAAATTGTCTCTCCCTCAACATCCTTAATAGAGAGGCACTAATTTCAAAATTGTTTGCCTCCACCCTTATTCTTGCCAACCCATCATAATGCTCCCTAGGTTGAGGCTCAAAATATTCCCTCATTGGCCTTCCATGGTACACACGTTGAGGTTCTTCTATATGTCGAGGAGGAGGAACGAATTCTTCTTGGATTTGTTAAGGTGGAGGATATTGGTAAGGTAGAGGATATGGGTGTTGATGGAGTGGATATGGATGAGGTGGAGGTGGTGGATAGTAGGCTTGTTGTGGAGGTGGATAAGGGTAAGGATTGTATCCTTGATATGGAAGGTGGTTTTGGGGTGGATATTGTGGATTGACATTAATGAGATTTTGTGGAGGGTTTTGAGGTGGATTACCTCCTTGTTGATTCCCAACTTGGGGATTCTCCTCATTTTCCATTGGTGGAGGATTCATTTCTTCATTGTTCTCCATCTCAAATTTTTCTTCTATGACTCTTTGACGGTTTCTACTTCGATTCCTTCTTCTTGCGTGTGCCTCGATCTCAAGTTCTAACGGTTCAAGGTTTCCTCCACGTGATCTTGTGATCATGCACCTACAAAATAAAAATGTCAAAGCCCACAAAGATGAACAAAAACAAAATAACGAAAAGAAATGCTACTATTAATAACACTTAACAAACTCTAAGTCTCACTAACAACACTCGCTTAAATCCCCGGCAGCGGCGCCATTGACTTGGATCGAATTTTGCACACTTTTTTACAACTTATACGATCCCCACAAGCGTATGGGTTCTTTGTAGTACGTAAGCACGACCAAGTAGTTTGTTCGTTCCAAGGATTTAATTGAATGCAAGTGAATCCCTAAAGTTATGAGTATTCATGTTATTGTAGTAACTAAATGATTATGTTTGGATTTTCGGGAATAAGCACAAAAAATATTAAACTAAATTAACTAAAGTGATGAGAACTAGTGATAAGAAATAACAAGCTATCTAACTTTCGATTGAAAGTGCATGAGAAGGGTATTGCCTCAGGTGTTTCCGTTTTGTGAGCAATTAAGTGAACTAGTGAACCAATTACATGATTTTACTACGAATTTGGGTCAAGCTAAAGGCTATCACAAATGTGTGCAAACCCCCTCGAAAGGCATAGGTAAACATCGTGCATTGATTAGCAATTATAAGATCTAACCAAATACCATAAGCTCCTAAGATAGTGTTGCATAAGCACTTTCAACACGGTTACTAATGCTTATGAAACGCCCTCTCACCAAACTCCTAGACGACCTCTATTTGTTTAGTGTCTAAGGTTGTCGGTCTAGCCATTAACACCCCTCTCGGGTGAGCTAATTACTAATTAACTTTTATTAAATTGACCAAAGCTCACACTCACACTCCCAATCATGCTACCCAACTCTCGTTGCAATAAACATAATCGAACGTGCTTGCTAATAGGGTTAATCAACCAAATGAATCAATCAAAAATACAACTCTAGAAACATAAAAACCCAAATTATAAGCTAATCATGCAATTAATCCACAATTACACTAAATTCTCATCAAAACATCCACACCCAAGGCAATTGAGGATTAGCCCCTGGTTCTAGAAGAGAATCCCATGGCTACAACAACAAATAACATCAAACTCATAATAAAATAACTAGAGATTGAAGAAATTAAGAAAATACCAAATTGAATTGCAAAATAGAGTAATATCACCTTGATCATGCGAATTTAGCTACAAAACGATGTAATAGACGATGCCCGATGATAATCGTAGCTTGATTTGAAGTAAAAACCACTATTCTATCTAATCTATTGAAGAAATTAAACTAAAAAGGAAGAACACCTACAACTATGTGAATGTGTGTGTGGAAATGCTTGTAAAAGGAGTAAGACTCCCTTGTAAAACTCAAATTTGGTCTATTTATAGTTGGGGTAGAAGTCTTGCATTAATTTTGCAATTAGGCCCTTGAAATATGGAGAAAATTGACTAAAAACCCCGAAAATGGGTCCACCCGGCCGGGTGGGTAAGTGGCGTGGCCGGACGGACAAGTTGTTTGCGTGAAATGGGCTGGAACAGGTGGCCCGGCCGGGCCAAAACTTCGTAAGTTGATTTTGGCCAAAAATACGCGCAGGGGGTGCACTTATCAAAAAGGTGGGTGCATATCACTGGCCGGGCGGGTCGGCCCGGTCAGGTCGCCCGGTCGGGCGGATACTTCGGCCCAGGTTTCGTCCTCTATCTTCGTCCCTTCATATCTCAAGCTTCCGACCTCCGATTGGCTTGATTCTTTTTTCCATTCCACTCCATTTTTCGAGACGAATCCAATGGTACAATCCTTTATTCAGTCCAGTGAGTGTAAATGATGATTTAACACTCATTTTTGCGACTTTAATGCCTAATTCACATCGTATTCCTACAAAACGAGCTCAAACACCTTTCTCAATCAAATCAAGCATATTAGTGTGAAAATGCATGAAAACCCCTCAAAGTTTATCACTTAAACACATGAAATTTTATGCAATTTACAACCGAATTATCATGTTCACATAGGGAACGTGCATTCGTGAATGCATATTTCAATTAATATAATTCCACATGGCTTCAATATTTTCTTCATGAGGAGTCTAATACTGATCACCCAGAGCAATTTATTAATGCATTTGTGCATTATTAACTCGGTTAACATCCACTTTTTGTATAGTTCTCCAATCAGTCTAATATTACCTAGCATGAGTGTCTTCCCTCCCGTTTTCCAGTGTGGGGTAGTCGAGGAATTAATCACTTCGTCTCTCGTTTTTTCACTGCCATCAGCAGTTAATCCCTTATAATGTTTGCTAATGGGACCTATATTATCAACACTGCCTTGCTTCTGCTTTCGACTCAAGGTCTTTGTGACCTATCGTGTCTTCTTCGACATTGATGGTATAATCTCATATGCGCGTGAGTTGCATGCAATAAAACTGGGGAAACTTATTTTTTAAGGACCGCAACTTAGGGGGATTTGCAAAAAGAGGACCGTAACTCTACGGACAGGCAAAATTAGGCCCGTAACTTTTTTTTTCGTAATTTCAGGCCAAATTAGCCCATCGACCCAATTTCAAGATGACTTTGCACGTGAGTCCCATTTTTACGGGCTAAACTTTGGGAGGTAGCAAAAAGAGGAACGTAACTTTATGGGCTAGCAAAAAGAGGACCGTAATTTTTTTTCCTACAATTTCCACTACAAAAAAAAAAAGCGGGATTTGCAGACGGATTTCCGACGGAATATCGGAATCGGCATACTCCCGACGGATTTCAACTTCCGTCGGAAAGTTTTGACGAAATTCCCGATGGAATATAGGTTGAAGGTGAAACGGCACCGTTTTCGGCCCGCTTCCCGACGGAATATTTCGTCGGCAGTTCAGCCTTACATTGAGTATGTATTTCATATATTTATCATTTAATAAAATTAATACTAGCTACTTCATTTTTGTAATTTAATATTAATTGAGGTTGGATGTTGTGAATTAGAATGTATAATCAAGAACTATAAAGAGCAGAATAAAACATCTCAAATATAGATATAGACGCTCGTCTTCAACGTGAATTTGCCCGATGGTTCCAACGTTGTGTGAGTACCATTTCCTTAATTTTACGTAAATAAATATGATTCATAATTAATGTTAATTATTTGATCTGTATAGGGACGGTCACACGATATTGAGAGTCAATTCTTAAGGGATCTCAGCAAAGGACCACTACGTCGTGTAAAAAAAGACTTACAATGGCTATATTGTGAATGGCTACAGATTTCATACATCCCAGTATGCATCAAGAAAAGCGACACCCAACTGTGGTATTTGCATTAACAATGAGAATTACAATGCAGATGCAAGTGACTATTTTGGGGTGTTACACGAAGTTGTTGAAGTAGAATATCCGGGATATCCAGCAAAGACTGTAGTGTTGTTCAAGTGTCATTGGTTTGATTCAGGCCCTTTAGGAACAAGGATTCATCCGGAGTACAAGCTCGTGGATGTTAATCCGAAAAAGAGCTATAGCGGGGATGATCCATTTGTATTTACCCATCAAGTATCTCAAGTATACTACGACAACTATCCAGTACGATCACGTAGTAATATTGAATGGCACGCTGATTGCAAAGTAAAGGCAAGATCAATGGTAGAAGTCCCTAAAAATGAAAAGAGTAATGAAGATGATTCTCCGTTTAAAATGGAACAAATAGAGACTCGAACTGGAGTCTTTACGGGAGATTTGAATATTTACGTAGACTTGACGACTGCAAATCCACAATTGATCGAAATTGAAAACGATAGTGGAAATGAGGAAGAGGATGAAAATGAAGAGGAGGATGCAGAGGAAGAGGAAGAAGAGGAGGAGGATGATGGAGAGGAGGATGATGAGGCAAATAATGAAAAATGTAGACGAAGAAGATGAAGCTAATTATTTTATGAGATGTAAAATTTAAAAAGGTTAATTTATCATTAAGTTACAACTAAAAAGTGTGAAAACAAATTAATTTTGTGGATTTTTTTTTAAAAAAAATATAAGTGAAAAAATGAATATTTTAGTATTTTAATAAAAAAATTAAAAAATAACATTTAAAATATATAAATTTTCCGTTTACATTGTCGGCAGATAATTCAGTCGGTAGTACCGACGAATTTCCCGACGGCTATCGTCGGAAATTAATTTCGAAATAAAAAATAATAAAATTATATTCCGTCGGTAGTTCCGACGTAAATTAATTTTGGCAAAAAAAATAATTGGAAATTACATTCCGTCGGTAGTACCGACGGAGTTTCCGACGGAAATAATTTATTTTTTAATTACTTTTTTCCGTAATTTACCGACAGAATATTGACCCGGTTAGAAAACGGGTCATGGATATTACCGATGGACAGTATTCCGTTGGAAGCGCCGACTCTTTTTTTTCCGTCGGTAATCCTTACCGACGAGGTTGGCACCGACCGAATTTTTCGGTCGGTAACCACGGTTCCCGACCAAAATTCCTTCGGTATTTCCGTCGGCAAAACGCGTATTTTTTATAGTGTTCATGACCAATATAAATATCATATATAATTTTTAATTAAAATCTACTTTAGTCCATGTACCCTTCCTCAATTAGATACATATTGTCTCATGTTCGAATACTAGAAAATGCTAGTTTAGACTATATTCCAAAAGAAATCGAATATCAAATTCAATTCTAATTAATTTTGCCAGCCCGTAATAATAAATTAGGAGGAAAATAATAATAAATTTGCTTAGCATGTTTTTTCCACGTCATGTTCACTTAGGAAACGTGCATTTGTGAATGCGCATCTTCATTAATTGATTTGCACAAGAGGCTTCGATGTTTTCTTCATGGGGAGTTTGATACTGATCACTCTGCAATTTATTAAGGGCAAAGTGGTGTGTAGTACAAATGGGGGCCCTTAAGAGTCTAATGGTACAAGTCATTTATTTAGTGGCAGGTGATACAATTTTTGTATGAGCAAAAGACCATTGTGCCCTTAAATTCATCAAACCCAATTTTGGTTTTGAAAGGAACAAAAAATATTTCAAAAGTTAATTGAATGTCCAATCAACGGTATGACATCACCCATCTTACTTCAACCTTTCAACCCCTCCCTTATTTTATTAAAAAAATGTTATTTTATTAAAAATATTGTATTCAGATTTCTTACTCCCTCCGTCCGTCTATAAGCTTCCCGTTACTTTTTGGCACATAGATTAAGAAAAGTGATTAAATAATATATATAGTACAAGTGATGTGATTGGAAGAAGGAGAGAGATAGAGAGAAAAAGTAAGATATAAAGTAATGTGTAAGAAAAAGTATTTACCAAAAAGGTATGAGAAGCTTATAGGCGGACGGACCAAAATGGTAAAATGGGAAGCTTATAGGCGGACGGAGGGAGTATTTTTTAATTTATGCAATTTTTAATTCATAATTTTATTAAGATTGTATAATCCCATATGCACGTGAGTTGCACGCAATAAAACTATGCAACTCACGCGTTGATCGACTTTGTGTCATTTTATTATTTTTGCTACTTTTTAGATTTGGAAAATTGTATTGTGTCCAAAAAATGCATGACTTTCCTTTTGACATGATTCTATTACCATCAAAAAAATAGGTATGAAATTGTGTCACAAATCTCTTTTCTTAAGTCAAATATTATTTATTAAGAACCAACAAGTAAGCCATAAACCCATTCTGCAGGTGAGTTGTAAGCATCAAAATTATGTTATCTCAGGTGCTGAGAAAATTTAATCAACCGGGTAAGAAACTTGTTGGGTCGGGTTTTGAGCATGGGTATAAATACCCGACTTTCAGTTGTTTCCTTTTTCATAGCAAAAATATTAGCGACGAAAATAGTTTTCATTGTTCTTCGTATTATTAACAACAAAATAAAATAATTTGTAACTAGTTTAGCGATGAAATATTTTAATTTCATCGCAAAAATTAATTTCAAGAAAGTAGCCAAAAAAATTTCTATTTTATCGCAAAATATTAGCGATGATATATAATTTTCACTATTGTTCTGATTATTAACAACAACATGAAGCAATTTGTTGCTAGTATAGAGATACAATATATAAATTTTTTTCCAAATATTAAATCTAAGAATTTAGCGACGTAATTTTTTATTTCGTTGCTAAAAATTTATTTTAGCGATGAAATTTAGATTTGTTGCAAAATTTTCGTCGCTATTCCCCCTGATTCTTGTAGTGAATATTAATTAGTATATAGTCGCACAAAATGATATTTACAATACGATGTCACAAAAGATCTCTTATTATTACAGGATGATATAGTTGTGAGTTCCATCTGTTAAAAGTGTGCAATCTCACGCGTCATGTGGTAATTTAAATTAAAATTCACATTTACTATTTCTTGTTAGTTTTCAGATTTGGAATATGCATTTTTATCGAAAACCCTCATATTTCTCCTTTTGACACAATTCCATTAATTATCACCATAATTATCGTTCCACAATTATAGAAATTTAGGCCTGGTCCAAAATAAATCGGT
This sequence comes from Galeopsis tetrahit, assembly GCA_963675135.1. Taxonomy (NCBI): domain Eukaryota; kingdom Viridiplantae; phylum Streptophyta; class Magnoliopsida; order Lamiales; family Lamiaceae; genus Galeopsis; species Galeopsis tetrahit. Next base: position 48,663,826 of record OY776124.1, read on the forward strand.
TAAGTTTCTTTTATAAAAAAATTCCTATGTGTGGCTCGCACGCATTGAATTTGAAATTAATTTGAAATTTAAGGGGTCGAATTTGAAATTAATTTAAGGGGACTGATGCGTGCATCACACGTGCTACTATTTTGATACATTTGAACTATATTTTGAAACAAGACAACAACGGTAACAATAAACTAAAAGATCTACTCAAAATAACTGTTCTCCAGCTACATTATCATTTGCATTTTCACAATAAACTAAAGATCTACTAAAAAAGAAAAATCCACTCAACATGAAAGAAGAAATACAAAAAAATATGCATGCAAGCAAAACCATGAAAAGCCCCCAGGGTTGAGAAATTTTTCTTCAAAGTAAGTTTTATGAATATCACTGATTAAATGTTAGAGTTCCAATTAGGAAAATATCTTAGGCCAGGGTCACAAGTTCGTTGACACCCAATCAAGTATTATAAAAAGTCTCACATATTCTCCGTTTTGTGAATATCACTCTTCCTGTTTACAAAAGCTTCTCAAATTAAATTCTCCATTCTCAGAAATTCTTCACCGAAACAAGTGTCAGAGGACCATTTTCCTCACTATCTGTTCATGATTTCTGTTGGGACCTAACTCTGCCAGATTTGATAGATTGAAGCCACATAATTTATTTAACAAGTTAAGCAATACTATGCAATATTCATCATAATTATTAAAGTATCTGAAATTTCAAATTACACAAATGCCGACTCCTAAATTCGCCAAATTACAACACAAGGCAACTAACTAGACTACATATAGATGATCATCAGTTCCAAAACACTGTTTGAACAAATTTATCGGAAGCTGACCCTGTTTGAACAAAGATTGACAATTTTTTTTCATTATAATATAAGTATAACACACAAATATAATATAATATAAACCCATTCACGCAGCACATATACTTATTCATTTTAATACATATTCACGGAGCACATAATCATTATAAGCCTTATCTTCATTTGTTTATAGTACTATATAGGAATATTAATTGAATAGATGTGCTTGGTTTAGTCTAGTTTCGGAAACTTTAGATTTTCACCATAAATGAAGCGCAGAAAAAAAACAGGGATTGCTCAAACTTACAATATGAAGTAGGTTGCGCAGCCCTAGTAGGGAATTCCCTGATCCCAACATTTCACAGATTGCATTTTAGGAAGTTTCAGTCGCCATTTCTGGGATCAATTTGTGGGTTTACGATTTGTGGGTTGCCGATTTTTGAATTCGTGATTTGAGGGTTGCGATATGGGTTCGCGATTTGTGTTTTTGATTTTTGTGGAAGATGAGATATGCGAAGTGTGATTACGTTTTAAGGGAGCGTGAGTTACACGTAGTTTATATCCGTTAAAATTGACGGAAAATTATTGCAGGACTGAAGGACTGAAAGTGATTTAGTCTCATTCTTACAGGATCAAAAATGCAATTTCCCCATTAATTATATGCAATACTTCTCATTGTATATAAGCAATATCAATACCATGAATTAATTAGTGGGTTTAATTGGTGATATATATAGATAGGATAAAATATGATATTATTCTTAACCAGCCACGTGCAAAGAATAAGAGTAATCAAAGTATACATCTTTATTGATTTTAAAGAGCAAAAATACATACCTTGTTTCGTTGTTTGTTTCTGGTGGCACTACTAGATGCACCTCTTTCAGCTTCTTCAACTAGGAGAAGGAGGGAACGTCCAACGAAGGTGTCTAGGCCGTGGCCAAGAGTCGAACAACCAGTAGGGGGAGTTATGGGGAGTTCCAGGTAATATTTTTTTACTGAAGAATTATTTCAGTTGTATTTGTGGAACTATGTTGGAATTCATACTCTGGCTAGCTGAACATCTTATAATTTTACAAGTTATAATTTTACAATTGAAACGGTCATTCGTCTCAATTGAATAATGTGTAATCTGATCTTGCAGCTATTATATGGAGAATTTCAGTAACTGGCAGCAGAACCCTGCATTTAACGGAGTATGTCCACTTTATATGCGCAATAGTTTGTGTATGATCATATGTATAGAAAATTAATTTGGCATTCACTTTAATTATAAATACACAAAAACATGCATGTGACTGATGCGTGCATCACACGTGCTACTATTTTAATACTTTTGAACTATATATATTTTAAACAAAAAACATTAATTATGTGCAAAACTTCTCATTGTATATACATAAGCAATATCAATACCATGAATGAGTCGATTTAATTGGTGAGATATATATATAGGATCAAATATGATATGTGATTTGATTTTTGTTGGATCATTGCTGATTATTTGTTATATTGAAGTGAAATTACCCAGTTTTCTGTATGAAGTTTCTTGTGCTTAGCATATGCACGTGATTTTTTATTTTATTTTTTGCTCTTAAGTTAGGATGGGAAAAAATACCTACTTACATTATATGGAATAGGATAATCATTTTACATACTTAACATCCAGAACCCAGACTCCACGTTCGATGGGAGCATGCGCTTTACAAAACGAGGGACACCATTTTGTAAACGTTCAAGAGTTTTTTCGGCATCCACCAAAACCGTAAACTTAGCTATTTTATAGTCGTCCCAAGACTCAGTCCCCTTCTTTCCTCCACTGTTTCTTCGCGATTCATACCACAAAAATTAGAATTATTTCAACAATTCAAACAGAAGCATGTGAAAAATAGAGTCCAAAATATATATAGTTTACCTTCCTGATTCCTTCGAAACAATCTGACATAATTTTCTCTTAAGTTAGGTTGGGAAAAAAACTTTAAAATATGCGCGTGAGTTGCACGCGTTTTATCTCATGCGCTGAAATTTTTTGTATTGATGCTAATGTTCCATGTTTAGAAACCCGCGTGTTGAAGAAGGTGGAGGACCAACTGGAATTCTTTCAAAGAGATATATGTATAGATCTTAAAATTATAAAGTGGTCGATTATGAAATTAATTTGGCATTCACTTTATTATTAATACACAAAAACATGCATGGGACTGATGCGTGCATCACACGTGCAAACTATTATAATACTTTTGACCTATATTTTAAACAAAAAACAAGGAGCATGCTTGTCTTGAAACAAGACAACAACGGTAACAATAAACTAAAAGATCTACTCAAAAAGAAAAATCAACTCAACATGAAAAAAGAAGAAACAAAACATACAAAAAAATATGCAAGCAAGCAAAACCATGAAAAGCCCCCAGGGTTGAGAAATGTTTCTGGAAGATCAGGTTCAAGATCAGCCCGAGCCAGACCAGCAACTGTATCAAGTGATGGTACTGATTTTTAACAGTAATATCCCACCTGAGCAAGGTGTTTCAGAACCTTTTACGAGCCAAGTCCAGTCTGAGGTAGCTACCTCATTGGCTGCAGCTGCTGCTTCAGAGACTGTGAAAATCCCTGTGCACCTCTTGATTCACAGCGCTGTCGTTTAACAATCCCCCATGCTGTCCTTTGTAGGTATATAATGCTGTTAAGCTTTCCACCTAAAATGGTTATTTATTGCTGGTTTCTATAATGGATGATTGATTAGATTAATGAATATCCGTCTGCTTAACTGTTTTCTTGAATTTACTGCTTAATTCAGAGAACTTATCCCTATTAGGTTAATAATCTGAAGTAGGTTAATAATCTGCTTAACTGTTTTCTTGAATTTACTGCTGTTTTCTTGAATAAAGCGCGTGCAACTCACGCGTAGTCGCGCATATATAAATGATTTTTTTTTCTTGCCAAAACTATTTTTATTTACTAACAAGTGTCTTTAAATTAGTATGGAGATTGCATTGATAGTGAAGGTCAACTTTGTGCATATCGAATACAATTGCAATGATGATGCGTGTTGAGATACCAAAACCCTAGAAAAATCCCAAGAAAGATACCAAAATTAAAGATTGAGCAAAGCTCGATCGAATGTCTTACTCTGGGAAACAAAATCAACAATTGGAAGAAAAAAAAAATTTTGAACGGCTTCACCGGAGTGGGTTGGTGGATCCGCGGAGGGGATAGAAGTTTCAGGCAGAGATCGCTGAAAATTGGCATATGTTGAAGGCGGTTTCAGGTTGGGGAGAGGGGGTGTAGGCGTCGGCTTAGGGCTGGGGGAGGGAGGTGTATGTGCAATATTAGGGTTGAGAGGAGCCAAATTAGGGTTAGGGTATGGGCTAAGGTGGAGTTAGGAAAAGGAGGGTACGTGAATCCCAGATTCTTGAATGCCAACAGATTCTTGAATGTATGACTTTCCTTTTGACATGATTCTATTACCATCAAAATAGGTATGAAATTGTGTCACGAATCTCTTAAGTTGAATACTATTATTTTTTTTTTTTTTTTTGAAGAAGAATACTATTAATTAAGAACCAAGCCATAAACCCATTTTGCAGGTGAGTTGTAAGCATTAAAATTATGTTATCTTACGTGCCGAGCAAATTTGATCAACCGTGTAAGAGACTTGGTGGGTCGGATTTTGAGCATGGGTATTATAAATAACTAACTTTCAGTTGTAACGGGTAATTTGGTAACTGAATCTAATATGAATTTGTCCCCTTTCTTTTTCTTCTTCCTAGTTCTCTTTTCTCGCCAACTTCCACATTGTGTTCACATATATCTTAACTAGTCACGATCGAAGAATAAGACGAAAAAAATAATAAATTTGTTTACCATGTTTCTTCCACGTTGTATTCACATATGGACCGTGCATTCGTGAATGTGCATTTTTTAACCCTCTAAACCTAAAAACAAAGAAAAATCAATTTCATACCAACATTAGAAAGGAAATAAATAGAGTCAAAAAAAAAAAATGCAAAACCATCATAAGAGAACCATGATTATGAATTAAACTGTGAATGACTTATCCTCGTCCGCTGAAAAATCTATCCGTGATCGGAAAAGAAATCAAATTTGATTCTATCTATATATCTCACCAATTAAATCGACTCATTCATGGTATTGATATTTCTTATTGTCACATCCCAATTTTAGGGCCTAGATGAAAACACCATATTTTTACTTTTTGAAGGTCAACTAAAAAAAATACTGTCTTATCTTGATTTTCAATGGCATATGTAGATAAATTTATTAATTTATAAAAATATTTGTAGCGGAAGTAAATATTAAAATAATGACAATTTTTAAAAAAACGTTAACATGAATCACTCAAAATATTTACAATATTATAAAAGAAATCTCACAACTGAATTACTAAAAATTCAAATAAACGAGTTCATAAAGATTCTTAATTATTAGTAAATAATGTAACTAACTGACATCCATCGCCACTCTCGCCGCCCACTCCTAGTCAATCTGAAATGTTTAAATGAAGGGTGAGCAAACCACAGCTCAGTGGGGACAAGTTTGTCAAAACTAAATACAATAAGCAATTAAATCATCAATTCACATTAACATATATAATTCCATAACAATTCAATAACATCACCTTGTTTATAAATGTCAAATGTTACATCCTCGTTTATAAAGGTCAGAAGACCTATCCTCGTTTATAAAGGTCAAATGATCTATCCTCGTTTATAAAGGTCAAATGACCTATCCTCGTTTATAAAGGTCAAATGACCTATCCTCGTTTATAAAGGTCAAAAGACATATCCTCGTTTATAAAGGTCAAATGACCTATCCTCGTTTATCTTTCATGAACATCAAAGTAATTTCACATAAACATCAAAGTAATCACATATGACATTTAATTGACGTTAGAAATCATAATTTCACATGAATATCGAAATAATCAGATATCACATTTAATTGAAGTTAGAAATCATATTTCACATGAATATCAAAATAATATATATTGCATTTAATTGATGTTAGAAATCATATTTCATATGAATATCAAAATAATCACAATCGCATTTAATAATGATAAACAAATCAAGATAGAAATCCCCACCTCGATTAATCACAATGCAATCCTATTACTGATGTGTCTCGTTTACTGAATTTCCTATAAAAATAATTAAATAACGAGTCTTATAATTATTCATAATTCAAGAGATCAGTATATACTGTAAAAATATCATATATATATATATATATATATATATATATATATATCACTACAAAAATGCGGAGATTAGCCGACGGAGATATACCGATGGAACAGGATCCGTCGGCTATACCGACGGAATCAAAATGTCCTAGACGCTGCCGACGGAATTCATTTTCCGTCGGTATAGTTGACGGAATGCCGACGGACATGCCGACGGACACACAGAACCCTCTATACGGTGTCGTTTTTGGGTCATATGCCGACGAAATTTTCAGTCGGTATTGCAAATTAGGATTACCGACGGATATTATCCGTCGGTAACCGCGACATATAATTGGGCCCCCACGTGAATCACTAAACGGGCGCGTGATAATTTAAATTTGCGTTTACCGACGGAACAAATTCGTCGGTAACCGACCCGCCTTAACTAACCGCCTCTTGATCCACGCGTGGAATTAAATGTTTGAAACTACCGACAGAAATTTCCGTCGGTGAAGGCGTATTTTTTTCTATAATCTGTGAACAGATTACTCTTTCGAAAGAAAGAAAAAAATTTCCACTTTCGTCTTGTCTCGTAAATTCGATCGCGCGAAGAGGTCCTGGCGAGGTGATTTTTGATCGTGTGTTTTGAGCATCTTCCTATCGATACGGTACGCTTTCTTAATTTGATAATAATTATTTTTTAAGTTATATTCTAATATGAATTAAATTGCATGTGTTATTTTAATTTGTTATATAGATTAATATGAAATTGTTTGTAGTTGATGTATATAGTTAATTAGTTTGCATGTACGTAGTTGGTATATCTAATTAATTAGTTGATATTGTACGTGGATAATTGCCTATAGTTGAGGTATATAGTTATTTCTGATAAATTGATGTGATTTGTTAAGATATTGTTTTGCATTTTTGTTAATTGAATATATATAAATTGTTTAATTTTAAGTTTATTAGTGTATGTTGGAGTGAAGTTAATTACATAATTAAATTATGATATTGTTAATTAGCTAGGTTATTGTTGATTTACTAATTGTGAAATTATTGATTAAATTAGGGGTTTTTTTTAATTAAAATAGAAAATTATTGATTAAATTAGTTATTGTTGAATAAAATAGGAAATTATTTAATAAAATAGGTTATTATTGATTAAATTAGTTATTATTGATTAAATTAGGTATTGTTCATTAAATAGGAAATTATTTATTAAAATATGTTATTATTGATTAAAATAGGTTATTTTTGATTAAATTAGGTATTGTTAATTCAATAAATTAGGGTTTAGGATTAAATTTTAATTAATTAGATTATTGTTTTTTACTACATTAAGAAATTAATTATTAATTAATTAGTATTATATATATTTATTAATTTGAATGTTTAAATTAAATAGATGAGTCAAGATGATGTTGGTGGTTCGGGATCTCGGAGGGCCTCCGGGTCACGTAGCCGGTCGAGGAAGAGTCGAGCCGCACTTAGACCCGAGGCGCCGCCTATACCGCGTCGTGCACCATTGTCGTCGCCGCCGCCATCCATTCCACAACATTTTTCACCACCCATTCGTCAGCCGTCGCCTCCGCCGTCGTCTCAGTCGTCTGCACATGTAGATGGCCGGGAGCATCCTACTGTTCCTGCTCGGGACGGCCGGGAGCCCGTTTGGGTTCTCAGAGGAGTGTAAGTAATTAAATACTTTTACTGTTTAATAATTAATAATTTCGCATTTGTTTTAATTTATAATGTGTTTTGTTTGTTAATTAATGTCACAGATTTTTACCTGGTAACGAGGTCTCCAGGGCATGCACGCTTGCTTTTTCCACTTTACCGATCAGTGCGGGTGCAATTACCTGGTCGAAGGTCCTAAAAAAAAAAAAAAATGGGCGTACTTTGAGGAATTTTAGGTAGTAATTAATTACTTAATTAATTAATTAATTAATGTTTGTTGTTTGTTCAATAATAAACAATTTATTATATGTGCAGAAACTTACCACTTGGGATCGGGATATCTACTCGGACGAGGTTATGTTCAAGCATTTCAGTAAATCGTCGCAAGAGAGGTATAAGGATTTAATGTACGAATGGAGAATGGCATGGCGGAAGGATGGGACGACGCAGAGCTTGGGTAAGGATGCTAATGATGTTGAGTTGTGGGATTCATTGACGAGGGAGTGGCTGGATCCGGAGTACATTAGGAAGTGTGAGATTGCTAAGGCCAACCGCAGATCCGATGTTGGGGGTGGGATGTCAAGGCATCGGTGTGGAGCCCGGTCCATCTTTGAGCAGTCGCTTGCCCTTGTAAGTGTTTATTAATTTTCAAATTAATTTCAATAAATTTAATTATTTAATTCTATATATAATATAAATTTAATTATTAGGAACGGGAGACAGGGCGTGTACCCACTCACTTGGACCGGTTGAACATTGCTCATCCGTTTGACCAGAATACACAGTAATCCACATACGGGCGCACGACTAACCTCCACGTAAGTAATAAAATTGTTTAATTACGTACATTTTTTTATAGTTTATTAAATTAATTTACAATTATTAATTATGTAGTTGGAAATTAATCGGAGGATGGCCGAGGAGGTGAACCGGACTTATTTGGAAGTTGCCCCGGTCACCCGAGGACGAATTCTGGGCCTTGGTCGTCTGAGCAGTGATGTCAGGTCCTCTGGTCCGTCCCAGACGGCATCGCAGGGTTCCGTATCTTCTACCCCAACTCCTGATGTGATGGCACAGTTCAACCATTACATCCATGTGATGCATTTGAATATGGGTCGAGAGTTCGGGTGGTTGGACGAGAAGATCGAGGAGGTTTATCAAAGAACCATCCAAGCTCCTCCACCGACGGCCAACGTGAACGTGCCTGTTCCCCCTGCCCCCTCAGCCTATGTCCCGACCATGCGTGATGACATCATAGGTCAGCACTTCGATGGCGAAGATGACCTTGATATGTGAAACTTTGGTGATTGAGTGTTTCTGAACAACTTTTTTTTTTCTGTTGAACAATTTTATTCTTATGTCTTGTAGAACTATTTACTTTTATGTTTTTTTTTTATCTGCATTATTGTTGAACTATTTACTTTTTTTATGTTTAAGTATTAGTTGTTTAATTCTAGTTATGATTTGTTTTTTGTGTTAAGTAGTTTATGTTTATACGTGCATTATTAATTGTTTATGTGTTAAGAATCTGTATATTATTAATTGTTTATGTGTTAAGAATCTGTATATTAATTTTTTTTTTATACGCGTCCTTTACCGACGGAAAGTCATTCCGTCGGTATAGAATTATTCAATACCGACGGATAGTATCCGTCGGCAAAGGCTGTGCCGACTGAATTGGTACCAACGGAATCTAACCGATTTGACATAAATTTGAACTGGGTGTTGCCGATGGAAATTATCCGTCGGTATTGTCAATACCAACGAAAATTAGGCGCGTGATTTACCGACGGAATGGTATTTCCGTCGGCATGTAGTGTTGAAAAAAGGGTCTCCCACTCTAGAACATCAAAACACGGGAAAATTTTGGAGTGGAGCGAAAAATTAAGGTATGTTTTAGTTTTAGTGTTTAATTTTTATAAAATATATATATATATATATATATATATATTTAGTGTTTAATTTTTAGGAAGTGTATATAGTTTTTGTTTTAGTGTTTAATTGTTATGAAATATATATAGTTTTTAGTGTTTAATTTTTATGAAATGTATATAGTGTTAGTGTTTAATTTTAATTTGGTCAAATTTTTTAACAGATGGAATAGTCGGATCGTCGGAGGATGTATTGTACTCCTAGACTCGTTTTAGGAAATGTGAATGGTGAATTTTATGATGAACTCGTGTCATTTGTTGAATTTGCAAAGCTACACCCACATTACATGTATGGGGATTGTATTAGGTGTCCGTGTAATGCTAAGAAATGTCAGAATAGATCATTTAAAAGCATTGATGAGGTCTTATGCCACGTTGTTATGAATGGGTTCGTTGATAATTACTATAATTGGACAAGTCATGGCGAAGAACGGTGGCCTTATAATTTTGATCAAGTCTTGTACTATTACACTACTGCAATTTATGAAGAACCAGTACACGTTGAGCATGTCGGCACCAGTAACAATCAAGAGTTTGGAGTGGAAGAACCCGATATGTATCAAACAATGGTGATGGAAGCCGGTATGTCAAATATAGAGGAGGAACCAACGGATGAAGCATTTCAGTTTTATGAGATGCTCAAATTAGTCGATCAAGATTTGTATCCAGGGTGTGATTCTCATTTTCAATTGTCATTTAATGCTCGACTTATGGCTATCAAGACGGAGAACAAGCTATCTAACAGAGCATATGAGCAAATGACACAATTATGCAGTGAGATTTGTCTTGTCGATAATAAAGTACCTACGATGCTTCATCAGAGCAAACAACTGATGAAGAACATGGGTTTGCCGATTGAGAAGATTGATTGTTGTGTGAATGGTTGCATGTTATACTGGGGTGACGACGATAGCGATCTTCTTATGTGTAGAATGTGTGGCCATCCCCGGTACAAAGAGCCACGACGGAAGGGACCCGGTGGTCAATCGAGCAAGACAAAAAAGAAAGTGCCACATAAGAGGATGTATTATCTTCCTATCATTCCCCGTTTAATGAGATTGTTTTAATCTAATGCCACAGCACAACACATGACGTGGCATGCAACAAATTCTGAAGCTACTGAGGCTGGGGATATGAGACATCCGTCCGACTCTGAAGCCTGGAAACACCTTGATAACGTGTTTCCAGGATTTTCTTGTGAACCGAGGAATGTGAGATTAGGCTTGAGTACTGATGGTTTTGCATCGTTTGGGAGTTATGGAATGAAGTATTCTTTGTGGCCGGTGATACTGACTCCGTATAATCTACCTCCATGGATGTGCATGAAACCTCAAACAATGTTTCTGACTGTATTGGTGCCTGGTCTGTCGAATCCAAAGCATAAACTTGATGTTTATCTCCAGCCTCTTATAAAAGACTTGATCTTCCTATGGGATAACAGAGTCCAAACGTATGATGTTTCTAGGAAGCAGAACTTCACGATGCGTGCTGCTTTATTGTGGACCATTAGCGACTTTCCTGCATATGCTATGTTGTCCGGGTGGAGTACAGCTGGAAAGCAAGCTTGTCCGTATTGTATGGAAAATTCTGAAGCTTTTAGTCTCCCGACGAGTAGAAAAGTTTCATGGTTCGATAATCATCGAAGTTTTTTACCTCGAGATCATCCATTTCTAAGGAATAAGGTGGACTTCACGAAGAATAGAACAGTCACAAACAATCGACCGCGAATTCGAAATGGTAATTTATACATTTATTTTAACATGTTTTTTGGGCTAAAATGTTGTTTCTTTTAAACACGTATATTAATCGTACAGGACAAATGCTGTTACATGAGATTGAGTGGACGGGTTTGAAAAAATCTACGGAGGAAAATGCAGAAGAACACAACAAACGAATCCAAGGTAACTGGAAGAAAATGAGTATTTTTTGGGACTTTCCATATTGGAGTTCACTATTGATCAGACACAATTTGGATGTCATGCACATTGAGAAGAATGTGTTTGACAATGTGTTTCACACAATCATAAACACAGAAGGTAAGACGAAAGATACTCCAAAGTCCAGGGATGAGTTGAACACTATCTGTCGCCGTGATGAGTTGGAAAAGGATACCCATACAGGTAAATATGTGAAGGCTTGCTACACACTAGATAAGCCACAAAAACAAGTTAAGCAATACTATGCAATATTCATCATAATTATTAAAGTATCTGAAATTTCAAATTACACAAATGCCGACTCCTAAATTTGCCAAATTACAACACAAGGCAACTAACTAGACTACATATAGATGATCATCAGTTCCAAAACACTGTTTGAACAAATTTATCGGAAGCTGACCCTGTTTGAACAAAGATTGACAATTTTTTTTCATTATAATATAAGTATAACACACAAATATAATATAATATAAACCCATTCACGCAGCACATATACTTATTCATTTTAATACATATTCACGGAGCACATAATCATTATAAGCCTTATCTTCATTTGTTTATAGTACTATATAGGAATATTAATTGAATAGATGTGCTTGGTTTAGTCTAGTTTCAGAAACTTTAGATTTTCACCATAAATGAAGCGCAGAAAAAAAGCAGGGGTGTACAAACTGGGTTGCGCAGAAAAAAAAAAAAAACAGGGATTGCTCAAACTTACAATGTGAAGTAGGTTGCGCAGCCCTAGTAGGGAACTCCCTGATCCCAACATTTCCCACATTGCAATTTAGGAAGTTTCAGTCGCCATTTCTGGGTTAACGATTTGTGGGTTAACGATTTGTGGGTTGCCGATTTTTGAATTCGTGATTTGAGGGTTGCGATATGGGTTCGCGATTTGTGTTTTTGATTTTTGTGGAAGATGAGATATGCGAAGTGTGATTATGTTTTAAGGGAGCGTGAGTTACACGCAGTTTATATCCGTTAAAATTGACGGAAAGTGATTTAGTCTCATTCTTACAGGACTAAAAAGGTAGGATAAAGGACTGAAAGTGATTTAGTCTCATTCTTACAGGATCAAAAATGCAATTTTACCATTAATTATATGCAAAACTTCTCATTGTATATAAGCAATATCAATACCATGAATTAATTAGTGGGTTTAATTGGTGATATATATAGATAGGATCAAATATGATATTATTCTTAACCAGCCACGTGCAAAGAATAAGAGTAATCAAAGTATACATCTTTATTGATTTTAAAGAGCAAAAATACATACCTTGTTTCGTTGTTTGTTTCTGGTGGCACTACTAGATGCACCTCTTTCAGCTTCTTCAACTAGGAGAAGGAGGGAACGTCCAACGAAGGTGTCTAGGCCGTTGCCAAGAGTCGAACAACCTTTCAGGCCTCCATCAACCGTTCCCTGGCCTGCAATGGGGAGTTTGATGAATCAAGAACCAGTAGGGGGAGTTATGGGGAGTTCCAGGTAATATTGTTTTACTGAAGAATTATTTCAGTTGTATTTGTGGAACTATGTTGGAATTCATACTCTGGCTAGCTGAACATCTTATAATTTTACAAGTTATAATTTTACAATTGAAACGGTCATTCGTCTCAATTGAATAATGTGTAATCTGATCTTGCAGCTATTATATGGAGAATTTCAGTAACTGGCAGCAGAACCCTGCATTTAACGGAGTATGTCCACTTTATATGCGCAATAGTTTGTGTATGATCATATGTATAGAAAATTAATTTGGCATTCACTTTAATTATAAATACACAAAAACATGCATGTGACTGATGCGTGCATCACACGTGCTACTATTTTAATACTTTTGAACTATATATATTTTAAACAAAAAACATTAATTATGTGCAAAACTTCTCATTGTATATATATAAGCAATATCAATACCATGAATGAGTCGATTTAATTGGTGAGATATATAGATAGGATCAAATATGATATGTGATTTGATTTTTGTTGGATCATTGCTGATTATTTGTTATATTGAAGTGAAATTACCCTGTTTTCTGTATGAAGTTTCTTGTGCTTAGCATATGCACGTGATTTTTTATTTTATTTTTTGCTCTTAAGTTAGGATGGGAAAAAATACCTACGTACATTATATGGAATAGGATAATCATTTTACATACTTAACATCCAGAAACCAGACTCCACGTTCGATGGGAGCATGCACTTTACAAAACGAGGGACACCATTTTGTAAACGTTCAAGAGTTTTTTCGGCATCCACCAAAACCGTAAACTTAGCTATTTTATAGTCGTCCCAAGACTCAGTCCCCTTCTTTCCTCCACTGTTTCTTCGCGATTCATACCACAAAAATTAGAATTATTTCAACAATTCAAACAGAAGCATGTGAAAAATAGAGTCCAAAATATATATAGTTTACCTTCCTGATTCCTTCGAAACAATCTGACATAATTTTCTCTTAAGTTAGGTTGGGAAAAAAACTTTAACATATGCGCGTGAGTTGCACGCGTTTTATCTCATGCGCTGAGAAATTTTGTATTGATGCTAATGTTCCATGTTTAGAAACCCGCGTGTTGAAGAAGGTGGACGACCAAGTGGAATTCTTTCAAAGAGATGTATGTATAGATCTTAAAATTATAAAGGGGTCGATTATGAAATTAATTTGGCATTCACTTTAATTATTAATACACAAAAATATGCATGGGACTGATGCGTGCATCACACGTGCAACTATTATAATACTTTTGACCTATATTTTAAACAAAAAAACAAGGAGCATGCTTGTCTTGAAACAAGACAACAACGGTAACAATAAACTAAAAGATCTACTCAAAAAGAAAAATCCACTCAACATGAAAAAAGAAGAAACAAAACATACAAAAAAATATGCAAGCAAGCAAAACCATGAAAAGCCCCCAGGGTTGAGAAATTTTTCTTCAAAGTAGTTTCTGCGGACGCACCCAGTGAAATCTCAAACCTGTTTCTGCGGACGCCACCATCTACCACTTTGGACACAACGCCCTGCCACCAGCCGTCTTTGTAAAACGCATCAACAGTGTCTCCTAGCTCGAAACCCTTGGCAAGCCCCTGCACTGGCGGTACAGGCCTCACATCGGAAATTTTTTTCTGTCACTTTTTTTGGGGTATTTTGATGAAGAATCAAGGGGAATCACAGTAGCAGTGAAGTAGACGAATTTAAACCCTTCCTCATCGGTTCGCACTTCACCTATCGAACCTATGGGGAAATTATCAAGGCTCACGCCGCCGCTGCTACGAAGGGTTTGGAGAGAGTTGACTTTGCATGACAACACTAGATTCCATGAAAATAATACTGCATTTAAATTTAATTTGGCATTCATTTTGCTTATATATGCATACACAAAAAATGGCATGCTACTTTTTTAATACTTTTGAACTACATTTTAAACTGGAATTTTTTATATTTAGTGTATACGATGGTCTCACGCAAAACTTCAAGTGGTATAAATAAGCAATATTAATACCATGAATGAGTGGATTTAATTCGCGATATATATAATTAATAGGATCAAATTTGGTTTTATTTATTTATTATAATTAATATAATTAAGCAATATTAATAGTGAAGAATAAAAGAAAAATAATAATAAATTTGCTTAGCGCGCGTGTTTCTTCCATGTTGTGTTCACATAGCGAACATGCATTCGTGAATGCACATTTTCATCTTCAAGCCCGATTATCTATGGCAACTTTACTCAAAACATCTGTTATTGAATAAAAAAAATCAGTACCTTTAACCTGCTTCCTTCTTGAAAATTCCTTTATCCTGGGCATAAGAAGAACCAGGAGCTTAGACCCACCAATGTATCCCTGATTGCGAGGCTGCTCGGAATGCCAACCCCATAATAGAAGGCAAGCACTGCACCCATGTCTTGAGTTTCAATGAATCGCCTCACCTCAATAAAATTCTTGTCAAAGATGTACAGCGCAAGGAGGAAACTAGCCTTTTCAGTATCACTCCAACATTCACTGGTTATTCCAGGAATCAGAACATGATCATCATGCTTCTGACATTTGATCTCTGTTAATGGTATGGGCACGACCGAACGCTGTTCATCTTCTGAGACAAACATGTGATTAAGTGGAGGAAGTTCAGCCTGATATTCATCACCAATTAGAGGTTAAACTTCTGGTTCTTCAGGAATTTTAGTCTTTTCGGTATTTTTTCGGGGTCTGGTAGAGTGAAGAGACCGATGATTATTTGGTCTGGTATTTTGATCATCCAGCGAGGAAGATGCAAAAGGGACTTGAATAGGGCTTCCGATAAGGGCTGAGCGAATTGGTTCAGATGAGTGGAGGGGAGGGGAGGGATTTTTTTCAGCGTGAAGATTGGTAGTGAAGATTAGGGAAATAAAGATGCATATTCCAAATCTGAAAACTAACAAGAAATAGTATTGTGAACTCACACCTATATCAACCCGTAATAATAAGAGATCTTTTGTGACATCGTATTGTGAATATCATTTCGTGCGACTGTATTCTAATTAATATTTGACAAAAACATTTGCGAACCCAAGTTTTCATGTGAATTTTTTTCATCATGACTGCAGGGTCAATATAAGTTTTTTTCCATGAGTGTTTTATTTGCCATGAGTGTTTTACATCCACTGTTTTTTTATATGGATCAAAAAGTAATATATTTCCCTAAACAAATAGTATCTGGATCAAAAAAAAAAAGAGATTCGAGAAACAGATTCACATAAATGGTGATGATAATAGAATCATTTTAAAAATACGAACACTTTTCGGTCAAAATACAACTTTTCAAATATGAAAATTACCAAAAAATAATAAATGACACAAAGTTGCTTAGCGCGTGAAATTGTACGCGGATGGAATTTTGACAGTAGGTATACGCAGATGGCATTTTACAGTTGGTGTACGCGGATGGCATTTAATTATTCCACCCCATAAACACCTCATGACAGTTACAACTTTATTATAAAACTGATGAAAATTCCCTATTTGTGATGGATTATATATTTTGTTAAATAAAGACCACTGCTATAGGGTGATTTTCCTGTTATGCAGCTATTTTCTTGTATGTTATTTGATTTTTTTTGGATCTTTGCTGATTATTTGTTATATTGAAGTGAAATTACCCTGTTTTCTGTATGAAGTTTCTTGGGCTTAGCATATGCACCTGATTTTTCAGCACGGATAGATCTTGTGGTTATTTGCACCAAAACCCGTAAAAATGGTTAAATTCCAGAAAGAAAGAAAAATGCTAAGATTATGTAAAATAATATCGGATCAATTTTTGGAAATAAATTTCGAAATAAGCCAAGATTTTCATGGAAACAAAAGTATCGCACTAATACGCATTCTTCTAGTGACTTACTGATAGATGGCTTAGATGGCTAAGGAATGTTTTTCAATGTTTCAAAGTATAAAGGAATTAAATCCCAAGAATGGTGCATCACACGTGCTACTATTTTTGAACTATATTCTAAACAAAAAACAAATATGATATTATTCTTAACCAGCCACGTGCGAAGAATAAGAGTAATCAAAGTATACATCTTTATTGATTTTAAAGAGCAAAAATACATACCTTGTTTCGTTGTTTCCTTCTGGTGGATCATGAGAATTATCAAGAGTGTTTTTGGTGGCACTACTAGATGCACCTCTTTCAGCTTCTTCAACCAGGAGAAGGAGGGGACGTCCAACAAAGGTGCCTAGGCCGTTGCCGAGCGTTGAACAACCTTTCAGGCCTCCATCAACCGTCCCCTGCCCTGCAATGGGGAGTTTGATGAATCAAGAACCAGTAGGGGGAGCTATGGGGAGTTCCAGGTAATATTGTTTTACTGAAGAATTATTTCAGTTGTATTTGTGGAACTATG
This sequence comes from Galeopsis tetrahit, assembly GCA_963675135.1. NCBI lineage: Eukaryota > Viridiplantae > Streptophyta > Magnoliopsida > Lamiales > Lamiaceae > Galeopsis > Galeopsis tetrahit. The sequence continues at coordinate 48,681,241 of OY776124.1, forward strand.
TTGGAATTCATACTCTGGCTAGCTGAACATCTATTTAACTTGCATGTTATAATTTTACAAGTTTCGTCTCAATTGAATAATGTGTAATCTGATTTTGCAGGTATTATATGGAGCATTTCAATAACTGGCAGCAGAACCCTGCATTTAACGGAGTATCTCCACTTTATACGCACAATAGTTTGTGTATGATCATATGTATAGAAAATTAATTTTTTATAAATACACAAAAAGATGCATGGGATATTTGCATCTTCTTTCATATCTAAAACCACGAAGTCGGCCGGAATGATGAACTTGTCAACCTTCACCAATACATCTTCAATGATCCCTTTAGGATGGGTGATGGAACGATCCGCTAATTGGAGAGTAATTGACGTGGACACTACTTCTCCAAGTCCCAAACGCTTGAAGATTGAAAGTGGAATCAAATTGATGCTAGCTCCCAAATCACAAAGAGCTTTCATCATGGGACCATCACCAATCTCACATGGGAGAGTGAAACTACCCAGATCCTTGAGCTTTTCGGGAGGGGTTCGTTGAAGGATAGCACTACACTTCTCGGTCAAATTGATCTTCTCATCATCCACTAGTTTCTTCTTGTTTGCAATTGCATCCTTTAGAAACTTCATGTAATGAGGTATTTGCTCTAAAGCATCCGAAAGTGGAAGATCAATGTGGATTTTCTTGAAGATATCCAAAAACTTTCCAAACTTTTCATCCATCTTCTTCATGTATCTTCCCGGGTATGGAAGTGGCTCATATGTAATGGGCACCCCCCATTTATCACAAGGTACCTCAAGTCTCTTCTTTCTCAAATCTTTGGCAATTCTCCACTTTGGAATTCTTGGAGCAACCTCTCCACTTCCAACTTTTTCTACCTCCTTCTTTTTTTCTTCCTCCCTTTCTTGTGCCTTCACCACTTCATTCTCTTCCAATTTAATCGACATTGAAGAGCTTCCATACTGTTCACCACTTCCAATTGTAATAGCATTACAATGTTCACGTGGGTTTACCTCGGTATTTGAGGGCAATTTACCTTTTTTATGTTGAGATCCGATTGAAGTTGCTAATTGTCCCATTTGGAATTCCATTGATTTTTTATTATTCATGAGTTGGGCAAGCATCGAGTCGGTCGATTTTTTGTTACTCATTAGTTGGGCAAGGATGGAATCGGATGCTTCAGATTTCTTCTCACTTGTCTCCATTCTCTTCATGAGGAGTGCAAGAAGCTCATCCGTGGAGGACTTCCCTTCTTCACTTGGAAGTTTTGCTCCGGGATCAAATCCGGGAGGATATTGAATAGCACCTTTAGGATTGGAATATGACAATTTCTCATTCCTCCGAAAATTCGGGTTTTGAGGAGTTTGGTATTGAGGGGATGGTCCCCCTTGTCCTTGAGATGATGAAGATTTCCCTTGGAATCGGTTTTGAGGAGGAGCTTGATATCCTTGACCACGATTTTGGTATGGTGGTTGTCCTTGATATTGTCGATTCCCTTGAAAATTTTGTGGATATCCTTGTTGACCCATGTATTGCACATCTTCCATAGGTCCCATTTGAGGATCTTCTTGCACAAAGGATAAATGATTATCTCTTGTTTGAGATAAAACATTCACCTTTTCAATGAGTGTAGTCATCATTGCTTTTATGCTATCATTGACATCCACTTGAGCTACCCGATTTTGTGCTCCACGGTCTACTCTCATCTTGAAAGTATTGCTTGATATCCCTTCTATTATGTCATTGATCTCCTCCACCGATTTCATCCAAATTGAACCCCCCGCACAAGCATAAATGTGGTGTTGATCTTCCACTCGTAACCCACCAACGAACCAACATGTTGTTTGTTCTATTGAAAAACCATGATGGCCGGGGACATGTGATGAGAAGATTCGTAAACCTTTCCCATGCTTCTTTGATTCCCTCATTTGGACCTTGTTGGAACGTAGAGATCTTTTTCTTGGCTTCCATAGTCTTCGAAGGAGGGTAGTACTTCAATAGAAATCTCTTCTTCAACTCTTCCCACGTCCTCACTTCTCCGACGGGAATGCTTGATTGTAGCCAAACTTTTGCTTTCCCCGTTAATGTGAATGGGAATAGCCTCATCTTTTTAGCATCTTCCGACACTCCGTTTTGCTTGAGAGTGTCGGCCATCTCCAAGAATTGAGCAAGATGTTCATTCGGGTCTTCCTCAAATCCTTCCTTCGTCCTTCCTTCAAATTGTCTCTCCCTCAACATCCTTAATAGAGAGGCACTAATTTTAAAATTGTTTGCCTCCACCCTTATTCTTGCCAACCCATCATAATGCTCCCTAGGTTGAGGCTCAAAATATTCCCTCATTGGCCTTCCATGGTACACACGTTGAGGTTCATCTATATGTCGAGGAGGAGGAACGAATTCTTCTTGGATTTGTTAAGGTGGAGGATATTGGTAAGGTGGAGGATATGGGTGTTGATGGAGTGGATATGGATGAGGTGGAGGTGGTGGATAGTAGGCTTGTTGTGGAGGTGGATAAGGGTAAGGATTGTATCCTTGATATGGAAGGTGGTTTTGGGGTGGATATTGTGGATTGACATTAATGAGATTTTGTGGAGGGTTTTAAGGTGGATTACCTCCTTGTTGATTCCCAACTTGGGGATTCTCCTCATTTTCCATTGGTGGAGGATTCATTTCTTCATTGTTCTCCATCTCAAATTGTTCTTCTATGACTCTTTGACGGTTTCTACTTCGATTCCTTCTTCTTGCGTGTGCCTCGATCTCAAGTTCTAACGGTTCAAGGTTTCCTCCACGTGATCTTGTGATCATGCACCTACAAAAGAAAAATGTCAAAGCCCACAAAGATGAACAAAAACAAAATAACGAAAAGAAATGCTACTATTAATAACACTTAACAAACTCTAAGTCTCACTAACAACACTCGCTTAAATCCCCGGCAGCGGCGCCATTGACTTGGATCGAATTTTGCACACTTTTTTACAACTTATACGATCCCCACAAGCGTATGGGTTCGTTTGTAGTACGTAAGCACGACCAAGGAGTTTGTTCGTTCCAAGGATTTAATTGAATGCAAGTGAATCCCTAAAGTTATGAGTATTCATGCTATTGTAGTAACTAAATGATTATGTTTGGATTTTCGGGAATAAGCACAAAAAATATTAAACTAAATTAACTAAAGTGATGAGAACTAGTGATAAGAAATAACAAGCTATCTAACTTTCGATTGAAAGTGCAAGAGAAGGGTATTGCCTCGGGTGTTTCCGTTTTGTGAGCAATTAAGTGAACTAGTGAACCAATTACATGATTTTACTACGAATTTGGGTCAAGCTAAAGGCTATCACAAATGTGTGCAAACCCCCTCGAAAGGCATAGGTAAACATCGTGCATTGATTAGCAATTATAAGATCTAACCAAATACCATAAGCTCCTAAGATAGTGTTGCATAAGCACTTTCAACACGGTTACTAATGCTTATGAAACGCCCTCTCACCAAACTCCTATACGACCTCTATTTGTTTAGTGTCTAAGGTTGTCGGTCTAGCCATTAACACCCCTCTCGGGTGAGCTAATTACTAATTAACTTTTATTAAATTGACCAAAGCTCACACTCACACTCCCAATCATGCTACCCAACTCTCGTTGCAATAAACATAATCTAACGTGCTTGCTAATAGGGTTAATCAATCAAAATACAACTCTAGAAACATAAAAACCCAAATTATAAGCTAATCATGCAATTAATCCACAATTACACTAAATTCTCATCAAAACATCCACACCCAAGGCAATTGAGGATTAGCCCATGGTTCTAGAAGAGAATCCCATGGCTACAACAACAAATAACATCAAACTCATAATAAAATAACTAGAGATTGAAGAAATTAAGAAAATACCAAATTGAATTGCAAAATAGAGTAATTTCACCTTGATCATGCAAATTTAGCTACAAAACGATGTAATAGACGATGCCTGATGATAATCGTATCTTGATTTGAAGTAAAAACCACTATTCTATCTAATCCATTGAAGAAATTAAACTAAAAAGGAAGAACACCTACAACTATGTGAATGTGTGTGTGGAAATGCTTGTAAAAGGAGTAAGACTCCCTTGTAAAACTCAAATTTGGTCTATTTATAGTTGGGGTAGAAGTCTTGCATTAATTTTGCAATTAAGCCCTTGAAATATGGAGAAAATTGGCTAAAAACCCCGAAAATGGGTCCACCCGGCCGGGTGGGTAAGTGGCGTGGCCGGACGGACAAGTTGTTTGCGCGGAATGGGCTGGAACAGGTGGCCCGGCCGGGCCAAAACTTCGTAAGTTGATTTTGGCCAAAAATACGCGCAAGGGGGTGCACTTATCAAAAAGGTGGGTGCAGATCACTGGCCGGGCGGGTCGGCCCGGTCAGGTCGCCCGGTCGGGCGGATACTTCGGCCCAGGTTTCGTCTTCTATCTTCGTCCCTTCATATCTCAAGCTTCCGACCTCCGATTGACTTGATTCGTTTTTCCATTCCACTCCATTTTTCGAGACGAATCCAATGGTACAATCCTTTCCTCAGTCCAGGGAGTGTAAATGATGATTGACCACTCATTTTTGCGATTTTAATGCCTAATTCACATCGTATTCCTACAAAACGAGCTCAAACACCTTTCTCAATCAAATCAAGCATATTAGTGTGAAAATGCATGAAAACCCCTCAAAGTTTATCACTTAAACACATGAAATTTTATGCAATTTACAACCGAATCATCATGTTCACATAGGGAACGTGCATTCGTGAATGCATATTTCAATTAATAAAATTCCACATGGCTTCAATATTTTCTTCATGAGGAGTCTAATACTGATCACCCAGAGCAATTTATTAATGCATTTGTGCATTATTAACTCGGTTAACATCCACTTTTTGTATAGTTCTCCAATCAGTCTAATATTACCTAGCATGAGTGTCTTCCCTCCCGTTTTCCAGTGTGGGGTAGTCGAAGAATTAATCACTTCGTCTCTCGTTTTTTCACTGCCATCAGCAGTTAATCCCTTATAGTGTTTGCTAATGGGACCTATATTATCAACACTGCCTTGCTTCTGCTTTCGACTCAAGGTCTTTGTGACCTATCGAGTCTTCTTCGACATTGATGATATAATCTCATATGCGCGTGAGTTGCATGCAATAAAACTGGGGAAACTTATTTTTTAAGGACCGCAACTTAGGGGGATTTGCAAAAGGAGGACCGTAACTCTACGGACATGCAAAATTAGGCCCGTAACTTTTTTTTCATAATTTCAGGCCAAATTAGCCCTTCGACCCAATTTCAAGATGACTTTGCACGTGAGTCCCATTTTTACGGGCTAAACTTTGGGAGGTAGAAAAAAGAGGAACGTAACTTTATGGGCTAGCAAAAAGAGGACCGTAACTTTTTTTGCTGCAATTTCCACTACAAAAAAAAGCGGGATTTGCAGACGGAATTCCGACGGAATATCGGAATCTGCATACTCCCGACGGATTTCAACTTCCGTCGGAAAGTTGCGACGAAATTCCCGATGGAATATAGGTTGAAGGTGAAACGACACCGTTTTCGGCCCGCTTCCCGACGGAATATTCCGTCGGCAGTTCAGCCTTACATTGAGTATGTATTTCATATATTTATCATCTAATAAAATTAATACTATCTACTTCATTTTTGTAATTTAATATTAATTGAGGTTGGATGTTGTGAATTAGAATGTATACTCAAGAACTACAAAGAGCAGAATAAAACATCTCAAATATAGATATAGACGCTCGTCTTCAACGTGAATTTGCCCGATGGTTCCAACGTTGTGTGAGTACCATTTCCTTAATTTTACGTAAATAAATATGATTCATAATTAATGTTAATTATTTGATCAGTATAGGGACGGTCACACGATTTTGAGAGTCAATTCTTAAGGGATCTCAGCAAAGGACCACTACGTCGTGTAAAAAAAGACTTACAACGGCTATATTGTGAATGGCTACAGATTTCATACATCCCAGTATGCATCAAGAAAAGCGACACCCAACTGTGGTATTTGCATTAACAATGCGAATTACAATGCAGATGCAAGTGACTATTTTGGGGTGTTACACGAAGTTGTTGAAGTAGAATATCCGGGATATCCAGCAAAGACTGTAGTGTTTTTCAAGTGTCATTGGTTTGATTCAGGCCCTTTAGGAACAAGGATTCATCCGGAGTACAAGCTCGTGGATGTTAATCCGAAAAAGAGCTATAGCGGGGATGATCCATTTGTATTTACCCATCAAGTATCTCAAGTATACTACGACAACTATCCAGTACGATCACGTAGTAATATTGAATGGCACGCTGATTGCAAAGTAAAGACAAGATCAATGGTAGAAGTCCCTAAAAATGAAAAGAGTAATGAGGATGATTCTCCGTTTAAAATGGAACAAATTAATAGAGACTCGAACTGGAGTCTTTACGGGAGATTTGAATATTTACGTAGACTTGACGACTGCAAATCCACAATCGATCGAAATTGAAAACGATAGTGGAAATGAGGAAGAGGATGAAAATGAAGAGGAGGATGCAGAGGAAGAGGAAGAGGAAGAAGAGGAGGAGGATGATGGAGAGGAGGATGATGAGGCAAATAATGAAAAATGTAGACGAAGAAGATGAAGCTAATTATTTTATGAGATGTAAAATTTAAAAAGGTTAATTTATCATTAAGTTACAACTAAAAAGTGTGAAAACAAATTAATTTTGTGGATTTTTTAAAAAAAGAATATAAGTAAAAAAATCAATATTTTAGTATTTTAATAAAAAATTTAAAAAATAACATTTAAAATATATAAATTTTCCGTTTACATTGTCGACAGATAATTCAGTCGGTAGTACCGACGGATTTCCCGACGGCTATCGACGGAAATTAATTTCGAAATAAAAAATAATAAAATTATATTCCGTCGGTAGTTCCGACGTAAATTAATTTTGGGAAAAAAAATAATTGGAAATTACATTCCGTCGGTAGTACCGACGGAGTTTCCGACGGAAATTATTTATTTTTTAATTATTTTTTTCCGTAATTTACCGACAGAATATTGATCCGGTTAGAAAACGGGTCATGGATATTACCGATGGACGGTATTCCGTCGGAAGCGCCGACTCTTTTTTTTCCGTCGGTAATCCTTACCGACGAGGTTGGCACCGACTGAATTTTTCGGTCGGTAACCACGGTTCCCGACCAAAATTCCTTTGGTATTTCCGTCAGTACAAAAAAAGTCTGATTTTGATACCATTGATTTAGAGACAGATATTCAATCTGTCTCTAATAGGTGGCTATAATCCCATATGCGCGTGAGTTGCACGCAATAAAACTGTCCAACTCACGCATTGATCGACTTTGTGTCATTTATTATTTTTGCTACTTTTTAGATATGGAAAATTGTATTGTGTCCAAAAAATATTTTGTGTCCTTTTGACATGATTCTATTACCATAAAAAAATAGGTATGAAATTGTGTCACGAATCTCATTTCTTAAGTCAAATATTATTTATTAAGAACCAACAAGTAAACCATAAACCCATTCTGCAGGTGAGTTGTAAGCATCAAAATTATGTTATCTCAGGTGCTGAGCAAATTTGATCAACCGGGTAAGAGACTTGGTGGGTCGGGTTTTGAGCATGGGTATCGACTTTCAGTTGTTTCTTCCACGTTGTGCTCACATCTTAATTGCTCACGGATGAAGAATTAAGAGGAACGTACTTTTTGGTCATTTTGCTGATAATAGAATCATTTTAAAAATACGAACACTTTTCGGTCAAAATACAATTTTTCAAATATGAAAACTACCAAAATATAATAAATGACACAAAGTTGATTAGCGCGTGAAATTGTACGCGGATGGAATTTTGACAGTAGGTATACGCGGATGGCATTTTACAGTTGGTGCACGCAGATGGTATTTAATTCTGCCACCCCATAAACACCTCATGAGAGATAAAACTTTGCTATAAAACTGATGAAAATTCCCTATTTGTGATGGATTATATATTTTGTTAAACAAAGACCACTGCTACAACGTGATTTTCCTGTTATGCAGCTATTTTCTTGGATGTGATTTGATTTTTGTTGGATCTTTGCTGATTATTTGTTATATTGAAGTGAAATTACCCTGTTTTCTGTATGAAGTTTTTTGTGCTTTAGCATATGCACGTGATTTTTTTTTTTGCTCTTAAGTTAGGATGGGAAAAAATACCTACGTATATTATTCAATTCGAATCAACCAATCTGACATAATTTGCTCTTAAGTTAGGATGGGAAAAAAGTTTACATATGAACTTGGCTTCACAAATATTGTTTTAATTTGTCAAATATTAATTAGTATATAGTCGCACGAAACAATATTTACAACATTAAGATAAAATAATTTTCTTTGATGTTCTGATTATTAACAACAAGATAAAATAATTTTCTGCTAGTTTAGCAATGAAATATTTTAATTTCGTCGCAAAAATTAAATCCACAAAATTAGCCACAAAAATATGTATTTCGTCACTAATATTTTAGCGATGAAATATAATTTTTATGGTTGATCTGATTATTAACAACAAAATAAAATAGTTTTTTGTTAGTGTAGCGATGAAATATATTCATTTCGTCACCAAAATTAAATCCACAAAATTAGCCACAAAAATTTCCTTTTTCATAGCAAAATATTAGCGACGAAAATAATTTTCATTTTTCTTCGTATTATTAACAACAAAATAAAACAATTTGTTGCTAGTTTAGCGATGAAATATTTTAATGACATCGCAACAATTAATTTCAAGAAAGTAACCACAAAGATTTCTATTTCATTCCAAAATATTAGCGACCATATATAATTTTCACTTTTGTTCTGATTATTAACTACAAAATGAAGCAATTTGTTGCTAGTATAGAGATGCAATATATAATTTTTTTTGCAAATATCTAAGAATTTAGCGATGTAATTTTTATTTCGTTGCTAAAAATTTATTTTAGCGATGAAATTTAGATTTGTTGGAAAATTTTCAGGATGATATAGTTGTGAGTTCCATGTGTTAAAATGATGAGTCAAGATTATTACATATTTTTGTGTTTTAATTGGGAATATTATGAGAATTAATTTGATATTTTATTGTGTTTTCTCGACTTGTTACTTTGTGTCTTTATATACTTTGATATTTTATTTTCTATGTAATTCAGGCATAATTAAAGTATTTTGAAGATACATTGAGGAGGCCGTATGAGAAGAAATTAGCCCAACACTTTCAAACTCATAAAAGTGTACAATCGATTACACGCTGTCATGTGGTAATTTAAATTCGCATTTACTATTCCTTGTTAGTTTTCAGAGTTGGAATATGCATTTTTATCGAAAACCCTCAGATTTGTCCTTTTGACACAATTCCATTAATTATCTCCATAATTATCGTTCCACAGTTATCGAAATTTAGTCCTGGTCCAAAATAAATCGGTTAAGTTTCTTTTATCAAAAAATTCCTATGTATGGCTCGCACGCATCGAATTTGAAATTAATTTGAAATTTAAGGGGTCGAATTTGAAATTAATTTAAGGGGACTGATGCGTGCATCACACGTGCTACTATTTTAATTCTTTTGAACTATATGAAAGAAACTAAAAGATCTACTCAAAAAGAAAAATCCACTAAACATGAAAGAAGAAATACAAAAAAATATGCATGCAAGCAAAACCATGAAAAGCCCCCAGGGTTGAGAAATTTTTCTTCAAAGTAGTTTTATGATAAACTAGAAACTGATACAGACCGTTGTCGTTAGCCAACAAATTGTGGTACTCGACGTGGAGGAAAATCGATTTATCTTTGCCGCCGCTCCTTTTTAATGATTTTTTTCTGCCACTTTTTTTTGGGGATTTTGATGAAGAATCAGGGGGAATCACAGTAGCAGTGAAGTAGACGAATATAAACCCTTCCTCATCGGTTCGCACTTCAGCTAACTAAGTTGATTTTTGCATGACAACACTACGGCAGGTTTGGAGAGAGTTGATTTTGCATGACATCCACTTTTTATATATATTCTAAAATTGTGCTAGTAAATATTATTGTCAAAAAAAAAAAAAAAGTTTCACACTAGTAGGTTGCTATAATCCCATATGCACGTGAGTTGCACGCAATAAAACTATGCAACTCACGCGTTGATCGACTTTGTGTCATTTTATTATTTTTGCTACTTTTTAGATTTGGAAAATTGTATTGTGTCCAAAAAATGCATGACTTTCCTTTTGACATGATTCTATTACCATCAAAAAAATAGGTATGAAATTGTATCACAAATCTCTTTTCTTAAGTCAAATATTATTTATTAAGAACCAACAAGTAAGCCATAAACCCATTCTGCAGGTGAGTTGTAAGCATCAAAATTATGTTATCTCAGGTGCTGAGAAAATTTAATCAACCGGGTAAGAGACTTGTTGGGTCGGGTTTTGAGCATGGGTATAAATACCCGACTTTCAGTTGTTTCCTTTTTCATAGCAAAAATATTAGCGACGAAAATAATTTTCATTGTTCTTCGTATTATTAACAACAAAATAAAATAATTTGTAACTAGTTTAGCGATGAAATATTTTAATTTCATCGCAAAAATTAATTTCAAGAAAGTAGCCAAAAAAAATTCTATTTTATCGCAAAATATTAGCGATGATATATAATTTTCACTATTGTTCTGATTATTAACAACAACATGAAGCAATTTGTTGCTAGTATAGAGATACAATATATAAATTTTTTTCCAAATATTAAATCTAAGAATTTAGCGACGTAATTTTTAATTTCGTTGCTAAAAATTTATTTTAGCGATGAAATTTAGATTTGTTGCAAAATTTTCGTCGCTATTCCCCCTGATTCTTGTAGTGAATATTAATTAGTATATAGTCGCACAAAATGATATTTACAATACGATGTCACAAAAGATCTCTTATTATTACAGGATGATATAGTTGTGAGTTCCATCTGTTAAAAGTGTGCAATCTCACGCGTCATGTGGTAATTTAAATTAAAATTCACATTTACTATTTCTTGTTAGTTTTCAGATTTGGAATATGCATTTTTATCGAAAACCCTCATATTTCTCCTTTTGACACAATTCCATTAATTATCACCATAATTATCGTTCCACAATTATAGAAATTTAGGCCTGGTCCAAAATAAATCGGTTAAGTTTCTTTTATAAAAAAATTCCTATGTGTGGCTCGCACGCATTGAATTTGAAATTAATTTGAAATTTAAGGGGTCGAATTTGAAATTAATTTAAGGGGACTGATGCGTGCATCACACGTGCTACTATTTTGATACATTTGAACTATATTTTGAAACAAGACAACAACGGTAACAATAAACTAAAAGATCTACTCAAAATAATGTTGGAGTTGTTTGACTCGAATGGAATAATGTTGGCATCTTTACCCCTCCCTAACCTAAAATAGTTGCAATTTCAGCCTTGAATTTATTCCAACATTCATCACCACATACACCAGGAAACTAACTGTTCTCCAGCTACATTATCATTTGCATTTTCACAATAAACTAAAGATCTACTAAAAAAGAAAAATCCACTCAACATGAAAGAAGAAATACAAAAAAATATGCATGCAAGCAAAACCATGAAAAGCCCCCAGGGTTGAGAAATTTTTCTTCAAAGTAAGTTTTATGAATATCACTGATTAAATGTTAGAGTTCCAATTAGGAAAATATCTTAGGCCAGGGTCACAAGTTCGTTGACACCCAATCAAGTATTATAAAAAGTCTCACATATTCTCCGTTTTGTGAATATCACTCTTCCTGTTTACAAAAGCTTCTCAAATTAAATTCTCCATTCTCAGAAATTCTTCACCGAAACAAGTGTCAGAGGACCATTTTCCTCACTATCTGTTCATGATTTCTGTTGGGACCTAACTCTGCCAGATTTGATAGATTGAAGCCACATAATTTATTTAACAAGTTAAGCAATACTATGCAATATTCATCATAATTATTAAAGTATCTGAAATTTCAAATTACACAAATGCCGACTCCTAAATTCGCCAAATTACAACACAAGGCAACTAACTAGACTACATATAGATGATCATCAGTTCCAAAACACTGTTTGAACAAATTTATCGGAAGCTGACCCTGTTTGAACAAAGATTGACAATTTTTTTTCATTATAATATAAGTATAACACACAAATATAATATAATATAAACCCATTCACGCAGCACATATACTTATTCATTTTAATACATATTCACGGAGCACATAATCATTATAAGCCTTATCTTCATTAGTTTATAGTACTATATAGGAATATTAATTGAATAGATGTGCTTGGTTTAGTCTAGTTTCGGAAACTTTAGATTTTCACCATAAATGAAGCGCAGAAAAAAAACAGGGATTGCTCAAACTTACAATATGAAGTAGGTTGCGCAGCCCTAGTAGGGAATTCCCTGATCCCAACATTTCACAGATTGCATTTTAGGAAGTTTCAGTCGCCATTTCTGGGATCAATTTGTGGGTTTACGATTTGTGGGTTGCCGATTTTTGAATTCGTGATTTGAGGGTTGCGATATGGGTTCGCGATTTGTGTTTTTGATTTTTGTGGAAGATGAGATATGCGAAGTGTGATTACGTTTTAAGGGAGCGTGAGTTACACGTAGTTTATATCCGTTAAAATTGACGGAAAATTATTGCAGGACTGAAGGACTGAAAGTGATTTAGTCTCATTCTTACAGGATCAAAAATGCAATTTTCCCATTAATTATATGCAAAACTTCTCATTGTATATAAGCAATATCAATACCATGAATTAATTAGTGGGTTTAATTGGTGATATATATAGATAGGATAAAATATGATATTATTCTTAACCAGCCACGTGCAAAGAATAAGAGTAATCAAAGTATACATCTTTATTGATTTTAAAGAGCAAAAATACATACCTTGTTTCGTTGTTTGCTTCTGGTGGCACTACTAGATGCACCTCTTTCAGCTTCTTCAACTAGGAGAAGGAGGGAACGTCCAACGAAGGTGTCTAGGCCGTTGCCAAGAGTCGAACAACCTTTCTGGCCTCCATCAACCGTTCCCTGGCCTGCAATGGGGAGTTTGATGAATCAAGAACCAGTAGGGGGAGTTATGGGGAGTTCCAGGTAATATTGTTTTACTGAAGAATTATTTTAGTTGTATTTGTGGAACTATGTTGGAATTCATACTCTGGCTAGCTGAACATCTTATAATTTTACAAGTTATAATTTTACAATTGAAACGGTCATTCGTCTCAATTGAATAATGTGTAATCTGATCTTGCAGCTATTATATGGAGAATTTCAGTAACTGGCAGCAGAACCCTGCATTTAACGGAGTATGTCCACTTTATATGCGCAATAGTTTGTGTATGATCATATGTATAGAAAATTAATTTGGCATTCACTTTAATTATAAATACACAAAAACATGCATGTGACTGATGCGTGCATCACACGTGCTACTATTTTAATACTTTTGAACTATATATATTTTAAACAAAAAACATTAATTATGTGCAAAACTTCTCATTGTATATACATAAGCAATATCAATACCATGAATGAGTCGATTTAATTGGTGAGATATATAGATAGGATCAAATATGATATGTGATTTGATTTTTGTTGGATCATTGCTGATTATTTGTTATATTGAAGTGAAATTACCCTGTTTTCTGTATGAAGTTTCTTGTGCTTAGAATATGCACGTGATTTTTAATTTTATTTTTTGCTCTTAAGTTAGGATGGGAAAAAATACCTACGTACATTATATGGAATAGGATAATCATTTTACATACTTAACATCCAGAACCCAGACTCCACGTTCGATGGGAGCATGCGCTTTACAAAACGAGGGACACCATTTTGTAAACGTTCAAGAGTTTTTTCGGCATCCACCAAAACCGTAAACTTAGCTATTTTATAGTCGTCCCAAGACTCAGTCCCCTTCTTTCCTCCACTGTTTCTTCGCGATTCATACCACAAAAATTAGAATTATTTCAACAATTCAAACAGAAGCATGTGAAAAATAGAGTCCAAAATATATATAGTTTACCTTCCTGATTCCTTCGAAACAATCTGACATAATTTTCTCTTAAGTTAGGTTGGGAAAAAAACTTTAAAATATGCGCGTGAGTTGCACGCGTTTTATCTCATGCGCTGAAAATTTTTGTATTGATGCTAATGTTCCATGTTTAGAAACCCGCGTGTTGAAGAAGGTGGAGGACCAACTGGAATTCTTTCAAAGAGATATATGTATAGATCTTAAAATTATAAAGTGGTCGATTATGAAATTAATTTGGCATTCACTTTAATTATTAATACACAAAAACATGCATGGGACTGATGCGTGCATCACACGTGCAACTATTATAATACTTTTGACCTATATTTTAAATAAAAAACAAGGAGCATGCTTGTCTTGAAACAAGACAACAACGGTAACAATAAACTAAAAGATCTACTCAAAAAGAAAAATCCACTCAACATGAAAAAAGAAGAAACAAAACATACAAAAAAATATGCAAGCAAGCAAAACCATGAAAAGCCCCCAGGGTTGAGAAATTTTTCTTCAAAGTAGTTTTATGATAAACTAGAATTTTGCTACATTACGCTTGTTTCTGCGGACGCACCCAGTGAAATCTCAAATCTTCATGGCCGCATTCAAGAGAATCCTCAAAATGAACAACGAATCTGACGCCACCATCCACCACTTTGGACACAACGCCCTGCCACCAGCCGTCTTTGTAAAATGCATCAACAGGGTCTCCTAGCTCGAAACCCTTGGCAAGCCCCTGCACTGGCGGTACAGGCCTCACGTCGGAAATTTTTTTCTGTCACTTTTTTGGGGGTATTTTGATGAAGAATCGGGGGGAATCACAGTAGCAGTGAAGTAGACGAATTTAAACCCTTCCTCATCGGTTCGCACTTCACCTACCGAACCTATGGGAAATTATCAAGGCTCACGCCACCGCTGCTACGGAGGGTTTGGAGAGAGTTGACTTTGCATGACAACACTAGATTCCATGAAAATAATACTGCATTTAAATTTAATTTGGCATTCATTTTGATTATATATGCATACACAGAAAATGGCATGGACTGACGGTGCGTGCTACTTTTTTAATACTTTTGAACTACATTTTAAACTGGAATTTTTTATATTTAGTGTATACGATGGTCTCACACAAAACTTCAAGTGGTATATATAAGCAATATTAATACCATGAATGAGTGTATTTAATTCGCGAGATATATAATTAATAGGATCAAATTTGGTTTTATTTATTTATTATAATTAATATAATTAAGCAATATTATTAGTGAAGAATAAAAGAAAAATAATAATAAATTTGCTTAGCGCGCGTGTTTCTTCCATGTTGTGTTCACATAGCGAACATGTATTTCGTCACTAATATTTTAGCGATGAAATATAATTTTTATGGTTGATCTGATTATTAACAACAAAATAAAATAGTTTTTTGTTAGTGTAGCGATGAAATATTTTCATTTCGTCACCAAAATTAAATCCACAAAATTAGCCACAAAAATTTCCTTTTTCATAGCAAAATATTAGCGACGAAAATAATTTTCATTTTTCTTCGTATTATTAACAACAAAATAAAACAATTTGTTGCTAGTTTAGCGATGAAATATTTTAATGTCATCGCAAAAATTAATTTCAAGAAAGTAACCACAAAGATTTCTATTTCATTCCAAAATATTAGCGACCATATATAATTTTCACTTTTGTTCTGATTATTAACTACAAAATGAAGCAATTTGTTGCTAGTATAGAGATGCAATATATAATTTGTTTTGCAAATATCTAAGAATTTAGCGATGTAATTTTTATTTCGTTGCTAAAAATTTATTTTAGCGATGAAATTTAGATTTGTTGGAAAATTTTCAGGATGATATAGTTGTGAGTTCCATGTGTTAAAATGATGAGTCAAGATTATTACATATTTTTGTGTTTTAATTGGGAATTCTATGAGAATTAATTTGATATTTTATTGTGTTTTTCGACTTGTTACTTTGTGTCTTTATATACTTTGATATTTTATTTTCTATGTAATTCAGGCATAATTAAAGTATTTTGAAGATACATTGACGAGGCCGTATGAGAAGAAATTAGCCCAACACTTTCAAACTCATAAAAGTGTACAATCACACGCTGTCATGTGGTAATTTAAATTCATGCACATTTACTATTCCTTGTTAGTTTTCAGAGTTGGAATATGCATTTTTATCGAAAACCCTCAGATTTCTCCTTTTGACACAATTCCATTAATTATCTCCATAATTATCGTTCCACAGTTATCGAAATTTAGTCCTGGTCCAAAATAAATCGGTTAAGTTTCTTTTATCAAAAAATTCCTATGTATGGCTCGCACGCATCGAATTTGAAATTAATTTGAAATTTAAGGGGTCGAATTTGAAATTAATTTAAGGGGACTGATGCGTGCATCACACGTGCTACTATTTTAATTCTTTTGAACTATATGAAAGAAACTAAAAGATCTACTCAAAAAGAAAAATCCACTAAACATGAAAGAAGAAATACAAAAAAATATGCATGCAAGCAAAACCATGAAAAGCCCCCAGGGTTGAGAAATTTTTCTTCAAAGTAGTTTTATGATAAACTAGAAACTGATACAGACCGTTGTCGTTAGCCAACAAATTGTGGTACTCGACGTGGAGGAAAATCGATTTATCTTTGCCGCCGCTCCTTTTTAATGATTTTTTTCTGCCACTTTTTTTTGGGGATTTTGATGAAGAATCAGGGGGAATCACAGTAGCAGTGAAGTAGACGAATATAAACCCTTCCTCATCGGTTCGCACTTCAGCTAACGAAGTTGATTTTTGCATGACAACACTACGGCAGGTTTGGAGAGAGTTGATTTTGCATGACATCCACTTTTTATATATATTCTAAAATTGTGCTAGTAAATATTATTGTCAAAAAAAAAAAAAAAGTTTCACACTAGTAGGTTGCTATAATCCCATATGCACGTGAGTTGCACGCAATAAAACTATGCAACTCACGCGTTGATCGACTTTGTGTCATTTTATTATTTTTGCTACTTTTTAGATTTGGAAAATTGTATTGTGTCCAAAAAATGCATGACTTTCCTTTTGACATGATTCTATTACCATCAAAAAAATAGGTATGAAATTGTATCACAAATCTCTTTTCTTAAGTCAAATATTATTTATTAAGAACCAACAAGTAAGCCATAAACCCATTCTGCAGGTGAGTTGTAAGCATCAAAATTATGTTATCTCAGGTGCTGAGAAAATTTAATCAACCGGGTAAGAGACTTGTTGGGTCGGGTTTTGAGCATGGGTATAAATACCCGACTTTCAGTTGTTTCCTTTTTCATAGCAAAAATATTAGCGACGAAAATAATTTTCATTGTTCTTCGTATTATTAACAACAAAATAAAATAATTTGTAACTAGTTTAGCGATGAAATATTTTAATTTCATCGCAAAAATTAATTTCAAGAAAGTAGCCAAAAAAAATTCTATTTTATCGCAAAATATTAGCGATGATATATAATTTTCACTATTGTTCTGATTATTAACAACAACATGAAGCAATTTGTTGCTAGTATAGAGATACAATATATAAATTTTTTTCCAAATATTAAATCTAAGAATTTAGCGACGTAATTTTTAATTTCGTTGCTAAAAATTTATTTTAGCGATGAAATTTAGATTTGTTGCAAAATTTTCGTCGCTATTCCCCCTGATTCTTGTAGTGAATATTAATTAGTATATAGTCGCACAAAATGATATTTACAATACGATGTCACAAAAGATCTCTTATTATTACAGGATGATATAGTTGTGAGTTCCATCTGTTAAAAGTGTGCAATCTCACGCGTCATGTGGTAATTTAAATTAAAATTCACATTTACTATTTCTTGTTAGTTTTCAGATTTGGAATATGCATTTTTATCGAAAACCCTCATATTTCTCCTTTTGACACAATTCCATTAATTATCACCATAATTATCGTTCCACAATTATAGAAATTTAGGCCTGGTCCAAAATAAATCGGTTAAGTTTCTTTTATAAAAAAATTCCTATGTGTGGCTCGCACGCATTGAATTTGAAATTAATTTGAAATTTAAGGGGTCGAATTTGAAATTAATTTAAGGGGACTGATGCGTGCATCACACGTGCTACTATTTTGATACATTTGAACTATATTTTGAAACAAGACAACAACGGTAACAATAAACTAAAAGATCTACTCAAAATAATGTTGGAGTTGTTTGACTCGAATGGAATAATGTTGGCATCTTTACCCCTCCCTAACCTAAAATAGTTGCAATTTCAGCCTTGAATTTATTCCAACATTCATCACCACATACACCAGGAAACTAACTGTTCTCCAGCTACATTATCATTTGCATTTTCACAATAAACTAAAGATCTACTAAAAAAGAAAAATCCACTCAACATGAAAGAAGAAATACAAAAAAATATGCATGCAAGCAAAACCATGAAAAGCCCCCAGGGTTGAGAAATTTTTCTTCAAAGTAAGTTTTATGAATATCACTGATTAAATGTTAGAGTTCCAATTAGGAAAATATCTTAGGCCAGGGTCACAAGTTCGTTGACACCCAATCAAGTATTATAAAAAGTCTCACATATTCTCCGTTTTGTGAATATCACTCTTCCTGTTTACAAAAGCTTCTCAAATTAAATTCTCCATTCTCAGAAATTCTTCACCGAAACAAGTGTCAGAGGACCATTTTCCTCACTATCTGTTCATGATTTCTGTTGGGACCTAACTCTGCCAGATTTGATAGATTGAAGCCACATAATTTATTTAACAAGTTAAGCAATACTATGCAATATTCATCATAATTATTAAAGTATCTGAAATTTCAAATTACACAAATGCCGACTCCTAAATTCGCCAAATTACAACACAAGGCAACTAACTAGACTACATATAGATGATCATCAGTTCCAAAACACTGTTTGAACAAATTTATCGGAAGCTGACCCTGTTTGAACAAAGATTGACAATTTTTTTTCATTATAATATAAGTATAACACACAAATATAATATAATATAAACCCATTCACGCAGCACATATACTTATTCATTTTAATACATATTCACGGAGCACATAATCATTATAAGCCTTATCTTCATTTGTTTATAGTACTATATAGGAATATTAATTGAATAGATGTGCTTGGTTTAGTCTAGTTTCGGAAACTTTAGATTTTCACCATAAATGAAGCGCAGAAAAAAAACAGGGATTGCTCAAACTTACAATATGAAGTAGGTTGCGCAGCCCTAGTAGGGAATTCCCTGATCCCAACGTTTCACAGATTGCATTTTAGGAAGTTTCAGTCGCCATTTCTGGGATCAATTTGTGGGTTTACGATTTGTGGGTTGCCGATTTTTGAATTCGTGATTTGAGGGTTGCGATATGGGTTCGCGATTTGTGTTTTTGATTTTTGTGGAAGATGAGATATGCGAAGTGTGATTACGTTTTAAGGGAGCGTGAGTTACACGTAGTTTATATCCGTTAAAATTGACGGAAAATTATTGCAGGACTGAAGGACTGAAAGTGATTTAGTCTCATTCTTACAGGATCAAAAATGCAATTTCCCCATTAATTATATGCAAAACTTCTCATTGTATATAAGCAATATCAATACCATGAATTAATTAGTGGGTTTAATTGGTGATATATATAGATAGGATAAAATATGATATTATTCTTAACCAGCCACGTGCAAAGAATAAGAGTAATCAAAGTATACATCTTTATTGATTTTAAAGAGCAAAAATACATACCTTGTTTCGTTGTTTGCTTCTGGTGGCACTACTAGATGCACCTCTTTCAGCTTCTTCAACTAGGAGAAGGAGGGAACGTCCAACGAAGGTGTCTAGGCCGTTGCCAAGAGTCGAACAACCTTTCAGGCCTCCATCAACCGTTCCCTGGCCTGCAATGGGGAGTTTGATGAATCAAGAACCAGTAGGGGGAGTTATGGGGAGTTCCAGGTAATATTGTTTTACTGAAGAATTATTTTAGTTGTATTTGTGGAACTATGTTGGAATTCATACTCTGGCTAGCTGAACATCTTATAATTTTACAAGTTATAATTTTACAATTGAAACGGTCATTCGTCTCAATTGAATAATGTGTAATCTGATCTTGCAGCTATTATATGGAGAATTTCAGTAACTGGCAGCAGAACCCTGCATTTAACGGAGTATGTCCACTTTATATGCGCAATAGTTTGTGTATGATCATATGTATAGAAAATTAATTTGGCATTCACTTTAATTATAAATACACAAAAACATGCATGTGACTGATGCGTGCATCACACGTGCTACTATTTTAATACTTTTGAACTATATATATTTTAAACAAAAAACATTAATTATGTGCAAAACTTCTCATTGTATATACATAAGCAATATCAATACCATGAATGAGTCGATTTAATTGGTGAGATATATATATAGGATCAAATATGATATGTGATTTGATTTTTGTTGGATCATTGCTGATTATTTGTTATATTGAAGTGAAATTACCCAGTTTTCTGTATGAAGTTTCTTGTGCTTAGCATATGCACGTGATTTTTTATTTTATTTTTTGCTCTTAAGTTAGGATGGGAAAAAATACCTACTTACATTATATGGAATAGGATAATCATTTTACATACTTAACATCCAGAACCCAGACTCCACGTTCGATGGGAGCATGCGCTTTACAAAACGAGGGACACCATTTTGTAAACACTACAAGAAAACAGTCAAATTCCAACGGAAAAATTCCAACGGTGAAATAAACTGTTGGAATCTTTAAAATTCCAACAGTTTTTCCAACAACATAAACAATCGTTGGAAAAATCCAACAGAGATTCCAACACCTCATTGAAGCCATTGGAATTTACCGTTGGAAAATGCATTGGAATTTTTTTTAAAAAATATCCAACGAATATTCCAACGACACTAGACAGTTGGAATGGTTCCGCTACATCAAATGATATATTTATATCTAATTCCAACAAAATTTCCAACAACTTGCTATCGGTGGATTTTTTTTTAATTATTCCAAAGGAAACTCCATTGGCACTAGACCGTTGGAATAGTTATCCTAAATTAAATGATATTTTTATATCTAATTCCAACATAATTTCCAACGAACTGCTATCGTTGGATTTTTCTTTAATTATTCCAACGAAAATTCCATTGGCACTAGACCGTTGGAATAATTATCCTAAATTAAATGATATTTTTTATATAATTCCAACATGTTTTCCAACGAACTGCTATCGTTGGATTTATCTTTAATTATTCTAACGGAATTTCCAACGATCTGCTATCGTTGGATTTTTCTTTAATTATTCCAACGGAATTTCCATTGGCACTAGACCGTTGGAATAGTTATCCTAAATTAAATGATATTTTTATATCTAAGTTCAAAATAATTTCCAACGACCTGCTATCGTTGGATTTTTCTTTAATTATTCCAACAAAATTTTCATTGTCACTAGACCGTTGGAATAGTTATTCTAAATTAAATGATATTTTTATACAGTATCTAATTCCAACATAATTTTCAACGACCTGCTATCGTTGAATTTTTCTTTAATTATTCCAACGAAAATTTCATTGACTTTCGCACGTTGGAATGGTTCACCAAATTTCATTGAATTTCGTTGACTTTCACACATTTGAATGGTTCGCTAAAATTCAACAAAATTTCCAACTAATTAAGAACATTTTTTTGTTAATTGTTCCAATGGAATTTCTAACGATGTTTTGGAATGATTTCAGTAATTTAGTAACAAAAATACATTCAATGTAAGATTTTCTTAAATAATATAATTAAATGATGGGTTACCCTCTCATTACAACTAAATTTAGTCCATCGTTAACATTTAATATTTTTAAAAAGTTTATTTACTCTTTATATGTAGTTGTACCAACTCATTTCTCGAAGTATACTAGTAATTATTAATACTTAATTTGTTCAAAAACATTTTGCATGTTTGCTTAACTTTTCAGGTGTAAATTTTTAAAAAAACATTTAAATTGTATAAAGCTCTTTATGAATAAATTCACTAATATAAGTAAAAATCAATTTGAGTGAAAATTGATAACCAAATATTTATGAGACTTATTTTGCCTCGATATCAAATTATATGAAATCAGAAAAAGAAAAAAAAAACTAATATTTCTTTTCAATATTTACCAAGATATCCCAAAATGAAAAAAATGAAAAAATAGGAGTTGTTTTCAATTACAAGTTTATTCTCGTGTATTACATTTACCAATTCTTATGAAATCTCTTGTATTGCAGTTGCCAAATGTTTGTGATCAATCTTTCACATGCTAACTATGCATCTAAAGGATAATTGAGGAGTTATCCACTATTAGTTTGCCTTGAGGCTTTGTTTACCTCTCTAATATAAGAGATCAAGTTCTTATTTCCTCATTAGAATCTATGTCATATTCACTCACTACATCTAAGAAAAAAGATGGAATTCCACAACTTGAATTAAAAAGACAAATTAATGCTTTCAAAAAAAAAAACTGCCAAACTATTTTTTTGAATTAATATTGATATGGCATATAAATCTAACACATTTTACACTCTTTTTTATTATGACTATTCAAATTGGTTGGAATAAATCTCATTCATACTCAAAGAATCAATTGACAATCTACTTCTATAAGGAATAAGGAAGCTACCTTAACAACTGTTCATAAGAAACTGATACTCAGTTGGGTACACTTGAATACTTTTGAATCTGAACTCATCAAATTCATTTCCTTGAAGTACATCAATTAACTGGAACTTGCGACCACATTTTTCAAGATTTATTGTTTAATGAAGATAAATAATTTCTAACTTGAACTCTGAAAATCAAACTCTACAAGTAGAAATATGCAAGAGAATAATTGCATTCGGAGTTTAATGGTTTAGAGAACTTTGAACTACTTTAACAGGATCATTGAGAATAATTCATCCCACATTTTTCAAGATTTATTGTTTAATGAAGATAAATAATTTCTACCTTGAACTCTGAAAATCAAACTCTACAAGTAGAAATATGCAAGAGAATAATTGCATTCAGAGTTTAATGGTTTAGAGAACTTTGAACTACTGTAACAGGATCATTGAGAATAATTCATCCCATTGAGGATAAAAAAACAAGAAGGAAAATCCATGTATCACCTATCCATACTAGATCCGACAAACCACGTGGAGAAGCATTCATTGATAAGAAAGATTTGTAATGAACAACACTACAACACAAATATCTGATTCTTAGGAATAAAAAAGGTCATAATTTCAATGTGCACTAGAGCTCCCTGCTATCATATTCAAAAAATGATAATGCCAAATCCAAATCATAATAACTAACTCACATTTAGGATTTCATATCTGAAGAAACATGGATGCATGGTAACTTTGAGTAGAGAACAACGAAATATATTAAAGCCACATGTGACATCCGCCTATTGGGCAACAACTGATTCATCGTCTTTCAAAACATCCAAAGTACTAGAACAATTTCAGGTAACAACTCCAAGTGCTTCAAACAAGAAGTACATCATGGAGAAAATAAATTTGCAAAAACAGCCAAGGTAATAACCAATATGGACTTCAACTGAACCACGGTTTGGTGTAATATAAGAAACCATATTGTACAACATAGACTACTCAAATAAACTGAAAATCTACTAATGATCAATTAGATGGTCTAAGCCTGACCTATTAATGATTTTCCTTATCATTTAACAGTATTATAATACATCTACTTCTCTAAACCATTGCGACAATCAGACTCATTTGGCATTAGTTGTGAAAAGAAGTCTACAGAAAATTTTAATATCATGAGATTCTAATATGAATTCAACAACATCTTATCTACTAATTTAATATACATCCACGTTATGAGATGCTAATATGAATTCAACAACATCTTATCTACTAATTTAATTTACATCCACGTTATGGTACAAGCCACATAGAAATAAACATGTTTCACAAGTATAATTCATCTATTTGTCAAGAAATTTTTTACAAAACATGTTTAAAAGAGCAAGTAGTAATGAAATTAGGCATTCAAGTTTCTGGTAAGATTGAGTCTCCGGCCAATTAACACAGTTTTCACACAAATACAATATAAGTAAAACAAGAAAATGAACCTAAATGCATATCTTGGCAAATATACGAAACCACAATGTGAAAGCAGTTTTCACACATAAAATTCAAGAAAATAAAGACGCTCTTACTGGGTAATAAATTTGTGGTTCGGGCTTAGACGATCTGAGAGTAGGTCAAGAATACCCAAATGAAACTCTACAATTAACACAAAATCCATCCGCCGCCAAGAGCTCGTTACGAACTCACCGTAACTGGTCAAGCTTCAATCCAGCCAGGAAAAAACAAGCAGCAACTACAAATTTAAACAATTTATGCGCATACACAGCAGTTGCACATCACACACTCGTACCACACACACATCTCTTTTCTTCTAAATCAAAGCAGGGCATTGATAGAAACTAGTTTTAATCTGTGTTCATGAATTCTAAAGGCAATACACAGTTCGTATGATGATTGTTTTTTGTTAGAAGACAGATGAAACCAATCTTTGGTTTAGATATCATCATATAAATCTTTAGAGAAGAAATGAAAGATGATAAAATCACAAACAAATTGGGAATAAAAATATCTAAAATTATATTCGTGTTCAATTAAATAATTCAATATCAAGCATGAGCAAACGAGCAAACCTACATATCGGATGTCCACAAAGTCAGGTTGTCATGGAGAAGCTGCATAATCGATCAGAGTGCTATCCTTGTAAGACTCCTAGTCGAGAGTGTCCAACTCCAGCAATCGCCTCATCAAAAGCACAAGGTAAACATTAGACTAAGAAAATGTCAATCAATTTACCAAAAAGTTAGCCATTGAATATAAGAAATTTAGGTGGTTCTTTGATTTGGAATCACTGAATCTTGAAATTAATATTACAGATAAATAGCAAATATGGAGTAATTGATATGGTGGTTGGTGTAGGTTGAATAAAGAAAGGTAAATTCTAAGTCAGATACATCTAACAACATTCAAAACACAACAAGAATGGAATTAATATGAAACTTCAATGTATCAATTGTGTCAATTTTCATAATGATTCTGTAATCCCACCCGCATCCCACCCACAACAATTATAACAGGCTTGTAAATAATTTCCCAGAACTTGAAGAGGGAAACATAAACAGCAGCGATAGAGTGAGGACGAGAGAGATAGGAACACATTGCGAGAACCTACCAGAAAATTAGGGCCTTGGCGTGGCCGGCGGCGTGAATCTGCAGTTTGGGAGGCGTATCTCACATTGGGAATTGGCGGTAACATCGCGGGAATAGAGAAAAGGTTGCCGCCTCTTTATACACTAGGGATTTGCGATTGTGATAACCTCAAAGAAAAAATATATTTTGATCAAATATTATATTAAGATTAATATATATATATATATATTATTAAACAAAACGTTATGCTTATGAATTTTATTAAACTAAATTTAAATATTTAAGTTTGATCAAGTAATATTTCATCCAAAAGAAGCTTCCATAGCTTGTGACGGAGATTTGAAAATATATGGAGTAATAAAATAATTAGATATATTAAAGGTGATAGAATTGTTAGTGAAAAATATAATAAAATGTAAAAATAAATAGTTTACTTAAAAAAAATGAATGAAAAGCTTTACACATATTTGTTAGTCCATTATTTTGTTCTTTAATTTATTTTTTTACGAATCGTGATTTAACATAAATGTTTAGTATAATTTATAAACTGTGATTAAGAACTACTCCGTTCGTCTCAAGAAAATTTGTATTCTTAGGATTACACACATTTTAATAAATGTGTAAGAAAAAATGTATTAAGTGATTTTTTTAGGGAGAGTTTTGTAAATTTTTATAAATAAAATACAGATGAATGAAGATAATTGAGTGTGAAAAAGTAATGAATTAATATTATAAATATGTGTATATTTTGAGTGTGGAAGTTATGAATGTTTCTTTTTCTTTTAGTGTAAGAAGTTGATATGTAATATTCAAATATGTCAAATGCAAATTTCTGTAAAACGGTGAGAGTACAAAATTATTATCCTAGATTTTAGAATAGTTCTGATGTTTTGGTTTGAATCTAGTAAGAAATACTTGAATTTATGCCACTCTTTGGTTGATGCAAAAGGAAGAAAAAAAAAATTTCAACATTTAGAAGCAACTTTATGAGCAAAAGTTGTGTTTTATAATAAAATCTTTTATATAAATTTAATTTTCTTTACTATTTCTCAAATACAAAATTAGGATCTTGCTTAAAAAATTATTCAGACGGGTGAGACACCCGAAGAGATTACCTAAAGGGAAGTCGAATTACAAGAATTAGGATTTTGCTTAAAAAATTGTTCAGACAAGAGGCACCCGAAGAGATTACCTAAAAGAAAGTCAGATTTGCGAAAGATGTTGCAACTAGGGATGGCAATGGGTCGGGTCGGGTACCTAGATACCCTGACCCAATCCGTTTCAATTCGGGGTCGGGTCACGTGGCGGGTCGGAGCAAATCGGAGCGACCCATTATAAAAAATTTTAAAGAAAAAAATTGAAAAATAATAATTTAAAAAAAAAACATATAAAATAAATTTTAAATTTGTATTGAAAATAAATAAAATAGTCTTAGAAGCATGTTTATAAATTTATTTTCACATTTATGAAGGTGAATTATTGTTATATATATTAATAAACATCAAAATAGTGAAGATATATTATATTTATAGGTATAATATATATAAAAAATAAATATAAAAACGGGTCACGGATCACGGGTCGAGGGTGATACCCGGACCCACCCCATTTCAATACGGGTCCAAGACAGAGCGACCCAAATAGCACGAGTCGGAACAGAGTGGGTTGAAATTGTCATCCCTAGTTGCAACACTTTCCAACCCAAGAACTTTTTTTTTTTTGTGGTTCCAACCCAATAACTTAGTTACAATAGTATATTTACTTCTATATGAGGCGCGCATCTACAAATGAAACTTAGATTGAAATGTCTGGCTTCAAATTATGCAAATGAGTAGCTTTGTGTATTTATTACTCCCTCCATCCACTAAAGTTTTATTTAGTTCTATTTTTGCGTCCACAAATATTATATTTATTCTATTTAAATAATTAACTTTTAAATATTTTTTCTATTTTATTAATAAGATTGAATATCTACTAATAATATTTTTTACTTGTTATTTCTCATATCATTTTTATAATTAAAAAGAGGACATAGAAGAACACACTTCTAAGTCTCAAGCACCACTAAACCAACTCATTATGTTTATATTGTTGAAATGTCTTTTAAAATATTACACTATGTGATGAAATATTAATCTACTATAGCGAAATGTGAAATTGAGTGAAAGTAAAAAAAAAAAAAAAAAAAAACTCTAATAAAAAATAATTATAAATAATAAAATATTGTTTTTATTTTTACTTTTAAAAAATGTAGTACGTATCTTGTTATTAAACAAAACCTTATGTTTAAGGAGTATATAAGGTACCCATAAATTATTTTGAATATGATATTAAATTTTTTTTTGGCGCTTTAGTATTTAGAAAATTTAGAAAAAGAGCGGTTCCACCTCACAAGAGAGGCGGTTCTCATTTCGAGCTATTCACCTCAAGTAGAAAAGAAAACCCTATTGTTCTCAAATCTCAATTTTCAAATCTGAAACCCCCTTCCACAGTTGCGTAAACCTAGAGTAATCCCAACACTTGATTTTACCTCGCGCAGAAAAGAAAAACCTAATTTTTTATTTAGACTGATTTCTAATGTTGCTTCTCTGTTATGGAGGTTCGCCAGATTCCGTCGACTTCTCCTCGGATATTAGATATATAATAAATTGGCACATGAGTAAGTATTTATTATGTCTTTCTATATGGTTTGATAACACACAATACAGTAACATGACTTTATTTAGTATATAAATGATCTAACATAACATAGCGTGTTCATGATATTATCTCATTTCACTGCTTTCTCGTATATATATTGGTTGCTTCAAATATTGTGATTGGAGATTTTTTTTTGTTAATTGTGTTGCCTTCCAGATCCTTGTATTTCAAAGTTCTTGAGTATTGGCATGCCTAGTATACTTTTCTGGTTTTCTTGTTTTACTGTTTGCTTTAAGATTTTGTTTCTGTATTATAACTTCTCCTGTTGGTAGTGGCCATTTGGATATCTGCCAATTTTTGCTAATTTATTTGTTGTATGTAATGCTGAAAAATATTCCTTATTTCTGGTTCTAAAAAGGAACTGCAATTTATTACTATTATTTTAAAAAAAATGAATGCAGGAAGAAAACGACCATGATTGATTTTCCGAGGATCTTCATGAAGCATTTATTTTAAGGTGTTTATTTATGATATTTAACAATTATTTAATCTTATATTGAAACTTTCATGTTTAATGTTCACAAATGGCAGGTAGAAGGGATCATGGTGGTTTTCGAGGATAAGGCAAAGACACTAATTAACTTAAAAAATGGTAGAGGTGGATATAGAAACAGAAGCATATATAGAGAGAATTTGAGAGAGCGAATGCATTTAAACTAAAACATAAACAATGAAGCCCTGACATCTTAATCTGTCTACCTGGTAATGAAATTCAAATATCCCTAATCCATAATGCTCTGGTGAAGAGCCTACAGTCCCATTTATTCTTTGTTCTGCTTATTATCTACTATTTGATTTTACCAGCATCTTTTGTTTGGAGCGTACATGATATAAATACGTACATGATTAATAACATTATTTTTCTTCTTGTCATTTTCTGTTAGAAAGTAACTCTTTTATTTTTCATATATTGTGCCTCTAAACTTTTTTTATTTTTCTTAATCATTTATCTATATTATACATTCAGGCCCCATGATCAAGTTATTCAAAGTAAATGAAAAGTAAAGAGAAATTGTTGAAAGTAATGGGAAGCCACCTATGAAGGCAATGTGCTGATGCAGTTTGTGGGATAGAAAGACAGTGTGTGGCTGCTGGTTATGCTTTGCAACCTTCAATAGGTTATAAAAAAGGTATCTTTAATTTTCTGTTGCTTTCAATGTTATATACTGATAAATTAAAAAAATAAAAATTGTACTACAATGGTGTTTGCTGGTCAATCCTCCATTTGATACACTTGCTCTATAGTTGTGTTTTACTATTCTTTGATGAAAAGAAATTGGACTCTGTTTATTGCATTTGTGGAATATTGGACTTTATAGTTTGTGCGTTTTGTCTTTAATAGTAGTAGTTAATCTTTAGTTCCTAAGTAGAAACTGAATATTTTATGCTCATGTTGTGAATTGTAAACGACCATTAAGTCGTGATCTTACTTTGACAATTGCAAATCGAAGATAAATGGGTTGTTTATTCAATGTAATAGAGAAAGCAAGATGTGTGTTAACCTGTCCGCTTTGAATATTATTGATCATGTTGTTCTGTACTCGGTATATATCTTGTAAGAATTTGGACTTTTTTAGCTATTTTTTATGACCTATAGTGTTATGTATGAAACTATGATCTTGAACTAGTCTTATATAATCCCTCATTTATCTAGTCAAACAGGATGTAATTATTTATGTTTGTGGAATAGGTTCTAACATAAGCAAAAAAGAGAATTAATCTGCTTTAATAAGTTAATTGCGTTAATTGCTTCAGTAAATGTTCATATATACTTAAGTAGGCAATCAATGTGAAATTGAATAAACTGAAGTAACTAGATGGTCAAGGTGCTCAAATTATACAAGTTATATAACACACAAATTTGAATAATGAAATCTCTTTATCTCTTTTATATACATTATCTGGCTAGAGTCACAATAGGCATAACAAATTTTATGATGTACGTATTTAAATTGATATGGTATTAAAAGTTCACTATAGGACTAGTGTAATAGGTTACTCAAAATCCTAAATGTGTGAATGGACAACATTTGAATAGATAGATAGACATTACAAAAGTGTATATATAGATGAGAACATGTCAATTTTGCGGTTTGAATAGTGAAGATGTTTGATTATATATATTTTTTTAATAGAAATGTTTATTGTTGTTGAAGTAGGTATGATTCACAAGAGAACAATCGGAGACCAAAATGCATAAAGGCACAGTGATGTGTTTGGTGCTCGGGAAAAAATGGAGTAACCTACTTTTCAAGATTGGTGAAATCTTATCAAAGAGGATGTATGATAGAACCTGAAGAGATGAGATCTGGAAGAGAAGAGTTTCCTGAATTTGCATATGCTACATCATCTCCACGGGATATATTTTGAAGTTTATTTTTGTATTTGTATTGTTTGATGAATATTTGGATAGTTGTGTTCCAAGTTAAGTTTACTTTTTAATGGATATTTGGATAGATATTGAAGACAAGTTAAGTTTACTTTTTAATGGATATTTGGATAGATATTGAAGACTTGTGTATTTTGTTAATTTAGTGGATATATTGAGTTTGGAATTGATGATGAAGTTGTTAAATTATGTTACCTTTTGAGTAACTTTATCAAGAAATAAAAAGAATATAGACAAAATATATTATTTGTTGTATAAATAATTTTTATTGTTGAAATTTGTATTCCAACAAAATAATGTCGTTGGAATTGACATTAGAATTTAACTTGAATAAATTTCCAATGGATAATATTTGTTTGAAAAATTCCAATAAAAAATAACCGTTGGAATAGACAATGAAATTTGCAATGGAAAATTTCCAATAGTTTAATATTCCATCGGTACATGTCCGTTGGAATAAAAATTCCTACGATATTTTTTCGGTTGGAATTAACATAGGAATTTACATTTATAATTTCCAACAACTGAAATTTCAAAGGTCAAAATCCGTTGGAATAAATTCCAACAAAAAATCACTGTTGGAATAAAAATTCCTACGATATTTTTTTGGTTGGAATCAGCATAGGAATTTGCGTTTATAATTTCCAACAACTTAAATTCCAAAGGTCAAAATCCGTTGGAATAAATTCCAACAGAAAATCACCGTTGGATATGTTGATGGAATTTATGTTGGAAAAACATTTCAATGGGTGAAAATTCCAACGTTCACGATCCGTTGGAATGTACCGTTGGAATTTTTTTCCATTGGAATTTTCATTGGAATTTTGCAATTCCAACGCCAACTTTTCCAACGGTCGTATTTTCGCTGGAATTTCCGTTGGAATCACTGATTCCAACGAAAAAAATGCAAAAATCCGTTGGAATTTTTCTGTTGGAATTACGATGTTTTCTTGTAGTGAAACGTTCAAGAGTTTTTTCGGCATCCACCAAAACCGTAAACTTAGCTATTTTATAGTCGTCCCAAGACTCAGTCCCCTTCTTTCCTCCACTGTTTCTTCGCGATTCATACCACAAAAATTAGAATTATTTCAACAATTCAAACAGAAGCATGTGAAAAATAGAGTCCAAAATATATATAGTTTACCTTCCTGATTCCTTCGAAACAATCTGACATAATTTTCTCTTAAGTTAGGTTGGGAAAAAAACTTTAAAATATGCGCGTGAGTTGCACGCGTTTTATCTCATGCGCTGAAAATTTTTGTATTGATGCTAATGTTCCATGTTTAGAAACCCGCGTGTTGAAGAAGGTGGAGGACCAACTGGAATTCTTTCAAAGAGATATATGTATAGATCTTAAAATTATAAAGTGGTCGATTATGAAATTAATTTGGCATTCACTTTATTATTAATACACAAAAACATGCATGGGACTGATGCGTGCATCACACGTGCAAACTATTATAATACTTTTGACCTATATTTTAAACAAAAAACAAGGAGCATGCTTGTCTTGAAACAAGACAACAACGGTAACAATAAACTAAAAGATCTACTCAAAAAGAAAAATCAACTCAACATGAAAAAAGAAGAAACAAAACATACAAAAAAATATGCAAGCAAGCAAAACCATGAAAAGCCCCCAGGGTTGCTTTTCTTGAAAAGGGGTTGGGGGAATGTTGGGGGAATGGAGGAGAATAAAAAGTGGAATTGAGTTTGGATATTAATATTTTTGAATTCTTTTGTACCTTCCAATACTATGCATGGATTTTGGGAATTTTACAAATATTAGTTGTGTCGCTTCCACTATAATTCATGTCCTGCTACTTGTAGTTGCATATACTAAATTCTCTAAATCATCCTTTTCTTTAATGGGTTTTTCATTCTTGAATTTTGTAGTTTTTTATGCTGAACGTACAGGTGTTGCCCATTTGGCCAAATTTCAGCAACCGTTTTCTACTTCTCCTGAAAAGTTAGAACGGTTTCATTCACTTTTCAGATTAATTCAACATCAATTTTATAACTGGCTACGTACTCTTGTGCAAGGTAATCTCATCATTCTCAATTCAAGAACTTCAATTGCTCTGTCTAAATTTGTTTCTCAATTTTATGGAATTGGTAATTCTGTAGATCTGTTTTGATGGATATGAATTTATTTTACTTGTTTATGCAAATTAATTAATGGTGTAATTGATTGAAGATGCATATGTACTTGACAATCCCAAATATTCATCTGTTTTGATGGTAGTGGTGGATTTTGGATTGATTGTGGAAAAGGAAAGATCAACCATATAACTGTTGTAACAACCAGAAATGCCGCAGTAAAGAAGATGGGGTTAGAGATTTCACCTCTTGCTCTTCTTCTATGGAAAAATCCCCTATTTTGTCGACACCCAACTTTTATAAGGATCTTGAACTATATTATATGATCTTCTTAATTTTCCTGAAATTCATCTTTTTGTTGTTGATCTAGCATTTTCATGAATATCACTCATAACATTATGTAGAATTGGTTAAAATATACGTACGAGTATTGACTTTTGTTATGGTGATCTATCAGATCCTTGAACCTACTAGAGATAAATTCACCAGGGAGATATATTTCTAGTCCAAGGACAAAGATATCTCACTTGCAAAGGTATTTTAATATTACTCAACCTTCTAAGATGGTTAAGATTTCCTTTTTTGACCTTGGACACGTAATGTAAGAACTCTCACCATTTCTTACTTTCCCGAGTTTGGGGGAACCAAGCATTTGTTAGCATGTTCGGGGCTACTTAACTAGAAGCTGGAAATTTATCGATATTAATCTTTTTTTTTTTACCTTTTTTATGATGGACCCATTTTTGCAGGCTTTAATTTATGTCGCTGCTGAAGATGATGCATTTTCGACTTACAACTGTGACATGGATGCTCATTCTATCATTGGGTTTGATTTGTCCAATTTAGTTATGTGTTATATCCTTTCAAAATTTAATGTTATTTTTACTTTTCAAGAATTGTTCATTCAAATGCTTTTTTTCTTGTCAATAAAAGTTGTAACATATAAAGGCTTTACTGGAAAGGTGCTTCAATAATAAATTACGGGTTGATCTTGTCTTCTGCACTTAGGCTTGTTCATTATTCTAACGAGAAGTTCAACAAAAATAGTGGTTCAAGCATGATTTGTTCGTATCTTTGTAGGGTGAATTCTTAGTTAGGCATTAATTGAAAAGTATATGTTAGTTATAAACTTGTATAAGATTTAACACCTGCATTAAGACATTAATTGAATCTCTGATTATGCTCATTAAGGCAGAATCCTATGTGGTTGTCTATAAGCATTCACTCAAAGAAGTTTTTTTTAAGAAGGGGACTCAAATAAGAGGCCAATTTAGTTATTTTACTACACCTTTGTCATGAAAGGTTGCAAGTACTATTGATGCTTCTTAGCAGTACCACAGTGAAGACATGTGTCTATGCATTAGAGTGGAGACATTTTACTACACATTTGCCATGAAATGTTTCAAGTACTATTTCTTCCTATCAAGTGTGGCATTTGTCTTCTTGTTGATTACTTATGAAATCTGCACAAGGGTGAAGTTCTCAATAATTTATTTTACTTTTTTTTAATAGAGTGGAGACATATTAAATTATTAACTGAACATGTATAGTTTTCTATTTATTTCAAGATTCTTCTCTTCCTTTGGTATTCAATTTGTCCAATATGATTAGTTTGAGAGTGGTCTATGTATTATATTACATAATATTTTTTTTACAAGATTACTTGTTACAAGTTTCATATTGGCTTTACAGGTAATTTTTATTTTTGGTGATTTTGTTTGTTAGGTAGTAGCAATGTGTAACTTCCCTAGAATAAAAGATGCAGAAGATGTTGCTAATTGTAACTATGCTTTGTAAGTACATTTATTTATATATGCTTTTGTTGTTTGTGCAGATTGATCAAGCTTTTGATTTTGATTTTTTAATTTGGAATATTGACGTGATAGTTATATGGTTAACCAAATCTTTACATGCTCTTCTTAGGTCTTTTAAGCAATGTGCTAATATTAGTTTTTGCCTTTTCCTTTTTTTTTTTTTTTTTTTTGTGAATATGATTCCATTTGGGAATCATGAGAGGTTGTTATTATATTCATTATTAATTCAGCTTAATTTCTTAATCGTCATATAAGTTTCTTTTGATATTATTAATTTTCTCTTTCGTTTATTATTATAGGTTCAAGTGGAAGATGCAAGATAAAGATAGCAACATAGATTCTACCATGCATAGTTAGGTGCAATTTATCTTTGAATTGAAAATTTTTATTTTTGATTTTTTTAGTTTGTGTCTACTGAACTTGAACTTGATAGTTATGTTGTTGATTCCAGTTACAAGTTGGGATGTTTTAAACTTTGATTGTTTTTTAACAAGTGATAACAATTCATTGTTATATATTTAGTTATTTCAGTTTTAGAAGTGTGATTATATTTTATTGCTATAATATAAATAAATGAAATTATAAAATTATTATATGACATAGCCTATATTGTTACTAATATTATATGACATTAAAAATCGTCACTAAATTTGATAGTTAAGTTAGTTATAAAAGCTTTGGTGACGCGAGAGAGTCAATAAAATAAACCATTGTGACGTCGGTTAGTGTCACCAAATAGTGTTACTATGACGCATAAAAGCATCATTAAAAAGGGTGGTTTAGTTAGTTATCATCTATTTAGTGATGTGAGAAAGTGTCCCTAAAGTACACCATCATGATGTTGGTTAGCGTCACCAAATAATACTCCTATGATGCATAAATGCGTCACATTCACCGCTTACAGTGACGCGTTTGAAGCGTCATAATAACTTTCTATTAAAACGCCAAATCAGGTGACGATTGACCAAAGCGTCACTTTAGTAAAAGCGTCACTACAATATATTTTTAGTGACACTTCTGAGCGTCATTAAAGCCCATTTTTGTAGTAGTGTGTGTTAAGAATCTGTATATTATTAATTGTTTATGTGTTAAGAATCTGTATATTAATTTTTTTTTTTATACGCGTCCTTTACCGACGGAAAGTCATTCCGTCGGTATAGAATTATTCAATACCGACGGATAGTATCCGTCGGCAAAGGCTGTGCCGACTGAATTGGTACCAACGGAATCTAACCGATTTGACATAAATTTGAACTGGGTGTTGCCGATGGAAATTTTCCGTCGGTATTGTCAATACCAACGGAAATTAGGCGCGTGATTTACCGACAGAATGGTATTTCCGTCGGCATGTATTGTTGAAAAAAGGGTCTCCCACTCTAGAACATCAAACCACGGGAAAATTTTGGAGTGGAGCGAAAAATTAAGGTATGTTTTAGTTTTAGTGTTTAATTTTTATAATATATATATATATATATATATATATTTAGTGTTTAATTTTTAGGAAGTGTATATAGTTTTTGTTTTAGTGTTTAATTGTTATGAAATATATATAGTTTTTAGTGTTTAATTTTTATGAAATGTATATAGTGTTAGTGTTTAATTTTAATTTGGTCAAATTTTTTAACAGATGGAATTGTCGGATCGTCGGAGGATGTATTGTACTCCTAGACTCGTTTTAGGAAATGTGAATGGTGAATTTTATGATGAACTCGTGTCATTTGTTGAATTTGCATAGCTACAATCACATTACATGTCTGGGGATTGTATTAGGTGTCCGTGTAATGCTAAGAAATGTCAGAATAGATCATTTAAAAGCATTGATGAAGTCTTATGCCACGTTGTTATGAATGGGTTCGTTGATAATTACTATAATTGGACAAGTCATGGCGAAGAACGGTGGCCTTATAATTTTGATCAAGTCTTGTACTATTACACTGCTGCAATTTATGAAGAACCAGTACACGTTGAGCATGTCGGCACCAGTAACAATCAAGAGTTTGGAGTGGAAGAACCCGATATGTATCAAACAATGGTGATGGAAGCCGGTATGTCAAATATAGAGGAGGAACCAACGGATGAAGCATTTCAGTTTTATGAGATGCTCAAATTAGTCGATCAAGATTTGTATCCAGGGTGTGATTCTCATTCTCAATTGTCATTTAATGCTCGACTTATGGCTATCAAGACGGAGAACAAGCTATCTAACAAAGCATATGAGCAAATGACACAATTATGCAGTGAGATTTGTCTTGTCGATAATAAAGTACCTACGATGTTTCATCAGAGCAAACAACTGATGAAGAACATGGGTTTGCCGATTGAGAAGATTGATTGTTGTGTGAATGGTTGCATGTTATACTGGGGTGATGACGATAGCGATCTTCTTATGTGTAGAATGTGTGGCCATCCCCGGTACAAAGAGCCACGACGGAAGGGACCCGGTGGTCAATCGAGCAAGACAAAAAAGAAAGTGCCACATAAGAGGATGTATTATCTTCCTATCATTCCCCGTTTAATGAGATTGTTTTAATCTAATGCCACAGCACAACACATGACGTGGCATGCAACAAATTCTGAAGCTACTGAGGCTGGGGATATGAGACATCCGTCCGACTCTGAAGCCTGGAAACACCTTGATAACGTGTTTCCAGGATTTTCTTGTGAACCGAGGAATGTGAGATTAGGCTTGAGTACTGATGGTTTTGCACCGTTTGGGAGTTATGGAATGAAGTATTCTTTGTGGCCGGTGATACTGACTCCGTATAATCTACCTCCATGGATGTGCATGAAACCTCAAACAATGTTTCTGACTGTATTGGTGCCTGGTCTGTCGAATCCAAAGCATAAACTTGATGTTTATCTCCAGCCTCTTATAAAAGACTTGATCTTCCTATGGGATAACAGAGTCCAAACGTATGATGTTTCTAGGAAGCAGAACTTCACGATGCGTGCTGCTTTATTGTGGACCATTAGCGACTTTCCTGCATATGCTATGTTGTCCGGGTGGAGTACAGCTGGAAAGCAAGCTTGTCCGTATTGTATGGAAAATTCTGAAGCTTTCAGTCTTCCGACGAGTAGAAAAGTTTCATGGTTCGATAATCATCGAAGTTTTTTACCTCGAGATCATCCATTTCTAAGGAATAAGGTGGACTTCACGAAGAATAGAACAGTCACAAACAATCGACCGCGAATTCGAAATGGTAATTTATACATTTATTTTAACATGTTTTTTGGGCTAAAATGTTGTTTCTTTTAAACACGTATATTAATCGTACAGGACAAATGCTGTTACATGAGATTGAGTGGACGGGTTTGAAAAAATCTACGGAGGAAA
The DNA here is from genome assembly GCA_963675135.1 of Galeopsis tetrahit. Taxonomy (NCBI): domain Eukaryota; kingdom Viridiplantae; phylum Streptophyta; class Magnoliopsida; order Lamiales; family Lamiaceae; genus Galeopsis; species Galeopsis tetrahit. The sequence continues at coordinate 48,718,929 of OY776124.1, forward strand.
ATGCAGAAGAACACAACAAACGAATCCAAGGTAACTGGAAGAAAATGAGTATTTTTTGGGACTTTCCATATTGGAGTTCACTATTGATCAGACACAATTTGGATGTCATGCACATTGAGAAGAATGTGTTTGACAATGTGTTTCACACAATCATAAACACAGAAGGCAAGACGAAAGATACTCCAAAGTCCAGGGATGAGTTGAACACTATTTGTCGCCGTGATGAGTTGGAAAAGGATACCCATACAGGTAAATATGTGAAGGCTTGCTACACACTAGATAAGCCACAAAAACAAGTTAAGCAATACTATGCAATATTCATCATAATTATTAAAGTATCTGAAATTTCAAATTACACAAATGCCGACTCCTAAATTTGCCAAATTACAACACAAGGCAACTAACTAGACTACATATAGATGATCATCAGTTCCAAAACACTGTTTGAACAAATTTATCGGAAGCTGACCCTGTTTGAACAAAGATTGACAATTTTTTTTCATTATAATATAAGTATAACACACAAATATAATATAATATAAACCCATTCACGCAGCACATATACTTATTCATTTTAATACATATTCACGGAGCACATAATCATTATAAGCCTTATCTTCATTTGTTTATAGTACTATATAGGAATATTAATTGAATAGATGTGCTTGGTTTAGTCTAGTTTCAGAAACTTTAGATTTTCACCATAAATGAAGCGCAGAAAAAAAGCAGGGGTGTACAAACTGGGTTGCGCAGAAAAAAAAAAAAAAACAGGGATTGCTCAAACTTACAATGTGAAGTAGGTTGCGCAGCCCTAGTAGGGAACTCCCTGATCCCAACATTTCCCACATTGCAATTTAGGAAGTTTCAGTCGCCATTTCTGGGTTAACGATTTGTGGGTTAACGATTTGTGGGTTGCCGATTTTTGAATTCGTGATTTGAGGGTTGCGATATGGGTTCGCGATTTGTGTTTTTGATTTTTTTGGAAGATGAGATATGCGAAGTGTGATTATGTTTTAAGGGAGCGTGAGTTACACGCAGTTTATATCCGTTAAAATTGACGGAAAGTGATTTAGTTTCATTCTTACAGGACTAAAAAGGTAGGATAAAGGACTGAAAGTGATTTAGTCTCATTCTTACAGGATCAAAAATGCAATTTTACCATTAATTATATGCAAAACTTCTCATTGTATATAAGCAATATCAATACCATGAATTAATTAGTGGGTTTAATTGGTGATATATATAGATAGGATCAAATATGATATTATTCTTAACCAGCCACGTGCAAAGAATAAGAGTAATCAAAGTATACATCTTTATTGATTTTAAAGAGCAAAAATACATACCTTGTTTCGTTGTTTGTTTCTGGTGGCACTACTAGATGCACCTCTTTCAGCTTCTTCAACTAGGAGAAGGAGGGAACGTCCAACGAAGGTGTCTAGGCCGTTGCCAAGAGTCGAACAACCTTTCAGGCCTCCATCAACCGTTCCCTGGCCTGCAATGGGGAGTTTGATGAATCAAGAACCAGTAGGGGGAGTTATGGGGAGTTCCAGGTAATATTGTTTTACTGAAGAATTATTTCAGTTGTATTTGTGGAACTATGTTGGAATTCATACTCTGGCTAGGTGAACATCTTATAATTTTACAAGTTATAATTTTACAATTGAAACGGTCATTCGTCTCAATTGAATAATGTGTAATCTGATCTTGCAGCTATTATATGGAGAATTTCAGTAACTGGCAGCAGAACCCTGCATTTAACGGAGTATGTCCACTTTATATGCGCAATAGTTTGTGTATGATCATATGTATAGAAAATTAATTTGGCATTCACTTTAATTATAAATACACAAAAACATGCATGTGACTGATGCGTGCATCACACGTGCTACTATTTTAATACTTTTGAACTATATATACTTTAAACAAAAAACATTAATTATGTGCAAAACTTCTCATTGTATATATATAAGCAATATCAATACCATGAATGAGTCGATTTAATTGGTGAGATATATAGATAGGATCAAATATGATATGTGATTTGATTTTTGTTGGATCATTGCTGATTATTTGTTATATTGAAGTGAAATTACCCTGTTTTCTGTATGAAGTTTCTTGTGCTTAGCATATGCACGTGATTTTTTATTTTATTTTTTGCTCTTAAGTTAGGATGGGAAAAAATACCTACGTACATTATATGGAATAGGATAATCATTTTACATACTTAACATCCAGAAACCAGACTCCACGTTCGATGGGAGCATGCACTTTACAAAACGAGGGACACCATTTTGTAAACGTTCAAGAGTTTTTTCGGCATCCACCAAAACCGTAAACTTAGCTATTTTATAGTCGTCCCAAGACTCAGTCCCCTTCTTTCCTCCACTGTTTCTTCGCGATTCATACCACAAAAATTAGAATTATTTCAACAATTCAAACAGAAGCATGTGAAAAATAGAGTCCAAAATATATATAGTTTACCTTCCTGATTCCTTCGAAACAATCTGACATAATTTTCTCTTAAGTTAGGTTGGGAAAAAAACTTTAACATATGCGCGTGAGTTGCACGCGTTTTATCTCATGCGCTGAGAAATTTTGTATTGATGCTAATGATCCATGTTTAGAAACCCGCGTGTTGAAGAAGGTGGACGACCAAGTGGAATTCTTTCAAAGGGGTCGATTATGAAATTAATTTGGCATTCACTTTAATTATTAATACACAAAAACATGCATGGGACTGATGCGTGCATCACACGTGCAACTATTATAATACTTTTGACTTATATTTTAAACAAAAAAACAAGGAGCATGCTTGTCTTGAAACAAGACAACAACGGTAACAATAAACTAAAAGATCTACTCAAAAAGAAAAATCCACTCAACATGAAAAAAGAAGAAACAAAACATACAAAAAAATATGCAAGCAAGCAAAACCATGAAAAGCCCCCAGGGTTGAGAAATTTTTCTTCAAAGTAGTTTCTGCGGACGCACCCAGTGAAATCTCAAACCTGTTTCTGCGGACGCCACCATCTACCACTTTGGACAAAACGCCCTGCCACCAGCCGTCTTTGTAAAATGCATCAACAGTGTCTCCTAGCTCGAAACCCTTGGCAAGCCCCTGCACTGGCGGTACAGGCCTCACGTCGGAAATTTTTTTCTGTCACTTTTTTTGCGGTATTTTGATGAAGAATCAGGGGGAATCACATTAGCAGTGAAGTAGACGAATTTAAACCCTTCCTCATCGGTTCGCACTTCACCTACCGAACCTATGGGAAATTATCAAGGCTCACGCCGCCGCTGCTACGGAGGGTTTGGAGAGAGTTGACTTTGCATGACAACACTAGATTCCATGAAAATAATACTGCATTTAAATTTAATTTGGCATTCATTTTGCTTATATATGCATACACAAAAAATGGCATGCTACTTTTTTAATACTTTTGAACTACATTTTAAACTGGAATTTTTTATATTTAGTGTATACGATGGTCTCACGCAAAACTTCAAGTGGTATAAATAAGCAATATTAATACCATGAATGAGTGGATTTAATTCGCGATATATATAATTAATAGGATCAAATTTGGTTTTATTTATTTATTATAATTAATATAATTAAGCAATATTACTAGTGAAGAATAAAAGAAAAATAATAATAAATTTGCTTAGCGCGCGTGTTTCTTCCATGTTGTGTTCACATAGCGAACATGCATTCGTGAATGCACATTTTCATTTTCAAGCCCGATTAACTATGGCAACTTTACTCAAAACATCTGTTATTGAATAAAAAAAATCAGTACCTTTAACCAGCTTCCTTCTTGAAAATTCCTTTATCCTGGGCATAAGAAAAACCAGGAGCTTAGACCCACCAATGTATCCCTGATTGCGAGGCTGCTCGGAATGCCAACCCCATAATAGAAGGCAAGCACTGCACCCATGTCTTGAGTTTCAATGAATCGCCTCACCTCAACAAAATTCTTGTCAAAGATGTACAGCGCAAGGAGGAAACTAGCCTTTTCAGCATCACTCCAACATTCACTGGTTATTCCAGGAAACTAGCCTTTTCGGCAGTTCAACCTTACATTGAGTATGTATTTCATACATTTATCATTTAATAAAATTAATACTAGCTACTTCATTTTTGTAATTTAATATTAATTGAGGTTGGATGTTGTGAATTAGAATGTATACTCAAGAACTACAAAGAGTAGAATAAAACATCTCAAATATAGATATAGACGCTCGTCTTCAACGTGAATTTGCCCGATGGTTCCAACGTTGTGTGAGTACCATTTCCTTAATTTTACGTAAATAAATATGATTCATAATTAATGTTAATTATTTGATCTGTATAGGGACGGTCACACGATTTTGAGAGTCAATTCTTAAGGGATCTCAGCAAAGGACCAATACGTCGTGTAAAAAAAGACTTACAACGGCTATATTGTGAATGGCTACATATTTCATACATTTGAGTATGCATCAAGAAAAGCGACACCCAACAATGGTATTTGCATTAACAATGCGAATTACAATGCAGATGCAAGTGACTACTTTGGGGTGTTACACGAAGTTGTTGAAGTAGAATATCCGGGATATCCAACAAAGACTGTAGTGTTGTTCAAGTGTCATTGGTTTGATTCAGGCCCTTTAGGAACAAGGATTCATCCGGAGTACAAGCTCGTGGATGTTAATTCGAAAAAGAGCTATAGCGGGGATGATCCATTTGTATTTACCCATCAAGTATCTCAAGTATACTACGGCAACTATCCAGTACGATCACGTAGTAATATTGAATGGCACCCTGATTGCAAAGTAAAGGCAAGATCAATGGTAGAAGTCCCTAAAAAGGAAAAGAGTAATGAAGATGATTCTCCGTTTAAAATGGAACAAATAGAGACTCGAACTGGAGTCTTTACGGGAGATTTGAATATTTACGTAGACTTGACGGCTGCAAATCCACAATTAATCGAAATGGAAAACGATAGTGGAAATGAGGAAGAGGATGAAAATGAAGAGGAGGATGAAGAGGAAGAGGAAGAAGAGGAGGAGGATGATGGAGAGGATGATTATGAGGCAAATAATGAAAAATGTAGACGAAGAAGATGAAGCTAATTATTTTATGAGATGTAAAATTTAAAAAGGTTAATTTATCATTAAGTTACAACTAAAAAGTGTGAAAACAAATTAAATTTGTGGATTTTTTAAAAAAAAATATATAAGTGAAAAAATGAATATATTAGTATTTTAATAAAAAAATTTAAAAAATAACATTTAAAATATATAAATTTTTCGTTTACATTGTCGACAGATAATTCAGTCGGTTGTACCGACGGATTTCCCGACGGCTATTGACGAAAATTAATTTTGAAATAAAAAATAATAAAATTATATTCCGTCGGTAGTTCCGACGTAAATTAATTTTGGCAAAAAAAATAATTGGAAATTACATTCCGTCGGTAGTATCGACGGAGTTTCCGACGGAAATAATTTATTTTTTAATTATTTTTTTCCGTAATTTACCGACAGAATATTGACCCGGTTAGAAAACGGGTCATGGATATTACCGATGGACAGTATTCCGTCGGAAGCACCGACTCTTTTTTTTCCGTCGGTAATCCTTACCGACGAGGTTGGCACCGACCGAATTTTTCGGTCCGTAACCACGGTTCCCGACCAAAATTCCTTCGGTATTTCCGCGCGTCGGCAAAACGCGTATTTTTTATAGTGTTCATGACCAATATAAATATCATATATAATTTTTAAAATCTACTTTAGTCCATGTACCCTTCCTCAATTAGATACATATTGTCTCATGTTCGAATACTAGAAAATTCTAGTTTAGACTATATTCCAAAAGAAATCGAATATCAAATTCAATTCTAATTAATTTTGCCAGCCCGTAATAATAAATTAGGAGGAAAATAATAATAAATTTGCTTAGCATGTTTTTTCCACGTCATGTTCACTTAGGAAACGTGCATTTGTGAAGCGCATCTTCATTAATTGAATTGCACAAGAGGCTTCGATGTTTTCTTCATGGGGAGTTTGATACTGATCACTCTGAAATTTATTAATGCATTTGTGCATTATTAACTCAGTTAACATACACTTTTTGTATTCTAAAATTGTGCTAGTAAATATTATTTTCAAAAAAAAAAAAAAAAGTTTCACACTAATAGGTGGCTATAATCCCATATGCGCGTGAGTTGCATGCAATAAAACTGTGCAACTCACGCGTTGATCGACTTTGTGTCATTTATTATTTTTGCTACTTTTTAGATATGGAAAATTGTATTGTGGCAAAAAAATGCATGACTTTCCTTTTGACATGATTCTATTAACATTAAAAAAAATAGGTATGGAATTGTGTCACGAATCTCATTTCTTAAGTCAAATATTATTTATTAAGAACCAACAAGTATGCCATAAACCCATTCTGCAGGTGAGTTGTAAGCATCAAAATTATGTTATCTCACGTGCTGAGCAAATTTGATCAACCGGGTAAGAGACTTGGTGGGTCGGGTTTTGAGCATGGGTATAAATACCCGACTTTCAGTTGTAACTGATAGTTTGGTAACTGAATCTAATATGAATTTGTCCCCATTCTTCTTTTCTCGCCAACTTCCACATTGTGTTCACATATATTGTTTTAATTTGTCAAATATTAATTAGTATATAGTCGCACGAAACAATATTTACAACAGTAAGATAAAATAATTTTCTTTGATGTTCTGATTATTAACAATAAGATAAAATAATTTGTTGATAGTTTAGCGATGAAATATATTAATTTTTTCGCAAAAATTAAATCCACAAAATTAGCCACAAAAATATGTATTTCGTCACTAATATTTTAGCGATGAAATATAATTTTTATGGTTGATCTGATTATTAAAAACAAAATAAAATATTTTTTTTGTTAGTGTAGCGATGAAATATTTCCATTCCGTCACCAAAATTAAATCCACAAAATTGGCCACAAAATTTTCCTTTTTCATAGCAAAATATTAGCGACGTAAATAATTTTCATTGTTCTTCGTATTATTAACAACAAAATAAAACAATATGTTGCTAGTTTAGCGATGAAATATTTTACTTTCATGGCAAAAATTAATTTCAAGAAAGCAGCCACAAAAATTTCTATTTTATCGCAAAATATTAGCGATGATATATAATTTTCACTGTTATTCTGATTATTAACAACAAAATGAAGCAATTTGTTGCTAGTATAGAGATGCAATATATAAGTTTTTTTGCAAATATTAAATCTAAGAATTTAGCGACGTAATTTTTTATTTCGTTGATAAAAATTTATTTTAGCGATGAAATTTAGATTTGTTGCAAACTTTTCGTCGCTATTCCCCCTGATTCTTGTAGTGAATATTAATTAGTATATAGTCGCACAAAATGATATTTACAATACGATGTCATAAAATATCTCTTATTATTACTGGATGATATAGTTGTGAGTTCCATGTGTTAAAAGTGTGCAATCTCACGCGTCATGTGGTAATTTAAATTCACGTTTACTATTTCTTGTTAGTTTTCAGATTTGGAATATGCATTTTTATCGAGAACCCTCAGATTTCTCCTTTTGACACAATTCCATTAATTATCTCCAAAATTATCGTAATTTAGTCCTGGTCCAAAATAAATCGGTTAAGTTTCTTTTATCAAAAAATTCCTATGTGTGACTCGCACGCGTCGAATTTGAAATTAATTTGAAATTTAAGGGGTCGAATTTGAAATTAATTTGAGGGGACTGATGCGTGCATCACACGTGATATTATTTTAATACTTTTGAACTATATTTTGAAACAAGACAACAACGGTAACAATAAACTAAAAGATCTACTATAAAAGAAAAATCCACTCAACATGAAAGAAGAAATACAAAAAAATATGCATGCAAGCAAAACCATGTAAAGCCCCCAAGGTTGAGAAATTTTTCTTCAAAGTAGTTTTATGATAAACTAGAAACTGAGATGATTAATTCAGTGAATTTAGCTACATTAATTCAGAAGAATTATATTTTTTAAATATACACCATCGCAATTCTCAAATCTTCATGGCCGCATTCAAGAAAATCCTCAAAATGAACAACGAATCTGTGGCCACCATCCACCACTTTGGACACAACGCCTTGCCACCAGCCGTCTTTGTAAAACGCATCAACAACGTTTCCTAGCCCGAAACCCTTGGCAAGCCAACAAATGTCGACGCTTTCTTTAAACTGATACAGACCGTTGTCGTTAGCCAACAAATTGTGGTACTCAACGTGGAGGCAAATCGTTTTATCTTTGTCGCCGCTCCTTTTGAAAGATTTTTTCTGCCACTTTTTTGGGGGGATTTTGATGAAGAATCAAGGGGAATCACAGTAGCAGAGAAGTAGACGTGGAGGCAAATTTGCCGACAAATTGTGATACAGAAAGTTCCGTCGGTGTAGTCACTTACCGACGGAAACGTGGGCGCCAATTTGCCGACAAATTTTACTAAGCTGTCGGTAATTTTCAAAGTACAAATACCGACGGAAATTTCCGTCGGTATAGTATATTACTGACGGACACGTGGGCTCCAATTTACTGACGGAACACGAATTCATCGGTATATTAAATGAAAAAGACAGAACTCGAGCCATTTTTTCATTTCAAGCGGAAAAATGGTAGAAGTTCTATAATATCGTCATATTACGGTACGTTTTCTACTATATTTTTTGGAACAAAATATATAGTGAACTATATTGCTATTTTTGACTTACTTGTTTGATTTTTTTTTTTTTGTTTGTTAATATTAACTAATTTATTTGTAACCAACATTTACAAAAAGACAACTTATTATAACGAAATTCTATTTGATCTATTTCTCAAATACGCAGGTGCAGGTGTAATTTCACCAGCGACGTGCAACTGGTTATTCAACGTTCGACGTGAACCTGGTAAATACGTACATTTTGGGTGTTGAATCTTTTATTGATTTTTTTAAGACAAAAGGAACTTGGTCTTGAAACGATTTTATGTGTATTATCAAGAGTGGATATATCAAGTAACCATTTTCCTTTGATGTATTTACTTCTAATGATGCCCTAGATTTAATTTCATGGGCTCTTGGCGCGATGTTCTCGGAATTAGCACACTTCCAGCTTACGATGGATTATATTCAAGTTTTTATATATATATATATATATATATATATATATATATATATATATATATTAAATTACATCCTAAGCTATATTGCATTGAAATGTGCATATAAATAAATATATGATGGTTCACTTGTTATTTTAAACTCCCTCCGTCCCTGAAAAGCTTGCATATTCATCCTCACAATATACACATATTTACCCTTCATGTCATTACTCTTAAGACTCACCATACACTCAATCCAACTACTTTATTTACTTTATATATAAAACTTTACAAAATTACCCTAAAAACTCTAATCATTACACTTTTTTCTTAAACTCCGTGCCAAAAAATGCAAGCTTTTCAGAGACGGAGGGAGTATTATTTTAACAATGGTTTAATATTAAGGGTGACCAAATGATCCAATTGTGAAAAAGATGTAGATGGAAAATGACTATAAACATATATTACAAGGGAACACTAAGTGGGGTGTATTTAGTAATAGGGGGTGTTGTTTTCTTGATTTTGATGATTGTCCTTTGTTTGATTTCTTGATGTGGATGTTTGGTTTGTGTGGAGTTGGGGTGTTTTGTATGGTGATTGCAGTGTTGATGTATTGGGGATTGTCCTTCTGTTTTCTTGATTTTGATGATTGTCCTCATATGAGAGATAAAACTTTGCTATAAAACTGATGAAAATTCCCTATTTGTGATGGATTATATATTTTGTTAAACAAAGACCACTGCTACAACGTGATTTTCCTGTTATGCAGCTATTTTCTTGGATGTGATTTGATTTTTGTTGGATCTTTGCTGATTATTTGTTATATTGAAGTGAAATTACCCTGTTTTCTGTATGAAGTTTTTTGTGCTTTAGCATATGCACGTGATTTTTTTTTTTTTTTTTGCTCTTAAGTTAGGATGGGAAAAAATACCTACGTATATTATTCAATTTGAATCAACCAATCTGACATAATTTATTATATATATTATTTGATAAATATGTTGATCGAATATGTGCATAAATATGCTTATTGGCATAGGGAGTTATACTCGGACGACGATATTTACAGGTACTGGGCCGCTTCATGTCAATCTAGGTATAAGGAGGTAATGTACAATTGGAGTCACGATTGTCATGTTTTTATGCAGCGCTTGATACCAATTGCGTTCCGAGACCCTGTTCTTCCCAATGTGTGGAGGGCTATCACTGAATTAAGTCTCTTTTTTAGAGATTTAACATCTTCAACTATCAAGATCGATGATATGATTCGTTTAGAGCAAGACATTCCAGTGATTTTGTGTAAGTTGGAACAAATTTTTCCACTTAGCTTCTTCGACTCGATGGAACACTTACACGTTCACTTAGCGTACGTATAAAGCCATAATTGGCGGTCCCGTGCAGTATAGGTGGATGTACCCATTTGAAAGGTAAACTCATACTTGCTCCATTTTTTATTATACATGCATGTTCACTTAATTTTATATATCAGATATCTCCACAACTTGAAATACAATGCTAAACAAAAGGCAAATGTGGAAGCATCGATTGTTAATGCATATTTGAATGAAGAGGTTGGCATGTTTTGTTCTTATTATTTTGAAAACCATGTCAACACTTGGTTGAGAAGTGAACCACGTAACTACGGTGGTAGAGGTACCGACAATATCAGTGAAGAGGTCGATGGAATGCTGTCTATATTCAAGTTTAATGGACGACCTACCGGAAAATTCGATGAACGAGATTGAGAGACGGACAGAGAGGCAGAAATAGCCACTACAAAATAATTTGAAAATGGCATCGGGGAAGCATCGGATCTGCCGTCCCCAAAGATGAAGGCAACGGCAAAGGGGACGGCAGTGTGCTGATGCCAATATGCTCGATGCCATTTAAATGGCATCGGATTTGGGGAAAACCGTTGCCTTTTGGCATCGGCAGGTCGCCGTCACCAAATGGCATCGGGGCCCACTGCCGATGCCATTTTGCATCGGGGACAACCGATGCCATTTCGCATCGGGGCAAGCGCCGTTACCAAATGGCATCGGGGCCCACTGCCGATGCCATTTTGCATCGGGCCCACTGCCGATGCCATTTTGCCGATGCCTTTTTATTAAAATTTAAAAAAGACGAATCTGGGTTTCGAACCCAGGTCGATAGGCCACCAACACCCACCCCCCACCGCTGGGCCACCCAATTTTTCGGAAATCTGCACATTTTCGCGAATTCTGGGGTTCGAACTCAGGACCTCGCGGTCTCGAAGGCTTTTGAGCGCCCCCTGTGTGCCGTTTAGGCTAGGAGCTTTTAGTCGACATGTTGTGAATGCAATTAATATATATTCAATTTAATTTGAGTTTTTAATTCTTTAATTAATTCAATCCATTCTAACTTTAATTGTTGCTTATTAAATTATTTATCAAAGCATATCATAATTATTTCTAAATTATGTTTTTCAAATTAACTAAATTATGTTTTTCAAATTAAATAATTTATTTACGGTATCAATTCACACTATTTAAATTTATTCTAATCCTCAATTTACAACATTTAAATTCATTCTAATTTTTAATTTCACAACATTATAATTACATACAACATTGAATATAATTATTTTCACTTATACATTTAAATTTATTCTAATCACATCATTTAAATTCATTCTAATTTTCAATTCACAACATTAAATATATATAATTGTTTTCACTTATCCATTTAAAAATATGAATTCACTTATCCATTTAATTAAAAAGGGAGAGATATTGAATATTGAAATTGATTTGATAGAGATCAGTTGTTTTAATTTTAATTTTAATCTAACAAACACTAATTTAATTTTAATAAACCTTAATCTAACAAATATTTCATTTGAACGTGTAAAATTGGGAATTTTTTAATTCATAAGTGTAAAATATTTCATTTTAACAAAATTATGATTTTTTTAATCCCTAAGTGTAAAATATTTCATTTATCAACTTGGTGTAAAATTATGATTTTTTTAAGTGTAAAATATTTCATTTTAACAACCTTGATGTAAAATTAGGAATTTTTTAATCCCCAAGTGTAAAATATTTAATTTAACAAACTTGGTGTAAAATTAGGATTTTTTTAATCCATAAGTGTAAAATATTTCATTTTCACAAAATTAGTAATTTTTAATCCCTAAGTGTAAAATATTTCATTTTAACAAACTTTGTGTAAAATTATGATTTTTTTTAATTTTTAAGTGTAAAATATTTCATTTTAACAATTTTGGTGTAAAATTATGAATTTTTTAATTCCTAAGTGTAAAATATTTCATTTTAACAATTTTGGTGTAAAATTAGAAATTTTTTAATTCCTAAAGGTAAAATATGTCATTTTAACAATCTTGGTGTAAAACTATGAATTTTTTAATCCCTAAGTGTAAAATATTTCATTTTAACAACCCTAAACTCCAAACCCTTTACCCTAAACTCCGAACCCTTTTCCCTAAATCGTAAACAATATATGTTGAGAAACGAGTATTCGGGGATAAGTTACCATATTGAATATAAATTCATAATACACATTTGAAGTTTGTTTATTAATGAAGTCTAAGTGTACACGTTGAAAGGAGTAGTCGGACCCTTTACCCTAAACCCTAAACCCTTTACCCTAAACTCTGAACCCTTTACCCTAAACCCTTTACCCTAAACTCTAAACTCTAAACCCTGAACCCTAAACACTATATGTTGAGAAACAAATGTTTTTTAGTATATTAATTAAAAATAAGTAAAATTCATTTTAAGTAACATAATTTTAAGTAAAATCGATAAATTAATATAAATCATTACATTAGTTATTAAATATGATAAATTGATAAATAGTTTATAAATTTATACATCTGTCGCTCTTAATTATGTATACTCACTTAAATTACGTATATTCACTTAAATTACGTTTAAAATCTTGAATTAATAATATATATATATATATATATAATAGAATTAACCCAAAAATAATGAGAATGGAAGAGGGAAGAAAAATATCGTGTGTTTGTAGATAGAAAACTAATATCTATGTAAAAATATTTTATGTGACTAGAATTGATAAATACCATAAAATAAAAGAAAGGGAGATAAATTTACCAAATAGCATCGGGGCCCACTGCCGATGCCATTTTGCATCGGCCATTAAATGCCGTTACTAAATGGCATCGGGGCCCACTGCCGATGCCATTTTGCATCGGGGGGCCGTTACCAAATGGCATCGGGGCCCACTGCCGATGCCATTTTGCATCGGCCATTAAATGCCGATGCCATTTTGCATCGGCCATTAAATGCCGATGCCATTTCGCATCGGGGCCCACTGCCGATGCCATTTTGCATCGGCCATTAAATGCCGTCCCCTTTTCGCATCGGCCCGCCTGCCGTTGCAAAATGCCGATGCCTTTTGGGCAATATTTTGTAGTGAGCACAAACGTATGTGTTATTGAATTGTGATGAAGTTCAGCTTTACATTGAGTAAGTATTTCATATATTTATCATCTAATAAAATTAATACTAGCTACTTCATTTTTGTAATTTAATATTAATTGTGGTTGGATGTTGTGAATTAGGATGTATACTCAAGAACTACAACGAGCATAAAAAATTGTCGCCGCTCCTTTTGAAAAAAAAAATTCTGCCACTTTTTTGGGGGGATTTTGATGAAGAATCAGGGGGAATCACAGTAGCAGTGAAGTAGACGAATTTAAACCCTTCATCCTCAGTTCGCACTTCAACTAACGAACCTATGGGGAAATTATCAAGGCTGACGCCGCCGCAGCTACGGCGAGTTTGGAGAGAGTTGATTTTGCATGACAACACTAGATTCCATGAAAATAATACTGCATTTAAATTTAATTTGAACTACATTTTAAACTGAAATTTTTTATATTTAGTGTATACGATGGTCTCACGCAAAACTTCAAGTTGTATATATAAGCAATATTAATACCATGAATGGGTGGATTTAATTGGGGAAATATATAAATAAGATCAAATTCGGTTTTATTTATTCTTATCCGGTTACTGGTGAAGAATAAGAGAAAAATAATAATAAATTTGCTTAGCGCGCGTGTTTCTTCCACGTCATGTGACTTGTCTCGTTTTTCAACACTTTTTTAAGCACTTAACAATACGATCCCCACAAGCGTATGGGTCCGATTGTAGTACGTAAGCACGACCAAGTAGTTTGTTCGTTCCAAGGGATTTAATTGAATGCAAGTGAATCCCTAAAGTTATGAGTATTCATGCTATTGTAGTAACTAAATGATTATGTTTGGATTTTCGGGAATAAGCACAAAAAATATTAAACTAAATTAACTAAAGTGATGAGAACTAGTGATAAGAAATAACAAGCTATCTAACTTTCGATTGAAAGTGCAAGAGAAGGGTATTGCCTCGGGTGTTTCCGTTTTGTGAGAAATTAAGTGAACTAGTGAACCAATTACATGATTTTACTACGAATTTGGGTCAAGCTAAAGGCTATCAGAAATGTGTGCAAACCCCCTCGAAAGGCATAGGTAAACATCGTGCATTGATTAGCAATTATAAGATCTAACCAAATACCATAAGCTCCTAAGATAGTGTTGCATAAGCACTTTCAACACGATTACTAATGCTTATGAAACGCCCTCTCACCAAACTCCTAGACGACCTCTATTTGTTTAGTGTCTAAGGTTGTCGGTCTAGCCATTAACACCCCTCTCGGGTGAGCTAATTACTAATTAACTTTTATTCAATTGACCAAAGCTCACACTCACACTCCCAATCATGCTACCCCACTCTCGTTGCAATAAACATAATCGAACATGCTTGCTAATAGGGTTAATCAACCAAATGAATCAATCCAAGTACAACTCTAGAAACATAAAAACCCAAATTATAAGCTAATCATGCAATTAATCCACAATTACACTAAATTCTCATCAAAACATCCACACCCAAGGCAATTGAGGATTAGCCCATGGTTCTAGAAGAGAATCCCATGGCTACAACAACAAATAACATCAAACTCATAATAAAATAACAAGAGATTGAAGAAATTAAGAAAATACCAAATTGAATTGCAAAATAGAGTAATATCACCTTGATCATGCGAATTTAGCTACAAAACGATGTAATAGACGATGTCCGATGATAATCGTAGCTTGATTTGAAGTAAAAACCACTATTCTATCTAATCTATTGAAGAAATTAAACTAAAAAGGAAGAACACCTACAACTATGTGAATGTGTGTGTGGAAATGCTTGTAAAAGGAGTAAGACTCCCTTGTAAAACTCAAATTTGGTCTATTTATAGTTGGGGTAGAAGTCTTGAATTAATTTTGCAATTAGGCCCTTGAAATATGGAGAAAATTGGCTAAAAACCCCGAAAATGGGTCCACCCGGCCGGGTGGGTAAGTGGCGTGGCCGGGCGGACAAGTTGTTTGCGCGAAATGGGCTGGAACAGGTGGCCCGTCCGGGCCAAAACTTCGTAAGTTGATTTTGGCAAAAAATACGCGCAAGGGGGTGCACTTATCAAAAAGGTGGGTGCAGATCACTGGCCGGGCGGGTCGGCCCGGTCAGGTCGCCCGGTCGGGCGGATACTTCGGCCCAGGTTTCGTCCTCTATCTTCGTCCCTTCATATCTCAAGCTTCCGACCTCCGATTGACTTGATTCTTTTTTCCATTCCACTCCATTTTTCGAGATGAATCCAATGGTAAAATCCTTTCTTCAGTCCAGTGAGTGTAAATGATGATTGACCACTCATTTTTGCGATTTTAATGCCTAATTCACATTGTATTCCTACAAAACGAGCTCAAACACCTTTCTCAATCAAATCAAGCATATTAGTGTGAAAATGCATGAAAACCCCTCAAAGTTTATCACTAAAACACATGAAATTTTATGCAATTTACAACCGAATCACCCCCCCAAACTTAAGGTGTTGCTCGTCCTCGAGCAACAAATGAATTAAAACATGAGGTTGTACGATTGCAAATAGATGATCAATGAAAGATCCCACGTATCAAATGGCATGAAATGAATTCTTCTTCCTCAAGATACATTCTCAAAATAATCACAAGTTCATTATTGAAAATCAATCTAATTACCCCACATATGCTCAACATACAACAACAAATGATGGTGATGACAATATCAAAATGTTCAAGTTCAACTCACAAGATATAGTATTTCTCTCAAACACTCAAACAAATTAAGGACAATAAACACACATCAATCAAATTATGCATTGCAATTGCCATAAGCTTGCCCAAGCTCTACCATCTTTCCACCACAAACATGTTCAGCTATAAGATCAATAGGTCTTAACCAAGGACGTAACATTGACTCTTTGGACGGGGTATGATGAATATGGAAGAAGTGACTCGTCTAGTGGAGAACGAAAGTTGTTATTCAACAATTCAAGCTCGTGCTCTTAAGGTTTACAACCTTCATTCTCACTTTTCATATAAGTTCCTCAAATGCATTTATCTTCTCATCTTTTTAGCCAATTTCTTTTCTTTTGAGCTTTTGGGGCTCATTGTCTCTCTTTTCTTTCTCAATTTTTCTTTTCACTTTCGTTTCTTTTCTCTTTTCACAACCTTGCTAATTTTTCTCTTCAAACCAAAGACACTAAAGCACATGTTTTACCACTTTCTTTTTATTCTCCACTAGATTTGGATATCAAAGGCTCGAAAGGCTAAGTGGTTATACATTGTAGGTTGCCAATAGAATGGGAAATCAAGCTCAAACGGGCTAACTACGGAAGATTACTTTGGTTATTGGGAAAATTTTGGCTAAGTGACTTGTAATAAGAAAGGTGGCCTACATCATATCTCAAAGTATCACACAAACATGATATCAAGCAAGAACTTGGGCAAGTTCTAGAAAAACAAGCAATGAATTGATCCACTCAAAAGATGAAATAAACCGTATTAATGCTCGGTTCAAAGCTCAACTCTCACCGGCTCATTCAAGACTCAAACATTCATCAATCATCACCACACATAACTCATTGTGCATGCAAAACATCCATAGGTAACAAGATGACAACAACACAAACAAGATGATTCATTCCAATCATGTACACATTCAAGGAATCAAATTCACAACACATCATTATCAAATGTGTCCCAATGATCATTAAAGCTCAAATTTCACACATACACAAGAGTACACATTGGTGTCAATAGAAAATGTAAAACGAACATACCCCCCCAAACTTTTTCATTGCTAAGCAATTAAAAGTTTGGAAAAATAGTTTTGCAATGATATTGACACCAAGTGTTAACTATACAAATCTACACACATGGCCCACTATCCCAACAATTAAAAACAAGTGTAGCTAAGCAATCAATATTATGAATAAGAATATAAATTCCACTACCCCCCCCAAACTTAGTAATTGCTATGCAATTCCTAGGAATTGGGGTGAGCGTACCTCTTACGAATGCTATAGCTACACCTTCTTCTAAGCACAAGGTTCCACTTTCGATCTCAAATCGTCCATTCGATCCAAGCTTCTCCAACTAACATCAAAACTCACAAACACATCAAACTAAACTAACAAAGCAATAAAATGGACAAGAAATGAAAGAAAGCAAGTAAAAATGGGTTGCCTCCCATTTAGCGCTAGGTTTAACATCCTATGCCGGACGGAACTTAACAAGTTCAAACTTCTCTTTCTTTGAATGGAAGATGATAGTGCTTCACATTGTGCTCATCGGTGATGAACACTTCGTCCTCCACAACTTGCAACGCAATGCCTCCTTCATAGGCCAATTTCTTCATGACCAACATCTTGCGTTCTTTGAGCTTCACCTTTCCAAGGACCTCCATCACTCCTTTGCACCATACAACCGTATCTCCAATTTCAAAGCCATATTCAAATATTCTCTCTTTAGAACTCTTTCTTCTTCCCTCTTCATCATCACTACCCTCAAGGAACTCCCCAAACTTTTCTTCCTCATCAAACACCCCCAAACTTGAGTTTTGCTCAAGTTTGAGTGTTTTCTTCATTTCTTGATCATCTCCCGGATCGTTCAATGGGAATTTTGGTAAGGGCTCCTTCACACAAATGTCGAGTTCTTTGACGGAGTGAGATTCTTTTTTTCTTGGGGAACTCTCAATTGAGCCATACTTGGAGAAGATCACCTTCTCTCCATTCACCTCCAATGTCACATCTCCTTTCCTTAAGTTTATGTTTGCTCCCCCCGTGGCAAGAAACGGTCTCCCAAGAATCAATGGGATATTTGCATCTTCGTTCATATCTAACACCAAACATCCACTCCCGGTTGACGTTGAGCCTACTTGTGTCTCGAAAGCACTAACAGATCCTAGGTGGCGACCAGCCATGGATGAGGAATTCACTGCATTGCAAAGACATGGAACCTGGGATTTGGTTCCTCCACCTCCTCATGCTAACATCGTTGGGTGTAAATGGGTTTTCCGCATCAAGAGAAAGGCTGATGGCTCAATTGATAAATTCAAAGCTCGGTTGGTTGCCAAGGGTTTTCATCAGCGCCCTGGTGTCGATTATAATGAAACTTTCAGTCCTGTTGTGAAGCCTGTAACTATTCGGACAGTGTTATCTCTTGCCCTCACTAACAAGTGGCCCATTCGTCAAATGGATATAAGCAATGCATTCTTACACGGTCATCTCTCCAAACCAGTCTACATGATGCAACCACCTGGCTTCATTGATCGACACTCTCCCACTCATGTTTGTCGCCTGCAGAAGTCCCTATATGGTCTTCGTCAGGCTCCTCGTGCTTGGTATCAAGCACTTAGTGGATCCCTCATCAAATTCGGTTTTTCAAGATCTGTCACCGATGACTCCCTTTTCACATTTTATCGTGATAATGTTCGTCTCATCGTGCTCGTCTATGTAGATGATTTAATTATTACAGGATCAAGCTCTGCACACATCTCTTCTCTCACTCGACATCTTCAGACGTCCTTTTCCGTTAAGGACCTTGGTCCCTTATCTTACTTCTTGGGAATTGAAGTTGCACGATGTGCTGAAGGTCTCTTCCTCTCCCAGCACAAATACACAGTTGATCTCCTTCGTCGCCACTCAATGGATGGTGCTAAACCTATTCATACACCATGCTCAACATCCGCTGGCTCATCTTCGGGCTTTGTTAATGAAACTGAATATCGAAGTGCAATTGGTGGTCTTCAATACCTCACCTTAACCCGCCCTGACATTGCTTTTACAGTGAATCGTCTTGCTCAGGCCATGTCCGCTCCAACTCCTTCTCACTGGAATTCCGTCAAGCGGTTGTTTCGCTACTTGAAGGGCACTCTACACTTCGGTCTTCTTTTACGTGCTTCTTCCTCCACTTTAATCACCGCCTACTCAGACTCTGATTTCGGGGGCGACACGCGTGACGGCAAATCCACTTCGGCTTATATCATATTTCTTGGGCCTAATCCCATTTCTTGGAGATCTCGTAAACAAAATGGCGTAGCTCGTTCATCAACTGAGGCCGAGTATAGGGCTCTAGCTTCCGCTGCTTCCGAGGTGTGTTGGATTATTCACTTATTTCGTGATCTTGGTCTTCAAGTCCCATCCCCACCGAAAATTCTTTGTGATAATATGGGGGCCACTCGTCTCGCTTTAAATCCGGTCCAACATTCACGAATGAAACATATAGCTATTGACATTCACTTCGTCCGTGACCTATCTACCAAGGGCTTGCTTCAAGTTACTTATGTCAATACATTGGACCAGCTTGCTGACCTACTCACTAAGTCCTTACCTCGCACACGTTTTGAGAGTCTTCGTTCCAAAATCTCTGTCGCCGATGGCACGTCGATTTTGCGGGGGCGTATAAAGGATACCTCAGATTCAAATAAAAAGATTTGACGTTATCTTTTTATTTGACCAATCTTCATCATATCATTCAATGTATATATTATTAGCTGCACTCATGCCATAATAATAGGCATTCCTTAATGTACATAATTAGCTGCATCTTTGCCATAATTATTGGCAACCTGTACTGTACATAAGCGAGATTCAATTCATTAAAATAAATCAATTCAGCATACTATCTCAATATCTTATATCTTCTTTCTCAAATCTTTGGCAATTCTCCACTTTGGAATTCTTGGAGCAACCTCTCCACTTCCAACTTTTTCTACCTCCTTCTTTTTTTCTTCCTCCCTTTCTTGTGCCTTCACCACTTCATTCTCTTTCAATTTAATCGACATTGAAGAGCTTCCATATTGTTTACCACTTCCAATTATAATAGCATTACAATGTTCACGTGGGTTTACCTCGGTATTTGAGGGCAATTTACCTTTTTTATGTTGAGATCCGATTGAAGTTGCCAATTGTCCCATTTGGAATTCCATTGATTTTTTATTATTCATGAGTTGGGCAAGCATCGAGTCGGTCGATTTTTGGTTACTCATTAGTTGGGCAAGGATGGAATCGGATGCTTCAGATTTCTTCTCACTTGTCTCCATTCTCTTCATGAGGAGTGCAAGAAGCTCATCCGTGGAGGACTTCCCTTCTTCACTTGGAAGTTTTGCTCCGGGATCAAATCCGGGAGGATATTGAATAGCACCTTTAGGATTGGAATATGACAATTTCTCATTCCTCCGAAAATTCGGGTTTTGAGGAGTTTGGTATTGAGGGGATGGTCCCCCTTGTCCTTGAGATGATGAAGATTGCCCTTGGAATCGGTTTTGAGGAGGAGCTTGATATCCTTGACCACGATTTTGGTATGGTGGTTGTCCTTGATATTGTCGATTCCCTTGAAAATTTTGTGGATATCCTTGTTGACCCATGTATTGCACATCTTCCATAGGTCCCATTTGAGGATCTTCTTGCACAAAGGATAAATGATTATCTCTTGTTTGAGATAAAACATTCACCTTTTCAATGAGTGTAGTCATCATTGCTTTTATGCTATCATTGACATCCACTTGAGCTACCCGATTTTGTGCTCCACGGTCTACTCTCATCTTGAAAGTATTGCTTGATATCCCTTCTATTATGTCATTGATCTCCTCCACCGATTTCATCCAAATTGAACCCCCCGCACAAGCATCAATGTGGTGTTGATCTTCCACTCGTAACCCACCAACGAACCAACATGTTGTTTGTTCTATTGAAAAACCATGATGGGGACATGTGATGAGAAGATTCGTAAACCTTTCCCATGCTTCTTTGATTCCCTCATTTGGACCTTGTTGGAACGTAGAGATCTTTTCCTTGGCTTCCATAGTCTTCGAAGGAGGGTAGTACTTCAATAGAAATCTCTTCTTCAACTCTTCCCACGTCCTCACTTCTCCGGCGGGAATGCTTGATTGTAGCCAAACTTTTGCTTTCCCCGTTAATGTGAATGGGAATAGCCTCATCTTTTTAGCATCTTCCGACACTCCGTTTTGCTTGAGAGTGTCGGCCATCTCCAAGAATTGAGCAAGATGTTCATTCGGGTCTTCCTCAAATCCTTCCTCCGTCCTTCCTTCAAATTGTCTCTCCCTCAACATCCTTAATAGAGAGGCACTAATTTCAAAATTGTTTGCCTCCACCCTTATTCTTGCCAACCCATCATAATGCTCCCTAGGCTGAGGCTCAAAATATTCCCTCATTGGCCTTCCATGGTACACACGTTGAGGTTCTTCTATATGTCGAGGAGGAGGAACGAATTCTTCTTGGATTTGTTAAGGTGGAGGATATTGGTAAGGTAGAGGATATGGGTGTTGATGGAGTGGATATGGATGAGGTGGAGGTGGTGGATAGTAGGCTTGTTGTGGAGGTGGATAAGGGTAAGGATTGTATCCTTGATATGGAAGGTGGTTTTGGGGTGGATATTGTGGATTGACATTAATGAGATTTTGTGGAGGGTTTTGAGGTGGATTACCTCCTTGTTGATTCCCAACTTGGGGATTCTCCTCATTTTCCATTGGTGGAGGATTCATTTCTTCATTGTTCTCCATCTCAAATTTTTCTTCTATGACTCTTTGACGGTTTCTACTTCGATTCCTTCTTCTTGCGTGTGCCTCGATCTCAAGTTCTAACGGTTCAAGGTTTCCTCGACGTGATCTTGTGATCATGCACCTACAAAATAAAAATGTCAAAGCCCACAAAGATGAACAAAAACAAAATAACGAAAAGAAATGCTACTATTAATAACACTTAACAAACTCTAAGTCTCACTAACAACACTCGCTTAAATCCCCGGCAGCGGCGCCATTGACTTGGATCGAATTTTGCACACTTTTTTACAACTTATACGATCCCCACAAGCGTATGGGTTCTTTGTAGTACGTAAGCACGACCAAGTAGTTTGTTCGTTCCAAGGATTTAATTGAATGCAAGTGAATCCCTAAAGTTATGAGTATTCATGTTATTGTAGTAACTAAATGATTATGTTTGGATTTTCGGGAATAAGCACAAAAAATATTAAACTAAATTAACTAAAGTGATGAGAACTAGTGATAAGAAATAACAAGCTATCTAACTTTCGATTGAAAGTGCATGAGAAGGGTATTGCCTCAGGTGTTTCCGTTTTGTGAGCAATTAAGTGAACTAGTGAACCAATTACATGATTTTACTACGAATTTGGGTCAAGCTAAAGGCTATCACAAATGTGTGCAAACCCCCTCGAAAGGCATAGGTAAACATCGTGCATTGATTAGCAATTATAAGATCTAACCAAATACCATAAGCTCCTAAGATAGTGTTGCATAAGCACTTTCAACACGGTTACTAATGCTTATGAAACGCCCTCTCACCAAACTCCTAGACGACCTCTATTTGTTTAGTGTCTAAGGTTGTCGGTCTAGCCATTAACACCCCTCTCGGGTGAGCTAATTACTAATTAACTTTTATTAAATTGACCAAAGCTCACACTCACACTCCCAATCATGCTACCCAACTCTCGTTGCAATAAACATAATCGAACGTGCTTGCTAATAGGGTTAATCAACCAAATGAATCAATCAAAAATACAACTCTAGAAACATAAAAACCCAAATTATAAGCTAATCATGCAATTAATCCACAATTACACTAAATTCTCATCAAAACATCCACACCCAAGGCAATTGAGGATTAGCCCCTGGTTCTAGAAGAGAATCCCATGGCTACAACAACAAATAACATCAAACTCATAATAAAATAACTAGAGATTGAAGAAATTAAGAAAATACCAAATTGAATTGCAAAATAGAGTAATATCACCTTGATCATGCGAATTTAGCTACAAAACGATGTAATAGACGATGCCCGATGATAATCGTAGCTTGATTTGAAGTAAAAACCACTATTCTATCTAATCTATTGAAGAAATTAAACTAAAAAGGAAGAACACCTACAACTATGTGAATGTGTGTGTGGAAATGCTTGTAAAAGGAGTAAGACTCCCTTGTAAAACTCAAATTTGGTCTATTTATAGTTGGGGTAGAAGTCTTGCATTAATTTTGCAATTAGGCCCTTGAAATATGGAGAAAATTGACTAAAAACCCCGAAAATGGGTCCACCCGGCCGGGTGGGTAAGTGGCGTGGCCGGACGGACAAGTTGTTTGCGTGAAATGGGCTGGAACAGGTGGCCCGGCCGGGCCAAAACTTCGTAAGTTGATTTTGGCCAAAAATACGCGCAGGGGGTGCACTTATCAAAAAGGTGGGTGCATATCACTGGCCGGGCGGGTCGGCCCGGTCAGGTCGCCCGGTCGGGCGGATACTTCGGCCCAGGTTTCGTCCTCTATCTTCGTCCCTTCATATCTCAAGCTTCCGACCTCCGATTGGCTTGATTCTTTTTTCCATTCCACTCCATTTTTCGAGACGAATCCAATGGTACAATCCTTTATTCAGTCCAGTGAGTGTAAATGATGATTTAACACTCATTTTTGCGATTTTAATGCCTAATTCACATCGTATTCCTACAAAACGAGCTCAAACACCTTTCTCAATCAAATCAAGCATATTAGTGTGAAAATGCATGAAAACCCCTCAAAGTTTATCACTTAAACACATGAAACTTTATGCAATTTACAACCGAATTATCATGTTCACATAGGGAACGTGCATTCGTGAATGCATATTTCAATTAATATAATTCCACATGGCTTCAATATTTTCTTCATGAGGAGTCTAATACTGATCACCCAGAGCAATTTATTAATGCATTTGTGCATTATTAACTCGGTTAACATCCACTTTTTGTATAGTTCTCCAATCAGTCTAATATTACCTAGCATGAGTGTCTTCCCTCCCGTTTTCCAGTGTGGGGTAGTCGAGGAATTAATCACTTCGTCTCTCGTTTTTTCACTGCCATCAGCAGTTAATCCCTTATAATGTTTGCTAATGGGACCTATATTATCAACACTGCCTTGCTTCTGCTTTCGACTCAAGGTCTTTGTGACCTATCGTGTCTTCTTCGACATTGATGGTATAATCTCATATGCGCGTGAGTTGCATGCAATAAAACTGGGGAAACTTATTTTTTAAGGACCGCAACTTAGGGGGATTTGCAAAAAGAGGACCGTAACTCTACGGACAGGCAAAATTAGGCCCGTAACTTTTTTTTTCGTAATTTCAGGCCAAATTAGCCCATCGACCCAATTTCAAGATGACTTTGCACGTGAGTCCCATTTTTACGGGCTAAACTTTGGGAGGTAGCAAAAAGAGGAACGTAACTTTATGGGCTAGCAAAAAGAGGACCGTAATTTTTTTTCCTACAATTTCCACTACAAAAAAAAAAAGCGGGATTTGCAGACGGATTTCCGACGGAATATCGGAATCGGCATACTCCCGACGGATTTCAACTTCCGTCGGAAAGTTTTGACGAAATTCCCGATGGAATATAGGTTGAAGGTGAAACGGCACCGTTTTCGGCCCGCTTCCCGACGGAATATTTCGTCGGCAGTTCAGCCTTACATTGAGTATGTATTTCATATATTTATCATTTAATAAAATTAATACTAGCTACTTCATTTTTGTAATTTAATATTAATTGAGGTTGGATGTTGTGAATTAGAATGTATAATCAAGAACTATAAAGAGCAGAATAAAACATCTCAAATATAGATATAGACGCTCGTCTTCAACGTGAATTTGCCCGATGGTTCCAACGTTGTGTGAGTACCATTTCCTTAATTTTACGTAAATAAATATGATTCATAATTAATGTTAATTATTTGATCTGTATAGGGACGGTCACACGATATTGAGAGTCAATTCTTAAGGGATCTCAGCAAAGGACCACTACGTCGTGTAAAAAAAGACTTACAATGGCTATATTGTGAATGGCTACAGATTTCATACATCCCAGTATGCATCAAGAAAAGCGACACCCAACTGTGGTATTTGCATTAACAATGAGAATTACAATGCAGATGCAAGTGACTATTTTGGGGTGTTACACGAAGTTGTTGAAGTAGAATATCCGGGATATCCAGCAAAGACTGTAGTGTTGTTCAAGTGTCATTGGTTTGATTCAGGCCCTTTAGGAACAAGGATTCATCCGGAGTACAAGCTCGTGGATGTTAATCCGAAAAAGAGCTATAGCGGGGATGATCCATTTGTATTTACCCATCAAGTATCTCAAGTATACTACGACAACTATCCAGTACGATCACGTAGTAATATTGAATGGCACGCTGATTGCAAAGTAAAGGCAAGATCAATGGTAGAAGTCCCTAAAAATGAAAAGAGTAATGAAGATGATTCTCCGTTTAAAATGGAACAAATAGAGACTCGAACTGGAGTCTTTACGGGAGATTTGAATATTTACGTAGACTTGACGACTGCAAATCCACAATTGATCGAAATTGAAAACGATAGTGGAAATGAGGAAGAGGATGAAAATGAAGAGGAGGATGCAGAGGAAGAGGAAGAAGAGGAGGAGGATGATGGAGAGGAGGATGATGAGGCAAATAATGAAAAATGTAGACGAAGAAGATGAAGCTAATTATTTTATGAGATGTAAAATTTAAAAAGGTTAATTTATCATTAAGTTACAACTAAAAAGTGTGAAAACAAATTAATTTTGTGGATTTTTTTTTAAAAAAAATATAAGTGAAAAAATGAATATTTTAGTATTTTAATAAAAAAATTAAAAAATAACATTTAAAATATATAAATTTTCCGTTTACATTGTCGGCAGATAATTCAGTCGGTAGTACCGACGAATTTCCCGACGGCTATCGTCGGAAATTAATTTCGAAATAAAAAATAATAAAATTATATTCCGTCGGTAGTTCCGACGTAAATTAATTTTGGCAAAAAAAATAATTGGAAATTACATTCCGTCGGTAGTACCGACGGAGTTTCCGACGGAAATAATTTATTTTTTAATTACTTTTTTCCGTAATTTACCGACAGAATATTGACCCGGTTAGAAAACGGGTCATGGATATTACCGATGGACAGTATTCCGTTGGAAGCGCCGACTCTTTTTTTTCCGTCGGTAATCCTTACCGACGAGGTTGGCACCGACCGAATTTTTCGGTCGGTAACCACGGTTCCCGACCAAAATTCCTTCGGTATTTCCGTCGGCAAAACGCGTATTTTTTATAGTGTTCATGACCAATATAAATATCATATATAATTTTTAATTAAAATCTACTTTAGTCCATGTACCCTTCCTCAATTAGATACATATTGTCTCATGTTCGAATACTAGAAAATGCTAGTTTAGACTATATTCTAAAAGAAATCGAATATCAAATTCAATTCTAATTAATTTTGCCAGCCCGTAATAATAAATTAGGAGGAAAATAATAATAAATTTGCTTAGCATGTTTTTTCCACGTCATGTTCACTTAGGAAACGTGCATTTGTGAATGCGCATCTTCATTAATTGATTTGCACAAGAGGCTTCGATGTTTTCTTCATGGGGAGTTTGATACTGATCACTCTGCAATTTATTAAGGGCAAAGTGGTGTGTAGTACAAATGGGGGCCCTTAAGAGTCTAATGGTACAAGTCATTTATTTAGTGGCAGGTGATACAATTTTTGTATGAGCAAAAGACCATTGTGCCCTTAAATTCATCAAACCCAATTTTGGTTTTGAAAGGAACAAAAAATATTTCAAAAGTTAATTGAATGTCCAATCAACGGTATGACATCACCCATCTTACTTCAACCTTTCAACCCCTCCCTTATTTTATTAAAAAAATGTTATTTTATTAAAAATATTGTATTCAGATTTCTTACTCCCTCCGTCCGTCTATAAGCTTCCCGTTACTTTTTGGCACATAGATTAAGAAAAGTGATTAAATAATATATATAGTACAAGTGATGTGATTGGAAGAAGGAGAGAGATAGAGAGAAAAAGTAAGATATAAAGTAATGTGTAAGAAAAAGTATTTACCAAAAAGGTATGAGAAGCTTATAGGCGGACGGACCAAAATGGTAAAATGGGAAGCTTATAGGCGGACGGAGGGAGTATTTTTTAATTTATGCAATTTTTAATTCATAATTTTATTAAGATTGTATAATCCCATATGCACGTGAGTTGCACGCAATAAAACTATGCAACTCACGCGTTGATCGACTTTGTGTCATTTTATTATTTTTGCTACTTTTTAGATTTGGAAAATTGTATTGTGTCCAAAAAATGCATGACTTTCCTTTTGACATGATTCTATTACCATCAAAAAAATAGGTATGAAATTGTGTCACAAATCTCTTTTCTTAAGTCAAATATTATTTATTAAGAACCAACAAGTAAGCCATAAACCCATTCTGCAGGTGAGTTGTAAGCATCAAAATTATGTTATCTCAGGTGCTGAGAAAATTTAATCAACCGGGTAAGAAACTTGTTGGGTCGGGTTTTGAGCATGGGTATAAATACCCGACTTTCAGTTGTTTCCTTTTTCATAGCAAAAATATTAGCGACGAAAATAGTTTTCATTGTTCTTCGTATTATTAACAACAAAATAAAATAATTTGTAACTAGTTTAGCGATGAAATATTTTAATTTCATCGCAAAAATTAATTTCAAGAAAGTAGCCAAAAAAATTTCTATTTTATCGCAAAATATTAGCGATGATATATAATTTTCACTATTGTTCTGATTATTAACAACAACATGAAGCAATTTGTTGCTAGTATAGAGATACAATATATAAATTTTTTTCCAAATATTAAATCTAAGAATTTAGCGACGTAATTTTTTATTTCGTTGCTAAAAATTTATTTTAGCGATGAAATTTAGATTTGTTGCAAAATTTTCGTCGCTATTCCCCCTGATTCTTGTAGTGAATATTAATTAGTATATAGTCGCACAAAATGATATTTACAATACGATGTCACAAAAGATCTCTTATTATTACAGGATGATATAGTTGTGAGTTCCATCTGTTAAAAGTGTGCAATCTCACGCGTCATGTGGTAATTTAAATTAAAATTCACATTTACTATTTCTTGTTAGTTTTCAGATTTGGAATATGCATTTTTATCGAAAACCCTCATATTTCTCCTTTTGACACAATTCCATTAATTATCACCATAATTATCGTTCCACAATTATAGAAATTTAGGCCTGGTCCAAAATAAATCGGTTAAGTTTCTTTTATAAAAAAATTCCTATGTGTGGCTCGCACGCATTGAATTTGAAATTAATTTGAAATTTAAGGGGTCGAATTTGAAATTAATTTAAGGGGACTGATGCGTGCATCACACGTGCTACTATTTTGATACATTTGAACTATATTTTGAAACAAGACAACAACGGTAACAATAAACTAAAAGATCTACTCAAAATAACTGTTCTCCAGCTACATTATCATTTGCATTTTCACAATAAACTAAAGATCTACTAAAAAAGAAAAATCCACTCAACATGAAAGAAGAAATACAAAAAAATATGCATGCAAGCAAAACCATGAAAAGCCCCCAGGGTTGAGAAATTTTTCTTCAAAGTAAGTTTTATGAATATCACTGATTAAATGTTAGAGTTCCAATTAGGAAAATATCTTAGGCCAGGGTCACAAGTTCGTTGACACCCAATCAAGTATTATAAAAAGTCTCACATATTCTCCGTTTTGTGAATATCACTCTTCCTGTTTACAAAAGCTTCTCAAATTAAATTCTCCATTCTCAGAAATTCTTCACCGAAACAAGTGTCAGAGGACCATTTTCCTCACTATCTGTTCATGATTTCTGTTGGGACCTAACTCTGCCAGATTTGATAGATTGAAGCCACATAATTTATTTAACAAGTTAAGCAATACTATGCAATATTCATCATAATTATTAAAGTATCTGAAATTTCAAATTACACAAATGCCGACTCCTAAATTCGCCAAATTACAACACAAGGCAACTAACTAGACTACATATAGATGATCATCAGTTCCAAAACACTGTTTGAACAAATTTATCGGAAGCTGACCCTGTTTGAACAAAGATTGACAATTTTTTTTCATTATAATATAAGTATAACACACAAATATAATATAATATAAACCCATTCACGCAGCACATATACTTATTCATTTTAATACATATTCACGGAGCACATAATCATTATAAGCCTTATCTTCATTTGTTTATAGTACTATATAGGAATATTAATTGAATAGATGTGCTTGGTTTAGTCTAGTTTCGGAAACTTTAGATTTTCACCATAAATGAAGCGCAGAAAAAAAACAGGGATTGCTCAAACTTACAATATGAAGTAGGTTGCGCAGCCCTAGTAGGGAATTCCCTGATCCCAACATTTCACAGATTGCATTTTAGGAAGTTTCAGTCGCCATTTCTGGGATCAATTTGTGGGTTTACGATTTGTGGGTTGCCGATTTTTGAATTCGTGATTTGAGGGTTGCGATATGGGTTCGCGATTTGTGTTTTTGATTTTTGTGGAAGATGAGATATGCGAAGTGTGATTACGTTTTAAGGGAGCGTGAGTTACACGTAGTTTATATCCGTTAAAATTGACGGAAAATTATTGCAGGACTGAAGGACTGAAAGTGATTTAGTCTCATTCTTACAGGATCAAAAATGCAATTTCCCCATTAATTATATGCAATACTTCTCATTGTATATAAGCAATATCAATACCATGAATTAATTAGTGGGTTTAATTGGTGATATATATAGATAGGATAAAATATGATATTATTCTTAACCAGCCACGTGCAAAGAATAAGAGTAATCAAAGTATACATCTTTATTGATTTTAAAGAGCAAAAATACATACCTTGTTTCGTTGTTTGTTTCTGGTGGCACTACTAGATGCACCTCTTTCAGCTTCTTCAACTAGGAGAAGGAGGGAACGTCCAACGAAGGTGTCTAGGCCGTGGCCAAGAGTCGAACAACCAGTAGGGGGAGTTATGGGGAGTTCCAGGTAATATTTTTTTACTGAAGAATTATTTCAGTTGTATTTGTGGAACTATGTTGGAATTCATACTCTGGCTAGCTGAACATCTTATAATTTTACAAGTTATAATTTTACAATTGAAACGGTCATTCGTCTCAATTGAATAATGTGTAATCTGATCTTTCAGCTATTATATGGAGCATTTCAGTAACTGGCAGCAGAACCCTGCATTTAACGGAGTATGTCCACTTTATATGCGCAATAGTTTGTGTATGATCATATGTATAGAAAATTAATTTGGCATTCACTTTAATTATAAATACACAAAAACATGCATGTGACTGATGCGTGCATCACACGTGCTACTATTTTAATACTTTTGAACTATATATATTTTAAACAAAAAACATTAATTATGTGCAAAACTTCTCATTGTATATACATAAGCAATATCAATACCAGGAATAAGTCGATTTAATTGGTGAGATATATAGATAGGATCAAATATGATATGTGATTTGATTTTTGTTGGATCATTGCTGATTATTTGTTATATTGAAGTGAAATTACCCAGTTTTCTGTATGAAGTTTCTTGTGCTTAGCATATGCACGTGATTTTTTATTTTATTTTTTGCTCTTAAGTTAGGATGGGAAAAAATACCAACTTACATTATATGGAATAGGATAATCATTTTACATACTTAACATCCAGAACCCAGACTCCACGTTCGATGGGAGCATGCGCTTTACAAAACGAGGGACACCATTTTGTAAACGTTCAAGAGTTTTTTCGGCATCCACCAAAACCGTAAACTTAGCTATTTTATAGTCGTCCCAAGACTCAGTCCCCTTCTTTCCTCCACTGTTTCTTCGCGATTCATACCACAAAAATTAGAATTATTTCAACAATTCAAACAGAAGCATGTGAAAAATAGAGTCCAAAATATATATAGTTTACCTTCCTGATTCCTTCGAAACAATCTGACATAATTTTCTCTTAAGTTAGGTTGGGAAAAAAACTTTAAAATATGCGCGTGAGTTGCACGCGTTTTATCTCATGCGCTGAAAATTTTTGTATTGATGCTAATGTTCCATGTTTAGAAACCCGCGTGTTGAAGAAGGTGGAGGACCAACTGGAATTCTTTCAAAGAGATATATGTATAGATCTTAAAATTATAAAGTGGTCGATTATGAAATTAATTTGGCATTCACTTTATTATTAATACACAAAAACATGCATGGGACTGATGCGTGCATCACACGTGCAAACTATTATAATACTTTTGACCTATATTTTAAACAAAAAACAAGGAGCATGCTTGTCTTGAAACAAGACAACAACGGTAACAATAAACTAAAAGATCTACTCAAAAAGAAAAATCAACTCAACATGAAAAAAGAAGAAACAAAACATACAAAAAAATATGCAAGCAAGCAAAACCATGAAAAGCCCCCAGGGTTGAGAAATGTTTCTGGAAGATCAGGTTCAAGATCAGCCCGAGCCAGACCAGCAACTGTATCAAGTGATGGTACTGATTTTTAACAGTAATATCCCACCTGAGCAAGGTGTTTCAGAACCTTTTACGAGCCAAGTCCAGTCTGAGGTAGCTACCTCATTGGCTGCAGCTGCTGCTTCAGAGACTGTGAAAATCCCTGTGCACCTCTTGATTCACAGCGCTGTCGTTTAACAATCCCCCATGCTGTCCTTTGTAGGTATATAATGCTGTTAAGCTTTCCACCTAAAATGGTTATTTATTGCTGGTTTCTATAATGGATGATTGATTAGATTAATGAATATCCGTCTGCTTAACTGTTTTCTTGAATTTACTGCTTAATTCAGAGAACTTATCCCTATTAGGTTAATAATCTGAAGTAGGTTAATAATCTGCTTAACTGTTTTCTTGAATTTACTGCTGTTTTCTTGAATAAAGCGCGTGCAACTCACGCGTAGTCGCGCATATATAAATGATTTTTTTTTCTTGCCAAAACTATTTTTATTTACTAACAAGTGTCTTTAAATTAGTATGGAGATTGCATTGATAGTGAAGGTCAACTTTGTGCATATCGAATACAATTGCAATGATGATGCGTGTTGAGATACCAAAACCCTAGAAAAATCCCAAGAAAGATACCAAAATTAAAGATTGAGCAAAGCTCGATCGAATGTCTTACTCTGGGAAACAAAATCAACAATTGGAAGAAAAAAAAAATTTTGAACAGCTTCACCGGAGTGGGTTGGTGGATCCGCGGAGGGGATAGAAGTTTCAGGCAGAGATCGCTGAAAATTGGCATATGTTGAAGGCGGTTTCAGGTTGGGGAGAGGGGGTGTAGGCGTCGGCTTAGGGCTGGGGGAGGGAGGTGTATGTGCAATATTAGGGTTGAGAGGAGCCAAATTAGGGTTAGGGTATGGGCTAAGGTGGAGTTAGGAAAAGGAGGGTACGTGAATCCCAGATTCTTGAATGCCAACAGATTCTTGAATGTATGACTTTCCTTTTGACATGATTCTATTACCATCAAAATAGGTATGAAATTGTGTCACGAATCTCTTAAGTTGAATACTATTATTTTTTTTTTTTTTTTGAAGAAGAATACTATTAATTAAGAACCAAGCCATAAACCCATTTTGCAGGTGAGTTGTAAGCATTAAAATTATGTTATCTTACGTGCCGAGCAAATTTGATCAACCGTGTAAGAGACTTGGTGGGTCGGATTTTGAGCATGGGTATTATAAACAGGGGCGGAACTACGTTGGCAGTGGGGGTGGCCCTGGCCCCCCCTGAATTTTTTATTTTTTGTACTATTATATAAATATTTATATTGCGCATCTAATATAATAGCAATGGGCCGCATTGGTACATCCTATACATTCTATTTAAATTGTAAGCCCATTAGAAATTAGACTTTAATAGTAATAATTATTCCATTCAATTAATACTTGATTAGCCCAATGACCACTTGATCAACAAAACTCATAATGAAAAATTAGAGTTTGATGGTACTTGATTTCCATTTATTTATTTAATTATTTTAAAATACTAATTTTTTTTTATATTAATCATTGTCAATGTAAATTTTAGGGTTTGGGGATTTGAGTTTCACCTAGTAGAATATTAATTTGATGTACAAGTTATTTAACTAGTTTATGTTCTGTTTTGTAGATGAAAAAATTAAAAATAATTTATTCATTTAAAAAAAAAATCAAAAGTTTAACATCTAAGCTAAATTTGCTAATTGAAAACGACTCTTAAAGTTTTAAAATTTGGCCTACAAAATCACCTAGGATCAAAATTAGTGAAAATTTAGATTATGTAAATATGTAATTTTATAAACATTTGTGAATAAAGTAAATAAATTAATTTAGATTAAAAAACTATGAGACGCACGAATAAAAACAAGTGTACAAACAATTGTAAGATCGAAAAAATACTAAATATTAAATCGATTACTACTTGATTTTTGGCCCCCCTCTGTATCTAATCCTGGGTCCGCCCCTGATTATAAATAACTAACTTTCAGTTGTAACGGGTAATTTGGTAACTGAATCTAATATGAATTTGTCCCCTTTCTTTTTCTTCTTCCTAGTTCTCTTTTCTCGCCAACTTCCACATTGTGTTCACATATATCTTAACTAGTCACGATCGAAGAATAAGACGAAAAAAATAATAAATTTGTTTACCA
This sequence comes from Galeopsis tetrahit, assembly GCA_963675135.1. Lineage (NCBI taxonomy): Eukaryota > Viridiplantae > Streptophyta > Magnoliopsida > Lamiales > Lamiaceae > Galeopsis > Galeopsis tetrahit. Next base: position 48,753,006 of record OY776124.1, read on the forward strand.
TGTTTCTTCCACGTTGTATTCACATATGGACCGTGCATTCGTGAATGTGCATTTTTTAACCCTCTAAACCTAAAAACAAAGAAAAATCAATTTCATACCAACATTAGAAAGGAAATAAATAGAGTCAAAAAAAAAAAATGCAAAACCATCATAAGAGAACCATGATTATGAATTAAACTGTGAATGACTTATCCTCGTCCGCTGAAAAATCTATCCGTGATCGGAAAAGAAATCAAATTTGATTCTATCTATATATCTCACCAATTAAATCGACTCATTCATGGTATTGATATTTCTTATTGTCACATCCCAATTTTAGGGCCTAGATGAAAACACCATATTTTTACTTTTTGAAGGTCAACTAAAAAAAATACTGTCTTATCTTGATTTTCAATGGCATATGTAGATAAATTTATTAATTTATAAAAATATTTGTAGCGGAAGTAAATATTAAAATAATGACAATTTTTAAAAAAACGTTAACATGAATCACTCAAAATATTTACAATATTATAAAAGAAATCTCACAACTGAATTACTAAAAATTCAAATAAACGAGTTCATAAAGATTCTTAATTATTAGTAAATAATGTAACTAACTGACATCCATCGCCACTCTCGCCGCCCACTCCTAGTCAATCTGAAATGTTTAAATGAAGGGTGAGCAAACCACAGCTCAGTGGGGACAAGTTTGTCAAAACTAAATACAATAAGCAATTAAATCATCAATTCACATTAACATATATAATTCCATAACAATTCAATAACATCACCTTGTTTATAAATGTCAAATGTTACATCCTCGTTTATAAAGGTCAGAAGACCTATCCTCGTTTATAAAGGTCAAATGATCTATCCTCGTTTATAAAGGTCAAATGACCTATCCTCGTTTATAAAGGTCAAATGACCTATCCTCGTTTATAAAGGTCAAAAGACATATCCTCGTTTATAAAGGTCAAATGACCTATCCTCGTTTATCTTTCATGAACATCAAAGTAATTTCACATAAACATCAAAGTAATCACATATGACATTTAATTGACGTTAGAAATCATAATTTCACATGAATATCGAAATAATCAGATATCACATTTAATTGAAGTTAGAAATCATATTTCACATGAATATCAAAATAATATATATTGCATTTAATTGATGTTAGAAATCATATTTCATATGAATATCAAAATAATCACAATCGCATTTAATAATGATAAACAAATCAAGATAGAAATCCCCACCTCGATTAATCACAATGCAATCCTATTACTGATGTGTCTCGTTTACTGAATTTCCTATAAAAATAATTAAATAACGAGTCTTATAATTATTCATAATTCAAGAGATCAGTATATACTGTAAAAATATCATATATATATATATATCACTACAAAAATGCGGAGATTAGCCGACGGAGATATACCGATGGAACAGGATCCGTCGGCTATACCGACGGAATCAAAATGTCCTAGACGCTGCCGACGGAATTCATTTTCCGTCGGTATAGTTGACGGAATGCCGACGGACATGCCGACGGACACACAGAACCCTCTATACGGTGTCGTTTTTGGGTCATATGCCGACGAAATTTTCAGTCGGTATTGCAAATTAGGATTACCGACGGATATTATCCGTCGGTAACCGCGACATATAATTGGGCCCCCACGTGAATCACTAAACGGGCGCGTGATAATTTAAATTTGCGTTTACCGACGGAACAAATTCGTCGGTAACCGACCCGCCTTAACTAACCGCCTCTTGATCCACGCGTGGAATTAAATGTTTGAAACTACCGACAGAAATTTCCGTCGGTGAAGGCGTATTTTTTTTCTATAATCTGTGAACAGATTACTCTTTCGAAAGAAAGAAAAAAATTTCCACTTTCGTCTTGTCTCGTAAATTCGATCGCGCGAAGAGGTCCTGGCGAGGTGATTTTTGATCGTGTGTTTTGAGCATCTTCCTATCGATACGGTACGCTTTCTTAATTTGATAATAATTATTTTTTAAGTTATATTCTAATATGAATTAAATTGCATGTGTTATTTTAATTTGTTATATAGATTAATATGAAATTGTTTGTAGTTGATGTATATAGTTAATTAGTTTGCATGTACGTAGTTGGTATATCTAATTAATTAGTTGATATTGTACGTGGATAATTGCCTATAGTTGAGGTATATAGTTATTTCTAATAAATTGATGTGATTTGTTAAGATATTGTTTTGCATTTTTGTTAATTGAATATATATAAATTGTTTAATTTTAAGTTTATTAGTGTATGTTGGAGTGAAGTTAATTACATAATTAAATTATGATATTGTTAATTAGCTAGGTTATTGTTGATTTACTAATTGTGAAATTATTGATTAAATTAGGGGTTTTTTTTAATTAAAATAGAAAATTATTGATTAAATTAGTTATTGTTGAATAAAATAGGAAATTATTTAATAAAATAGGTTATTATTGATTAAATTAGTTATTATTGATTAAATTAGGTATTGTTCATTAAATAGGAAATTATTTATTAAAATATGTTATTATTGATTAAAATAGGTTATTTTTGATTAAATTAGGTATTGTTAATTCAATAAATTAGGGTTTAGGATTAAATTTTAATTAATTAGATTATTGTTTTTTACTACATTAAGAAATTAATTATTAATTAATTAGTATTATATATATTTATTAATTTGAATGTTTAAATTAAATAGATGAGTCAAGATGATGTTGGTGGTTCGGGATCTCGGAGGGCCTCCGGGTCACGTAGCCGGTCGAGGAAGAGTCGAGCCGCACTTAGACCCGAGGCGCCGCCTATACCGCGTCGTGCACCATTGTCGTCGCCGCCGCCATCCATTCCACAACATTTTTCACCACCCATTCGTCAGCCGTCGCCTCCGCCGTCGTCTCAGTCGTCTGCACATGTAGATGGCCGGGAGCATCCTACTGTTCCTGCTCGGGACGGCCGGGAGCCCGTTTGGGTTCTCAGAGGAGTGTAAGTAATTAAATACTTTTACTGTTTAATAATTAATAATTTCGCATTTGTTTTAATTTATAATGTGTTTTGTTTGTTAATTAATGTCACAGATTTTTACCTGGTAACGAGGTCTCCAGGGCATGCACGCTTGCTTTTTCCACTTTACCGATCAGTGCGGGTGCAATTACCTGGTCGAAGGTCCTAAAACAAAAAAAAATGGGCGTACTTTGAGGAATTTTAGGTAGTAATTAATTACTTAATTAATTAATTAATTAATGTTTGTTGTTTGTTCAATAATAAACAATTTATTATATGTGCAGAAACTTACCACTTGGGATCGGGATATCTACTCGGACGAGGTTATGTTCAAGCATTTCAGTAAATCGTCGCAAGAGAGGTATAAGGATTTAATGTACGAATGGAGAATGGCATGGCGGAAGGATGGGACGACGCAGAGCTTGGGTAAGGATGCTAATGATGTTGAGTTGTGGGATTCATTGACGAGGGAGTGGCTGGATCCGGAGTACATTAGGAAGTGTGAGATTGCTAAGGCCAACCGCAGATCCGATGTTGGGGGTGGGATGTCAAGGCATCGGTGTGGAGCCCGGTCCATCTTTGAGCAGTCGCTTGCCCTTGTAAGTGTTTATTAATTTTCAAATTAATTTCAATAAATTTAATTATTTAATTCTATATATAATATAAATTTAATTATTAGGAACGGGAGACAGGGCGTGTACCCACTCACTTGGACCGGTTGAACATTGCTCATCCGTTTGACCAGAATACACAGTAATCCACATACGGGCGCACGACTAACCTCCACGTAAGTAATAAAATTGTTTAATTACGTACATTTTTTTATAGTTTATTAAATTAATTTACAATTATTAATTATGTAGTTGGAAATTAATCGGAGGATGGCCGAGGAGGTGAACCGGACTTATTTGGAAGTTGCCCCGGTCACCCGAGGACGAATTCTGGGCCTTGGTCGTCTGAGCAGTGATGTCAGGTCCTCTGGTCCGTCCCAGACGGCATCGCAGGGTTCCGTATCTTCTACCCCAACTCCTGATGTGATGGCACAGTTCAACCATTACATCCATGTGATGCATTTGAATATGGGTCGAGAGTTCGGGTGGTTGGACGAGAAGATCGAGGAGGTTTATCAAAGAACCATCCAAGCTCCTCCACCGACGGCCAACGTGAACGTGCCTGTTCCCCCTGCCCCCTCAGCCTATGTCCCGACCATGCGTGATGACATCATAGGTCAGCACTTCGATGGCGAAGATGACCTTGATATGTGAAACTTTGGTGATTGAGTGTTTCTGAACAACTTTTTTTTTTCTGTTGAACAATTTTATTCTTATGTCTTGTAGAACTATTTACTTTTATGTTTTTTTTTTATCTGCATTATTGTTGAACTATTTACTTTTTTTATGTTTAAGTATTAGTTGTTTAATTCTAGTTATGATTTGTTTTTTGTGTTAAGTAGTTTATGTTTATACGTGCATTATTAATTGTTTATGTGTTAAGAATCTGTATATTATTAATTGTTTATGTGTTAAGAATCTGTATATTAATTTTTTTTTTATACGCGTCCTTTACCGACGGAAAGTCATTCCGTCGGTATAGAATTATTCAATACCGACGGATAGTATCCGTCGGCAAAGGCTGTGCCGACTGAATTGGTACCAACGGAATCTAACCGATTTGACATAAATTTGAACTGGGTGTTGCCGATGGAAATTATCCGTCGGTATTGTCAATACCAACGAAAATTAGGCGCGTGATTTACCGACGGAATGGTATTTCCGTCGGCATGTAGTGTTGAAAAAAGGGTCTCCCACTCTAGAACATCAAAACACGGGAAAATTTTGGAGTGGAGCGAAAAATTAAGGTATGTTTTAGTTTTAGTGTTTAATTTTTATAAAATATATATATATATATATATATATATTTAGTGTTTAATTTTTAGGAAGTGTATATAGTTTTTGTTTTAGTGTTTAATTGTTATGAAATATATATAGTTTTTAGTGTTTAATTTTTATGAAATGTATATAGTGTTAGTGTTTAATTTTAATTTGGTCAAATTTTTTAACAGATGGAATTGTCGGATCGTCGGAGGATGTATTGTACTCCTAGACTCGTTTTAGGAAATGTGAATGGTGAATTTTATGATGAACTCGTGTCATTTGTTGAATTTGCAAAGCTACACCCACATTACATGTATGGGGATTGTATTAGGTGTCCGTGTAATGCTAAGAAATGTCAGAATAGATCATTTAAAAGCATTGATGAGGTCTTATGCCACGTTGTTATGAATGGGTTCGTTGATAATTACTATAATTGGACAAGTCATGGCGAAGAACGGTGGCCTTATAATTTTGATCAAGTCTTGTACTATTACACTACTGCAATTTATGAAGAACCAGTACACGTTGAGCATGTCGGCACCAGTAACAATCAAGAGTTTGGAGTGGAAGAACCCGATATGTATCAAACAATGGTGATGGAAGCCGGTATGTCAAATATAGAGGAGGAACCAACGGATGAAGCATTTCAGTTTTATGAGATGCTCAAATTAGTCGATCAAGATTTGTATCCAGGGTGTGATTCTCATTCTCAATTGTCATTTAATGCTCGACTTATGGCTATCAAGACGGAGAACAAGCTATCTAACAGAGCATATGAGCAAATGACACAATTATGCAGTGAGATTTGTCTTGTCGATAATAAAGTACCTACGATGCTTCATCAGAGCAAACAACTGATGAAGAACATGGGTTTGCCGATTGAGAAGATTGATTGTTGTGTGAATGGTTGCATGTTATACTGGGGTGATGACGATAGCGATCTTCTTATGTGTAGAATGTGTGGCCATCCCCGGTACAAAGAGCCACGACGGAAGGGACCCGGTGGTCAATCGAGCAAGACAAAAAAGAAAGTGCCACATAAGAGGATGTATTATCTTCCTATCATTCCCCGTTTAATGAGATTGTTTTAATCTAATGCCACAGCACAACACATGACGTGGCATGCAACAAATTCTGAAGCTACTGAGGCTGGGGATATGAGACATCCGTCCGACTCTGAAGCCTGGAAACACCTTGATAACGTGTTTCCAGGATTTTCTTGTGAACCGAGGAATGTGAGATTAGGCTTGAGTACTGATGGTTTTGCATCGTTTGGGAGTTATGGAATGAAGTATTCTTTGTGGCCGGTGATACTGACTCCGTATAATCTACCTCCATGGATGTGCATGAAACCTCAAACAATGTTTCTGACTGTATTGGTGCCTGGTCTGTCGAATCCAAAGCATAAACTTGATGTTTATCTCCAGCCTCTTATAAAAGACTTGATCTTCCTATGGGATAACAGAGTCCAAACGTATGATGTTTCTAGGAAGCAGAACTTCACGATGCGTGCTGCTTTATTGTGGACCATTAGCGACTTTCCTGCATATGCTATGTTGTCCGGGTGGAGTACAGCTGGAAAGCAAGCTTGTCCGTATTGTATGGAAAATTCTGAAGCTTTCAGTCTCCCGACGAGTAGAAAAGTTTCATGGTTCGATAATCATCGAAGTTTTTTACCTCGAGATCATCCATTTCTAAGGAATAAGGTGGACTTCACGAAGAATAGAACAGTCACAAACAATCGACCGCGAATTCGAAATGGTAATTTATACATTTATTTTAACATGTTTTTTGGGCTAAAATGTTGTTTCTTTTAAACACGTATATTAATCGTACAGGACAAATGCTGTTACATGAGATTGAGTGGACGGGTTTGAAAAAATCTACGGAGGAAAATGCAGAAGAACACAACAAACGAATCCAAGGTAACTGGAAGAAAATGAGTATTTTTTGGGACTTTCCATATTGGAGTTCACTATTGATCAGACACAATTTGGATGTCATGCACATTGAGAAGAATGTGTTTGACAATGTGTTTCACACAATCATAAACACAGAAGGTAAGACGAAAGATACTCCAAAGTCCAGGGATGAGTTGAACACTATCTGTCGCCGTGATGAGTTGGAAAAGGATACCCATACAGGTAAATATGTGAAGGCTTGCTACACACTAGATAAGCCACAAAAACAAGTTAAGCAATACTATGCAATATTCATCATAATTATTAAAGTATCTGAAATTTCAAATTACACAAATGCCGACTCCTAAATTTGCCAAATTACAACACAAGGCAACTAACTAGACTACATATAGATGATCATCAGTTCCAAAACACTGTTTGAACAAATTTATCGGAAGCTGACCCTGTTTGAACAAAGATTGACAATTTTTTTTCATTATAATATAAGTATAACACACAAATATAATATAATATAAACCCATTCACGCAGCACATATACTTATTCATTTTAATACATATTCACGGAGCACATAATCATTATAAGCCTTATCTTCATTTGTTTATAGTACTATATAGGAATATTAATTGAATAGATGTGCTTGGTTTAGTCTAGTTTCAGAAACTTTAGATTTTCACCATAAATGAAGCGCAGAAAAAAAGCAGGGGTGTACAAACTGGGTTGCGCAGAAAAAAAAAAAAAACAGGGATTGCTCAAACTTACAATGTGAAGTAGGTTGCGCAGCCCTAGTAGGGAACTCCCTGATCCCAACATTTCCCACATTGCAATTTAGGAAGTTTCAGTCGCCATTTCTGGGTTAACGATTTGTGGGTTAACGATTTGTGGGTTGCCGATTTTTGAATTCGTGATTTGAGGGTTGCGATATGGGTTCGCGATTTGTGTTTTTGATTTTTGTGGAAGATGAGATATGCGAAGTGTGATTATGTTTTAAGGGAGCGTGAGTTACACGCAGTTTATATCCGTTAAAATTGACGGAAAGTGATTTAGTCTCATTCTTACAGGACTAAAAAGGTAGGATAAAGGACTGAAAGTGATTTAGTCTCATTCTTACAGGATCAAAAATGCAATTTTACCATTAATTATATGCAAAACTTCTCATTGTATATAAGCAATATCAATACCATGAATTAATTAGTGGGTTTAATTGGTGATATATATAGATAGGATCAAATATGATATTATTCTTAACCAGCCACGTGCAAAGAATAAGAGTAATCAAAGTATACATCTTTATTGATTTTAAAGAGCAAAAATACATACCTTGTTTCGTTGTTTGTTTCTGGTGGCACTACTAGATGCACCTCTTTCAGCTTCTTCAACTAGGAGAAGGAGGGAACGTCCAACGAAGGTGTCTAGGCCGTTGCCAAGAGTCGAACAACCTTTCAGGCCTCCATCAACCGTTCCCTGGCCTGCAATGGGGAGTTTGATGAATCAAGAACCAGTAGGGGGAGTTATGGGGAGTTCCAGGTAATATTGTTTTACTGAAGAATTATTTCAGTTGTATTTGTGGAACTATGTTGGAATTCATACTCTGGCTAGCTGAACATCTTATAATTTTACAAGTTATAATTTTACAATTGAAACGGTCATTCGTCTCAATTGAATAATGTGTAATCTGATCTTGCAGCTATTATATGGAGAATTTCAGTAACTGGCAGCAGAACCCTGCATTTAACGGAGTATGTCCACTTTATATGCGCAATAGTTTGTGTATGATCATATGTATAGAAAATTAATTTGGCATTCACTTTAATTATAAATACACAAAAACATGCATGTGACTGATGCGTGCATCACACGTGCTACTATTTTAATACTTTTGAACTATATATATTTTAAACAAAAAACATTAATTATGTGCAAAACTTCTCATTGTATATATATAAGCAATATCAATACCATGAATGAGTCGATTTAATTGGTGAGATATATAGATAGGATCAAATATGATATGTGATTTGATTTTTGTTGGATCATTGCTGATTATTTGTTATATTGAAGTGAAATTACCCTGTTTTCTGTATGAAGTTTCTTGTGCTTAGCATATGCACGTGATTTTTTATTTTATTTTTTGCTCTTAAGTTAGGATGGGAAAAAATACCTACGTACATTATATGGAATAGGATAATCATTTTACATACTTAACATCCAGAAACCAGACTCCACGTTCGATGGGAGCATGCACTTTACAAAACGAGGGACACCATTTTGTAAACGTTCAAGAGTTTTTTCGGCATCCACCAAAACCGTAAACTTAGCTATTTTATAGTCGTCCCAAGACTCAGTCCCCTTCTTTCCTCCACTGTTTCTTCGCGATTCATACCACAAAAATTAGAATTATTTCAACAATTCAAACAGAAGCATGTGAAAAATAGAGTCCAAAATATATATAGTTTACCTTCCTGATTCCTTCGAAACAATCTGACATAATTTTCTCTTAAGTTAGGTTGGGAAAAAAACTTTAACATATGCGCGTGAGTTGCACGCGTTTTATCTCATGCGCTGAGAAATTTTGTATTGATGCTAATGTTCCATGTTTAGAAACCCGCGTGTTGAAGAAGGTGGACGACCAAGTGGAATTCTTTCAAAGAGATGTATGTATAGATCTTAAAATTATAAAGGGGTCGATTATGAAATTAATTTGGCATTCACTTTAATTATTAATACACAAAAATATGCATGGGACTGATGCGTGCATCACACGTGCAACTATTATAATACTTTTGACCTATATTTTAAACAAAAAAACAAGGAGCATGCTTGTCTTGAAACAAGACAACAACGGTAACAATAAACTAAAAGATCTACTCAAAAAGAAAAATCCACTCAACATGAAAAAAGAAGAAACAAAACATACAAAAAAATATGCAAGCAAGCAAAACCATGAAAAGCCCCCAGGGTTGAGAAATTTTTCTTCAAAGTAGTTTCTGCGGACGCACCCAGTGAAATCTCAAACCTGTTTCTGCGGACGCCACCATCTACCACTTTGGACACAACGCCCTGCCACCAGCCGTCTTTGTAAAACGCATCAACAGTGTCTCCTAGCTCGAAACCCTTGGCAAGCCCCTGCACTGGCGGTACAGGCCTCACATCGGAAATTTTTTTCTGTCACTTTTTTTGGGGTATTTTGATGAAGAATCAAGGGGAATCACAGTAGCAGTGAAGTAGACGAATTTAAACCCTTCCTCATCGGTTCGCACTTCACCTATCGAACCTATGGGGAAATTATCAAGGCTCACGCCGCCGCTGCTACGAAGGGTTTGGAGAGAGTTGACTTTGCATGACAACACTAGATTCCATGAAAATAATACTGCATTTAAATTTAATTTGGCATTCATTTTGCTTATATATGCATACACAAAAAATGGCATGCTACTTTTTTAATACTTTTGAACTACATTTTAAACTGGAATTTTTTATATTTAGTGTATACGATGGTCTCACGCAAAACTTCAAGTGGTATAAATAAGCAATATTAATACCATGAATGAGTGGATTTAATTCGCGATATATATAATTAATAGGATCAAATTTGGTTTTATTTATTTATTATAATTAATATAATTAAGCAATATTAATAGTGAAGAATAAAAGAAAAATAATAATAAATTTGCTTAGCGCGCGTGTTTCTTCCATGTTGTGTTCACATAGCGAACATGCATTCGTGAATGCACATTTTCATCTTCAAGCCCGATTATCTATGGCAACTTTACTCAAAACATCTGTTATTGAATAAAAAAAATCAGTACCTTTAACCTGCTTCCTTCTTGAAAATTCCTTTATCCTGGGCATAAGAAAAACCAGGAGCTTAGACCCACCAATGTATCCCTGATTGCGAGGCTGCTCGGAATGCCAACCCCATAATAGAAGGCAAGCACTGCACCCATGTCTTGAGTTTCAATGAATCGCCTCACCTCAATAAAATTCTTGTCAAAGATGTACAGCGCAAGGAGGAAACTAGCCTTTTCAGTATCACTCCAACATTCACTGGTTATTCCAGGAATCAGAACATGATCATCATGCTTCTGACATTTGATCTCTGTTAATGGTATGGGCACGACCGAACGCTGTTCATCTTCTGAGACAAACATGTGATTAAGTGGAGGAAGTTCAGCCTGATATTCATCACCAATTAGAGGTTAAACTTCTGGTTCTTCAGGAATTTTAGTCTTTTCGGTATTTTTTCGGGGTCTGGTAGAGTGAAGAGACCGATGATTATTTGGTCTGGTATTTTGATCATCCAGCGAGGAAGATGCAAAAGGGACTTGAATAGGGCTTCCGATAAGGGCTGAGCGAATTGGTTCAGATGAGTGGAGGGGAGGGGAGGGATTTTTTTCAGCGTGAAGATTGGTAGTGAAGATTAGGGAAATAAAGATGCATATTCCAAATCTGAAAACTAACAAGAAATAGTATTGTGAACTCACACCTATATCAACCCGTAATAATAAGAGATCTTTTGTGACATCGTATTGTGAATATCATTTCGTGCGACTGTATTCTAATTAATATTTGACAAAAACATTTGCGAACCCAAGTTTTCATGTGAATTTTTTTCATCATGACTGCAGGGTCAATATAAGTTTTTTTCCATGAGTGTTTTATTTGCCATGAGTGTTTTACATCCACTGTTTTTTTATATGGATCAAAAAGTAATATATTTCCCTAAACAAATAGTATCTGGATCAAAAAAAAAAAGAGATTCGAGAAACAGATTCACATAAATGGTGATGATAATAGAATCATTTTAAAAATACGAACACTTTTCGGTCAAAATACAACTTTTCAAATATGAAAATTACCAAAAAATAATAAATGACACAAAGTTGCTTAGCGCGTGAAATTGTACGCGGATGGAATTTTGACAGTAGGTATACGCAGATGGCATTTTACAGTTGGTGTACGCGGATGGCATTTAATTATTCCACCCCATAAACACCTCATGACAGTTACAACTTTATTATAAAACTGATGAAAATTCCCTATTTGTGATGGATTATATATTTTGTTAAATAAAGACCACTGCTATAGGGTGATTTTCCTGTTATGCAGCTATTTTCTTGTATGTTATTTGATTTTTTTTGGATCTTTGCTGATTATTTGTTATATTGAAGTGAAATTACCCTGTTTTCTGTATGAAGTTTCTTGGGCTTAGCATATGCACCTGATTTTTCAGCACGGATAGATCTTGTGGTTATTTGCACCAAAACCCGTAAAAATGGTTAAATTCCAGAAAGAAAGAAAAATGCTAAGATTATGTAAAATAATATCGGATCAATTTTTGGAAATAAATTTCGAAATAAGCCAAGATTTTCATGGAAACAAAAGTATCGCACTAATACGCATTCTTCTAGTGACTTACTGATAGATGGCTTAGATGGCTAAGGAATGTTTTTCAATGTTTCAAAGTATAAAGGAATTAAATCCCAAGAATGGTGCATCACACGTGCTACTATTTTTGAACTATATTCTAAACAAAAAACAAATATGATATTATTCTTAACCAGCCACGTGCGAAGAATAAGAGTAATCAAAGTATACATCTTTATTGATTTTAAAGAGCAAAAATACATACCTTGTTTCGTTGTTTCCTTCTGGTGGATCATGAGAATTATCAAGAGTGTTTTTGGTGGCACTACTAGATGCACCTCTTTCAGCTTCTTCAACCAGGAGAAGGAGGGGACGTCCAACAAAGGTGCCTAGGCCGTTGCCGAGCGTTGAACAACCTTTCAGGCCTCCATCAACCGTCCCCTGCCCTGCAATGGGGAGTTTGATGAATCAAGAACCAGTAGGGGGAGCTATGGGGAGTTCCAGGTAATATTGTTTTACTGAAGAATTATTTCAGTTGTATTTGTGGAACTATGTTGGAATTCATACTCTGGCTAGCTGAACATCTATTTAACTTGCATGTTATAATTTTACAAGTTTCGTCTCAATTGAATAATGTGTAATCTGATTTTGCAGGTATTATATGGAGCATTTCAATAACTGGCAGCAGAACCCTGCATTTAACGGAGTATCTCCACTTTATACGCACAATAGTTTGTGTATGATCATATGTATAGAAAATTAATTTTTTATAAATACACAAAAAGATGCATGGGATATTTGCATCTTCTTTCATATCTAAAACCACGAAGTCGGCCGGAATGATGAACTTGTCAACCTTCACCAATACATCTTCAATGATCCCTTTAGGATGGGTGATGGAACGATCCGCTAATTGGAGAGTAATTGACGTGGACACTACTTCTCCAAGTCCCAAACGCTTGAAGATTGAAAGTGGCATCAAATTGATGCTAGCTCCCAAATCACAAAGAGCTTTCATCATGGGACCATCACCAATCTCACATGGGAGAGTGAAACTACCCAGATCCTTGAGCTTTTCGGGAGGGGTTCGTTGAAGGATAGCACTACACTCCTCGGTCAAATTGATCTTCTCATCATCCACTAGTTTCTTCTTGTTTGCAATTGCATCCTTTAGAAACTTCATGTAATGAGGTATTTGCTCTAAAGCATCCGAAAGTGGAAGATCAATGTGGATTTTCTTGAAGATATCCAAAAACTTTCCAAACTTTTCATCCATCTTCTTCATGTATCTTCCCGGGTATGGAAGTGGCTCATATGTAATGGGCACCCCCCATTTATCACAAGGTACCTCAAGTCTCTTCTTTCTCAAATCTTTGGCAATTCTCCACTTTGGAATTCTTGGAGCAACCTCTCCACTTCCAACTTTTTCTACCTCCTTCTTTTTTTCTTCCTCCCTTTCTTGTGCCTTCACCACTTCATTCTCTTCCAATTTAATCGACATTGAAGAGCTTCCATACTGTTCACCACTTCCAATTGTAATAGCATTACAATGTTCACGTGGGTTTACCTCGGTATTTGAGGGCAATTTACCTTTTTTATGTTGAGATCCGATTGAAGTTGCTAATTGTCCCATTTGGAATTCCATTGATTTTTTATTATTCATGAGTTGGGCAAGCATCGAGTCGGTCGATTTTTTGTTACTCATTAGTTGGGCAAGGATGGAATCGGATGCTTCAGATTTCTTCTCACTTGTCTCCATTCTCTTCATGAGGAGTGCAAGAAGCTCATCCGTGGAGGACTTCCCTTCTTCACTTGGAAGTTTTGCTCCGGGATCAAATCCGGGAGGATATTGAATAGCACCTTTAGGATTGGAATATGACAATTTCTCATTCCTCCGAAAATTCGGGTTTTGAGGAGTTTGGTATTGAGGGGATGGTCCCCCTTGTCCTTGAGATGATGAAGATTTCCCTTGGAATCGGTTTTGAGGAGGAGCTTGATATCCTTGACCACGATTTTGGTATGGTGGTTGTCCTTGATATTGTCGATTCCCTTGAAAATTTTGTGGATATCCTTGTTGACCCATGTATTGCACATCTTCCATAGGTCCCATTTGAGGATCTTCTTGCACAAAGGATAAATGATTATCTCTTGTTTGAGATAAAACATTCACCTTTTCAATGAGTGTAGTCATCATTGCTTTTATGCTATCATTGACATCCACTTGAGCTACCCGATTTTGTGCTCCACGGTCTACTCTCATCTTGAAAGTATTGCTTGATATCCCTTCTATTATGTCATTGATCTCCTCCACCGATTTCATCCAAATTGAACCCCCCGCACAAGCATAAATGTGGTGTTGATCTTCCACTCGTAACCCACCAACGAACCAACATGTTGTTTGTTCTATTGAAAAACCATGATGGGGACATGTGATGAGAAGATTCGTAAACCTTTCCCATGCTTCTTTGATTCCCTCATTTGGACCTTGTTGGAACGTAGAGATCTTTTTCTTGGCTTCCATAGTCTTCGAAGGAGGGTAGTACTTCAATAGAAATCTCTTCTTCAACTCTTCCCACGTCCTCACTTCTCCGACGGGAATGCTTGATTGTAGCCAAACTTTTGCTTTCCCCGTTAATGTGAATGGGAATAGCCTCATCTTTTTAGCATCTTCCGACACTCCGTTTTGCTTGAGAGTGTCGGCCATCTCCAAGAATTGAGCAAGATGTTCATTCGGGTCTTCCTCAAATCCTTCCTTCGTCCTTCCTTCAAATTGTCTCTCCCTCAACATCCTTAATAGAGAGGCACTAATTTTAAAATTGTTTGCCTCCACCCTTATTCTTGCCAACCCATCATAATGCTCCCTAGGTTGAGGCTCAAAATATTCCCTCATTGGCCTTCCATGGTACACACGTTGAGGTTCATCTATATGTCGAGGAGGAGGAACGAATTCTTCTTGGATTTGTTAAGGTGGAGGATATTGGTAAGGTGGAGGATATGGGTGTTGATGGAGTGGATATGGATGAGGTGGAGGTGGTGGATAGTAGGCTTGTTGTGGAGGTGGATAAGGGTAAGGATTGTATCCTTGATATGGAAGGTGGTTTTGGGGTGGATATTGTGGATTGACATTAATGAGATTTTGTGGAGGGTTTTAAGGTGGATTACCTCCTTGTTGATTCCCAACTTGGGGATTCTCCTCATTTTCCATTGGTGGAGGATTCATTTCTTCATTGTTCTCCATCTCAAATTGTTCTTCTATGACTCTTTGACGGTTTCTACTTCGATTCCTTCTTCTTGCGTGTGCCTCGATCTCAAGTTCTAACGGTTCAAGGTTTCCTCCACGTGATCTTGTGATCATGCACCTACAAAAGAAAAATGTCAAAGCCCACAAAGATGAACAAAAACAAAATAACGAAAAGAAATGCTACTATTAATAACACTTAACAAACTCTAAGTCTCACTAACAACACTCGCTTAAATCCCCGGCAGCGGCGCCATTGACTTGGATCGAATTTTGCACACTTTTTTACAACTTATACGATCCCCACAAGCGTATGGGTTCGTTTGTAGTACGTAAGCACGACCAAGGAGTTTGTTCGTTCCAAGGATTTAATTGAATGCAAGTGAATCCCTAAAGTTATGAGTATTCATGCTATTGTAGTAACTAAATGATTATGTTTGGATTTTCGGGAATAAGCACAAAAAATATTAAACTAAATTAACTAAAGTGATGAGAACTAGTGATAAGAAATAACAAGCTATCTAACTTTCGATTGAAAGTGCAAGAGAAGGGTATTGCCTCGGGTGTTTCCGTTTTGTGAGCAATTAAGTGAACTAGTGAACCAATTACATGATTTTACTACGAATTTGGGTCAAGCTAAAGGCTATCACAAATGTGTGCAAACCCCCTCGAAAGGCATAGGTAAACATCGTGCATTGATTAGCAATTATAAGATCTAACCAAATACCATAAGCTCCTAAGATAGTGTTGCATAAGCACTTTCAACACGGTTACTAATGCTTATGAAACGCCCTCTCACCAAACTCCTATACGACCTCTATTTGTTTAGTGTCTAAGGTTGTCGGTCTAGCCATTAACACCCCTCTCGGGTGAGCTAATTACTAATTAACTTTTATTAAATTGACCAAAGCTCACACTCACACTCCCAATCATGCTACCCAACTCTCGTTGCAATAAACATAATCTAACGTGCTTGCTAATAGGGTTAATCAATCAAAATACAACTCTAGAAACATAAAAACCCAAATTATAAGCTAATCATGCAATTAATCCACAATTACACTAAATTCTCATCAAAACATCCACACCCAAGGCAATTGAGGATTAGCCCATGGTTCTAGAAGAGAATCCCATGGCTACAACAACAAATAACATCAAACTCATAATAAAATAACTAGAGATTGAAGAAATTAAGAAAATACCAAATTGAATTGCAAAATAGAGTAATTTCACCTTGATCATGCAAATTTAGCTACAAAACGATGTAATAGACGATGCCTGATGATAATCGTATCTTGATTTGAAGTAAAAACCACTATTCTATCTAATCCATTGAAGAAATTAAACTAAAAAGGAAGAACACCTACAACTATGTGAATGTGTGTGTGGAAATGCTTGTAAAAGGAGTAAGACTCCCTTGTAAAACTCAAATTTGGTCTATTTATAGTTGGGGTAGAAGTCTTGCATTAATTTTGCAATTAAGCCCTTGAAATATGGAGAAAATTGGCTAAAAACCCCGAAAATGGGTCCACCCGGCCGGGTGGGTAAGTGGCGTGGCCGGACGGACAAGTTGTTTGCGCGGAATGGGCTGGAACAGGTGGCCCGGCCGGGCCAAAACTTCGTAAGTTGATTTTGGCCAAAAATACGCGCAAGGGGGTGCACTTATCAAAAAGGTGGGTGCAGATCACTGGCCGGGCGGGTCGGCCCGGTCAGGTCGCCCGGTCGGGCGGATACTTCGGCCCAGGTTTCGTCTTCTATCTTCGTCCCTTCATATCTCAAGCTTCCGACCTCCGATTGACTTGATTCGTTTTTCCATTCCACTCCATTTTTCGAGACGAATCCAATGGTACAATCCTTTCCTCAGTCCAGGGAGTGTAAATGATGATTGACCACTCATTTTTGCGATTTTAATGCCTAATTCACATCGTATTCCTACAAAACGAGCTCAAACACCTTTCTCAATCAAATCAAGCATATTAGTGTGAAAATGCATGAAAACCCCTCAAAGTTTATCACTTAAACACATGAAATTTTATGCAATTTACAACCGAATCATCATGTTCACATAGGGAACGTGCATTCGTGAATGCATATTTCAATTAATAAAATTCCACATGGCTTCAATATTTTCTTCATGAGGAGTCTAATACTGATCACCCAGAGCAATTTATTAATGCATTTGTGCATTATTAACTCGGTTAACATCCACTTTTTGTATAGTTCTCCAATCAGTCTAATATTACCTAGCATGAGTGTCTTCCCTCCCGTTTTCCAGTGTGGGGTAGTCGAAGAATTAATCACTTCGTCTCTCGTTTTTTCACTGCCATCAGCAGTTAATCCCTTATAGTGTTTGCTAATGGGACCTATATTATCAACACTGCCTTGCTTCTGCTTTCGACTCAAGGTCTTTGTGACCTATCGAGTCTTCTTCGACATTGATGATATAATCTCATATGCGCGTGAGTTGCATGCAATAAAACTGGGGAAACTTATTTTTTAAGGACCGCAACTTAGGGGGATTTGCAAAAGGAGGACCGTAACTCTACGGACATGCAAAATTAGGCCCGTAACTTTTTTTTCATAATTTCAGGCCAAATTAGCCCTTCGACCCAATTTCAAGATGACTTTGCACGTGAGTCCCATTTTTACGGGCTAAACTTTGGGAGGTAGAAAAAAGAGGAACGTAACTTTATGGGCTAGCAAAAAGAGGACCGTAACTTTTTTTGCTGCAATTTCCACTACAAAAAAAAGCGGGATTTGCAGACGGAATTCCGACGGAATATCGGAATCTGCATACTCCCGACGGATTTCAACTTCCGTCGGAAAGTTGCGACGAAATTCCCGATGGAATATAGGTTGAAGGTGAAACGACACCGTTTTCGGCCCGCTTCCCGACGGAATATTCCGTCGGCAGTTCAGCCTTACATTGAGTATGTATTTCATATATTTATCATCTAATAAAATTAATACTATCTACTTCATTTTTGTAATTTAATATTAATTGAGGTTGGATGTTGTGAATTAGAATGTATACTCAAGAACTACAAAGAGCAGAATAAAACATCTCAAATATAGATATAGACGCTCGTCTTCAACGTGAATTTGCCCGATGGTTCCAACGTTGTGTGAGTACCATTTCCTTAATTTTACGTAAATAAATATGATTCATAATTAATGTTAATTATTTGATCAGTATAGGGACGGTCACACGATTTTGAGAGTCAATTCTTAAGGGATCTCAGCAAAGGACCACTACGTCGTGTAAAAAAAGACTTACAACGGCTATATTGTGAATGGCTACAGATTTCATACATCCCAGTATGCATCAAGAAAAGCGACACCCAACTGTGGTATTTGCATTAACAATGCGAATTACAATGCAGATGCAAGTGACTATTTTGGGGTGTTACACGAAGTTGTTGAAGTAGAATATCCGGGATATCCAGCAAAGACTGTAGTGTTTTTCAAGTGTCATTGGTTTGATTCAGGCCCTTTAGGAACAAGGATTCATCCGGAGTACAAGCTCGTGGATGTTAATCCGAAAAAGAGCTATAGCGGGGATGATCCATTTGTATTTACCCATCAAGTATCTCAAGTATACTACGACAACTATCCAGTACGATCACGTAGTAATATTGAATGGCACGCTGATTGCAAAGTAAAGACAAGATCAATGGTAGAAGTCCCTAAAAATGAAAAGAGTAATGAGGATGATTCTCCGTTTAAAATGGAACAAATTAATAGAGACTCGAACTGGAGTCTTTACGGGAGATTTGAATATTTACGTAGACTTGACGACTGCAAATCCACAATCGATCGAAATTGAAAACGATAGTGGAAATGAGGAAGAGGATGAAAATGAAGAGGAGGATGCAGAGGAAGAGGAAGAGGAAGAAGAGGAGGAGGATGATGGAGAGGAGGATGATGAGGCAAATAATGAAAAATGTAGACGAAGAAGATGAAGCTAATTATTTTATGAGATGTAAAATTTAAAAAGGTTAATTTATCATTAAGTTACAACTAAAAAGTGTGAAAACAAATTAATTTTGTGGATTTTTTAAAAAAAGAATATAAGTAAAAAAATGAATATTTTAGTATTTTAATAAAAAATTTAAAAAATAACATTTAAAATATATAAATTTTCCGTTTACATTGTCGACAGATAATTCAGTCGGTAGTACCGACGGATTTCCCGACGGCTATCGACGGAAATTAATTTCGAAATAAAAAATAATAAAATTATATTCCGTCGGTAGTTCCGACGTAAATTAATTTTGGGAAAAAAAATAATTGGAAATTACATTCCGTCGGTAGTACCGACGGAGTTTCCGACGGAAATTATTTATTTTTTAATTATTTTTTTCCGTAATTTACCGACAGAATATTGATCCGGTTAGAAAACGGGTCATGGATATTACCGATGGACGGTATTCCGTCGGAAGCGCCGACTCTTTTTTTTCCGTCGGTAATCCTTACCGACGAGGTTGGCACCGACCGAATTTTTCGGTCGGTAACCACGGTTCCCGACCAAAATTCCTTTGGTATTTCCGTCAGTACAAAAAAAGTCTGATTTTGATACCATTGATTTAGAGACAGATATTCAATCTGTCTCTAATAGGTGGCTATAATCCCATATGCGCGTGAGTTGCACGCAATAAAACTGTCCAACTCACGCATTGATCGACTTTGTGTCATTTATTATTTTTGCTACTTTTTAGATATGGAAAATTGTATTGTGTCCAAAAAATATTTTGTGTCCTTTTGACATGATTCTATTACCATAAAAAAATAGGTATGAAATTGTGTCACGAATCTCATTTCTTAAGTCAAATATTATTTATTAAGAACCAACAAGTAAACCATAAACCCATTCTGCAGGTGAGTTGTAAGCATCAAAATTATGTTATCTCAGGTGCTGAGCAAATTTGATCAACCGGGTAAGAGACTTGGTGGGTCGGGTTTTGAGCATGGGTATCGACTTTCAGTTGTTTCTTCCACGTTGTGCTCACATCTTAATTGCTCACGGATGAAGAATTAAGAGGAACGTACTTTTTGGTCATTTTGCTGATAATAGAATCATTTTAAAAATACGAACACTTTTCGGTCAAAATACAATTTTTCAAATATGAAAACTACCAAAATATAATAAATGACACAAAGTTGATTAGCGCGTGAAATTGTACGCGGATGGAATTTTGACAGTAGGTATACGCGGATGGCATTTTACAGTTGGTGCACGCAGATGGTATTTAATTCTGCCACCCCATAAACACCTCATGAGAGATAAAACTTTGCTATAAAACTGATGAAAATTCCCTATTTGTGATGGATTATATATTTTGTTAAACAAAGACCACTGCTACAACGTGATTTTCCTGTTATGCAGCTATTTTCTTGGATGTGATTTGATTTTTGTTGGATCTTTGCTGATTATTTGTTATATTGAAGTGAAATTACCCTGTTTTCTGTATGAAGTTTTTTGTGCTTTAGCATATGCACGTGATTTTTTTTTTTTGCTCTTAAGTTAGGATGGGAAAAAATACCTACGTATATTATTCAATTCGAATCAACCAATCTGACATAATTTGCTCTTAAGTTAGGATGGGAAAAAAGTTTACATATGAACTTGGCTTCACAAATATTGTTTTAATTTGTCAAATATTAATTAGTATATAGTCGCACGAAACAATATTTACAACATTAAGATAAAATAATTTTCTTTGATGTTCTGATTATTAACAACAAGATAAAATAATTTTATGCTAGTTTAGCAATGAAATATTTTAATTTCGTCGCAAAAATTAAATCCACAAAATTAGCCACAAAAATATGTATTTCGTCACTAATATTTTAGCGATGAAATATAATTTTTATGGTTGATCTGATTATTAACAACAAAATAAAATAGTTTTTTGTTAGTGTAGCGATGAAATATATTCATTTCGTCACCAAAATTAAATCCACAAAATTAGCCACAAAAATTTCCTTTTTCATAGCAAAATATTAGCGACGAAAATAATTTTCATTTTTCTTCGTATTATTAACAACAAAATAAAACAATTTGTTGCTAGTTTAGCGATGAAATATTTTAATGACATCGCAACAATTAATTTCAAGAAAGTAACCACAAAGATTTCTATTTCATTCCAAAATATTAGCGACCATATATAATTTTCACTTTTGTTCTGATTATTAACTACAAAATGAAGCAATTTGTTGCTAGTATAGAGATGCAATATATAATTTTTTTTGCAAATATCTAAGAATTTAGCGATGTAATTTTTATTTCGTTGCTAAAAATTTATTTTAGCGATGAAATTTAGATTTGTTGGAAAATTTTCAGGATGATATAGTTGTGAGTTCCATGTGTTAAAATGATGAGTCAAGATTATTACATATTTTTGTGTTTTAATTGGGAATATTATGAGAATTAATTTGATATTTTATTGTGTTTTCTCGACTTGTTACTTTGTGTCTTTATATACTTTGATATTTTATTTTCTATGTAATTCAGGCATAATTAAAGTATTTTGAAGATACATTGAGGAGGCCGTATGAGAAGAAATTAGCCCAACACTTTCAAACTCATAAAAGTGTACAATCGATTACACGCTGTCATGTGGTAATTTAAATTCACATTTACTATTCCTTGTTAGTTTTCAGAGTTGGAATATGCATTTTTATCGAAAACCCTCAGATTTGTCCTTTTGACACAATTCCATTAATTATCTCCATAATTATCGTTCCACAGTTATCGAAATTTAGTCCTGGTCCAAAATAAATCGGTTAAGTTTCTTTTATCAAAAAATTCCTATGTATGGCTCGCACGCATCGAATTTGAAATTAATTTGAAATTTAAGGGGTAGAATTTGAAATTAATTTAAGGGGACTGATGCGTGCATCACACGTGCTACTATTTTAATTCTTTTGAACTATATGAAAGAAACTAAAAGATCTACTCAAAAAGAAAAATCCACTAAACATGAAAGAAGAAATACAAAAAAATATGCATGCAAGCAAAACCATGAAAAGCTCCCAGGGTTGAGAAATTTTTCTTCAAAGTAATTTTATGATAAACTAGAAACTGATACAGACCGTTGTCGTTAGCCAACAAATTGTGGTACTCGACGTGGAGGAAAATCGATTTATCTTTGCCGCCGCTCCTTTTTAATGATTTTTTTCTGCCACTTTTTTTTGGGGATTTTGATGAAGAATCAGGGGGAATCACAGTAGCAGTGAAGTAGACGAATATAAA
The DNA here is from genome assembly GCA_963675135.1 of Galeopsis tetrahit. Lineage (NCBI taxonomy): Eukaryota > Viridiplantae > Streptophyta > Magnoliopsida > Lamiales > Lamiaceae > Galeopsis > Galeopsis tetrahit. The sequence continues at coordinate 48,775,670 of OY776124.1, forward strand.
CCCTTCCTCATCGGTTCGCACTTCAGCTAACTAAGTTGATTTTTGCATGACAACACTACGGCAGGTTTGGAGAGAGTTGATTTTGCATGACATCCACTTTTTATATATATTCTAAAATTGTGCTAGTAAATATTATTGTCAAAAAAAAAAAAAAAGTTTCACACTAGTAGGTTGCTATAATCCCATATGCACGTGAGTTGCACGCAATAAAACTATGCAACTCACGCGTTGATCGACTTTGTGTCATTTTATTATTTTTGCTACTTTTTAGATTTGGAAAATTGTATTGTGTCCAAAAAATGCATGACTTTCCTTTTGACATGATTCTATTACCATCAAAAAAATAGGTATGAAATTGTATCACAAATCTCTTTTCTTAAGTCAAATATTATTTATTAAGAACCAACAAGTAAGCCATAAACCCATTCTGCAGGTGAGTTGTAAGCATCAAAATTATGTTATCTCAGGTGCTGAGAAAATTTAATCAACCGGGTAAGAGACTTGTTGGGTCGGGTTTTGAGCATGGGTATAAATACCCGACTTTCAGTTGTTTCCTTTTTCATAGCAAAAATATTAGCGACGAAAATAATTTTCATTGTTCTTCGTATTATTAACAACAAAATAAAATAATTTGTAACTAGTTTAGCGATGAAATATTTTAATTTCATCGCAAAAATTAATTTCAAGAAAGTAGCCAAAAAAAATTCTATTTTATCGCAAAATATTAGCGATGATATATAATTTTCACTATTGTTCTGATTATTAACAACAACATGAAGCAATTTGTTGCTAGTATAGAGATACAATATATAAATTTTTTTCCAAATATTAAATCTAAGAATTTAGCGACGTAATTTTTAATTTCGTTGCTAAAAATTTATTTTAGCGATGAAATTTAGATTTGTTGCAAAATTTTCGTCGCTATTCCCCCTGATTCTTGTAGTGAATATTAATTAGTATATAGTCGCACAAAATGATATTTACAATACGATGTCACAAAAGATCTCTTATTATTACAGGATGATATAGTTGTGAGTTCCATCTGTTAAAAGTGTGCAATCTCACGCGTCATGTGGTAATTTAAATTAAAATTCACATTTACTATTTCTTGTTAGTTTTCAGATTTGGAATATGCATTTTTATCGAAAACCCTCATATTTCTCCTTTTGACACAATTCCATTAATTATCACCATAATTATCGTTCCACAATTATAGAAATTTAGGCCTGGTCCAAAATAAATCGGTTAAGTTTCTTTTATAAAAAAATTCCTATGTGTGGCTCGCACGCATTGAATTTGAAATTAATTTGAAATTTAAGGGGTCGAATTTGAAATTAATTTAAGGGGACTGATGCGTGCATCACACGTGCTACTATTTTGATACATTTGAACTATATTTTGAAACAAGACAACAACGGTAACAATAAACTAAAAGATCTACTCAAAATAATGTTGGAGTTGTTTGACTCGAATGGAATAATGTTGGCATCTTTACCCCTCCCTAACCTAAAATAGTTGCAATTTCAGCCTTGAATTTATTCCAACATTCATCACCACATACACCAGGAAACTAACTGTTCTCCAGCTACATTATCATTTGCATTTTCACAATAAACTAAAGATCTACTAAAAAAGAAAAATCCACTCAACATGAAAGAAGAAATACAAAAAAATATGCATGCAAGCAAAACCATGAAAAGCCCCCAGGGTTGAGAAATTTTTCTTCAAAGTAAGTTTTATGAATATCACTGATTAAATGTTAGAGTTCCAATTAGGAAAATATCTTAGGCCAGGGTCACAAGTTCGTTGACACCCAATCAAGTATTATAAAAAGTCTCACATATTCTCCGTTTTGTGAATATCACTCTTCCTGTTTACAAAAGCTTCTCAAATTAAATTCTCCATTCTCAGAAATTCTTCACCGAAACAAGTGTCAGAGGACCATTTTCCTCACTATCTGTTCATGATTTCTGTTGGGACCTAACTCTGCCAGATTTGATAGATTGAAGCCACATAATTTATTTAACAAGTTAAGCAATACTATGCAATATTCATCATAATTATTAAAGTATCTGAAATTTCAAATTACACAAATGCCGACTCCTAAATTCGCCAAATTACAACACAAGGCAACTAACTAGACTACATATAGATGATCATCAGTTCCAAAACACTGTTTGAACAAATTTATCGGAAGCTGACCCTGTTTGAACAAAGATTGACAATTTTTTTTCATTATAATATAAGTATAACACACAAATATAATATAATATAAACCCATTCACGCAGCACATATACTTATTCATTTTAATACATATTCACGGAGCACATAATCATTATAAGCCTTATCTTCATTTGTTTATAGTACTATATAGGAATATTAATTGAATAGATGTGCTTGGTTTAGTCTAGTTTCGGAAACTTTAGATTTTCACCATAAATGAAGCGCAGAAAAAAAACAGGGATTGCTCAAACTTACAATATGAAGTAGGTTGCGCAGCCCTAGTAGGGAATTCCCTGATCCCAACATTTCACAGATTGCATTTTAGGAAGTTTCAGTCGCCATTTCTGGGATCAATTTGTGGGTTTACGATTTGTGGGTTGCCGATTTTTGAATTCGTGATTTGAGGGTTGCGATATGGGTTCGCGATTTGTGTTTTTGATTTTTGTGGAAGATGAGATATGCGAAGTGTGATTACGTTTTAAGGGAGCGTGAGTTACACGTAGTTTATATCCGTTAAAATTGACGGAAAATTATTGCAGGACTGAAGGACTGAAAGTGATTTAGTCTCATTCTTACAGGATCAAAAATGCAATTTTCCCATTAATTATATGCAAAACTTCTCATTGTATATAAGCAATATCAATACCATGAATTAATTAGTGGGTTTAATTGGTGATATATATAGATAGGATAAAATATGATATTATTCTTAACCAGCCACGTGCAAAGAATAAGAGTAATCAAAGTATACATCTTTATTGATTTTAAAGAGCAAAAATACATACCTTGTTTCGTTGTTTGCTTCTGGTGGCACTACTAGATGCACCTCTTTCAGCTTCTTCAACTAGGAGAAGGAGGGAACGTCCAACGAAGGTGTCTAGGCCGTTGCCAAGAGTCGAACAACCTTTCTGGCCTCCATCAACCGTTCCCTGGCCTGCAATGGGGAGTTTGATGAATCAAGAACCAGTAGGGGGAGTTATGGGGAGTTCCAGGTAATATTGTTTTACTGAAGAATTATTTTAGTTGTATTTGTGGAACTATGTTGGAATTCATACTCTGGCTAGCTGAACATCTTATAATTTTACAAGTTATAATTTTACAATTGAAACGGTCATTCGTCTCAATTGAATAATGTGTAATCTGATCTTGCAGCTATTATATGGAGAATTTCAGTAACTGGCAGCAGAACCCTGCATTTAACGGAGTATGTCCACTTTATATGCGCAATAGTTTGTGTATGATCATATGTATAGAAAATTAATTTGGCATTCACTTTAATTATAAATACACAAAAACATGCATGTGACTGATGCGTGCATCACACGTGCTACTATTTTAATACTTTTGAACTATATATATTTTAAACAAAAAACATTAATTATGTGCAAAACTTCTCATTGTATATACATAAGCAATATCAATACCATGAATGAGTCGATTTAATTGGTGAGATATATAGATAGGATCAAATATGATATGTGATTTGATTTTTGTTGGATCATTGCTGATTATTTGTTATATTGAAGTGAAATTACCCTGTTTTCTGTATGAAGTTTCTTGTGCTTAGAATATGCACGTGATTTTTAATTTTATTTTTTGCTCTTAAGTTAGGATGGGAAAAAATACCTACGTACATTATATGGAATAGGATAATCATTTTACATACTTAACATCCAGAACCCAGACTCCACGTTCGATGGGAGCATGCGCTTTACAAAACGAGGGACACCATTTTGTAAACGTTCAAGAGTTTTTTCGGCATCCACCAAAACCGTAAACTTAGCTATTTTATAGTCGTCCCAAGACTCAGTCCCCTTCTTTCCTCCACTGTTTCTTCGCGATTCATACCACAAAAATTAGAATTATTTCAACAATTCAAACAGAAGCATGTGAAAAATAGAGTCCAAAATATATATAGTTTACCTTCCTGATTCCTTCGAAACAATCTGACATAATTTTCTCTTAAGTTAGGTTGGGAAAAAAACGTTAAAATATGCGCGTGAGTTGCACGCGTTTTATCTCATGCGCTGAAAATTTTTGTATTGATGCTAATGTTCCATGTTTAGAAACCCGCGTGTTGAAGAAGGTGGAGGACCAACTGGAATTCTTTCAAAGAGATATATGTATAGATCTTAAAATTATAAAGTGGTCGATTATGAAATTAATTTGGCATTCACTTTAATTATTAATACACAAAAACATGCATGGGACTGATGCGTGCATCACACGTGCAACTATTATAATACTTTTGACCTATATTTTAAATAAAAAACAAGGAGCATGCTTGTCTTGAAACAAGACAACAACGGTAACAATAAACTAAAAGATCTACTCAAAAAGAAAAATCCACTCAACATGAAAAAAGAAGAAACAAAACATACAAAAAAATATGCAAGCAAGCAAAACCATGAAAAGCCCCCAGGGTTGAGAAATTTTTCTTCAAAGTAGTTTTATGATAAATTAGAATTTTGCTACATTACGCTTGTTTCTGCGGACGCACCCAGTGAAATCTCAAATCTTCATGGCCGCATTCAAGAGAATCCTCAAAATGAACAACGAATCTGACGCCACCATCCACCACTTTGGACACAACGCCCTGCCACCAGCCGTCTTTGTAAAATGCATCAACAGGGTCTCCTAGCTCGAAACCCTTGGCAAGCCCCTGCACTGGCGGTACAGGCCTCACGTCGGAAATTTTTTTCTGTCACTTTTTTGGGGGTATTTTGATGAAGAATCGGGGGGAATCACAGTAGCAGTGAAGTAGACGAATTTAAACCCTTCCTCATCGGTTCGCACTTCACCTACCGAACCTATGGGAAATTATCAAGGCTCACGCCACCGCTGCTACGGAGGGTTTGGAGAGAGTTGACTTTGCATGACAACACTAGGTTCCATGAAAATAATACTGCATTTAAATTTAATTTGGCATTCATTTTGATTATATATGCATACACAGAAAATGGCATGGACTGACGGTGCGTGCTACTTTTTTAATACTTTTGAACTACATTTTAAACTGGAATTTTTTATATTTAGTGTATACGATGGTCTCACACAAAACTTCAAGTGGTATATATAAGCAATATTAATACCATGAATGAGTGTATTTAATTCGCGAGATATATAATTAATAGGATCAAATTTGGTTTTATTTATTTATTATAATTAATATAATTAAGCAATATTATTAGTGAAGAATAAAAGAAAAATAATAATAAATTTGCTTAGCGCGCGTGTTTCTTCCATGTTGTGTTCACATAGTGAACATGTATTTCGTCACTAATATTTTAGCGATGAAATATAATTTTTATGGTTGATCTGATTATTAACAACAAAATAAAATAGTTTTTTGTTAGTGTAGCGATGAAATATTTTCATTTCGTCACCAAAATTAAATCCACAAAATTAGCCACAAAAATTTCCTTTTTCATAGCAAAATATTAGCGACGAAAATAATTTTCATTTTTCTTCGTATTATTAACAACAAAATAAAACAATTTGTTGCTAGTTTAGCAATGAAATATTTTAATGTCATCGCAAAAATTAATTTCAAGAAAGTAACCACAAAGATTTCTATTTCATTCCAAAATATTAGCGACCATATATAATTTTCACTTTTGTTCTGATTATTAACTACAAAATGAAGCAATTTGTTGCTAGTATAGAGATGCAATATATAATTTGTTTTGCAAATATCTAAGAATTTAGCGATGTAATTTTTATTTCGTTGCTAAAAATTTATTTTAGCGATGAAATTTAGATTTGTTGGAAAATTTTCAGGATGATATAGTTGTGAGTTCCATGTGTTAAAATGATGAGTCAAGATTATTACATATTTTTGTGTTTTAATTGGGAATTCTATGAGAATTAATTTGATATTTTATTGTGTTTTTCGACTTGTTACTTTGTGTCTTTATATACTTTGATATTTTATTTTCTATGTAATTCAGGCATAATTAAAGTATTTTGAAGATACATTGACGAGGCCGTATGAGAAGAAATTAGCCCAACACTTTCAAACTCATAAAAGTGTACAATCACACGCTGTCATGTGGTAATTTAAATTCATGCACATTTACTATTCCTTGTTAGTTTTCAGAGTTGGAATATGCATTTTTATCGAAAACCCTCAGATTTCTCCTTTTGACACAATTCCATTAATTATCTCCATAATTATCGTTCCACAGTTATCGAAATTTAGTCCTGGTCCAAAATAAATCGGTTAAGTTTCTTTTATCAAAAAATTCCTATGTATGGCTCGCACGCATCGAATTTGAAATTAATTTGAAATTTAAGGGGTCGAATTTGAAATTAATTTAAGGGGACTGATGCGTGCATCACACGTGCTACTATTTTAATTCTTTTGAACTATATGAAAGAAACTAAAAGATCTACTCAAAAAGAAAAATCCACTAAACATGAAAGAAGAAATACAAAAAAATATGCATGCAAGCAAAACCATGAAAAGCCCCCAGGGTTGAGAAATTTTTCTTCAAAGTAGTTTTATGATAAACTAGAAACTGATACAGACCGTTGTCGTTAGCCAACAAATTGTGGTACTCGACGTGGAAGAAAATCGATTTATCTTTGCCGCCGCTCCTTTTTAATGATTTTTTTCTGCCACTTTTTTTTGGGGATTTTGATGAAGAATCAGGGGGAATCACAGTAGCAGTGAAGTAGACGAATATAAACCCTTCCTCATCGGTTCGCACTTCAGCTAACGAAGTTGATTTTTGCATGACAACACTACGGCAGGTTTGGAGAGAGTTGATTTTGCATGACATCCACTTTTTATATATATTCTAAAATTGTGCTAGTAAATATTATTGTCAAAAAAAAAAAAAAAGTTTCACACTAGTAGGTTGCTATAATCCCATATGCACGTGAGTTGCACGCAATAAAACTATGCAACTCACGCGTTGATCGACTTTGTGTCATTTTATTATTTTTGCTACTTTTTAGATTTGGAAAATTGTATTGTGTCCAAAAAATGCATGACTTTCCTTTTGACATGATTCTATTACCATCAAAAAAATAGGTATGAAATTGTATCACAAATCTCTTTTCTTAAGTCAAATATTATTTATTAAGAACCAACAAGTAAGCCATAAACCCATTCTGCAGGTGAGTTGTAAGCATCAAAATTATGTTATCTCAGGTGCTGAGAAAATTTAATCAACCGGGTAAGAGACTTGTTGGGTCGGGTTTTGAGCATGGGTATAAATACCCGACTTTCAGTTGTTTCCTTTTTCATAGCAAAAATATTAGCGACGAAAATAATTTTCATTGTTCTTCGTATTATTAACAACAAAATAAAATAATTTGTAACTAGTTTAGCGATGAAATATTTTAATTTCATCGCAAAAATTAATTTCAAGAAAGTAGCCAAAAAAAATTCTATTTTATCGCAAAATATTAGCGATGATATATAATTTTCACTATTGTTCTGATTATTAACAACAACATGAAGCAATTTGTTGCTAGTATAGAGATACAATATATAAATTTTTTTCCAAATATTAAATCTAAGAATTTAGCGACGTAATTTTTAATTTCGTTGCTAAAAATTTATTTTAGCGATGAAATTTAGATTTGTTGCAAAATTTTCGTCGCTATTCCCCCTGATTCTTGTAGTGAATATTAATTAGTATATAGTCGCACAAAATGATATTTACAATACGATGTCACAAAAGATCTCTTATTATTACAGGATGATATAGTTGTGAGTTCCATCTGTTAAAAGTGTGCAATCTCACGCGTCATGTGGTAATTTAAATTAAAATTCACATTTACTATTTCTTGTTAGTTTTCAGATTTGGAATATGCATTTTTATCGAAAACCCTCATATTTCTCCTTTTGACACAATTCCATTAATTATCACCATAATTATCGTTCCACAATTATAGAAATTTAGGCCTGGTCCAAAATAAATCGGTTAAGTTTCTTTTATAAAAAAATTCCTATGTGTGGCTCGCACGCATTGAATTTGAAATTAATTTGAAATTTAAGGGGTCGAATTTGAAATTAATTTAAGGGGACTGATGCGTGCATCACACGTGCTACTATTTTGATACATTTGAACTATATTTTGAAACAAGACAACAACGGTAACAATAAACTAAAAGATCTACTCAAAATAATGTTGGAGTTGTTTGACTCGAATGGAATAATGTTGGCATCTTTACCCCTCCCTAACCTAAAATAGTTGCAATTTCAGCCTTGAATTTATTCCAACATTCATCACCACATACACCAGGAAACTAACTTTTCTCCAGCTACATTATCATTTGCATTTTCACAATAAACTAAAGATCTACTAAAAAAGAAAAATCCACTCAACATGAAAGAAGAAATACAAAAAAATATGCATGCAAGCAAAACCATGAAAAGCCCCCAGGGTTGAGAAATTTTTCTTCAAAGTAAGTTTTATGAATATCACTGATTAAATGTTAGAGTTCCAATTAGGAAAATATCTTAGGCCAGGGTCACAAGTTCGTTGACACCCAATCAAGTATTATAAAAAGTCTCACATATTCTCCGTTTTGTGAATATCACTCTTCCTGTTTACAAAAGCTTCTCAAATTAAATTCTCCATTCTCAGAAATTCTTCACCGAAACAAGTGTCAGAGGACCATTTTCCTCACTATCTGTTCATGATTTCTGTTGGGACCTAACTCTGCCAGATTTGATAGATTGAAGCCACATAATTTATTTAACAAGTTAAGCAATACTATGCAATATTCATCATAATTATTAAAGTATCTGAAATTTCAAATTACACAAATGCCGACTCCTAAATTCGCCAAATTACAACACAAGGCAACTAACTAGACTACATATAGATGATCATCAGTTCCAAAACACTGTTTGAACAAATTTATCGGAAGCTGACCCTGTTTGAACAAAGATTGACAATTTTTTTTCATTATAATATAAGTATAACACACAAATATAATATAATATAAACCCATTCACGCAGCACATATACTTATTCATTTTAATACATATTCACGGAGCACATAATCATTATAAGCCTTATCTTCATTTGTTTATAGTACTATATAGGAATATTAATTGAATAGATGTGCTTGGTTTAGTCTAGTTTCGGAAACTTTAGATTTTCACCATAAATGAAGCGCAGAAAAAAAACAGGGATTGCTCAAACTTACAATATGAAGTAGGTTGCGCAGCCCTAGTAGGGAATTCCCTGATCCCAACATTTCACAGATTGCATTTTAGGAAGTTTCAGTCGCCATTTCTGGGATCAATTTGTGGGTTTACGATTTGTGGGTTGCCGATTTTTGAATTCGTGATTTGAGGGTTGCGATATGGGTTCGCGATTTGTGTTTTTGATTTTTGTGGAAGATGAGATATGCGAAGTGTGATTACGTTTTAAGGGAGCGTGAGTTACACGTAGTTTATATCCGTTAAAATTGACGGAAAATTATTGCAGGACTGAAGGACTGAAAGTGATTTAGTCTCATTCTTACAGGATCAAAAATGCAATTTCCCCATTAATTATATGCAAAACTTCTCATTGTATATAAGCAATATCAATACCATGAATTAATTAGTGGGTTTAATTGGTGATATATATAGATAGGATAAAATATGATATTATTCTTAACCAGCCACGTGCAAAGAATAAGAGTAATCAAAGTATACATCTTTATTGATTTTAAAGAGCAAAAATACATACCTTGTTTCGTTGTTTGCTTCTGGTGGCACTACTAGATGCACCTCTTTCAGCTTCTTCAACTAGGAGAAGGAGGGAACGTCCAACGAAGGTGTCTAGGCCGTTGCCAAGAGTCGAACAACCTTTCAGGCCTCCATCAACCGTTCCCTGGCCTGCAATGGGGAGTTTGATGAATCAAGAACCAGTAGGGGGAGTTATGGGGAGTTCCAGGTAATATTGTTTTACTGAAGAATTATTTTAGTTGTATTTGTGGAACTATGTTGGAATTCATACTCTGGCTAGCTGAACATCTTATAATTTTACAAGTTATAATTTTACAATTGAAACGGTCATTCGTCTCAATTGAATAATGTGTAATCTGATCTTGCAGCTATTATATGGAGAATTTCAGTAACTGGCAGCAGAACCCTGCATTTAACGGAGTATGTCCACTTTATATGCGCAATAGTTTGTGTATGATCATATGTATAGAAAATTAATTTGGCATTCACTTTAATTATAAATACACAAAAACATGCATGTGACTGATGCGTGCATCACACGTGCTACTATTTTAATACTTTTGAACTATATATATTTTAAACAAAAAACATTAATTATGTGCAAAACTTCTCATTGTATATACATAAGCAATATCAATACCATGAATGAGTCGATTTAATTGGTGAGATATATATATAGGATCAAATATGATATGTGATTTGATTTTTGTTGGATCATTGCTGATTATTTGTTATATTGAAGTGAAATTACCCAGTTTTCTGTATGAAGTTTCTTGTGCTTAGCATATGCACGTGATTTTTTATTTTATTTTTTGCTCTTAAGTTAGGATGGGAAAAAATACCTACTTACATTATATGGAATAGGATAATCATTTTACATACTTAACATCCAGAACCCAGACTCCACGTTCGATGGGAGCATGCGCTTTACAAAACGAGGGACACCATTTTGTAAACGTTCAAGAGTTTTTTCGGCATCCACCAAAACCGTAAACTTAGCTATTTTATAGTCGTCCCAAGACTCAGTCCCCTTCTTTCCTCCACTGTTTCTTCGCGATTCATACCACAAAAATTAGAATTATTTCAACAATTCAAACAGAAGCATGTGAAAAATAGAGTCCAAAATATATATAGTTTACCTTCCTGATTCCTTCGAAACAATCTGACATAATTTTCTCTTAAGTTAGGTTGGGAAAAAAACTTTAAAATATGCGCGTGAGTTGCACGCGTTTTATCTCATGCGCTGAAAAATTTTGTATTGATGCTAATGTTCCATGTTTAGAAACCCGCGTGTTGAAGAAGGTGGAGGACCAACTGGAATTCTTTCAAAGAGATATATGTATAGATCTTAAAATTATAAAGTGGTCGATTATGAAATTAATTTGGCATTCACTTTATTATTAATACACAAAAACATGCATGGGACTGATGCGTGCATCACACGTGCAAACTATTATAATACTTTTGACCTATATTTTAAACAAAAAACAAGGAGCATGCTTGTCTTGAAACAAGACAACAACGGTAACAATAAACTAAAAGATCTACTCAAAAAGAAAAATCAACTCAACATGAAAAAAGAAGAAACAAAACATACAAAAAAATATGCAAGCAAGCAAAACCATGAAAAGCCCCCAGGGTTGCTTTTCTTGAAAAGGGGTTGGGGGAATGTTGGGGGAATGGAGGAGAATAAAAAGTGGAATTGAGTTTGGATATTAATATTTTTGAATTCTTTTGTACCTTCCAATACTATGCATGGATTTTGGGAATTTTACAAATATTAGTTGTGTCGCTTCCACTATAATTCATGTCCTGCTACTTGTAGTTGCATATACTAAATTCTCTAAATCATCCTTTTCTTTAATGGGTTTTTCATTCTTGAATTTTGTAGTTTTTTATGCTGAACGTACAGGTGTTGCCCATTTGGCCAAATTTCAGCAACCGTTTTCTACTTCTCCTGAAAAGTTAGAACGGTTTCATTCACTTTTCAGATTAATTCAACATCAATTTTATAACTGGCTACGTACTCTTGTGCAAGGTAATCTCATCATTCTCAATTCAAGAACTTCAATTGCTCTGTCTAAATTTGTTTCTCAATTTTATGGAATTGGTAATTCTGTAGATCTGTTTTGATGGATATGAATTTATTTTACTTGTTTATGCAAATTAATTAATGGTGTAATTGATTGAAGATGCATATGTACTTGACAATCCCAAATATTCATCTGTTTTGATGGTAGTGGTGGATTTTGGATTGATTGTGGAAAAGGAAAGATCAACCATATAACTGTTGTAACAACCAGAAATGCCGCAGTAAAGAAGATGGGGTTAGAGATTTCACCTCTTGCTCTTCTTCTATGGAAAAATCCCCTATTTTGTCGACACCCAACTTTTATAAGGATCTTGAACTATATTATATGATCTTCTTAATTTTCCTGAAATTCATCTTTTTGTTGTTGATCTAGCATTTTCATGAATATCACTCATAACATTATGTAGAATTGGTTAAAATATACGTACGAGTATTGACTTTTGTTATGGTGATCTATCAGATCCTTGAACCTACTAGAGATAAATTCACCAGGGAGATATATTTCTAGTCCAAGGACAAAGATATCTCACTTGCAAAGGTATTTTAATATTACTCAACCTTCTAAGATGGTTAAGATTTCCTTTTTTGACCTTGGACACGTAATGTAAGAACTCTCACCATTTCTTACTTTCCCGAGTTTGGGGGAACCAAGCATTTGTTAGCATGTTCGGGGCTACTTAACTAGAAGCTGGAAATTTATCGATATTAATCTTTTTTTTTTTACCTTTTTTATGATGGACCCATTTTTGCAGGCTTTAATTTATGTCGCTGCTGAAGATGATGCATTTTCGACTTACAACTGTGACATGGATGCTCATTCTATCATTGGGTTTGATTTGTCCAATTTAGTTATGTGTTATATCCTTTCAAAATTTAATGTTATTTTTACTTTTCAAGAATTGTTCATTCAAATGCTTTTTTTCTTGTCAATAAAAGTTGTAACATATAAAGGCTTTACTGGAAAGGTGCTTCAATAATAAATTACGGGTTGATCTTGTCTTCTGCACTTAGGCTTGTTCATTATTCTAACGAGAAGTTCAACAAAAATAGTGGTTCAAGCATGATTTGTTCGTATCTTTGTAGGGTGAATTCTTAGTTAGGCATTAATTGAAAAGTATATGTTAGTTATAAACTTGTATAAGATTTAACACCTGCATTAAGACATTAATTGAATCTCTGATTATGCTCATTAAGGCAGAATCCTATGTGGTTGTCTATAAGCATTCACTCAAAGAAGTTTTTTTTAAGAAGGGGACTCAAATAAGAGGCCAATTTAGTTATTTTACTACACCTTTGTCATGAAAGGTTGCAAGTACTATTGATGCTTCTTAGCAGTACCACAGTGAAGACATGTGTCTATGCATTAGAGTGGAGACATTTTACTACACATTTGCCATGAAATGTTTCAAGTACTATTTCTTCCTATCAAGTGTGGCATTTGTCTTCTTGTTGATTACTTATGAAATCTGCACAAGGGTGAAGTTCTCAATAATTTATTTTACTTTTTTTTAATAGAGTGGAGACATATTAAATTATTAACTGAACATGTATAGTTTTCTATTTATTTCAAGATTCTTCTCTTCCTTTGGTATTCAATTTGTCCAATATGATTAGTTTGAGAGTGGTCTATGTATTATATTACATAATATTTTTTTTACAAGATTACTTGTTACAAGTTTCATATTGGCTTTACAGGTAATTTTTATTTTTGGTGATTTTGTTTGTTAGGTAGTAGCAATGTGTAACTTCCCTAGAATAAAAGATGCAGAAGATGTTGCTAATTGTAACTATGCTTTGTAAGTACATTTATTTATATATGCTTTTGTTGTTTGTGCAGATTGATCAAGCTTTTGATTTTGATTTTTTAATTTGGAATATTGACGTGATAGTTATATGGTTAACCAAATCTTTACATGCTCTTCTTAGGTCTTTTAAGCAATGTGCTAATATTAGTTTTTGCCTTTTCCTTTTTTTTTTTTTTTTTTTTGTGAATATGATTCCATTTGGGAATCATGAGAGGTTGTTATTATATTCATTATTAATTCAGCTTAATTTCTTAATCGTCATATAAGTTTCTTTTGATATTATTAATTTTCTCTTTCGTTTATTATTATAGGTTCAAGTGGAAGATGCAAGATAAAGATAGCAACATAGATTCTACCATGCATAGTTAGGTGCAATTTATCTTTGAATTGAAAATTTTTATTTTTGATTTTTTTAGTTTGTGTCTACTGAACTTGAACTTGATAGTTATGTTGTTGATTCCAGTTACAAGTTGGGATGTTTTAAACTTTGATTGTTTTTTAACAAGTGATAACAATTCATTGTTATATATTTAGTTATTTCAGTTTTAGAAGTGTGATTATATTTTATTGCTATAATATAAATAAATGAAATTATAAAATTATTATATGACATAGCCTATATTGTTACTAATATTATATGACATTAAAAATCGTCACTAAATTTGATAGTTAAGTTAGTTATAAAAGCTTTGGTGACGCGAGAGAGTCAATAAAATAAACCATTGTGACGTCGGTTAGTGTCACCAAATAGTGTTACTATGACGCATAAAAGCATCATTAAAAAGGGTGGTTTAGTTAGTTATCATCTATTTAGTGATGTGAGAAAGTGTCCCTAAAGTACACCATCATGATGTTGGTTAGCGTTACCAAATAATACTCCTATGATGCATAAATGCGTCACATTCACCGCTTACAGTGACGCGTTTGAAGCGTCATAATAACTTTCTATTAAAACGCCAAATCAGGTGACGATTGACCAAAGCGTCACTTTAGTAAAAGCGTCACTACAATATATTTTTAGTGACACTTCTGAGCGTCTTTAAAGCCCATTTTTGTAGTAGTGTGTGTTAAGAATCTGTATATTATTAATTGTTTATGTGTTAAGAATCTGTATATTAATTTTTTTTTTTTATACGCGTCCTTTACCGACGGAAAGTCATTCCGTCGGTATAGAATTATTCAATACCGACGGATAGTATCCGTCGGCAAAGGCTGTGCCGACTGAATTGGTACCAACGGAATCTAACCGATTTGACATAAATTTGAACTGGGTGTTGCCGATGGAAATTTTCCGTCGGTATTGTCAATACCAACGGAAATTAGGCGCGTGATTTACCGACAGAATGGTATTTCCGTCGGCATGTATTGTTGAAAAAAGGGTCTCCCACTCTAGAACATCAAACCACGGGAAAATTTTGGAGTGGAGCGAAAAATTAAGGTATGTTTTAGTTTTAGTGTTTAATTTTTATAATATATATATATATATATATATATATATTTAGTGTTTAATTTTTAGGAAGTGTATATAGTTTTTGTTTTAGTGTTTAATTGTTATGAAATATATATAGTTTTTAGTGTTTAATTTTTATGAAATGTATATAGTGTTAGTGTTTAATTTTAATTTGGTCAAATTTTTTAACAGATGGAATTGTCGGATCGTCGGAGGATGTATTGTACTCCTAGACTCGTTTTAGGAAATGTGAATGGTGAATTTTATGATGAACTCGTGTCATTTGTTGAATTTGCATAGCTACAATCACATTACATGTCTGGGGATTGTATTAGGTGTCCGTGTAATGCTAAGAAATGTCAGAATAGATCATTTAAAAGCATTGATGAAGTCTTATGCCACGTTGTTATGAATGGGTTCGTTGATAATTACTATAATTGGACAAGTCATGGCGAAGAACGGTGGCCTTATAATTTTGATCAAGTCTTGTACTATTACACTGCTGCAATTTATGAAGAACCAGTACACGTTGAGCATGTCGGCACCAGTAACAATCAAGAGTTTGGAGTGGAAGAACCCGATATGTATCAAACAATGGTGATGGAAGCCGGTATGTCAAATATAGAGGAGGAACCAACGGATGAAGCATTTCAGTTTTATGAGATGCTCAAATTAGTCGATCAAGATTTGTATCCAGGGTGTGATTCTCATTCTCAATTGTCATTTAATGCTCGACTTATGGCTATCAAGACGGAGAACAAGCTATCTAACAAAGCATATGAGCAAATGACACAATTATGCAGTGAGATTTGTCTTGTCGATAATAAAGTACCTACGATGTTTCATCAGAGCAAACAACTGATGAAGAACATGGGTTTGCCGATTGAGAAGATTGATTGTTGTGTGAATGGTTGCATGTTATACTGGGGTGATGACGATAGCGATCTTCTTATGTGTAGAATGTGTGGCCATCCCCGGTACAAAGAGCCACGACGGAAGGGACCCGGTGGTCAATCGAGCAAGACAAAAAAGAAAGTGCCACATAAGAGGATGTATTATCTTCCTATCATTCCCCGTTTAATGAGATTGTTTTAATCTAATGCCACAGCACAACACATGACGTGGCATGCAACAAATTCTGAAGCTACTGAGGCTGGGGATATGAGACATCCGTCCGACTCTGAAGCCTGGAAACACCTTGATAACGTGTTTCCAGGATTTTCTTGTGAACCGAGGAATGTGAGATTAGGCTTGAGTACTGATGGTTTTGCACCGTTTGGGAGTTATGGAATGAAGTATTCTTTGTGGCCGGTGATACTGACTCCGTATAATCTACCTCCATGGATGTGCATGAAACCTCAAACAATGCTTCTGACTGTATTGGTGCCTGGTCTGTCGAATCCAAAGCATAAACTTTATGTTTATCTCCAGCCTCTTATAAAAGACTTGATCTTCCTATGGGATAACAGAGTCCAAACGTATGATGTTTCTAGGAAGCAGAACTTCACGATGCGTGCTGCTTTATTGTGGACCATTAGCGACTTTCCTGCATATGCTATGTTGTCCGGGTGGAGTACAGCTGGAAAGCAAGCTTGTCCGTATTGTATGGAAAATTCTGAAGCTTTCAGTCTTCCGACGAGTAGAAAAGTTTCATGGTTCGATAATCATCGAAGTTTTTTACCTCGAGATCATCCATTTCTAAGGAATAAGGTGGACTTCACGAAGAATAGAACAGTCACAAACAATCGACCGCGAATTCGAAATGGTAATTTATACATTTATTTTAACATGTTTTTTGGGCTAAAATGTTGTTTCTTTTAAACACGTATATTAATCGTACAGGACAAATGCTGTTACATGAGATTGAGTGGACGGGTTTGAAAAAATCTACGGAGGAAAATGCAGAAGAACACAACAAACGAATCCAAGGTAACTGGAAGAAAATGAGTATTTTTTGGGACTTTCCATATTGGAGTTCACTATTGATCAGACACAATTTGGATGTCATGCACATTGAGAAGAATGTGTTTGACAATGTGTTTCACACAATTATAAACACAGAAGGCAAGACGAAAGATACTCCAAAGTCCAGGGATGAGTTGAACACTATCTGTCGCCGTGATGAGTTGGAAAAGGATACCCATACAGGTAAATATGTGAAGGCTTGCTACACACTAGATAAGCCACAAAAACAAGTTAAGCAATACTATGCAATATTCATCATAATTATTAAAGTATCTGAAATTTCAAATTACACAAATGCCGACTCCTAAATTTGCCAAATTACAACACAAGGCAACTAACTAGACTACATATAGATGATCATCAGTTCCAAAACACTGTTTGAACAAATTTATCGGAAGCTGACCCTGTTTGAACAAAGATTGACAATTTTTTTTCATTATAATATAAGTATAACACACAAATATAATATAATATAAACCCATTCACGCAGCACATATACTTATTCATTTTAATACATATTCACGGAGCACATAATCATTATAAGCCTTATCTTCATTTGTTTATAGTACTATATAGGAATATTAATTGAATAGATGTGCTTGGTTTAGTCTAGTTTCAGAAACTTTAGATTTTCACCATAAATGAAGCGCAGAAAAAAAGCAGGGGTGTACAAACTGGGTTGCGCAGAAAAAAAAAAAAAACAGGGATTGCTCAAACTTACAATGTGAAGTAGGTTGCGCAGCCCTAGTAGGGAACTCCCTGATCCCAACATTTCCCACATTGCAATTTAGGAAGTTTCAGTCGCCATTTCTGGGTTAACGATTTGTGGGTTAACGATTTGTGGGTTGCCGATTTTTGAATTCGTGATTTGAGGGTTGCGATATGGGTTCGCGATTTGTGTTTTTGATTTTTGTGGAAGATGAGATATGCGAAGTGTGATTATGTTTTAAGGGAGCGTGAGTTACACGCAGTTTATATCCGTTAAAATTGACGGAAAGTGATTTAGTTTCATTCTTACAGGACTAAAAAGGTAGGATAAAGGACTGAAAGTGATTTAGTCTCATTCTTACAGGATCAAAAATGCAATTTTACCATTAATTATATGCAAAACTTCTCATTGTATATAAGCAATATCAATACCATGAATTAATTAGTGGGTTTAATTGGTGATATATATAGATAGGATCAAATATGATATTATTCTTAACCAGCCACGTGCAAAGAATAAGAGTAATCAAAGTATACATCTTTATTGATTTTAAAGAGCAAAAATACATACCTTGTTTCGTTGTTTGTTTCTGGTGGCACTACTAGATGCACCTCTTTCAGCTTCTTCAACTAGGAGAAGGAGGGAACGTCCAACGAAGGTGTCTAGGCCGTTGCCAAGAGTCGAACAACCTTTCAGGCCTCCATCAACCGTTCCCTGGCCTGCAATGGGGAGTTTGATGAATCAAGAACCAGTAGGGGGAGTTATGGGGAGTTCCAGGTAATATTGTTTTACTGAAGAATTATTTCAGTTGTATTTGTGGAACTATGTTGGAATTCATACTCTGGCTAGGTGAACATCTTATAATTTTACAAGTTATAATTTTACAATTGAAACGGTCATTCGTCTCAATTGAATAATGTGTAATCTGATCTTGCAGCTATTATATGGAGAATTTCAGTAACTGGCAGCAGAACCCTGCATTTAACGGAGTATGTCCACTTTATATGCGCAATAGTTTGTGTATGATCATATGTATAGAAAATTAATTTGGCATTCACTTTAATTATAAATACACAAAAACATGCATGTGACTGATGCGTGCATCACACGTGCTACTATTTTAATACTTTTGAACTATATATACTTTAAACAAAAAACATTAATTATGTGCAAAACTTCTCATTGTATATATATAAGCAATATCAATACCATGAATGAGTCGATTTAATTGGTGAGATATATAGATAGGATCAAATATGATATGTGATTTGATTTTTGTTGGATCATTGCTGATTATTTGTTATATTGAAGTGAAATTACCCTGTTTTCTGTATGAAGTTTCTTGTGCTTAGCATATGCACGTGATTTTTTATTTTATTTTTTGCTCTTAAGTTAGGATGGGAAAAAATACCTACGTACATTATATGGAATAGGATAATCATTTTACATACTTAACATCCAGAAACCAGACTCCACGTTCGATGGGAGCATGCACTTTACAAAACGAGGGACACCATTTTGTAAACGTTCAAGAGTTTTTTCGGCATCCACCAAAACCGTAAACTTAGCTATTTTATAGTCGTCCCAAGACTCAGTCCCCTTCTTTCCTCCACTGTTTCTTCGCGATTCATACCACAAAAATTAGAATTATTTCAACAATTCAAACAGAAGCATGTGAAAAATAGAGTCCAAAATATATATAGTTTACCTTCCTGATTCCTTCGAAACAATCTGACATAATTTTCTCTTAAGTTAGGTTGGGAAAAAAACTTTAACATATGCGCGTGAGTTGCACGCGTTTTATCTCATGCGCTGAGAAATTTTGTATTGATGCTAATGATCCATGTTTAGAAACCCGCGTGTTGAAGAAGGTGGACGACCAAGTGGAATTCTTTCAAAGGGGTCGATTATGAAATTAATTTGGCATTCACTTTAATTATTAATACACAAAAACATGCATGGGACTGATGCGTGCATCACACGTGCAACTATTATAATACTTTTGACTTATATTTTAAACAAAAAAACAAGGAGCATGCTTGTCTTGAAACAAGACAACAACGGTAACAATAAACTAAAAGATCTACTCAAAAAGAAAAATCCACTCAACATGAAAAAAGAAGAAACAAAACATACAAAAAAATATGCAAGCAAGCAAAACCATGAAAAGCCCCCAGGGTTGAGAATTTTTTCTTCAAAGTAGTTTCTGCGGACGCACCCAGTGAAATCTCAAACCTGTTTCTGCGGACGCCACCATCTACCACTTTGGACAAAACGCCCTGCCACCAGCCGTCTTTGTAAAATGCATCAACGGTGTCTCCTAGCTCGAAACCCTTGGCAAGCCCCTGCACTGGCGGTACAGGCCTCACGTCGGAAATTTTTTTCTGTCACTTTTTTTGCGGTATTTTGATGAAGAATCAGGGGGAATCACATTAGCAGTGAAGTAGACGAATTTAAACCCTTCCTCATCGGTTCGCACTTCACCTACCGAACCTATGGGAAATTATCAAGGCTCACGCCGCCGCTGCTACGGAGGGTTTGGAGAGAGTTGACTTTGCATGACAACACTAGATTCCATGAAAATAATACTGCATTTAAATTTAATTTGGCATTCATTTTGCTTATATATGCATACACAAAAAATGGCATGCTACTTTTTTAATACTTTTGAACTACATTTTAAACTGGAATTTTTTATATTTAGTGTATACGATGGTCTCACGCAAAACTTCAAGTGGTATAAATAAGCAATATTAATACCATGAATGAGTGGATTTAATTCGCGATATATATAATTAATAGGATCAAATTTGGTTTTATTTATTTATTATAATTAATATAATTAAGCAATATTACTAGTGAAGAATAAAAGAAAAATAATAATAAATTTGCTTAGCGCGCGTGTTTCTTCCATGTTGTGTTCACATAGCGAACATGCATTCGTGAATGCACATTTTCATCTTCAAGCCCGATTAACTATGGCAACTTTACTCAAAACATCTGTTATTGAATAAAAAAAATCAGTACCTTTAACCAGCTTCCTTCTTGAAAATTCCTTTATCCCTGGGCATAAGAAAAACCAGGAGCTTAGACCCACCAATGTATCCCTGATTGCGAGGCTGCTCGGAATGCCAACCCCATAATAGAAGGCAAGCACTGCACCCATGTCTTGAGTTTCAATGAATCGCCTCACCTCAACAAAATTCTTGTCAAAGATGTACAGCGCAAGGAGGAAACTAGCCTTTTCAGCATCACTCCAACATTCACTGGTTATTCCAGGAAACTAGCCTTTTCGGCAGTTCAACCTTACATTGAGTATGTATTTCATACATTTATCATTTAATAAAATTAATACTAGCTACTTCATTTTTGTAATTTAATATTAATTGAGGTTGGATGTTGTGAATTAGAATGTATACTCAAGAACTACAAAGAGTAGAATAAAACATCTCAAATATAGATATAGACGCTCGTCTTCAACGTGAATTTGCCCGATGGTTCCAACGTTGTGTGAGTACCATTTCCTTAATTTTACGTAAATAAATATGATTCATAATTAATGTTAATTATTTGATCTGTATAGGGACGGTCACACGATTTTGAGAGTCAATTCTTAAGGGATCTCAGCAAAGGACCAATACGTCGTGTAAAAAAAGACTTACAACGGCTATATTGTGAATGGCTACATATTTCATACATTTGAGTATGCATCAAGAAAAGCGACACCCAACAATGGTATTTGCATTAACAATGCGAATTACAATGCAGATGCAAGTGACTACTTTGGGGTGTTACACGAAGTTGTTGAAGTAGAATATCCGGGATATCCAACAAAGACTGTAGTGTTGTTCAAGTGTCATTGGTTTGATTCAGGCCCTTTAGGAACAAGGATTCATCCGGAGTACAAGCTCGTGGATGTTAATTCGAAAAAGAGCTATAGCGGGGATGATCCATTTGTATTTACCCATCAAGTATCTCAAGTATACTACGGCAACTATCCAGTACGATCACGTAGTAATATTGAATGGCACCCTGATTGCAAAGTAAAGGCAAGATCAATGGTAGAAGTCCCTAAAAAGGAAAAGAGTAATGAAGATGATTCTCCGTTTAAAATGGAACAAATAGAGACTCGAACTGGAGTCTTTACGGGAGATTTGAATATTTACGTAGACTTGACGGCTGCAAATCCACAATTAATCGAAATGGAAAACGATAGTGGAAATGAGGAAGAGGATGAAAATGAAGAGGAGGATGAAGAGGAAGAGGAAGAAGAGGAGGAGGATGATGGAGAGGATGATTATGAGGCAAATAATGAAAAATGTAGACGAAGAAGATGAAGCTAATTATTTTATGAGATGTAAAATTTAAAAAGGTTAATTTATCATTAAGTTACAACTAAAAAGTGTGAAAACAAATTAAATTTGTGGATTTTTTAAAAAAAAATATATAAGTGAAAAAATGAATATATTAGTATTTTAATAAAAAAATTTAAAAAATAACATTTAAAATATATAAATTTTTCGTTTACATTGTCGACAGATAATTCAGTCGGTTGTACCGACGGATTTCCCGACGGCTATTGACGAAAATTAATTTTGAAATAAAAAATAATAAAATTATATTCCGTCGGTAGTTCCGACGTAAATTAATTTTGGCAAAAAAAATAATTGGAAATTACATTCCGTCGGTAGTATCGACGGAGTTTCCGACGGAAATAATTTATTTTTTAATTATTTTTTTCCGTAATTTACCGACAGAATATTGACCCGGTTAGAAAACGGGTCATGGATATTACCGATGGACAGTATTCCGTCGGAAGCACCGACTCTTTTTTTTCCGTCGGTAATCCTTACCGACGAGGTTGGCACCGACCGAATTTTTCGGTCCGTAACCACGGTTCCCGACCAAAATTCCTTCGGTATTTCCGCGCGTCGGCAAAACGCGTATTTTTTATAGTGTTCATGACCAATATAAATATCATATATAATTTTTAAAATCTACTTTAGTCCATGTACCCTTCCTCAATTAGATACATATTGTCTCATGTTCGAATACTAGAAAATTCTAGTTTAGACTATATTCCAAAAGAAATCGAATATCAAATTCAATTCTAATTAATTTTGCCAGCCCGTAATAATAAATTAGGAGGAAAATAATAATAAATTTGCTTAGCATGTTTTTTCCACGTCATGTTCACTTAGGAAACGTGCATTTGTGAAGCGCATCTTCATTAATTGAATTGCACAAGAGGCTTCGATGTTTTCTTCATGGGGAGTTTGATACTGATCACTCTGAAATTTATTAATGCATTTGTGCATTATTAACTCAGTTAACATACACTTTTTGTATTCTAAAATTGTGCTAGTAAATATTATTTTCAAAAAAAAAAAAAAAAGTTTCACACTAATAGGTGGCTATAATCCCATATGCGCGTGAGTTGCATGCAATAAAACTGTGCAACTCACGCGTTGATCGACTTTGTGTCATTTATTATTTTTGCTACTTTTTAGATATGGAAAATTGTATTGTGGCAAAAAAATGCATGACTTTCCTTTTGACATGATTCTATTAACATTAAAAAAAATAGGTATGGAATTGTGTCACGAATCTCATTTCTTAAGTCAAATATTATTTATTAAGAACCAACAAGTATGCCATAAACCCATTCTGCAGGTGAGTTGTAAGCATCAAAATTATGTTATCTCACGTGCTGAGCAAATTTGATCAACCGGGTAAGAGACTTGGTGGGTCGGGTTTTGAGCATGGGTATAAATACCCGACTTTCAGTTGTAACTGATAGTTTGGTAACTGAATCTAATATGAATTTGTCCCCATTCTTCTTTTCTCGCCAACTTCCACATTGTGTTCACATATATTGTTTTAATTTGTCAAATATTAATTAGTATATAGTCGCACGAAACAATATTTACAACAGTAAGATAAAATAATTTTCTTTGATGTTCTGATTATTAACAATAAGATAAAATAATTTGTTGATAGTTTAGCGATGAAATATATTAATTTTTTCGCAAAAATTAAATCCACAAAATTAGCCACAAAAATATGTATTTCGTCACTAATATTTTAGCGATGAAATATAATTTTTATGGTTGATCTGATTATTAAAAACAAAATAAAATATTTTTTTTGTTAGTGTAGCGATGAAATATTTCCATTCCGTCACCAAAATTAAATCCACAAAATTGGCCACAAAATTTTCCTTTTTCATAGCAAAATATTAGCGACGTAAATAATTTTCATTGTTCTTCGTATTATTAACAACAAAATAAAACAATATGTTGCTAGTTTAGCGATGAAATATTTTACTTTCATGGCAAAAATTAATTTCAAGAAAGCAGCCACAAAAATTTCTATTTTATCGCAAAATATTAGCGATGATATATAATTTTCACTGTTATTCTGATTATTAACAACAAAATGAAGCAATTTGTTGCTAGTATAGAGATGCAATATATAAATTTTTTTGCAAATATTAAATCTAAGAATTTAGCGACGTAATTTTTTATTTCGTTGATAAAATTTTATTTTAGCGATGAAATTTAGATTTGTTGCAAACTTTTCGTCGCTATTCCCCCTGATTCTTGTAGTGAATATTAATTAGTATATAGTCGCACAAAATGATATTTACAATACGATGTCATAAAATATCTCTTATTATTACTGGATGATATAGTTGTGAGTTCCATGTGTTAAAAGTGTGCAATCTCACGCGTCATGTGGTAATTTAAATTCACGTTTACTATTTCTTGTTAGTTTTCAGATTTGGAATATGCATTTTTATCGAGAACCCTCAGATTTCTCCTTTTGACACAATTCCATTAATTATCTCCAAAATTATCGTAATTTAGTCCTGGTCCAAAATAAATCGGTTAAGTTTCTTTTATCAAAAAATTCCTATGTGTGACTCGCACGCGTCGAATTTGAAATTAATTTGAAATTTAAGGGGTCGAATTTGAAATTAATTTGAGGGGACTGATGCGTGCATCACACGTGATATTATTTTAATACTTTTGAACTATATTTTGAAACAAGACAACAACGGTAACAATAAACTAAAAGATCTACTATAAAAGAAAAATCCACTCAACATGAAAGAAGAAATACAAAAAAATATGCATGCAAGCAAAACCATGTAAAGCCCCCAAGGTTGAGAAATTTTTCTTCAAAGTAGTTTTATGATAAACTAGAAACTGAGATGATTAATTCAGTGAATTTAGCTACATTAATTCAGAAGAATTATATTTTTTAAATATACACCATCGCAATTCTCAAATCTTCATGGCCGCATTCAAGAAAATCCTCAAAATGAACAACGAATCTGTGGCCACCATCCACCACTTTGGACACAACGCCTTGCCACCAGCCGTCTTTGTAAAACGCATCAACAACGTTTCCTAGCCCGAAACCCTTGGCAAGCCAACAAATGTCGACGCTTTCTTTAAACTGATACAGACCGTTGTCGTTAGCCAACAAATTGTGGTACTCAACGTGGAGGCAAATCGATTTATCTTTGTCGCCGCTCCTTTTGAAAGATTTTTTCTGCCACTTTTTTGGGGGGATTTTGATGAAGAATCAAGGGGAATCACAGTAGCAGAGAAGTAGACGTGGAGGCAAATTTGCCGACAAATTGTGATACAGAAAGTTCCGTCGGTGTAGTCACTTACCGACGGAAACGTGGGCGCCAATTTGCCGACAAATTTTACTAAGCTGTCGGTAATTTTCAAAGTACAAATACCGACGGAAATTTCCGTCGGTATAGTATATTACTGACGGACACGTGGGCTCCAATTTACTGACGGAACACGAATTCATCGGTATATTAAATGAAAAAGACAGAACTCGAGCCATTTTTTCATTTCAAGCGGAAAAATGGTAGAAGTTCTATAATATCGTCATATTACGGTACGTTTTCTACTATATTTTTTGGAACAAAATATATAGTGAACTATATTGCTATTTTTGACTTACTTGTTTGATTTTTTTTTTTTTGTTTGTTAATATTAACTAATTTATTTGTAACCAACATTTACAAAAAGACAACTTATTATAACGAAATTCTATTTGATCTATTTCTCAAATACGCAGGTGCAGGTGTAATTTCACCAGCGACGTGCAACTGGTTATTCAACGTTCGACGTGAACCTGGTAAATACGTACATTTTGGGTGTTGAATCTTTTATTGATTTTTTTAAGACAAAAGGAACTTGGTCTTGAAACGATTTTATGTGTATTATCAAGAGTGGATATATCAAGTAACCATTTTCCTTTGATGTATTTACTTCTAATGATGCCCTAGATTTAATTTCATGGGCTCTTGGCGCGATGTTCTCGGAATTAGCACACTTCCAGCTTACGATGGATTATATTCAAGTTTTTATATATATATATATATATATATATTAAATTACATCCTAAGCTATATTGCATTGAAATGTGCATATAAATAAATATATGATGGTTCACTTGTTATTTTAAACTCCCTCCGTCCCTGAAAAGCTTGCATATTCATCCTCACAATATACACATATTTACCCTTCATGTCATTACTCTTAAGACTCACCATACACTCAATCCAACTACTTTATTTACTTTATATATAAAACTTTACAAAATTACCCTAAAAACTCTAATCATTACACTTTTTTCTTAAACTCCGTGCCAAAAAATGCAAGCTTTTCAGAGACGGAGGGAGTATTATTTTAACAATGGTTTAATATTAAGGGTGACCAAATGA
This sequence comes from Galeopsis tetrahit, assembly GCA_963675135.1. Taxonomy (NCBI): domain Eukaryota; kingdom Viridiplantae; phylum Streptophyta; class Magnoliopsida; order Lamiales; family Lamiaceae; genus Galeopsis; species Galeopsis tetrahit. The sequence continues at coordinate 48,802,369 of OY776124.1, forward strand.
TCCAATTGTGAAAAAGATGTAGATGGAAAATGACTATAAACATATATTACAAGGGAACACTAAGTGGGGTGTATTTAGTAATAGGGGGTGTTGTTTTCTTGATTTTGATGATTGTCCTTTGTTTGATTTCTTGATGTGGATGTTTGGTTTGTGTGGAGTTGGGGTGTTTTGTATGGTGATTGCAGTGTTGATGTATTGGGGATTGTCCTTCTGTTTTCTTGATTTTGATGATTGTCCTCATATGAGAGATAAAACTTTGCTATAAAACTGATGAAAATTCCCTATTTGTGATGGATTATATATTTTGTTAAACAAAGACCACTGCTACAACGTGATTTTCCTGTTATGCAGCTATTTTCTTGGATGTGATTTGATTTTTGTTGGATCTTTGCTGATTATTTGTTATATTGAAGTGAAATTACCCTGTTTTCTGTATGAAGTTTTTTGTGCTTTAGCATATGCACGTGATTTTTTTTTTTTTTTTTGCTCTTAAGTTAGGATGGGAAAAAATACCTACGTATATTATTCAATTTGAATCAACCAATCTGACATAATTTATTATATATATTATTTGATAAATATGTTGATCGAATATGTGCATAAATATGCTTATTGGCATAGGGAGTTATACTCGGACGACGATATTTACAGGTACTGGGCCGCTTCATGTCAATCTAGGTATAAGGAGGTAATGTACAATTGGAGTCACGATTGTCATGTTTTTATGCAGCGCTTGATACCAATTGCGTTCCGAGACCCTGTTCTTCCCAATGTGTGGAGGGCTATCACTGAATTAAGTCTCTTTTTTAGAGATTTAACATCTTCAACTATCAAGATCGATGATATGATTCGTTTGGAGCAAGACATTCCAGTGATTTTGTGTAAGTTGGAACAAATTTTTCCACTTAGCTTCTTCGACTCGATGGAACACTTACACGTTCACTTAGCGTACGTATAAAGCCATAATTGGCGGTCCCGTGCAGTATAGGTGGATGTACCCATTTGAAAGGTAAACTCATACTTGCTCCATTTTTTATTATACATGCATGTTCACTTAATTTTATATATCAGATATCTCCACAACTTGAAATACAATGCTAAACAAAAGGCAAATGTGGAAGCATCGATTGTTAATGCATATTTGAATGAAGAGGTTGGCATGTTTTGTTCTTATTATTTTGAAAACCATGTCAACACTTGGTTGAGAAGTGAACCACGTAACTACGGTGGTAGAGGTACCGACAATATCAGTGAAGAGGTCGATGGAATGCTGTCTATATTCAAGTTTAATGGACGACCTACCGGAAAATTCGATGAACGAGATTGAGAGACGGACAGAGAGGCAGAAATAGCCACTACAAAATAATTTGAAAATGGCATCGGGGAAGCATCGGATCTGCCGTCCCCAAAGATGAAGGCAACGGCAAAGGGGACGGCAGTGTGCTGATGCCAATATGCTCGATGCCATTTAAATGGCATCGGATTTGGGGAAAACCGTTGCCTTTTGGCATCGGCAGGTCGCCGTCACCAAATGGCATCGGGGCCCACTGCCGATGCCATTTTGCATCGGGGACAACCGATGCCATTTCGCATCGGGGCAAGCGCCGTTACCAAATGGCATCGGGGCCCACTGCCGATGCCATTTTGCATCGGGCCCACTGCCGATGCCATTTTGCCGATGCCTTTTTATTAAAATTTAAAAAAGACGAATCTGGGTTTCGAACCCAGGTCGATAGGCCACCAACACCCACCCCCCACCGCTGGGCCACCCAATTTTTCGGAAATCTGCACATTTTCGCGAATTCTGGGGTTCGAACTCAGGACCTCGCGGTCTCGAAGGCTTTTGAGCGCCCCCTGTGTGCCGTTTAGGCTAGGAGCTTTTAGTCGACATGTTGTGAATGCAATTAATATATATTCAATTTAATTTGAGTTTTTAATTCTTTAATTAATTCAATCCATTCTAACTTTAATTGTTGCTTATTAAATTATTTATCAAAGCATATCATAATTATTTCTAAATTATGTTTTTCAAATTAACTAAATTATGTTTTTCAAATTAAATAATTTATTTACGGTATCAATTCACACTATTTAAATTTATTCTAATCCTCAATTTACAACATTTAAATTCATTCTAATTTTTAATTTCACAACATTATAATTACATACAACATTGAATATAATTATTTTCACTTATACATTTAAATTTATTCTAATCACATCATTTAAATTCATTCTAATTTTCAATTCACAACATTAAATATATATAATTGTTTTCACTTATCCATTTAAAAATATGAATTCACTTATCCATTTAATTAAAAAGGGAGAGATATTGAATATTGAAATTGATTTGATAGAGATCAGTTGTTTTAATTTTAATTTTAATCTAACAAACACTAATTTAATTTTAATAAACCTTAGTGCCCTCGACATACTCGTGTACTTTGTCCCAACCATCGTAATTACGAGGTACATTGTGTATCATTGTCGTAACATGGTCCTCGAAATAGTGAGAACAAAACATTGACGCCTCTTTTGTTAAATATGCATTTGCAATCGAAGCTTCAACACATGCTTTGTTACCCACGCTTAATTTTAAGGTGCGAAGATACCTGATTAAATTTTAAGAATCGTAAGTTCATATAATTTGAAGAATCGTATGAGAAATTAATTAAATTACCTCTCGTATGGATACATCCATCTGTATTGAACTGGACCACACACTTTTGCTTCATATGCAAGGTGCACAGGTAGATGTTCCATAGAGTTGAAGAAGCTAGGTGGAAAGATACGTTCCAAATTGCACAAGATGATTGGGATATCTGTTTCCAGTCGAGTCATGTTGTCAACTGTGATGGTTGTAGAAGTCAACTCCTTAAAAAATAGACTAAGCTCAGTGATTGCTTTCCATACATTGAGCGACAGAATTTTGTAAAAAGCAATCGGTAGTAGTCTCTGCATAAACACGTGACAATCATGACTCTTCATCCCATACAATTTCAATTTCGACCAGTCAATGCAACGTGACATGTTAGACACATATCCATCTGGAAACTTCAACTTACTTATCCACTTACAAATAACATCCGTTTGCTTCTTATCAAGCGAAAAAGAAGCCTTAGGATACTTTGATGTACGTGGACATTTCTTGAGAGAGGGACGATGAAAATAATCATTCAGCTCATCTCTTGATTTAGGCGTGTCCTTTGTTTTCCCCTCCACATTCATCACCGTGTTGAATACGTTATCAAACACATTTTTCTCAATATGCATCACGTCTAAATTGTGTCGTATCAACAAGGTACTCCAATACGGCAACTCCCAGAAAATGCTTTTCCACTTCCACCCTCTAGAAAGTTTTTTGTTGTGGGCCTCAACACCCTCCTCTGCAACCTTTCTATATCCCAAATGATCAATTTCGTATAGGAGACTTGCACCCGTTCGAATAGGCGGTGGATCATTTGTGTCTACTACTCCGGCCATGAATGCAGTTTTATTCGTTCACCACGTGTGATTCAGTGGTAAGAACTTTCGGTGGTTGTCGAACCACGACTGCTTTCGACTTTTATTCAAATAGAATGCATCAGTGTAGTCTCCACAATATGGACAAGCAAGCCTTCCGGCTGTACTCCAACCAGACAACATTGAGTATGCTGGGAAGTCACTAATGGTCCAGAGTACAGCTCGCATAAAAAAGTTTTGCTTTCTAGCAACATCGTAAGTTTGCACCCCATTTTCCCATAAAAATCTCAAATCTGCTATCAGTGGTTCCAAAAACACATCAAGTTTGTCCTTCGGACTTTTAGGCCCGGGCACGAGAATCGAAAGAAACATGAATTGATCCTTCATGCATAACCACGGGGGTAGATTGTACGGAGTAAGTATAACTGGCCATGACGAATATTGTTTTCCCGTCATTCCAAACGGTGCAAAACCGTCTGTGCTCAAGCCCAACCTAACATTCCTAATTTCAGATGCAAAATCAGGATACGAACGGTCCAAATGCTTCCAAGCCAATGAGTCTGCCGGGTGACACATAACACCAGAGTCATCAGAAGCGCACGAGGCATGCCATGTCATATCCTTCGCAATGGCCTTGGACATGTACAATCTTTGCAAACGAGGAATTATTTGAAAGTAGAACATCTCCTTAACCGAGCTTTTCTTTTTCAACCGACCATCTGCATCAACCCTACTCGGCTTATACCGTGATCGACCACAAATCTTACAAAAATCTAGTTCGCTGTCTGCACCCCAGAATAACATGCAATTCTGTGCATAACAATCAATCATTTCTACCGGAAGACCCATCCCACTCATCAAATGTTTGGTGTCGTTAAATTTCTTGGGAACCTTATTTTCGGGAGGACAAATCTCACGAATCAACTCAACGACCTGATTGTATCCCCTTTTAGACAATCTGTTTTCCATTTTAATGTTCAACAATCTGGCATTGAATGACAACTGCGAATGAGATTCACAACCAGGATACAAGTCTTGGTCCGCAGCACGAAGCATGTCGTAAAACTGTGCCCACGTCTATTCCAAAATCAATGTTTGGGCCACCCATTAACTCTTCTACCATAGTGTGGTACGAACTAGGTCCCGCTGGGTCAATGTCGTTTGAAGTTGACGCAAATTCATTAGTGTTTCGAAATGGACGTGGACCCCAACTCTCTTCCCCGTGATAAATCCAATTATAATAATTCAGTGTAAAACCATTTCGATATAAATGAGATTTCACTTCATTAGGATCTCTATAAGTTTGATTTCGACATCTGGCTTTCGGACAAGGACACCTACTTTTCCTTCTCAAATTGAATTCGGATTACTAGTGGCAGCTTCAATAAATCCATTTACTCCACTAACAAATTCGGGGTTCATAATCCATTCACTAATCTTGGACTATACATCCAACTACGACTTGAATAATTCATGTCAATCGACGTCTACAACACACAAACAACCAACGTCTCATTCCTCCAACTCTATTAAAATTAATTAATATAATTCCAAATGTATTCTAATAATTATTCTAACACCCTAATTAACAAATAAATTCATATAACTTAATTAAACCATACATATATATACATAACACAATATAATTCTAACACCCTAATTAACAAATAAATTCATATAACTTAATTAAAACATACATATAAATACATAACACAATATAATTAACAATTAAATTCTAACAATTAACACATGCATGCATAAAAATTAACAATTCAAACAATTCTAACAATTTTATATATACATACAACATATATGCATATATATACATATAAATACTAAAACTATATATATACATATAACTTCAAATTTAACCAATGAAAATGAGAAAAATTACCGTAAAAATGCTCCCGTCGAAGTGTAGAACACAAATGGCCAAAAACCGAGTTCGATCCGCAAACAAAGGTGAATTTTGAGTGTGGATGTGTAAAACTCGAAGCTAATGTAATGTAGGTGTGGGGGTGCGCCGCTGTTCTAGAAGAGATGGGTTTGTGCGATTTATACTCAATTAGGGTGACGGTAAAGGCAACGGGCCCACTCCCGTCGCCTTTTGGCGAGTGCAGAACACGCCCTTGCCTTTGCCGTTGCCAAAAGGCAAGGGCGTTATAAACCGTCGCCTTTTCGCAACGGGGCCCACTACCGTTGCCTTATCCGTTGCCTTAAGGCAACGACACCCGCCCCCGTCGCCTTTTTTCTGTCTGTTGCCAAATCCGTTGCCAATTGGAAATGGTAGCCTGCCCTTGCTAATCGCCATTGCCTTTTGGCCAATATTTTGTAGTGCATACGGGCTTCATGCCTTCATGTTCCAAGCCCACTAACATTAATTTGTTAAAATATTGTTAAAGAAATTAAATCACGGAGTATATTTATATTCCATTATTATTATAAATTAATTATAAGTAAAAAAAAAATATTAATAAAAATTGATGCATAAATTTTAAATACAAATAAAATGTGAACTTTTTATTAAAAAGTGATTTAAAACCCGCTGCCCAATTAATAACAAACATCAATTTTTTGACTTAATTGTCAATTTTACTTGAAATAGTATCAGTATTTAAAAAGTGATAATATATTTATTAAAAGTGGCTATCATTTTAAAGAAAAAAATATTATCACAATTTTTATAAACATTGTCCCTTTTCAAATTTGAGTTAATGAATGAGATAATATATTGTTGGGCATAATTACTAATTTTGTGTTAGTTTTTAGAATTCATTGTCAGCACTTTTTACTTAATATAATTATTCGTTTAAAAAGTGATAAATTTTAGTTAAAAGTGACTATCATCTTTTAATAAAAACATATAATCTCATTCGCTAACTCATGTTTAAAAAGTGCCTATGTTTATATAAAAAAGTGACAATATTTTATGTAAAAAGTGATAATCGATCACTTTTGATAAATACGTCACATTTAGAAAAAAATGTAGGTGAGATCGTCTCAGGGATCACATTCGGTGAGACGGATCCATTCATACCCATATGCAACGTCCACCCAAGTTCACTGAAATTACGTGGACTTTCACCATTAAATTCAACAGTATACCCCTCTTATATTTTAACCTTTTTTGGGCCTCTTTATTGTAATCAATTTTTAGGATTTCATTGCATTAGAACTATGTCTACTTTACAGTCTACTCCAAAAGGAAAAAATTGCCCGTGATGCGTTTGTTTCTATTTTAATTTATAATTATTATTTTTATAACATAATTTTTTTTTTTATTAACTTGTACTTAATTTCAGTTCTAGCTTTTTTCGAGTTGTTTTCAAATTCCTTTAAATTATAATTTGTTCTATAAAATACTTATGTTAGGGAGCATGATATGTTGTTATTAATTGTATCTGTTTTATGAGTATATTTTATTAAAAATGATTTTTACTTTTTACTTGAACAATGTCAATGTTTAAATTTGAGTTAATGAATGAAATTATTTGTTAGTGGGTATAATTATTTTACTTAAACATTAGTTTACTAGTTGCCATTTTTTACTTGATAGAATATCACTATTCAAAAAGTAATAACAAAAATTAGCTTGGAAAATATCAATATCTCAAAAGTGATAAAAAGATCGTTGAAAAGTGATAGTGCTTTATTAAAAGCGACTATCATTTTTTACTTAAATATTATCATTTTTCACTTAAATGTTACCATTTTTTACTTAAATTTTATCATTTTTTAATTTTAAGATAATGAAACTAGCTTATTATTTGTTAGTGGAGAATTGAAGATGATTATCTTTACTAATTGCTATCACCTTTTAAAGTTAATTGTCACTTTTTACTTAAAAGAATACCACTATTTAAAAAGTGATCAAAATTAGTTTTAAAGTGATAATGTTCTTATTAAAAGTGACTATCACTTTTATTTAAACATTATGACTTTCTGCTCAATCAATGTTACTTTTAAATTTTTAGTTAATGAATATAGTTATTTATTAATGAATATGGTTATCTTTATTAATTATCTCTTTTTTTTTTTTTTTTTGTGTTAGTTCACTTAGTTGTCACTTTTTTTACTTAATATATTATCATCACTATTCAAAAATTGATATATCACATTTAATTTAAAAATAATTATTTAAAAACGAAAAAAAAAATTGAAAATGTAAGGAAGCTTGATCAAAATATTATAAATAATTCGTCATTTTCTTAAAAGTTACTGTCTACACGAATGCAATTACAATTGTGGGCCACATGACCCTTTAATTTACTTTGGTTGTCCAATCTTTTACAGCATTTTAATTTTCGGGTTTTGGTTATATACCCCTCCAGCTTTGTTTAATACACTCCCCCTTCCATTTATTAATTATAAAATATATAAAAAATACCATATTTGCCCTTCAACTAAAATATATAGATACATACACTCCCCCTAAAACCCTAACCCTAATTTTTCTCATTTCTTCCCTATTTTCATCTTCTCCATTATTCTTATTTTTTTGCCTCCTTCCATCTTCTTCATTTCCTCCCTTCCATCCAACTTGCCGCCACCCCCCTTCGCCGAACACCGCCGCCACCCTTCGCCGAACACCGCCAGCCGTCCACCAAGCAGCCGCCGCCGTCGTCCTCATCTTCTTCTCGTCGCAGCAAGCAGTCGCCGTCCGCAACATTTTTTTTTCGTTTTCTGCAACTCCACCCCCAATCCGCCTCCGCCGTTGAGCCCGCGCTCGCCCAGCCGCCGTGCCCCCCCCCCCCCCCTCTCGTTGGCCGCGCCGCCCGTGCGAGTTTCTCCAGTTTTTTTTTTTCGATAATATTGAGTCGATCAAAAACAATCCGGTCGACTCTGGTTTGTCGACGAGATTATTTTTGGTCGATTCAATATTATCGATTTTTTTTTTAATTTGGTCGATTAACCAGAGTCGACCAGATTGTTTTTGGTCGACAAACCATTGTTGACGAGATAATTTTTGGTCGATTCAATATTATCGAAATTTTTTTTTTTTTATATTGGTCGATAAACCAGAGTCGACCGAATTGTTTTTTATCGACAAATCATTGTCGACGGGAGGATTTTTAGTCGACTCTGGTTTATCGAAAATAAGTTTTCGGTTTAGTTGAATTTTTAAGTTTTTTGTTTAGAGTTTAGGATTTGTTGAGTTTTGTTAAGTTTTGTGGATTAGTGGAAGTTTATTTGTAAGTTTTGTTGTTGAATTTCTTTTTTTTTTTAATTTTTTGTGGATGTAAGAGAAGGTGGTTGTGACCGCCGGAGGTGATGGTGGTTGCCGGAGGAATGGAGGAACATCGGCGGCGGCTAGGCTGCAAAATTAGGATTAATGCATTAGGGTTAGGGTTAGGGTTTTAGAGGGGAGCGTATGTATCTAACAAGATTTTGTAAAGGGCAAAATTGGTATTTTATAAGAATATTGAATTAATCAAAATGAAGGGGGAGTGTATTAAACAAAGCTGGAGGGGTATATACCCCAACCCTTAATTTTATAGAGTCGGCCCAATTAATTTGCATTATTGCGGCTTTTTAATAGGGTCTTACTATTTACACCTCCCTTTCGGTTTAGAACACTCCCCCGATTGATGCACCCTCCCCTCCCCCCCTCCCTATAATTTCGTTAAGATAGATGCACCCCCTCAAATTGTTATAAATGCCCTTTCCTCCCTCATTTTTCTCTATTCACATTCATTTTTATTTACATTAGTTGTATTTCAAAGGATTTTTATAAATTTTTTTAAATTTCTATCTCTTTCCAATTATTTTCTTTTAAATCAAAAGAATTACTTTCATTGATGAAAATGTGAGCATTTATAAATATTTCTCGATTTTATATAATACTCTAATTTCTTCTGTTCACTCTCTTAATTTTCATTTCATTTTTAAATTCTTTTATGACCTAACGTACCATTGAAATAGAAAAATAAAATAATAAAAATAAAAAAGTAAAATTGATATAAAGATAAACTAGATTTTAAAATTGTAAATGAGTGAAGAAGAGAGAGTTGTGGCAATTTTCTTTCATTTTTTTCTCTCTTTTCAATATGTTCTCCCTTCCCTCTCTTTTATTGGTTTCTTCAAAAAAATTATTTTTTGTTAAAAAAATAAAATTCGTTCTCTCATTAAGCATACTAGGTATCATCATCTTCTCATCTCAATCCATTATAATTGTTTTTATCCAAATGTTGATGTTACATAAAACAATAAATTAATAATTAATGAAACAAACAATTATTTAATTAAGATTTACATTATAATTCATGTATGTTGCAAATATAGGCTACAAATTATGGAATTTGAATTTAGTGTTGTATATGTACAATAGATAGTACCTTTTTATTGTACAAAACATGATTCAAATTCAATTTTTTTTTATTGAGCTATTTTGCAATTTTAAATATTATTAATAATAATTCTTCACATAATTTTAATTACAACCCGCGAAATTCGCCGGGTCTTACACTAGTGGTATTATGTATTTCATAATGTAAGAAATGTATTTTATTATTATTATATAAAATATTACTCCTATTATTTATTTTCATTTTCATAAATTATTTTTCACTTTCAATAATAATAATTAAAAAAATTAATATTTAATATTATAACTATTAACTAAATAATAATTTATTATTAATAATAAAATTTTGAATATCAATAATAAATTTAAAAATTAAATAATAATTAAATATACATTAATATATATAGTAATAGTTATAAAAATATTGATAATACTTAAATTAAAAAAATATTGATTATATGATAATAGTAATTTAAACAATCAACAATAATACTTTTATATATTAATAATAATATACAATACTATAATAATTAATAATAGTAATAATAATTTTTAAATAATAAATAGTAATAATATAACAAACCATCACAACAACAAAAATTAACAATAATAATAATTTAGGTAATTTTACACAACATTCCTTATTCATACCAATCATTGTCATTCCTATTTTATTCTTTTTCCACATTCATTCCATTCAGTCGTATTTTAATTCCATCATACCAATCATACCGTTAATAGAAGATTAATTCAAATTAACCAATTCATTAATTCATCATCTATTGATCCTACTTTGTCTTTAAATTGGTGAATTATAGGATCAACATATATAATTAAAGGGGATGTAAAAGGAAATTTTAATTGTATTGTATTCCAAGAAAACAAAATTATTCGTAGTATATATTCCATATTTATTAATTAGCTAATGGTGATTATATATATAAATACCACACTATCGATTGCATTAGTTCATTGCAAATTAGAGAAGAATTTATAAATCCAATTGCTAATTACGTGCTATGGAGAAATTGCTTAATGCTATGGAGAAATTGAAGAATATGAAGAGTATGGAAATTGTTAGTTCCGATGGCCTTCGTGTGACATTTACGCCAGGTACCGCAAAATTGCCTATTGGCCTTAAGTTCAGCGATGAGTCAAAGATAGAGGCTTGGAATGAAATCGAGAAAATTCTATCTTTGAAAGAAATCGAAGAAGAAAAGAACAATTCACGCGCCTGCGGTGAGGCGGAGAGTAAATCTGTCGACTCATCATCTACTGAATAATGATTCACATCCATCTCGATCTCAATTTCGCTTTTGTTAAGTTACATATTAATGTTTTTATTTTATGAATTAATACTTTTCATATGAATAAAATTGATGAATTAAGTTACATATATGTTTTGTTGATTTTCTTTTCTTGGCAACACTTATTTATTTCAAAACTTTATATTGATCGAAGAATGAATTGATGCTTAAATTATTGTGTAGAAAAAACTTGTTCAATCATCTCTACTTTACTTGACAGCTATTAATTACTTTTAACGTAATCTGTAAAACTGCATGTATGTATGTAATAATTATAATATCTAATATTATTAATTGGAATCTATGTAAAAAAAAAATTAGCGGAAACATATTTATTTTTATGTGTATAATTAATTCTTTATCCATTGTAATTATTAATATTGCAGTCTAATTTAGTACTTTACCCCAATGCTAGATAATGCTTATTGTTTTACACTGAATGCAACGAACCCGAATTGCACACTATAAACTTAAAATTCATACCATTTACGTACTTGAAAAAAAGTAATACAAAAAATATTTGCACCTTAATAGTAATACAGTATGCCACACAATTTTACAATAATAAAACTTCAAGAATTATTTTAGGATTTTTGACGTGCTGATCCACGACGGGGACGAATTGAAATATACACAACTCAATTCATGGTGGATTGCGGGCTAGTTCACTAACTTTTTCATTATATATTTATTTAACTTTTCACATGTATTATTATAATAAATTTTCAACAATATATAAATAATTACTAAAAAATAATAAAAATAAAGTACGAATAATTTTGAATAATTTTTTATTAAATCCACTCGATTGACATGAATAATTTTAATCTCTTATAATAAAAATGTAGATCTCAAATATTGATTTTTTTGTCTAATTGACAAATAAACCAAACTAAAATTTAAACCTTCAATTTGTTTAAGTACTTATTGTCAAAAGGACATAATCAATATATAATATTTTACGAAAGTTTATTTTACAAATCAACACAACTATTAATAGCAAATGTCGAGAAAATATTTTTTTTAGTCCTGTAAGTTTGAATGATTCCAATATAAATTCTTTAAATTTTTAACTTTACAAAATACATCCTATATCTTACAAGCTATTAATTTTAGTCCTTTTTAAAATTTATTTTAGTCCTTTAAGTTTAAAGTCCAATTTTAATCATTTAAATATAATAAAATCTGAAAACTTTAATAAAATTTGAAAAAAAATGCTGATTTTAATGTATATTTTTTTTTAAACTCAAGCAAGCTACCCAACTATATATAGATGTGGCAGACATGTTGTACTGGAAGCCAAATCCGAAAGGAACCTATTCGGTTAGTTCGGGGTATTGGCATGGGCTTGAAATGGAGGAAGTTAACAGGGGAAATCCAACTTCATCGAGTACAAGGGGAGGGAGGAGGTATTGGAGCAAGGTGTGGCAACTGAAGGTACCTCCGAAAGTGAGGATCTTTTGGTGGAAGGTGTCTTGGGATATACTGGCAACGGAGGGAAATCTTAAGGCGCATCATGTTCCAGTCGACAAGGGCGGAACTATGCGTTGGCTGGAATGGGCTGTAGCCCGTCCAATAATTTAGATTTCTTTTTTTTTTCTTTATTATTATTATGTGTATTTAAAAAATAACCACCAAATAATTTGTTTCTTAAAAATAGGAAGGAAAATTCGCATATATTATCCGACTCCGTCTACTAAACTTTAAATCAAATATATAAATTTAACAAAAATAAATTTAAAATAATCTTTTGAATTTTATACTTAGTTAATTTAGTGAGGCATATAAATTATGAGACATAAATATTAAATCCTTTAAACTAATTAAATTAAAAAGTAGAGGGTATATTTGTGTTGAGATTTTTGAGGATTTTGATATAAAATTAAATTAATCATATTTTACTTAAATTCCAAAATAAATAAATATATACTATTACAAATATTAAAATTTAAAATTAACTTGATTTTATAGGTATCTATGGTATAGGATTTATAAATATTTATATAATATATTTTTTAAATTTGGATTCTAGAATTTTAAAGTTGAACTGTGTTAAATTTTAAAATCTCAAATTCAAATTTCAAATTCGAAAATAAACATAACTTTAAGGTTTTGAAAAAAGTTTAAGCATTGTTTTAACCTAGCCCACCCTATTTTATAATCCTGGTTCCGCGCCCTTGCCAGTCGATGGAAGGTGTCCGCTATGTAGGGGGGAGGGAGTATGGGTGGAGTAAGTGTGGAAGGAGTATGGGTGGTGGCAAGTTATGAAAGGAAGGGAAGGAATGAAAGTGTGTGATCTGCTGGATTGGTTGGGGCATTGGGGAGGGAAGGAGAAGCTAGAAGAAGTGGTAATGTTGGCGTGGGGGGTGTGGAAGAAAAGGTGCGCTAGCATTAATGATGGTAAGGGACAAACATGGGGGCGAGTGAGGAAGGATAGTAAGGCGCCTGAGCTTAGATGGGTGTTAGCCTATTTGGAGGAGTTCCAGAATAGTTTGAAACGGAGTAGGAGGACGGGACTGAGTTGGCTAAATCAGGTGGGAGGGGATCAAGAAGGCTGCTACAGGGTACGATTTGATGCAGCGTACAACGAAGAGAACAACAGTTTTGGGGTAGGAGCGATTATAGAGAGGCCAGATCGAAGCTTATGGGCGGCGTTGGGGGAACGAATCGAGCACCCGGGATCGGTGTTGGGAGCAGAACTCCAGGCAATTGAACGAGGCCTTAAATGGTTTAAGGAGCAGGGCATAGAGAGAGTCGAGGTGGTATCCGATTCTCTTGAGGCAGTTTAGGTAATTAACAGAAAATAACGAATATGGAGCCCAGAGGTGTACGTTCTGGACAGGATATTTAAAGGAGTAGACGATTTTATAGTGTGCAAGATCAATTTTGCGTTCAGAACGGGGAATGACCTAGGCGGCAGACAGAATAGTAAGGTGGGTCGCGAACACTCGCTCTTCTCGAGATTGGAGAGATTAGGAACACTACAAAAAAAGGGCGTTTTAGAGACGGATTTACCGACGGAATTTCCGTCGGCCGCCGATGTTACCGACGGATTTGCCGACGGAAAGTCGGCCGTCCCCTTTTTCGTCGTCAGTATTTTTTACCGACGGATTTTTGCATTCCGTCGGGATTTCCGACGGATTTGCTGACGGATTTTCCGTCGGAATTGCCGACGGATTTACCGAGGGATATGCCGTCGGTAGTTCGGACAACCCGTTTAACAAACCGGGTCAACATTCCGTCGGTAATTCCGTCGGAAAGAATGGATTAAAATAATTATAAAATAAAGTAGAATGAATTAAAATAATTATAAAAGAAATTAATTTTTGAATAAATATGATTTCGAAATTCACATGCCGACGGAATTTCCGTCGGTCATATGCCGACGGAATAACCGTCGGCAATTTACCGAGGGAATATCCGTCAGTAAAACAAAAAATGAATAAAAAAAATATGATTTCGAAATTCACATACCGACGGAATATCCATCGGCATTTGACCGACGGATTATCCGTTGGCATTTTACCGACGGATTATCCGTCAGCAAAACAAAATATTAATAAAAAAAATATGGGTGGCCGGGGAGGCCCCGACAAGAATTTCATTTTCCGACCAGAATAATTATTAACCAAATTGTTATCAAAAAATTCATCACAGCATTGTCAGCATAGAGTAATACAAAAAACATACTCCACTTACATAGAGTGCTTATAACTTAACTGCATAACCAAAGCAATTACATTTACACAAGACCCATTTGGCAATCAATTCCTATCTACATTTTGAAATTCCAACCCAAAAATCAATCACACTCAAGACTACAACTTTAAACACAATAAAAACCAAACACTCATGCCTTAACAAAAAAAAAAAAAAGATTAAATCCAAGTCCAATTAATTTAGAAACACCAAAAAAGATAGTAAATTATACCAGCAAGCTGCCAAGGCTCAGATTTGTAAACATCAATTTCCTCCACAGCTTGAAATCGAAACGACTTTCCACAAACTTTCCGCCTCAAATAGTACCACACCAACTCCTCATCGGTTGGATGAAACTTGAACCCCGGCGCCAAAGTCGGCGACGGAGACCCCGCTGCCGCCACAGCCACAGCCGCCGCCGCATCCTCATGTCCCGTCTCCATTTCCTGCAAAATCGAAAAAACCCAAATGACACAAAGTTGCTTAGCGCGTGAAATTGTACGCGGATGGAATTTTGACAGTAGGTATACGCAGATGGCATTTTACAGTTGGTGTACGCGGATGGCATTTAATTATTCCACCCCATAAACACCTCATGACAGTTACAACTTTATTATAAAACTGATGAAAATTCCCTATTTGTGATGGATTATATATTTTGTTAAATAAAGACCACTGCTATAGGGTGATTTTCCTGTTATGCAGCTATTTTCTTGTATGTTATTTGATTTTTTTTGGATCTTTGCTGATTATTTGTTATATTGAAGTGAAATTACCCTGTTTTCTGTATGAAGTTTCTTGGGCTTAGCATATGCACCTGATTTTTCAGCACGGATAGATCTTGTGGTTATTTGCACCAAAACCCGTAAAAATGGTTAAATTCCAGAAAGAAAGAAAAATGCTAAGATTATGTAAAATAATATCGGATCAATTTTTGGAAATAAATTTCGAAATAAGCCAAGATTTTCATGGAAACAAAAGTATCGCACTAATACGCATTCTTCTAGTGACTTACTGATAGATGGCTTAGATGGCTAAGGAATGTTTTTCAATGTTTCAAAGTATAAAGGAATTAAATCCCAAGAATGGTGCATCACACGTGCTACTATTTTTGAACTATATTCTAAACAAAAAACAAATATGATATTATTCTTAACCAGCCACGTGCGAAGAATAAGAGTAATCAAAGTATACATCTTTATTGATTTTAAAGAGCAAAAATACATACCTTGTTTCGTTGTTTCCTTCTGGTGGATCATGAGAATTATCAAGAGTGTTTTTGGTGGCACTACTAGATGCACCTCTTTCAGCTTCTTCAACCAGGAGAAGGAGGGGACGTCCAACAAAGGTGCCTAGGCCGTTGCCGAGCGTTGAACAACCTTTCAGGCCTCCATCAACCGTCCCCTGCCCTGCAATGGGGAGTTTGATGAATCAAGAACCAGTAGGGGGAGCTATGGGGAGTTCCAGGTAATATTGTTTTACTGAAGAATTATTTCAGTTGTATTTGTGGAACTATGTTGGAATTCATACTCTGGCTAGCTGAACATCTATTTAACTTGCATGTTATAATTTTACAAGTTTCGTCTCAATTGAATAATGTGTAATCTGATTTTGCAGGTATTATATGGAGCATTTCAATAACTGGCAGCAGAACCCTGCATTTAACGGAGTATCTCCACTTTATACGCACAATAGTTTGTGTATGATCATATGTATAGAAAATTAATTTTTTATAAATACACAAAAAGATGCATGGGATATTTGCATCTTCTTTCATATCTAAAACCACGAAGTCGGCCGGAATGATGAACTTGTCAACCTTCACCAATACATCTTCAATGATCCCTTTAGGATGGGTGATGGAACGATCCGCTAATTGGAGAGTAATTGACGTGGACACTACTTCTCCAAGTCCCAAACGCTTGAAGATTGAAAGTGGCATCAAATTGATGCTAGCTCCCAAATCACAAAGAGCTTTCATCATGGGACCATCACCAATCTCACATGGGAGAGTGAAACTACCCAGATCCTTGAGCTTTTCGGGAGGGGTTCGTTGAAGGATAGCACTACACTCCTCGGTCAAATTGATCTTCTCATCATCCACTAGTTTCTTCTTGTTTGCAATTGCATCCTTTAGAAACTTCATGTAATGAGGTATTTGCTCTAAAGCATCCGAAAGTGGAAGATCAATGTGGATTTTCTTGAAGATATCCAAAAACTTTCCAAACTTTTCATCCATCTTCTTCATGTATCTTCCCGGGTATGGAAGTGGCTCATATGTAATGGGCACCCCCCATTTATCACAAGGTACCTCAAGTCTCTTCTTTCTCAAATCTTTGGCAATTCTCCACTTTGGAATTCTTGGAGCAACCTCTCCACTTCCAACTTTTTCTACCTCCTTCTTTTTTTCTTCCTCCCTTTCTTGTGCCTTCACCACTTCATTCTCTTCCAATTTAATCGACATTGAAGAGCTTCCATACTGTTCACCACTTCCAATTGTAATAGCATTACAATGTTCACGTGGGTTTACCTCGGTATTTGAGGGCAATTTACCTTTTTTATGTTGAGATCCGATTGAAGTTGCTAATTGTCCCATTTGGAATTCCATTGATTTTTTATTATTCATGAGTTGGGCAAGCATCGAGTCGGTCGATTTTTTGTTACTCATTAGTTGGGCAAGGATGGAATCGGATGCTTCAGATTTCTTCTCACTTGTCTCCATTCTCTTCATGAGGAGTGCAAGAAGCTCATCCGTGGAGGACTTCCCTTCTTCACTTGGAAGTTTTGCTCCGGGATCAAATCCGGGAGGATATTGAATAGCACCTTTAGGATTGGAATATGACAATTTCTCATTCCTCCGAAAATTCGGGTTTTGAGGAGTTTGGTATTGAGGGGATGGTCCCCCTTGTCCTTGAGATGATGAAGATTTCCCTTGGAATCGGTTTTGAGGAGGAGCTTGATATCCTTGACCACGATTTTGGTATGGTGGTTGTCCTTGATATTGTCGATTCCCTTGAAAATTTTGTGGATATCCTTGTTGACCCATGTATTGCACATCTTCCATAGGTCCCATTTGAGGATCTTCTTGCACAAAGGATAAATGATTATCTCTTGTTTGAGATAAAACATTCACCTTTTCAATGAGTGTAGTCATCATTGCTTTTATGCTATCATTGACATCCACTTGAGCTACCCGATTTTGTGCTCCACGGTCTACTCTCATCTTGAAAGTATTGCTTGATATCCCTTCTATTATGTCATTGATCTCCTCCACCGATTTCATCCAAATTGAACCCCCCGCACAAGCATAAATGTGGTGTTGATCTTCCACTCGTAACCCACCAACGAACCAACATGTTGTTTGTTCTATTGAAAAACCATGATGGCCGGGGACATGTGATGAGAAGATTCGTAAACCTTTCCCATGCTTCTTTGATTCCCTCATTTGGACCTTGTTGGAACGTAGAGATCTTTTTCTTGGCTTCCATAGTCTTCGAAGGAGGGTAGTACTTCAATAGAAATCTCTTCTTCAACTCTTCCCACGTCCTCACTTCTCCGACGGGAATGCTTGATTGTAGCCAAACTTTTGCTTTCCCCGTTAATGTGAATGGGAATAGCCTCATCTTTTTAGCATCTTCCGACACTCCGTTTTGCTTGAGAGTGTCGGCCATCTCCAAGAATTGAGCAAGATGTTCATTCGGGTCTTCCTCAAATCCTTCCTTCGTCCTTCCTTCAAATTGTCTCTCCCTCAACATCCTTAATAGAGAGGCACTAATTTTAAAATTGTTTGCCTCCACCCTTATTCTTGCCAACCCATCATAATGCTCCCTAGGTTGAGGCTCAAAATATTCCCTCATTGGCCTTCCATGGTACACACGTTGAGGTTCATCTATATGTCGAGGAGGAGGAACGAATTCTTCTTGGATTTGTTAAGGTGGAGGATATTGGTAAGGTGGAGGATATGGGTGTTGATGGAGTGGATATGGATGAGGTGGAGGTGGTGGATAGTAGGCTTGTTGTGGAGGTGGATAAGGGTAAGGATTGTATCCTTGATATGGAAGGTGGTTTTGGGGTGGATATTGTGGATTGACATTAATGAGATTTTGTGGAGGGTTTTAAGGTGGATTACCTCCTTGTTGATTCCCAACTTGGGGATTCTCCTCATTTTCCATTGGTGGAGGATTCATTTCTTCATTGTTCTCCATCTCAAATTGTTCTTCTATGACTCTTTGACGGTTTCTACTTCGATTCCTTCTTCTTGCGTGTGCCTCGATCTCAAGTTCTAACGGTTCAAGGTTTCCTCCACGTGATCTTGTGATCATGCACCTACAAAAGAAAAATGTCAAAGCCCACAAAGATGAACAAAAACAAAATAACGAAAAGAAATGCTACTATTAATAACACTTAACAAACTCTAAGTCTCACTAACAACACTCGCTTAAATCCCCGGCAGCGGCGCCATTGACTTGGATCGAATTTTGCACACTTTTTTACAACTTATACGATCCCCACAAGCGTATGGGTTCGTTTGTAGTACGTAAGCACGACCAAGGAGTTTGTTCGTTCCAAGGATTTAATTGAATGCAAGTGAATCCCTAAAGTTATGAGTATTCATGCTATTGTAGTAACTAAATGATTATGTTTGGATTTTCGGGAATAAGCACAAAAAATATTAAACTAAATTAACTAAAGTGATGAGAACTAGTGATAAGAAATAACAAGCTATCTAACTTTCGATTGAAAGTGCAAGAGAAGGGTATTGCCTCGGGTGTTTCCGTTTTGTGAGCAATTAAGTGAACTAGTGAACCAATTACATGATTTTACTACGAATTTGGGTCAAGCTAAAGGCTATCACAAATGTGTGCAAACCCCCTCGAAAGGCATAGGTAAACATCGTGCATTGATTAGCAATTATAAGATCTAACCAAATACCATAAGCTCCTAAGATAGTGTTGCATAAGCACTTTCAACACGGTTACTAATGCTTATGAAACGCCCTCTCACCAAACTCCTATACGACCTCTATTTGTTTAGTGTCTAAGGTTGTCGGTCTAGCCATTAACACCCCTCTCGGGTGAGCTAATTACTAATTAACTTTTATTAAATTGACCAAAGCTCACACTCACACTCCCAATCATGCTACCCAACTCTCGTTGCAATAAACATAATCTAACGTGCTTGCTAATAGGGTTAATCAATCAAAATACAACTCTAGAAACATAAAAACCCAAATTATAAGCTAATCATGCAATTAATCCACAATTACACTAAATTCTCATCAAAACATCCACACCCAAGGCAATTGAGGATTAGCCCATGGTTCTAGAAGAGAATCCCATGGCTACAACAACAAATAACATCAAACTCATAATAAAATAACTAGAGATTGAAGAAATTAAGAAAATACCAAATTGAATTGCAAAATAGAGTAATTTCACCTTGATCATGCAAATTTAGCTACAAAACGATGTAATAGACGATGCCTGATGATAATCGTATCTTGATTTGAAGTAAAAACCACTATTCTATCTAATCCATTGAAGAAATTAAACTAAAAAGGAAGAACACCTACAACTATGTGAATGTGTGTGTGGAAATGCTTGTAAAAGGAGTAAGACTCCCTTGTAAAACTCAAATTTGGTCTATTTATAGTTGGGGTAGAAGTCTTGCATTAATTTTGCAATTAAGCCCTTGAAATATGGAGAAAATTGGCTAAAAACCCCGAAAATGGGTCCACCCGGCCGGGTGGGTAAGTGGCGTGGCCGGACGGACAAGTTGTTTGCGCGGAATGGGCTGGAACAGGTGGCCCGGCCGGGCCAAAACTTCGTAAGTTGATTTTGGCCAAAAATACGCGCAAGGGGGTGCACTTATCAAAAAGGTGGGTGCAGATCACTGGCCGGGCGGGTCGGCCCGGTCAGGTCGCCCGGTCGGGCGGATACTTCGGCCCAGGTTTCGTCTTCTATCTTCGTCCCTTCATATCTCAAGCTTCCGACCTCCGATTGACTTGATTCGTTTTTCCATTCCACTCCATTTTTCGAGACGAATCCAATGGTACAATCCTTTCCTCAGTCCAGGGAGTGTAAATGATGATTGACCACTCATTTTTGCGATTTTAATGCCTAATTCACATCGTATTCCTACAAAACGAGCTCAAACACCTTTCTCAATCAAATCAAGCATATTAGTGTGAAAATGCATGAAAACCCCTCAAAGTTTATCACTTAAACACATGAAATTTTATGCAATTTACAACCGAATCATCATGTTCACATAGGGAACGTGCATTCGTGAATGCATATTTCAATTAATAAAATTCCACATGGCTTCAATATTTTCTTCATGAGGAGTCTAATACTGATCACCCAGAGCAATTTATTAATGCATTTGTGCATTATTAACTCGGTTAACATCCACTTTTTGTATAGTTCTCCAATCAGTCTAATATTACCTAGCATGAGTGTCTTCCCTCCCGTTTTCCAGTGTGGGGTAGTCGAAGAATTAATCACTTCGTCTCTCGTTTTTTCACTGCCATCAGCAGTTAATCCCTTATAGTGTTTGCTAATGGGACCTATATTATCAACACTGCCTTGCTTCTGCTTTCGACTCAAGGTCTTTGTGACCTATCGAGTCTTCTTCGACATTGATGATATAATCTCATATGCGCGTGAGTTGCATGCAATAAAACTGGGGAAACTTATTTTTTAAGGACCGCAACTTAGGGGGATTTGCAAAAGGAGGACCGTAACTCTACGGACATGCAAAATTAGGCCCGTAACTTTTTTTTCATAATTTCAGGCCAAATTAGCCCTTCGACCCAATTTCAAGATGACTTTGCACGTGAGTCCCATTTTTACGGGCTAAACTTTGGGAGGTAGAAAAAAGAGGAACGTAACTTTATGGGCTAGCAAAAAGAGGACCGTAACTTTTTTTGCTGCAATTTCCACTACAAAAAAAAGCGGGATTTGCAGACGGAATTCCGACGGAATATCGGAATCTGCATACTCCCGACGGATTTCAACTTCCGTCGGAAAGTTGCGACGAAATTCCCGATGGAATATAGGTTGAAGGTGAAACGACACCGTTTTCGGCCCGCTTCCCGACGGAATATTCCGTCGGCAGTTCAGCCTTACATTGAGTATGTATTTCATATATTTATCATCTAATAAAATTAATACTATCTACTTCATTTTTGTAATTTAATATTAATTGAGGTTGGATGTTGTGAATTAGAATGTATACTCAAGAACTACAAAGAGCAGAATAAAACATCTCAAATATAGATATAGACGCTCGTCTTCAACGTGAATTTGCCCGATGGTTCCAACGTTGTGTGAGTACCATTTCCTTAATTTTACGTAAATAAATATGATTCATAATTAATGTTAATTATTTGATCAGTATAGGGACGGTCACACGATTTTGAGAGTCAATTCTTAAGGGATCTCAGCAAAGGACCACTACGTCGTGTAAAAAAAGACTTACAACGGCTATATTGTGAATGGCTACAGATTTCATACATCCCAGTATGCATCAAGAAAAGCGACACCCAACTGTGGTATTTGCATTAACAATGCGAATTACAATGCAGATGCAAGTGACTATTTTGGGGTGTTACACGAAGTTGTTGAAGTAGAATATCCGGGATATCCAGCAAAGACTGTAGTGTTTTTCAAGTGTCATTGGTTTGATTCAGGCCCTTTAGGAACAAGGATTCATCCGGAGTACAAGCTCGTGGATGTTAATCCGAAAAAGAGCTATAGCGGGGATGATCCATTTGTATTTACCCATCAAGTATCTCAAGTATACTACGACAACTATCCAGTACGATCACGTAGTAATATTGAATGGCACGCTGATTGCAAAGTAAAGACAAGATCAATGGTAGAAGTCCCTAAAAATGAAAAGAGTAATGAGGATGATTCTCCGTTTAAAATGGAACAAATTAATAGAGACTCGAACTGGAGTCTTTACGGGAGATTTGAATATTTACGTAGACTTGACGACTGCAAATCCACAATCGATCGAAATTGAAAACGATAGTGGAAATGAGGAAGAGGATGAAAATGAAGAGGAGGATGCAGAGGAAGAGGAAGAGGAAGAAGAGGAGGAGGATGATGGA
Source organism: Galeopsis tetrahit (assembly GCA_963675135.1). NCBI lineage: Eukaryota > Viridiplantae > Streptophyta > Magnoliopsida > Lamiales > Lamiaceae > Galeopsis > Galeopsis tetrahit. The sequence continues at coordinate 48,825,263 of OY776124.1, forward strand.
GAGGAGGATGATGAGGCAAATAATGAAAAATGTAGACGAAGAAGATGAAGCTAATTATTTTATGAGATGTAAAATTTAAAAAGGTTAATTTATCATTAAGTTACAACTAAAAAGTGTGAAAACAAATTAATTTTGTGGATTTTTTAAAAAAAGAATATAAGTAAAAAAATCAATATTTTAGTATTTTAATAAAAAATTTAAAAAATAACATTTAAAATATATAAATTTTCCGTTTACATTGTCGACAGATAATTCAGTCGGTAGTACCGACGGATTTCCCGACGGCTATCGACGGAAATTAATTTCGAAATAAAAAATAATAAAATTATATTCCGTCGGTAGTTCCGACGTAAATTAATTTTGGGAAAAAAAATAATTGGAAATTACATTCCGTCGGTAGTACCGACGGAGTTTCCGACGGAAATTATTTATTTTTTAATTATTTTTTTCCGTAATTTACCGACAGAATATTGATCCGGTTAGAAAACGGGTCATGGATATTACCGATGGACGGTATTCCGTCGGAAGCGCCGACTCTTTTTTTTCCGTCGGTAATCCTTACCGACGAGGTTGGCACCGACTGAATTTTTCGGTCGGTAACCACGGTTCCCGACCAAAATTCCTTTGGTATTTCCGTCAGTACAAAAAAAGTCTGATTTTGATACCATTGATTTAGAGACAGATATTCAATCTGTCTCTAATAGGTGGCTATAATCCCATATGCGCGTGAGTTGCACGCAATAAAACTGTCCAACTCACGCATTGATCGACTTTGTGTCATTTATTATTTTTGCTACTTTTTAGATATGGAAAATTGTATTGTGTCCAAAAAATATTTTGTGTCCTTTTGACATGATTCTATTACCATAAAAAAATAGGTATGAAATTGTGTCACGAATCTCATTTCTTAAGTCAAATATTATTTATTAAGAACCAACAAGTAAACCATAAACCCATTCTGCAGGTGAGTTGTAAGCATCAAAATTATGTTATCTCAGGTGCTGAGCAAATTTGATCAACCGGGTAAGAGACTTGGTGGGTCGGGTTTTGAGCATGGGTATCGACTTTCAGTTGTTTCTTCCACGTTGTGCTCACATCTTAATTGCTCACGGATGAAGAATTAAGAGGAACGTACTTTTTGGTCATTTTGCTGATAATAGAATCATTTTAAAAATACGAACACTTTTCGGTCAAAATACAATTTTTCAAATATGAAAACTACCAAAATATAATAAATGACACAAAGTTGATTAGCGCGTGAAATTGTACGCGGATGGAATTTTGACAGTAGGTATACGCGGATGGCATTTTACAGTTGGTGCACGCAGATGGTATTTAATTCTGCCACCCCATAAACACCTCATGAGAGATAAAACTTTGCTATAAAACTGATGAAAATTCCCTATTTGTGATGGATTATATATTTTGTTAAACAAAGACCACTGCTACAACGTGATTTTCCTGTTATGCAGCTATTTTCTTGGATGTGATTTGATTTTTGTTGGATCTTTGCTGATTATTTGTTATATTGAAGTGAAATTACCCTGTTTTCTGTATGAAGTTTTTTGTGCTTTAGCATATGCACGTGATTTTTTTTTTTGCTCTTAAGTTAGGATGGGAAAAAATACCTACGTATATTATTCAATTCGAATCAACCAATCTGACATAATTTGCTCTTAAGTTAGGATGGGAAAAAAGTTTACATATGAACTTGGCTTCACAAATATTGTTTTAATTTGTCAAATATTAATTAGTATATAGTCGCACGAAACAATATTTACAACATTAAGATAAAATAATTTTCTTTGATGTTCTGATTATTAACAACAAGATAAAATAATTTTCTGCTAGTTTAGCAATGAAATATTTTAATTTCGTCGCAAAAATTAAATCCACAAAATTAGCCACAAAAATATGTATTTCGTCACTAATATTTTAGCGATGAAATATAATTTTTATGGTTGATCTGATTATTAACAACAAAATAAAATAGTTTTTTGTTAGTGTAGCGATGAAATATATTCATTTCGTCACCAAAATTAAATCCACAAAATTAGCCACAAAAATTTCCTTTTTCATAGCAAAATATTAGCGACGAAAATAATTTTCATTTTTCTTCGTATTATTAACAACAAAATAAAACAATTTGTTGCTAGTTTAGCGATGAAATATTTTAATGACATCGCAACAATTAATTTCAAGAAAGTAACCACAAAGATTTCTATTTCATTCCAAAATATTAGCGACCATATATAATTTTCACTTTTGTTCTGATTATTAACTACAAAATGAAGCAATTTGTTGCTAGTATAGAGATGCAATATATAATTTTTTTTGCAAATATCTAAGAATTTAGCGATGTAATTTTTATTTCGTTGCTAAAAATTTATTTTAGCGATGAAATTTAGATTTGTTGGAAAATTTTCAGTATGATATAGTTGTGAGTTCCATGTGTTAAAATGATGAGTCAAGATTATTACATATTTTTGTGTTTTAATTGGGAATATTATGAGAATTAATTTGATATTTTATTGTGTTTTCTCGACTTGTTACTTTGTGTCTTTATATACTTTGATATTTTATTTTCTATGTAATTCAGGCATAATTAAAGTATTTTGAAGATACATTGAGGAGGCCGTATGAGAAGAAATTAGCCCAACACTTTCAAACTCATAAAAGTGTACAATCGATTACACGCTGTCATGTGGTAATTTAAATTCGCATTTACTATTCCTTGTTAGTTTTCAGAGTTGGAATATGCATTTTTATCGAAAACCCTCAGATTTGTCCTTTTGACACAATTCCATTAATTATCTCCATAATTATCGTTCCACAGTTATCGAAATTTAGTCCTGGTCCAAAATAAATCGGTTAAGTTTCTTTTATCAAAAAATTCCTATGTATGGCTCGCACGCATCGAATTTGAAATTAATTTGAAATTTAAGGGGTCGAATTTGAAATTAATTTAAGGGGACTGATGCGTGCATCACACGTGCTACTATTTTAATTCTTTTGAACTATATGAAAGAAACTAAAAGATCTACTCAAAAAGAAAAATCCACTAAACATGAAAGAAGAAATACAAAAAAATATGCATGCAAGCAAAACCATGAAAAGCCCCCAGGGTTGAGAAATTTTTCTTCAAAGTAGTTTTATGATAAACTAGAAACTGATACAGACCGTTGTCGTTAGCCAACAAATTGTGGTACTCGACGTGGAGGAAAATCGATTTATCTTTGCCGCCGCTCCTTTTTAATGATTTTTTTCTGCCACTTTTTTTTGGGGATTTTGATGAAGAATCAGGGGGAATCACAGTAGCAGTGAAGTAGACGAATATAAACCCTTCCTCATCGGTTCGCACTTCAGCTAACTAAGTTGATTTTTGCATGACAACACTACGGCAGGTTTGGAGAGAGTTGATTTTGCATGACATCCACTTTTTATATATATTCTAAAATTGTGCTAGTAAATATTATTGTCAAAAAAAAAAAAAAAGTTTCACACTAGTAGGTTGCTATAATCCCATATGCACGTGAGTTGCACGCAATAAAACTATGCAACTCACGCGTTGATCGACTTTGTGTCATTTTATTATTTTTGCTACTTTTTAGATTTGGAAAATTGTATTGTGTCCAAAAAATGCATGACTTTCCTTTTGACATGATTCTATTACCATCAAAAAAATAGGTATGAAATTGTATCACAAATCTCTTTTCTTAAGTCAAATATTATTTATTAAGAACCAACAAGTAAGCCATAAACCCATTCTGCAGGTGAGTTGTAAGCATCAAAATTATGTTATCTCAGGTGCTGAGAAAATTTAATCAACCGGGTAAGAGACTTGTTGGGTCGGGTTTTGAGCATGGGTATAAATACCCGACTTTCAGTTGTTTCCTTTTTCATAGCAAAAATATTAGCGACGAAAATAATTTTCATTGTTCTTCGTATTATTAACAACAAAATAAAATAATTTGTAACTAGTTTAGCGATGAAATATTTTAATTTCATCGCAAAAATTAATTTCAAGAAAGTAGCCAAAAAAAATTCTATTTTATCGCAAAATATTAGCGATGATATATAATTTTCACTATTGTTCTGATTATTAACAACAACATGAAGCAATTTGTTGCTAGTATAGAGATACAATATATAAATTTTTTTCCAAATATTAAATCTAAGAATTTAGCGACGTAATTTTTAATTTCGTTGCTAAAAATTTATTTTAGCGATGAAATTTAGATTTGTTGCAAAATTTTCGTCGCTATTCCCCCTGATTCTTGTAGTGAATATTAATTAGTATATAGTCGCACAAAATGATATTTACAATACGATGTCACAAAAGATCTCTTATTATTACAGGATGATATAGTTGTGAGTTCCATCTGTTAAAAGTGTGCAATCTCACGCGTCATGTGGTAATTTAAATTAAAATTCACATTTACTATTTCTTGTTAGTTTTCAGATTTGGAATATGCATTTTTATCGAAAACCCTCATATTTCTCCTTTTGACACAATTCCATTAATTATCACCATAATTATCGTTCCACAATTATAGAAATTTAGGCCTGGTCCAAAATAAATCGGTTAAGTTTCTTTTATAAAAAAATTCCTATGTGTGGCTCGCACGCATTGAATTTGAAATTAATTTGAAATTTAAGGGGTCGAATTTGAAATTAATTTAAGGGGACTGATGCGTGCATCACACGTGCTACTATTTTGATACATTTGAACTATATTTTGAAACAAGACAACAACGGTAACAATAAACTAAAAGATCTACTCAAAATAATGTTGGAGTTGTTTGACTCGAATGGAATAATGTTGGCATCTTTACCCCTCCCTAACCTAAAATAGTTGCAATTTCAGCCTTGAATTTATTCCAACATTCATCACCACATACACCAGGAAACTAACTGTTCTCCAGCTACATTATCATTTGCATTTTCACAATAAACTAAAGATCTACTAAAAAAGAAAAATCCACTCAACATGAAAGAAGAAATACAAAAAAATATGCATGCAAGCAAAACCATGAAAAGCCCCCAGGGTTGAGAAATTTTTCTTCAAAGTAAGTTTTATGAATATCACTGATTAAATGTTAGAGTTCCAATTAGGAAAATATCTTAGGCCAGGGTCACAAGTTCGTTGACACCCAATCAAGTATTATAAAAAGTCTCACATATTCTCCGTTTTGTGAATATCACTCTTCCTGTTTACAAAAGCTTCTCAAATTAAATTCTCCATTCTCAGAAATTCTTCACCGAAACAAGTGTCAGAGGACCATTTTCCTCACTATCTGTTCATGATTTCTGTTGGGACCTAACTCTGCCAGATTTGATAGATTGAAGCCACATAATTTATTTAACAAGTTAAGCAATACTATGCAATATTCATCATAATTATTAAAGTATCTGAAATTTCAAATTACACAAATGCCGACTCCTAAATTCGCCAAATTACAACACAAGGCAACTAACTAGACTACATATAGATGATCATCAGTTCCAAAACACTGTTTGAACAAATTTATCGGAAGCTGACCCTGTTTGAACAAAGATTGACAATTTTTTTTCATTATAATATAAGTATAACACACAAATATAATATAATATAAACCCATTCACGCAGCACATATACTTATTCATTTTAATACATATTCACGGAGCACATAATCATTATAAGCCTTATCTTCATTTGTTTATAGTACTATATAGGAATATTAATTGAATAGATGTGCTTGGTTTAGTCTAGTTTCGGAAACTTTAGATTTTCACCATAAATGAAGCGCAGAAAAAAAACAGGGATTGCTCAAACTTACAATATGAAGTAGGTTGCGCAGCCCTAGTAGGGAATTCCCTGATCCCAACATTTCACAGATTGCATTTTAGGAAGTTTCAGTCGCCATTTCTGGGATCAATTTGTGGGTTTACGATTTGTGGGTTGCCGATTTTTGAATTCGTGATTTGAGGGTTGCGATATGGGTTCGCGATTTGTGTTTTTGATTTTTGTGGAAGATGAGATATGCGAAGTGTGATTACGTTTTAAGGGAGCGTGAGTTACACGTAGTTTATATCCGTTAAAATTGACGGAAAATTATTGCAGGACTGAAGGACTGAAAGTGATTTAGTCTCATTCTTACAGGATCAAAAATGCAATTTTCCCATTAATTATATGCAAAACTTCTCATTGTATATAAGCAATATCAATACCATGAATTAATTAGTGGGTTTAATTGGTGATATATATAGATAGGATAAAATATGATATTATTCTTAACCAGCCACGTGCAAAGAATAAGAGTAATCAAAGTATACATCTTTATTGATTTTAAAGAGCAAAAATACATACCTTGTTTCGTTGTTTGCTTCTGGTGGCACTACTAGATGCACCTCTTTCAGCTTCTTCAACTAGGAGAAGGAGGGAACGTCCAACGAAGGTGTCTAGGCCGTTGCCAAGAGTCGAACAACCTTTCTGGCCTCCATCAACCGTTCCCTGGCCTGCAATGGGGAGTTTGATGAATCAAGAACCAGTAGGGGGAGTTATGGGGAGTTCCAGGTAATATTGTTTTACTGAAGAATTATTTTAGTTGTATTTGTGGAACTATGTTGGAATTCATACTCTGGCTAGCTGAACATCTTATAATTTTACAAGTTATAATTTTACAATTGAAACGGTCATTCGTCTCAATTGAATAATGTGTAATCTGATCTTGCAGCTATTATATGGAGAATTTCAGTAACTGGCAGCAGAACCCTGCATTTAACGGAGTATGTCCACTTTATATGCGCAATAGTTTGTGTATGATCATATGTATAGAAAATTAATTTGGCATTCACTTTAATTATAAATACACAAAAACATGCATGTGACTGATGCGTGCATCACACGTGCTACTATTTTAATACTTTTGAACTATATATATTTTAAACAAAAAACATTAATTATGTGCAAAACTTCTCATTGTATATACATAAGCAATATCAATACCATGAATGAGTCGATTTAATTGGTGAGATATATAGATAGGATCAAATATGATATGTGATTTGATTTTTGTTGGATCATTGCTGATTATTTGTTATATTGAAGTGAAATTACCCTGTTTTCTGTATGAAGTTTCTTGTGCTTAGAATATGCACGTGATTTTTAATTTTATTTTTTGCTCTTAAGTTAGGATGGGAAAAAATACCTACGTACATTATATGGAATAGGATAATCATTTTACATACTTAACATCCAGAACCCAGACTCCACGTTCGATGGGAGCATGCGCTTTACAAAACGAGGGACACCATTTTGTAAACGTTCAAGAGTTTTTTCGGCATCCACCAAAACCGTAAACTTAGCTATTTTATAGTCGTCCCAAGACTCAGTCCCCTTCTTTCCTCCACTGTTTCTTCGCGATTCATACCACAAAAATTAGAATTATTTCAACAATTCAAACAGAAGCATGTGAAAAATAGAGTCCAAAATATATATAGTTTACCTTCCTGATTCCTTCGAAACAATCTGACATAATTTTCTCTTAAGTTAGGTTGGGAAAAAAACTTTAAAATATGCGCGTGAGTTGCACGCGTTTTATCTCATGCGCTGAAAATTTTTGTATTGATGCTAATGTTCCATGTTTAGAAACCCGCGTGTTGAAGAAGGTGGAGGACCAACTGGAATTCTTTCAAAGAGATATATGTATAGATCTTAAAATTATAAAGTGGTCGATTATGAAATTAATTTGGCATTCACTTTAATTATTAATACACAAAAACATGCATGGGACTGATGCGTGCATCACACGTGCAACTATTATAATACTTTTGACCTATATTTTAAATAAAAAACAAGGAGCATGCTTGTCTTGAAACAAGACAACAACGGTAACAATAAACTAAAAGATCTACTCAAAAAGAAAAATCCACTCAACATGAAAAAAGAAGAAACAAAACATACAAAAAAATATGCAAGCAAGCAAAACCATGAAAAGCCCCCAGGGTTGAGAAATTTTTCTTCAAAGTAGTTTTATGATAAACTAGAATTTTGCTACATTACGCTTGTTTCTGCGGACGCACCCAGTGAAATCTCAAATCTTCATGGCCGCATTCAAGAGAATCCTCAAAATGAACAACGAATCTGACGCCACCATCCACCACTTTGGACACAACGCCCTGCCACCAGCCGTCTTTGTAAAATGCATCAACAGGGTCTCCTAGCTCGAAACCCTTGGCAAGCCCCTGCACTGGCGGTACAGGCCTCACGTCGGAAATTTTTTTCTGTCACTTTTTTGGGGGTATTTTGATGAAGAATCGGGGGGAATCACAGTAGCAGTGAAGTAGACGAATTTAAACCCTTCCTCATCGGTTCGCACTTCACCTACCGAACCTATGGGAAATTATCAAGGCTCACGCCACCGCTGCTACGGAGGGTTTGGAGAGAGTTGACTTTGCATGACAACACTAGATTCCATGAAAATAATACTGCATTTAAATTTAATTTGGCATTCATTTTGATTATATATGCATACACAGAAAATGGCATGGACTGACGGTGCGTGCTACTTTTTTAATACTTTTGAACTACATTTTAAACTGGAATTTTTTATATTTAGTGTATACGATGGTCTCACACAAAACTTCAAGTGGTATATATAAGCAATATTAATACCATGAATGAGTGTATTTAATTCGCGAGATATATAATTAATAGGATCAAATTTGGTTTTATTTATTTATTATAATTAATATAATTAAGCAATATTATTAGTGAAGAATAAAAGAAAAATAATAATAAATTTGCTTAGCGCGCGTGTTTCTTCCATGTTGTGTTCACATAGCGAACATGTATTTCGTCACTAATATTTTAGCGATGAAATATAATTTTTATGGTTGATCTGATTATTAACAACAAAATAAAATAGTTTTTTGTTAGTGTAGCGATGAAATATTTTCATTTCGTCACCAAAATTAAATCCACAAAATTAGCCACAAAAATTTCCTTTTTCATAGCAAAATATTAGCGACGAAAATAATTTTCATTTTTCTTCGTATTATTAACAACAAAATAAAACAATTTGTTGCTAGTTTAGCGATGAAATATTTTAATGTCATCGCAAAAATTAATTTCAAGAAAGTAACCACAAAGATTTCTATTTCATTCCAAAATATTAGCGACCATATATAATTTTCACTTTTGTTCTGATTATTAACTACAAAATGAAGCAATTTGTTGCTAGTATAGAGATGCAATATATAATTTGTTTTGCAAATATCTAAGAATTTAGCGATGTAATTTTTATTTCGTTGCTAAAAATTTATTTTAGCGATGAAATTTAGATTTGTTGGAAAATTTTCAGGATGATATAGTTGTGAGTTCCATGTGTTAAAATGATGAGTCAAGATTATTACATATTTTTGTGTTTTAATTGGGAATTCTATGAGAATTAATTTGATATTTTATTGTGTTTTTCGACTTGTTACTTTGTGTCTTTATATACTTTGATATTTTATTTTCTATGTAATTCAGGCATAATTAAAGTATTTTGAAGATACATTGACGAGGCCGTATGAGAAGAAATTAGCCCAACACTTTCAAACTCATAAAAGTGTACAATCACACGCTGTCATGTGGTAATTTAAATTCATGCACATTTACTATTCCTTGTTAGTTTTCAGAGTTGGAATATGCATTTTTATCGAAAACCCTCAGATTTCTCCTTTTGACACAATTCCATTAATTATCTCCATAATTATCGTTCCACAGTTATCGAAATTTAGTCCTGGTCCAAAATAAATCGGTTAAGTTTCTTTTATCAAAAAATTCCTATGTATGGCTCGCACGCATCGAATTTGAAATTAATTTGAAATTTAAGGGGTCGAATTTGAAATTAATTTAAGGGGACTGATGCGTGCATCACACGTGCTACTATTTTAATTCTTTTGAACTATATGAAAGAAACTAAAAGATCTACTCAAAAAGAAAAATCCACTAAACATGAAAGAAGAAATACAAAAAAATATGCATGCAAGCAAAACCATGAAAAGCCCCCAGGGTTGAGAAATTTTTCTTCAAAGTAGTTTTATGATAAACTAGAAACTGATACAGACCGTTGTCGTTAGCCAACAAATTGTGGTACTCGACGTGGAGGAAAATCGATTTATCTTTGCCGCCGCTCCTTTTTAATGATTTTTTTCTGCCACTTTTTTTTGGGGATTTTGATGAAGAATCAGGGGGAATCACAGTAGCAGTGAAGTAGACGAATATAAACCCTTCCTCATCGGTTCGCACTTCAGCTAACGAAGTTGATTTTTGCATGACAACACTACGGCAGGTTTGGAGAGAGTTGATTTTGCATGACATCCACTTTTTATATATATTCTAAAATTGTGCTAGTAAATATTATTGTCAAAAAAAAAAAAAAAGTTTCACACTAGTAGGTTGCTATAATCCCATATGCACGTGAGTTGCACGCAATAAAACTATGCAACTCACGCGTTGATCGACTTTGTGTCATTTTATTATTTTTGCTACTTTTTAGATTTGGAAAATTGTATTGTGTCCAAAAAATGCATGACTTTCCTTTTGACATGATTCTATTACCATCAAAAAAATAGGTATGAAATTGTATCACAAATCTCTTTTCTTAAGTCAAATATTATTTATTAAGAACCAACAAGTAAGCCATAAACCCATTCTGCAGGTGAGTTGTAAGCATCAAAATTATGTTATCTCAGGTGCTGAGAAAATTTAATCAACCGGGTAAGAGACTTGTTGGGTCGGGTTTTGAGCATGGGTATAAATACCCGACTTTCAGTTGTTTCCTTTTTCATAGCAAAAATATTAGCGACGAAAATAATTTTCATTGTTCTTCGTATTATTAACAACAAAATAAAATAATTTGTAACTAGTTTAGCGATGAAATATTTTAATTTCATCGCAAAAATTAATTTCAAGAAAGTAGCCAAAAAAAATTCTATTTTATCGCAAAATATTAGCGATGATATATAATTTTCACTATTGTTCTGATTATTAACAACAACATGAAGCAATTTGTTGCTAGTATAGAGATACAATATATAAATTTTTTTCCAAATATTAAATCTAAGAATTTAGCGACGTAATTTTTAATTTCGTTGCTAAAAATTTATTTTAGCGATGAAATTTAGATTTGTTGCAAAATTTTCGTCGCTATTCCCCCTGATTCTTGTAGTGAATATTAATTAGTATATAGTCGCACAAAATGATATTTACAATACGATGTCACAAAAGATCTCTTATTATTACAGGATGATATAGTTGTGAGTTCCATCTGTTAAAAGTGTGCAATCTCACGCGTCATGTGGTAATTTAAATTAAAATTCACATTTACTATTTCTTGTTAGTTTTCAGATTTGGAATATGCATTTTTATCGAAAACCCTCATATTTCTCCTTTTGACACAATTCCATTAATTATCACCATAATTATCGTTCCACAATTATAGAAATTTAGGCCTGGTCCAAAATAAATCGGTTAAGTTTCTTTTATAAAAAAATTCCTATGTGTGGCTCGCACGCATTGAATTTGAAATTAATTTGAAATTTAAGGGGTCGAATTTGAAATTAATTTAAGGGGACTGATGCGTGCATCACACGTGCTACTATTTTGATACATTTGAACTATATTTTGAAACAAGACAACAACGGTAACAATAAACTAAAAGATCTACTCAAAATAATGTTGGAGTTGTTTGACTCGAATGGAATAATGTTGGCATCTTTACCCCTCCCTAACCTAAAATAGTTGCAATTTCAGCCTTGAATTTATTCCAACATTCATCACCACATACACCAGGAAACTAACTGTTCTCCAGCTACATTATCATTTGCATTTTCACAATAAACTAAAGATCTACTAAAAAAGAAAAATCCACTCAACATGAAAGAAGAAATACAAAAAAATATGCATGCAAGCAAAACCATGAAAAGCCCCCAGGGTTGAGAAATTTTTCTTCAAAGTAAGTTTTATGAATATCACTGATTAAATGTTAGAGTTCCAATTAGGAAAATATCTTAGGCCAGGGTCACAAGTTCGTTGACACCCAATCAAGTATTATAAAAAGTCTCACATATTCTCCGTTTTGTGAATATCACTCTTCCTGTTTACAAAAGCTTCTCAAATTAAATTCTCCATTCTCAGAAATTCTTCACCGAAACAAGTGTCAGAGGACCATTTTCCTCACTATCTGTTCATGATTTCTGTTGGGACCTAACTCTGCCAGATTTGATAGATTGAAGCCACATAATTTATTTAACAAGTTAAGCAATACTATGCAATATTCATCATAATTATTAAAGTATCTGAAATTTCAAATTACACAAATGCCGACTCCTAAATTCGCCAAATTACAACACAAGGCAACTAACTAGACTACATATAGATGATCATCAGTTCCAAAACACTGTTTGAACAAATTTATCGGAAGCTGACCCTGTTTGAACAAAGATTGACAATTTTTTTTCATTATAATATAAGTATAACACACAAATATAATATAATATAAACCCATTCACGCAGCACATATACTTATTCATTTTAATACATATTCACGGAGCACATAATCATTATAAGCCTTATCTTCATTTGTTTATAGTACTATATAGGAATATTAATTGAATAGATGTGCTTGGTTTAGTCTAGTTTCGGAAACTTTAGATTTTCACCATAAATGAAGCGCAGAAAAAAAACAGGGATTGCTCAAACTTACAATATGAAGTAGGTTGCGCAGCCCTAGTAGGGAATTCCCTGATCCCAACATTTCACAGATTGCATTTTAGGAAGTTTCAGTCGCCATTTCTGGGATCAATTTGTGGGTTTACGATTTGTGGGTTGCCGATTTTTGAATTCGTGATTTGAGGGTTGCGATATGGGTTCGCGATTTGTGTTTTTGATTTTTGTGGAAGATGAGATATGCGAAGTGTGATTACGTTTTAAGGGAGCGTGAGTTACACGTAGTTTATATCCGTTAAAATTGACGGAAAATTATTGCAGGACTGAAGGACTGAAAGTGATTTAGTCTCATTCTTACAGGATCAAAAATGCAATTTTCCCATTAATTATATGCAAAACTTCTCATTGTATATAAGCAATATCAATACCATGAATTAATTAGTGGGTTTAATTGGTGATATATATAGATAGGATAAAATATGATATTATTCTTAACCAGCCACGTGCAAAGAATAAGAGTAATCAAAGTATACATCTTTATTGATTTTAAAGAGCAAAAATACATACCTTGTTTCGTTGTTTGCTTCTGGTGGCACTACTAGATGCACCTCTTTCAGCTTCTTCAACTAGGAGAAGGAGGGAACGTCCAACGAAGGTGTCTAGGCCGTTGCCAAGAGTCGAACAACCTTTCTGGCCTCCATCAACCGTTCCCTGGCCTGCAATGGGGAGTTTGATGAATCAAGAACCAGTAGGGGGAGTTATGGGGAGTTCCAGGTAATATTGTTTTACTGAAGAATTATTTTAGTTGTATTTGTGGAACTATGTTGGAATTCATACTCTGGCTAGCTGAACATCTTATAATTTTACAAGTTATAATTTTACAATTGAAACGGTCATTCGTCTCAATTGAATAATGTGTAATCTGATCTTGCAGCTATTATATGGAGAATTTCAGTAACTGGCAGCAGAACCCTGCATTTAACGGAGTATGTCCACTTTATATGCGCAATAGTTTGTGTATGATCATATGTATAGAAAATTAATTTGGCATTCACTTTAATTATAAATACACAAAAACATGCATGTGACTGATGCGTGCATCACACGTGCTACTATTTTAATACTTTTGAACTATATATATTTTAAACAAAAAACATTAATTATGTGCAAAACTTCTCATTGTATATACATAAGCAATATCAATACCATGAATGAGTCGATTTAATTGGTGAGATATATAGATAGGATCAAATATGATATGTGATTTGATTTTTGTTGGATCATTGCTGATTATTTGTTATATTGAAGTGAAATTACCCTGTTTTCTGTATGAAGTTTCTTGTGCTTAGAATATGCACGTGATTTTTAATTTTATTTTTTGCTCTTAAGTTAGGATGGGAAAAAATACCTACGTACATTATATGGAATAGGATAATCATTTTACATACTTAACATCCAGAACCCAGACTCCACGTTCGATGGGAGCATGCGCTTTACAAAACGAGGGACACCATTTTGTAAACGTTCAAGAGTTTTTTCGGCATCCACCAAAACCGTAAACTTAGCTATTTTATAGTCGTCCCAAGACTCAGTCCCCTTCTTTCCTCCACTGTTTCTTCGCGATTCATACCACAAAAATTAGAATTATTTCAACAATTCAAACAGAAGCATGTGAAAAATAGAGTCCAAAATATATATAGTTTACCTTCCTGATTCCTTCGAAACAATCTGACATAATTTTCTCTTAAGTTAGGTTGGGAAAAAAACTTTAAAATATGCGCGTGAGTTGCACGCGTTTTATCTCATGCGCTGAAAATTTTTGTATTGATGCTAATGTTCCATGTTTAGAAACCCGCGTGTTGAAGAAGGTGGAGGACCAACTGGAATTCTTTCAAAGAGATATATGTATAGATCTTAAAATTATAAAGTGGTCGATTATGAAATTAATTTGGCATTCACTTTAATTATTAATACACAAAAACATGCATGGGACTGATGCGTGCATCACACGTGCAACTATTATAATACTTTTGACCTATATTTTAAATAAAAAACAAGGAGCATGCTTGTCTTGAAACAAGACAACAACGGTAACAATAAACTAAAAGATCTACTCAAAAAGAAAAATCCACTCAACATGAAAAAAGAAGAAACAAAACATACAAAAAAATATGCAAGCAAGCAAAACCATGAAAAGCCCCCAGGGTTGAGAAATTTTTCTTCAAAGTAGTTTTATGATAAACTAGAATTTTGCTACATTACGCTTGTTTCTGCGGACGCACCCAGTGAAATCTCAAATCTTCATGGCCGCATTCAAGAGAATCCTCAAAATGAACAACGAATCTGACGCCACCATCCACCACTTTGGACACAACGCCCTGCCACCAGCCGTCTTTGTAAAATGCATCAACAGGGTCTCCTAGCTCGAAACCCTTGGCAAGCCCCTGCACTGGCGGTACAGGCCTCACGTCGGAAATTTTTTTCTGTCACTTTTTTGGGGGTATTTTGATGAAGAATCGGGGGGAATCACAGTAGCAGTGAAGTAGACGAATTTAAACCCTTCCTCATCGGTTCGCACTTCACCTACCGAACCTATGGGAAATTATCAAGGCTCACGCCACCGCTGCTACGGAGGGTTTGGAGAGAGTTGACTTTGCATGACAACACTAGATTCCATGAAAATAATACTGCATTTAAATTTAATTTGGCATTCATTTTGATTATATATGCATACACAGAAAATGGCATGGACTGACGGTGCGTGCTACTTTTTTAATACTTTTGAACTACATTTTAAACTGGAATTTTTTATATTTAGTGTATACGATGGTCTCACACAAAACTTCAAGTGGTATATATAAGCAATATTAATACCATGAATGAGTGTATTTAATTCGCGAGATATATAATTAATAGGATCAAATTTGGTTTTATTTATTTATTATAATTAATATAATTAAGCAATATTATTAGTGAAGAATAAAAGAAAAATAATAATAAATTTGCTTAGCGCGCGTGTTTCTTCCATGTTGTGTTCACATAGCGAACATGTATTTCGTCACTAATATTTTAGCGATGAAATATAATTTTTATGGTTGATCTGATTATTAACAACAAAATAAAATAGTTTTTTGTTAGTGTAGCGATGAAATATTTTCATTTCGTCACCAAAATTAAATCCACAAAATTAGCCACAAAAATTTCCTTTTTCATAGCAAAATATTAGCGACGAAAATAATTTTCATTTTTCTTCGTATTATTAACAACAAAATAAAACAATTTGTTGCTAGTTTAGCGATGAAATATTTTAATGTCATCGCAAAAATTAATTTCAAGAAAGTAACCACAAAGATTTCTATTTCATTCCAAAATATTAGCGACCATATATAATTTTCACTTTTGTTCTGATTATTAACTACAAAATGAAGCAATTTGTTGCTAGTATAGAGATGCAATATATAATTTGTTTTGCAAATATCTAAGAATTTAGCGATGTAATTTTTATTTCGTTGCTAAAAATTTATTTTAGCGATGAAATTTAGATTTGTTGGAAAATTTTCAGGATGATATAGTTGTGAGTTCCATGTGTTAAAATGATGAGTCAAGATTATTACATATTTTTGTGTTTTAATTGGGAATTCTATGAGAATTAATTTGATATTTTATTGTGTTTTTCGACTTGTTACTTTGTGTCTTTATATACTTTGATATTTTATTTTCTATGTAATTCAGGCATAATTAAAGTATTTTGAAGATACATTGACGAGGCCGTATGAGAAGAAATTAGCCCAACACTTTCAAACTCATAAAAGTGTACAATCACACGCTGTCATGTGGTAATTTAAATTCATGCACATTTACTATTCCTTGTTAGTTTTCAGAGTTGGAATATGCATTTTTATCGAAAACCCTCAGATTTCTCCTTTTGACACAATTCCATTAATTATCTCCATAATTATCGTTCCACAGTTATCGAAATTTAGTCCTGGTCCAAAATAAATCGGTTAAGTTTCTTTTATCAAAAAATTCCTATGTATGGCTCGCACGCATCGAATTTGAAATTAATTTGAAATTTAAGGGGTCGAATTTGAAATTAATTTAAGGGGACTGATGCGTGCATCACACGTGCTACTATTTTAATTCTTTTGAACTATATGAAAGAAACTAAAAGATCTACTCAAAAAGAAAAATCCACTAAACATGAAAGAAGAAATACAAAAAAATATGCATGCAAGCAAAACCATGAAAAGCCCCCAGGGTTGAGAAATTTTTCTTCAAAGTAGTTTTATGATAAACTAGAAACTGATACAGACCGTTGTCGTTAGCCAACAAATTGTGGTACTCGACGTGGAGGAAAATCGATTTATCTTTGCCGCCGCTCCTTTTTAATGATTTTTTTCTGCCACTTTTTTTCGGGGATTTTGATGAAGAATCAGGGGGAATCACAGTAGCAGTGAAGTAGACGAATATAAACCCTTCCTCATCGGTTCGCACTTCAGCTAACGAAGTTGATTTTTGCATGACAACACTACGGCAGGTTTGGAGAGAGTTGATTTTGCATGACATCCACTTTTTATATATATTCTAAAATTGTGCTAGTAAATATTATTGTCAAAAAAAAAAAAAAAGTTTCACACTAGTAGGTTGCTATAATCCCATATGCACGTGAGTTGCACGCAATAAAACTATGCAACTCACGCGTTGATCGACTTTGTGTCATTTTATTATTTTTGCTACTTTTTAGATTTGGAAAATTGTATTGTGTCCAAAAAATGCATGACTTTCCTTTTGACATGATTCTATTACCATCAAAAAAATAGGTATGAAATTGTATCACAAATCTCTTTTCTTAAGTCAAATATTATTTATTAAGAACCAACAAGTAAGCCATAAACCCATTCTGCAGGTGAGTTGTAAGCATCAAAATTATGTTATCTCAGGTGCTGAGAAAATTTAATCAACCGGGTAAGAGACTTGTTGGGTCGGGTTTTGAGCATGGGTATAAATACCCGACTTTCAGTTGTTTCCTTTTTCATAGCAAAAATATTAGCGACGAAAATAATTTTCATTGTTCTTCGTATTATTAACAACAAAATAAAATAATTTGTAACTAGTTTAGCGATGAAATATTTTAATTTCATCGCAAAAATTAATTTCAAGAAAGTAGCCAAAAAAAATTCTATTTTATCGCAAAATATTAGCGATGATATATAATTTTCACTATTGTTCTGATTATTAACAACAACATGAAGCAATTTGTTGCTAGTATAGAGATACAATATATAAATTTTTTTCCAAATATTAAATCTAAGAATTTAGCGACGTAATTTTTAATTTCGTTGCTAAAAATTTATTTTAGCGATGAAATTTAGATTTGTTGCAAAATTTTCGTCGCTATTCCCCCTGATTCTTGTAGTGAATATTAATTAGTATATAGTCGCACAAAATGATATTTACAATACGATGTCACAAAAGATCTCTTATTATTACAGGATGATATAGTTGTGAGTTCCATCTGTTAAAAGTGTGCAATCTCACGCGTCATGTGGTAATTTAAATTAAAATTCACATTTACTATTTCTTGTTAGTTTTCAGATTTGGAATATGCATTTTTATCGAAAACCCTCATATTTCTCCTTTTGACACAATTCCATTAATTATCACCATAATTATCGTTCCACAATTATAGAAATTTAGGCCTGGTCCAAAATAAATCGGTTAAGTTTCTTTTATAAAAAAATTCCTATGTGTGGCTCGCACGCATTGAATTTGAAATTAATTTGAAATTTAAGGGGTCGAATTTGAAATTAATTTAAGGGGACTGATGCGTGCATCACACGTGCTACTATTTTGATACATTTGAACTATATTTTGAAACAAGACAACAACGGTAACAATAAACTAAAAGATCTACTCAAAATAATGTTGGAGTTGTTTGACTCGAATGGAATAATGTTGGCATCTTTACCCCTCCCTAACCTAAAATAGTTGCAATTTCAGCCTTGAATTTATTCCAACATTCATCACCACATACACCAGGAAACTAACTGTTCTCCAGCTACATTATCATTTGCATTTTCACAATAAACTAAAGATCTACTAAAAAAGAAAAATCCACTCAACATGAAAGAAGAAATACAAAAAAATATGCATGCAAGCAAAACCATGAAAAGCCCCCAGGGTTGAGAAATTTTTCTTCAAAGTAAGTTTTATGAATATCACTGATTAAATGTTAGAGTTCCAATTAGGAAAATATCTTAGGCCAGGGTCACAAGTTCGTTGACACCCAATCAAGTATTATAAAAAGTCTCACATATTCTCCGTTTTGTGAATATCACTCTTCCTGTTTACAAAAGCTTCTCAAATTAAATTCTCCATTCTCAGAAATTCTTCACCGAAACAAGTGTCAGAGGACCATTTTCCTCACTATCTGTTCATGATTTCTGTTGGGACCTAACTCTGCCAGATTTGATAGATTGAAGCCACATAATTTATTTAACAAGTTAAGCAATACTATGCAATATTCATCATAATTATTAAAGTATCTGAAATTTCAAATTACACAAATGCCGACTCCTAAATTCGCCAAATTACAACACAAGGCAACTAACTAGACTACATATAGATGATCATCAGTTCCAAAACACTGTTTGAACAAATTTATCGGAAGCTGACCCTGTTTGAACAAAGATTGACAATTTTTTTTCATTATAATATAAGTATAACACACAAATATAATATAATATAAACCCATTCACGCAGCACATATACTTATTCATTTTAATACATATTCACGGAGCACATAATCATTATAAGCCTTATCTTCATTTGTTTATAGTACTATATAGGAATATTAATTGAATAGATGTGCTTGGTTTAGTCTAGTTTCGGAAACTTTAGATTTTCACCATAAATGAAGCGCAGAAAAAAAACAGGGATTGCTCAAACTTACAATATGAAGTAGGTTGCGCAGCCCTAGTAGGGAATTCCCTGATCCCAACATTTCACAGATTGCATTTTAGGAAGTTTCAGTCGCCATTTCTGGGATCAATTTGTGGGTTTACGATTTGTGGGTTGCCGATTTTTGAATTCGTGATTTGAGGGTTGCGATATGGGTTCGCGATTTGTGTTTTTGATTTTTGTGGAAGATGAGATATGCGAAGTGTGATTACGTTTTAAGGGAGCGTGAGTTACACGTAGTTTATATCCGTTAAAATTGACGGAAAATTATTGCAGGACTGAAGGACTGAAAGTGATTTAGTCTCATTCTTACAGGATCAAAAATGCAATTTCCCCATTAATTATATGCAAAACTTCTCATTGTATATAAGCAATATCAATACCATGAATTAATTAGTGGGTTTAATTGGTGATATATATAGATAGGATAAAATATGATATTATTCTTAACCAGCCACGTGCAAAGAATAAGAGTAATCAAAGTATACATCTTTATTGATTTTAAAGAGCAAAAATACATACCTTGTTTCGTTGTTTGCTTCTGGTGGCACTACTAGATGCACCTCTTTCAGCTTCTTCAACTAGGAGAAGGAGGGAACGTCCAACGAAGGTGTCTAGGCCGTTGCCAAGAGTCGAACAACCTTTCAGGCCTCCATCAACCGTTCCCTGGCCTGCAATGGGGAGTTTGATGAATCAAGAACCAGTAGGGGGAGTTATGGGGAGTTCCAGGTAATATTGTTTTACTGAAGAATTATTTTAGTTGTATTTGTGGAACTATGTTGGAATTCATACTCTGGCTAGCTGAACATCTTATAATTTTACAAGTTATAATTTTACAATTGAAACGGTCATTCGTCTCAATTGAATAATGTGTAATCTGATCTTGCAGCTATTATATGGAGAATTTCAGTAACTGGCAGCAGAACCCTGCATTTAACGGAGTATGTCCACTTTATATGCGCAATAGTTTGTGTATGATCATATGTATAGAAAATTAATTTGGCATTCACTTTAATTATAAATACACAAAAACATGCATGTGACTGATGCGTGCATCACACGTGCTACTATTTTAATACTTTTGAACTATATATATTTTAAACAAAAAACATTAATTATGTGCAAAACTTCTCATTGTATATACATAAGCAATATCAATACCATGAATGAGTCGATTTAATTGGTGAGATATATATATAGGATCAAATATGATATGTGATTTGATTTTTGTTGGATCATTGCTGATTATTTGTTATATTGAAGTGAAATTACCCAGTTTTCTGTATGAAGTTTCTTGTGCTTAGCATATGCACGTGATTTTTTATTTTATTTTTTGCTCTTAAGTTAGGATGGGAAAAAATACCTACTTACATTATATGGAATAGGATAATCATTTTACATACTTAACATCCAGAACCCAGACTCCACGTTCGATGGGAGCATGCGCTTTACAAAACGAGGGACACCATTTTGTAAACACTACAAGAAAACAGTCAAATTCCAACGGAAAAATTCCAACGGTGAAATAAACTGTTGGAATCTTTAAAATTCCAACAGTTTTTCCAACAACATAAACAATCGTTGGAAAAATCCAACAGAGATTCCAACACCTCATTGAAGCCATTGGAATTTACCGTTGGAAAATGCATTGGAATTTTTTTTAAAAAATATCCAACGAATATTCCAACGACACTAGACAGTTGGAATGGTTCCGCTACATCAAATGATATGTTTATATCTAATTCCAACAAAATTTCCAACAACTTGCTATCGGTGGATTTTTTTTTAATTATTCCAAAGGAAACTCCATTGGCACTAGACCGTTGGAATAGTTATCCTAAATTAAATGATATTTTTATATCTAATTCCAACATAATTTCCAACGAACTGCTATCGTTGGATTTTTCTTTAATTATTCCAACGAAAATTCCATTGGCACTAGACCGTTGGAATAATTATCCTAAATTAAATGATATTTTTTATATAATTCCAACATGTTTTCCAACGAACTGCTATCGTTGGATTTATCTTTAATTATTCTAACGGAATTTCCAACGATCTGCTATCGTTGGATTTTTCTTTAATTATTCCAACGGAATTTCCATTGGCACTAGACCGTTGGAATAGTTATCCTAAATTAAATGATATTTTTATATCTAAGTTCAAAATAATTTCCAACGACCTGCTATCGTTGGATTTTTCTTTAATTATTCCAACAAAATTTTCATTGTCACTAGACCGTTGGAATAGTTATTCTAAATTAAATGATATTTTTATACAGTATCTAATTCCAACATAATTTTCAACGACCTGCTATCGTTGAATTTTTCTTTAATTATTCCAACGAAAATTTCATTGACTTTCGCACGTTGGAATGGTTCACCAAATTTCATTGAATTTCGTTGACTTTCACACATTTGAATGGTTCGCTAAAATTCAACAAAATTTCCAACTAATTAAGAACATTTTTTTGTTAATTGTTCCAATGGAATTTCTAACGATGTTTTGGAATGATTTCAGTAATTTAGTAACAAAAATACATTCAATGTAAGATTTTCTTAAATAATATAATTAAATGATGGGTTACCCTCTCATTACAACTAAATTTAGTCCATCGTTAACATTTAATATTTTTAAAAAGTTTATTTACTCTTTATATGTAGTTGTACCAACTCATTTCTCGAAGTATACTAGTAATTATTAATACTTAATTTGTTCAAAAACATTTTGCATGTTTGCTTAACTTTTCAGGTGTAAATTTTTAAAAAAACATTTAAATTGTATAAAGCTCTTTATGAATAAATTCACTAATATAAGTAAAAATCAATTTGAGTGAAAATTGATAACCAAATATTTATGAGACTTATTTTGCCTCGATATCAAATTATATGAAATCAGAAAAAGAAAAAAAAAACTAATATTTCTTTTCAATATTTACCAAGATATCCCAAAATGAAAAAAATGAAAAAATAGGAGTTGTTTTCAATTACAAGTTTATTCTCGTGTATTACATTTACCAATTCTTATGAAATCTCTTGTATTGCAGTTGCCAAATGTTTGTGATCAATCTTTCACATGCTAACTATGCATCTAAAGGATAATTGAGGAGTTATCCACTATTAGTTTGCCTTGAGGCTTTGTTTACCTCTCTAATATAAGAGATCAAGTTCTTATTTCCTCATTAGAATCTATGTCATATTCACTCACTACATCTAAGAAAAAAGATGGAATTCCACAACTTGAATTAAAAAGACAAATTAATGCTTTCAAAAAAAAAAACTGCCAAACTATTTTTTTGAATTAATATTGATATGGCATATAAATCTAACACATTTTACACTCTTTTTTATTATGACTATTCAAATTGGTTGGAATAAATCTCATTCATACTCAAAGAATCAATTGACAATCTACTTCTATAAGGAATAAGGAAGCTACCTTAACAACTGTTCATAAGAAACTGATACTCAGTTGGGTACACTTGAATACTTTTGAATCTGAACTCATCAAATTCATTTCCTTGAAGTACATCAATTAACTGGAACTTGCGACCACATTTTTCAAGATTTATTGTTTAATGAAGATAAATAATTTCTAACTTGAACTCTGAAAATCAAACTCTACAAGTAGAAATATGCAAGAGAATAATTGCATTCGGAGTTTAATGGTTTAGAGAACTTTGAACTACTTTAACAGGATCATTGAGAATAATTCATCCCACATTTTTCAAGATTTATTGTTTAATGAAGATAAATAATTTCTACCTTGAACTCTGAAAATCAAACTCTACAAGTAGAAATATGCAAGAGAATAATTGCATTCAGAGTTTAATGGTTTAGAGAACTTTGAACTACTGTAACAGGATCATTGAGAATAATTCATCCCATTGAGGATAAAAAAACAAGAAGGAAAATCCATGTATCACCTATCCATACTAGATCCGACAAACCACGTGGAGAAGCATTCATTGATAAGAAAGATTTGTAATGAACAACACTACAACACAAATATCTGATTCTTAGGAATAAAAAAGGTCATAATTTCAATGTGCACTAGAGCTCCCTGCTATCATATTCAAAAAATGATAATGCCAAATCCAAATCATAATAACTAACTCACATTTAGGATTTCATATCTGAAGAAACATGGATGCATGGTAACTTTGAGTAGAGAACAACGAAATATATTAAAGCCACATGTGACATCCGCCTATTGGGCAACAACTGATTCATCGTCTTTCAAAACATCCAAAGTACTAGAACAATTTCAGGTAACAACTCCAAGTGCTTCAAACAAGAAGTACATCATGGAGAAAATAAATTTGCAAAAACAGCCAAGGTAATAACCAATATGGACTTCAACTGAACCACGGTTTGGTGTAATATAAGAAACCATATTGTACAACATAGACTACTCAAATAAACTGAAAATCTACTAATGATCAATTAGATGGTCTAAGCCTGACCTATTAATGATTTTCCTTATCATTTAACAGTATTATAATACATCTACTTCTCTAAACCATTGCGACAATCAGACTCATTTGGCATTAGTTGTGAAAAGAAGTCTACAGAAAATTTTAATATCATGAGATTCTAATATGAATTCAACAACATCTTATCTACTAATTTAATATACATCCACGTTATGAGATGCTAATATGAATTCAACAACATCTTATCTACTAATTTAATTTACATCCACGTTATGGTACAAGCCACATAGAAATAAACATGTTTCACAAGTATAATTCATCTATTTGTCAAGAAATTTTTTACAAAACATGTTTAAAAGAGCAAGTAGTAATGAAATTAGGCATTCAAGTTTCTGGTAAGATTGAGTCTCCGGCCAATTAACACAGTTTTCACACAAATACAATATAAGTAAAACAAGAAAATGAACCTAAATGCATATCTTGGCAAATATACGAAACCACAATGTGAAAGCAGTTTTCACACATAAAATTCAAGAAAATAAAGACGCTCTTACTGGGTAATAAATTTGTGGTTCGGGCTTAGACGATCTGAGAGTATGTCAAGAATACCCAAATGAAACTCTACAATTAACACAAAATCCATCCGCCGCCAAGAGCTCGTTACGAACTCACCGTAACTGGTCAAGCTTCAATCCAGCCAGGAAAAAACAAGCAGCAACTACAAATTTAAATAATTTATGCGCATACACAGCAGTTGCACATCACACACTCGTACCACACACACATCTCTTTTCTTCTAAATCAAAGCAGGGCATTGATAGAAACTAGTTTTAATCTGTGTTCATGAATTCTAAAGGCAATACACAGTTCGTATGATGATTGTTTTTTGTTAGAAGACAGATGAAACCAATCTTTGGTTTAGATATCATCATATAAATCTTTAGAGAAGAAATGAAAGATGATAAAATCACAAACAAATTGGGAATAAAAATATCTAAAATTATATTCGTGTTCAATTAAATAATTCAATATCAAGCATGAGCAAACGAGCAAACCTACATATCGGATGTCCACAAAGTCAGGTTGTCATGGAGAAGCTGCATAATCGATCAGAGTGCTATCCTTGTAAGACTCCTAGTCGAGAGTGTCCAACTCCAGCAATCGCCTCATCAAAAGCACAAGGTAAACATTAGACTAAGAAAATGTCAATCAATTTACCAAAAAGTTAGCCATTGAATATAAGAAATTTAGGTGGTTCTTTGATTTGGAATCACTGAATCTTGAAATTAATATTACAGATAAATAGCAAATATGGAGTAATTGATATGGTGGTTGGTGTAGGTTGAATAAAGAAAGGTAAATTCTAAGTCAGATACATCTAACAACATTCAAAACACAACAAGAATGGAATTAATATGAAACTTCAATGTATCAATTGTGTCAATTTTCATAATGATTCTGTAATCCCACCCGCATCCCACCCACAACAATTATAACAGGCTTGTAAATAATTTCCCAGAACTTGAAGAGGGAAACATAAACAGCAGCGATAGAGTGAGGACGAGAGAGATAGGAACACATTGCGAGAACCTACCAGAAAATTAGGGCCTTGGCGTGGCCGGCGGCGTGAATCTGCAGTTTGGGAGGCGTATCTCACATTGGGAATTGGCGGTAACATCGCGGGAATAGAGAAAAGGTTGCCGCCTCTTTATACACTAGGGATTTGCGATTGTGATAACCTCAAAGAAAAAATATATTTTGATCAAATATTATATTAAGATTAATATATATATATATATATTATTAAACAAAACGTTATGCTTATGGATTTTATTAAACTAAATTTAAATATTTAAGTTTGATCAAGTAATATTTCATCCAAAAGAAGCTTCCATAGCTTGTGACGGAGATTTGAAAATATATGGAGTAATAAAATAATTAGATATATTAAAGGTGATAGAATTGTTAGTGAAAAATATAATAAAATGTAAAAATAAATAGTTTACTTAAAAAAAATGAATGAAAAGCTTTACACATATTTGTTAGTCCATTATTTTGTTCTTTAATTTATTTTTTTACGAATCGTGATTTAACATAAATGTTTAGTATAATTTATAAACTGTGATTAAGAACTACTCCGTTCGTCTCAAGAAAATTTGTATTCTTAGGATTACACACATTTTAATAAATGTGTAAGAAAAAATGTATTAAGTGATTTTTTTAGGGAGAGTTTTGTAAATTTTTATAAATAAAATACAGATGAATGAAGATAATTGAGTGTGAAAAAGTAATGAATTAATATTATAAATATGTGTATATTTTGAGTGTGGAAGTTATGAATGTTTCTTTTTCTTTTAGTGTAAGAAGTTGATATGTAATATTCAAATATGTCAAATGCAAATTTCTGTAAAACGGTGAGAGTACAAAATTATTATCCTAGATTTTAGAATAGTTCTGATGTTTTGGTTTGAATCTAGTAAGAAATACTTGAATTTATGCCACTCTTTGGTTGATGCAAAAGGAAGAAAAAAAAAATTTCAACATTTAGAAGCAACTTTATGAGCAAAAGTTGTGTTTTATAATAAAATCTTTTATATAAATTTAATTTTCTTTACTATTTCTCAAATACAAAATTAGGATCTTGCTTAAAAAATTATTCAGACGGGTGAGACACCCGAAGAGATTACCTAAAGGGAAGTCGAATTACAAGAATTAGGATTTTGCTTAAAAAATTGTTCAGACAAGAGGCACCCGAAGAGATTACCTAAAAGAAAGTCAGATTTGCGAAAGATGTTGCAACTAGGGATGGCAATGGGTCGGGTCGGGTACCTAGATACCCTGACCCAATCCGTTTCAATTCGGGGTCGGGTCACGTGGCGGGTCGGAGCAAATCGGAGCGACCCATTATAAAAAATTTTAAAGAAAAAAATTGAAAAATAATAATTTAAAAAAAAAACATATAAAATAAATTTTAAATTTGTATTGAAAATAAATAAAATAGTCTTAGAAGCATGTTTATAAATTTATTTTCACATTTATGAAGGTGAATTATTGTTATATATATTAATAAACATCAAAATAGTGAAGATATATTATATTTATAGGTATAATATATATAAAAAATAAATATAAAAACGGGTCACGGATCACGGGTCGAGGGTGATACCCGGACCCACCCCATTTCAATACGGGTCCAAGACAGAGCGACCCAAATAGCACGAGTCGGAACAGAGTGGGTTGAAATTGTCATCCCTAGTTGCAACACTTTCCAACCCAAGAACTTTTTTTTTTTTGTGGTTCCAACCCAATAACTTAGTTACAATAGTATATTTACTTCTATATGAGGCGCGCATCTACAAATGAAACTTAGATTGAAATGTCTGGCTTCAAATTATGCAAATGAGTAGCTTTGTGTATTTATTACTCCCTCCATCCACTAAAGTTTTATTTAGTTCTATTTTTGCGTCCACAAATATTATATTTATTCTATTTAAATAATTAACTTTTAAATATTTTTTCTATTTTATTAATAAGATTGAATATCTACTAATAATATTTTTTACTTGTTATTTCTCATATCATTTTTATAATTAAAAAGAGGACATAGAAGAACACACTTCTAAGTCTCAAGCACCACTAAACCAACTCATTATGTTTATATTGTTGAAATGTCTTTTAAAATATTACACTATGTGATGAAATATTAATCTACTATAGCGAAATGTGAAATTGAGTGAAAGTAAAAAAAAAAAAAAAAAAAAACTCTAATAAAAAATAATTATAAATAATAAAATATTGTTTTTATTTTTACTTTTAAAAAATGTAGTACGTATCTTGTTATTAAACAAAACCTTATGTTTAAGGAGTATATAAGGTACCCATAAATTATTTTGAATATGATATTAAATTTTTTTTTGGCGCTTTAGTATTTAGAAAATTTAGAAAAAGAGCGGTTCCACCTCACAAGAGAGGCGGTTCTCATTTCGAGCTATTCACCTCAAGTAGAAAAGAAAACCCTATTGTTCTCAAATCTCAATTTTCAAATCTGAAACCCCCTTCCACAGTTGCGTAAACCTAGAGTAATCCCAACACTTGATTTTACCTCGCGCAGAAAAGAAAAACCTAATTTTTTATTTAGACTGATTTCTAATGTTGCTTCTCTGTTATGGAGGTTCGCCAGATTCCGTCGACTTCTCCTCGGATATTAGATATATAATAAATTGGCACATGAGTAAGTATTTATTATGTCTTTCTATATGGTTTGATAACACACAATACAGTAACATGACTTTATTTAGTATATAAATGATCTAACATAACATAGCGTGTTCATGATATTATCTCATTTCACTGCTTTCTCGTATATATATTGGTTGCTTCAAATATTGTGATTGGAGATTTTTTTTTGTTAATTGTGTTGCCTTCCAGATCCTTGTATTTCAAAGTTCTTGAGTATTGGCATGCCTAGTATACTTTTCTGGTTTTCTTGTTTTACTGTTTGCTTTAAGATTTTGTTTCTGTATTATAACTTCTCCTGTTGGTAGTGGCCATTTGGATATCTGCCAATTTTTGCTAATTTATTTGTTGTATGTAATGCTGAAAAATATTCCTTATTTCTGGTTCTAAAAAGGAACTGCAATTTATTACTATTATTTTAAAAAAAATGAATGCAGGAAGAAAACGACCATGATTGATTTTCCGAGGATCTTCATGAAGCATTTATTTTAAGGTGTTTATTTATGATATTTAACAATTATTTAATCTTATATTGAAACTTTCATGTTTAATGTTCACAAATGGCAGGTAGAAGGGATCATGGTGGTTTTCGAGGATAAGGCAAAGACACTAATTAACTTAAAAAATGGTAGAGGTGGATATAGAAACAGAAGCATATATAGAGAGAATTTGAGAGAGCGAATGCATTTAAACTAAAACATAAACAATGAAGCCCTGACATCTTAATCTGTCTACCTGGTAATGAAATTCAAATATCCCTAATCCATAATGCTCTGGTGAAGAGCCTACAGTCCCATTTATTCTTTGTTCTGCTTATTATCTACTATTTGATTTTACCAGCATCTTTTGTTTGGAGCGTACATGATATAAATACGTACATGATTAATAACATTATTTTTCTTCTTGTCATTTTCTGTTAGAAAGTAACTCTTTTATTTTTCATATATTGTGCCTCTAAACTTTTTTTATTTTTCTTAATCATTTATCTATATTATACATTCAGGCCCCATGATCAAGTTATTCAAAGTAAATGAAAAGTAAAGAGAAATTGTTGAAAGTAATGGGAAGCCACCTATGAAGGCAATGTGCTGATGCAGTTTGTGGGATAGAAAGACAGTGTGTGGCTGCTGGTTATGCTTTGCAACCTTCAATAGGTTATAAAAAAGGTATCTTTAATTTTCTGTTGCTTTCAATGTTATATACTGATAAATTAAAAAAATAAAAATTGTACTACAATGGTGTTTGCTGGTCAATCCTCCATTTGATACACTTGCTCTATAGTTGTGTTTTACTATTCTTTGATGAAAAGAAATTGGACTCTGTTTATTGCATTTGTGGAATATTGGACTTTATAGTTTGTGCGTTTTGTCTTTAATAGTAGTAGTTAATCTTTAGTTCCTAAGTAGAAACTGAATATTTTATGCTCATGTTGTGAATTGTAAACGACCATTAAGTCGTGATCTTACTTTGACAATTGCAAATCGAAGATAAATGGGTTGTTTATTCAATGTAATAGAGAAAGCAAGATGTGTGTTAACCTGTCCGCTTTGAATATTATTGATCATGTTGTTCTGTACTCGGTATATATCTTGTAAGAATTTGGACTTTTTTAGCTATTTTTTATGACCTATAGTGTTATGTATGAAACTATGATCTTGAACTAGTCTTATATAATCCCTCATTTATCTAGTCAAACAGGATGTAATTATTTATGTTTGTGGAATAGGTTCTAACATAAGCAAAAAAGAGAATTAATCTGCTTTAATAAGTTAATTGCGTTAATTGCTTCAGTAAATGTTCATATATACTTAAGTAGGCAATCAATGTGAAATTGAATAAACTGAAGTAACTAGATGGTCAAGGTGCTCAAATTATACAAGTTATATAACACACAAATTTGAATAATGAAATCTCTTTATCTCTTTTATATACATTATCTGGCTAGAGTCACAATAGGCATAACAAATTTTATGATGTACGTATTTAAATTGATATGGTATTAAAAGTTCACTATAGGACTAGTGTAATAGGTTACTCAAAATCCTAAATGTGTGAATGGACAACATTTGAATAGATAGATAGACATTACAAAAGTGTATATATAGATGAGAACATGTCAATTTTGCGGTTTGAATAGTGAAGATGTTTGATTATATATATTTTTTTAATAGAAATGTTTATTGTTGTTGAAGTAGGTATGATTCACAAGAGAACAATCGGAGACCAAAATGCATAAAGGCACAGTGATGTGTTTGGTGCTCGGGAAAAAATGGAGTAACCTACTTTTCAAGATTGGTGAAATCTTATCAAAGAGGATGTATGATAGAACCTGAAGAGATGAGATCTGGAAGAGAAGAGTTTCCTGAATTTGCATATGCTACATCATCTCCACGGGATATATTTTGAAGTTTATTTTTGTATTTGTATTGTTTGATGAATATTTGGATAGTTGTGTTCCAAGTTAAGTTTACTTTTTAATGGATATTTGGATAGATATTGAAGACAAGTTAAGTTTACTTTTTAATGGATATTTGGATAGATATTGAAGACTTGTGTATTTTGTTAATTTAGTGGATATATTGAGTTTGGAATTGATGATGAAGTTGTTAAATTATGTTACCTTTTGAGTAACTTTATCAAGAAATAAAAAGAATATAGACAAAATATATTATTTGTTGTATAAATAATTTTTATTGTTGAAATTTGTATTCCAACAAAATAATGTCGTTGGAATTGACATTAGAATTTAACTTGAATAAATTTCCAATGGATAATATTTGTTTGAAAAATTCCAATAAAAAATAACCGTTGGAATAGACAATGAAATTTGCAATGGAAAATTTCCAATAGTTTAATATTCCATCGGTACATGTCCGTTGGAATAAAAATTCCTACGATATTTTTTCGGTTGGAATTAACATAGGAATTTACATTTATAATTTCCAACAACTGAAATTTCAAAGGTCAAAATCCGTTGGAATAAATTCCAACAAAAAATCACTGTTGGAATAAAAATTCCTACGATATTTTTTTGGTTGGAATCAGCATAGGAATTTGCGTTTATAATTTCCAACAACTTAAATTCCAAAGGTCAAAATCCGTTGGAATAAATTCCAACAGAAAATCACCGTTGGATATGTTGATGGAATTTATGTTGGAAAAACATTTCAATGGGTGAAAATTCCAACGTTCACGATCCGTTGGAATGTACCGTTGGAATTTTTTTCCATTGGAATTTTCATTGGAATTTTGCAATTCCAACGCCAACTTTTCCAACGGTCGTATTTTCGCTGGAATTTCCGTTGGAATCACTGATTCCAACGAAAAAAATGCAAAAATCCGTTGGAATTTTTCTGTTGGAATTACGATGTTTTCTTGTAGTGAAACGTTCAAGAGTTTTTTCGGCATCCACCAAAACCGTAAACTTAGCTATTTTATAGTCGTCCCAAGACTCAGTCCCCTTCTTTCCTCCACTGTTTCTTCGCGATTCATACCACAAAAATTAGAATTATTTCAACAATTCAAACAGAAGCATGTGAAAAATAGAGTCCAAAATATATATAGTTTACCTTCCTGATTCCTTCGAAACAATCTGACATAATTTTCTCTTAAGTTAGGTTGGGAAAAAAACTTTAAAATATGCGCGTGAGTTGCACGCGTTTTATCTCATGCGCTGAAAATTTTTGTATTGATGCTAATGTTCCATGTTTAGAAACCCGCGTGTTGAAGAAGGTGGAGGACCAACTGGAATTCTTTCAAAGAGATATATGTATAGATCTTAAAATTATAAAGTGGTCGATTATGAAATTAATTTGGCATTCACTTTATTATTAATACACAAAAACATGCATGGGACTGATGCGTGCATCACACGTGCAAACTATTATAATACTTTTGACCTATATTTTAAACAAAAAACAAGGAGCATGCTTGTCTTGAAACAAGACAACAACGGTAACAATAAACTAAAAGATCTACTCAAAAAGAAAAATCAACTCAACATGAAAAAAGAAGAAACAAAACATACAAAAAAATATGCAAGCAAGCAAAACCATGAAAAGCCCCCAGGGTTGCTTTTCTTGAAAAGGGGTTGGGGGAATGTTGGGGGAATGGAGGAGAATAAAAAGTGGAATTGAGTTTGGATATTAATATTTTTGAATTCTTTTGTACCTTCCAATACTATGCATGGATTTTGGGAATTTTACAAATATTAGTTGTGTCGCTTCCACTATAATTCATGTCCTGCTACTTGTAGTTGCATATACTAAATTCTCTAAATCATCCTTTTCTTTAATGGGTTTTTCATTCTTGAATTTTGTAGTTTTTTATGCTGAACGTACAGGTGTTGCCCATTTGGCCAAATTTCAGCAACCGTTTTCTACTTCTCCTGAAAAGTTAGAACGGTTTCATTCACTTTTCAGATTAATTCAACATCAATTTTATAACTGGCTACGTACTCTTGTGCAAGGTAATCTCATCATTCTCAATTCAAGAACTTCAATTGCTCTGTCTAAATTTGTTTCTCAATTTTATGGAATTGGTAATTCTGTAGATCTGTTTTGATGGATATGAATTTATTTTACTTGTTTATGCAAATTAATTAATGGTGTAATTGATTGAAGATGCATATGTACTTGACAATCCCAAATATTCATCTGTTTTGATGGTAGTGGTGGATTTTGGATTGATTGTGGAAAAGGAAAGATCAACCATATAACTGTTGTAACAACCAGAAATGCCGCAGTAAAGAAGATGGGGTTAGAGATTTCACCTCTTGCTCTTCTTCTATGGAAAAATCCCCTATTTTGTCGACACCCAACTTTTATAAGGATCTTGAACTATATTATATGATCTTCTTAATTTTCCTGAAATTCATCTTTTTGTTGTTGATCTAGCATTTTCATGAATATCACTCATAACATTATGTAGAATTGGTTAAAATATACGTACGAGTATTGACTTTTGTTATGGTGATCTATCAGATCCTTGAACCTACTAGAGATAAATTCACCAGGGAGATATATTTCTAGTCCAAGGACAAAGATATCTCACTTGCAAAGGTATTTTAATATTACTCAACCTTCTAAGATGGTTAAGATTTCCTTTTTTGACCTTGGACACGTAATGTAAGAACTCTCACCATTTCTTACTTTCCCGAGTTTGGGGGAACCAAGCATTTGTTAGCATGTTCGGGGCTACTTAACTAGAAGCTGGAAATTTATCGATATTAATCTTTTTTTTTTTACCTTTTTTATGATGGACCCATTTTTGCAGGCTTTAATTTATGTCGCTGCTGAAGATGATGCATTTTCGACTTACAACTGTGACATGGATGCTCATTCTATCATTGGGTTTGATTTGTCCAATTTAGTTATGTGTTATATCCTTTCAAAATTTAATGTTATTTTTACTTTTCAAGAATTGTTCATTCAAATGCTTTTTTTCTTGTCAATAAAAGTTGTAACATATAAAGGCTTTACTGGAAAGGTGCTTCAATAATAAATTACGGGTTGATCTTGTCTTCTGCACTTAGGCTTGTTCATTATTCTAACGAGAAGTTCAACAAAAATAGTGGTTCAAGCATGATTTGTTCGTATCTTTGTAGGGTGAATTCTTAGTTAGGCATTAATTGAAAAGTATATGTTAGTTATAAACTTGTATAAGATTTAACACCTGCATTAAGACATTAATTGAATCTCTGATTATGCTCATTAAGGCAGAATCCTATGTGGTTGTCTATAAGCATTCACTCAAAGAAGTTTTTTTTAAGAAGGGGACTCAAATAAGAGGCCAATTTAGTTATTTTACTACACCTTTGTCATGAAAGGTTGCAAGTACTATTGATGCTTCTTAGCAGTACCACAGTGAAGACATGTGTCTATGCATTAGAGTGGAGACATTTTACTACACATTTGCCATGAAATGTTTCAAGTACTATTTCTTCCTATCAAGTGTGGCATTTGTCTTCTTGTTGATTACTTATGAAATCTGCACAAGGGTGAAGTTCTCAATAATTTATTTTACTTTTTTTTAATAGAGTGGAGACATATTAAATTATTAACTGAACATGTATAGTTTTCTATTTATTTCAAGATTCTTCTCTTCCTTTGGTATTCAATTTGTCCAATATGATTAGTTTGAGAGTGGTCTATGTATTATATTACATAATATTTTTTTTACAAGATTACTTGTTACAAGTTTCATATTGGCTTTACAGGTAATTTTTATTTTTGGTGATTTTGTTTGTTAGGTAGTAGCAATGTGTAACTTCCCTAGAATAAAAGATGCAGAAGATGTTGCTAATTGTAACTATGCTTTGTAAGTACATTTATTTATATATGCTTTTGTTGTTTGTGCAGATTGATCAAGCTTTTGATTTTGATTTTTTAATTTGGAATATTGACGTGATAGTTATATGGTTAACCAAATCTTTACATGCTCTTCTTAGGTCTTTTAAGCAATGTGCTAATATTAGTTTTTGCCTTTTCCTTTTTTTTTTTTTTTTTTTTGTGAATATGATTCCATTTGGGAATCATGAGAGGTTGTTATTATATTCATTATTAATTCAGCTTAATTTCTTAATCGTCATATAAGTTTCTTTTGATATTATTAATTTTCTCTTTCGTTTATTATTATAGGTTCAAGTGGAAGATGCAAGATAAAGATAGCAACATAGATTCTACCATGCATAGTTAGGTGCAATTTATCTTTGAATTGAAAATTTTTATTTTTGATTTTTTTAGTTTGTGTCTACTGAACTTGAACTTGATAGTTATGTTGTTGATTCCAGTTACAAGTTGGGATGTTTTAAACTTTGATTGTTTTTTAACAAGTGATAACAATTCATTGTTATATATTTAGTTATTTCAGTTTTAGAAGTGTGATTATATTTTATTGCTATAATATAAATAAATGAAATTATAAAATTATTATATGACATAGCCTATATTGTTACTAATATTATATGACATTAAAAATCGTCACTAAATTTGATAGTTAAGTTAGTTATAAAAGCTTTGGTGACGCGAGAGAGTCAATAAAATAAACCATTGTGACGTCGGTTAGTGTCACCAAATAGTGTTACTATGACGCATAAAAGCATCATTAAAAAGGGTGGTTTAGTTAGTTATCATCTATTTAGTGATGTGAGAAAGTGTCCCTAAAGTACACCATCATGATGTTGGTTAGCGTCACCAAATAATACTCCTATGATGCATAAATGCGTCACATTCACCGCTTACAGTGACGCGTTTGAAGCGTCATAATAACTTTCTATTAAAACGCCAAATCAGGTGACGATTGACCAAAGCGTCACTTTAGTAAAAGCGTCACTACAATATATTTTTAGTGACACTTCTGAGCGTCTTTAAAGCCCATTTTTGTAGTAGTGTGTGTTAAGAATCTGTATATTATTAATTGTTTATGTGTTAAGAATCTGTATATTAATTTTTTTTTTTATACGCGTCCTTTACCGACGGAAAGTCATTCCGTCGGTATAGAATTATTCAATACCGACGGATAGTATCCGTCGGCAAAGGCTGTGCCGACTGAATTGGTACCAACGGAATCTAACCGATTTGACATAAATTTGAACTGGGTGTTGCCGATGGAAATTTTCCGTCGGTATTGTCAATACCAACGGAAATTAGGCGCGTGATTTACCGACAGAATGGTATTTCCGTCGGCATGTATTGTTGAAAAAAGGGTCTCCCACTCTAGAACATCAAACCACGGGAAAATTTTGGAGTGGAGCGAAAAATTAAGGTATGTTTTAGTTTTAGTGTTTAATTTTTATAATATATATATATATATATATATATATATATTTAGTGTTTAATTTTTAGGAAGTGTATATAGTTTTTGTTTTAGTGTTTAATTGTTATGAAATATATATAGTTTTTAGTGTTTAATTTTTATGAAATGTATATAGTGTTAGTGTTTAATTTTAATTTGGTCAAATTTTTTAACAGATGGAATTGTCGGATCGTCGGAGGATGTATTGTACTCCTAGACTCGTTTTAGGAAATGTGAATGGTGAATTTTATGATGAACTCGTGTCATTTGTTGAATTTGCATAGCTACAATCACATTACATGTCTGGGGATTGTATTAGGTGTCCGTGTAATGCTAAGAAATGTCAGAATAGATCATTTAAAAGCATTGATGAAGTCTTATGCCACGTTGTTATGAATGGGTTCGTTGATAATTACTATAATTGGACAAGTCATGGCGAAGAACGGTGGCCTTATAATTTTGATCAAGTCTTGTACTATTACACTGCTGCAATTTATGAAGAACCAGTACACGTTGAGCATGTCGGCACCAGTAACAATCAAGAGTTTGGAGTGGAAGAACCCGATATGTATCAAACAATGGTGATGGAAGCCGGTATGTCAAATATAGAGGAGGAACCAACGGATGAAGCATTTCAGTTTTATGAGATGCTCAAATTAGTCGATCAAGATTTGTATCCAGGGTGTGATTCTCATTCTCAATTGTCATTTAATGCTCGACTTATGGCTATCAAGACGGAGAACAAGCTATCTAACAAAGCATATGAGCAAATGACACAATTATGCAGTGAGATTTGTCTTGTCGATAATAAAGTACCTACGATGTTTCATCAGAGCAAACAACTGATGAAGAACATGGGTTTGCCGATTGAGAAGATTGATTGTTGTGTGAATGGTTGCATGTTATACTGGGGTGATGACGATAGCGATCTTCTTATGTGTAGAATGTGTGGCCATCCCCGGTACAAAGAGCCACGACGGAAGGGACCCGGTGGTCAATCGAGCAAGACAAAAAAGAAAGTGCCACATAAGAGGATGTATTATCTTCCTATCATTCCCCGTTTAATGAGATTGTTTTAATCTAATGCCACAGCACAACACATGACGTGGCATGCAACAAATTCTGAAGCTACTGAGGCTGGGGATATGAGACATCCGTCCGACTCTGAAGCCTGGAAACACCTTGATAACGTGTTTCCAGGATTTTCTTGTGAACCGAGGAATGTGAGATTAGGCTTGAGTACTGATGGTTTTGCACCGTTTGGGAGTTATGGAATGAAGTATTCTTTGTGGCCGGTGATACTGACTCCGTATAATCTACCTCCATGGATGTGCATGAAACCTCAAACAATGTTTCTGACTGTATTGGTGCCTGGTCTGTCGAATCCAAAGCATAAACTTGATGTTTATCTCCAGCCTCTTATAAAAGACTTGATCTTCCTATGGGATAACAGAGTCCAAACGTATGATGTTTCTAGGAAGCAGAACTTCACGATGCGTGCTGCTTTATTGTGGACCATTAGC
The DNA here is from genome assembly GCA_963675135.1 of Galeopsis tetrahit. Lineage (NCBI taxonomy): Eukaryota > Viridiplantae > Streptophyta > Magnoliopsida > Lamiales > Lamiaceae > Galeopsis > Galeopsis tetrahit. Next base: position 48,862,908 of record OY776124.1, read on the forward strand.
GACTTTCCTGCATATGCTATGTTGTCCGGGTGGAGTACAGCTGGAAAGCAAGCTTGTCCGTATTGTATGGAAAATTCTGAAGCTTTCAGTCTTCCGACGAGTAGAAAAGTTTCATGGTTCGATAATCATCGAAGTTTTTTACCTCGAGATCATCCATTTCTAAGGAATAAGGTGGACTTCACGAAGAATAGAACAGTCACAAACAATCGACCGCGAATTCGAAATGGTAATTTATACATTTATTTTAACATGTTTTTTGGGCTAAAATGTTGTTTCTTTTAAACACGTATATTAATCGTACAGGACAAATGCTGTTACATGAGATTGAGTGGACGGGTTTGAAAAAATCTACGGAGGAAAATGCAGAAGAACACAACAAACGAATCCAAGGTAACTGGAAGAAAATGAGTATTTTTTGGGACTTTCCATATTGGAGTTCACTATTGATCAGACACAATTTGGATGTCATGCACATTGAGAAGAATGTGTTTGACAATGTGTTTCACACAATCATAAACACAGAAGGCAAGACGAAAGATACTCCAAAGTCCAGGGATGAGTTGAACACTATTTGTCGCCGTGATGAGTTGGAAAAGGATACCCATACAGGTAAATATGTGAAGGCTTGCTACACACTAGATAAGCCACAAAAACAAGTTAAGCAATACTATGCAATATTCATCATAATTATTAAAGTATCTGAAATTTCAAATTACACAAATGCCGACTCCTAAATTTGCCAAATTACAACACAAGGCAACTAACTAGACTACATATAGATGATCATCAGTTCCAAAACACTGTTTGAACAAATTTATCGGAAGCTGACCCTGTTTGAACAAAGATTGACAATTTTTTTTCATTATAATATAAGTATAACACACAAATATAATATAATATAAACCCATTCACGCAGCACATATACTTATTCATTTTAATACATATTCACGGAGCACATAATCATTATAAGCCTTATCTTCATTTGTTTATAGTACTATATAGGAATATTAATTGAATAGATGTGCTTGGTTTAGTCTAGTTTCAGAAACTTTAGATTTTCACCATAAATGAAGCGCAGAAAAAAAGCAGGGGTGTACAAACTGGGTTGCGCAGAAAAAAAAAAAAAAAGAGAGAGAGAAGTCGGGCTTTTGGTGGGCCAAATATATCAAGCAAGACCGACATGATTCTCTCCATATATTTTTTTGTAAATTTTGAAAAGAGATAATAAAATAATGAGTGAAAATATAAAAGTGTGAGACCTAATTAATGTGTTAATCTTTTTCCGAAATTTACCAAAAGATAGGAAGAGAATACAAATATAACAAGACGCGTGTATTTGTGGAGGATTATATATATATTCCACCTGTCTCCAAAAGATAGTCCACTATTCATTTTTTTGTTTGTCTTAAATTATAGTCCACTCTCCTTTTATTTCAATATTTTTTTTCCTAAAATACTCTTATTTAATGATTGTTAGGCTCATATCATTATTATACCGAAATTTTCGATATTAAAAAAATCCATACCGTTATCGTACCAAAAATTTTGGTATACCGAATATTGAACCATCATTTCATATCGAAATACCAGTACCACGAATTCATACCGAAAATATCGAAGCATGATTTTATACCGAAATTAATTATTTGAGGTTTATTTTATTTAAGTTTTAATAATTTGTGGAAGATGAGATATGCGAAGTGTGATTATGTTTTAAGGGAGCGTGAGTTACACGCAGTTTATATCCGTTAAAATTGACGGAAAGTGATTTAGTCTCATTCTTACAGGACTAAAAAGGTAGGATAAAGGACTGAAAGTGATTTAGTCTCATTCTTACAGGATCAAAAATGCAATTTTACCATTAATTATATGCAAAACTTCTCATTGTATATAAGCAATATCAATACCATGAATTAATTAGTGGGTTTAATTGGTGATATATATAGATAGGATCAAATATGATATTATTCTTAACCAGCCACGTGCAAAGAATAAGAGTAATCAAAGTATACATCTTTATTGATTTTAAAGAGCAAAAATACATACCTTGTTTCGTTGTTTGTTTCTGGTGGCACTACTAGATGCACCTCTTTCAGCTTCTTCAACTAGGAGAAGGAGGGAACGTCCAACGAAGGTGTCTAGGCCGTTGCCAAGAGTCGAACAACCTTTCAGGCCTCCATCAACCGTTCCCTGGCCTGCAATGGGGAGTTTGATGAATCAAGAACCAGTAGGGGGAGTTATGGGGAGTTCCAGGTAATATTGTTTTACTGAAGAATTATTTCAGTTGTATTTGTGGAACTATGTTGGAATTCATACTCTGGCTAGGTGAACATCTTATAATTTTACAAGTTATAATTTTACAATTGAAACGGTCATTCGTCTCAATTGAATAATGTGTAATCTGATCTTGCAGCTATTATATGGAGAATTTCAGTAACTGGCAGCAGAACCCTGCATTTAACGGAGTATGTCCACTTTATATGCGCAATAGTTTGTGTATGATCATATGTATAGAAAATTAATTTGGCATTCACTTTAATTATAAATACACAAAAACATGCATGTGACTGATGCGTGCATCACACGTGCTACTATTTTAATACTTTTGAACTATATATACTTTAAACAAAAAACATTAATTATGTGCAAAACTTCTCATTGTATATATATAAGCAATATCAATACCATGAATGAGTCGATTTAATTGGTGAGATATATAGATAGGATCAAATATGATATGTGATTTGATTTTTGTTGGATCATTGCTGATTATTTGTTATATTGAAGTGAAATTACCCTGTTTTCTGTATGAAGTTTCTTGTGCTTAGCATATGCACGTGATTTTTTATTTTATTTTTTGCTCTTAAGTTAGGATGGGAAAAAATACCTACGTACATTATATGGAATAGGATAATCATTTTACATACTTAACATCCAGAAACCAGACTCCACGTTCGATGGGAGCATGCACTTTACAAAACGAGGGACACCATTTTGTAAACGTTCAAGAGTTTTTTCGGCATCCACCAAAACCGTAAACTTAGCTATTTTATAGTCGTCCCAAGACTCAGTCCCCTTCTTTCCTCCACTGTTTCTTCGCGATTCATACCACAAAAATTAGAATTATTTCAACAATTCAAACAGAAGCATGTGAAAAATAGAGTCCAAAATATATATAGTTTACCTTCCTGATTCCTTCGAAACAATCTGACATAATTTTCTCTTAAGTTAGGTTGGGAAAAAAACTTTAACATATGCGCGTGAGTTGCACGCGTTTTATCTCATGCGCTGAGAAATTTTGTATTGATGCTAATGATCCATGTTTAGAAACCCGCGTGTTGAAGAAGGTGGACGACCAAGTGGAATTCTTTCAAAGGGGTCGATTATGAAATTAATTTGGCATTCACTTTAATTATTAATACACAAAAACATGCATGGGACTGATGCGTGCATCACACGTGCAACTATTATAATACTTTTGACTTATATTTTAAACAAAAAAACAAGGAGCATGCTTGTCTTGAAACAAGACAACAACGGTAACAATAAACTAAAAGATCTACTCAAAAAGAAAAATCCACTCAACATGAAAAAAGAAGAAACAAAACATACAAAAAAATATGCAAGCAAGCAAAACCATGAAAAGCCCCCAGGGTTGAGAAATTTTTCTTCAAAGTAGTTTCTGCGGACGCACCCAGTGAAATCTCAAACCTGTTTCTGCGGACGCCACCATCTACCACTTTGGACAAAACGCCCTGCCACCAGCCGTCTTTGTAAAATGCATCAACAGTGTCTCCTAGCTCGAAACCCTTGGCAAGCCCCTGCACTGGCGGTACAGGCCTCACGTCGGAAATTTTTTTCTGTCACTTTTTTTGCGGTATTTTGATGAAGAATCAGGGGGAATCACATTAGCAGTGAAGTAGACGAATTTAAACCCTTCCTCATCGGTTCGCACTTCACCTACCGAACCTATGGGAAATTATCAAGGCTCACGCCGCCGCTGCTACGGAGGGTTTGGAGAGAGTTGACTTTGCATGACAACACTAGATTCCATGAAAATAATACTGCATTTAAATTTAATTTGGCATTCATTTTGCTTATATATGCATACACAAAAAATGGCATGCTACTTTTTTAATACTTTTGAACTACATTTTAAACTGGAATTTTTTATATTTAGTGTATACGATGGTCTCACGCAAAACTTCAAGTGGTATAAATAAGCAATATTAATACCATGAATGAGTGGATTTAATTCGCGATATATATAATTAATAGGATCAAATTTGGTTTTATTTATTTATTATAATTAATATAATTAAGCAATATTACTAGTGAAGAATAAAAGAAAAATAATAATAAATTTGCTTAGCGCGCGTGTTTCTTCCATGTTGTGTTCACATAGCGAACATGCATTCGTGAATGCACATTTTCATCTTCAAGCCCGATTAACTATGGCAACTTTACTCAAAACATCTGTTATTGAATAAAAAAAATCAGTACCTTTAACCAGCTTCCTTCTTGAAAATTCCTTTATCCCTGGGCATAAGAAAAACCAGGAGCTTAGACCCACCAATGTATCCCTGATTGCGAGGCTGCTCGGAATGCCAACCCCATAATAGAAGGCAAGCACTGCACCCATGTCTTGAGTTTCAATGAATCGCCTCACCTCAACAAAATTCTTGTCAAAGATGTACAGCGCAAGGAGGAAACTAGCCTTTTCAGCATCACTCCAACATTCACTGGTTATTCCAGGAAACTAGCCTTTTCGGCAGTTCAACCTTACATTGAGTATGTATTTCATACATTTATCATTTAATAAAATTAATACTAGCTACTTCATTTTTGTAATTTAATATTAATTGAGGTTGGATGTTGTGAATTAGAATGTATACTCAAGAACTACAAAGAGTAGAATAAAACATCTCAAATATAGATATAGACGCTCGTCTTCAACGTGAATTTGCCCGATGGTTCCAACGTTGTGTGAGTACCATTTCCTTAATTTTACGTAAATAAATATGATTCATAATTAATGTTAATTATTTGATCTGTATAGGGACGGTCACACGATTTTGAGAGTCAATTCTTAAGGGATCTCAGCAAAGGACCAATACGTCGTGTAAAAAAAGACTTACAACGGCTATATTGTGAATGGCTACATATTTCATACATTTGAGTATGCATCAAGAAAAGCGACACCCAACAATGGTATTTGCATTAACAATGCGAATTACAATGCAGATGCAAGTGACTACTTTGGGGTGTTACACGAAGTTGTTGAAGTAGAATATCCGGGATATCCAACAAAGACTGTAGTGTTGTTCAAGTGTCATTGGTTTGATTCAGGCCCTTTAGGAACAAGGATTCATCCGGAGTACAAGCTCGTGGATGTTAATTCGAAAAAGAGCTATAGCGGGGATGATCCATTTGTATTTACCCATCAAGTATCTCAAGTATACTACGGCAACTATCCAGTACGATCACGTAGTAATATTGAATGGCACCCTGATTGCAAAGTAAAGGCAAGATCAATGGTAGAAGTCCCTAAAAAGGAAAAGAGTAATGAAGATGATTCTCCGTTTAAAATGGAACAAATAGAGACTCGAACTGGAGTCTTTACGGGAGATTTGAATATTTACGTAGACTTGACGGCTGCAAATCCACAATTAATCGAAATGGAAAACGATAGTGGAAATGAGGAAGAGGATGAAAATGAAGAGGAGGATGAAGAGGAAGAGGAAGAAGAGGAGGAGGATGATGGAGAGGATGATTATGAGGCAAATAATGAAAAATGTAGACGAAGAAGATGAAGCTAATTATTTTATGAGATGTAAAATTTAAAAAGGTTAATTTATCATTAAGTTACAACTAAAAAGTGTGAAAACAAATTAAATTTGTGGATTTTTTAAAAAAAAATATATAAGTGAAAAAATGAATATATTAGTATTTTAATAAAAAAATTTAAAAAATAACATTTAAAATATATAAATTTTTCGTTTACATTGTCGACAGATAATTCAGTCGGTTGTACCGACGGATTTCCCGACGGCTATTGACGAAAATTAATTTTGAAATAAAAAATAATAAAATTATATTCCGTCGGTAGTTCCGACGTAAATTAATTTTGGCAAAAAAAATAATTGAAAATTACATTCCGTCGGTAGTATCGACGGAGTTTCCGACGGAAATAATTTATTTTTTAATTATTTTTTTCCGTAATTTACCGACAGAATATTGACCCGGTTAGAAAACGGGTCATGGATATTACCGATGGACAGTATTCCGTCGGAAGCACCGACTCTTTTTTTTCCGTCGGTAATCCTTACCGACGAGGTTGGCACCGACCGAATTTTTCGGTCCGTAACCACGGTTCCCGACCAAAATTCCTTCGGTATTTCCGCGCGTCGGCAAAACGCGTATTTTTTATAGTGTTCATGACCAATATAAATATCATATATAATTTTTAAAATCTACTTTAGTCCATGTACCCTTCCTCAATTAGATACATATTGTCTCATGTTCGAATACTAGAAAATTCTAGTTTAGACTATATTCCAAAAGAAATCGAATATCAAATTTAATTCTAATTAATTTTGCCAGCCCGTAATAATAAATTAGGAGGAAAATAATAATAAATTTGCTTAGCATGTTTTTTCCACGTCATGTTCACTTAGGAAACGTGCATTTGTGAAGCGCATCTTCATTAATTGAATTGCACAAGAGGCTTCGATGTTTTCTTCATGGGGAGTTTGATACTGATCACTCTGAAATTTATTAATGCATTTGTGCATTATTAACTCAGTTAACATACACTTTTTGTATTCTAAAATTGTGCTAGTAAATATTATTTTCAAAAAAAAAAAAAAAAGTTTCACACTAATAGGTGGCTATAATCCCATATGCGCGTGAGTTGCATGCAATAAAACTGTGCAACTCACGCGTTGATCGACTTTGTGTCATTTATTATTTTTGCTACTTTTTAGATATGGAAAATTGTATTGTGGCAAAAAAATGCATGACTTTCCTTTTGACATGATTCTATTAACATTAAAAAAAATAGGTATGGAATTGTGTCACGAATCTCATTTCTTAAGTCAAATATTATTTATTAAGAACCAACAAGTATGCCATAAACCCATTCTGCAGGTGAGTTGTAAGCATCAAAATTATGTTATCTCACGTGCTGAGCAAATTTGATCAACCGGGTAAGAGACTTGGTGGGTCGGGTTTTGAGCATGGGTATAAATACCCGACTTTCAGTTGTAACTGATAGTTTGGTAACTGAATCTAATATGAATTTGTCCCCATTCTTCTTTTCTCGCCAACTTCCACATTGTGTTCACATATATTGTTTTAATTTGTCAAATATTAATTAGTATATAGTCGCACGAAACAATATTTACAACAGTAAGATAAAATAATTTTCTTTGATGTTCTGATTATTAACAATAAGATAAAATAATTTGTTGATAGTTTAGCGATGAAATATATTAATTTTTTCGCAAAAATTAAATCCACAAAATTAGCCACAAAAATATGTATTTCGTCACTAATATTTTAGCGATGAAATATAATTTTTATGGTTGATCTGATTATTAAAAACAAAATAAAATATTTTTTTTGTTAGTGTAGCGATGAAATATTTCCATTCCGTCACCAAAATTAAATCCACAAAATTGGCCACAAAATTTTCCTTTTTCATAGCAAAATATTAGCGACGTAAATAATTTTCATTGTTCTTCGTATTATTAACAACAAAATAAAACAATATGTTGCTAGTTTAGCGATGAAATATTTTACTTTCATGGCAAAAATTAATTTCAAGAAAGCAGCCACAAAAATTTCTATTTTATCGCAAAATATTAGCGATGATATATAATTTTCACTGTTATTCTGATTATTAACAACAAAATGAAGCAATTTGTTGCTAGTATAGAGATGCAATATATAAATTTTTTTGCAAATATTAAATCTAAGAATTTAGCGACGTAATTTTTTATTTCGTTGATAAAAATTTATTTTAGCGATGAAATTTAGATTTGTTGCAAACTTTTCGTCGCTATTCCCCCTGATTCTTGTAGTGAATATTAATTAGTATATAGTCGCACAAAATGATATTTACAATACGATGTCATAAAATATCTCTTATTATTACTGGATGATATAGTTGTGAGTTCCATGTGTTAAAAGTGTGCAATCTCACGCGTCATGTGGTAATTTAAATTCACGTTTACTATTTCTTGTTAGTTTTCAGATTTGGAATATGCATTTTTATCGAGAACCCTCAGATTTCTCCTTTTGACACAATTCCATTAATTATCTCCAAAATTATCGTAATTTAGTCCTGGTCCAAAATAAATCGGTTAAGTTTCTTTTATCAAAAAATTCCTATGTGTGACTCGCACGCGTCGAATTTGAAATTAATTTGAAATTTAAGGGGTCGAATTTGAAATTAATTTGAGGGGACTGATGCGTGCATCACACGTGATATTATTTTAATACTTTTGAACTATATTTTGAAACAAGACAACAACGGTAACAATAAACTAAAAGATCTACTATAAAAGAAAAATCCACTCAACATGAAAGAAGAAATACAAAAAAATATGCATGCAAGCAAAACCATGTAAAGCCCCCAAGGTTGAGAAATTTTTCTTCAAAGTAGTTTTATGATAAACTAGAAACTGAGATGATTAATTCAGTGAATTTAGCTACATTAATTCAGAAGAATTATATTTTTTAAATATACACCATCGCAATTCTCAAATCTTCATGGCCGCATTCAAGAAAATCCTCAAAATGAACAACGAATCTGTGGCCACCATCCACCACTTTGGACACAACGCCTTGCCACCAGCCGTCTTTGTAAAACGCATCAACAACGTTTCCTAGCCCGAAACCCTTGGCAAGCCAACAAATGTCGACGCTTTCTTTAAACTGATACAGACCGTTGTCGTTAGCCAACAAATTGTGGTACTCAACGTGGAGGCAAATCGATTTATCTTTGTCGCCGCTCCTTTTGAAAGATTTTTTCTGCCACTTTTTTGGGGGGATTTTGATGAAGAATCAAGGGGAATCACAGTAGCAGAGAAGTAGACGTGGAGGCAAATTTGCCGACAAATTGTGATACAGAAAGTTCCGTCGGTGTAGTCACTTACCGACGGAAACGTGGGCGCCAATTTGCCGACAAATTTTACTAAGCTGTCGGTAATTTTCAAAGTACAAATACCGACGGAAATTTCCGTCGGTATAGTATATTACTGACGGACACGTGGGCTCCAATTTACTGACGGAACACGAATTCATCGGTATATTAAATGAAAAAGACAGAACTCGAGCCATTTTTTCATTTCAAGCGGAAAAATGGTAGAAGTTCTATAATATCGTCATATTACGGTACGTTTTCTACTATATTTTTTGGAACAAAATATATAGTGAACTATATTGCTATTTTTGACTTACTTGTTTGATTTTTTTTTTTTTGTTTGTTAATATTAACTAATTTATTTGTAACCAACATTTACAAAAAGACAACTTATTATAACGAAATTCTATTTGATCTATTTCTCAAATACGCAGGTGCAGGTGTAATTTCACCAGCGACGTGCAACTGGTTATTCAACGTTCGACGTGAACCTGGTAAATACGTACATTTTGGGTGTTGAATCTTTTATTGATTTTTTTAAGACAAAAGGAACTTGGTCTTGAAACGATTTTATGTGTATTATCAAGAGTGGATATATCAAGTAACCATTTTCCTTTGATGTATTTACTTCTAATGATGCCCTAGATTTAATTTCATGGGCTCTTGGCGCGATGTTCTCGGAATTAGCACACTTCCAGCTTACGATGGATTATATTCAAGTTTTTATATATATATATATATATATATATTAAATTACATCCTAAGCTATATTGCATTGAAATGTGCATATAAATAAATATATGATGGTTCACTTGTTATTTTAAACTCCCTCCGTCCCTGAAAAGCTTGCATATTCATCCTCACAATATACACATATTTACCCTTCATGTCATTACTCTTAAGACTCACCATACACTCAATCCAACTACTTTATTTACTTTATATATAAAACTTTACAAAATTACCCTAAAAACTCTAATCATTACACTTTTTTCTTAAACTCCGTGCCAAAAAATGCAAGCTTTTCAGAGACGGAGGGAGTATTATTTTAACAATGGTTTAATATTAAGGGTGACCAAATGATCCAATTGTGAAAAAGATGTAGATGGAAAATGACTATAAACATATATTACAAGGGAACACTAAGTGGGGTGTATTTAGTAATAGGGGGTGTTGTTTTCTTGATTTTGATGATTGTCCTTTGTTTGATTTCTTGATGTGGATGTTTGGTTTGTGTGGAGTTGGGGTGTTTTGTATGGTGATTGCAGTGTTGATGTATTGGGGATTGTCCTTCTGTTTTCTTGATTTTGATGATTGTCCTCATATGAGAGATAAAACTTTGCTATAAAACTGATGAAAATTCCCTATTTGTGATGGATTATATATTTTGTTAAACAAAGACCACTGCTACAACGTGATTTTCCTGTTATGCAGCTATTTTCTTGGATGTGATTTGATTTTTGTTGGATCTTTGCTGATTATTTGTTATATTGAAGTGAAATTACCCTGTTTTCTGTATGAAGTTTTTTGTGCTTTAGCATATGCACGTGATTTTTTTTTTTTTTTTTGCTCTTAAGTTAGGATGGGAAAAAATACCTACGTATATTATTCAATTTGAATCAACCAATCTGACATAATTTATTATATATATTATTTGATAAATATGTTGATCGAATATGTGCATAAATATGCTTATTGGCATAGGGAGTTATACTCGGACGACGATATTTACAGGTACTGGGCCGCTTCATGTCAATCTAGGTATAAGGAGGTAATGTACAATTGGAGTCACGATTGTCATGTTTTTATGCAGCGCTTGATACCAATTGCGTTCCGAGACCCTGTTCTTCCCAATGTGTGGAGGGCTATCACTGAATTAAGTCTCTTTTTTAGAGATTTAACATCTTCAACTATCAAGATCGATGATATGATTCGTTTGGAGCAAGACATTCCAGTGATTTTGTGTAAGTTGGAACAAATTTTTCCACTTAGCTTCTTCGACTCGATGGAACACTTACACGTTCACTTAGCGTACGTATAAAGCCATAATTGGCGGTCCCGTGCAGTATAGGTGGATGTACCCATTTGAAAGGTAAACTCATACTTGCTCCATTTTTTATTATACATGCATGTTCACTTAATTTTATATATCAGATATCTCCACAACTTGAAATACAATGCTAAACAAAAGGCAAATGTGGAAGCATCGATTGTTAATGCATATTTGAATGAAGAGGTTGGCATGTTTTGTTCTTATTATTTTGAAAACCATGTCAACACTTGGTTGAGAAGTGAACCACGTAACTACGGTGGTAGAGGTACCGACAATATCAGTGAAGAGGTCGATGGAATGCTGTCTATATTCAAGTTTAATGGACGACCTACCGGAAAATTCGATGAACGAGATTGAGAGACGGACAGAGAGGCAGAAATAGCCACTACAAAATAATTTGAAAATGGCATCGGGGAAGCATCGGATCTGCCGTCCCCAAAGATGAAGGCAACGGCAAAGGGGACGGCAGTGTGCTGATGCCAATATGCTCGATGCCATTTAAATGGCATCGGATTTGGGGAAAACCGTTGCCTTTTGGCATCGGCAGGTCGCCGTCACCAAATGGCATCGGGGCCCACTGCCGATGCCATTTTGCATCGGGGACAACCGATGCCATTTCGCATCGGGGCAAGCGCCGTTACCAAATGGCATCGGGGCCCACTGCCGATGCCATTTTGCATCGGGCCCACTGCCGATGCCATTTTGCCGATGCCTTTTTATTAAAATTTAAAAAAGACGAATCTGGGTTTCGAACCCAGGTCGATAGGCCACCAACACCCACCCCCCACCGCTGGGCCACCCAATTTTTCGGAAATCTGCACATTTTCGCGAATTCTGGGGTTCGAACTCAGGACCTCGCGGTCTCGAAGGCTTTTGAGCGCCCCCTGTGTGCCGTTTAGGCTAGGAGCTTTTAGTCGACATGTTGTGAATGCAATTAATATATATTCAATTTAATTTGAGTTTTTAATTCTTTAATTAATTCAATCCATTCTAACTTTAATTGTTGCTTATTAAATTATTTATCAAAGCATATCATAATTATTTCTAAATTATGTTTTTCAAATTAACTAAATTATGTTTTTCAAATTAAATAATTTATTTACGGTATCAATTCACACTATTTAAATTTATTCTAATCCTCAATTTACAACATTTAAATTCATTCTAATTTTTAATTTCACAACATTATAATTACATACAACATTGAATATAATTATTTTCACTTATACATTTAAATTTATTCTAATCACATCATTTAAATTCATTCTAATTTTCAATTCACAACATTAAATATATATAATTGTTTTCACTTATCCATTTAAAAATATGAATTCACTTATCCATTTAATTAAAAAGGGAGAGATATTGAATATTGAAATTGATTTGATAGAGATCAGTTGTTTTAATTTTAATTTTAATCTAACAAACACTAATTTAATTTTAATAAACCTTAGTGCCCTCGACATACTCGTGTACTTTGTCCCAACCATCGTAATTACGAGGTACATTGTGTATCATTGTCGTAACATGGTCCTCGAAATAGTGAGAACAAAACATTGACGCCTCTTTTGTTAAATATGCATTTGCAATCGAAGCTTCAACACATGCTTTGTTACCCACGCTTAATTTTAAGGTGCGAAGATACCTGATTAAATTTTAAGAATCGTAAGTTCATATAATTTGAAGAATCGTATGAGAAATTAATTAAATTACCTCTCGTATGGATACATCCATCTGTATTGAACTGGACCACACACTTTTGCTTCATATGCAAGGTGCACAGGTAGATGTTCCATAGAGTTGAAGAAGCTAGGTGGAAAGATACGTTCCAAATTGCACAAGATGATTGGGATATCTGTTTCCAGTCGAGTCATGTTGTCAACTGTGATGGTTGTAGAAGTCAACTCCTTAAAAAATAGACTAAGCTCAGTGATTGCTTTCCATACATTGAGCGACAGAATTTTGTAAAAAGCAATCGGTAGTAGTCTCTGCATAAACACGTGACAATCATGACTCTTCATCCCATACAATTTCAATTTCGACCAGTCAATGCAACGTGACATGTTAGACACATATCCATCTGGAAACTTCAACTTACTTATCCACTTACAAATAACATCCGTTTGCTTCTTATCAAGCGAAAAAGAAGCCTTAGGATACTTTGATGTACGTGGACATTTCTTGAGAGAGGGACGATGAAAATAATCATTCAGCTCATCTCTTGATTTAGGCGTGTCCTTTGTTTTCCCCTCCACATTCATCACCGTGTTGAATACGTTATCAAACACATTTTTCTCAATATGCATCACGTCTAAATTGTGTCGTATCAACAAGGTACTCCAATACGGCAACTCCCAGAAAATGCTTTTCCACTTCCACCCTCTAGAAAGTTTTTTGTTGTGGGCCTCAACACCCTCCTCTGCAACCTTTCTATATCCCAAATGATCAATTTCGTATAGGAGACTTGCACCCGTTCGAATAGGCGGTGGATCATTTGTGTCTACTACTCCGGCCATGAATGCAGTTTTATTCGTTCACCACGTGTGATTCAGTGGTAAGAACTTTCGGTGGTTGTCGAACCACGACTGCTTTCGACTTTTATTCAAATAGAATGCATCAGTGTAGTCTCCACAATATGGACAAGCAAGCCTTCCGGCTGTACTCCAACCAGACAACATTGAGTATGCTGGGAAGTCACTAATGGTCCAGAGTACAGCTCGCATAAAAAAGTTTTGCTTTCTAGCAACATCGTAAGTTTGCACCCCATTTTCCCATAAAAATCTCAAATCTGCTATCAGTGGTTCCAAAAACACATCAAGTTTGTCCTTCGGACTTTTAGGCCCGGGCACGAGAATCGAAAGAAACATGAATTGATCCTTCATGCATAACCACGGGGGTAGATTGTACGGAGTAAGTATAACTGGCCATGACGAATATTGTTTTCCCGTCATTCCAAACGGTGCAAAACCGTCTGTGCTCAAGCCCAACCTAACATTCCTAATTTCAGATGCAAAATCAGGATACGAACGGTCCAAATGCTTCCAAGCCAACGAGTCTGCCGGGTGACACATAACACCAGAGTCATCAGAAGCGCACGAGGCATGCCATGTCATATCCTTCGCAATGGCCTTGGACATGTACAATCTTTGCAAACGAGGAATTATTTGAAAGTAGAACATCTCCTTAACCGAGCTTTTCTTTTTCAACCGACCATCTGCATCAACCCTACTCGGCTTATACCGTGATCGACCACAAATCTTACAAAAATCTAGTTCGCTGTCTGCACCCCAGAATAACATGCAATTCTGTGCATAACAATCAATCATTTCTACCGGAAGACCCATCCCACTCATCAAATGTTTGGTGTCGTTAAATTTCTTGGGAACCTTATTTTCGGGAGGACAAATCTCACGAATCAACTCAACGACCTGATTGTATCCCCTTTTAGACAATCTGTTTTCCATTTTAATGTTCAACAATCTGGCATTGAATGACAACTGCGAATGAGATTCACAACCAGGATACAAGTCTTGGTCCGCAGCACGAAGCATGTCGTAAAACTGTGCCCACGTCTATTCCAAAATCAATGTTTGGGCCACCCATTAACTCTTCTACCATAGTGTGGTACGAACTAGGTCCCGCTGGGTCAATGTCGTTTGAAGTTGACGCAAATTCATTAGTGTTTCGAAATGGACGTGGACCCCAACTCTCTTCCCCGTGATAAATCCAATTATAATAATTCAGTGTAAAACCATTTCGATATAAATGAGATTTCACTTCATTAGGATCTCTATAAGTTTGATTTCGACATCTGGCTTTCGGACAAGGACACCTACTTTTCCTTCTCAAATTGAATTCGGATTACTAGTGGCAGCTTCAATAAATCCATTTACTCCACTAACAAATTCGGGGTTCATAATCCATTCACTAATCTTGGACTATACATCCAACTACGACTTGAATAATTCATGTCAATCGACGTCTACAACACACAAACAACCAACGTCTCATTCCTCCAACTCTATTAAAATTAATTAATATAATTCCAAATGTATTCTAATAATTATTCTAACACCCTAATTAACAAATAAATTCATATAACTTAATTAAACCATACATATATATACATAACACAATATAATTCTAACACCCTAATTAACAAATAAATTCATATAACTTAATTAAAACATACATATAAATACATAACACAATATAATTAACAATTAAATTCTAACAATTAACACATGCATGCATAAAAATTAACAATTCAAACAATTCTAACAATTTTATATATACATACAACATATATGCATATATATACATATAAATACTAAAACTATATATATACATATAACTTCAAATTTAACCAATGAAAATGAGAAAAATTACCGTAAAAATGCTCCCGTCGAAGTGTAAAACACAAATGGCCAAAAACCGAGTTCGATCCGCAAACAAAGGTGAATTTTGAGTGTGGATGTGTAAAACTCGAAGCTAATGTAATGTAGGTGTGGGGGTGCGCCGCTGTTCTAGAAGAGATGGGTTTGTGCGATTTATACTCAATTAGGGTGACGGTAAAGGCAACGGGCCCACTCCCGTCGCCTTTTGGCGAGTGCAGAACACGCCCTTGCCTTTGCCGTTGCCAAAAGGCAAGGGCGTTATAAACCGTCGCCTTTTCGCAACGGGGCCCACTACCGTTGCCTTATCCGTTGCCTTAAGGCAACGACACCCGCCCCCGTCGCCTTTTTTCTGTCTGTTGCCAAATCCGTTGCCAATTGGAAATGGTAGCCTGCCCTTGCTAATCGCCATTGCCTTTTGGCCAATATTTTGTAGTGCATACGGGCTTCATGCCTTCATGTTCCAAGCCCACTAACATTAATTTGTTAAAATATTGTTAAAGAAATTAAATCACGGAGTATATTTATATTCCATTATTATTATAAATTAATTATAAGTAAAAAAAAAATATTAATAAAAATTGATGCATAAATTTTAAATACAAATAAAATGTGAACTTTTTATTAAAAAGTGATTTAAAACCCGCTGCCCAATTAATAACAAACATCAATTTTTTGACTTAATTGTCAATTTTACTTGAAATAGTATCAGTATTTAAAAAGTGATAATATATTTATTAAAAGTGGCTATCATTTTAAAGAAAAAAATATTATCACAATTTTTATAAACATTGTCCCTTTTCAAATTTGAGTTAATGAATGAGATAATATATTGTTGGGCATAATTACTAATTTTGTGTTAGTTTTTAGAATTCATTGTCAGCACTTTTTACTTAATATAATTATTCGTTTAAAAAGTGATAAATTTTAGTTAAAAGTGATAACGATTTTATTAAAAGTGACTATCATCTTTTAATAAAAACATATAATCTCATTCGCTAACTCATGTTTAAAAAGTGCCTATGTTTATATAAAAAAGTGACAATATTTTATGTAAAAAGTGATAATCGATCACTTTTGATAAATACGTCACATTTAGAAAAAAATGTAGGTGAGATCGTCTCAGGGATCACATTCGGTGAGACGGATCCATTCATACCCATATGCAACGTCCACCCAAGTTCACTGAAATTACGTGGACTTTCACCATTAAATTCAACAGTATACCCCTCTTATATTTTAACCTTTTTTGGGCCTCTTTATTGTAATCAATTTTTAGGATTTCATTGCATTAGAACTATGTCTACTTTACAGTCTACTCCAAAAGGAAAAAATTGCCCGTGATGCGTTTGTTTCTAATTTAATTTATAATTATTATTTTTATAACATAATTTTTTTTTTTATTAACTTGTACTTAATTTCAGTTCTAGCTTTTTTCGAGTTGTTTTCAAATTCCTTTAAATTATAATTTGTTCTATAAAATACTTATGTTAGGGAGCATGATATGTTGTTATTAATTGTATCTGTTTTATGAGTATATTTTATTAAAAATGATTTTTACTTTTTACTTGAACAATGTCAATGTTTAAATTTGAGTTAATGAATGAAATTATTTGTTAGTGGGTATAATTATTTTACTTAAACATTAGTTTACTAGTTGCCATTTTTTACTTGATAGAATATCACTATTCAAAAAGTAATAACAAAAATTAGCTTGGAAAATATCAATATCTCAAAAGTGATAAAAAGATCGTTGAAAAGTGATAGTGCTTTATTAAAAGCGACTATCATTTTTTACTTAAATATTATCATTTTTCACTTAAATGTTACCATTTTTTACTTAAATTTTATCATTTTTTAATTTTAAGATAATGAAACTAGCTTATTATTTGTTAGTGGAGAATTGAAGATGATTATCTTTACTAATTGCTATCACCTTTTAAAGTTAATTGTCACTTTTTACTTAAAAGAATACCACTATTTAAAAAGTGATCAAAATTAGTTTTAAAGTGATAATGTTCTTATTAAAAGTGACTATCACTTTTATTTAAACATTATGACTTTCTGCTCAATCAATGTTACTTTTAAATTTTTAGTTAATGAATATAGTTATTTATTAATGAATATGGTTATCTTTATTAATTATCTCTTTTTTTTTTTTTTTTGTGTTAGTTCACTTAGTTGTCACTTTTTTTACTTAATATATTATCATCACTATTCAAAAATTGATATATCACATTTAATTTAAAAATAATTATTTAAAAACGAAAAAAAAAATTGAAAATGTAAGGAAGCTTGATCAAAATATTATAAATAATTCGTCATTTTCTTAAAAGTTACTGTCTACACGAATGCAATTACAATTGTGGGCCACATGACCCTTTAATTTACTTTGGTTGTCCAATCTTTTACAGCATTTTAATTTTCGGGTTTTGGTTATATACCCCTCCAGCTTTGTTTAATACACTCCCCCTTCCATTTATTAATTATAAAATATATAAAAAATACCATATTTGCCCTTCAACTAAAATATATAGATACATACACTCCCCCTAAAACCCTAACCCTAATTTTTCTCATTTCTTCCCTATTTTCATCTTCTCCATTATTCTTATTTTTTTGCCTCCTTCCATCTTCTTCATTTCCTCCCTTCCATCCAACTTGCCGCCACCCCCCTTCGCCGAACACCGCCGCCACCCTTCGCCGAACACCGCCAGCCGTCCACCAAGCAGCCGCCGCCGTCGTCCTCATCTTCTTCTCGTCGCAGCAAGCAGTCGCCGTCCGCAACATTTTTTTTTCGTTTTCTGCAACTCCACCCCCAATCCGCCTCCGCCGTTGAGCCCGCGCTCGCCCAGCCGCCGTGCCCCCCCCCCCCCTCTCGTTGGCCGCGCCGCCCGTGCGAGTTTCTCCAGTTTTTTTTTTTCGATAATATTGAGTCGATCAAAAACAATCCGGTCGACTCTGGTTTGTCGACGAGATTATTTTTGGTCGATTCAATATTATCGATTTTTTTTTTAATTTGGTCGATTAACCAGAGTCGACCAGATTGTTTTTGGTCGACAAACCATTGTTGACGAGATAATTTTTGGTCGATTCAATATTATCGAAATTTTTTTTTTTTTATATTGGTCGATAAACCAGAGTCGACCGAATTGTTTTTTATCGACAAATCATTGTCGACGGGAGGATTTTTAGTCGACTCTGGTTTATCGAAAATAAGTTTTCGGTTTAGTTGAATTTTTAAGTTTTTTGTTTAGAGTTTAGGATTTGTTGAGTTTTGTTAAGTTTTGTGGATTAGTGGAAGTTTATTTGTAAGTTTTGTTGTTGAATTTCTTTTTTTTTTTTAATTTTTTGTGGATGTAAGAGAAGGTGGTTGTGACCGCCGGAGGTGATGGTGGTTGCCGGAGGAATGGAGGAACATCGGCGGCGGCTAGGCTGCAAAATTAGGATTAATGCATTAGGGTTAGGGTTAGGGTTTTAGAGGGGAGCGTATGTATCTAACAAGATTTTGTAAAGGGCAAAATTGGTATTTTATAAGAATATTGAATTAATAAAAATGAAGGGGGAGTGTATTAAACAAAGCTGGAGGGGTATATACCCCAACCCTTAATTTTATAGAGTCGGCCCAATTAATTTGCATTATTGCGGCTTTTTAATAGGGTCTTACTATTTACACCTCCCTTTCGGTTTAGAACACTCCCCCGATTGATGCACCCTCCCCTCCCCCCCTCCCTATAATTTCGTTAAGATAGATGCACCCCCTCAAATTGTTATAAATGCCCTTTCCTCCCTCATTTTTCTCTATTCACATTCATTTTTATTTACATTAGTTGTATTTCAAAGGATTTTTATAAATTTTTTTAAATTTCTATCTCTTTCCAATTATTTTCTTTTAAATCAAAAGAATTACTTTCATTGATGAAAATGTGAGCATTTATAAATATTTCTCGATTTTATATAATACTCTAATTTCTTCTGTTCACTCTCTTAATTTTCATTTCATTTTTAAATTCTTTTATGACCTAACGTACCATTGAAATAGAAAAATAAAATAATAAAAATAAAAAAGTAAAATTGATATAAAGATAAACTAGATTTTAAAATTGTAAATGAGTGAAGAAGAGAGAGTTGTGGCAATTTTCTTTCATTTTTTTCTCTCTTTTCAATATGTTCTCCCTTCCCTCTCTTTTATTGGTTTCTTCAAAAAAATTATTTTTTGTTAAAAAAATAAAATTCGTTCTCTCATTAAGCATACTAGGTATCATCATCTTCTCATCTCAATCCATTATAATTGTTTTTATCCAAATGTTGATGTTACATAAAACAATAAATTAATAATTAATGAAACAAACAATTATTTAATTAAGATTTACATTATAATTCATGTATGTTGCAAATATAGGCTACAAATTATGGAATTTGAATTTAGTGTTGTATATGTACAATAGATAGTACCTTTTTATTGTACAAAACATGATTCAAATTCAATTTTTTTTTATTGAGCTATTTTGCAATTTTAAATATTATTAATAATAATTCTTCACATAATTTTAATTACAACCCGCGAAATTCGCCGGGTCTTACACTAGTGGTATTATGTATTTCATAATGTAAGAAATGTATTTTATTATTATTATATAAAATATTACTCCTATTATTTATTTTCATTTTCATAAATTATTTTTCACTTTCAATAATAATAATTAAAAAAATTAATATTTAATATTATAACTATTAACTAAATAATAATTTATTATTAATAATAAAATTTTGAATATCAATAATAAATTTAAAAATTAAATAATAATTAAATATACATTAATATATATAGTAATAGTTATAAAAATATTGATAATACTTAAATTAAAAAAATATTGATTATATGATAATAGTAATTTAAACAATCAACAATAATACTTTTATATATTAATAATAATATACAATACTATAATAATTAATAATAGTAATAATAATTTTTAAATAATAAATAGTAATAATATAACAAACCATCACAACAACAAAAATTAACAATAATAATAATTTAGGTAATTTTACACAACATTCCTTATTCATACCAATCATTGTCATTCCTATTTTATTCTTTTTCCACATTCATTCCATTCAGTCGTATTTTAATTCCATCATACCAATCATACCGTTAATAGAAGATTAATTCAAATTAACCAATTCATTAATTCATCATCTATTGATCCTACTTTGTCTTTAAATTGGTGAATTATAGGATCAACATATATAATTAAAGGGGATGTAAAAGGAGATTTTAATTGTATTGTATTCCAAGAAAACAAAATTATTCGTAGTATATATTCCATATTTATTTTTTTTTGAACAGCAAAATGGTAATATATTATCGAGTACCAGAGGTACTCAAAAGGGTCAATCAGAGTTACAATTATAAAATGACGCCAAAACTAATCTAAGCATAACCAAGCCTATCACTTAGAGTTTCTTACAACAAAGTCTAAGGTTGCAACACCAATCCTGAAATGAATAGTGGTTAACACCACTAAATTGTAGGGAAAATAGACTCCACACTTTAGCTCGAATCTCCTCAAAAATCTTTTCCGGGGCAACATTCTCACTTTTGAAGATTCTACGATTTCTAGATTTCCACAGAAACCATAGAGTACCTGACCAAATGCACTCCAAGACATGTTTCCTTCTCTTGCAGCCCAAGATGCCAATGTGTTGTAATAGGTGCAAAGCTGGTTTGGGGTGACAAGGCATGGGGCAGCCAAGCCAAAGGTAGCACCGTGACCATATTTGATGAGAGACCATGCAGTCGAAGAAGAGGTGGTGAACATTTTCGTCAACTTGACTGCATAATCCGCAGCTGATGTCGTCGCCGTCGCCAAGTATTTTCCTCCTTTTCAAATTCATCCGGGTAGGGAGTCTATCACGGAGGATCTTCCATGCCAAACCTGACCACTTGGAGGGTGTCATGCTGTTCCAGATTTTGGGGAAGGCTTCATACGTCGCTTCGTCGAGGGTCGCCACATGCGGAATTGATGCAGCTTGGAAAGCATAAGCTGTTTTGGTAGAGAATATTCCATCACTGGATAGAGCCCATCTCCATGAATCAGAAACAAACTCCTGCAAATTAATGTTAGCAACAATAGCAGAAAGTTGTTCCAAAGAGTCTTGTTCCCAGGAGAGAAGAGCCCTCCTCCACTTAAAATCCCACTGCCAGAAACCATTTACCCAAACCCCCATTTCACTAATTTTAGAATTTTTATTATGACTAATGGAGAAGAGTCTAGGAAACAGAACACATAATTTCGAATCACCTATCCAAATATCATTCCAAAATTGTGTATTAGAACCATTCCCCACCTTTCTACAAAGATTCGACTTAAACCAATTACTAGAAGAAGTAGAACAAAAAAGATCAATCATACCCCTCCACCAACTAGAAAAACGATTCACATTTGAGCCCCCAATATAATCAGAGGAACAATCAACACCATATTTGGATACGAGAATCCTCACCCATAGAGAGTTGGGTTCAACCCGTATCCTCCAAAACCATTTACTAAGCAAAGAAATATTAAAAAGATCAAGATTTTTGACACCTAATCCGCCGAGTGCTTTGGGCTTGCATATATCATCCCAGGCCACCCACGAGATTTTTCTCTCATCCGTACACCCTCCCCATAAGAAATTTCTTTGAATTTTGGTGAGCTCTCTCAAAATTTTTTTAGGTATGCGGTATAGGGATAGATAATAGATGGGCACCGAAGTTAGAACAGCGTTAAGCAAGACGATTCTGCCTCCAAACGATAACCTCTTATCACTCCAAGCCTTCAACTTGCTTTTCATCTTATGAATTACACATTGCCAGGCCTCCGATTTATGTTGGTTTATGCCAACCTGAATACCCAGATACTTCATAGGCCAGTGACCGACTGTACAGCCAAGAGAGACAGCCATTTCTTCCAGGATTTGCACATTCACGTTAACCCCATAAAGGCTGCATTTAGAGAAGTTAACTCGGAGGCCGGAGAGGAGTTCAAAGTTAACAAGGATACATTTTAAGGCCCAAATATTCTCAGCTGTCGCGTGCCCGATAATAATAGTGTCGTCGGCGAACTGTAGATGAGAGACCCGAACCAGATTATTTCCAACCGAAGCCGCAGAGAAAAGGCCAGCCTCAGAGGCTTTATAGATCATCGAGCTTAAAGCTTCAGCGGCGATAAGAAAGAGTAAGGGAGAGAGTGGATCTCCTTGTCTTAGTCCTCGCTGTAGTTGGAATTCTTTGGTAGGACTGCCACATACAAGAACCGAAGCTGTGGCGCTAGTCACACACTCCATAATCCATTGTCTCCATTTAGAGCAAAAGCCCAGTCGTTCCATCATTGAATCAAGGAAATTCCAGTCGACTGAATCAAAAGCTTTAGCAAAGTCGATTTTAAAGAACAACCGATCTTGTCTAGATTTTTTGGCCTCGTCAAACATCTCATTGAGCACCATCACACCATCTAGAATTTGTCTACCATGAATGAACGCAGTTTGATTTTCTGAGATTAAGGACTCCATGACTTTACTCAGCCTTTGAGCAAGCACCTTTGCCACAATTTTGTATGGGCTGTTGATCATAGATATGGGACGAAAGTCATCAATACTTGCTGCAATGTTTTTCTTGGGAGCTAGGGCAATAAAAGTCGGGTTGAAGCCACGAACGAATCTACCATGTTGGTGGAAATCAGCAAATAATTTCAGAATATCATTTTTCAGGAGATACCAGTGTTCTTTGATGAATGCAAAAGAATAGCCATCGGGCCCCGGACTTTTCGTCGAACTGCAGCTCCAGATTGCGTCTCTAATTTCAGATTCAGAGAATGGCTCGGTCAGCATTCTTTTATCATCCGAACTGATTTTAAACCGAGCGAAATCAGAGGCAAGGTTGGGGCGGGTGACTCTTGCTGCCTGGAAATGATTTCGAAAATGGGAGAAGATTGCTTCTTTAATATCTTTGGCTGAAGAGAACCACACCCCGTCAATGCTAATAGCACTTAGATCGTTGGCCTTTCTACGGGAGTTGATACATTTGTGGAAGAAGCTAGAGTTAGCATCACCCTCTTTAAGCCACCGCGTGTTCGATTTTTGCCACAACATATTTTGACGAAAACTGCAATCGGTGAAGATTTCTTGCATAATTTCGCTCCTTTTGGCCACTTCTTCATCATCTAACCCAAAAGCATCATCAATAATATCTAGATTAAAGAGTGCAGATTTGTTGCTCTCAATTTTCTGATCAAGTGCTCCGAACACATTCTTACTCCATTCCTTGATTTCAGATTTAATACTCTTGAGTTTTTCCTTAATGACATATGAGCCCCACCCCGACACATCCAGTTTGTTCCAGCTTGTTTCAATAAAGTCTTTAAAAGAGGGGTGCCTTAGCCAGGCATTGTAGAAGCGAAACGGCTTCGGTCCCCAATCGAAAGAAATATCGTCTAGGATAATAGGACAGTGATCTGAAACAGTCCTAGGAAGCCCTTTAAGAATTGAGAAAGGAATTTTTAGAATCCATTCCTCGTTGAGAAGAACTCGATCCAACCTACTTTTGCAAGAGCCATCTGGCCGGTACCACGTGTAACTTCTTCCCGACATAGGTAAATCATACAGGTTTGCACCACTAATAAAGCCATCAAAATCTGTCATCTCCCTTCTGTTTATTGAGCCGCTTGAACCCACTCTCTCATGTGAATTTCGTATTGCGTTAAAGTCTCCCGCTAGGCAAATTGGTTTATCTTTATTCTGCTCAATAACCATCTCAAGAATTCCCCAAAGCTCCCTTTTCTCACGTAAATTACAGGGGGCATAAACATTAATTAGACACAAATCAGATCCATCAGATGTACGAATGGCATTAAGGACTAGAATACCATTAACGTGCCAGGCACTGACACATTGAATAACATCAGAATTCCAAAAAGTTACAATACCCCCAGATCTTCCTGTTGCCGGTCTAGAGACCCACCCACACTTTTTGTTGCCCCAGATGCTTCTACTAATTAATTCATCTACACATTCCAGCTTAGTTTCTTGAATGAAGCAAACATCCGCTCTATGCTTGACAATCAATTCCTTGATATCTTTTCTCTTCACAATATTTCCCAAACCTCTAATGTTGTAGCTAATTATCTTCATAAAAGAAATAAATGGCACCCAACAACGTATGAGGACAGAGTCATACCTTTGAAACGATCTCGGTGATGGCAGCTACAATATCTTTATCGGCTCCATCAGAAGTAAGCCCAATCTTTTTTCCAAAATCCCAAATTTTCGATGCTGTGTCCGATTGGTCTTCTAAATCTTGAACAAAAGAGCTCCATTTCTTCTTCTCTAATTTCTTTCTCAAACTTGGAGGAATCTTTTTCCGTTTATAGGTATTCGTGTTCAGAGGAGGAACAGGGAGCGATATCGTAGGACATGGATTCGCTTCTTCGGAGTCTTTCTGAGGGCTAATGGGGATTGGGCCTGTGGAGGTCACTCCATTGGGTGGACTTGAAGAGCCAGGCCCAATAATAGGATTTACATCATCGCAAGGGAGTAAATTGTGACCCATGTAAGCGGGCCCATTTGAGGAGATAGATTTCGGCTCAGGAGATGAACGACCCACAAACTCAGGCCCATTTGAGTCTAGGAGCCCAGGAGAATCGGGATCGATCACAGCGTGGGGGCCACAATCAGGGGCCCCAAGATCAACCACTAAATTAATGCCCTCGAGAGTAGAGTCAGAGGCGGTCGCCGCCACAGAATTAGGAAGGTTCCCCATACAACAATTAATGTCTGCGTGCTCTAAAGGAGATGGATCGATTTCCGAGGAGACATGACTGATGGCGCGTGCGGTGTTCAAGAAAGGAACTTGAACCGTCTTAATTGGTTCTGTCTCTGCCATTACGTCGCCGGAGGAATCGTCTTCAAGTTCCGGTGCATCGCCGGAGAAGGAGGGACTTATAAATACCACACTATCGATTGCATTAGTTCATTGCAAATTAGAGAAGAATTTATAAATCCAATTGCTAATTACGTGCTATGGAGAAATTGCTTAATGCTATGGAGAAATTGAAGAATATGAAGAGTATGGAAATTGTTAGTTCCGATGGCCTTCGTGTGACATTTACGCCAGGTACCGCAAAATTGCCTATTGGCCTTAAGTTCAGCGATGAGTCAAAGATAGAGGCTTGGAATGAAATCGAGAAAATTCTATCTTTGAAAGAAATCGAAGAAGAAAAGAACAATTCACGCGCCTGCGGTGAGGCGGAGAGTAAATCTGTCGACTCATCATCTACTGAATAATGATTCACATCCATCTCGATCTCAATTTCGCTTTTGTTAAGTTACATATTAATGTTTTTATTTTATGAATTAATACTTTTCATATGAATAAAATTGATGAATTAAGTTACATATATGTTTTGTTGATTTTCTTTTCTTGGCAACACTTATTTATTTCAAAACTTTATATTGATCGAAGAATGAATTGATGCTTAAATTATTGTGTAGAAAAAACTTGTTCAATCATCTCTACTTTACTTGACAGCTATTAATTACTTTTAACGTAATCTGTAAAACTGCATGTATGTATGTAATAATTATAATATCTAATATTATTAATTGGAATCTATGTAAAAAAAAAATTAGCGGAAACATATTTATTTTTATGTGTATAATTAATTCTTTATCCATTGTAATTATTAATATTGCAGTCTAATTTAGTACTTTACCCCAATGCTAGATAATGCTTATTGTTTTACACTGAATGCAACGAACCCGAATTGCACACTATAAACTTAAAATTCATACCATTTACGTACTTGAAAAAAAGTAATACAAAAAATATTTGCACCTTAATAGTAATACAGTATGCCACACAATTTTACAATAATAAAACTTCAAGAATTATTTTAGGATTTTTGACGTGCTGATCCACGACGGGGACGAATTGAAATATACACAACTCAATTCATGGTGGATTGCGGGCTAGTTCACTAACTTTTTCATTATATATTTATTTAACTTTTCACATGTATTATTATAATAAATTTTCAACAATATATAAATAATTACTAAAAAATAATAAAAATAAAGTACGAATAATTTTGAATAATTTTTTATTAAATCCACTCGATTGACATGAATAATTTTAATCTCTTATAATAAAAATGTAGATCTCAAATATTGATTTTTTTGTCTAATTGACAAATAAACCAAACTAAAATTTAAACCTTCAATTTGTTTAAGTACTTATTGTCAAAAGGACATAATCAATATATAATATTTTACGAAAGTTTATTTTACAAATCAACACAACTATTAATAGCAAATGTCGAGAAAATATTTTTTTTAGTCCTGTAAGTTTGAATGATTCCAATATAAATTCTTTAAATTTTTAACTTTACAAAATACATCCTATATCTTACAAGCTATTAATTTTAGTCCTTTTTAAAATTTATTTTAGTCCTTTAAGTTTAAAGTCCAATTTTAATCATTTAAATATAATAAAATCTGAAAACTTTAATAAAATTTGAAAAAAAATGCTGATTTTAATGTATATTTTTTTTTAAACTCAAGCAAGCTACCCAACTATATATAGATGTGGCAGACATGTTGTACTGGAAGCCAAATCCGAAAGGAACCTATTCGGTTAGTTCGGGGTATTGGCATGGGCTTGAAATGGAGGAAGTTAACAGGGGAAATCCAACTTCATCGAGTACAAGGGGAGGGAGGAGGTATTGGAGCAAGGTGTGGCAACTGAAGGTACCTCCGAAAGTGAGGATCTTTTGGTGGAAGGTGTCTTGGGATATACTGGCAACGGAGGGAAATCTTAAGGCGCATCATGTTCCAGTCGACAAGGGCGGAACTATGCGTTGGCTGGAATGGGCTGTAGCCCGTCCAATAATTTAGATTTCTTTTTTTTTTCTTTATTATTATTATGTGTATTTAAAAAATAACCACCAAATAATTTGTTTCTTAAAAATAGGAAGGAAGATTCGCATATATTATCCGACTCCGTCTACTAAACTTTAAATCAAATATATAAATTTAACAAAAATAAATTTAAAATAATCTTTTGAATTTTATACTTAGTTAATTTAGTGAGGCATATAAATTATGAGACATAAATATTAAATCCTTTAAACTAATTAAATTAAAAAGTAGAGGGTATATTTGTGTTGAGATTTTTGAGGATTTTGATATAAAATTAAATTAATCATATTTTACTTAAATTCCAAAATAAATAAATATATACTATTACAAATATTAAAATTTAAAATTAACTTGATTTTATAGGTATCTATGGTATAGGATTTATAAATATTTATATAATATATTTTTTAAATTTGGATTCTAGAATTTTAAAGTTGAACTATGTTAAATTTTAAAATCTCAAATTCAAATTTCAAATTCGAAAATAAACATAACTTTAAGGTTTTGAAAAAAGTTTAAGCATTGTTTTAACCTAGCCCACCCTATTTTATAATCCTGGTTCCGCGCCCTTGCCAGTCGATGGAAGGTGTCCGCTATGTAGGGGGGAGGGAGTATGGGTGGAGTAAGTGTGGAAGGAGTATGGGTGGTGGCAAGTTATGAAAGGAAGGGAAGGAATGAAAGTGTGTGATCTGCTGGATTGGTTGGGGCATTGGGGAGGGAAGGAGAAGCTAGAAGAAGTGGTAATGTTGGCGTGGGGGGTGTGGAAGAAAAGGTGCGCTAGCATTAATGATGGTAAGGGACAAACATGGGGGCGAGTGAGGAAGGATAGTAAGGCGCCTGAGCTTAGATGGGTGTTAGCCTATTTGGAGGAGTTCCAGAATAGTTTGAAACGGAGTAGGAGGACGGGACTGAGTTGGCTAAATCAGGTGGGAGGGGATCAAGAAGGCTGCTACAGGGTACGATTTGATGCAGCGTACAACGAAGAGAACAACAGTTTTGGGGTAGGAGCGATTATAGAGAGGCCAGATCGAAGCTTATGGGCGGCGTTGGGGGAACGAATCGAGCACCCGGGATCGGTGTTGGGAGCAGAACTCCAGGCAATTGAACGAGGCCTTAAATGGTTTAAGGAGCAGGGCATAGAGAGAGTCGAGGTGGTATCCGATTCTCTTGAGGCAGTTTAGGTAATTAACAGAAAATAACGAATATGGAGCCCAGAGGTGTACGTTCTGGACAGGATATTTAAAGGAGTAGACGATTTTATAGTGTGCAAGATCAATTTTGCGTTCAGAACGGGGAATGAGCTAGGCGGCAGACAGAATAGTAAGGTGGGTCGCGAACACTCGCTCTTCTCGAGATTGGAGAGATTAGGAACACTACAAAAAAAGGGCGTTTTAGAGACGGATTTACCGACGGAATTTCCGTCGGCCGCCGATGTTACCGACGGATTTGCCGACGGAAAGTCGGCCGTCCCCTTTTTCGTCGTCAGTATTTTTTACCGACGGATTTTTGCATTCCGTCGGGATTTCCGACGGATTTGCTGACGGATTTTCCGTCGGAATTGCCGACGGATTTACCGAGGGATATGCCGTCGGTAGTTCGGACAACCCGTTTAACAAACCGGGTCAACATTCCGTCGGTAATTCCGTCGGAAAGAATGGATTAAAATAATTATAAAATAAAGTAGAATGAATTAAAATAATTATAAAAGAAATTAATTTTTGAATAAATATGATTTCGAAATTCACATGCCGACGGAATTTCCGTCGGTCATATGCCGACGGAATAACCGTCGGCAATTTACCGAGGGAATATCCGTCAGTAAAACAAAAAATGAATAAAAAAAATATGATTTCGAAATTCACATACCGACGGAATATCCATCGGCATTTGACCGACGGATTATCCGTTGGCATTTTACCGACGGATTATCCGTCAGCAAAACAAAATATTAATAAAAAAAATATGGGTGGCCGGGGAGGCCCCGACAAGAATTTCATTTTCCGACCAGAATAATTATTAACCAAATTGTTATCAAAAAATTCATCACAGCATTGTCAGCATAGAGTAATACAAAAAACATACTCCACTTACATAGAGTGCTTATAACTTAACTGCATAACCAAAGCAATTACATTTACACAAGACCCATTTGGCAATCAATTCCTATCTACATTTTGAAATTCCAACCCAAAAATCAATCACACTCAAGACTACAACTTTAAACACAATAAAAACCAAACACTCATGCCTTAACAAAAAAAAAAAAAAGATTAAATCCAAGTCCAATTAATTTAGAAACACCAAAAAAGATAGTAAATTATACCAGCAAGCTGCCAAGGCTCAGATTTGTAAACATCAATTTCCTCCACAGCTTGAAATCGAAACGACTTTCCACAAACTTTCCGCCTCAAATAGTACCACACCAACTCCTCATCGGTTGGATGAAACTTGAACCCCGGCGCCAAAGTCGGCGACGGAGACCCCGCTGCCGCCACAGCCACAGCCGCCGCCGCATCCTCATGTCCCGTCTCCATTTCCTGCAAAATCGAAAAAACCCAAATGAAAGAGTTGGGTTTTAGATTAAATTGAGAGAGAATTAGAAGGTAAGCAGGGGATTGAAGTGGGAATTTGTTTTGTTTAGCGAGAAATGAAATGAGAGAGTGAGGTTTGTGTGTGTGTGGTTTGTGTGGAGGGAGGCGAGGTGGGGGGAAATGGGGCCGAAGAGTGGAGGGAGGCGACGGTGGTGGCGGCTTCGCCGGTGGTGACGGTGCCGGCGGCGTGCCGGAGAGTGGCGAATGTTACGGTGCCGGAGAGTGGCGAATGTTACGGTGCCGTCGTGGGGGAGGCTGTCACAGCCGGAGGAGTAGCCGGTGAGGTAGTTGTCGAAGAGTGGAGGGAGGCGAGGTGGTGGAGGGAGGCGAGGTGGGGGGGAATGTAAAGAGGAAAGTTTGGAAAGAAAACCCTAGGTTGAGGTTTTATATAAGGGGTTTTGATCCGTCGGCATGTACACATACCAACGGATAATCCGTCGGTATTTGTCAAAAAGTAAAGACCGACGGAAAGTTAATTCCGTCAGTATTTCGGCGATTTTTTTTATTTTTTTTTAAATAATTCAATTTTTTCTATATACTAGACCTACTAAATTACCAAAATATTTTTTTAAAAAATCACAAAATTCATTTCTTCCACATATATTAATATATATATTGGTTGTGACTTATATTTATAGTAAATTTAATTTTTATAATTTGTACCTATATGATAAATAATTAAATAACTTTTATAAAATAAGAAATAAATACATTACATTAATTGAATTAATTTTCATCTTCATCGTCTTCATCCTCCTCTTCGTCCCTATCCTCCTCCTCCTCCTCATCATCATCTTCCTCATCCTCATCCTCATCCTCCTCCTCATCCTCATCCTCATCCTCATCTTCTTCATTCTCCTCTTCATTCTCCTCTTCATCCTCATCTTCATCCTCTTCTTCATCCCCCTCCTCTTCACCTTCAATTTCGATTAATTGGGGATTTGCAACCGTCAAGGGTACAGAAAGATTGAAATCTCCCGTAAAGACTTCAGTTGGAGTCTCTATTTGTTCTGCTTGAAATGGAGATTCATCTTCAGTATTTTTGTCCTTTTTAGGGACTTCTACCGTTGACCTTGCCTTTACTTTGCAAACAGCGTGCCATTCATAACCACGTGGAGCTCCCGGATATGTGCAGTAGTATACTTGAGATACTTGATGGGCAAATACAAATGGATCATCCCCAACATACGCCCTTTTCGAACTAACATCAACGAGCTTGTACTCCGGGTGAATTCTTGTTCCTAGATGGCCTGAATCAAACCAATGACACTTGAACAACACTACAGTCTTTGTTGGATATCCTGGATATTCTACTTCGACGACTTCCCGTAACACCCCAAAGTAATCACTTGCATCTGCATTGTAATTCGCACTGCTAACGCAGACGCCACTGTTGGTAGTTGCCTTTGTCGATGCATACCCAGACGTATGAAATCTGTAGCCCTTCACAATATAACCGTTGTAAGTCTTTACACGACGTAGTGGTCCCTTGCTGAGATCTCGTAATAATCGACTGTCTAGAGCGTTATCCCGTCCCTATACGGCTCAATTTAAAATTAATTAAAATAAATATTAATTTATTTACGTAAAACATAATTAATTAAATGGTACTCACATAACGTTCGAACCATCGGGAAAATTCACGTTGAATACGAGCATCTATATATGCATCTGAGATGTTTGGTTCTGCTCGTCGTAGTTCTTGAGTGTACATCCTAATTCACAACATTCAAAAACTTGGTTAATATTAAATGACATAAATGAAGTGGTATTTAAATAAACGATTTATATATGAAATACTTACTCAATGTATGGCTGAACTTCATCACAATTCAACAACACATACGTTTGTGCTATTTCCGCCTCCGAGTTCGTCTCCCAATATCGTTCAGTGGGTTTTCCTATTGGCCGTCCCTTAGACTTGAATATGGAGAGCATTCCATCGACCTCTTCACTGATATCGTCAGCGGATGTACCACCGAAGTTACGTGGAGCACTTCTTAACTTTGTGTTGACGTGGTCTTCAAAGTAATAAGAACAAAACATGCCAACCTCTTCATTCAAATAAGCATTCACAATCGATGCTTCAACGTTTGCCTTTTGTTTAGCATTGCGTTTCAAGTTGTGGAGATACCTGATATACACACACACACACATATATATATATATATATATATATATATATATAAAACTTATATGAATGCATGTGTAATTGTAATGAAATAAAAAAAGTAAGATTTTACCTTTCAAATGGGTACATCCACCTCTATTGCACCGGACCACAAATTCTCGCTTCATACGCTAAGTGAACGGGTAAGTGTTCCATCGAGTTAAAGAAGCTAGGTGGAAAAATTTGTTCCAACTTACACAAAATCACTGGAATGTCTTCATCTAAACGAATCATATCATCGATCGTGATCGTTGTAGCCGTTAAATCTCTAAAAAATAGACTTAATTCAGTGATAGCCCTCCACACATTGAGAGGAAGAAGTTCTCGGAACGCAGTCGGTATCAAGCGTTGCATAAATACATGACAATCATGACTCTTCATCCTTGCAACCTTACCCGTTGTTGTGTCTACGCATCGACTCAAGTTCGACACGTAGCCGTCCGGAAAGTTCAACTCCTTTATCCACCTACACAATCTTTGTTTTTGTGGCTTATCCAGTGTGTAGCTAGCCTTTGGAAATTTACCTGTACGCTCATCCTTTTTCAACTCTGGACGGCGACAAAGAGTGTCCAAATCCTCCCGAGACTTTG
The DNA here is from genome assembly GCA_963675135.1 of Galeopsis tetrahit. NCBI lineage: Eukaryota > Viridiplantae > Streptophyta > Magnoliopsida > Lamiales > Lamiaceae > Galeopsis > Galeopsis tetrahit. The sequence continues at coordinate 48,895,812 of OY776124.1, forward strand.
GAGTGTCTTTCGTCTTGCCTTCCGTGTTCATGATTGTGTGGAACACATTGTCAAACACATTCTTTTCAATGTGCATCACATCCAAATTGTGTCGTATCAATAGTGAACTCCAGTATGGTAAGTCCCAAAAAATACTCCTTTTGTTCCAACCACCCTCAATTCCTCTGTTGTGTTCCGCTGCATTTTCCTCAGTACTTTTTTTCAACCCCGTCACTTGAACCTCATATAACAACCTACGTCCTGTACGGAGAGTAAATTATAAGTGACACTAAAAGCAATAGATAAATATACGTTTAGTACTCGATTATTAAATAAATGTATAAAATACCATCTCGTAGTGGAGGTCGATTGTTTGTGACTGCTCTGTTTTTTACGAAGTTCTTCTTATTTCTTCGAAACGGGTGACCTTGAGGTAAGAACCTACGGTGATTATCGAACCATGAAACTTTTCTACTCACCGGGAGACTGAAAGCTTCAGAATTCTCCATACAATACGGACATGCTTTCTTTCCGGCCGTACTCCACCCGGACAACATACCATATGCAGGAAAGTCGCTAATGGTCCATAAAAGAGCAGCACGCATCGTGAAGTTCTGCTTTCTAAAAACATCGTATGTTTGGACTCCATTCTCCCATAAGAAGATCAAGTCTTTTATAAGAGGTTGGAGATAAACATCCAGTTTGTCCTTTGGATTCGTTGGTCCAGGCACCAATACAGTCAGAAACATTGTTTGAGGTTTCATGCACATCCACGGAGGAAGATTATATGGAGTCAGTATCACCGGCCACAAAGAATACTGCTTCCCATGCATCCCAAACGGTGCAAAACCATCAGTACACAAACCTAATCTCACATTCCTCGGTTCACAACCAAAATTTGGAAACACGTTGTCAAGATGTTTCCAGGCCTCTGAGTCTGCCGGATGTCGCATCTCCCTCGACTCAGCCGAAGAGGAATCTGTAGCATGCCACGTCATGTGTTGTGCAGTGGCACTTGATTGATATAATCTCATCAAACGGGGAATGATAGGAAGGTAGTACATCTTCTTATATGGCACTTTCTTCTTTGTCTTCTTCGATTGACCACCAGGTCCCTTTCGACGTGCCTCTTTGTACCGGGGATGGCCACACAATCTACACATATTCAGACTGCTATCTTCGTCACCCCAATATAACATGCAACCCTTCACACAACAATCAATCTTCTCAACCGGCAAACCAACATTCTTCAACATTTGTTTGCTTTGATGAAACGTCGTAGGCACCTTATTATTTTGAGGACAAATTTCACTGCATAACTGTGTCACTTGCTCATATGCCCTGTTAGAAAGCTTGTTCTCGGTCTTAATGTTCATGAGTCGTGCATTAAATGACAACTGTGAGTGAGATTCACAACCCGGATATAAATCTTCTTCGACTAATTTGAGCATCTCATAAAACCGAAATGCCTCATTCGTCGGCTCCTCTTCCATGTTTGAAAAGCCAGCTTCCCTGATCATTGTTTGATACATATTCGGTTCTTCGTCCCCAAACTGTTGTTCTTCGTCCCCAAACTGTTGTTCTTCGTCCCCAAACTGTTGTTCTTCGTCCCCAAAATGTTGTTCTTCGTCCCCAAACTGTTGTTCTTCGTCCCCAAACCGTTGTTCTACCTCGTTACTAGTGCCAACATGATCGAAATTTGCTTCAAGTTGATAGATTCCAGTAGTGTAATAGTAAAACACTTCATCAAATCTATAAGGCCAACGTGTTTCGCCATGACTAGTCCAATTATAATAATTATCAACGAAACCATTCTTCACAATATGCACTAGGACCTCATCAATCTCTTTATATTGCTTATTCTGACATTTCTTAGCATTACACGGACACCTAATGCAATTTCCACTCATGTAATGTGGCTGGCTTTTTGCAAATTCAACAAATAACACGAGTTCATTATAAAATTCCACATTCACATTTCCTCTAATCATTCTAGGAGTACAATACATCGAACGACGGTCAGGCAAATCCATCTGCTAAACATTTAAGTGGAGCAACACATTACTAAACTAAACTTATAATAAATTCAAACAAAACTTATTATATATATAACACATGTAATTACATTATATTGAATTTTATATATAGAGTAAATTAAAAATGGTAGAAAATGTACCGTAATTTGATGTTTCTGAATACCCGAGCGTGAAGTGGAAAATTAGGCAGTAGAAAGTTTTGGTGTAAATTTGCAATACGAAAGTGAAGTGGAAAAAAAGAAAGTTTTAGGGAAACATTTCCCGACGGATATGCCGACGGACTTATCTTTCCGTCGGCATTTCACCCGCCCAAATTTCCGTCGGTCAAGATAAATGCCGACGGATTATCCGTCGGCATTTATCAAATGGTGAATTCCGACGGAAACTTAATTCCGTCGGCATTTCACCCGCCCAAATTTCCGTCGGTCAAGATAAATGCCGACGGATTATCCGTCGGCATTTATCAAATGGTGAATTCCGACGGAAACTTAATTCCGTCGGCATTTGGCGTGTTATTATTATTTTTTATTTATTAATTAATTCAATTTTTTGTATATATAGCAACAACACAAAGCTCACACACACCATATTCGATTTTTTCTATTTTGCAAAGAAATATCATGTCTTCTTCATCTTCTATTCGATTTCAGCAAGGCCTTGTTTGTTATTGTGGAAAGGCATGTCGTACATATGCTTCTAAACAACCTAGAAGTAAAGGGAGGATATTTCATAATTGTCCTGACTCCCAAAGTGATGGTGGTGGATGTGGTTTCTTTGTATGGGCTGACACTCTAGAAAAGTGTGTTGTTGACAAGAATCAAGGATCTAATCAAAGTGACCAAGAAACTGAAGACATGAAGAAAATGACTCAAGAGATGAAGAAATTGGTTACAGAGATCAAGAATTTGGCTAAAGAAATCAAGGATTTAATCAAAGTGAACAAAATCATTTTGATTGTGCTAGTTGTCATGGTTGCATCTACCACCTTCAAGTGGTTTGGTTAAATATATGTATAATGCACTCTATATGAGGCTATTTTAATTTGTACTAAAATGCACTCTTCAAGTGGTTTAAATCTATATCTAGAATGCACTCTAAATGAGATTATTTTGTACTCAATGAAACAAATGAATGCACCCTATTTTCATCTATACACCAATAAACTACACAAATAAACTGCAATATATAGTTCAACATATTTTTCAACATAAACATAAATATATACATAAAGATAAATAAGTTCAACAGAAAATTAAATAAGTTCAACAGAAAATTAAATAAGTTCAGCAAAAAAATAAATTAGTTCAACACAAAATTAAATTGTTCAAATTGTTCAACCAGGATAGTTGCCAGTGCCGGGAAAGTTAAAATATTGATCCATATCATCATTCAAGTTGACGTTGCCACCGTCGGCCTGACCTGCATCTTGACCTGCAGCTTGATCTGGAGCTGGAGCTGGAGCTGGCGGTGGTTGCCCCATCGTCTGTTGATAGATGGCCTCGATCTGCTCAGCAGACATCCCCAACGTCCGACCCGCATTGGTACTCCAGAGGCGGAAGTAGTTCTCGAACGTTGCCATGACGTTCGGATCCGGGACGGCAGTGGAGGATACGGACGGCTGCGATGCACTCCGGGCCGACCGACCACTTGGTGTCCTCACGACGCTGCTCATCCCACCAAGGCCAAGGACCCTTCCCTTGGAGGTCGGGGCAACGTCAAGGTAACACTGGTCCACGTCAACAACCGGAGGGGTACCGCTGCTTCCGGATTCAGCAGTAGTCGTGGCGGTGGCTTGCGTCTCAGCCTCTTCAATCCTCTGTCGGACGCTCAACAACATAATTAAAAAATTAAAATTAATTTAATTATCTATATATATATATAATGTAATTAATACATAAATTTAATTAAACTTACGTGGAGGTCAGTAGTGCGCCCGTAGGTGGACGTCTGTGTATCGGCATTAAACGGATGAAGAAGGCTCAGCCGATCCAAGTGGGTGTGGGGACGTCCAGTCTCCCGCTCCTATTACGTATCAAATAAACATATACAAATTCATTTAGATAACTAATATAAAATAATTAACTATAATTATTTAATTTTTAAATAATTAAATAAAACTTACGAGAGCAAGTGATTGCTCGAGGACGGACCGAGCTCCCCCCCGATGCACTGCCATCCCGCCTCCAACGTTGGTTCTGCGGTTGGCCCGAGCTTTGTCACACTTGTCTTGGTAATCCTGGTCCATCCACTTCTCAACCAACGACTCCCACAGGTCAACACCATCCTCGTCTTTCCCCAGATCAAGATTTTTGTCTTCATCACGCCAGTCCTTTCTCCAGTCGTACATCGTGTTCGTGTACCGAGTAGAACAAAGATTGTACCACTTCTCGTAAATAGCGGCGTCCGAGTAGATCGTCGTATCCCAACGGGCCTTTTTCTATACAAATAAATATTCAACATATTTATCAAATAATATGAATAATTAGTTATTTAATAAACTTTAAATATTGTAATTATATACCTGGAACTCCTCGAAATAATCATTCTTTTTAGATTGTGGCACCTTCGACCAAGTGATAGCACCCTTAGAAATCTTGCAATCCTTAAAGGATTTTGTGCACATCCTGGACACCTCATTACCGGGCACCAACCTGTAAAATTATTAACAAATTTATAAACTAACACATTATAAATAAATAAATAAAGTTAATCGTTATTGAATCTCATCAAACATTAGAATTATTGACTTACGCTCCTGAAACGATGTCAATGACTTTCCTTTTGTCTCGAACAGGATGCTGACGAGAAGAGGATGACGAACCAACCGACATCGTAGTCGGCGGCGGCGGCGACACTGCCACAGGAGGAGGAGGAGGAGCCGTCACAGGAACTGATTCATCCTGAGACCTCCTTGCACGTGACCAAAGTGACGACCTACGACGTGAACCCGAACCCTGATTCGGTACTTGTTCACTCATCTGTTTCAATCAATAAAAAATACATAATTTTACTAATTATCAATTTAATGAACATATTGCTAATTTAAAATTTTTACTAATATATCATATTCCTAATTTAATCAACATATTCCTAATTTAAATCAAAACAATATATATATAACCTAATTACAACGTGATACCACCGTCGAACCATCTAATTAACTAATAATTTAAACAATTGATTGAAACAATGCATCACCTACATTAAAAATATTTCTAAATTAACATATTCCTAAATTAACAAATCTAAACATAATTAAAATAATACTTTTCTAATTGGAGTTTTCTAATTATCAATTTAATGAACATATTCCTAATTTAATTTTTTTACTAATATAGCATATTCCTAATTTAATTAATCAACATATTCCTAATTTAATCAACAATAACCTAATTTAATTATTATTTTTCTACCTAACTTAATCAATAATAAAAAATTGAACATATATATTCCTAAATTAACAAACCTAAAACTAATTAAAATAATAATTTTCTAATTTAAACAATTGATTGAAACATGCACTACCTACATTAAAAATATTCTATATCAAAATTACACCATTAAATTAAACTAGTAATTAACTATATAACAATTAATTAATGTATACATATAACAATTAATTAATTAATTAACCTTAAAAACCTACTCGATCTATCAAAATTATTCTTAATCAACAAATTAAATTAACTAACGTACATACTAACATGATCATAATATTTTAACAACTAACTAAATCAATATAACATGCAAATCAACATTAAATTATTCATATTTACATATATCCATGCATAAACATATATAAGTATTAAAATTAAGTAATAAAACTAATTAAGAAAACGTACCGTATCAATGTAATCGAAGAAATTTGCTTCAATAGCCTCGTCCTCGTCTTCGTCTTCCCCACCGAATCCTCACTCACGCACGCCCCTTTTTTTTTTTCTAAAACGAACTGATTGATTTGAGGCCCTTATATATTAAAAAAATAAAATTTGCCGACGGATTTTCCGTCGGCATTTCCCTCGGTAACCGCCCACTATTAATGGTAACCGTTACCTTTTTGGAAAACGAGGCGGTGCGAATTCAACGGGTCGGATGCCGACGGAATATCCGTCGGCATTTCCGTCGGCAAACATATTTCAAACATCCGTCAGCATTTTCCCTCGGTCAATGCTGACGGAACGGAAATCCGTCAGCATTTACCGAGGGAAAATGCTGACGGAACAGAAATCCGTCAGCATTGACGTTGACTTTTCAATCCGTCAGCATTCCGTCAGCATATCCGTCGGAAATGCTGACGGATTAAAATCCGTCGGCATTTGTCCGTCCCTGTAGCGCGCGTTTTTTGTAGTGGAAGTTCCTCAGTGAATAGCCAACATAGCAAGTTTTTAGTTTATGCCTTATGTTGCTTTATTTTGTGGCAGCTATGATGTGCTTTGATGTCAAAAAAAAAACACTCAGGCATTCATTTTGAAAGACACTGGTCTTTGTTTCCCTTAATGTTTCATAGAGTTCTTAACTTCTGTAACTAAATTCTACCACTCATACACATCTTATCTTAAAGATATATTATATTCTTTCAATTGTACTTCATTGTAAAAGATACATCACTTAGTTAGAATCAACCATGTTGAAATTAATTAATTAGAAATCAGAAATACCAACCTGTGATTATAAATAAGAATTCCAACAAACCCCAAACTCAATCTTATTTTAAATCCAGCGGGGGCAATGGGCCCCCACTTTTTTTTTTAATTTTTTATATATATTTTCTTCGTTTTGTAATTATTCGTACACCTTTTTTATTAAGATGTTCTAAAATTATTTACATACTCATAATATTAAAATAATTCACAAAATTAATATTCTCTGTGAGTGTTATCTCATAATCTCAGAGTCAGCACACTAAGTGAGTAGTGAGCTGATAGGATCAGATAAGATGACTTAGGCCGAAATCAGATGAGTTGAATGGTTTCAATCAGCTGAGGAGGTGATGCTTAGATTTCAGCACAGTACTGGGTCAGCACAGTACTTCAGCAGAGTGTACCAAGATCAGTACTTCAGAAGAGTGTACCAAGATCAGTACTTCAGCACAGTACTATCAGATCAGTACATTAGCATAGTAAAAGATCAGCACAGTATGAAGTCTATCAGCAGAGTTAGCTTTTGATCATCAGGAATAGAAGAGTTGAGTACCAGATCACTAAGTAGTGTTCTGATCTTTATGGACAAGTCTTCTGATATGAAAGTTAGTTAGTTTAACGAACTGTATTACAGTTACAACTACTTGAGGGCATAACTACCATTTCAGTTGGGCAATAACAGAGCGCATGGGTTGTTACAAGCGGTTGCAAACGGTTGCTAACTACTCAAAACAGTTCCTAACAGCAGCAACTACCTTTGGTCTTTATAAACTCTTGTTTGTGTACATTGTAAAGGTTACGATTTTTGGATGCAAGTACGATTGTAATCTTTGAGTTGTGTGAGTTCACGAGTGAAGTGAGGAAATATCATATTCCGAGTGAATGAGTGTGTAAACATTTTTGATCAATCAAAGAAGTACTCGTCTGGTCCAGTGGATGTAGATCACATTGATCGAACCACTTAAATTCTTGTGTGTTGTTTGTTTTGTTGCTTACTTTTCTGAATTACTATCCTAGAGCAGTTGTTTATTCTATATTCAAGTGTTCTACTTGGTTGGAGACGTCTAATCAACCCGAATATCTTGACAATTGGCGCCGTCTGTGGGAAATTGAAGTAGCTGCAGATCTAAGATGGGGAATTCTACCAAGTACAACATAGAGAAGTTTACAGGCACAGGAGATTTTTGGTTGTGGAAGGTCAAAATGCAGGCCCTCCTTGAACAGCAAGGATTATTCGAGGCTCTCGAAGAATCCGAAGAGATTGCAGAAGAAACTGCAACAGCCGCGGCTGAAAGGAGCAAGTTACTCAGAAAAGCTCGAAGCACGATCCTACTCTGCCTTGGAGATAAGGTCTTGAGGGAGGTTGCTAAAGAGAAGTCAGCGAAGGAGGTTTGGGATAAGCTTGAGAAGTTATATATGGTGAAAACTCTTGCTAACTGACTCTATTCGAAACAAAAGTTGTATGCCTTTAGAATGGGAGATGACAAACCCATTACAGAGCAGCTAGATGAGTTCAACAAGATACTTGATGATCTGGAAAATTTGGATGTCAAGCTTGAAGAAGAGGATAAGGCTCTGATCTTGTTGAGTGCTCTTCCTAAGTCCTTTGAAATCCCAAAGGACACCATCTTGTATGGTAGAAAGGAGGCAATCACATTGGAGGATGTGATCTTGGCTGTCAAGTCCAAGCTGTTACACAATAAGACATCTCAAGGACATAAAAGTAGCAGTGGAGAAGGATTGACAATCAAGGGAGGTCAGAAGAAATCTGTCTCCAAGAAGGGGTCTACTCAACCCAAGGGAGCTGATAAGGGTAAATCAGCAGTGTCAAATCAAGGGGAAGTAGTGTGCTACCACTGCAACAAACCTGGGCACTATAAGTGTACTTGTTTCAAGTACAAACAGCTTATGAAGAAATCTGGTCCCAAGAACCCTGTTGATAAGAATCAAGCAAATCAAACCCAAGAGGATAAGGAGCAGAAGGGCTATGAGTCAGCTCAGTCCCTATCCATCACTTCCACTAAAGAACAACAAGATTGGATTTTAGATTTAGGGTGCTCTTTCCACATGACTCCAAGAAGAGATTGGTTTCATGATTTTAAGCATCAGAATGGAGGTTCTGTGTTGTTAGGGAATGATCACACTTGCAAAGTCAAAGGTGAAGGTACAGTACACTTGAAGATGTATGATGGAGTAGTGAGGATTCTCAAGAGGGTCAGGTATGTTCCTGAACTCAAGAGAAATTTGATATCTCTTGGTATGTTGGATTCATTGGGCTACAAATTCCAGTCAGAAGATGGAGAGCTCAGAGTTTCAAAGGGGGATCTTACTGTTCTTAAAGGAGGAATGATCTCTACTTTCTTAAGGGAGGAATAGTTATTGGCAGATCAGATGTGGCAAGAGTGCAAGACAACTCAATGTTGTGGCACAGAAGATTAGGCCATGTAGGAGAGAAGGGCCTACTTGAGCTAAGTAAGCAAGGATTGCTCGGTAGTGACAAGATCACAAAGCTTGATCTGTGTGAGCACTACATTCTTGGGAAATCCAAGAGATTGAAGTTTGGAAAGAGTTCACACTCTACCAAAGGAATTTTGGACTATGTCCATTAAGATTTATGGGGGCCAGCTAGGAATCAGACCAGAAGTGGTGAGAGATATTTCATGTCTATCATAGATGACTACTCAAGAAAGGTATGGATCACTATCCTGAAATCCAAGTCAGAAGCATTTGAAAAGTTTAAGGAATGGCTCACTGAGGTTGAGAATGTCTGTGGAAAGAATCCAAGCATTTGAGAACTGATAATGGGCTGGAGTTCATATCAGAAGAGTTCAATGTTTTCTGCAAGAAGAAGGGTATAGTGAGGCATAGAACAGTACCAGGTACACCTCAGCAGAATGGAGTAGCTGAGAGAATGAACCAGACTTTTCTTGAGAGGGTCAGGTGCATGTTGAGCATCTCTGGATTGCCTAAAGTATTTTGGGGAGAAGCAGTGTCAACAACAGCCTATTTGATAAACAGAAGCCCTTCCTCAGCTGTGCAATTTAAAACCCCAGAAGAGTTATGGTCTGGCCATGCAGCTGAGTATAGTAATTTGAAGGTGTATGGTTGTTCAGCATATGCCCATGTCAAGCAAGATAAGCTTGAGCCTCGAGCCTTGAAATGTGTGTTCATAGGGTATCCTTCAGGTATGAAAGGATACAGATTGTGGTGCCTAGAAGCTGGAATGCAGAAGTGCATTATCAGTAGAGATGTAACTTTTGATGAGAATAGAATGCCATTGAAAGAAGAGACAAGCTCCAGTACAGCACACAACAAACCAGATGAGACACAGGTGGAGGTGGAGCATGATGACATCAGAACACTAACTGAAGAACAGATTGATCCAGATGAGGAGGAGACTACTCATAGTGATACTGAGCTTCATGACTATCAGCTCACTAGGGACAGAACCAGAAGAGAAGTCCACCCACCTCAGAGGTATGGTCAAGCTGGCATAGTATCATTTGCATTATGTGCAGATCTTGAGGTGGATTCTTTGGAGCCTAAAACTTACACAAAAGCCATCAACTGCCATGACAAAGAGAAGTGGTTAGTTGCTATGGAGGAAGAACTGTTATCTCTGAACAAGAACCAGACTTGGGAGATTGTTGAGAGGCCTAAGAACAAGAAACTTGTTGGGTGTAAGTGGATCTACAAGAAGAAGGTAGAGGCTCGGAGAGGTGGCAAGATTAGGTACAAGGCAAGACTTGTAGCTAAAGGATTTACACAGAAAGAAGGTATTGACTTTAATGAAATCTTCTCACCTGTTGTAAAGCATTGTAGCATTAGAATCTTGTTGGCTATGGTTACTCAATATGAATTGGAGCTGCATCAAATGGATGTGACCACATCATTTCTTCATGGGACCTTAGATGAGAAGATCTACATGAAAATACCAGAAGGGTTGGACATAGAAGATGGAGAAGACAAAGTGTGCTTACTCAGAAAATCACTCTATGGCCTCAAACAAAGCCCTAGACAATGGTACTTGAGGTTTGATGAGTACATTTGCTCAGCTGGTTTTGCAAGAAGCTTGTATGACAACTGTGTTTACTTTAGGAGAGTTGGGAGTTCAATTACCTATCTTCTGTTGTATGTAGATGATATGTTAATAGCAGGAGAGTCTATTAACAGTATCAATCAGGTTAAGGAGATTCTCAAAAGGGAGTTTGAGATGAAAGATCTTGGTGAAGCTAAAGTGATTCTTGGGATGGAGATCAGTAGAGTTGAGGGAGCAATTCAGCTTAGTCAGCCTACCTATTTGAGGAAGGTGTTAGAGAGATTCAGGATGAATCAAGCTAAGTCAGTTTCTACACCAATTGGCCAGCATCAGAAGCTATCCAATCAGATGTGTCCCAAGAACAGCCAAGAAATAGCTCAGATGAGTAAGGTTCCTTATGCCAGTGCAGTAGGGAGTTTAATGTATGCTATGGTGTGTTGTAGACCAGATTTAACTCATGCAATGAGTGTAATCAGCAGATACATGAGTGATCTAGGCTTAAGTCATTGGGAGACAGTTAAGTGGGTCATGAGATATGTTTTGGGATCAGCTGAGAAAGGTCTGAAATTTCAAAAGATATAAGACGAGGGAGAAGCACTTGTGGGATATGTTGATGCCGACTATGCAGCCAATGTAGACACAAGAAAGTCCTTGACAGGGTATGTATTCACCTTATTTGGTACATCTATATCATGGAGGTCAATACATTAGTTGCATTATCTACTACAAAATCAGAATATGTAGCCTTGACCGAAGCAGTTAAGGAGAGCATGTGGCTTCAGGGGATCTTGAAGGAGTTTGGTATATCACAAAGAAGACTGTCTTCTGTGATAACCAAAGTGCAATACATCTTGCAAAGCATCAGGGGTATCATAAGAGAACTAAACATATATATGTGAAACTGTACTTTGTAAGAGATATTGTAGAGAAAGGGGTGGTCCAGGTAGTGAAGATTGCTACAGAGGAGAACCCTGCTGATGCGTTCACTAAGGCATTGCCAAAAGAGAAGTTTGGCTTGTGTCTTAGACTTATTGGACTGCATTAATTCCTCTGAGGAGAAGGCTACTGTTCTTGTGGTAGAATATCAGTAGTGGAGGCTATTCTTTGAGGAGAATAGTGTTGGTGTTTTATTTTTGGTGGAGATTAGTTCGATTATGAGCTAAAGGTGGAGAATTGTGAGTGTTATCTCATAATCTTAGAGTTAGCACACTAAGTGAGTAGTGAGCTGATAGGATCAGATAAGATGACTTAGGCCGAAATCAAATGAGTTGAATGGTTTCAATCAGCTGAGGAGGTGATGCTTAGATTTCAGCACAGTTGGTCAGATCAGCACAGTACTGGGTCAGCGCAGTACTTCAGCAGAGTGTACCAAGATCAGTACTTCAGCACAGTACTATCAGATCAGTACATCAGCACAGTAAAAGATCAGCACAGTATGAAGTCTATCAGCAGAGTTAGCTTTTGATCATCAGGAACAGAAGAGTTGAGTACCAGATCACTAAGTAGTGTTCTGATCTTTATGGACAAGTCTTCTGATATGAAAGTTAGTTAGTTTAACTAATTGTATTACAGTTACAACTACTTGAGGGCATAACTACCATTTCAGTTGGGCAATAACAGAGCACATGAGTTGTTACAAGCGGTTGCAAACGGTTGCTAACTACTCAAAACAGTTCCTAACAACAGCAACTATCTTTGGTCTTTATAAACTCTTGTTTGTGTACATTGTAAAGGTTACGAATTTTGGATGCAAGTACGATTGTAATCTTTGAGTTGTGTGAGTTCACGAGTGAAGTGAGGAAATATCCTATTCCGAGTGAATGATTATGTAAACATTCTTGATCAATCAAAGAAGTACTCGTCTGGTCCAGTGGATGTAGATCACATTGATCGAACCACTTAAATTCTTGTGTGCTGTTTGTTTTGTTGCTTACTTTTCTGAATTACTATCCTAGAGCAGTTATTTCTTCTATATTCAAGTGTTCTACTTGGTTGGAGACGTCTAATCGACCCGAATATCTTGATATTCTCACTACATTATTTATTTTCAAAATTTTCACATATTTTGGATCCATATTATTCTCTAAACCTCACTAAATTATCTTTTACACCTCACACGATCCTTTTTAAATGTTACTAAATCACCTAAAATATGTACTCATCATTTATCTGACTCCACACCTCACTAAATTTCCTTTAAACCTAGAGTTGGCAAATCGGGCCGCCCGGCCCAGCCCATCGGGCCAAGTGATGTTCGTGGGCTAGGTCGGGCCGACCCATGAACTGGTCGGGCCTATAAAATTGGAGCCCAGCCTAGCCCATCTGGGCTACTGGGCTAGCGGTCCAGCCCAGCCAATTACATAATTTTTTTTAAAAAAAATATTTATTGCAAAAATTATATATTAACTAGTAACTACACATAATTTATAAACGACCATAACCATTATTGCATTAATGTACATTGCAAGTCTCACCCCATGAGATAAAAAAAATATTTCTAGCAAAAAGTATACTCTGTATATATACTCCCTCCGTCCCGGCTTAACTTTTATACCTACTTTTTCGGTCCTTTAGAAACTCTACCCATACAATATCTAAAATATTATATTTAATGTTATTATTTTTATGGTACATACAAGGACGGAGCCACATAGGGCCCAGCGGGGGCAGTGGGCCCCCCACCAATTTTTTTTTTATTATGTATATTTCGTCCGTTTTATAATTATTTGTATACTTTTTTTTATTTGAGACGTTTAAAAATTATTTTTACACTCATAATACTGTATGTAAATAATCTATAAAATTAATATTCTCACTACTTCATTTTATTTTTAAAATTGTCACTCATTTTAATATATATTCTTCCCTATATCTCATTAAATTCTTTTTAACACCTCATTAAATTCCTTTTATACCTCACTAAATAACCAAAAATACTCATTTATTTGACCCCACACCTCACTAAATTCACATTTTTTAAAAAGTGAACTTGTCAACGTATTCAAGTCATTACGGGACGGAGGGAATATATTTTAAGTTATACATTTGTCTAATAATTTTAGCACCGTTTCGCCTATTATGAGTCGAAACAATTAATCAAAATTTATAATGAATTAAATATAATATTATTTTGTCTTTATAGTAATGTAAATCGGGCCCTCCAATCTAAAATTTCTGGCTCCGTCACTGGGTACATACATACACACAAGTCAAATCACTTATTTATTTTTTTATAAAATTATATCTCAAAATTCTATTTATTATAATATTTTTTAAAAAGGGGGTGAACAGTAAGTGTGAAAGTTAAGTTGGGACGGAGGGAGTATAAACTTATTAGGTTATGGTCACATTCTCATATATATATTTTATTTATACAAATAATTATAATTAAAAATATACATTACTAATATATTAATTATACATAATTTATAAACAGACATAACTAGTACGAGTATAACATTACACTATCTATCAAGTTCAAATAGAATTATAAATAATTCATAAGTTCAAATTTTAAAATCAAAATAAAATTAAAAACATAATACTAATATTTAAGTATATATAGTATTGTAATAATTTTAATTGTTTATTTATCTTAAAAAAAAAATTGATCGGGCCAAATGGGCTGCCCATGGGCTGTCGGGCCAAAATCAGCCTAGCCCATTAGGCCCATCGGGCCTATCGGGTCGGGCCAAATAGGCCCAGTTTTTTATGGGCCTATAATTTTAGAGCCCAGTCCATACTAGGCTTCGGGTTGGCCGGGCCGGCCCATCGGGTCGGGCCCAAATTGCCGGCTCTATTTAAACCTCACTAAATCAACCAAAACATTCCCCAATTATTTGACTCACACCTTACTAAATTCACATTTTTTAAACATTGAGCTTGTCAAGTATGTAAGTCATCACGAGACGGAGGGAGTATATTTTAAGTTCTACATTTGTTTAATATTGATTAATGAATTTTAGCGGGTTTGCACATTAAATTTTAACACCATTTTACCTATTATAAGCTATTATAAGCTGGAACAATTAAAATTAATTTTTTTCGAAACATAACTTAATTAATGAAAATTTTATAATAATTTTTTTTTAAGTATAGTATTATTTTTTTCTTTATAGTAATGTAACTTGGGTCCCCCAATGTATAATTTCTGGATCCGTCACTGCATTGAAAGGTTTTTTTTAAATACTCCCTCCGTCCCACAACTGTTTGCACACTTGCCTTATTTGTCCGTCCCACAATTGTTTGCACACCCATAAAAGGAAACATTCTCATAAACCTCACCCTCACAATATTCACGTATTTACACAAAATGCCATTACTTTTACTCTCTTTTCAATCACCTTTTTACTTTATCCATATAACTTTACAAAATTACCCCTCAACACTCCACTCATTACACTTTTTTCTTAAAAAGTGTGCCCAATTTGTGGTGCAAACACTTGTGGGACGGAGGGAGTATAACTTAATTAAATTTCAATTACAAACGCATATATAAAACCCTCTCCAAATTATTTGCTCCTTCAATGTCTAATAAAAATACGAAAGGAATAATTGGTATGAAAATTAATATAAAGATACAAATAAGTGAGCAATTGATTAGATGCGGGAATAAAAGTTAACTAAGGATGATACAACCACTAATGAGTATGTTTGTTTTGTGATTTCAAATTCTAACATCTGATATTTTGAAGTCTAACTCGTCTTTTATTTTGAAATTTAGAATTTTAATTTAAAAATCAGATTCTACAAATTCATATAAATATATAAAAGTCAATACATTTGGGCCCTGAATGCCCATTGTGCTTAGTCTGTCCCAAGATGGAAGTCGCCCATGTATTACTCTCATAGTCTGTCCCAAGATGGAAGTCGCCCATGGAAGCAGCGGAGATTAATAAGGGTTGTTATTGTGATTAACAAATGACTTTGTATTCAAAAAAATAAATTGCCTTGACATAACACAGGTTCATGGAAACGTAGCACTTAAAATCCCAAGAAGATGGATTAGTAACAAAGAAATAATAATATCTCCATTCTTGAACCCCCTCATGGAGTTTTTCCATTAATTTCCCAGTCCTAGAAGTACGACCACACACATAAAAAACCCATCTACAAACTTGCATGTGCACTGAGTCAGAAAGAGTTGGACAGAAGGCTCTCCCCCGTTCCCCTTTACCAAAATATAAAACCCTAGCATCGCTCGAATAGCATTTGGGGTAAATTGATTAATAGGTATGCGGAGGTAAGAAGCAATTTCAGCAAGGTAAGGGTTAATGGGGAAGTGAAGCCCGACTTTTAATTGGGCTTCCCAAAAGGCCAGGCTTAGGGGACCGACGAAATTGGGGCGTTCTCTCGGATGGGCGGCTCTAACTATGTAATCTGTCTGAAACATTTCCGAACGAACGAAGGCGGCTACTCGCTCCTTCGCGAGAGAAGAGGAAGTGGGTATCCTATTTTTTAAGGCTGGTATGGTTATGGGGAATAGGGAGATCGAACTAGAAGGGAAGCCGAAATTTTCTTTGGAAGTCCCTTCCGGTGAAGAGTGAGAAGAAGAAGACATGACGATAAAGTAAAAGGAGAAAAGGAAGCGAAGATGGATACCTGAGATTGAAGGCATTACTCGTACGAAAATGACTCGCCGGTGAACGTATTGGAGAATAGACCCGAGGAAAGACGGGGAACTGCAGAGAGAAATTTTTTACAAGTGAGAGAAGATTTTTTTGAATTGGGGAAGTTATGATGTTAATTCGGAGCACAGGGAGAAAATCGAGGAAAGTGGCACCGAAATCCAATAAGAGGGCGCGTGACTGTTACAACGGCGGCAGGTTGTCCCCTCTATTGCAGGCGCGTGGGAGGAAGGTAGATGTAGAATTCAAAGCGGTGCGAGAATCAAAATTTGGGAAAGTTATCGGTAGGCGGCAAATGGATGAATTTAAAGGGGAATTAAATTCCTTTATTCAGAAACGAAAGGATATATTTTCCTAGGGATGTACAACATATTCTTTGAAATTAAAGGGGAAAGTTGATAGCAACGGAGATCCGGGTGAATTCATCCTATCATTTTCTTTTTTCCTACTCTCATAGATTGAACATATTTTACGAGAGTAGGGGGGAGCAGTTGATGCGGCCAAAATATGTCGGTCTTTGAAATAACGACACGTGGATGTAGGATGAATTAAGTCTGTTTTGCTATGAGTGATGACTTTATAAAGGGAATTAATACACCCCTGAATGTAAAGAATGAAATAGGCTTTGACTTGATCTTCAGCCCATATCATGGGTCCGATTATCTTCGGCCCAAATACCCGTGGCCCACTTATCCTTGGGCTGAATATTTCTAGCCGCATTTGAGAGAGTGGGTCCTTTTCTCCCAAGTAAAAGGGCTAGTATTTAAAACAGGTTATATTTACTATTTTAGCTACGTTTGACATACTAAGAAAGCACACTAATCTTTTACACGAAAAATACAGAAAATACAGAGGAAAACCTTACGATTCTTGCGAGAATTTCCCTCGATTCTTAGAGAAATTCCTCTTTAATTCTCCCGAGAAAACCTCTGACTTGAGCGTCGGAGATTCCACGCCGGAATCCCCTTCGGCATGTTTTTGCAGGTCTTTTGGGAGCTTAAAGGAGGATCACTCGTGAGAAAGCTTGCAAGAAAGTGACGATTTAAGCCCGCAACCGCAATAATCCAGATAGGAAGATTCGGTATCCTTTATCGGTACTTTTTGACGCAACCAGGGGCGGACCCAGGATTAGATAGAGAGGGGGGCCAAAAATCAAGTAGTAATCGATTTAATATTTAGTATTTTTTCGATCTTACAATTGTTTGTACACTTGTTTTTATTCGTGCGTCTCATAGTTTTTTAATCTAAATTAATTTATTTACTTTATTCACAAATGTTTATAAAATTACATATTTACATAATCTAAATTTTCACTAATTTTGATCCTAGGTGATTTTGTAGGCCAAATTTTAAAACTTTAAGAGTCGTTTTCAATTAGCAAATTTAGCTTAGATGTTAAACTTTTGATTTTTTTTTTAAATGAATAAATTATTTTTAATTTTTTCATCTACAAAACAGAACATAAACTAGTTAAATAACTTGTACATCAAATTAATATTCTACTAGGTGAAACTCAAATCCCCAAACCCTAAAATTTACATTGACAATGATTAATATAAAAAAAAATTAGTATTTTAAAATAATTAAATAAATAAATGGAAATCAAGTACCATCAAACTCTAATTTTTCATTATGAGTTTTGTTGATCAAGTGGTCATTGGGCTAATCAAGTATTAATTGAATGGAATAATTATTACTATTAAAGTCTAATTTCTAATGGGCTTACAATTTAAATAGAATGTATAGGATGTACCAATGCGGCCCATTGCTATTATATTAGATGCGCAATATAAATATTTATATAATAGTACAAAAAATAAAAAATTCAGGGGGGGCCAGGGCCACCCCCACTGCCAACGTAGTTCCGCCCCTGGACGCAACAAATAGTATATCGAATTGAGTGAAATAAATATTGTGAACACATGCATAGATACACACACAAAATGAATAAACGTGTATGAAATGAATTAGCATAACTACAAAATAATACTACAGTGCTAGCAATTTTTCACATAACAAAAGCATATATATACTGTATATTGTAAATATTGATAAAGGCAAACCTGGTCAGGTTGGGCAACATATCTATACTTAGCAGGGTGTCTTGCATCCTCAATAATGGAACCATTGGTGAGCACGCTTAGGAGAAGGCAGTGGCAACGACTTTCTCGATCAAATGGCAGCGGAGAGAAGAAACAGCAGCGGAAACCTTCCTTCTTCGTGCGCGACAACGGCGACAGCCGCGGAAACCTTCAACAGGGCGGCGGGTGCGCTTGTTAGGGTTTTCGGTAGGGAAGGAGGATATAATACTTTGCAATTAAAATATAGTTTTTCAATTCAATTCAATATAATCATGTTTTTTTATTTTAAGAAATAATAATCTTATTCTGTCAAAAAAAAAAATTAATTTAATTTTACGTTCGTATGTGTTTAATTTTAATAATAATATTATTATTGTTTTTAATTTTAATAAAGGATAAAATAATAAATAACAAAATAAAATTTAAATAATCACTACAAAATATTGCCCAAAAGGCATCGGCAATTGGCAACGGCAGGCGGGCCGATGCGAAATGGCATCGGCATTTAATGGCCGATGCAAAATGGCATCGGCATTTAATGGCCGATGCAAAATGGCATCGGCAGTGGGCCCCGATGCCATTTGGTAACGGCCCCCCCGATGCAAAATGGCATCGGCAGTGGGCCCGATGCCTTCCCCGTCGCCCTAAACCCTAAACCTCTAAAACCCTAAACCCTAAACCTCTTAACCCTAAACCCTAAAATTGAAAATTATGATTTTTTTAGGGTTTAAAGTTTAGAGTTTATGATTTAGTTTAATTAATGTAGTCATTATTTTTCAATTAATTATTTTTATAAATTTAATTTTAATTTTTTTGTTATTAAAAAAATTATATATATAAATGCATGGTTTTTTTTTTAATTTAATAATTATATACGGATAATAAACACGTTAATAAATAATTTTAAAAAATCTTAAAATAATTAACCTTGATTAATTAAAAAATCAAAATAATTAATCTTGATTAATTAAAAAATCAAAATAATTAGCATTGGTAATCTTGATTATGGTATCTTTGTCCTACGTTTCCTAATTTTATAGGAATATCCTTTAATTTTTTAAATTTCCATAAAATAGTGTTAATTATGTAAGTAAATATAATGATGTAGATAATGACACATCATCATTTGACTCCATAAGACCATCTCCAACCGTAGGCTATAAATAGTTTTGCTCCCTCCAACCGTACTCTATTTTGAAGTTTTGAAATAGAGTTTTGAATAGTAAACTCTATATATGAAGTTCACTATTCAAAACTCTATATTTTATATCTATTATTTTATTAATATTTACTATTCTGTATTACAATTCTATATTAATAATTTGTTAAATATAATTACAATTCTATTGTTATACTAATTTATAATATAATTTTAATTGTGTAACTTTTTTTTTTGTGTATTATTATTACCAACAAAAAAAACAACTTAAAATACAATAAAACATACATTATACTCACATGTTTCGTTTTACGTCATTATGTGTTTTGTAATTTTATATTTAAATAAAAGTAATATTTAAAAACTACAAGTTTATTTACATTTTATGATTTTGATAAAATCAACAATATTTAATTTACTAATTGTATAAATTAATTTAAATATGAAGATAAATATATTATTTAATGATTGTAATATATTGAAAATGATTAAAATAATAAATAGAGTAAGATATAGAGTTTCATGGTTGGAGAAGGTTTTTAAAATAGAGTATAAAAAAGTGTATTTTAGAGTTTAGAGATCTTCATTTGAGAGTTTGTGGTTGGAGATGGCCTAAGGAGCCCATTATATGGGCTCAATATCATTTCTATATATATATATATATATATATATGTCATGCATATTTGCGTGGATTTTGATAGTTACGTGAGTATGACTTATGAATTTAGCATTACTCCTGATCAGAGTGAAACGAACATTATATATAATTAATCAAGCTTATTCTCTGCAATTAAAAAAAAAAAGTATTCACTAGTACTCCGTATTAGATAAGTGTATTTTAATTGAAAATGAACTAGAGAATAATTTTATAATAGATGAAAATATTTTTAATTAAATGGATAAGTGAATTCATATTTTCAAATGGATAAGTGAAAATAATTATATATATTTAATGTTGTGAATTGAAAATTAGAATGAATTTAAATGATGTGATTATAATAAATTTAAATGTATAAGTGAAAATAATTATATTCAATGTTGTATGTAATTATAATGTTGTGAAATAAAAAATTAGAATGAATTTAAATGTTGTAAATTGAGGATTAGAATAAATTTAAATAGTGTGAATTGATACCGTAAATAAATTATTTAATTTGAAAAACATAATTTAGTTAATTTGAAAAACATAATTTAGAAATAATTATGATATGCTTTGATAAATAATTTAATAAGCAACCATTAAAGTTAGAATGGATTGAATTAATTAAAGAATTAAAAACTCAAATTAAATTGAATATATATTAATTGCATTCACAACATGTCGACTAAAAGCTCCTAGCCTAAACGGCACACAGGGGGCGCTCAAAGGCCTTCGACACCGCGAGGTCCCGAGTTCGAACCCCACAAATCGCGAAAATGGCCAGATTTCCGAAAAATGGGGTGGCCCAGCGGTGGGGGTGGGTGTTGGTGGCCTATCGACCTGGGTTCGAAACCCAGTTTCGGCTTTTTTAAATTTTAATAAAAAGGCATCGGCAGTGGGCCCCGATGCGAAATGGCATCGGCAGTGGGCCCCGATGCCATTTGGTAACGGCGACCTGCCGATGCCATTTCGCATCGGTTTTCCCCAAATCCGATGCCATTTAAATGGCATCGAGCATATTGGCATCGACACACTGCCGATGCCTTTGCCGTTGCCTTCATCTTTGGGGACGGCAGATCCGATGCCTTCCCCGATGCCATTTCTCCATTATTTTGTAGTGATTATTTTAAAATATTAAAAATAGGCGACAGGTATCAAGTTAGGGCGACACGAGCCATGCAATTCGACATTCCAGGTGACATAAAAACTATCTATACCCTATATAAACCGAAATTATTAAAATTGCAAACCAAACCTCTATACCCTATATAAACCGAAAATAGAAAGCATATATTTCTCCAAATTTTAATTTATATAATTCATAATATTCTAGTTAACTAAATAACTAAAGTAAAGTCAATTTTTTCAAGAAAATAGCAAGCAAGCAAGAATATTTAAAGATTAAAAAAAAAAATTAAGCATTAAATTATTAAGTGTTGATATATGTGCAAGTAACAGAGTTACAGAAGGGCTGTTAGTGTGAATTTTATATATGGTCTTGCTTGAACTAATATTTAACTCGTCGAGTAAGACAGAAGATTGCTACGTTTTTTATATTTGAGTTGGTGATTCTTATCTTTCGTTTCATCGACCTATGAATAATGTATTCTAATTTCCTCGCGCGTATACATTTGGATTTCGGGATATAATTAATAAACAATTTGCATTTTTAGGTCATGCTTTACCATAAGGGTATTCATAATGGGGAATGAATTTCACGGGGAGTCATTCTCCTACGTACTCAAGAAATGAGAAAGAAGTAAATGTAAGGTTGATGATGTGGCACAGGAAGGAAGAAATAAGAAGGTGTACGTGACTTGTACGTGGAGATGTGAAATACCAAATTTGGAAGAAATAAGAAGGTTGATGAGTAGGCGTGAGGTTGATGATGCCTCTAGAGAATGGGAGAATGAAAGTGTAGAGACTAGAGAGTGTCTGGAGAGTGTATATGACTTGTGCAGTTGTGCGTCGAGTGTGTTATGTGTGGGTCCCTCCACTAAAATCTTATATTTGACCGTTACAATTTTATTTTACTTTTTCTTTTTTTTTATTATTGTTTTTAAAATTATAACTCAAATAAATAATGAATAAAGATAATGAAAATAAATATATGATTTGATGGTGGGACCTTATAGTTATTATTGGAGAAGGAAGCATTGGAGAGGAATGAGTATTTTAAATGAATGAGTATCAAATTTTTGAGGTGACACACATGTGACAAATGCATATCTCCAAATGCATGATAATTGGGATGGAAAATGACACAGCGCAAGGCCGCAAGCTATGAACTCCCAAGATTCAAGAACAACGCTTGTATAAATCGAAGGAACGAGAATAAATTGACGGAACTAACTCTCTATTTCATTAACAATCAATCAACCCTCAAACAATGTCACACAAAAAGTATATACTCACTCCTCAAATTACACATTGGTTGCACAAGAAAATAACCAATTAACCAACTAACAAGAAATCAAATAACAAAACTACTTCACAAAGAAAGTCATATCATGAACCTAAAAATAACACTCATATTACATTCTTTCATGCAATTATTCATTAACTTACCATACATCTTAATAAAAATAATATAAAAATCCAAATAAGTGACCAATTGATTAGACGCGCGCGGAAAGAAAAGTTAATTAAGGATGATACAATCACTAATTTTATTTTTTTAATTAGTAAAAAAAATCATTTCATTAAACAAATTGAGGACTTACGGTTATCCAACCGGCCATCTACAAAGAAACATGCTAACATTATCAATTTATGTCGATTTGAAACTACACCGTTAACCCCCAAGTTATTTCTCATTTTCCATAATTATGTCAAATTTTCAATTTATATAATTCCTAATATTCCAGTTAACCAAATTATTAAAAAGTAATATACAAGAATTCATTAATTCGGCCCACAAGTCTCATTGCTCTATAAGTTCGGAGATGAAACAAATTTCGTGAGGTGGAGTATTAAGAATTAATTCATTCTCCGCCTCTCTACAAGTTAAGACTTTTAGATAACACAAAATTCTTTCACAAATAATTATAAAGTTAACCCCAAAAATTCAAGAAAATAGCTAGCAAGCAAACAAGAATATTTAAAGATTCAAAGGAAAGTAAGCATTAGACGTTGATAAATGTGACAAGATCCATAGCATGCATACATGAAAAGAAATTGATCATTTTCCGGACCAGAGCATCCTTGCAGTGTGAATATTGAAGAAAGCATCAACACAAGCAAAGAGCACCTGGCGAGATGAGAGGCCAGGTGTAGCCCAGTGAGTTTCCACTTCGTCACACGGAGCGCGATCCAGCGGCGCAAAAACCAAATCCACGCACTTCACCGGAAGCGCTTCGTAGGGGCATTGCGCCCTCAATCGCTCCAGCTTGCTTTCAGTGTCGACGCCCACGAAACAGTTGTTCTGGTTGGCCAGGAATTCGTTCAGCGACTCGGGCAGCGGTGTGTCCGACTCGGGGAGCTGGAACACGAGGCACTGCTCTCCCACGCACAACTGCACCGTCCCTATGCGCTCCAGGTGCTCGTCCATCTCGAATTCAATGCCGATGTGCCGGACACCGCTACTTGATCCGCCCTCCTCGTTCACGGTGTTGATCCACGATGTCACGGCCTCCGCGTGCTGTGTCACCGTCGTCAAGATTGTTTGTCCGATGATAGTCACGTCGTACAGAGACTCCAGTGCGCCTTCTTCCACTTCGTACTCTGTGATGCTGCTTGATAGATTCATTCTTAGTTTTCCTTTGTGAGTTGATAGAGAGAGAGAGAGTTATCCTTATATATATATAAGAGAGGGAGAGGGCGGCGGTTTCTTTCCAACCACCTTTTGTTTATTTGCACTTCTTCTTACTATACTGTATTTAACTTTTTTTTTAT
The DNA here is from genome assembly GCA_963675135.1 of Galeopsis tetrahit. Taxonomy (NCBI): domain Eukaryota; kingdom Viridiplantae; phylum Streptophyta; class Magnoliopsida; order Lamiales; family Lamiaceae; genus Galeopsis; species Galeopsis tetrahit. Next base: position 48,919,907 of record OY776124.1, read on the forward strand.
ATATTTTATTTCCTCCGATGCTTGAACTGATTTTTGAAAAATATATACTTCCTCTCCACGAAATATAGTCTCATATTCTTTGTCCATACACTTTATACAAACCATCACCTCTAAACCATTACTTAATTATTCAATTTGTCATCAACTTAATCCTCAAACAATAACTTTATTCACAATGAACCCCACAATACCCTATAATACCCTTACTTTATCTACATTTTCCTTAAGAAACTACATTTAGTGGATGGAGGAAATATTATGAATATGAGAGAATATTTAATTAATTTATGATACTAATTTGCAATGTTGGTAATGTAGAGTGTTACCATTCTAAATTTAAAATAAAAATGCTACCGAAGCATTAATTGATGAAGATTGGATTAATGTTATGTTTCTATATATGATGAACTTGGACAATTTGAAAGAAATGAAGTTCGGACACTTGTTCCATGACCTAGTCATACTAATGTTATTGGGACTAAGTTGATTTTTAAGAATAAAACTGATGAGCCTGGTAACATTATTAGGAACAAATTTAGGTTAGTTGCATAAGGCTACACCAAAGTTGAAGGTATTGATTTTGATTAAACTTTTGCACCTTTTGCTAAGATATAATCTATTGTTGGGATATTCTTCCTACCCTCTAATCTGATTAGATAGACTTTTAGTTTTAATAGCCAAAACTAGATCATGTAATTAGTGTTAGATATAATTTGTAATCTAGTGATAGGTTACCTAAATTGTTCTTATAAAGCTTAGTAAGTTACATGTCTAAGTCAAAGTCATGTGGAATCAGTTGTATGTATATCAAATGAGACCACATTTGGTTAACACGCGCTCACTCAAGACTTAAAGAGTAGAAGACTGAAGACTAGAAGACAATTGAAGTACAGTAGTGAAATCAAACGACAAGGTTCCTGTATATCTATGACAACTGATATTAGCTACATGAGATCAGCGGAGTAGAAGATGCCAACTCATAAGGACTTGGCCAGATCTTGTCTAGAAGCATTATATTTCAGAAGAGCTACTCAGCTGAAGGAGTCAGTTGATATCATGCATTAAAGAAGGAGTCATTAGCTGAAGACAAGACTGGAAGTATAACAAACTCAGCTGACGTGGACCAATGAAAATATGCCAGCACATCTATTGAGTTCAAAGTGGACAACAAGACTTTTCCCCGAAGTCTTCTGGTTATCTAGAAACATCAGTCATTTTGGAACTACTGCTTTGATACCACTTGTTGGTCCCAAAGTTGAGTTAAGATTAGAATTAAGCTAAAAGTCTAGAGGGGAGGGGTACATAGACTTTTAAAACTTTTCTAAAATTTATTAGAGTATGTTCTGTTGTAGCCTGCTAAGCTGATCAACTCAGCTTGTCTAGTTCAGTAAGCTAGTAAAATCAGATTACCAAATAAACAATCAAGTTTATCAACTAAAAATTAACAATATGCGAAATATCAGTTTATGAGCCCTTAACAAGTTTATACTCAACTCTAAATTATGTAAAACACTTCTTGTAGATTAACAACAACAAGTATAATATGTTCTTAAGATGTCTCATCTATTTAGTACGATTCTTCAATCTTACTGATTAAACAAAATCCTTTAGAACAATATATGAAATGTAAAGTACTTTAAATCTAATCAACACACAATTTTATAGTGGTTAGACAATTGTCTACATCCACTCTCACAAATCCAATTGTGATGTTTTATTAATCTTGTGGCTTAAAGTCCAAAGAATAAGAGCTTGGTCTTCTCAATTACACTTCCAAGTGTATCTTCGATCTTACTAGTAATTCTTCAAGTAACTAGCACACTTCTTACAAAATACAAATACAGAAAATAAAACTTCTCTGAAAATCTCTGTAAGCCTTCTGAATGTGCTCTTCAAATTTGGGCTTCAACATGTATGATCTCCTTTGACTCTGTGAGTGCTTTGAATGCTTAAGACTTTAATATGCTTGAATGCTTAGAGTTTCAGTAGTCTTTTTCGCATGATGACCTCCATCTATTTATAGATGTAAAATATCAAGAAAGTTTGTTATCCAACTAACTCTTCTTGATAACTTCCGTGTAACTAACTTCATAACTGCTTCTTGAATTCCTTCTTGAGTCGGTTTCAGTTATTTTGTTATAACAACCTTTAGTTATATCTCTCCATTAAGTTCTTCACGACTTACCTTGAATATTTCATACTTAAAATATTTCAGCTTTTGTCTTCCATGTCGACTTATCTGGTCTTCAGCCTTCTGGTCTTGATAGATCTTCTGGTCTCCTCGATTTTGACTATTATATCAACTGATCTATACTAGTCTATTACATTACTTTAAGCTTTAATCAACTTAGTCAACCAAAGACTATTTACAACAAACATATATAAACTTCTATACCATCATTAAGCTTATAATGTATAAAGAACCCACACATGAGAATTGACATGAATGACATGCAAACTATGATTAAACTTTTTGAATTGAGATTAATTTGTTTTTCTATAAAATGATCCCAAATCAAACAATGTAAAAAGCATAGTGAAATACATTACATAGCTAGGGTCATTGAGAACCCTCACCAAAAAATAAAAATTTAGACTAAGGGTTTGAGAAAAAAAAAACCTTTATTCTGATTTTTTTTAAGCATAGATGAGTACATCCACCATTTTATCTATCGCGAGAAGGCCTACGGTCAATCACAAATACGAAAGAAGAAAACTTACCAAAAATTGAAAAGTCGATTTTGGAGGTGCTTTTGCTCGAAAATAGTTGATAATAACGCAATATAACTACCCAAGTACTCAATTGTAAATATTTTTGCTAGTTTTGGACTTTTTTTTTTTAAGTTGTAGAGTTTATAGTAGTGTTTTATTTAAATAAATGTGTTTATGACATACATTTTGACAATATAGATTATTTTTCTCGTTTTTCTGTTTATGCCATTTTCGGGACTAGTTCTTCAAGTAGGATCATGGTTTTATGGATTTTTTTTTTTCGGAAAACATTACATTTTCAGAAAGAAAAAAAAAAAAAAAAAAAAAACCAGATTTCATTTTTCTTCAAATTTTTTTAGCCTATTTCGAACATATGTATAAATTAATTTTCCTTCAAAAAGCGGATACTAAGTTATTTTTCATGAATTATTTTCAAACATATGTATAAATTAATTTTTCTTGAATTTCAGAATTTGGGTGATGACGAAGACTTCATTTTCGGATGAGTTTGATATGGATGATGGAGGATCACATTGTGGAAATGGAGAATGATAATGCTCCGGACATCCGATGTCGTGAAATCAAACCTGAACAAACTAAAGTTGTTTGAAAAAAATTCCAGAACAACCTTCACTTGTCCGAAAAAAAAAAAAAAAGTGGGACATCTATCCAATTTTCGAAAACTCAGTCGCAAAAGAGGGCTTTTCGTCCTAAAACATGACTATGAACATATTATCATACTAACACATCACATTCTCACACATAATACACATGATCATGATTATAACCCAAAAAACCAACTTTAATCTATAAATTCCATGAATATTATCAAAACCAAAAAACAAAAGTAATAATCAATGTATTTCACTCAAAAAAACAATAAAAATATTTTCACAACACAATGATTCTAACAAAATCAATAAATACAAGAAAAACAAACCCGCTACCAATAGTTTTGCAAAAAAAAAAAAAAATGTGTATTTGCGTCCTCCTTTTTTCTTCTCCATCTCCGGCGATTCGCGTCCTCCTTTCTCTTCAACACACGTACGTGTCACCCTCCTTCTTCAATGATGAGTGGTACCGATATTAACAAAGTAAATGAAGTGAAGAGAAAGTTTAAGAGACACAAGGGTATTTTGAGAGTATTTCTGGAATTTTTCACGTGAGTGTCCTCAATAACCCTGTAACCGTGGTCTTGTCGGTAAAGGCCACGGTAAAGGGAGTATAATAAAATGGTAATGAAAACGGATCCACCAATTGAAAAAAAAAAAAAAAAAAAAATTTATGACACTGAAATCGGTTTGGGTCAATGATACGGGTTGTGGACATTAGTAATTGATATATACCTAATATTACTAAATTGGGCTTATTAATTACTTGGAATTAGGTTGGGTTGTTTACCCACATTTTGTTTTACTAATTGGGCTTTATTGCTAAAAAAGTGTGTTCATATTCTATTTTTACAATAGCAGCCCCTAAAAATCACTATTAATAATTGATGTAAAAGTTAAAAAAAATTGAGTTGGTCTCCTGTGCATAGTGTGCACGTACACACTAAAGCACAGGTTTAACCCTTATCAATCAGAGAATGCGAAAATTAACAGCAAAGTAGTCGTTGGTGCTGTGGTTTCCTGAATCCAAAACAGGTATAAGAATTTTTTAATTAAAAAATAATTACCACTTTTCAATACAATTTTTTAATTAAAATAATTTTAACACTACAATAATTATCATTTTTTAATTAATTATACTTAGTTAACACTTTTAATTTTTTTAATTAAAATAATTACCAATTTTCAATACAATTTTTTAATTAAAATAATTTTAACACTACAATAATTATCATTTTTTAATTAATTATACTTAGTTAACACTTTTAATTATCATTTTCCATTTTTAGTAACAAAATTACCACTTTTCAATAATAATAGTTACCACTTTTCAATAACAAAATTACCACTTTTCAATAATAATAGTTACCACTTTTCAATAACAAAATTACCACTTTTCAATAATAATAGTTACCACTTTTCAATAACAAAATTACCACTTTTCAATAATAATAGTTACCACTTTTCAATAACAAAATTACCACTTTTCAATAATAATAGTTACCACTTTTCAATAATAATAGTTACCCCTCACTAACAAAATTACCACTTTTCAATGATAATAGTTACCATTTTTCAATAACAAAATTAACATTTTTCAGTAACCAAGAAAGAACTACACTTTTGAGTAACAAAATTACCACTTTTCAATAATAATAGTTACCACTTTTGAGTAACAAAATTACCACTTTTCAATAATAATAGTTACCACTTTTGAGTAACAAAATTACCACTTTTCAATAATAATAGTTACCACTTTTCAGTAACAAAATTACCAGTTTTCAATAATAATAGTTAGCACTTTTTAGTAACAAAATTACCACTTTTCAGTAAAAAATAACTACACTTTTTAGTAACAAAATTACCACTTTTGAATAATAATAATTACCACTTTTCAATAACAAAAATTACCACTTTTCAATATTAAAGACTACAACATTTTAATAACAATGATTACACTTTTCACTAATACACTTTTCAATAAGAAATAACTACACTTTTAGTAATAAAAATTACAACTTTTCAATAAGAAAAAAACTACACTTCAGGAACAATATTATCACTTTTCAATAAGAAGGAGCCACACATTTTAATAACAAAATTACAATTTTTCATTCAGAAAGAACTACACTTTTTTTCAGTAACAAAATTACCACTTTTCAATAAGAAAGAACTACACTTTTCAATAACAAAATTACCATTTTTCAATAAAATAAGAACTACATTTTTCAGTAACAAAATTTCCACTTTTTAATAAAAAAGAACCACACTTTTCACTAATAAAATTACCCCTTTTCAATAAAAGAATTTTTCATTAACTAAATTACCCCACCTCATACGAATACTGAGTATTTAATCTGAAAATTTACAAGGAAACTCAAAAGTCGAGCTACTTTCTACTTGAAATTAGGAACGAGCGTGTTGTTTGCTTTCTAATAATGACACTCATCTAACAAATTAATCAGAATAAGGGTGAAAGTATGAGTCTAGTAGCACAACATAAAAAGTCTTTATCCCTATTATGGGACAATCATACTTAGGACTAGGAATTAACATTTTGTTCAGGGAATTAACAAAAAACCAGAATTGACACATTTCAACACCTATAATCCAAAGTTCAATCCTCCTACATTTACAAAATTTGCAACTATGCCAATTAAATATAGCACGGTGCATCTCATTTGTTCAATGTTGCAGAATATGTATTCAAAATGTTCTTCCTAATTCATTCAGCAAGAACTGATCCATTTTCGGATTTTGACAACAAAAAGAGACTGGGTTGATGCCTTGGCATAACAAACAATTTTGAAAAATAAAGTATCAACGATCCATACCGGGAATTCATGAACTTTCTATTGGCGGCCTCTCTACAGCATAAGAATGCGCCTCTGGTCTTGATACTGAAAGTTCGATCGAAATCTTCGACGGTGGTATTAGCAAATGAGGGTATTTCGAATTGATCAGTACACCGGCGGAGTTAACAAGGATGCAAACCTCCGATTTGAAGGCCGTCTCCGCCGCGTCGAAGAGCGATTTCACCTGTTCCAGATCAGATATGTCGGCTTCGAAGGCGACGAAGCGGAGGCTGGAGAGTGGAGTCGGTGTTAATTTGAGCAACAGCTGAATCGGCTTCGGTTGAGTTAGAGGCGTAATTGATGACGACTTTCGCACCCAGGGAAGCCAGATGGAGAGGAGAGCTTCAGCGTCTTTAATTTTCGGTGGATTCCGATACGTGAAGAGAGAGGGTGGGCGGGAGTGAAGAGGTGGAAGGGTATCCACTTTTAGGCTTCCTTGTTTATATTTTCCAATTATAAAAGTGTGTGCACCAATTCTACTTTGGTGCACACTTTGCATTTAAGATTTTTCCAAAAAAATTTGAATCCCGAGAAGTATCAATATATAAGAAAAAACATTAATCTTCTGTTTGAATTGATAAATCTTTTTATACCATCAATAATTGATTAATAAGCAGAGTTAGCAATTCGGGCCGTCTATCTTAATCCAGTTCAGTTCATCGGGCCCAACCCTGTCCCTAAATTGTAGTAAAAACTATTATGAACTAAAAAAAATAAAAAATTAAGACAAATATTAGGCATATTGGTGGCTGGCAAAATAATTAGATTAGTCAAAATTAATTTTGCATCTAAAGTCTTATATAAATTTGAGGAGGGCATGTTGACATTTTTCTCATACTCAATAATTTGGGTTTAATTGAAGCAACTAATTTAAGGAAATTTCTTAAATGCTGTGTAATAATGATTTATATTTAAAAATGTAAATATCAAGTCAATAATTCAAGTTGACTAAGTCCTTCTATAAAACACAATTTTATAAATTGCAATGTCCCGATGGCCAATCCTAGTACAAAGAAAAAATAATATAAATATGATAGAATGTAAGTCCCATTAGATCCACGGAACAATTGTTTATACCAAAATTAATTTAATTTATAAATATTGACTACGTTGTTGATCAGATTCTTTATTAAAGAAATGTTTTATAGCAAATTAGGTATTTCACAATTATAATTAATAAAATGTATTATAGACATAAATGTATAATCTTAAATTGTTGTAAAATCCCAAAATAATATATTTAAAAAATGGAGAGAGTACAATATTAATAAACCAATCCCGATAATTATTTTGTTAAATCCATATTGAAGTATAAAAATACTTAGATTAAGATTATATACCATAGTCCGAAAATGAAAATTTGGGTTTGGAGGGAAACAAAATAGAATTGAGGGGAAAATACGATTTGATTTATGTAATAAAATTGGAAAATGGAGTAAACTGTAAAGTCCAAAACAAAACATCTCTCTTTTCATTCTCATTCTGCTCGTCAACGATATCGAATTAGATCACAAAATGATATCGAATGTTGGGAACACAAGAAGAAAAAAAGAATGGCTCATTATTTTCCGAAGAAGATGCTATAATTACAACATTTGATCAAATTCAAGGAGACTGAAAACAACAAAGAATTCAAAACAAATTGGGTAGAGTTACACAAGGCCGTCAATGGAAAACTAAGTCACTACTTTTACGTACGTCAAATTTCTGAAAAAATCAGGAGGTTCAAGGAAAAAATGGCTGGCAAAAACTCAAGTGTTAATCTAGAGGGCAATCAGGCTCGTATATACGAGCTCTCCAGATCACGATAGCCCGACCCACCACGAAAAAGAGACCAAAGTGAAAGCAGGCGGGGGAAGCATTTGAACCCGACGCATTATCCTCGCCTTAACGCCTTTTCCAACGCCCTAGACTCTGGTTTGCTTAAAGCCGTACGAGATTTTTAGACCTTGATCGATAGCGAAGCTGCTGGAAAACTCGAAAGGCAGCAGTCAAGCATATTCCAAAATGAGATTAGCTTGAACATCCTACAGAATAATTTCAATATTGAAGTTAGTCGATTAGTTCTAAAGCAAATCATGTACTTTAACTTCAATCGACTAACTTCAATATTGAAATTATCCTGTATGATGTTCAAGCTAATCTCATTTCGAAATATGCTTGACTGTTCCTTTCGAGTTTTCCAACAGCTTCGTACCGATCAAGGTTCAAGAATGTCGTACGGCTTCAGGCAAACTAGAGTTTGGGGCACTGAAAAAGGCGTTAAGGCGAGGATAATACATCGGGTTCAAATGCTTCCCCCGACTACTTTCACGTTGGTCTCTTTTTCGGGTGGGGGGGTGGGGGGTGGGGTGGTCGGGCCACAGTGGTGCGGAGAGCTCGTATATACGAGCCCGATTGCCGTCTAGATTAACATTTGAATTTTTGACAACCATTTTTTCCTTGAGCCTCCTGATTTTTTAAAAAATTTGATGTATAGGAAAGTCGTTATTAGTCATAATATTCAATCCCAAAGATTAAGCACTCCCCATTAGTCATAATATCCAATCCCAAAGATTAAGCACTCCCCCTTCTTATGTCAAGCCCTAACTCTTGTATAGTTAGTCAAACTTAACTTATTCTATGTACAAACCATATGTATAAATAGCTCTTGTAAATCACCTTAACAAATCAATCAAATACATTTTCTATAACTTCTATATGGTATCAGTAGGGAAACGATCCTAAACCCTCGTTTCTTCTTCACTACTACTCATCCCTCATGGCACCCAACAACACCACCACCACCGTGGCAACCACCCAGTTGCCGGCAACCGCTCCCACTCTTGTCCCGATCTCCACCCGACATGATCTCCCCATCAAACTCACCCACAAAAACTACCCTTCATGGCGTGCCCACCTCATGGCCCTCCTTCGTGGCCACAACCTCCTAGGGTTCATTGACGGTTCCAAACCATGCCCTGCTCGCCGTGACGACGGATCGAACTCCTCGGAGGTCCTAACATGGGTGCAGCAAGACCAACTTCTCCTGGCCGCCATATTTGGCTCCTTGGCCCCTGAAATACTACCTGTTGTCTCCTCATCCACCACATCGGAGAAGGTTTGGGCGATCTTGTCCAGAATGTTCGCTGGCAAGTCGAGATCTCGTGTCAACCAGATCAAAAGTGAACTCCATCAGATCACCATTGATGACCGATCAATTACGGAGTATCTCCACTACATAAAGTCAAAGGCTGACGAATTAGCCGTGATTGATGAACCGGTAAGTTCTGATGATCTTACCCTTTTTGTGATTAATGGTCTAGGACCTGAATATGCCACCATCGTTGGCCCAATTCGCACACGCGAAACCTCCCTTCAGTTTGAAGAACTTCATGATCTTCTCTATGAACATGAGCTCTCTCTAAAAGCCCAAGACAGGGCTGCTCGCAATCTGGTTGCCACTGCAAATGCCACTGTTCGCCATAGTCAGAAAAATTTCAGATCTCGCTCCTCGCCCACTCATGGTCGTGGAAACCGGTACTCGTCCTCGCCCAGTTTCAGCACCCCACCTACTTTCTTCTCGCTGCCGCCTTCCTCTGCTCGCCCGCAATCTCGCTCAGGCCCCTCGTCCTACAACGACCACACTCCTATCATATGCCAACTGTGTGGATTCAAAGGACACTCTGCCCTCACTTGTCGCCGACCTCCTCCGGCTCAAGCGAACTTTGCTCGCTCACCTTCAGGATCAAATCCTCCGTGGATGGTTGACTCGGGTGCCTCTCACAACTTGACCGCTGACCTCAACAATCTCTCCATTCACTCAGAATATGATGGCACGGATGAAGTTCAAATTGCAGATGGAGCTGGCCTCCCTATTACACATACTGGTACATCTCATTTAAATTTTTCGTCGGCATCATTTGTTTTATCTGATGTTCTATGTGTTCCTCGAGCTATGCGGAACCTATTGTCTGTCAGCAAGTTCACACAGGATAATAATGTCACCATGGAATTCTTTCCTAGTCATTTTCTTATCAAGGATCGGACCACGGGGGCGGTTCTTCTTAAAGGATCATGCTACAATGGGGTCTACCATCTACCAACAAGTACTACCCCATCTCCTGTGCTCGCCTCGACTGGCATCAAGACTTCCTCTGCTCGCTGGCATGCTCGACTCGGTCATCCGTTTGTGGATACCAGTCACTTAATTATCAGTCAATTTAAATTACATGTGTTGAATAAGTCCCATGTTTTGGACAATAACTGTGTTCCTTGCCACTTGAGCAAATCTACTAAACTATCCTTCAATAATACCTCTTTTGTTGCTCTACATCCACTACACTATATCTATGCGGATGTTTGGGGGCCAGCCTCAACACCATCTCTAGATGGGTCAAAGTATTTCTTATTATTTGTTGATCTCTATTCCCGTTATTGTTGGTTATTTCCCTTGGCTGCAAAATCACAGGTGGCATCCGTATTCACCAACTTCAAACCTCTTGTCGAGAAACAATTTGGACACTCCATTACAAACTTCTATACTGATAATGGAGGCGAGTTTCAGGCTCTTCGTCCAACACTTAACAAATCTGGCATCAACTGGCTCACCACTGCGCCACACACCCCGCAACAGAATGGTCTTGTTGAAAGACGCAATCGCCACATCCTTGAAGTTGGTCGAGCACTTCTCCTTCATGCTCGCCTATCACATCGATTTTGGTCGTTGGTCTTACAGACAGCTGTGTACTTAATCAATCGGATGCCCACCAGAGTTCTGAATCAGCGCAGCCCATTCTCAGTCTTATTCAAGAAGACCCCAAACTATGAGAAACTCTGTGTGTTTGGATGTCTCTGCTTTCCATGGATTCGCCGCTATGCTCCTGGAAAACTAAATCCACCATCCACAATGTGCATCTTCGTGGGCTACTCGACATCCCAAAGTGCCTACCGCTGCTATGAAATCTCCAGTGGTCGCCTATTTGTATCTCGACATGTTCGCTATGAAATCTCCAGCTGTGTCACTCTATCGCTTCTATCCTCGCCCACTGACTCTGCTACTAATCAGCCTATCCCAGCAACTGACGAGCAGCCTGTTTCAATCATTACTGAGCCTACTATATCTGCCGAGGTAACTCCTGCTCGCATAAACCCGCCAGCCGATGTTGTTCGCCCTCCTGAAATTGCTCCACAGCGAACACACACAATGCGAACTCGTGCTCTCAACAACATACACCGTCCCAAAAAGTTGTTCGCTGCGACAAAACATCCACTGCCCGATGATGCAGAGCCAGCCACAGTTCAACAGGCCCTCACCATTCCTCACTGGTGATCAGCTATGGCCGAGGAGTTTACAGCACTGCAAAAATATGGGACATGGGACTTAGTTCGACCACCACCAAATGCAAACATCATAGGATGCAAATGGGTCTTCCGAACAAAACGCAAACCTGATGGCTCAGTGGATAAATTTAAAGCTCGCTTAGTCGCTAAGGGATTCCACCAACGACTAGGGGTGGACTTTACTGAGACATTCAGCCCCGTGATCAAACCTGCGACCATCCGCACAGTCCTCACGCTTGCTGCCACTCATAATTGGTCCTTACGCCAACTGGATGTAAGCAATGCCTTCTTACATGGCAATCTGACCGTTCCCGTCTACATGCAGCAACCACCAGGGTTCAAGGACTTATCCACACCATCTCATGTGTGCTTAGTCCGTCGCTCCCTGTATGGCCTTCGCCAAGCCCCTCGGGCTTGGTATGACTCCTTGTGCTCGGCACTTGAGCGCTTCGGCCTACGACGATCCAAAGCTGACTCCTCCTTATTTACTCTCCACACCAGTACCGACACACTTCTTGTCCTGGCCTACGTGGATGATCTGGTCTTAACAGGTACCTCGACAGCCCTAATCTCGTCCATCACTAAACATCTTCAATCTGTTTTTGCAGTAAAAGATCTTGGCTGTCTCTCCTACTTTCTGGGTATCGAGGTCGCCCACTGCAAAGAGGGTCTCTTTTTATCTCAACACAAATATTTGGTCGACCTACTTCGTCGCCACAAAATGGAGGGTGTCAAACCTGTCTCTACACCATGCTCGCCAAAACCCATCGTCGGCTCCGCTTCTGCAGATCCTAGTGAATATCGCAGTGCAATTGGCGGCCTCCAATACTTAACAATGACGAGACCAGATATAGCCTTCACAGTGAATCGCCTTGCCCAGCATATGTCCGCCCTTACTCCTGATGCTTGGGCTGCTGTAAAACGACTATTTCGGTACCTCAAACACACTCTCCACCATGGGGTCCTCCTCCGACGCTCTCCCACCTTCGAACTCACAGCCTACTCGGACTCTGACTTTGGAGGCGACCTCTCTGATTGTAAGTCCACTTCTGCTTACATTGTGTTCCTCGGATCCACACCTATCTCTTGGCGATCACGCAAACAACGAGGTGTTGCTCGCTCCTCGATTGAGGCTGAATACCGAGCACTGGCAACAGCAGCTTCGGAGGTTTGCTGGCTCCGGCACCTGTTCGCTGACCTACATCTTCATCTCCCCAAACCTCCTCGCCTTCTCTGTGACAACATGGGGGCCACTCGGCTGGCTCTCAATCCAGTTCAACACTCTCGGATGAAACACATTGCCATAGACCTCCACTTTGTACGCGACCTTACTTCGAAAGGCATTATGTCCGTTGCTCAAGATCAACTTGCGGATGTTCTCACCAAGCCACTTCACAAAACAAGATTTCAAGATCTACGTTCTAAAATTGCTGTCGCGGATGGAACGTCGATCTTGCGGCGGCGTATTAGTCATAATATTCAATCCCAAAGATTAAGCACTCCCCATTAGTCATAATATCCAATCCCAAAGATTAAGCACTCCCCCTTCTTATGTCAAGCCCTAACTCTTGTATAGTTAGTCAAACTTAACTTATTCTATGTACAAACCATCTGTATAAATAGCTCTTATAAATCTCCTTAACAAATCAATCAAATACATTTTCTATAACTTCTATAGTCGTTACTTTGTTTCCCAATGACGGCCTTGTGGAAGTTGACCCAATTCGTTTTCAACTACTTGTCGTTTTCAGTCTCGTTGAATTTGATCAGAGACATTATAATATTGTTATAGCATCTTCTTCGGAAAACAAAGAGACATTCTTTTGTCCCCAACATTCAACATCATTTTATGAACTAGTATCGATATCACCATCACCACTCATTTGTTTGTTCATTGACGAGCTAGAAGAAATTTTAATATTTGAGATCAAAAGGAATAAAATGGAATTTTTCAATATGAAATGCATTTTTAGAAAGATTGGAATTGCAACAAAAGTTTTGCAAAGAAATTTAGCACCTTTTCAAAAAGTAAATCGTTGTTTTCTAATAGCATTCTACTTGTTAGAAACTCCAAATTCGATAACGTTTCATTCTTATTCTAACAATGGATCCCTAGTTACCATATTATTATTCAAGAAACATAGATAAAGAATTCAACAACAAAAAAAGCGGCATGCAAACAATAGGCCAGGATTAAAAAAGAGGGAGAGAGAGAGAGACGTACACGAATTGCAGGCCAATCGGAAAGGGAAATGAGTCAATCGACGAATTGCAACATTAGATCGCCGACGTTTCACTTCTGTCGCTGCTACATTGAAACCTTTTCTCGGGTAAGAGCCATAAGCTACTGCACAAATCGAAGAAGAAAAAGAAGAGAATATCATATCTTTCTCAATAGAATAATTAAGCTACACGAGTTGGAACAATTCTGATGCACGCCTCATCAAAAACATCAAAAGGTCGTGGTTTGAAACTTTGGATTAAAAAAAAAATGGCAATTGATGTAAAAAGATTGGAATTGTAACAAAAGTTTGACGAAGAAAATTAGCACCTTCATGAACATTTCATTCTTACTTTAAATTTCTACAAAATATATGTTCACATTACAAGACACGCACGTGAGAAAATAAGGCCAAGAATTGTCTTACACGTGTGATTTAACAATTTTAAAAAAATAAAGAGGATTTTGTAATGGTATCTACTTGTCAGAAACCCTTACTTGTTAATTCTAAGAATGGTTCATAAAATTTTGAAGAAAAATGAGAATACTAAGAGCAGCAACGGAAGAGTAAGAATACCATGTTGAATTGTTGATGGATGTTTTCTACTAAAACATGACCCAATGGAGATTCGCTATGTCTTTCTCCTCTGCAACAAAAACTAATTCAAAACAAAAAATCAAGAGAAAGAGAAGAGAAGCCCTTACCCAATCTAGCCCCATCAATTTCACGCCAATCTAGCTCCATCAATCACGCCAATCTATAAATACAAATACATACTCCGTATTCAAGTGTGAAATATGGAAATTCTGAACAAGGAATGTTTAGTGTTGAATATAATTCGATTTCAAGAAAATCGTGATATATATGGAAAACGATCAACTTTTCATTTTCAAGAAAACGTGGCCTAATACATAGCTGGGCTGGCTCCAATCAATGTACAATTCCAGCTTCTTCTTTTTTTTTTTTTTTTTTCGATTTAAATTATTTTGGAATTAGGCCCATTACTTGAGGGGAAGCCTAAGTTTGTTAATTTGGGTTTTAAGTTTTTGGGATTTATTACTGGAACTCTCTTGTTTTTATTTTGTTAATCGGTAAGAATTTAAAAAATAAATAAAAATTGTAGAATGTGTTGACCATATTTACCTGTAATTTGTGATGCAGCAGCGGGTAGAATAAGAATGATCCTCCGTTGATTTCTTATGAAATATCCGGTGAATGCAAGTTTAAGGAATGAACCTTGATTTTTTCATATATTTCTGAATGTCTTCAACGTCAAGGGCGGAGGCAGGATGAGAATATAGGGTGGGCTGTGGAAGTCAAAATAAATACAACATAAAAAAGTAAAAAAAAAATATTTTTACATAAGTTGTGCCCTACGATTCTTTATCCGATAGAATTCATCGATAATAGAATCAGGATCAATGTCTTCAAACAATTCTCTTTCAATATAGACAATCATAGAATCTGATAAATAATCACTCTCCATTTTGTTTCGAAGAACACTCTTGACATGCTTCATAGCTGAAAATGCTCGTTCGGTCATAGCAGTGGTAACAGGAAGTGTCAAAACAAGGTGAATCAATCTTGTAATCAAACCATACACTTGCACCTTGTTGGTCTCGACTAACTTTTGAGATAGTTTAGAAATAGTTGACAAATTCTGAAAACTCTCTTTAGAAGGCACATCCAACTTGTAATGCTGCAATTCAAGTCTCAGACGAATCATTTCTTGATCAGTAAAATCATCAGGATAAAATTTGTCGGCGAGATTATAAATAAGATCCTCATTAAACAACCTGAAGTTGTCCTTGGGATCCAATGCAGCACTAAGTCTAAGAAGTTCCACCGTCTCATCTTTGAATCTACTGTTGATTTCAGCCAACTGAGTATCTATCGCATTGTTAAAGACATCAACTCGATAATGATGTCCAATAGTGATAAAGTCCACTTGTTGACATGAACGCCCTGTACCCATTTCAAAGATATCATTCATATTTGGTATTGCAATGTTATGTTCTATACACGCTGACTCCACCTCCATTAGAAGACAATCAAAACCTTCATCCCTCAACATTTGAAGTAAACCTTTAGTGCTTGAGACAAGATCCATTGCATTCAAGATATCAAGAGACTTTTGTTGCAAAGATCGACAAAGTGAATCTGAAATTCCCAGTATTTTATTCATCAAGCGTAGGATGAATACAAAATCAAAAGACCTCATTACCATCCGACAACCATAAGCTTCACCACTGGTATCGTAAGAAGAACCTTCATCTGACATATACTGAAGCACAGTAATCACCGCACCATACATATCAATCAAACTGCATGTGGAATCAAAATGAGAACTCCAACGAGTTTCTCCAGGACGATGCAAACTACCCATTTGATTAGCTCCCCTACCTATTTCACGTTCTCTTGTAGCTATCTTTTCCGCAATTTCAATAGCTTGAGCAGATCGTAGTTCAGTATGACGCTTAGAAGAAGCACCAACAATATTTACAATCTTATTCAAGTTTGAAAAGAAACAATAAACTGGTCGTACTTTTCCACCTGCAGCAACTAATGCTAATTGCAATCGATGAGCAAAACAATGGACATGATATGCATACGGACAATCTCTCAAAAAAAGGGCTTGTAATCCATTCCATACACCACCCATATTGCTCGCTCCATCGTACCCTTGACCCCGCATATTGCATATTTGCAGGTTATACCGACTTAAAATAAGACATATTTCCTTCTTCAATGTAACAGCAGTAGTATCTTTAACATGTACAATGTCAAGAAAACGTTCTTTCAAAATACCACCAACATCAACAAATCTTAACACAATAGCCATTTGCTCTTTGTTAGATATATCTTTAACTTCATCAACTAAAATGCAAAATTTAGAATCACCAATCTCCTCACGAATTTTGTTTCTCACTCGACTACCAAAGATACTTAAAATCTCATTTTGAACAGTTGGTGATGTATATTTCGCATTTAAAGGAGCATTCTCTAAAACAACATCATTAATTTCAATATTCATATCTCCCAAAAGCTTTATCAATTCAATGAGATTACCTCGATTTTTTGAAGATGCCGACTCATCATGCCCTCTCAACGCACATGCTTGCAAAGTAAGATATTGAAGACATGTGATTGTAGCCATAACTCATTATAGGGTTAATTCACTATTCAATATTAATTTCCTCCCACACAAACCAAAGCCACAAAGCCTACTTTTTAATTTTTTAATAAGATATATATAGTATATTGCTTGCTGCTGCACTAAGTCACTAAAAAAGAAAACATATGATATACATCATGCTCTTGAAAACAGAGTCAATGGCAAATGGCAAAAAAGAGTATTTTAGCTCAAGAAATAATTTGGGGGTGATGAGCAATTCATTCAAGGTTTAGAAATAATTCAAATTACCTTGTAGACCAAGGGCGGAGCGGCCGGCGGCAACTAGCACAGGAAGCAGAGTGGCCGTCAATGGCAGATCGGCAGAAAATCGCGGCAGCAAATCGTCAATTTTTTTTACAGGTTTGAAATTAGGGATTTTGTTTTAGGGTTTCTTATTTAAATGAATGTTTAAATTGTATAAAAGGTTATAAATCTTTATTTTACAAATATTAAAACAAAAGTTCACTATGGATAAATGGCGAAGTCCCTTCTCTAATTACATTGAGGTTTAGTGTTCGAATTGGCTAGCTTACATTTTTTTTTTTATGTATAATTTTTTTTTTTTAAAAGTAGGGTGGGCTACAGCCCCCCTTAGCCATACCCACCCTCCGCCCTTGTTCAACGTTCCAAATACATCCAATTTAAAGAGATTACAAAATGATTCAAACTTAATAGATGGGAGTTTGAAAGACATATTGGAAAAGTAATAAACTTAATGCAGTAAATAACATTAATTAAGAATTAATTCTTCACGCAGTTTCATCCCCATCATTCTCACCCGGTTGAGAATGATTCGTCCTCGAATCGCTATTAGTTTCATCCCCAATCGCATTCTCACCCGTGTACGGAACGAGATGCTTGACATTAAAAACTTCTGAGGTGCGGATATGAGCTGGTAAACGGAGGCGATAAGCGTTCAGATTAATTACCTCCAGAATTTCGAACGGGCCTATTTTACGCGAGGAGAGTTTGTTGTACTCGTGCTGAGGGAAACGATCTTTCGTTAGGATAGCCCAAACAAGATCACCTACTTTAAACAACACATCGCGTCTTCGTGTGTCAGCACGACTCTTATATTCTTCAGTAGCAGACTCGAGTTGGGCTTTTGCTTCTCCATGTATACGCTGGATTTCCTGGATCAAATCTTCAGCCCATCGATCAATATTAGTCGGTGTAGGCAAAGGGAGTAAATCTGTAGGGCCCCTTGGAACAATCCCATAAACTATCTGGAATGGAGAAAGGCGAGTGCTACGATTGACGGCTGAGTTGTGGGCGAATTCTGCTTGCTGTAGTATGGTGTCCCACGATTCCAGGTTGCCATCAACAAGGCAACGTAGAAGGTTCCCAAGAGAGCGGTTTACTACCTCCGTTTGACCATCAGTTTGCGGATGGTAGGCGCTGCTAAAAAGAAGTGTAGTTTTCGTCATCCGCCACAAGGAATGCCAAAAGTAGCTCACGAAGCGTGTATCTCGATCGGACACAATGGAGATAGGCAGGCCATGAATACGATAGATTTCCCTAAAGAACAGTTGTGCCACATGGACTGCATCAGTGGTTCTTTTGCAAGGGATAAAATGCGACATTTTTGAGAAGCGATCAACGATTACAAAAATCGAGTCGAAGCCCAATTGAGTACGCGGGAGACCCAAAATAAAATCCATGCTCAAAGCCACCCATGGGAGTGACGGTACCGGCAAAGGTCTGTATAAGCCTGCATTAGACGCTACACCCTTGGAAACTTGACAAACCCAACACCGAGAAACAAACTTCACAATCTCTCGACGTGCTGTCGACAAAAAATAACGTCTTAACACCAGTTCTGTGGTCCTATCTCGGCCCACGTGACCTGCTGAGTGGAGTTCAAGAATTAATTTGTAACGTAAGCTACAAGCTGGAACACATAGTGCAAGGCCTTTAAAAATGAACCCATCATGTAAGTGAAATTTGCTGTTGAGGCCTGCGTTGATGCTTTGTAAAACCTGGCCAAAGAAGGGATCATCCACATATAAATCTCGAAAGTCATCAAAACCTGGGATGTCAACACGAAGCTCAGAAATTAAACACGAGCGACGACTGAGTGCATCAGCGACACGGTTAGAAGTGCCTGAAATGTGTCGTACAATAAACGTGAATTGTTGAATATAAGCGGACCACTTGGCATGCCTGGCGGAAAGGTTTGCTTGAGACGATTGATGTTTGAGGGCTTCATGATCCGAGAATAAAATGAATTCCCGATGAAAGAGGTAGTGCCGCCAATTTTGAATGGCACGTACGATAGCAAAGAATTCAACATCGTAAGTTGAGTATCGAGTATGGGCCTCTGAGAGTTTCTCACTGAAGAAGGCAATAGGTCTGTTTCCTTGACTAAGTACAGCGCCAATGGAAATTTTGGATGCATCACAATTCAGCTCGAATGGTGAGGAAAAATCTGGCAATATAAGTAGGGGTGCCGTGGTGAGTTTTTGCTTGATTAAGTTGAAGGCGTGGGTTGCTTCTGATGTCCAACTAAAATCTTTACCCTTCATAACATTCGTGATCGGAGCCATGATCGCGGAGAAGTGGCGTATAAAACGCCGGTAAAAGGATGCGAGGCCATGGAAGCTTCTCGTCGCTGTGATTGAAGTTGGCGTTGGCCAGTCCAAAATGGCCTGCAGTTTAGACTCGTCGACCTGGATGCCTTTAGAAGAGATCCGATAACCCAAAAAAATAATTGAATCCACCAAGAAACTGCATTTATTTGGTGCGGCATAGAATTGAGCATCTCGTAAGATAAGGAAAACTGACCGTAAGTTTTCCATGTGGGTGTCGACCGATTTGCTGTAGATTAAGATGTCATCGAAGTAGACAACAACACAAACACCAATGAGGGGTCGTAGTGTTTGGTTCATCACTCGCATAAAAGTGCTCAGGGCGTTAGAGAGCCCAAAGGGAATTACCATCCATTCGAAGAGGCCCTCTCGTGTTTTGAATGCCGTCTTCCATTCGTCACCGGGATGTACACGAATTTGGTGGTATCCGCTCCTTAGATCGAGTTTGCTGAAAATAGTGTCACCGCTAAGCTGATCCAATCTTCCAATCGAGGTATGGGAAAACTATATCGAATCGTTATTTTGTTGATCGCCCTACTATCAACACACATTTGCCAATCACCTGTTTTCTTTGGGGTCAAAAGTGTTGGAACTGCGCAAGGGCTAATGCTTTGACGGATGAGGCCCTTTTGAAGTAGGGTTTCCACTTGGCGTCGGAGTTCTTCGTGTTCTTTGGGGCTCATGCGATAGTGGGGACGGTTTGGTAAAGGAGCTCCTGGGATTAGGTCGATTCTGTGTTGAATGTCTCGTAAAGGTGGTAGGCCTTGAGGCAATGTTTCTGGAAATATATCAGAAAATTATGTCAATAAATGAGTGAGTGCTGGGGACTCACCAGAGAGTAGTGTGACCATTTGCGGGATGATCAGGAACACAACTGGGGCATCGGCGACCTCTTTCAGAAATGCGGTTCGAGATAATAGCAATGGTTTTTCGGGTGTGCGTATTGGTGGTGATGGAACCGAGGGCAGCAAGGTAAATTTTCTGTTCCCCATGTGAAATGAGTAGGCGTTTCGCCGACCTTCAAAAACTACATCGCAGTCAAACTGCCATGGTCGACGGAGAAGCAAGTGGCATGCATCCATTGGTACAATGTCGGACCAAACTTCGTTCGAGTAGGTTGTGCCAATTGAGAAGGAAATGAGAGCTCGTTTGTCGACTGCTATCCGAGTGCCATGTTGCAGCCAAGATAAGTTGTATGGCCGAGGGTGAGTTTCTGTGGTGATGTTGAGTTTGTCGATAACGTTGGCTGCCACAACGTTCTCGCATGAGCCCGAGTCGATTATAAAACGATAGACTCGTCCTTTGATTGTGCAGGCTGATTCGAAAATGGCGTGACACATAGTTTCATCGTCCAGTTGCTTTGGTTGAAGAAGTGATCTGCGAAGAACCTGTGAATGTCCCGTGTCGCCGTGCAGGACTTCATGGGTAGCTTCATTAGGATCCTCATCAAAAATGGGGGGTGAGGAGTATAACTCATTGTCGTCATTAGGCGACGATGTGTCGTCCATTAGCAAGCTTCAGTTGCGACGAGGGCATGCCGAGATGTGGTGACCCTTCTCTCCACATTTAAAACATGCCCCTGGGCGAGTAGTAGGTGTGGAAGACGATGGTGGGGTGATCATCTTTGGAGATGTGTTTGCTGGCAGTCGAGCATCAGTGGGGGCAGGTGGGCGGTCTCCCCGAAAGCTGTTGGGCGAGAAAGGGTTTGTTCCTCGCCGATTACTCTGCTGTTCCAAAATCCGGGTTCGTTGACACGCATCGGAAATAGATATAGGCGCAAAAAGATTCAGTGTATCCTGATATTGGGTTCGCAATCCCCCAATAAAGCGTGACACCAATTGATCTTGAGATTCGGTGAGTTCAACCCGTGCCAAGAGTTGATAAAACTCATCTGCATATGCGTCCACGGTGCGAGAACCCTGCCGTAGGTTCTGTAGTTTTTGGTATAACACACGGTCGTAGTTGAACGGGACAAATTCTGCCTTTATAAGTTTGATAAATGATTCCCAAGATAAAGGAGAGGTTTTACCACGTCGTTGATGGGATAGTTTGAGTTGTTGCCACCACGCCGCGGCTCTACCGCGAAGGCTAGTCACCACCAGTTGCACACGGCGATCAGCAGGTATTTCAGCATAGGCTAGAACTTCTTCAACTGTAGTTAACCAGTCTAGGAGAGCATCTGCATCCATGAACCCCTGAAATTCTGGGAGATCAGTTCGGAATGGGGGGTGTGGTCGATCAGCCCGTGGCGGAGGGTAGGGGTCTTGAGTGGCGAAGGGGTTATCCAACGTTGCTTCGTCATCATCAGTGCCCGACTCGTCGAACACAGGATGGGTGGTATGATCGAAGGTCGGATTGGGGCGAGGACGAGTGCCCTGTGCCGAGAGGAGTTGTTGTAGTGCCTGTTGTATGTCAGTCATTTGGATATGGAAATCATCCATGCGGCGATTTAGATTAGTGATATCGGTAGTAGCGGCACGAGTCTGTTGATTCCGTGGAGGCATGGCGGGAGCGTAGCTTGGACACGTGATACCAGATGATGCAGCAGCGGATAGAGTAAGAATGATCCTCCGTTGATTTCTTATGAAATATCCGGTGAATGCAAGTTTAAGGAATGAACCTTGATTTTTTCATATATTTCTGAATGTCTTCAACGTTCAAGTACATCCAATTTAAAGAGATTACAAAATGATTCAAACTTAACAGATGAGAGTTTGAAAGACATATTGGAAAAGTAATAAACTTAATGCAGTAAATAACATTAATTAAGAATTAATTCTTCACGCAGTTTCATCCCCATCAATTTGTCATGGCGAGATTTTCACAAAAATTGGAACTTAAATCTGATCAAGATAACCCTAATTTTTTTTGTACATATTTACCTAATTGTTGATCTGGCGTGTCTACGGTCTGATCAGCATCAATTTGTTTGTACAGGGAAGGAAACTCAATTAAAAAGAAGACAACTGTGTGTATGTGTGTATGTGTGTGGGGGAAAGAGCGCTCAGAGAAATCTGGTGGAGGGAGAAGGAAGAGGAGGGGACTCACCATAACGTAACGCCTATAAATATAATACTCCATCAAAATTGAAGTTGGGCTGGACTAAGAGCATCTAGCTTTCTAATAGATCATAGAGGCAATTTTTTTTAAATGATACTCCTTCCACCACACATGAAATTTGAACTTTTTATAAATGGAAGTCCCATACAAATTTGTACACCCCCATAAAAAAAAATATTTTTATAATTCCCACCCTCAAAATATAATTTTTCGGAGCTCCTCTTGCAAGTGTAACAAAAATGAGTTTGTTTATGAAAATAGTTATAGGCATGATTAACACCCAAGCCTATCTTAAAGGCGTGATCACCATTCACGCTTCTGATGTTTTTTTTTTTGTTTTTTTATTAAATTAATAAAAAATAAAAATTAAGAGAGGCGTTTCCGGCAGTAACACCTCTGACACCCCAGACAAATGTGTCGGACGTGTCTGTCTCCTAAAAAAAAAAATTCAACAGAGGCTCAACTGGCAGGTGAGCCTTTGATTGTGACGTGACAACTCGTCCAACGGCATGCTAAAAAACAGTAAATATATATATATATTAAATATATATTTTAAAATATAGGCGTGACTAGGAGTTGAGCCTTTGATATTCTTCCTCTTTTCCAAAGTTTTGATTACACACTTCCTTTCCCAACTACCATTATTACTCTACCACCCACTACCTACTCCCTTATTGCTCCACTTCACCACTTCATTACCCCCTCAAAAAAAAGTACTCCACTCTCGTCTTCACCCTTTCATTACTCTTAAAAAAAAACTATTCTCCTTCATTAGTGTTGTGTGTGTGAAGACAATTCTTTTAAAAAAAATTCGTTTCTCCATCTTAACTCGAGGTATACATATGCAATTTTTTTTTTAATTTATTATACTTCCTCCGTCCCATAAGTGTTTGCACAATGGGCACTTTTTTTAAGAAAAAAGTGTAATGAGTGGAGTGTTGAGGAATAATTTTGTAAAATTATATGATTAAAGTAAAAAAGTGATTGAAAAGAGAGTAAAAATAATGACATTTTGTGTAAATATGTGAATATTATGAGGGTGAGGTTTATGAAAGAGTTTCCTTGTATGGGTGTGCAAACAATTGTGGGACGGACTAATAAAGTAAGTGTGCAAACAGTTGTGAACGGAGGGAGTATAGTTTATTATATTTGTTTATTTTATTTTTTTATTCTTCTCAAGTTATTTAATTTGTTTTTTTTTTTTTTCATGTTTGCAAATATATTATTTTTCTTTTCTGTAATTTAGTACAGATTCTACATAAATTAACTATTAGTAGAGATAAATTATTGTGTTTTCTGACAATGAAAAAAAAAATTGGTAGACGGCGCCTTTTTGCTGATAATATATATATATATTATATACATCTAAATTTAATTGTCAAAATTAATTAAGGGATTATATTTTTTTTAGTCCATTAAGTTATTAGGTTTTTGAATTTAGTCCACCAGATTACCATTTTTTGAATTTAGTCAATTAAGTTTCGATTTATTTTAATTTTGGTCCAATTACCTGCTATAGTAGATTTAACAAGTCATTTTTTAAAACACACCACACACCCCATAAAATGTTATACACACCCCAAATGTTAAACACATCACACTAAAATTTAAAAATTATTTTTTTATTACTATACACACTCCAATTCAAAGAAAGAAAAGAACAAAGGAGAGTGATTGTGAAGAATTCGAACTATAGACTAAACTAAAGCAATGATATGATCAAGTGAACTTCCAATGAACAATTATTAACCATAAACTCCCCTACCATCTTCCTGCAACTTGTGATTAAAACAAAGCAAAGTCAAGCACTTGATTCACAATCCTCACAAGAAGTGTTTCTCTCCTCCACACAAGTAAATTGAAGTCATGTTTTCACACATCAATTGAATCACATCACATAATCACCATAAGCTTGCCACAAATATCATATTTCTACCACTTTGTTATGCTTGAAAAAAGGATCAAAAGGACTTTGATTCGGACGTGACGTTGGCTCTTTGGAAACGGTGGGAAGAATTTTGGAAAATGTGACTCGACTAGTGGAGGACAACGAACAATTTTTTTCATTTTTTCATTTCATTCAAACCAAACTATCCACCATCCTCACTTTTCTTTTCATTCTCAAGAATTTTTCTTCCTTTGTTTTTCAAGAGTCAACTTTTGCTCTTAATCACATGTTTTTGAGAGATCACCTCTTTGATTTTTTTCATTCTTTCACTTTTTTGCAAGAGGCTCTCATTTTCTTATCCTTCTCTTTTGCTTTTCATCTTTTCTTTC
Organism: Galeopsis tetrahit; assembly: GCA_963675135.1. Lineage (NCBI taxonomy): Eukaryota > Viridiplantae > Streptophyta > Magnoliopsida > Lamiales > Lamiaceae > Galeopsis > Galeopsis tetrahit. Next base: position 48,944,729 of record OY776124.1, read on the forward strand.
TTTTTTCTCTTTGCTCAAACACCCACACACATGTCACTCAAAACTCATGTTTTTCCTCTTCTCACTTGTCCTCCACTAGTAATGGGCAAAGGCTTATAAAGTTCAAGGGGTTAAACATTGTAGGTTGCCAAAAGATCAAGTTTAAGGCTCAAATTGGCTAACTACGGAAAATTCTTTTTGGTACGGGAATATTTAGCTAAGTGACTATTAATAACAAAAGATGGCCTAGATCATATCCCATTGTTTCACACACTTGTGGTTTCAAGCAAGACTTATGGCAAGTTCTAGAATTATGGACAATGATCAATCCACTCTCAAATAAACAACCGGATCATGATTGGTTCAAGGATCAATTCTCACCGGGTTTTCAATGAAGTGAATACAAGCATTATCATAAACCTAGTTCTTCTCACAACTCACATTCAAAAGATAGGTTCATTCATGAATCAACTCTCATTCACATAGAAACTCACAAAATCAAACATTCAATCAATACTCATCCATAATCAAAATCAATTCACAATCAAGACAATCCATCAACCACATTCAATCACAATCAAATCATCCCATTCAACAATAAAAACCAAGTACGAGAGTAGCAAAATGAAAGTAAGAGTATATCAATCTTAAGTACAACCCAATCGAAATTGATAATTCAAAATATGAGATGAGGAGTAAGGGATGAGAATGAGAAGAAATAACTACCTTCAAGGCTCGGATGGTGGAGGTAGAGAGTAGTGCCCTTGACTTATGTGCCAATCCTCCATACGTTGGATGGCTCCAAAATAGTTCTTCATCTCGTCCCACCGATCGTCTTAATTCTTTATATAAGCGCTCCATTCCGCCCGAGACGGACCATTTCCATCTTCCTCTTCTTCATTTCCCTCGTCTCCTTCTTCATTTCCAACATCTTCTTCAAACTCACCTCCTTCCTCATCATCGTTAACCCCCCATTCTTGATGGTTCAAGAGGTCTCCATCTTGGATGATCCCACTTGTCCACTTTTGTTGAGTCACCCGAACTGCTTCTTCTTTCGCCTCTCGATGAGCATCCGAGAGAAGGGCAAGGTTTTCAAGGGTCTTCTTCTTCCCTCCAATAATTGTGGTCAAGTTCTTGTTTGGGATAGGGAAGAATTTGTTAGTTGGCCAAACTACCCACAATCTTCCTCCAAAGTTGGAGATGATCGACATTTTCTTCATTGCATTCAAAGTGAGATCTTTCCCTTCCAACCCTTCCAACGAAGTTGTATCCACTCCAAGATATTCCAATAGTTTGATCATGCCTCCTAGATGGACTCTCGCCTTTGAAGACGAGCTCTTGAGCACCTTGTCAAACTGATTTAACAAGTAATGAGCTGCATTGAATTGATGCCCATTGACAAGGCACCACATCACGTAGAGTGCATCTTGGTTCACGGATCCACTCTTGGATTTAGCACAAATGGTGTTGGAGAGGATCTTCTCCACATATCGGAGTGTTGGGTTTCTGATTTGAGAGGCTTTGGAGACCTTTGCCCTATATTCTTTCTTTGAAGAGGTGATCAATGTCCAAAACTCCCCTCTCTTGAACTCGTTCCTTTGAGCCACCAACTTCCCACTTTTGTCTAAGGGTGCTCCAATGCTTGCATTAACCTCATGGAGTTTCATCGTGTGGAATTCCCCCATGACCTTGAAGGAGAGTTCTTTTGGATTTTAGTCTTTTTCTCTCTTAACACCTTCATGGTGCAAAACACCTCCAACGTGATACCCAAGAAGGTTCTTGGGCGTTTTGCTATGAATTCCTCCATTTTAACCATTTTGAACAAAGTGTTGATGTCCTCCTCAATTCCCATTCTAACCATGCATTCTCTATTGGGGAGTTTTGTCTTTGCAATTGCACCTACCAACCTCCCAAATTCTGCTCTGTAACAGATACACTCTTCGTCCGACCAGTTGATATTGAGATCTGAAGGCTTAAGATTCCTCTTCCTCTTTTCCTTTTTTGAAGTGCTAGGAGAATTAGCATTGTCTACATCCATGTGTATGCCCTTACTCCTACACCAAACAATCATTTCAATTATACTCAAGAATATGCATGCTTTCATTCTCACATAAGTTACCACCAAACATGTTGTTTACATATTATCAAGACTTTAAACTCAAATGGATATTAAATATCACAACAATCACAAACATGAATGGGGTATTAACAAGATATATCACAAATTGAACTCAAATTTAGGTGCACACCAAGTGTTTGTAAAAATGCCTCAATGAAAGTATCAATTCAAATCACAAAATTGAAGGCAAATTTATCATACCCCCTTGCATAAATGTAAAGAGAAAACATACCTTGAGTGATGACAAGAATAGAGAAAACTTTAAAGGTCAATGTTTTGAGCAAGCAAAATTTCTTCACTTTCTCTTTTCAAGCAATTTCCGAAGTAACTTGTGAAAATAGTGGTGGTTCTTGGATTATGGTGATGAATGGAGGTGATTTGGAAGAATTTTGGTGTTGGATGGGAGCTTTGGGCGATTTTTTTTAAGAGAAGAGAGTGGAAGGCGATTTTGTGTTGGGCTAGGGTTTGAGAAGTGTGAAAAATGAAGACAAAAAGGGTTTTATAGTGGGGAGGGAGAGAAAAAATGAAGCTCGGCCGAGACTAGGGCTTGGCCGTGCTCCACGATGGCCAAAAGTTTCTGTCTCGGGCACGCCTTGCCCGTGCCTCGGGCTCGTTCGTGCCCTTGACCTCTTCTCATACTGCAGCTCGGCCGAGACTCGGGCTCGGCCGTGCCCTCCAAGTTCCAAAGTTTCTATCTCGAGGTGCATGAGCTCGAGCCTTGAGCTCGGCCGTGCACCCCTGTTTTTGCCCATATTTTTGAATTTTTCGATACTAACCTCGTTCCGGTTCGGTTCGAGTTAGGGCACTCGTTCGACCGAACCAGATATTTTCTCTTCCAGCTCCGAGCATTTCCATACGCATTCCCGCTTGATTTCTTCTCTCAAATCCCATTTTCCATGCATTTCTTTTTGAACTAATCTCTCTCTTTTTCTTCAAATTTTTTTTTGTTAGCCTCAACACTTCACAAACAATTCACAAAATCATCAACCACAATGACTCTCATGTGCTTGGTGCAAATTTACTTTCAAAACGAACACATCCCCCCAAATTTTTTCATTGCTATGCAATTCGAAGTTTGGAAAATAAGTGTTAAAATTAAATTGCACCAAGTACCAACAATTACTCACAACCAATACTATATCACAAATAAATTCACCATCATGAAAATCAATTTAGAGCATACAACAATCCAATATTCTAAGAAAATCTCAATCACCACTTGCATATGCTCATATGAAATAAACATCAAGTACAAAATATTAAAGAAAAATTTCTCTACCCTCCCCCCCCCCCCAAACTTGAGCATTGCCAAGCAATCCAAGTTTGGGAAAGGGTGTACCTTCCATGATGGCTATCACCTCCTTTCTCTTTCTTAATCTATCACTTCGAATGATTCCACTTTGATTTCTTTCTTCACCCCTTAGACCACACGTCCATACGAATGTACCTACAAAAATCAAGCTCACCCACCATCAAAAGTATCATCTAAAAACATAAAAGAAACAACTACTCCGTACACTATGAAAGCATGTAAAAAAATGGGTTGCCTCCCATTTAGCGCTAAGTTTAACATCTTCAAGCCGGACGGAGCTTAAGTCACTCAACTATCTTCAATGTAATCCACATTCACATCCCCTATTTTAGTAGGGGAAAAGTATTTCTTGATCCGATGCCCATTCACAGTGAAGTGCTCATCCTTGGTGTTTTTCAACTCAACCACTCCATTTTGAATAAACCTTACTATCTCAAAGGGTCCACTCCATCTTGACTTGAGTTTCCCGGGAAAGAGCTTCAATCGTGAGTTGAAGAGGAGCACTTTGCCACCCACTTGAAAGTGTTTCTCTTCGATTCTTTGTTCATGCCACTTCTTCGTTTTCTCCTTGAAGATACGAGAATTCTCATAAGCATTCTCCATAAACTCTTCTAGCTCATGGAGTTGAAGAAGCCTCTTCTCACCCACCAATTTACTATCCAAATTCATCTTTCGAATGGCCCAATAGGCTTTGTGCTCTAACTCCACGGGCAAGTGACACGACTTTCCAAAAATAAGTTGGTATGGTGACATGTTCAAAGGAGTCTTGTAAGCCGTACGATAGGCCCACAATGCATCATCGAGTTGGATGGCCCAATCTTTCCTATTGACCTTTGTTGGTCCTGAAAGGAGTATATGACAAGTGTATGGGGGGGGGGGGGAATACACTTGTATGCAATTCTTTTGCTAATTTGATCAAACCAGAGTTCAGCAAGGTTGTCTTGGACAACTCTGCTGAAGGAGATTAACTCTTCTAAGATAATCAAACTACTAAGTACTATTGAGTACTTAGTTGAATAACTATCTAGGGGAGTTATATATGCGGAATAGTGGTTGGCCCTTTAAGTTTAGACTCCTTTAATTTCTGAAATCACTTAGTCAATGCAACACAGTCCAGTTTTCAGGGAACTTGTCCAAATAGGTTTTTGCACAGTCTTTGAATGTTTTATCCTTGAAAGATCAGTTTTGTGTGCAGTGTTGGATGTATGAAAGTACTTGGAATGTAAATCAACACAAGAAGTTATAGTGGTTCAGAGACTCAAGCTCCTACATCCACTTTCCCTGATTTAACAGGATAATTCCTTCACTCTTGGAATTAACTTGTTTTATAGTGCCAAGGTGCACTTGATCAAGAACACCACTCCTTGGTGAATTGATCCCTAGGATGTCTAGAGTCCTAGTACCCTCTTCTCAACTCAGAACTGAACTGTTCTTCTCTCAACAGTCAGCTCCTACCACTTCTACTACAACAACCTTCTCACTTTCACTCTTGAAAGGGGTAAGGATTGAAGTAAGGTTCCAACTAATGATATATCCTTTACAATGAAGATCAGTGTATAAGGATAGGATATCTCTCTAAGCTTGTGTATGGATATACAATGAAGTTCAGCTTAGATGAAGTGTTTGAAGACTAAGATAGTCTTTGAAAGCTTTGAAAGCACTCTAGCTTGTAAGAACTTTGAGATTAATTGGATTGTGTTGAGGTGCTGTTGGATAGTTGGATGCTTTCAAATGGTCTTCACACTTCTGTATTTATAGACAAAATGGAGGATTTGCCCGTTGGAGAGGCAGCCCCAAATTGCTATAAATGTCTTCCTTGAGTTCTTCAAACTGGAAGACAGATTCTTGATAGTGACATGTCCTCATTTGGGTAATAAACGGCTTGTAAGACTTTGTCTTCATTCTGCAGCACTTTTCCCAATGTTTGACTTCTTGTTAGGACTTGGACATGGCTTCTGAAGGTTGATCCAATGATAGGACAACATTCCTTATCATCTGGACAACTCTCCTTATCACTATCAGCAGTTTTGCCTTTCAGCAAGGTTGGCTTGCTCTTTTTCAGATGACTTGGCTCTTTCCCTTTATTTCACTTCAAGGTGATCTTAGCTTGTTTCTTTGGTGATCTTTAGGGTGTGGTTGTCTCTTTCTCTTCAGCATAGTTGATCTTCAACCTTTAGAACATCTGTTCTGATTCAATCATGCTGAGACAACTTTTCTGGACAACTCTTCTGATTAGTATATTTGGTCTTTTAGCATCAGAGCACTTTACACATAGAGTTGGCTTCTCTGGACAACTCTCCTGATCAAAAACCTTTGAGTAGTCTTGTACTTTTGAGCTAGGTAAAGTTGTTCTAGCTTCTTTGGACAACTCTGCTGACCAGTGTCATTAAGCTTGTCCTTTTGATTTTACCAATCTTGCATATGGACACTTTCTCTGGACAACTCTCCTGATCAGATCATCTTATTGGACTTGTCCTTTTGAGCTTTACATTCTTGTTCTTGCATAAGACCTCTTCTCTGGACAACTCTCCTGATCAGTGCATTTGGTTTTTCATAGAGTGTCCTTGCTCTTAAGTGATTGTTCCAGAATTTGAGCCTTGAGGGGACTTGATCTTGATCATCTTCAAGCATAGGTTCCCCCTCAAATTGTGCATCTAATTGTCTAAGAGCTGCCTAACATTTCAGCTTCTCATCTAGTCTATAATCTATATGTTCTAACATTCCTAGAACATATTTATATTGACTTAGGCATGTCTCAAGGGGTTTTGGTATTAGATCAAAACATATCTCATTTTATTCCCAACAACCTTCACCGTCTTCTCCAAGATTTGCTTGATTTGACGATTCAAAACTTCCGCCAATCCATTGGTTTGAGGATGATACGCCGTAGCGAGTTTGTGCTTCACCCCATACCTTTCAAGCAACTTCCCAAAAAATTTGTTCACAAAGTGGGAACCTCCATCGCTTATCAAGCATCTTGGGACTCCAAAACGTGAAAACACGTTATTCTTGAGAAATTGGATCACGACTTTTGAATCACTAGTCTTTGTGGCAATAGCTTCCACCCACTTTGAGACATAATCAACTCCCACGAGAATGTAGCTACACCCAAATGATGGTGGAAATGGCCCCATGAAGTCGATTCCCCATACATTAAATACTTCCACTTCGATGAAGATTGTTAGTGGCATCTCATCTCTCTTGGTGATTATCCCCATTCTTTGACATCGGTCATATCTTTGGACAAATTCTCTACTATCTTTGAAAATAGAAGGCCAATAAAAACCCGATTGTAGCACTTTCATCACCGTCTTAGAAACTCCAAAATGTCCACCACAAGGCAATGAATGACAATGTGTCAAAATGCTTTCAACTTCTTCTTGTGGCACACACCTCCGAAGTATAGAATCGACTCCTCTCTTCAACAAAATAGGATCATCCCATATGTAGCTTTTAACATCTCTAAGAAACTTCTTCTTAGCATACCTTGGAATGTCCTCAGGTAGCTTCCCACAAGCTAAGAAATTAGCAAAATCCGCATACCAAGGAATGCTTACCTCAACCTCTATCATCAGATTCATCTCCACATAATCAATCTCTTATATCCCAAAAAACTTTTCATCCGGGAACTCTTCCTTGACCTCTTCTTCTTTCTCTTCAAAATCCTCTTTTCTCTCAAGATGTGACAAGTGATCAGCTATCACATTTTCACTCATTTTCTTGTCACAAATCTCTATATCGAACTCTTGGAGAAGCAACACCCATCGGATTAATTGTGGCTTAACATCTTTCTTGCTCATGAGATAGCGAATAACCGAATGGTCCGTATACACAATTGTTTCCCCCCACCAAATAGGGGCAAAATTTATCAAAAGTATATACGACCGCCAATAGCTCTTTCTCCGTAGTGGTGTAATTTGCTTGAGCCGGATTAAAGGTCTTGGAAGCATAATAGATTGCTCAGAATTTCTTTTCTCAGACTTGTCCAAGAACTACTCCCATAGCGAAGTCACTAGCATCACACATGAGCACAAAGGGTTCACTCCAATCCGGACTCACTAGGATATGTGCGGTGATCAATGTTTACTTAAGAGCCTTGAAAGAAATCAAACAATCATTAGTGAACTCAAAAGACACATTGTTGGTCCTGAAAGGAGTATATAACAAGTTTATGGGGGGAGGGGGGAATACACTTGTATGCAAATCTTTTTCAAACTTTAACCAAACTGGTTTCAGCAAGGTTGTCCTGGACAACTCTTCTGAGATGAATAACTCTTTACAGATAATCAAACTACTAAGTACTATTGAGTACTTAGTTGAATAACTATCTAAGGGAGTTATATGTGCGAAATTGGTGGTTGACCCTTTAGTTTAAACTCCTTTTAAGTTCTGAAATCCTTGTTAAGATATAAACTATTTTCAGGGAACTTGTCCAAATCAGTTCTGCACAGTCTTAAGAATATGTCTTGAAAGATTACTTTGTGTGTTGTGTATGTATGTGCTGTTTGTATGAAAGTACTTGAATGTAAATCAACACAAGAGTTATAGTGGTTCAGAGACTCAAGCTCCTACATCAACTTTCCCTGATTTAACAGGATAATTCCTTCACTCTTGGAATTACTTGTTTTATAGTGCCAAGGTGCACTTGATCAACCACACCACTCCTTGGTGCCTTGATCCCTAGGATATCAGAGTCCTAGCACTCTCTTCTCAACTCAGAATTGCACTGTTCTTCTCTCAACAGTGAATTCCTAACACTTCTACTACAACAACCATCTATCTCTCTTTTGGAAAGGTATAAGGGTTGAAGTTTGGTTCCAACTAGGTTGAGATATCCTTTACAATGAGCTCAGTGTAAAAGGATAGGATATCTCTCTAAGCTTGTATGGATATATAATGAAGTTCAGCTTAGATGAAGTGTATGAAAGACTAAGAATGTCTTTTGAGAGCTATGAAAGGCTTATGAGCTTGTAGCTTCAGAATTGTTGATCACTAGTTGGTTGCCTTCAATGGTCTCCACACTTCATGTATATATAGAACAATTTGAGGATTTGCCCGTTGGAAAGACAACCTCAAATTGCCTATTTTAGTCTTCCTTGAACTCTACAACTAGAAGACAGTTTCTTGAAAGTGACATGTCCTTAATTTGGGAAGTAAACGACTGTAAGCATTTTGCCTTGACTTTGAAGCACTCTTCCCAATGTCTGACTTCAAGATACACTTGATCAAACATGGACATCACTTCTGATGATTGATCCTATGATAAGGACAACATTCCTTATCATTTGTACAGTTCTGCTTATCAGGATCAGCGGAGTTTGCTTATCAGCAATGTTGGCTTTAACTCTTCTGATGACTTGGCTCTTTTCTATTTCCATGGATATATCTTGATGGTCTTTGAGCATTCATGGCTTTAGATCAGTAGTCTTGACCTCATCAGCACAATTGGGCTTGTCTTGTAGCTTTTCTGGTTCAAGTGTGCTGATATATTCCTGCTGTTCAAACCTTCTGAACTTTGATATAGGCTTCAGTAAACTTGGTCTTGATGATGCATTTAACTCAAATGATCTTCAGATAGGTTGCACCATAACTAAGCAGACTTGATCAGTACAGTTGTCCATAGGGTGCTTTCAGCAGACTTGAGGTCATTTTGATTCTGAGCCTTGAGGGGACTTGATTCTTGTAATCTTCTAAGTATGCATTCCCCCTCAACTTGTGCATCTATTATTCTAAGAGCTGCCTAACATTCCAACTTCTCAACTAGCCTTTAAACTACATGTTCCAACATTCCTGAAACATGTTCATTTAAAACTGACTTATCTATTTGGCATGTCTTAGGGGGTTTTGGTATCTTAATCAAAACTTCTCATTTTATTCCCAACAATTTCCCCCTTTTTGATGATGCCAAAACCTATACAGTCTATGCAAAGGTGACTTGACTACACTTATTACATTTATCTTCAGTAGATATGACTAAGGTCAGATTTCCTGAAAGAGGTATGTTAGTGTAATCAATGTTTGGTTGCATATAGGTTTAAGTCAGGCAAGTTGAGACAATGAGATGATATCTCTTGATTCATAGAAATTTCAACTATCATTCATAAAATCATAGATCATTACAAGCATGATGATAGTTAAACAAACTTATCAGAGCATGAATCACAAAAATTACATATCATTTGATTAGAGTGAAACTAACTAAGAAAACATATGATCAGAGCAAATGGAGCATGTGATCAAAGCAAAATCATGATTCAGCAGTCTTTGAACATATTCAACAGAGATGACCAAATCAACAATATCAGCAGCCAAGAGCAAGTAATCATCCAATTCAGCACTTAAGGTAATTAAGGGTCAGGAGAACTTAGCCAGTTTCAGAGATTGTCTTCAGGAGGTGGCACCATTCCATACTGTTGGTCCCAAGTTGAGTTTATAATATTGAGTAAGCTAGTAAAAGTCCAGAGGGGAGGGGTGAATAGACTTTTAAAAATCTTTCAATATATCAGAATACACAGTGCGGAATACCAGAATTAATAATGAGCCCAATCAAATTTATACTCAACTTATATTCGACGAACACTGATATTGTCTATTCTAGATGTAGTTTTAATCAATTAAACAGTTAATCAAGTAAACACAAATAGAACAGTAAAACAATCAACACACAGGATTTATAGTGGTTCGACAACTTGTCTACATCCACTCTCACAACTCCAGTCGTTAAATTCTTATTACTCTTCTCTTCGAGTAGTGTGTTCTTGTGGCTTAGAGTCCCAAGAAATAAGACTTTGATCTTCTCGATTATATCTCCAGATATATCTTCGATCTAACTAGCTATTTTACAAGTAACTAGCAACTCGAACAAACAATAACAAAAGTAAAACTTCTCTTCGTTCAGTAGTAGCCTTCTTGAATTCTTCACTTGTCTTCTGGCTTGAACTTTCTGAACTTCAACTCTGTGAGTTTGATTTCTTCGAATATCTCTTTAGTCTGCTTCAAATATCGTGTTAACAGTAGTCTTCAAATGTAGAATACCATGGGGTATTTATAGATTTCCAACTATCAAGATAAGTTAGTTATCCAACAAACTTTCTTGATAACTGACTTCTAACCGCTTCTCTTTATCCATCCACGCGTTTCTTCAGTTAATTAGTTATTCCATAACCAATTCTTCAATAAAACGACCTTATCTTCATACGCGTTTCCAACTTAAGAAAAACTTCCTTCTTAACTTGCGCACTTGTCTAGTCTCCATACTTAGACAAAATCTTCAGTCATCTTCAACTTGACTTGTCTTGCGCGAGTCTTTAGGTCTTCAGTAGACTTCTGTCTTCAGCAGTAGACTTCGATAATGAACTAACACTATACTAGTCATATCATCTAATCTTAACAAGACTATTACATTACTTTAAGCTTTATAACTCAGCTTAGTCAACTTAAGATCTATACATTGATATCCGAATACAACACAATAAGAACTATGAGCTTCTATACAACATTCAATTAGCTCAATATAAAACCTATACAGTACTTATAATTCGTACTTGTCTTTCAATCATACTTAAACTTTTCATGCTTTCTTTCATACTCAACTTTGTACTCTACTGATCTGCTTAAGACGACTTCATAACTAGACTAGATCAGTCAACACTTAGAAATTATTCAAGTCTTCTTTTGGCTTATCAAAACTCAACTCATCATCAATTAGGACTTATATTAGGATTCATATCCCAACAATTTCCTCCTTTTTGATGAAGCCAAAACTACTTGAATTATTTCATAATAGTAGACTAGTTAAGTAGTTATCTTATAATCATCAAAATATGTTATCTTTTCATTCATTCAAATAAGATCAGTAGATTACAATTACTTAGACAAAATAAAAAAAGAACTAAGTAAGGAACTTACAATTACTCACTGATGTTATCTATGTCTGGATTCGGAATACTGAATGCTTCGAGGATTCTTCTATGAATATCTGTAATATGTTCTTCATTGTCGATCTTCTCCTTGTCGAGCAATTCTTCTTCAAACTTCTTCACTTTATTGAAGCTAATCCTTTTTCCAGAACCTAACATTGAAGTTTCCCATTTCAGAAATTCAGGAACATGTATGTTGTAACCTACAGCAGTTGCGATGCGCATGATCAAGTTCCAAAGATTTTCATCTTCAGCCTCCATGAACTTGTCAAACACAGCATATGACTCTTCTTTGCTGTCTGGGTCACCAAATTTCTTGATAATCCATCTATCAACTTCCCATTTCAGCTTGACAACATTCCAAGCATCTATATGCTCATTGTCAATGAACCTGTCTATGTGGGAATCTTCTATCTCATCTGGATTAGCTTTCAACTTTTGTAGCCTGTGGATGTGTTTACCTAACACTTTATTGTTAGCATAATGATCATCCTCTATCTTCTGCTTATTACGAAGAGCTTCGACCTCTTCATCACCAATATCTGCAAGGATTTCACCTAATCCTTCTTTCTTCTTCTCAAGAACAAGTTTTCTTTTGACAACAACTCGTCTTGTCTGAACTTCTTCAAGTGCAACACCTTTGCCCTTGATTTGTCTTTTCTGCTCCTCTGCACTAGCACTGACCTGTTCAAGATCTGCTTTCTTGACTAGCCTTCTTCTCTTTGGTCTACCAGTCTCTTCAGTTGCAGCAGCAGTTACTTCTGGTTCAGCAAACTTCACCTCTTTGACCTCTTCCCCCTTTTTGGCTTCATCACTAGCCTTAAGAGTGAATAGAGCGGTAAAACGAGTCATTTCTTCCTTGACCGCTTCCTTCATCAACTCAGCAGCTCTATCAATTTGCTTTTGATGAGACCTGTCTTGACTCGGCTTGTCGATCTTTGTAGCAACTAGCTCCAGCTTCTGAGTAGACAAATTTAACTCGGTCTTGAAATAAGTAGCAGTCAATTGAAGTAGTCTGTTCTCCTCAGACATGTCTCGTAGAAGAGTTCTAGCTTGCACCAACTGTTCTTGTGCCTCTCTTCTTTGAGCATCTGCTATCTCAATGTTCACTCGATACAATCTTTCCATCTTCTTTGACTCTTCGTGCCAAAGTTCTTGCGAAGTCAACAGAACACTTCTCAGAATAGGTAACCTGTCTTTGCAAGAAATCGTCTAGTTGCATATACATCTCTTGTCTGAAAGTCGAATCCATCTGATTCACTTCTCCAACGATTAGAGCTTTCGATTTGTCAACAAGAGATTGGTTTTGCTCTTCCAGAACTTGCTTTACGTATGATTTCAAGAATTCATCAATAGACGACTGGACCACTTGCCTCAAATCCATCTTCAACTCGTCTAAGAATTCAGTTGAAATAACTTGAGTAGATTGAGCAGCAACATCAGGAATATCTGCTTCAGGAATAACATCCACCATGAGCTCATCTTCATCAAATACGTGAGCTTCCACCAAGCTATCTTCCAGACCAGTAGACAAGACCTCGTCTTCTACTGTCACTTCATCTGGAACAATACTTCCTGCTATGGCTTTCAGATTTAATGGAGGAAAATATGGAACGATAGCTAACCTTGCTCTGTGTTCAGCTTCGTGTTGCTCCTTTAGCACCATTTGAACAAGCTTTGCAGTGTAAGCACATGTCTCCGACGGAAAATACTTTTCCACCTGTCTTGTGATCTGGCCAACATTGCTCCTTGGACCATGAGCATGTTCTACTTGAAATTCGAACACAAGACCTCGCATTTGATCAGAAACATTCTCTAAATCGAGAATCGGATCAGTAGACTTCACTTCCTCTACTGGTTCAGCATCTTGCATTAACTCATCTTCTGCAAGATCAGTTTCAGAGACTTGAACACCAACACTCAGCATTTCATCCGAGGGCAGCAACTCATCTAAAATATTGAGCATTCTCTTGACAAGAGCAGTCAAGGCATGCACCGGGAGTAGTTCAGAGTGGTCCTTCACTCCACTATTTTTTAACTGTTCCATCTCCCAGTCTTGAAAATTCTCAATACCACCCATTCCATTGATGACTTCGAATAAGTCTTCAGTTGGGCCTTTCTTCAATGCAACCCATGTGCATATTCTGATCAACTTTTCATATACCTCAGAAGACGTGTTAATCTCGACTGACGGAAGTGTCTTCTTAAAATTCTTGGTCATTTATGCATGCAGCCTCTTCTCGCGTAAGCACATTGGATAATCGACCAGGGCTTCAAATCTATTTGCGGGAGGGGTCTGAGTAAGTGGGGTCCTTAGCTTAGTTGTTGCAATGGCAACAAACGGGGTTCCCGAAACAGATGGGTTTATGGGTTCAACATATTCTGTTGAGGTAGATGGAATTTGGATTGTGGTTTCTTGGGGCTTTGATGTGGCTTGGTTTGGTTTGACAACTGTCGGAGTATCAGTTGTATCATATATGGTAGTGTGTTGGGTAACGTTGGATCTCAACGGTTGAACAGCCAACGGGGAGGTTTTGGGTACAGGTTTGGCACGAGATCGTAGTGATCTTGCCTTGGTTTTCACAGGAACATCAAGTGGAATAAAAATAGTACGAGAAGAAGTACTAACCAGTTGAGTCGACTTATCTGGCGAGGATCTAGACTCGACTCTCACCAGTCGATAGGTTTCTGCATCCTCAACTTCTTTCTCCGATGCCTTGTCTGATTCCGTTTCTTCAGAGTCATCTACGGGATCTATCATGGCTTCATATGACACATACTGAACTAGTGCACCACTAGTTCCAACCTCAGCCTCAGCTTCTGCCTCAGACTCATCTTCCTTAGCACTAGACGAGTGAGCAGCTTCCAACATTACATCTCGTGGATTAACTCTACCTTGTCCACGCTCGAGAGCCCTTTGCTCTGCCTGTCTTTCCAAAGCATCTTTCTTGAGATAATGCTTCAAGACATGGAACGGCTTGCCCTTGCTCCAATTTGTCTTGTTCGGCAGCAAGACGGGTAGCAGAATACTAAGCTTGTTTCCGAAGCTTACCGCGACAGACACTATCCATCCACCAGCGTCGGTGTCAACACGAACATTCCTTTCAAAGTACATCAGCCTATCCAAGAACAGCTTGTACCAATTTCCTTCAGTGATGCCATCATATATCGCAGCCATCACTCTCGCATTTTGAAGTGTTACAGAATCAAAGCTTCGTGTAACCCCGAGCAACATCTTGCTAGAAATATCAAGAAGCGTTTTATACTTGTCTAGCAAATCCTTCTTCTTGACAGACGGAATCTTTCCATCTCGATTCAATCTCAACTTCTTTCCACAGAAGATACTAAGATACCTTAGTTCTTGACCAGCAACATACATCTCCACATCAATCGTACCCGAAGGTAATTTTAATGTTTCAAACATCACTTCTCGAGTGATTTCCACTCTACTTCCACCAATGAACGCTTCGATGGAGTCGCCTAGTCTGGTAGCAGTTGCATAGAACTCGAGCACCTCTTCTTCATACACCACTTCTGGAAATGCCTCCAAGTAGGGTCTCAACCCACACCTATAGCATTTGATGAGGATCTCCTTGTTGTCGTCTGTGTGTCTTCCGTTGAAGAACACCGATCCTTCCACATGCACCTTTCCTTCCGAAGTATACTTCCCTAAATCGAACCTCGCCTGCATGTTAGTACGGATATCGAACATAGAGACGATCGACATAGTAGTAGATATGTGGAATGTAATAAGCAGTTAAGAAATTTGCAGGAGATCTTGAGTGCTTGAGAGTAGGAGAGTAATGTGTAAACAGGAGGAGTGATGTGAGGAGAGTGGAGAGGTTTTGTTACAAAGAAATTTTGAATCGACGGCCAAGATCAAGTGGTTTGATCCAACGGTGGGGACTTTTGGAATTCAGTTGCGTAATCGAGACGATTATGTGATTTGATATTGTAAATTTTAGAATCCACCTTTTCTATTGGTTAGGACAGGGGAGTGTACTCATCTGACCTAGCGTAGTAGAGTTTAGGCGGGAACTGGGTGTATACACATCATTAAATGGAGTGTATATAACCAATTCTAGGTTTTTCCAAATTTTCATTATCAAATTACATTAATATCCTTAATCAAACAACTTAACACTTACATAATTTTAAAATCACAAGAGAGCTTATCTTGTCTGTTCGAGTTCATCAGAACAAATCAGTAGACTTGTTTAGCATCAGACGAGTTCCCCCTTCGACTATGCTTGTCTGTCTGAATGTCGAACATCTTTATGTACCTGTCTTATCTTATGCGACGTGTGAATATATGTACGAGTAGTAGAGTAGAATAATTATATTGAATATCAATCAATTACAGAACTTCAAGGTATTGAACAAGATGACTTTTTAATAAACTTAAGAGGCAACATAAGGATATTTAAGAAATCATAGATTCCCCCTTAAATGTTTATTCCCTTAGTATTACCCTCAACTTTACCAGCTTCCTCATCGGGTTGTTTGGTCATCTTTGTCTGACCTTGTATACCTGACTTGTTGACGAGTAGACGAGTGCTCTGTTTTTGTGGTAACTTGTCTGTTCTCCTTCCTTATTTTTGATGTACCTGTCTTGTTAGTACACAACTACATACTAGTAGGGTCTAGATCAATTAGTCCTAGACTAATGCATAACTCACGAAAACGAGCCTCAGGTAATGGTTTTGTGAAAATGTCAACTCTTTGAAAATCAGTGTGAATATTTTCCATGCAAATATCCTTCTTTTCTACATGATCACGTATGAAATGATGCTTCACATCAACATGTTTACAACGTGTGTGCAAAACAGGATTTTGTGTAATGGCAATAGCACTGTTACTGTCACAGAATATAGGAACATTCGATTCACAAATATTATAGTCTCTAAGCTGTTGAATGAGCCACAATAATTGACTACAGCAACTACCAACAGCCATGTACTCGGCTTCAGTAGTAGAGGTAGCAACACTTGTCTGCTTTTTCGAAAACCATGAAATGAGTTTTGTGCCTAAGAATTAACAAGAACCAGATGTAGATTTCCTATCTATTCTACAGCCACCAAAATCAGAATCAGAGTAGCCACTTAGGGATAAATCATCATTTGAAGGATACCATATACCACAATTGATGGTTCCTTTCAAATATTTCAGTATCCGTTTAGTGGTTTCCATATGACTCTCTTTTGGATTAGCTTGAAATCGAGCACATACGCCAACAGAAAATGCAATATCAGGTCTACTAGCAGTGAAGTACAGTAATGAACCAATAAGACCACGATAATGTATTTGATCAGCGCACTTACCGTTCTCGTCTGGATCCATCCTGTAGGTGGGTAGCATAGGTACTCCAGAAGATTTGCAAGTCTTAATACCATACTTGTCTAGTAGATTTCTAGTATACTTGGCTTGATTTATGAAAATCCCATCGGGAGTTTGTTTTACTTGAAGTCCAAGAAAATAAGTCATTTCTCCCATCATTGACATTTCAAACTTATTTTGCATGAGTGTTGAAAAACTTTCACTCAGCTTTTTGTTGGGTGATCCGAAAATGATATCATCCACGTAAATTTGAACAAGTAGGATATCCTTACCTTCCTGTCTTCTGAACAAGGTTCTATCGACCTTGCCCTTGGTAAAACCATTTTCTAATAGAAATTGAGAAAGAGTATCGTACCATGCTCTTGGAGCTTGTTTCAGTCCGTATAAGGCTTTCTTCAACTTGTATACTTGGTTGCCTTTCACCTCGAAACCTGGAGGTTGTTCTACATACACTTCTTCCGAAAGAATACCGTTAAGAAATGCACTTTTAACATCCATTTGATAAACAGTAAACTTCATATAAGCAGCATATGCAAGAAACAATCTAATGGCTTCTAGTCTAGCAACAGGAGCATACGTCTCATCATAATCTATGCCTTCAGCTTGAGAATAGCCTTGGGCAACTAGTCTTGCCTTATTTCTAACGACTACATCATTCTCATCTTTCTTATTTTTGAAAATCCATCGTGTGCCAACTACATTATGATGTGTGGGTCTATCGACAAGTTCCCAGACGTCATTTCGAACAAACTGGTTCAACTCGTCTTGCATGGCGATGATCCAATTACTATCAGCCAATGCCTCATTAACGGTTTTAGGCTCGATAGATGAGAGGAAACAACACCAGAAAAACATAGATGGACTAGGCTGTTCTTACGACTCAAAGAGTTGTCGTCTAGTCTTCACACCAACAGTAGAGTCACCAATGATATTTTTAGTATCATGAGTAGATTTCCATGTTTTTCTAGTCTTAGCATGCATATTATCATCATCTAAATCAGCTACGTCATCATGCATTTCAACATCATTTGTATCAGAAGATTTAATAGGAGTAGACGAGTCGACTAGAGCAGGCATGTCAACTGGTCTATCAGACTTACCTTGAGCACTTACCTTCTCCTTGTCATCTGACTTGAGAGCTTTCATGAATGGGTTATAGGCTTGAACAGATTCATACACTTCTGATTCTTTATCAGTTTGGATCGATATATCAGTTACTTTCTTACTAATCTGGTCGGCAGACGAGTCCTGTCGAGATTCATCGAAAACTACATGTGGTGTTTCTTCCACACATAGGGTAGAGTAGTTGAATACTCTAAATGCTTTGCTAGTCGAGGAATATCCTAAGAATATTCACTCGTCTGCTTTAGCATCAAATGCATTCAACTTGCTTTTCCCGTTGTTATGGATGAAACACTTACAACCAAATATATGGAAATATGAAACTCTGGGTTTTCGACCTTTCCATACCTCATAGGGCGTCTTACCTAGTGCCTTATTGATAGCACTTCTGTTTTGCGAGTGGCATGCAGTATTGATCGCTTCTGCCCAAAACTTCTGAGGAGTGTTATACTCTGTCTGCATGGTCCTGCAGGCCTCCTTAAGGGTTCTATTCCTTCGTTCTGCTACTCTGTTTTGTTGCGGTGTCCTTGCTGCACTAGTAAGGTGCTGGATACCACGTTTAGAGCAAAATTCTTTGATATAGCAGTTAATGAATTCAGTACCCTTGTCACTACGGATCTTGACAATGGACTGATTCTTCTCAACTTAAATCTTCTTCAACAGATCAGGTAGAAGAGTCTGTGTATCACTCTTCTTGTGTAAGAAGACTACCCAAGTGAACTTAGAATAGTCGTCTACGACAACAAGTGTGTACCTTCTACCGTTCAAGGTTGGAGGAGTAATTGGGCCATGTAAGTCCATATGTAGAAGTTCAAGAACTCTACTTGTTGAGAGAGTTGGAATAGATTTAAAGGAACCCTTTACCTGTTTACCTTTCTGACAGGCATCGCATACATGTGACTTGTAATAAATTTTGTTGGGTATACCTTCAACAAGGTAATCTCTTGCAATTTTATTAATCACCTTAAAGTTCATGTGACAAAGGCGTCTATGCCAAAGCCAACATCACATGATTGAAATCTGATTCATCACATGATTGAAATCTCATGTCACACTAGCAGAGTAGTGAAGACTACTCCCTACTCCACTATCGGTTGTATCACTTTCATCAGAATCCGATTCATCACATGATTGAAATAAAGTTGCAGATGATACCTCTTGTTCAATTTTTGCCATGCAGCAGAGACCATCATCAACTATGAATGCTTCATCATGTTCACGATCAGACGGGTAGCTAGACGAAGACGATGGTAACTCGTCTGAATCCGTTTCAGAGTCATCATTAGCCATCATAGCCTTCTTACCCCGGTTGTATCTTCGTTCCCTTCTTGCTTTGTGTTCTTCTCGATCATCAGTGCTCAGGTCTGGACATTCGTAAATGTAGTGACCTGGTTTCTCACAGTTATAGCATAAAGGATCGTTAGTAGACTTTTTATCAGGAGATTTGTCCCTTCTCTTATCTCGTCTATTAGAACGCTTAATCTTCCTATCGTCAGACTCACTATCTCGTCTGTTACTTTTTGAGACTTCATCTCTCCTTTCGGACGAGTTTCGGTCTCGTCTAGTCTCAGACGAGTTCTTAGAAGTAGAACCTCTAAAGTCTTTGTAGAACTTCTTATATCTACCATAAAACTTGTTTAGCATGTCGAACTTCCTAACCATAAGGTTCATCTGATCTTTCAGACTGAGATCAGACTTATCTAACTCGTCTTTTGTGCTAGCAGACTTAGTCTTAGACTTAGACATGTCTACTCTAGAGCTCTTAGACGAAGTAGACTTAAAAGCAACATTTTTCGACACAGCATTCTCTCTATCACTACTGGCTATAGGATCATCCTCATCTAGATCGAACTCATGCGCTTTAAGGGTTTGGAACATTGTCTCAACAGTCCATTCATCAATGTCCTGAGTATTCATGATGATCATCTTGACCATCTTCCATCTAGCATCAAGACACTTAAGAATTCTCAAGTTAATTTCACGATTAGTGTAAGACTTACCAAGCACTTCCAAATCATTCATAACACGTGTGAAACGAGTATCTAACTGGTCTATATTTTCACCAGCCTTCATCTTAAATGATTCGAACCTCTGAACAGCTTTGGAAAGCTTACTTTCTTTGATCAGTGTGGTCCCTTCACAAATCACAACAAGTCGATCCCACATTTCTTTAGCAGTTTTACATTTTAACACTTTCCCAAGATACTCATTGGGAATGGTGTGTAAAATATAGTTCTTGGCCAAACTGTCCAAATTATTCTGCCTCATTTCTTCTGAAGTGAATTCAGACCTTGGTTTAGGGACGAGCACGCCAACAGCTTTAGACGGGTCCAGGGCAGCAGTGTTTTGAACCATCGTGACGACTGGTCATTCTTTAATCACAGACACCATCAGATCATGTGTTGAGCTGAAAATGGCTTCCATTCTCAACTTCCAGTAGTCGTAGTCCTGAACAGAGAACTTGGGAAGTTTGTTAGCGCTTATCTCCATATACATGGTTTCGCAATTTATCAAGTAGGATTATAGCAAGAAAATTAAGATACAGGTATTTCAAGAAACGTGATAAGAATCAGAACGATCAAGAACCAAGACTTCACCCAAGCCTTTAGATGTATCAAGAAACATTAGTTCGAAAACTACTGCTCTGATACGACTTGTTGGTCCTAAGTTGAGTTTATAATATTGAGTAAGCTAGTAAAAGTCTAGAGAAGAGGGGTGAATATACTTTTAAAAATCTTTCAATATATCAGAATACACAGTGCGGAATACCAGAATTAATAATGAGCCCAATCAAATTTATACTCAACTTATATTCGACGAACACTGATCTTGTCTATTCTAGATGTAGTTTTAATCAATTAAACAGTTAATCAAGTAAACACAAATAGAACAGTAAAACAATCAACACACAAGGATTTATAGTGGTTCGACAACTTGTCTACATCCACTCTCACAACTCCAGTCGTGAAATTCTTATTACTCTTCTCTTCGAGTAGTGTGTTCTTGTGGCTTAGAGTCCCAAGAAATAAGACTTTGATCTTCTCGATTATATCTCCAGATATATCTTCGATCTAACTAGCTATTTTATAAGTAACTAGCAAATTGAACAAACGATAACAAAAGTAAAACTTCTCTTCGTTCAGTAGTAGCCTTCTATAATTCTTCACTTGTCTTCTGGCTTGAACTTTCTGAACTTCAACTCTGTGAGTTTGATTTCTTCGAATATCTCTTTAGTCTGCTTCAAATATCGTGTTAATAGTAGTCTTCAAATGTAGAATACCATGGGGTATTTATAGACTTCCAACTATCAAGATAAGTTAGTTATCCAACAAACTTTCTTGATAACTGACTTCTAACCGCTTCTCTTTATCCATCCACGCGTTTCTTCAGTTAATTAGTTATTCCATAACTAATTCTTCAATAAAACGACCTTATCTTCATACGCGTTTCCAACTTAAGAAAAACTTCCTTCTTAACTTGCGCACTTGTCTAGTCTCCATACTTAGACAAAATCTTTAGTCATCTTCAACTTGACTTGTCTTACACGAGTCTTCAGGTCTTCAGTAGACTTCTGTCTTCAGCAGTAGACTTCGATAATGAACTAACACTATACTAGTCCAATCATCTAATCTTAACAAGACTATTACATTACTTTAAGCTTTATAACTCAGCTTAGTCAACTTAAGATCTATACATTGATATGCGAATACAACACAATAAGAACTATGAGCTTCTATACAACATTCAATTAGCTCAATATAAAACCTATACATTACTTATAATTCGTACTTGTCTTTCAATCATACTTAAACTTTTCATGCTTTCTTTCATACTCAACTTTGTACTCTACTGATCTGCTTAAGACGACTTCATAACTAGACTAGATTAGTCAACACTTAGAAATTATTCAAGTCTTCTTTTGGCTTATCAAAACTCAACTCATCATCAATTAGGACTTATATTAGGATTCATATCCCAACACATACTATGCCCAGACTCTCTTCTTCAGCTCCATAGCCTCTTGGTTTGTTCCCTTAGGCCCAAGCACCATCCTATTCAGCTTTAGGATATCAAAGAACTCTTGAAAAATCTTTGATTGGTCAATGAAGCCATCTTTCTTGGGAGGCATGTAGATGATTGGCTTATGGGCATTGAACTCAATTCTTGCCATGTCTGCAGCTGCAAGAAGTTGTTGATAGAGTTCCCTATGATAGTCAATCATGAACTGGGTGAAGGTGGAATTGGGATCTTCTTCATTCCATCTGCCTATGACATAGCAATCACAGACAAACTCCCTATTGGCCTCTTCCCAGTTGTCATTCAGCGGGATTGGAACCCATTTATCCATGTGTGGATATTTGGTGTCCATTGGGATCAGCAGCTGAGGCTTCAACTTGTTGTGTGTAGCCCTCTTCCTCCTTGGCTTCTGAAAGTCTGCTCTTCTTTTGTCTCTGGCTCTGTTTGCTTCCATCATTAGATCCATCTTCTCCTGAGCTCTCATCATGGCTAATTTTTGCTGAGTTTCAGCATCTTTGCGATAACCTTCCTCAAATAGTTTTGATGGATCATTAGCCAGTACTGTGCTCTTCTTCTTTGGTTCGGATCCGAATCCTTCTTCAAACAGTACTTCAACATTCTCTTGAACTTCAGCAGTCTTGACAGGTTCAACAGATTTGACAATCTCAGCAGATTTGTCTTCTCTAGCATTCTTGTCCTTTTCAACAACTTTGGTCTTTTCACCACCTTTAGCCTTCTTAGAAGTTGGCACTTCTTCTTCTATTCTGAACTCAGCTGGCAGATCCAAGCTATTAGGAAAGTCAGTAAATGTTTCAGCTTTTCTCTTCTTTCCCTTAGCCTTTTTGATTTACCCTCTAGTCTTGACACCTTCACCAGATTTGTCCATTCCGGACACTTCCCCTCCAGGCCTTTGCTGAAGTCTTGCTCCTTCTTCCTGAGCTGATGTCATTGAGTTCTTTAGAGCTATTGCTAGCTGCTCTTCTTCATCTAAATCTTCCAGATTTAAGAATGCTTTTCCTTTTCCTTTGACTTTAGGCTCTTTGTCCTTACCCTTGCTTCCCTCACCAATAGTCAAGGAACCTTTTGCCCTTGCTCTTTCTCTTTCCCCCTTTTTGGCAGCATCAAAACACTGGGGTTTGAGCTCACTCATGGTTGTAGCCATTAGGGACTGGGCTAGGTTCAATGACTTCATCTCCTCAAGCAGATACACATTTTCATCATGTATGTTCTACATTCTGTCACTGCTCAAGCTTAGAAAAGCTAGAACATGCTTCATTTTCTGCTCTACAACCTCTTCCATGGTTGTCTCGAGGGATGCATCAAGGCTTGCCTTCAGGAAATCAGTGAGATTGGCCACTGCAGATTCAGCAATCTTGGCCATCACTTCCTGGATAAACCATAGCCAGCCTCATTTCCTCTGCTCTCTTCTTCTGAATGGAACTTTTCTTGCCAATAGCTTGCTTGACAACCAGTTTCAGGGCCTTCACATTCTTGTTATGATTGGCCATTAACAACTTTTGCTCCTCTCTGACCTCCTTAGTGAAAGATTCCATGCTGGACTTGGCTTTCTGTACTTCAGCTTTCTGTTATGATTAGCCTTCACATTCTTGTTATGATTGGCTCTTTGACCAGGGGGGTTGGGATATGTGGGATTATGAGAGTCATCATCATTAGAACTGCTTTCAGGGTGCTTGATCCCTTTGACAATTCTATCCTTTTCTTCAACAATTTTCTCTGCTACCAATTTTGCAAAAACTTCCTCATCAGTAAGGAATCTTGTCTTTGTAAATCCAGCAAAATGTAGAAGTATGCCCTCCTCAATTTGCCACCAGTTTGCACCCTTGTCTTGTATTACTTGGGCAATCTCCATGATGGTTTTATCCTTCACATCAACTAGAGTTCTCAAATCATGGAATTACTGCTGAAGTCTTGGAAATTCAGCAATTTGGGGGTACAAACTATGCACAGTAGCTCTGGCTCCACCTCTGAGCATACCTTCATAGGTATACTGCTCCTCATCTCCACTAGATTGGGGACTTTGGGCTATAGGGGAGTTGGCTCTGGGTTTAGTAGGGTTGGCTTCAAGGTTGGCTTCAGGGAGATTGGGTTCAAAAGGGTTGGGTTCAACAATTGTTTCTTCAGTTGCTTTTGAGAGTAATGGTTCTGAAGTGGTTTTGCTCAGGGGAGTTGGCTCAAATAGTGCAGCTTCTAAGAACCTTGAGTAATTCAGCATGGATGAGTCAAGTGGTGACAACTGTCTTGACTCATCTACTGCAATATCTGCTAGCACATCTATGTGCCCTCTTTGTTCAGCTCCCTCAGGAGAATATCTCTTTGTGAGGTTTAGAGGGATGATGGGTTGGTCTTGGGGGGTTATGTGGGTTTCAGGAGAGTTGGGCTCTAGGGTTTGGGTTTCAGGAAGCTTGGATTCAGGAGTTCTATCTTCAGGGGAGTTGGATTTGGACTTAGGCTTAGATTTTGTCCTACTTTCAGCTATACTCTCCCTTAGAGCTAACTGCAAGGTCCGCTCCTCCTGAAGCTCTAACAACTTCTCAGAAGGCTTGGCCCTTCTCTTGCTAGCTTTGGTTTCTTCTCTTCTTCCACTTCAGCAGGTTTAGCCATCTGCTGTCTCCTTTGTTCAGACTTTTTGGAAAGCTTTCTGAACATTATTGTTGGGATATGAATCCTTGAAACAATGTTCTAGATGATGAAAGTATGTTTTGATGGCCAAAAGCAACTTAAAGTTAGTGATATATGTGGTTCTAAGTCATCTTAACTAAGTCATCTGAATATAAGCTTACTAATCTGATGAGAAACTTAAATTGAGATTACTGATCTTAATGATATCTATAATGAGTTTACTGATCTTATGAAGTAATATTAAGAGTAAAATTACTGATCTTGACTAAAGAATACTGGAATAAGATTACTGATCTGAGTATGGAAACTGAGAATAATTTTAGTGATCTTATATGAGATATTTGAAATCTGAGTTACTGATCTGATATAGTTACTAATCTTAGATGTTTACTGATCTTAAGTGTTTACTGATCTTAGTGTTTACTGATCTTATTATTTACTGATCTGATATATGAACTGTTTGGAACTAAGCTGATGTTTTGTATTGTATAGACAGCTTATAGTGTAGGACTTAGAAATACTCATCTGTATATAGTTCAGTTGATGTATGGATAGGTTTTATATTTGTAAAGTTGTATTTTATTGTATTCAGCAATGTAAAAGTTTAGAACAGTAGATTAGAACTAGATTAGAAGAAGATCAGAAGACTAGTGAAGACTTAGAGGACTACTTCAGAATAAAAAGACTTCAAGAAGAATTGAAGATAAGCTTAGAAGAAATCTGGAGAAGTTTTGAACAGTTTTTGGTTAATGTGCTGATTGAATCAGAAGAGTAAAAATCAGCAGAGTAAAATCCGAAGAGTAAAAATCAGAACAGTAAGTTACTGTGCTGATTTGGTGAAATTGAAGAATAAGTTTGGAAAGCTTATTTAAAGAGTAACTGAAGATTTATTGAAGATATGCTGACTTGGAAGTTGAAGGAAGTTACAAAGTCGGGTTACAAGAAGAAGTTACAAAAACAGTTTAGAGTTAGTTGAGAGTTAGTTTACAAACTGCTAACTGTCATACTAAGTTCTATAAATACTGTGTAATCTTCTACTGCTGAAGACTACTGAGCAATTACTGATCTTAGAAGAATTCAAGAGCAAGTCTACAAAGCAAAAACTCACAGAGTTGAAGGAGATTAAAGAAGAAGAGCCACTGAATTGAAGAGAAGAATCAAAGGCTATTCAAAGAAAAGTTTTACTTTTCAAGTTTAAGTTTGTATTTTGTAAAACAAGTGTGCTAGTTACTTGGGAAATTACTTACAGATCGAAGATATACCTGGAGGTATAATCGATAAGATCAAAGTCTTAATCTTGGGACTCTAAGCCACAAGAAGCTCAAGAAGAGTAATAAAACTTCACAACTGGAGTTGTGAGAGTGGATGTAGACATTTGTCGAACCACTATAAAATTCTGTGTTCTTTACTTTACTGTTTGATATTTGTTTGAATTGTTTAATCAAGAACATTAAGAATTAACAAAGATAAAGATCTATAGAAAAGTTGAGTATAAATTTGATTGGGCTCATTAGTAATCTGATTATTCCGCATAGTGTATTCTGATATATTGAAAGATTTTTGAAAAGTCTATTCACCCCTCCCCTCTAGACATTTTCACTAGCTTACTCAATATTATTAACTCAACTTTGGGACCAACAATTATTTTCTGGTCTGGAAGTGGTTTTGCAAATGTTTGCATCTCAGAATAATGAGAGAATTTCTCAATCAGCAAACTTGCCCTTGTGCAGTACTTGAGCTTGCCTTCCATCACCACTTTATTGTGAATTTTCACCTTGAATTTGGCCTTCTCCTTCATCATTTCTCCTAAGATGAAGTCTCTCCAATTGAATTTGATGCCCTTGTCACTAGAATCAATGACAGCAGCCATAATTCTGATTCTGGGTGAACTCAATTGTTCTAAGCTTCCAGTGTTGCTTAGAAGGCTCTTTGTCACAACTTCAAACAAAGTTAAGAATTTAGGTTTGAGTGTGCTCTTGTGTTGGGTTGAGGAGATTGGACCTGGAACAAGTAGCCATTCTTGAGCAATCTCTTGCTCATGTCCAGTTCCATAGATATCTGGATTCCTTCCCTCTAAAGGCAATCCAAAAGCACCTTCCAAGTCCTCTGCTGTGAACTTGACTCTGTGTGACCTCTCATCCTCTTCTCCTTCAGCACAACATATGTCAACCTAGTTGACACTTCTCCTCCATTGGCCAGTCCTTTCCATTTGAGAAAGGCAAAGAACTCTGCCATGTATTGCTCTAAGCAAGAACTGGGCTTGTCTTACATAAACTTTTGAAGGCCAGTCCTTCTCAGCCATCTCAAAGTGGGAATAACTTCTGGAGCTTCACTCTCAAATGAAACTATTGGTTCAAAGATGAGGTTGTTTTTATGACTGAGATAGTTGAAATCAACATCCAGTTCCTTGTTGGAGAAATCCACCATCATCTCTGGTCTAGCTTTGGGTGCCATTGATAGAGTAGTAAAAAGCTTTGAGAGTGTTTTGAGAAAAATTAGGGTTTCAAGAGTGATTGAATGCGTGGGGAAGAAATGAAACTTGGGGGCTTCTTAAGACTTGGAGTATATTCCAAAATGAATGTTTGTCATTGGGTATGTAAGTCTTAAGGCAATTCAAAGGTTGGCAAATGAGGAAATCAAATGTTGAATGGCCTGGAATAATTTCAGGGGAGTTGGTCAAAAACTGATCCAATGGCTGAAATTAATGGAACAGTTTTGAAAACTGTTTTTATTCAAATGTGGGTGGAAGTTAATATTAGTTAAAGGCTGGGGGGTTATCAAGGTAGATAGTGGCTTGAAATGTTTAATGCAAACAAGAGTTAAATCTTGGCATTTAATGCATTGAAATTGACTTTTTGGGTAGGGGACAAATTAAATCTTTGAAAAGGTGATGGCTTAAAAGAGGAATAGGACAGCCATCAAAATAGGCAATGATTACCCAAAATAGGTGCTTATCAGACCAAGATTTGGTTTGATAGCCTAGACAACTTATCTGACCCCACCTGGACAAGTGTCCTGAACCCTCATGAACAAGTGTCCTGAACTTCCATGGACAAGTGTCCTGAACTCACATGGACAAGTGTCCTAGAGTGAGCTCTGCCCAATTTCTCTAATTTTAGTAGAGTTGCCCAAGTCTGCTGAAGATTACTTCCAGTTCCCCCTTGATTGTTGAACTCCATTAGGCTTACTTGTCCAACTTTCCTGGATCAAGAAGTCCCAATTCTGCTGAAAGTTCTAAGAACCTTGCTTCAACAAGTGGCTTTGTCAAAATATCAGCCTTTTGGTGATCTGTGTGAATTTTCACCAATTTGATGTCCTTCTTCTCCACATGGTCTCTAATGAAGTGATGCTTGATATCCACATGCTTGCATCTTGTGTGTAACACTGGATTTTGTGAGATTGCAATGGCACTGTTGTTATCACAGAAAATGGGCACTTCAGTAGAGTTGACATTGTAGTCTCTAAGTTGTTGTCTTAACCAAAGAATCTGAGCACAACAACTTCCAGCTGCAACATACTCAGCTTCAGTGGTGGAAGTAGCCATAGTGTTTTGCTTCTTTGAGAACCAAGAAATGAGCTTGTTTCCCAAGAATTGGCATGTTCCTGAAGTGGACTTCCTATCAATTCTACAACCTCCATAACCAGCATCTGAGTATCCAGTTAACTCAATGTTGTCATGAGCAGGGTACCAAAGGCCTAAGTTCTCAGTGCCTTTGAGATACCTCAAGATCCTCCTAGCAGCCTCTAGGTGGCTCTTTTTAGGATTGGCTTGAAACCTTGCACATACACCTACTGCAAAGGTGATGTCAGGCCTGCTAGCAGTGAGATAGAGGAGGGAACCAATGATTCCTCTATACTCAGTAGAGTTGGTTGGAATACCACTCTCATCAGGATCCATCTTCCAATTGGTGTTCATTGGGATCCTCACTGGCTTGCTAGTGGCACACCCAAATTTCTTGATCATTTCTCTGGTGTACTTAGCTTGATTGATGAAGATTCCTTCTTTTGATTGCTTGACTTGAAGACCCAAGAAGAAATTCATCATTCCCATCATTGACATCTCAAACTTGCTTTGCATGAGCTTTGAGAACTTTTCACAAAGCTTCTCATTTGGGGATCCAAATATAATGTCATCAACATATATTTGGACAAGCAAGATGTCATCTCCTTCACAGATTCTGAACAAGGTTCTGTCTACTGTCCCTTTGACAAAACCATGATCCAATAAGAATTGTGACAGTGTATCATACCAAGCTCTTGGAGCTTGCTTGAGTCCATAGAGAGCTTTCTTCAGTCTGTAGACTTGGTTTCCAATTTCAAAACCAGGTGGTTGCTCAACATAGACTTCTTCCTTCAGCACTCCATTCAGGTAAGCACTTTTGACATTCATTTGATAGACTTTGAATCTTTTGTGGGCAGCATAGGCTAAGAACAACCTTATTGCTTCAAGTCTTGCCACTAGAGCAAAAGTCTCATCATAGTCGATGCCTTCTGATTGACAATAACCTTTGGCCACCAATCTGGCCTTGTTTCTGACTATCACATCATTCTCATTCTTCTTGTTCTTGAACACCCATTTGGTGTTGGGAAATTAATCCCAATACCCAATAATAGTCCCCCAACAATGTGGTCCCCAACTCTTGTGGTCCCCAACTCCTTTGTGGGAAATTATTATGGGACCACATTCCCCATCTCCTTTGTGGGGAATTATTGGCACTTGTGGGTTATGGACCATCACGCTAGAAATCCTTTGAGACTCCCGGGAATCTTTTGAGATGCCCTAGGGATCTTTTGAGACTCTCGGGAATCCTTTGAGACTCCTTTAAAATTACCCGGATATATTTGGGACGTAATTTAAATATGAATTATCATAAATCTAATTTCATAATTTAAACAAATTAAATCAACTAATTTATATAATGAATGCACGGTAAAATAATTAAATCCCTAAACATGCGGAACTAAGGGATTACGTGTTTACCTTTAAATCGGAGAGATATCGTTGAGAAGAGTAACAACTTCAACCCAATTGCCTTCTCAAGTATTCCCTAAGTCCTAGTCCGTTGACCCGGTGGGAGATCTCACGAACTATTAACTCTCAAGGAAGAATTAACTTTCTCTTGTTGCACACACTGTAATTTCGAAAATTACAGATCTTTTTTTTTTCTTAGTCTCCAGAGTACCAATTTTTTTTCTTCTCCTTTTATAAGAGAGAGTCTATGTTTCTTCTCTTACAAGAAAGAAAAATTGACCGGTCAATTTATCTTGGAATAGTATAGAAATAATCTCTTATTTCCATATATCTCTTTCCATAAATATCTCTCTCTAATTTCTTGCAACAAAATTAATCCTTATCTTTTAATTACCTTAATTAATAGACTTTTATTGGGGTACTTGAGGGGCCTTTAGGAGAATTAGGATTGGACCTCCCAATGGGCCTAAAAATCAATATTGAGCCACAACATTTTTCCAGCCCATTAATATTAATTCATTCCACTATAGAATTAATATTGCACTATCCATCCTAACCCATATTACGAAATATGGCTCCCGGTTATTATTTCTGGTGTTTAAGATTCAATGTCCATCAATTAATTTAAGCTACTGAATGCTTTAATTAATTAATATCTTTTATTCCTCAAAGTAAGGACAGCTCAACATTATTATCATACCGGAAATAAATTCCACTGAACAGATTTGATATGATAAACCTTCTGAGCCCACCAAGGGGACATAATCAACTTGACACTCCAAGACACGATTCTCTGTATTAATTTTGGCAATCTGTCCTGTAATTAATAATATTGCCCAAAATACAAAGTATTGAATCAAATTGATTCTTTACCCATAATAAATCAAAGCAATACTTCTTAACTACAGACAATCCCATTTAAGTGACAGAGATTAAGAAATCAACAACCACTGAGGTCTAATTCTTCATTCCTTAAGTCAGTCTAGAAGAATTAGCTCTTTGTAGGTCCTATTCAGCACATCATAATGCACTAGTGTAATCTCTTGGTCAAGATAAACCAATCCGAGCCTTACACCTCAACTTCTACCAATGGATTGTTCAATTCCATCTAAGTTGTGAATCAATTGTACTTATATACAAGGAACTGACAATGTGATCTTCTGTGATCTTCTACACACCACATTGTCTACAATGTAAAATACATCTGAACGTTTATGCAATAAATAATTAACATTCATTATATTTAAAGCAACCAGTGATAAAAATATTATTCTCATTTATAAGTGCAAGAATCAGTTTGTATACATAAGTAGCACTAAAAGCATACTTGCCAGTATAACCCTAACATTTGGTTCCAATAACATCTTGATGTGATGGTCTGTCAACCAGCTTCCAAACATCATTCCTTGTAAACTGGTTCAACTCTTCTTGCATGGTTGTAATCCAGTTTGCATCTTGAAGTGTTTCATCAATATCCTTTGGTTCCTGTTCTGATAGGAAACAGCAAAACAAAGCACTTTCACCATGAAACCTTCTAGTTTTGACTCCTAAACTTGGATCACCAAGTATCAAGTCAGTAGGATGGTCAGTTAACCAAGTCCTTCTTTTCCTGATCCCTTCAGTAGAGTTGTCCTCTACTGAGGTTGAGTCACTAGGATTATAAAATTCTGGGAAATTTAATGCAGGATTTAACTCTGGATCATATTCAGGGGTGTTGTCCTCAATGTCAGGGACATTAGTATTTTCAACATCTTCATTTCCCCCTTGAACATTGGATCCATTAACTACCTCAGTAGGGCCTGCTTCTTCATTGGTAGTTGTTACCTAATTATGAACTGGGATTGGGTCATTCAGTTCATCATTTCCTTCAGTGGGGTTTGCCTCAGGGATATTGCCTTCAAGAGTGTTGTCCAGTCTAGTGATTTCAGTAGGAATGGTCTGGACAACATCTATGAACATTGTATCTTTGTCTTTTAAGCTTAGTCTGGTTGTCCTTTGTGTGATTTCATCAGTATCCAGGTTCTTATTCCTGATCTCAAACACAACATGAGGCGTTTCCTCCACAATAAGGGTTTTACAGTTGTAAACTCTGAAAGCTCTACTGATTTGTTATATTCAAGGAATATCCCCTCATCAGCTTTGCTATCAAAGGCCTTCAACTGCTTTTTCCCATTACTGTGAATGAAACACTTACAACCAAATATGTGAAAGTAAGATACTTTAGGCAATCTTCCTTTCCAGAGTTCATAAGGGGTTTTGCCTTGTCCCTTAGTAATCAAACATATATTTTGAGTATAGCATGCAGTGTTTATAGCTTCAGCCCAAAACCTCTTAGGTAGGTTTGAATCAGCAATTAAAGTTCTAGCAGCCTCTTTAAGGGTTCTATTTCTTCTTTCTGCAACCCCTTTCTGCTGAGGGGTTCTAGCTGCTGAAGTTTCATGGGCTATTCCATTTTCAGTGCAATACTCATTGATGTATGAATTAATGAACTCAGTGACTTTATCGAATCTTATCTTGATTATGTTAATGCTTTTCTCATTTGACAGTCTCTTTAAAAGTTCAAGGAGTTTGACTTGAGTTTCCTTCTTATTAAGGAGAAATGCTACCCATGTGAACCTAGAGAAGTCATCTACTACAACCAATGTGTATTCTCTTCCATTTATGCTTGCAGGGGTAATTGGTCCAAATAAGTCCATATGTAAAATTTCAAGTACCCTTTCAGTAGAGATGACTGGTTTGCCTTTGATTGAAGCTTTAATCTATTTTCCTTCTTGACATGGTTTACAAACATGCTCTTTAATGAGAACTTCATTAGGCAGTCCTTTAACTAATGCATTTCTAGCCAGCTTGTTCATGGATTTAAAGTTCAAGTGGTTTAGCCTTTTATGCCATAACCAACTTTGTTCATTTAAGCTTTTGGCAATGAAACATGCAGCATCAGTAGACTTGTCCCAGTCAACAAAATACACATTTCCTTTCCTAGTTCCAGTCAGTAAGGTTTGTTGAGTTTTATCTTTGATTAGGCATTTTCCACTTGTGAACTCAACATTATATCCTTTATCACAGAACTGACTTATGCTTAGGAGATTGTACTTGAGACCAGCCACATAAGATACATTGGATACCTTGATATTACCAATTATCAAGGTACCATAACCTTTTGTAGTTGCTTGTGAACTGTCTCCAAAGGTGACATTATGGCCTTCTTTTTCTGTGAAATCAGTGAGGAGGTTTTTGTTTCCAGTCATGTGCCTTGAACATCCACTGTCCAAGTACCATGCTGACTTTTTGTCCAAGCTCCTCAGCTTCTTATGGCCCTTTGGTACCTGCAATGATCAAGCTTTAGGTACCCTTTGAATTTTGGGTCCTGAGAGGTTAGCTGTACCTTTAGGAACACAAACTTGTCTAATTACCCTGATTGATTCAAGGTGGCTAAGTTGTTTTCCTCTACCATCTACATACACAATTTTTCCCTTAAATGCCTTTGGGAAAGAGTGTGTGAAAGTGTTAACTCTGTAAGTTTCAGGAGAGTTGTCATTCCTCCCGAACTTATGAGTTCTTTGTGCTATTTGAGGGAATCTTTGAGGATGGGCATATTGATGACCATTACCCTTTGGCATGAAGGGTTTTGGTTGTCTCATTTTATTGTACCCATAAGGAGAGTTGACCTTGGGTCTGTTCAGCTGAGGTTTCCTCAGGGGAGTTGACCTAGGCTGAACATACCTGGGACAACTTCTCTGAATATTGTTCAGATGAGTTACCCTTCCATTGGGTCTACTCTGCTGAACACCATTCCTCTTGTATTCAGGGACTTTGGCCATTTCCTTAGGTATGGGCCTAGTTCCCTGAAGTACTTGAGTGGGCACTTCATGCATTTTGCCCTCTCCTTTGTTCAGTGGCTTAATTTATTCATTTTCAGCTTGTTGTGCCATTGACTTAACAAAGACTCTCTTAGTGTTACTTGTTGAGGCAACACTAAGACAAGGTGAAGATTCAAATGGGTCATATCCTAACCCACTCTTTTGAGCCATAGGTCTTTAAAAGCTCTGAATTTCCTCTATTGCCTTAGAGGATTTATTCATAGCAGACATCTTAATTCTCAGGCTCTCTTCACTTGATTTAAGAATGTCATACTCATTTGAGAGGTTTCCAAACTTGGCTTGAAGAATTTTAAGTTCAAAATCTTTTCTCTTCTGAATAAGCAGTTGATCATCAATCTGCTTTTGTTGGTCAACTATCCTGAGAGAAGCTTCATCAAGTTCTCTCAAGACTTGTTGATACAACTCAGTAGTCTTGACATCAACTACTGCTTCAGAAGGTTTTGCAAGTTCAATGGATAGCCTTTCATTTTCTCTCACACAATTATCATGAAATTCTTGTAATCTAGTGAAATCTTCCATCAACTTCCCAAAAGAAAGTTTCAGGTTGACATCACTAGTGTTTTGTGATAGAATTCATGGTGAGCTAGAAGTAGAGGATACCTCATCATCTTCTATAGCCATGTTGCACACATCATCATCATCACTGCTTGAGAACAGTCCATCATCAGAAGAGTTGAAGCTTTCAGCACTTTCAGGCTTTTCTGCTGGTGAATTTTTTGTCTCTTTTAGCTTGCCTCTCTTTTCTTTCTTTTGAGCTGAGTTTAGGGCAATCATACTGAAAATGCCCTTTCTTCTTGCAGTTGTAGCACAGGTCTTCATCATCATCTTTCTTTGATTCATCTCTTCTTCTGGATGATGAAGGTTCAGCTCTGCTGGACTTTCTCCTATTAGAGTACTTGTCCTCTGATCTTCTTTCTTCAGGCCTTTTGTCCTCAGCCTTTCCTTCCGGAGAGTTGTACCTTTTCCTAACTTTGTTGTCTTGGTAGAACTTCTTGTATCTACCAAACCTTGAGTTAAGTTTGTCAAACCTCCTTGCCATTAAGGCTATTTCTTCCTTCATTTCATCCTTGGAGACTGACTTTGATGATCTTGGAGTGGGTTGCATTTCTGGTTCAGCAGCTTTGGCTTTGAATGCCACTCCTTTAGTAGGTAAGGAAGATTCCTCAGAAGGTTTTCTTCTGTTTAGATCAAACTCATAGGCTTTGAGTTCTGAGAAGATTTGTTGCATGGGCATGGTGGAGAGATCTTTGGTATTGTGCATCATTACTGAATATACATCCCACTTTTGAGTGAGACTTCTTAGAATCTTTAGTGCAGTTTCTCTCTTGGAGTACACCTTGCCCAATGAGTTGATTTCATTCATTATGTCAGTGAATCTATCAACAAACTTGTCAATGGACTCCTCAGGCTCCATTGTAAATTGTTCAAATTTCTGCACAGCAACTTGGAGCTTATTCTCCTTGATCTTTTCAGTACCCACACACATTTCTGCAAGGGTATCCCAAATTTCTTTGGCTGTTGTGCAGTGGTAGGCTCTCCCCATTACTGCATCTGGAATTGCTTGATAGAGAGTGTTCATAACTAGATAATTGAGATTATCTCTCCTTTTCTCTTCAGTGGTGAGATCATCCACATCTTTGGGAATCTCATCCCTTGTATCAGCTCTTTGAGCATCAGTGATTCTGGGATTTGCCTGTGTGAAGATGAATGGTCCTCTTGTTATGACTCTCAGCATATCAGTTTGTAGGCATGAAAGATGAGCTCTCATCCTGATTTTCCAGAAATCATAGTTCTCAATTGAGAACATTGGCAGCTTGTGGTGAGATATGTGATTGACTGGATCTGGGGCCATGTTGTTAATTGTTTGAACAGCATCATGAAGAACAACATTAAAGTTCTGGTTCTGGTTTTGTTGCTGATTCTGGTTTTGTTGCTGATTCTGGTTTTGTTGCTGATTCTGGTTTTGTTGCTGGTTCTGGTTGTGGTGGTTGCCTCTTGCCATATCTCAGAAATTGGGGTTAGATAATACAGTGTAAAGAGTTTCAGAAAGATCAGTTCAGTGACCACACTAAAATATGTTTTTGAAAATCAAGATGGATTTTCAGAAGCAGTGGTCTTTGAACCTGGCTCTGATACCACTTGTTGGTCCTGAAAGGAGTATATAACAAGTGTATGGGGGGGGGGAATACACTTGTATGCAAATCTTTTTCAAACTTTAACCAAACTGGTTTCAGCAAGGTTGTCCTGGACAACTCTTCTGAGATGAATAACTCTTTAGAGATAATCAAACTACTAAGTACTATTGAGTACTTAGTTGAATGACTATCTAAGGGAGTTATATGTGCGGAATTGGTGGTTGGCCCTTTAGTTTAAACTCATTTTAAGTTCTGAAATCCTTGTTAAGATATAAATTGTTTTCAGGGAACTTGTCCAAATCAGTTCTACACAGTCTTAAGAATATGTCTTGAAAGATTACTTTGTGTGCTGGGTATATATGTGTTATTTGTATGAAAGTACTTGAAAGTAAATCAACACAAGAGTTATAGTGGTTCAGAGACTCAAGCTCTTACATCCATTTTCCCTGATTTAATAGGATAATTCCTTCACTCTTGGAATTACTTGTTTTATAGTGCCAAGGTGCACTTGATCAACCACACCACTCCTTGGTGCCTTGATCCCTAGGATATCAGAGTCCTAATACTCTCTTCTCAACTCAGAATTGCACTGTTCTTCTCTCATCAGTGAATTCCTAACACTTCTACTATAACAACCTTCTATCTCTCTTTTGGAAAGGTATAGGGGTTGAAGTTTGGTTCCAACTAGGTTGAGATATCCTTTACAATGAGCTCAGTGTAAAAGGATAGGATATCTCTCTAAGCTTGTATGGATATACAATGTGGTTCAGCTTAGATGAAGTGTATGAAAGACTAAGAATGTCTTTTGAGAGCTTTGAAAGGCTTATGAGTTTGTAGCTTCATAATTGTTGATCACTAGTTGGTTGCCTTCAATTGTCTCCACACTTCATGTATTTATAGAAAAATTTTAGGATTTGCCCGTTGGAAAGACAACCTCAAATTGCCTATTTTAGTCTTCATTGAACTCTACAACTGGAAGACAGTTTCTTGAAAGTGACATGTCCTTAATTTGGGAAGTAAACGACTGTGAGCATTTTGTCTTGACTTTGAAGCACTCTTCCCAATGTCTGACTTCAAGATTCACTTGATCAAACATGGACATCACTTCTGATGATTGATCCTATGATAAGGACAATATTCCTTATCATTTGTACAGTTCTGCTTATCAAGATCAGCAGACTTTTCTTATCAGCAATGTTGGCTTTAGCTCTTCAGATGACTTGGCTCTTTTCTATTTCCATGGATATATCTTGATGGTCTTTGAGCATTTATGGCTTTAGATCAGTAGTCTTGACCTCATCAGCACAGTTGGGCTTGTCTTGTAGCTTTTGTGGTTCAATTGTGTTGATATATTCCTTCTGTTCAAACCTTCTAAACTTTGATATAGGCTTCAGTAAACTTGGTATTGATGATGCATTTAACTCAAATGTTCTTCAGATAGGTTGCCCCATAACTAAGCAGACTTGATCAGTACAGTTGTCCATAAGGTGCTTTCAGCAGACTTGAGGTCATTTCGATTTTGAGCCTTGAGGGGACTTGATTCTTATAATCTTCTAAGTATGTATTCCCCCTCAACTTGTACATCTATTATTCTAAGAGCTGCCTAACATTCCAGCTTCTCAACTAGCCTTTAAACTACATGTTCCAACATTCCTGAAACATGTTCATTTAAAACTGACTTATCTATTTGGCATGTCTTAGGTGGTTTTGGTATCTTAATCAAAACTTCTCATTTTATTCCCAACACACATTTTTTTCAAGTAAATGAGACAAGGGTTTAGAAAGCTTTGAGAAATCCTTGATGAACCGACGATAGAATCCGGTATGACCAAGGAATGATCTTATCCCTTTCTCACTCGATGGTGGTGGTAATTTCTCAATGGCTACCACCTTAGCACGATCAATTTGCAACCCCTTTGATGACACGTGGTGTCCAAGAACAATCCCATCTTTTACCATGAAGTGGCACTTCTCCCAATTTAAGACAAGATTAGTATCTCCATATCTCTGCAACACAAGCTCAAGATTATGTAAACAAGAGGTGAACGACTCTCAAAAAATGGAAAAATCGTCCATAAACACTTCCATGATATTCTCAATAAGCTCATGAAAGATTGTCATCATACATATTTGGAAGGTAGTCGGGGCATTAGAAAGCCCAAATGGTATCCTTCTCCATGCAAAAGTACCATATGAACAAGTAAATGTTGTCTTTTCTTGATCCTCCGGGGCAATCATGGTTTGATTATACCCGGAGTATCCGTCCAAGAAACAATACAATGCAAATCCACTCAATCTATCTAGCATTTGATCAAGAAAAGGCAAAAAATGGTCCTTGCATTTGGCCTTGTTAAGTTCACGGTAATCAACACATACCCGCCATCCCGTGGCAACCCTAGTAGCAATAAACTCATTATTATCCCCATGTATGACTGTCATTCCACCCTTCTTAGACACTACATGTAATGGTGAGACCCATGGACTATCCGAAATGGGGAAAATCATCCCCGAATCAAGAAACTTAATCACCTATTTCCTTATCCCCTCTTGTATGATATGATCCACTCTTTTTTTATTTTGCACAATGGGCTTCTTATCTTTTTCTTAGCGGATTTTATGCATGCAAATCGAGGGGTTTATGCCTTTTAAATCTTCAATAGACCACCATTAAGCCGACTTATGTTTCTTAATGACAATAAGAAGATCATGCAATTCACTATCATTTAAAAGGGAAGAAACGATTACCAATCACTTCCCTTCATCTTCAAGAAATGCATATTTGAGATGATCCGGTAGAGGTTTCAATCCTTCTTTCTTTCCCTCTGATTTCTCCACTCCTTCCACGGGTTCCCTTAGAGGTGGTGTTGGAAACTTCTTTCTTCCCCAAACTTCATTGACATCCTTCTTCTCACAAGATTTCCTATCATCAACACAATCAAATGAAAATTCATCATTCATAACATCAAGAATAAGAGTATCAAAAATATTGTGAGAGAAAGGGTCAAGAGAATTTTCAAGTGTCTCTTGGACATAAAGTTCCACAACATCAATTGATTTGCATTCAAATTCTTCGGATGGGTGTTTCATGGCTTCATATGATTTGACAACGAGCTTTTCCTTGCCAAGCTCCAATGTGACTTCACCCGAGTAAGTGTTCACTACCGCTCTAGCCGTGGCTAGAAAAGGCCTCCCTAGAATCAATGGAACACCCTCATCCTCTTCTATGTCCATCACCACGAAGTCCGCGGGAAAAACATAATCCCCAATCTTGATCAACACATCCTCAACAATGCCCTCCGGATACGTGATAAATCGATCTGCAAGTTGGAGGGTCATGGAAGTAGGTTTCATTTCTCCATCCTTCAATCAGTTGAAGATGGATAGAGGCATGAGGTTGATACTTGCCCCCACATCACACAATGCTCTTCTTTTCTCATTGTTCCCCAACTCACACAAAAGTGTTATGCTTCCCGGGTCCTTGATCTTTGGAGGGAGATTCTTTGGTAGTATTGCACTACATCCCAAGGTGAGATTCACTACTTCACTATCACCCGCCTTCCTTCTTTTTGTGATCAAGTCCTTAGGAAACTTTTCATAAGTGGGCATTTATTCAAGAGCTTCCATCAATGTGACATTAATAGTCACCTTCTTGAACACCTCTAAGAACTTTGAGAACTTCTCATCAAGTTTCTTCTTCATGAAACGTTGAGGGAAAGGTGGTGGATCAAGTGTTTTTGGAATTCCCCAAGAATCACACTCTATCTTCTCTTCTTGCAACCTTGCTTCTTTAGCTTTCTTCCAGTTGGGAATCCTCTCTTCTTTCTTCACCTCTTCATTTTCCTTGGTGTCTTGAATCCCAACTTGCTCTTCCACAATCACAAAATCTTCTCCATTTCCATCCTCTTCATCAACCTTCTCCCCTTCCTCAAGTGGCATACTTGGACCTTCATAACTCCTCCCACTTCCTAGCTCAACTTTCTTGCAATGCTCTTTAGGATTAGTTTCCGTTGTGGAAGGAAACTCACCCTTTTGATTTCCACCACTTGAAGAAGAAATTTGACCCATTTGAAACTCCATGC
Source organism: Galeopsis tetrahit (assembly GCA_963675135.1). Classification (NCBI taxonomy): domain Eukaryota; kingdom Viridiplantae; phylum Streptophyta; class Magnoliopsida; order Lamiales; family Lamiaceae; genus Galeopsis; species Galeopsis tetrahit. Next base: position 48,984,241 of record OY776124.1, read on the forward strand.
TCTTCATTTGATTAGTAAGTGAGACCATTTGCTCATCCACTTTGCCCATTTTTTCTTTGTTTTGACTTATGAAGGTGCACAACATGTCTTCCAAATGTGGTCTCCCCTCATTGTTTGGTGCACGAGCACCCAGATCAAATCCCGGAGGGAGAGTGAGAGCGGCCTTAAGATTTCCATAAGAAAAGTTTTCATGTTTTCGAATGTTTGGATTGTAAGGAGGATTTCCTTGGAATTGGGCTTGGGCATGTTGTTGGAAACGGTTTTGATTGGGAGCTTGGTTTGGGAAGGGTTGGTGAAAGTTACCTTGATAATTCCCTTGTTGGTATTGGGGACTCCCCATGTAGTTAGCATCCTCAACTTGGTTCAACATGTTGGGCATTTCCATTCCCCCAATCCCTTCTTTGATTGTTCTCCATTGAATCAACCTTGTCTAAGAGCATCTTGATTGTGTCACTCAATGTTGTTGAGTTATTTCCAATTTGAGCAACTCTATTGGATCTATTTCTATCAATAGGCCAATCGTAGGTGTTGGTAGCTGTTGCGTCTGAAAATAACGCTTAGGGATATCGAATCTCCCCGTATAGATAATATAGATTACTGGCCAAAATCGTCCTTTGTCCCGAATAATCTTCACGAGCTATTGTTCTTCGAAATCCTTTAGAGACCTGCAAAAACACGCCGGAGGGGATTCCGGTGTGGAATCTCCGACGCTCAAGTCAGAATCGCTCTCAAGAGAATCAAAGAGGAATTTCCCTGTAATTCTAGGGAAATTCTGGCAAATATCGGGATGTTTCTTGTGAATTCAGTGTATATTTCGTATGTTCTCAGTGAGTAATGTAAAGTGTGTGTTTTTAGTATGAAAAAACGTAGTCAAAATGATAAAACTAACCTCTTATATACCTTTTCCAATTTCGTGGCTGAGAAGAAGACTGCCTCTCCCTACTTCTTCTCAACTGCTCCATAAGAATCGGTCCTTTCATGGACTCTTCCCCTATACTGGCTTTGACTCCTTCTCAGGCCTTATCCCTCAAAGGCAGCTCCTGGGTCTTTTCTTTATGGGCCAAATATGTTTGGCCCAAAAGTGGCCAGGCCCTCGATGCTTAGACCACAGCCCAGTTCGTACTCATTTCTCTCTTTGGGCTTGAACGTGGACATACAGCCCAGATACGCCTATTCCCCTTACTAGGATTAGGGTGTATTAATCCTATCTATCAAACGCTTACTTATAATAAGACGGATTTAATTCATCTCTTATCCACGTGTCGTCATCTCTATAGACGACATATTTTGTCCGCATCAACTACTCCCCCCTACTCTCATAAAAAATGTTCATTAATTTTTTTTTAAGAGAGTAGGAAAAAGAAATAAGATGAATTCCCAGAAGCATACTTCCTTCCCTTGACCATTTCCGATCCGCAGCTTTACTAGGGCATAACATATTCGGCCTTCAATCATAATTGTTTTTCCAAAATCAAAATAGTACTGACCTTTCCAATTCCCTACTTTAATTGGGTCTCGAACCCATCACTTACCTTTTGCTTCGCTCGTCTGCAAAAGAGCAAACACCCAGCCGTCAATTTTCCTCACGCGCTTTCTCATTGGGTGGCATTTATAAGCCTTCTCGATTTTTCCCCCGTTCCTACTCCCTCATCATAACTTCCTAATTCAAAATTCATTTCATTTCACTTCGCAAACCCTCCCCTTCTTCAAGCTTTATCCATTTTCCTCTAACCTCCATCCTCACATTCTCCTTTTGTTCTTCTGCGATTAACTACTTCTTCCACACGTTCACAGGCCACGCCGTCGCCTTCAAAAACTGCTTTCATCTCAGGTACCTCCTTCCTCTCCTCACTTTTCTCTTTTATTTTGTCCTCATGTCGTCCCCTTCTCAAACTCCGTCTGATTCAACTTCCATGGAAAGCTCTGCCTCTGCCTCTGATTCACTTTCTTTGTTCCCCATAACTGACTCTACTCTAAGAAATAGGATTTCTAGTTCTTCAATCCTTCCCCAAGAGCGTGTGGCCGCTTTCGTTCGTTCTGGAATTTTTCCGGCGGATTATACAGTTAGGCCTGCCCATAGTAAAGAACGCCCCAACTTCCCTGGTCCCAACACTCTAGCTTCTTGGGAATCCCAACTGAAGGTAGGCCTCCGCTTTTCGATTAACCCTTACCTTGCCGAAATTTCTTCTTATCTCCGCATACCTCTCAATCAGTTTACCCCAAACGCCATTCGCGCGATGTTGGGTTTCTACATTCTGGTCAAGGGGAATGGTGGCGAGCCCTCAGCCCAACTCTTTTTGACCCAATATATGTGCAAGTTTGCGGATGGGTTTTTCTATGCCTACGGTCGCCCTTCCAGGACTGGGAAGTTCATGGAAAAGCTCCATGAAGGGGTCCAGGAATGGAAGGATTACTATTTCTTTGTTACCAGTCCTTCTTCTTGGGAGTTTCCTCATGAAAAGTGGATCTATAAGAACCCTGGGGTGCCTAGTCCTCCTCTCTCTGTTTGTTCTTCTCTTAACTTGGATATGATGAAAAACTTGAATAATCATGTGCTTGCTCATGGGTATTTTGATGTGATGAGTATATGTAAGAATCCTAAGGCCTTATCCCATTTCGGTTTTGGCCGCACAGATTACCCTTTAGGTCCAGATGATGGTAATATCATTTCTTTTCCCCTGATGTTATCTTCGAGATTTAAATCTCTATAGTTGTTAATGTCTTCTATGTTTTTCTTTGCAGCTATGAGTTGGTTGTCCCAGATTTCCCGAGATGTTGATCCTCTCTCCATGGTGGTCAAGCCTCCTGCTCCAGAAAGTTCTATGAAAGTTCCTCCTTCCCCAGTGAAGCCTTCCGTAGGGTCAGTTGCCAAGTGTACCCGATCTTTCACTGAGAGAGCTATGCTTTCTTCAGTACTCCCCACTTCTGATGCTTCCAAGAGGAAGAAAGCCAAGGCTAAGTCCTCCCTGCCTTCTTCAGCGACCATCAATCTGGATACTCCCGACGATATCAGTGTTGACCAATTCACAGCCTTTGTGGACCGCCATACCCACACCCCTGCTACGAAGGCTCTCAATGCCTTGTCCTTAGAGGATAGTGCATGCGGCTCATAGTTTCTCCCAGGTAAACCTATAACATAGGTATTATTGCACATGACTGTTGAGGGATAACATAAATGTCTTACTTCTTTCCATCATTCCTTGTGTAGTTTGGCCACTTTTACTCCGACGTATCCGAGCGAGCACTCCAATCTCTTCAACTTCACGACGACCTTCAAAGTCAGGTGGAGTTAGAGAGAGTAAAAAAGGAAATACTCGAGGCAGAACTACAGGAAGCCAATCTGGGGCGGAAGGCAGCTCAGGCTGAAAGGGTTAAGCTTTCTGCGCAGAATCAGGCTCTGTCCGTGGAGATTTCTTCGCTTCAGACTCAGATTGTTGAGCGGGATAGGGGGATTCAACGCTTGGAGACTGCGCTTCCTCTGGTTGGGGTGAAGCTCTGTATTGATTCCCTCTTTACATCTGCAGCGGGGCAGACATTTTTGGGCACTTTGCATCAAGAGTGGCTGGAAGCTTTCCTTAAGAGCACTACCTTTCTAGGGGCGATGGGGGCATACATCCCTCATTTCATTGATCATGGATTTTCCAATGTCGTGGCTGAGCATTCTGCTCCGGGATTTGATGGTCATTATACTCGCGCTCTTCGCCTGGACGAACTAGCCACTCCCCCTAAGTTCCCCGGAGATCCTAAAGAGGACATCAATACTCCTTGATGGCTGCCCGGTATGAGGAAGGCCATTTCAGAGCTGAAGGGTACTGCTTTAAAAGTGGAAGATTTGGTGCCGGTGAAGGATCTAACATTCCCCATTCATGTGGCTAATCCTGATCCCCTGGCTACTGTGGCGGCTAATGCTTCAGAGGAAAAGGAAGAGGGTGGCGGCTCTAGCGGACAGGTCGATGAGGCAGTGGAAGGCACCGGGGGGTGAAATTCCCCTTTCTTCATAACTCTATTTACTTTCTTTAACAACATTCTGGTACTTTCAAAACTTTTCCTTTTGTTGGGGCCTTCAAGGACTTTTGGTATTTTCAGGAGACTCCGCACTCCTGTGTTTTTCTGTGGAGGGCCAGGGCGTCGGGCTCCTGGTCTTTAATATCTTTTGACCCTTACTACTTTATTTTACTCCTTCCTCCTATCCTTATATACTGTCTTATCATACGCCTGTATGCATGTTGCTTTCTCTTTATTCGCATGCTACGTATTATATCCCAGATATTGAGCATATCATGTGTTGTCTGTTTAGCTTTTCTTAGTTGTGTTTCGCTGCATGTTTCTAGTATCTTCTTGACACGTATAGGCTCTAAGGCTTCAAACTCAGGTATAGAGAGAATTTCTAGATAAAAATATAGAGTTTATGCTTCTGTACTTACTTGATAATTTGATGCTACTCACAAGACCTCCTCTTAGCCCCTCTTGTGGGATTTCTTCTTAGCTCTTGCTTTATATCTTCTACTCCATAACTCCATATCTCCCACTCCCCCTAGCTTTAGAGGTTATCGTGGATGAAGATCGTTAATTCTATAGCTTCGGGTGTTCCCTTTCGGCTGAAGTTTTTTTCGACTCTACATCTGTTTTTATTTTCTCAGAGTGAGGTTAGTATAAACCTCGCATTTTCTCTAAGTGGAGTTCATCGAAACTCACTTATTTTCTCAGGGTGAGGTTTGTATAAACCTCGCAATTTCTCTAAGTGGAGTTCATCGAAACTCACTTATTTTCTCAGGGTGAGGTTTGTATAAACCTCGCAATTTCTCTAAGTGGAGTTCATCGAAACTCACTTATTTTCTCAGGGTGAGGTTTGTATAAACCTCGCAATTTCTCTAAGTGGAGTTCATCAAAACTCACTTATTTTCTCAGGGTGAGGTTTGTATAAACCTTGCAATTTCTCTAAGTGGAGTTCATCGAAACTCACTTATTTTCTCATGGTGAGGTTTGTATAAACCTCGCAATTTTTCTAAGTGGAGTTCATCGAAACTCACTTATTTTCTCAAGGTGAGGTTTGTATAAACCTCGCAATTTCTCTAAGTGGAGTTCATCAAAACTCACTTATTTTCTCAGGGTAAGGTTTGTATAAACCTCGCAATTTCTCTAAGTGGAGTTCATCGAAACTCACTTATTTTCTCAGGGTGAGGTTTGTATAAACCTCGCAATTTCTCTAAGTGAGTTCATCGAAACTCACTTATTTTCTCAGGGTGAGGTTTGTATAAACCTCGCAATTTCCTTATGCCTTAATCATCAGGACATATCCATTATCTCAACATAATGCTAACATATAACAATCATTTCATCCTAATGTTATCATGTATCAATCATCTCATCATAATGCTAACATATATCAATCATCTCATCATAGTGCTGACATGTATCATGAGAAATAGAAGTAATTCTTTCAAAAATGACGCTCCATTGATCAAAAGTGTTCATCAACATAGGCAAACAAGGGGAACCTATGCCGGCCTCATTAAAAACCTCTCTGTGGTAAAACCCAAAGGGAAAGCCACGTGGAGGGAAAAAGAGTGCCGGTGAAGCAATGTGTACAATTATTCAGATGAAAATAAACGTTAAAGTTATTTGTAAAAGGAAAGATAATAAGGGACTAACACGTTTTCAAACATAAAACCTCTTCAAGTGGCACACGTTCCATGGCCGTAATATTTCCTTTCCCGTCATATCTTGGAGTTTATAAGCTCCACCCGTCAACACCTGTATCACCTTGTAGGGACCTTCCCAATTAGCCTCCATCTTTCCTGTGTTTCTCAAGGCGTCTGCCCTCCGAAGGACTAAATCTCCAGCTCTGAAGGAGCGGGGGATTACTCTACGATCATATGCCGCCTTGATCCTGCTCTTGTATCTCTCTGCTTTCAACTTTGCCATCTCTCTCTCCTCCTCTATCAGGTCTAAGGCTTCTCTCATCAGCTCCTCATTCCTCTTCTCATCAAAATAGGTGATTCGGTGCGATCCTAGTCGGGCCTCTGGGGGTATTACTGATGTCGCCCCATACACCAATTGAAAGGGGGATTCCCCTATAGCTGTCTTAGGGCTAGTTTTGTAAGACCAGAGGACGTTATCCAGTTCTTTCACCCATCCTCCTCCTATCTTTTGCAATCGTGTTCGGATAACGTCTACTAGAATCTTGTTTGTGACTTCCACCTGCCCATTGGCTTGTGGGTGGGCTACTGAAGTGAATCTATGTACAATGTTCCATCTCTCGCACCATTTCCTAACTTTCTCTCCATTGAATTGTGTTCCATTATCTGAAACCAAAACTCTCGGTACTCCAAACCTGCAGCAAATGTGTCTTGCTAGGAAAATAATCACATTATCCTCCTCTATCTTGGCCAAGGGCACGGCTTCTACCCATTTGCTGAAGTAATCTACTGCTACGATCAAGAATTTCCTTCCTCCAGATGCCATGGGGAAGGGCCCTACTAAATCTATCCCCCATTTTGCGAAGGGGCAAGGTGAATACATGGCACCCATCTCCTCTGCCGGTATCCTTATCAGAGGTCCATTCTTCTGACATTTCTCACACTTCCTCACAAATTCCCTAGCATCTCTGATTATACTGGGCCAATAGAAACCTCCCCTAAACACCTTCTTCACCATAGTCTTATAATCTTCATGACTGGCCGCGCAACCTTCATGGATATCCTTTATCACCAATTCTGCCTCCTGTCTCGAGAGACATTTCAGGTAAGGCTAGGTAAAAGATCTCTTGTATAACTGGCCCCCAAGGATACAATATTTCATTCTCCATGCCTTGGCCTCCCTGGACATTGGGGCTGTCGGATCTTTATTCAGCTCGTTCCATATCTCTTTTCTCCAGTCGTTCCCTGTTGTTATCTCTCCGATAAGGGGTTTCGGTGGCCAATCGGTCCGCTACTAACAGGGTTATCTTTCCTTGTCCCTCAAACTCGGTGGAGCTGGCTAACTTGGACAGTCCATCTGCCTTCATGTTTTCTTCTCTTGGTATCTGTATCACTTCAAAAATATGGAATTTGTCTTTTAAGTTCTTTACCTGTTCTAGATATGCGATCATCTTTTCGTCTTTAGCGAGGTACTCTCCTCTGACCTGTTGCACCACCATTTGCGAGTCTGAATATAGGGTAATTTTTTGTGCTCCTAACTCCGCCGCCATGTTGGCCCCTTTAATCAGGGCCTCATATTCCGCTCCGTTATTGGAGGTTGAGAATCGGAACTTAACTGCGACTTGTACCTCCTGCCCCTCAGGGTCAACCAATACTATCCCTGCTCCACATCCTAACGCGGATATAGAACCATCAACGTACACCTTCCAGCCTTGCATCTCTTCTGCTCTGGTGGATTCTTGGATAAAGTCTGCCAGAGCTTGGGCTTTAATGGCCCTTCTAGGTTCGTAGTCAACATCATATTCCTGTAATTCAACGGCCCATTTGACCATCCTTCCCGACAGGTCCGCCCTTCCCAGTACCTGCTTCAGAGGGTAATTAGTCCGCACCATAATTTTATAAGATAAGAAATAAGGGCGCAATCGTCAAGCTGTCACTACCACCGCTAGGGTTGCCTTTTCTACCTCTGAGTGTCTGACCTCTGCCCCTTGGATTACCTTACTCACATAATATATAGGCTTTTGCGTGGAACCCTCTTCTTTCATCAACGCTGTGCTTAAGGAATGTTCCCCTACCGAGAGATACAGGAATAAAATATCCCCCTGAGAGGGTTTCGTTAGCTTCGGGAGCTGTCCCAGGTGGAGTTTGAGTTCTTCAAAGGCTTTCTGACAAAGCTCGTCCCACTCGAATTTTGCCCCTTTCCTCAAGGTTCTGAAGAAGTGATGGCTTTTCTCTGCCGATCTTGATATGAATCTACTTAGAGCTGCTATTCTCCCATTCAAGGTTTGGAGTTCCTTCAGGTTTCGAGGCGGCTGCATGTCCAACACAGCTTTTACCTTGGCAGGGTTGACTTCTATTCCCCTCTGGGTCACCATGTATCCCATAAATTTTCCTGATCTTACTCCAAAGGTGCATTTAGCTGGATTCAGCTTTATGTCGTTGTTCCTGATCACTTGGAATATCTCTTCCAGGTGTTTGACATGTTCCTCTGCCTTGACGCTTTTAGCTAACATATCATCCACGTAAACTTCCATGTTTTTACCAATTTGTTCTCGAAAAACTAAGTCTACCATTCTCTAATAGGTGGCTCCTGTGTTTATCAATCCGAAGGGCATGCGTATATATCCAAAAGTACCACAGGCTGCTATGAAACATACCTTCGGGATATCCAGGGGATTGAGCTGGATTTGATGGTATCCTTGGTATGCGTCCATCATGCTGAGCAGCTCGAAGCCGGATGTCGCATCTACCAATTGATCAATTCTAGGCAAGGGGTAATGGTCCTTGGGGCATGCTTTATTTAAGTCTCTAAAGTCGATGCACATCCTCCACTTACCGGCCCCTTTAGACACCAGCACTGCATTCGAAATCCACTCCGGAAATTGTACTCTCTTTATATGTCCCGCTTCCAGCAATTTATCAATTTCTTCCCTCACTATGAGATTTTTTTCTTTACCGAAATTCCTCAACTTTTGTTTCACTGGTCTTGCTTTAGGGTCCACGTTAAGGTGATGTGTTGCTATCTCCGGAGGGATACCCGTCATATCCCCTGAGGTGAAAGCGAATATATCCACGTTCTTTCGGAGGGTGGCTATTATTCTTTCCTTGATTTTTGGATCCATCTGAGTCCCAACTCTAGTTGTGAACCCCTCCTTTTCTGGATAGAGTTCGATGCTCATTAATTCTTCCTCTGCTCTGATTTTGGGCTGCTCCTCCCCCAATTCAGATACTTTTTGCTTCTTTCGTTCAGGGTCTTCCCCTTTGCATTTTTCCAACACTCGAAATGTCGCCTTGTCCGCTATCTTGACTGACTCCACATAACATTTCCTTACTTGGTACTGGTCTCTGCATATCTCTCCCACTCCCCCTGAGGCAGGGAATTTCATCTTCATATGGAAGGTGGAAATTACGGCCTGAAAAATATTCAAGCTGGGTCTTCCCATCACGACGTTGTATGAAGAAGGAACGTCTACTATGAGGAATTTTATCACTTGTACCCGTCGGTGGGGGGCAGTCCCTAGCCCCACTTGTAACAGGGCTGATCCAAGGGGCTGGATTGCACCCCTTGAGAATCCATAAAGGGCAGTTTCCACCGGTCTAAGTTTTATATTCAATTCCATCCTCTTGAAGCACTCCAAGAACATAATATTCGCCGAGCTCCCCGTGTCTACAAAAATTCGTGTTACGTCATACCTCGCGATATCATTAGTGATCACCAGAGCGTCATTATGGGTCTCTCTGGAAGCTCCCATGTCTTCGGGCCCGAAGTGGATATCGTGAATCACTGCCATTTCTCCTATTTCTCGACACTCAATGCTCTGCTCCACCCTCAACGATCGGACACTCTGCTTCCTTTGTCTGAAGGAATCGCCATCAGCCGGGCCACCCATGATCATATGTATCGTTCCCCTCTTTTGAGGAGGGGGCGATTGATTTTCCCCCTCCTTCCTCTGCTCCCTCTTATTTTCCTCCGTTTTTCCCTCCGGATCCTTCCTCTTCTGTCCTCGAGGACCCTGTCTATCTTTGAACGTAAACTCCTTCAGGTGCCCTGCTTGGATCATCCTTTCTATTTCGTATTTTAGGTGCCAGCGTTGGTTCGTGTCATGTCCATAATCATTATGGAACCTGCAAAACCTATCGGACTTTGGATTCTGGGGACCTCTGTTCCTAGAGTAGGGGAATTTCATATTGGGATGATCTCCCGCTACTTCTAAAACTTCCGCTGGCTCTATCTTCAGAGGGGTATATTTCTCAAACCTTCCCCTAGGACCCAAGCGCACAGCCTCCTCCTCTTTTATATTTCCCAGCCTCCTTGAACTTCTGTGTCTCTCTGGGCTAGGCCTCCTTGGTATTATTTCCCTTCTTCGGTCCCCATTTCCCACTACTGACCTGGTTTCTGAGCGCCTAGCCTTCCTTACCTCCTCCAGGGTGAGGTATTTTTCCGCTCTTCTGAGTAACTCATCGAAGGTCTGCACTGGTTTCTTGGCTAAGGACGTGAAGAGGTCTCCATCTCTTAGCCCATTAGTAAGAGCATTGATCTTGACTTTCGAAGAGGCTGTTGGTACTTCTAAGGCTGCTTGATTGAATCTCTTCAGGAAAGCCCGAAGGCTCTCATTTTCCCCCTGTCGCGTGTTGAACAGGGTAAGGGTAGCCCTAGGCTGCCTCCTCCCGCTGGCGAATTGATACAGGAACAATTCACTAAATTCTGACCATTAATGAATGGTATCTGGCCCCAGCTGTGTAAACCACTGTTGCGCAGCTTTAGATAGAGTGGTTAGGAATACCCTGCACTTAACACCTTCTCCGTATCGGTGTAATAGGGCGGCATTCTCGAACCTCATCAGGTGTTCGTACGGATCCGTGGTGCCATCATATTCAAAATTTAGAGATTTAAAATTAGAAGGCAGTTCATCTTGAAAAATACTGGAAGAAAACTGGTAACCAGTAATGTAAGAAGGTTTACTTACATTGTCAATCATCTGTTTTTGCATGTCTTTCATTTCTTTCTTCAGGGCCTGTATTTGGTCGCTGAAGGCCCCTTGGTAAGTATCATCCGTACTCTCTCCGACTTCCGTATCCAGAGTTCTTTCAGGGAACCTTTCCGTATTCCTTCTGGGAGTTCGGTTGAAGACACTTCTTTCCACTTGGGAAGGCACCTTATCCTCTTGGTCTCAAGGGACTCCCTCGTTTTTGGAAGGGGCCAGAGAGGAATCAATCATGCGTTCTGGGTTCTTCGACGTCGTCTTCCCGTCCACTGGTGGAACAGCATCAGAGGTACGGATTCCTCAGGCAGCAATTATCTTCTCCACTTCTTGGGCTATCATAGCATTTAGCTGGTCCTGAAAGACGGTAAGGAGTTCAGGTTGAGCTGGGGGAGGGGGCATATCCCTGTAGATCCCGCTTCCAGAAGCTCCCGGAATACCCGTCGCGTTTCCCTCAGGTGTCAGGGGGTTGTCCTCCAACCCTAGAGTTGAGGGTTGTTTCCCTAGGTTGCGGTTTAAGGGAAAGCCAGGAGGGGGTGGAGGGAAAGGAGGGGGAGTAAGGTCTCCCTTTTCCTTCGTCTGTTTCATCAAATCTTGTTCTCCACCCATTTCGTATGGAACTTTTCTCACTTCTTAGCTCGAAACGTTCCCACAGACGGCGCCAGTTTTTGCGTCATAAAATAACGCTTAGGGATATCGAATCTCCCTGTATGGATAATATAGATTACCGGCCCAAATCGTCCTTTGTCCCGAATAATCTTCACGAGCAATTGTTCTTCGAAATCCTTTAGAGACCTGCAAAAACACGCCGGAGGGGATTCCGGCGTGGAATCTCCGACGCTCAAGTCAGAATCGCTCTCAAGAGAATCAAAGAGGAATTTCCCTATAATTCTAGGGAAATTCTGGCAAATATCGGGATGTTTCTTGTGAATTCAGTGTATATTTCGTATGTTCTCAGTGAGTAATGTAAAGTGTGTGTTTTTAGTATGAAAAAACGTAGTCAAAATGATAAAACTAACCTCTTATATACCTTTTCCAATTTCGTGGCTGAGAAGAAGACTGTCTCTCCCTACTTCTTCTCAACTGCTCCATAAGAATCGGTCCTTTCATGGACTCTTCCCCTTTACTGGCTTTGACTCCTTCTCAGGCCTTATCCCTCAAAGGCAGCTCCTGGGTCTTTTCTTCGTGGGCCAAATACTTCTGGCCCAAAAGTGGCCAGGCCCTAGATGCCTAGACCACAGCCCAGTTCATACTCATTTCTCTCTTTGGGCTTGAACGTGGACATACAGCCCAGATACGCCTATTCCCCTTACTAGGCTTAGGGTGTATTAATCATATTTATCAAACGCTTACTTATAATAAGACGGATTTAATTCATCTCTTATCCACGTGTCGTCATCTCTACAGACGACATATTTTTTCCGCATAAGTAGCAATTGCTTCGATGATTTCCTTTGCCACCCTTGCACTCTTTGCAACAATTTCCCACCCGCCGATGCATTAATGTATTGCCTCGAAGAAAGCCCCAATCCATTGTAGAAGAAGCTAATCGTTTGCTCTTCCGCAAACCCATATTGAGGACGTCTCCTCAAAAGACTTTGGAATCTCTCCCATGCACTATAGATACTTTCGTTTTCCCTTTGGAGAAATTGAGTTATCTCGGTCTTGCATTGAAGATTCTTGGATGGAAGGAAGAATTTTAATAAGAACCTATTGCTAAGCTCATCCCATGTGGTGACTCGGTTGTTGATCATTGAGGAAAGTCATTCCTTAGCTTTATCTTTCAAGGTGAAAGAAAAGAGCCTCATCTTCAAAGTATCCTCATGTACCCCGTTGATCTTAACCGTATCCGCATACTCCAAGAATCGGGACAAGTGTTGATTGGGATCTTTAAAGTATCCTCATGTACCCCATTGATCTTAGACTCGGGCTAATTTCAAAATTGTTGGGCGCAATCGGAGGGCGCTCGATTCCATCATAGAACCTTTGAACCGGGGGTTCAAAGTAGTCCCGAATGGTTCTCTCTTCCTCACGAACAACTCCACCCTTATTTTCCGCTTCAAGGACTCGGTTGTCAACCGGAGGTGGAATGATGTTTTGATTGTTGTTGTTTCTTTGGTTATCCGTCATTGCTCTCTCTTGTTCAAGTCTTTGATTCCGATCTCGATTTCTTCTTCTAGCCGTAGCTTCGATCTCCAAATCAATAGGAATAGGATCAATTCCACTTGCTCTTGTGTTCATGCACCTATAGAATTAACCAAGTATCAAATTTCAAACATAAGACAAACAAAGAACTTACTAACAAGATAAATAAAATCACTAGTACTCAAGACCAACAAACATTAAGTTACTTAAAAAAAAAACTAGTCCCCGACAGCGGCGCCAAAAACTTGACACGTGATTTTACCAACACGCTCCTCTCAAGTATAAGAGGATCGTAGTAATAAAAGCAATGCCTGGTTAAATTATCGATCCACGAGACTAGATTGGTCAAATAGCCTTAGTGTTATGTATTGTTCTTTGAATATAGTGAAAATTCATGTTTTGAGCAAGGAAATGTAAATGAAACTCACAATTAACAACTAATGATAAGCAATAACCAAAGAGATAATGATAAAAATCAAGTGATGAGAGGTAGTGTTCGGGTGTTCGTCCTTGTGTGGAATCGATGTTAATAGTCGACTTCTATGTGTATTTCATTGGATGGAATTTGGTAGAAGCAATCACTAGTGCACATTTCTCATAAAGCACCTAGGATCGAGAGGATGAATAGAGGCTTTCTTACCCGGGTAATCACACAACTAGGGGATTCTACTCTATCTAAATTAAACTAAACTAATCCCTAATAATGTGTTTCCACTTAAATACTAATAACCAAGCTCTTATGGTCTTCTCACTAATCACTTAAATGTTCATTCAAGCAATTAATGTAGATAAATTGGGTTCTAATGAAAATTACCTAACTCTCGTTGCGATAATCCAATATTTACTCAATTCACTCGACTCTCAACCCTCGATTATACTATCTATCCCGATTAACCAACTCTTGTTGCATTAATTGAGTTTCACATATAACCTATTAATTGAGTTCTAGAAAATGATCTATCAAAACCCATAAACCTAACCAATATACCTACCAATGAATTCCACAATCAAAATCAAGCTTAATACATTAATTCCATCACAATTCTACAACACCCAAACACCAATATGCTTAGCCCATGGCTAATTTAATGAAATTAAGGAAAGTAAGAGAGATAATCAATAAACCCATAATTAATAAAACTAAATTGCTTCAATGGAAAATGTAGACAAACACCTTAAAGTGCTTCAATGGAATCTTCAAATCCTTACTTGAAATGAAATTACAACCCAAAATAACAACTAAACTATGAAAATCCACTAAATTCTATGGCTAAAACTAAGTGAAATGAGCTAGAGATGATGAAAATTGGGGCTTAAATACTCTTCCCATCAAGCTTGGCACGTGTCCCTATGTCAAAGGGGAAGGGGACAAATATTTTTCAGCAGAGCACGGCCGAGTCTCTTCTTCCACTCTCTTCTTGTTTTGCTCATATCTTTTGATCTGGGTGTCCGATCAACTCGATTCTCATCTCATTTTGACCCTATCCTCGATGTCTTTCATGTGGTGGAATCTTTGGATTGATCCAACAGCTGGATTTTTCGCGGTTGCTTTGAAACTCCTTGTTTTACATAGAAATCAAACAAGAACGTTCGTGTATCAAATTTTCGAGAATTAACCCACAATCACACGATTCTTGCAAGCATTACTTGGTATTTAAAGCACAATTCATCCACAAATTCGAGCAATCTCACGACAAATCATTTAAGTAGTTATCTTATATAATAATCATCAAAAGTTTTCCAAGTTTTATATTAAATGTAAAACAGATCAGATCGATTACATTCCCTTAGAAAATATAAGCAAAAATATAAAAAAAAAAAAAAACAAAAAACAAACGGATGAGATAGATGGCAATGGAAGACTTCTCATTGTACTGCAAGTTCGTGAGTGATAAACAAAATAAAAAACAAGATGATATAAAACCCTTTTCTCTTTAAATTGTATGCTAATGTAAGAATGCATGTATGATGATGACAGTTACTAATAAAGTAAGTAAACAATACACCGTCATTTATAATGGTTCAGACAGTCCTACATCCACTCTCACGATCCAAATCGTGATGTTAATCCCTTAATCACATAAAGGGTCTTGCAATATTTTTACCGTGCCAATAGTAACACGTTTTGTCCTTTGTAGTCCTAGGTGGAGGACTTTGAGCTCTGAGCAGTTCAAACTACTACGGTCTCCACAAGTGTTTAGTAGCACTTGTACTCATTACAGTGACTAACACTTAACTTAACTTCTAGGGGTTTATGGTAGAAGGTGGGTTTCGTGTATGAGGACTAGCAATGAGAATTTCCCTTACAATCTGATTTAGCCTAATGCTAGGATTGAGAAATTCTCTCTAAGCTTTGGATATGTATATGACAATACTGGCTTATGATTGATGAACTCATTCTCACTGTTGGTGAGGTGATGCTTTGTTGAATCTTCATGAACGAGTTCTTGAGCTCTTCTGATTTCTGGAAACTTATGAACTTTGTCTTGACCTTTTGCATCTCATCCTTTATATATGAGTTATGATAATGATCTCATATTTATAGTGTAAGATTTGAATGTTACCGTTGGTACACAATCAAATCTTCCACTATTTTATGAATCACAGTCTCTTTGATTGTAGTTATTAATTATAACCGCTGGCTAGTAATAATCAATACCACGATGACTTTCATTTCTTGAGCTTCTTGCCTTAATCAAAATCTTGAGTTTCCGCTGTTGCTTTCCTATTGGTCCACATCAGCTCTGATTGATCTTTCTTATATAGATGTAGATGGCATTTGCCTCAGCTAATTGACTCTCCTGATCTTGGGATCACCTATTCTATCTGATTGTGATATTAGGTTAGGCTTAGATTGCTTCCTCAGCTGGGTGGATTGTGAGATCAGCTGTATGTATATATCAGCTGATATCACAACTTGGATTTACACGCGATCACTCAAGATTTGTAGAGTAGAAGACTAAGAAGACCTTGAAGATTGAAAGAAGACCATGTATGAAGAATCAGAGGAGAGGCCCTTGTATGTCTTGTCAGCTTATATGGACTTCTAAGAGATATCTAATCATACTGTTCTGAAGACTTAGAAAGAATCAAGACAAGAAGAGAAGACATAGACAAAATCAGATGAGTTATACTCAACTTATATAAAAAAAAAATAGATCAGAAGACTACTTCATGACAGATAGGCTATTGCACTTACCAGACCATAATAGTTTAGAGTACCAGAACATACGTGTACTAGACTAGACGAGTACTAGATCAGAAGGGTACAAGGCCAGCCGACTGAAAATTTGCATGAAAGACTAAGTGTAAATCTCGAGTCATTGACTTTTCATATCCAAAGAAGGCAAGTTCCAAATTTGGTGGAATCAATATCAATCAAGAAGAAATCAAGAGATTACGCTGCAATTAAGGATAATCACAACGACCAGTTTCTCCAAACGGCTAGTTGATTGAAGATTGGTCCTATAAATACAAGATCAACTTCATGTATGAAGACACGGGAGATTACAAAAAATTATACACAAAAGCTTTACGAAGAACACCCAACTAACAAGAAGCAAGTGCACTTAAGAAAGTGTTCTTCAAAAGCCTATTTTATTTAGCATAATCTCCTTACCAACTAAAAACCGAACCAAGCTTTTCATTAGAAAAACCCATTGGTTTAGGCATAGTGGTTAAGCAATTTGTTGCTTGAACCATTAGTTGGAGATAGATCAAACAACCCAAACCAAACACTCTAACCCAGTATAAGGTCAAGTTGTTATTCTTGTAAGAGTACAAGTGCTCATAAACATTTGTGGAGACCGTAGCACTTTGGAAGTTGTTCAGAGCTCAAAGTCCTTCTCTTGGGACTCTAAATGACAAGCCTTTTATTTGGTGATTAAATGATTAACATCTCGATTGAATCGTGAGAGTGAACGTAGGATTTGGAATCTGAACCATTGTAACTCATGGTGTTAATTACTCTTCTGTTTATTTCATTTCAGCATCTTTACTATTATTTATTCATAGTGCATATTATGTTTTATAAGTGATTTCGAAAGAAGCCCAATTAAGCACAGTTTCAAAACCAGCAGACTACAAGTCTGCTGAGCATTTTAATTTGGTAAAGGAAGGTTTTTCATATTAAGAACGAGTCTAAACTAAGGGCCTACACAATTCCGCAAACTATATTCAACAGAGTACCTAGTAAGTTGAATCAGCTCAGTAGCCAATTCATCAGACTCAGTATATCAGCTGAGTAACATACAATTCTGTTTAGAATTTTTTTAAACCTTCACTACTCGTTCAGGGACCAACATGGATTTATTCTATATTCCCAATGATCAGTGAATTGTGATAAGCACACATTATAGATTCTTGGAAGAAGACTATATGAGTAATAGAAAGCCCAAGAGTGATATTACATTAGATGAATTAAGAGGGTCAACTCTTATACAAGGTGTACAAGTAGATGTACCAAGCGATACACAAACACAATCAGAACCTCGTCGTATTGGGAGGGTTGTGAGACAACCAAAGAGATTCATGTTCGTGGGAGAGTCTTCGGACATGGTCCCCGGGTAGGATGAAACTGACCCCTGGACGTATGACGAGACAATCCAAGACAAGGATGCAGATTTTTGGCAAACTGCAATGGAAGAAAAAATGGGGTCTATGGGTCATAACAAAGTGTGGGGGTTTGTGGAACCACCCAAAGGCGTAAAGCCCATTGGATGCAAGTGGGTCTACTAGAGAAAAGGAGGATCAGATGGGAAGGTTGAAACCTTCAAAGCTAGACTAGTGGCAAAAGGATATACTCAAAAAGAGGGAATCGATTATGAGGAGACCTTTTCGCCTTGCACCTCTCCTAGACTTTGAGATCTGGCAAATAGATGACAAGACAGCTTTCGTAAATGAAAGCATTGAACATGAAATATACATGCGCCAACCTGAAGGCTTCATTGAAAAAGGCCAAGAGAATCTTGTATGCAAGCTTAAAAGGTCAATATATAGACTTAAGCAAGCATCACGAGCTTGGAATCAATGTTTTGATCAGGTGATACAATCCTATGGATTTGATCAAAATGAGTTTGACAGTTATGTTTATAAGAAGTGTATCGGAACTGTCTTGGTATTCTTAGTACTATACGCAGACGACATTCTGTTTATTAGAAACAATAAAAAGGTGTTGACAAACGTGAGGGTATGGTTGTCATAATAGTTTGATATGAAGGATTTAGGAGAAGTTGGTCACATCCTTGGGATCAAGATTACTCAAGATCGCCAGAAAAGGATGATATGCGTATCCCAAACCTCATACATAGACACTATTTTGAAACAATTCAGCATGCAAAATTCCAATAAAGAATGTGTTCCTTTCAGTCATGGAATTCATCTATCAAAAGAGACGTGTCTGAAGACACAAAAGGAGATGGATGAGATGAGAAGCATTCCATATGCGTCGACAGTTGGAAGCCTCGTGTATGCAATGTTGTGCACGAGACCGAATATTTAGTTTGTCGTAGGCATGGTAGCAAGATATCAAAGTAACCTAGGGAAAGAACATTGGACTTAGAAAATTCGTTCATCAGATTTCATCAGATACGTCCATCGTGTTTTAAAAACTATTCTCAGCTATTCATTTAAAATCATTTCATCATATAAAAGGTGCACTTAGAAAAATTCACAAGTTTTACGCACTCATAACTTTCAAAACTCATATGGGTCTTTCTATGGTCAGGAAGGTTTCGCCTTTCCTAACAACAGAAAACGTATTAAATATCGTTGGATCATTGAACTAACGTATGAAATTATTTTGATATGATTGCACTTCGCAATAGTGCGTTTGCACAATGCAATGTGCAATTGCATTCTAACAAATTAAATTAGTAAATATAAAATGACAAAAATATCTTTAAAAATTTAAATGAGTAAAAATATCTAATAATAAAATAACAAATGCATTCAAAAATTCATTTTTAAATAAAACACTTTTAAAAATATAAAATTGTCATCAATCTAAAAAGAAAAAATGTTCTTCTTCGTCTAAAAATGAGCCGTCGTCCAGAATCTGCCATTTTTATGGACTTCCATCCCAATTGAGTACTAAACCCAATCTCCTCTCCTTATCCACTCTACAAAATATGAGTTCCCCTCATCTCCTCTTCTTCCCAATCGTCGTCATCACTCCACCCGCACACGAAAAAAAGATTGATTTAATTAATTCCTTTAAGCTTAACTATTGCAACAATTGAAAACAAAAGGGGAGATTTTGAAGGAAGATTTAATTCCTCACCAAGAAAACAGTCGCTATCAATTGAAATTTGGGGATTAAATTTTGAAACAAGATTTTAGTATCTTCGGTCTGGCAAAACCAGTTTGAAATAAGGAAAAATTGCTAATGATTTAGTATGAAATAAGATTTTGCTGTAATAGGATTTTGAGATTTTTGGAAATTTGGTGTAATTGAAATTTGGGGATTTGAAGATATCTTGTAGAACTCGAAGTGGATATGGATGTTTTGGCAATAATACAGAAGTGAATGTTGATCAGTTGAATATGAATTCAAAAGCTAGTGTTGAAATAGGCAATGGAAGAAGCATTGATGACTTACTTCTTGAACTTAATATATAATATGCAGCAGGAGTGACAAGATCCATAACATGGGATGGAAGTATTAGGAATTAATATACAAGAATTTATTCCCCATCTTTCTACAAGTTTGCACTTTTAGATGAGACGAGTTTTTTTCACAAATAATTAAAGTTGAGCCAAAAAAAATTAACAAAAATAGCAAGGAAGCAAGAATATTTAAAGATTCAAAGAAAAGTAAGTGTTATACCTAGTCAAAGAGGTCAATCTTTGACAAGTCAATCTTAGTCATCATCTTACGTGGCGAGGACCAGTCAATAAAGTCGTGCGACGACTAGTCAACAAGACCAAGAAAATGTAATAGATTTAATGTATTTAATATATTTAAGTGCTCGTCCAAAGATGTTGGCGAGCACGTGTCTTAGTTAGCTGCTCGCCCAAATGTGTGGCGAGCACTTTCCTATTTTTAGCAAGAGAAGTTAAGTATTGAAGACTTGGGAGACAGCACGGAGCGTAGCGATCACACTCCTCGAAGGTCCTCCGGCGACCACCATGGCCCAGCTCCTCGGCATCTCGGCGAGGACGAGCACCTAAGGCGGTTTAGCATTAAATGCGCCATCAAATCACCTTTTCGGGCAGAAGTCAGGTCCAACGAGGGCGTGCCACGTGTAAAGGGCGGGCAGCCCCCAGAAACCACTATATAATGCCTAAAAGGGGCTCATTTGTACACAAGTTAGATTTTACACACAATCACCCCAACCTAAAGCAATAAACACTCCCAAGCTTGAAAGGCTTTAGCTTCTCCAAGAAGCTACTTTTGGTGTTCTTCTTTGTTCTTCCTTAGATCATCAAGATCATCATATAAATACTCCCTAAACGCGTAATAACCCCCGTTTAATCATATATGTTTGTATCGTACTAAAAACAGTCCACATCCGAGTCAACCCGATTATAGTGCATACAACATTTGGCGCTAGAAGGAGGGGAAATTTTTACGTGTTTATCATCAAAGTTTCGTCCGATCAACGAGCGATCGGTTAGCAAACTCCCTGTTTCAAGTTTTAATCGGTATATCTACCGTTTAAAGCATCATCTACGATCTTTAGTGTTCTTCGTGTTCTTGAACATTTTCAGTTTTCGTAGCATATTTTGGAGTTTGATCTCCTTGTATTTGTGTTTTCAAGCTTCTTTTGTTGTTACTTTGCTAAATCTAGTAGTTGTAATAGCACGTTCTTCTGCGTAAGAACTTTAATCTTTCGTTTTTTAGATCATTACTTTGTAATCTAAGAAGAGACACTCTTTAAACGATGTCTCAACATACGAATCTTAACGGAATCCCACCGCACGGAGGGAACGAGCACCCTCCGCCGTCGGTGGTTCCAACGGCAAACCCGTTTGCCAACTTGAACATGGGGGATATTCTGAATGATCCCCAGCATTTGAAAGACCTCTGTGATTACCTCTCGGAGAGGAAGAGGCAAAACGAAGAGCTTGAGAAGGCCAAAGATCGGGCCTTCGACGAAGCTCGCAAAGATAGGGGGAATGAGGATGACCGCTCCTATCACTCACAATCTGTTCGCCCCCGAGATAAAGGCAAAAACAAGGCTGACGAGCACTCCCACAAAAGCCACACGGGAGACTCGCGACAAAGAAATTCGGTTTTCAACCGGATGGACGACAAAGATGGAAGGGCTCCTCGCCGAGTGCCTTTCAATGTGGACGGTCGACCAGAAAAGGCCGACCACCACCATCGCGCTGATAGAAGAGATCAGGGCGACAGAGTCTCAGCTCTAGAACGAGTGGGACCAGGGAAGGGTTCGCGAGCTCCGGCGAAGAGTTATCGCGGCCACCACTCTGATAGGCGTTCTCCCAGGCTATCACATCATGATGATCGTCCGGCAGCATCCCAAGGGAGCCGACGCGACGAGTTCGTCGTCTCCCGAGCACAAACGGCCGAGGAGGGGCAAATCGCCCAGTTCCTCGAAACACAAAAATTAATGAAACTGGAGATGGATGCTCTACGAGCAGAGGTGGTCGCCTCGAAGCAAGAGACCACTCCGCCAATCAGTCTGTCCGCACCTCCACTAAGTGTTGCAATCCTTACCGCCCCCATTCAAAGGAAGATCCAAATTCCCTCCATGGCGGCATACGATGGGATGTCCGACCCCAGAGTACACTTGTCCAAGTACTCCAACTATATGGCCTCAATCGGGTCAACGGACGCCACCCAGTGCAGAAACTTCTCCCTAACCTTGGGAGATCGGGCTCATCGTTGGTACACAACTTTGAGTGCCGGATCTATCACGTCATTCCATGAGCTGGGACAATACTTTCTGACCTACTACGGGTCCATTGCGGCTCGCCCAGCATCAAAGCAATGTTTGGCAAACGTTCGCCAATCACTGAATGAGTCAGGAAAGGACTTCATCGAGCGCTTTGATAGGCTGGTTATCGATGTAGAGGCCATAAACGATGAGACGAAGCTGATCTCGGCCGTTTCCGGTCTAAGGATAGGTACCAAGCTCTGGGAATCTATCCACCTTACTTTCCCATTTTCTTATGCGGATTTCCGCACGAGGGCTGGGAACTTCATCCAAATGGAGGAAATCATGGACGCTGCCAAGGCTAACGAGCAGCCTGACACGTCCAAGAGAGTTTGGCCCAACTAAAACACCAACACTGGGGAATCTTCCCAGCCCAAGAAGGCGACCACTCAAGCTGGCAGTGCTCGCCCAGCGAACTTCAGGCCTTTCGGGGAGTCTCCTGAGATTCTTCAGTTCAGGGAAGCCCTCACGGTGGATCCTAGGGGCATCTACGACGCAATTAGGGGAAAGAATCTGCTCCCCCAAGCAAAGCCCATGCATACGAGCGATGCAAATCTCGATGGTAGTAAGTTTTGAAACTACCACAACCCTGTCGGCCACCACACAAATGGATGCCGAGACTTGGTGAGAAATCTTTTCAAACTTTACAATGAGGGCAAGCTCACCCAATTCATCAAGTCCGGAGGAGGGAATGGCGACAACCGGGGCAAGAAGCATCGCGACGACAGCGACGACCTTCGCCAGCAGCTCAATCGCCAGAAACTCGCTCCCCCCATGCCGAACAATCCGCCAGGCGATATCGATAATGTGGGTGGAGCATGCATGGTTTCGGAAGGCCCCTTGGGGGGGACTCAGTCCGGGAAAGCTCTGTCTGTTCGCCGACAACAGAGTGAGGTGCGAGCACTTAACAACGTGCATCAAGTGTGCGTCGCCCCTTCTGCCGAGCAGCCTCCATCCCACCAACTCGTTTTCACAAACGACGATTTAAATGGCGTGGTGCAACCAAACAATGATGCTTTGGTCATCACAGGGAAAATCATGGGAACAAACGTCTTCAAGCATACCTTGGATGCTCTCGGTGGATATGCAGATTACATCGAGCCTTGCGATGATATAATCGTAGGTTTCGGGGACACACGCAACCTTCCCATTGGGAAAATCAGACTATCTCTGGAGTTGGCATCGTCAAAAGAGCCTGAGATGCATCATGCTAGGCAGCTCGACTTCTTGGTCATCGACATGCCTTCGTCCTACAATGTGTTCCTTGGCCGACCTTTCTTCAACGAGTTCAAGGCGGCCGTTTCTACCTTTTATTACTGTGTAAAATTTCCAACCCCGGCGGGAGTTATAACCGTCAAGGGCGATCAGACGCGGGCGAGGGAGTGTCTCGTCCGTTTTGCAAAACGGCATTCTAAGGAAAGTGCTATGGTTGGAAAGTATATTGAGTGTCAAACACAAACAAAACAAATGAACTACTTGGAGGGTCTTCCTAGCAAGTACCGAAAGATTGAAGTTGGGGAGTGTAGTCGTAGTTTCGACGACCACCAAGTGGAGGCGAACGAGCACGCCTCCATGGAAGTGGACGACCACACCCCAATGGAAATCGACGAGCAGACAGATTCGGGCGACTAGATCCCCGACGACCAGTCTCCAGAGAACTTTCCAGATCTGGAGCCTAGGTTAGGTTTTGAGCCAGAATTCGGAATTGAGGACCCTCGTTGGAAGGAGCCTAAAGAACGGGCGACTTCAGTGGAGGACCTTGAAACCATCCATTTAAATGAAGCTCGTCCCGAACTCGAAGTATTCATAGGTTCGAATTTACCAGAACATTTGCGATCGGACATGGTCGCATTTTTGAAAGAAAACATCGGTGCATTCGTCTGGTCGCACGAAGATATGGTGGGCATTCCCACGAATCATGCCTGCCACAGATTAAATATTGATCCAGCAAGGAGACCCATCACCCAAAAACGAAGAAAATTCGGGCCTGATAAGAGTGCGGCTTTGGCGGTCGAAATCAAGAAATTGATCGATAACAAATTAATCGAGAAAACTGGAACTGATCCCGAGTGGTTGGCAAATCCAGTGCTCGTCAAAAAAACGACCGGGTCGTGGAGATTATGTATAGACTTCACAGATTTAAACGACGCCTGTCCGAAAGATCACTTTCCGATGCCCCACATTGATCACCTAGTAGATAACACAGCGGGGCACGAGATGTTAACTTTCATGGATGCCTTCGCAGGGTACCATCAGATTGCAATGCATCCCGACGACCAGCGACATACGGCCTTCATGACTGCGCTTGATATGTATAGCTGGAAGAGAATGCCTTTCGGTTTGAAAAACGCGGGGGCAAAGACTGGTAAACAAGATGTTTGAGAAACACATCGGCGAGATGGTGGAGGTCTATATCGACGACATCGTTGTCAAAAGATTACGGAAAAAAGATCGCCTACACCACCTTGCCATGACTTTCGATATCCTAAGAGAGTACAACATGAAGTTAAATCCAAAGAAATGCAGTTTTGGAGTTAGCTCAGGAAAATTTCTGGGGCACTTGGTTAGCCAGCGGGGCATCGAGGCGAATCCGAGTAAAATTCAAGCAGTCATCAATATGCAAAGCCCAAGAAACGTGAAAGAAGTACAGAGGTTGACAGGATGCCTTGCATCGCTGAATAGATTCATTGCACGAACGGGCGATCGTTGCAAACCTTTTTTCGACGCTCTGAAAAAAGGAAAGTTCGAATGGACCGATGAGTGTGAGAAAGCATTCGAAAAATTAAAGGAATATCTATCGGATCCGAAAGTCCTATCTAAGCCAGTCCCCGGCGAAATTTTGTATCTATACTTGGCGGCCACTGACTGTGCGATCAGTTCAGTGCTCGTCCGAGCTGAGGGGAGCACACATCTGCCTATCTACTACGTAAGTCAAACACTGAGAGACGCGGAGTTGAGATACACTCCAATGGAAAAATTGGCGTACGCACTAGTCATGAGCGTCAGAAAATTAAGGCAATATCTGTTCGACCACGAGGTGGTCGTCCTCACCACTTTTCCTCTCCGACGAGCACTACATCGTCCGGATACCACGGGAAGACTTCTGAAATGGTCGGTGGAGATCGGGCAATTTGGTCTCACCTACGCACCCAGAACGGCAATCAAGGGACAAGTGCTGGCAGAATTCATTGTAGAGCTCACTTTCCCAGAGAAATTGGACGAGGGAATCGAACTTCCTTGGACACTGTTCGTCGATGGCTCGTCGACGAGCACCAAAGCAGGGGCAGGAGTTGTCCTCACCAGCCCAACCGGACAGACGTTTGCTTCGGCAATCGAATTCGAGTATCGGGCGACCAACAACGAAGCAGAGTACGAGGCTCTGGTTGCAGGCATCAAGATGGCTATGGCCGTTGGCGCCAGAAAACTGAAATTTTTTTCTAACTCTCAGCTGGTTGTATGTCAAATCACAGGCGACTACGAGGCTCGCGGCGATCAAATGATAAAGTATCAAGACCTAGTGAAAGGATTACTCGAGCAATTTGATCAATTCCACATTGAGCAAATCCCTAGGGAGGAAAATACGCAAGCAGATGCGTTAGCTCGGCTGGCCACTTCAGAGGGGGAGGCAATATTTTCAGAAGCAACCATCACCAAAATTTCTTCCCCATCGGTGAACAGAGGTCAAATTTTGCAGGTTGAAGCAACCAGCGACGAGGACTGGAGGACGCCGATCACCAAGTACATCAAGACCAGCGAGCTCCCGGCAGACAAAGTGAAAGCAACCAGATTGCAACTCAGGTCCGCAAGGTACACAATTGTGGGCGACCAGCTATACAAACAGGGTTTTTCAATGCCTTTATTGAAATGCCTCGGAGAAGACGAAGCGAAGATCGTCATGCATGAAATCCACGAGGGAGCATGTGGAAATCATACAGGGGGCAAGCGCTCGCTTTAAAAATCATAAGGCAAGGCTACTTTTGGCCAACACTGAAGAAAGATGCAATCCATTACGCGCAGACGTGCAAGAGATGTCAAGCCTTCGCTCCCGCCATTCACTCACCACCAGACGAGCTCATCTCGGTGTATAGTTCGTGGCCTTTCGCGAAGTGGGGGATCGACATCATCGGACCTTTCCCACCAGCTGCTGGGGGAGTAACTTTCGTAGTCGTAGCAGTCGATTACTTCACCAAATGGACAGAGGCAAAGGCGTTAAAGACCATCACAACGGGCCAAATGACAAGCTTCATTTGGAAGAACATAATTTGCAGGTTCGGCCTACCACGAGCAATAGTGACCGACAACGGACGTCAATTCACAAGTCAAGACATGCTGAATTTCTGCTCAGAATGGAACATCAAGAAAAATTTTCAACACCCTATCATCCACAATCAAATGGTCAAGTAGAGGCGATCAATAAAATCATCAAGCACACCTTGAAAGCTAAGCTGGATGGATTGAAGGGCAAATGGGCGGACGAGCTGCACATGGTTCTGTGGGCATATCGGACGACCACGAGGACTTCTACTGGTGAAACTCCGTTCGCGCTCGCGTTCGGAACCGAAGCTGTCATACCAGCAGAGGGGCAAGTCCCAAATTTTCGAGTTGCAAATTATGACGAGCAGTTGAATAACGATGCACAGCTCTCCGACTTGGACTTCCTAGAAGAGCGAAGGCTAACAGCGGACGAGAAGAATGTGGTCTACAAGCAAAGGTCAGAACGCTACTACAACACCAAAGTACGTGCTCGCCAGTTCACTATCGGCCAGCTCGTACTTCGGAGGGCGACGGAGCAGTCCATCGGCATACTTGGCCCGACTTGGGAGGGTCCGTACCGAATAACGCGCACACTCCTGAACGGATCGTACGAGCTAGAAGATCTGGAGGGCAAGCCGAGCAAGTACCCATGGAACGCGGTCAAACTGAAGAAGTATTACCAGTAAGTTTTTAATTCTTTCATATTTGTATAGTTTGTATCTAATCATCATTTCAATACAAGTGAAGTTTTAAATTTCCATCAAGTGTTAGGAAAGTTTGAAATTTTAGACAAGGCTCTGCGTAGCCATCTAGGAAACAAAAGACGAGCACTCTTGTTTAAAGATGCTCGCAAGATAATGGCAAAGACGATCACTACCTATCAAGCAAAGAGTTCAACCGACGAATGGTTAACTCTAAAAGACGAGCACTCTTTCTTAGAGTCTCGCAAAGGAAAGACGAGCACTCTTTCTTAGAGTCTCGCAAAGGAAAGACGAGCACTCTTTCTTAGATGCTCGCAAAGGAAAGACGAGCACTCTTTCTTAGATGCTCACAAGATAACAACGTCGAACGCAAACCAATGAAAGAAAAATAAGGAATATTTATTAAAAGTACTTGTAAAAAATTATCATAACACAAATTGAAACCAAACTGCATATAAGCAAAAGTTCCATTCATTGAAAAGCCTTAAAAGGCTGAAATTACAAAAAAGGCCTTAGTGGCCGAGCAGTCCTAAACAAACAAAAAAAAAGAAAAAAAAAGAGAAACTAAGTCTCTGCAGTATTCCCCTCGCCAGCAGCATCCTGCTCGCCGGCAACTTCCTCCTCGGCAGCAGCACCCTGCTCGCCGGCAACTGCCTCCTCGACGACAGCATTCTGCTCGTTTTGATGAGCTGGGCGTTCTTGTGGAGGGTCCGTGAAGAAAACCGGAACACCCAAAAGTCTAGGGAACTGAAGTCCCAGTTTCATTAAAGGGAGCAGAGGGAGTTCTGATTCCGGCTGAGGATTTTCTTTCATAAGGAGGTCGTCCAGAAACCCCCCGAGCGGAGTCACGTCCACTTCCGGATGAACTTCCAACAGGCTGTGAATAAGCCCGTGGGCAGTGAGCGCCACTGATAGAATAGCCATACTCCCAGCGAGTTCAGTGATCTCATCTCGCTCATCCGTCATAACGACCAGCTCTTGTCGAAGAGTGGCCAACTCTTCCTCATCATCTGCAGATTTGTTTGCAAGAGTTCTTACCTCGTCCTCGGCAGTCTTGAGGCGAGAACGGAGACGTTCGATCTCTTGGAGATCTTCTTGATCCTTCTTTCGAACCATCTCAAGTTAGGCCTCAGAATCGACCAACTTCACCTCGGCATCGGCCAGTTTGGTCTCAAGGTCGACTACCTTCTCCTCGGAGGCGACCAGCTGCCCTTCGACGACGGCTTTAGCCTTGGCCATTTGGGAAAGCTTTGCAGCCCTGTCTTCGCTGATCTTGCGACCATCAGCGATCTGGCAGGCGAGCTTCTCTATGGTGTAAGAGGCTCGGCTCAAATCAATGGCGACCAGGCGCGCATTTTCCATAGCGTTGTGGTTGTTGACCTCATCGACCAGAGTGGTGGTCAACGATCGAGGCAGGTGCTTCACCGCCCTTAGTGCAATCGGATTCAGAGACTCCCTGTCGACCGGATCCCGCGACCGGTAGAAGCCGAGAAGGTTCTCATTGAAGGGTTGGGCGATCGGATAGTCGGCAACACTATTAGAAAAAAAAATTATTAGAAAAAAGGCACTTGAAAATATTCCAAAATCTTTTTGATAAGCTTACTTGGCAACCCTGGCGGCATCCCAGCCGAGAAGTGTGTTATCTCCCGGAGCCCTCTCCCCTGCCGACGAGCTCGTGGCAGTCTCTCGCGACCGAGTGCTTCGAGGAGGAGGGGATACGACCTGTCTGGGGGAGGCGAGTCACCCCTCGGCGGAGGAGATCTCCTCGGCGAGATCCTCCTTTCTCTAGCTGGCACGGCCCTCTGCTCGGCAGCAGGTGGGCGAGAAGAGCCCCCTCGGTTTGGTTTAGAAATTTTCTTGGGTGGAGCCCCCGAGGTCTCCGCCCCTTTCCTCTTGTCGGCGCCATCAACAATCTTGCGCTCGCGGAGCATTCTTGCTTTTTGAAGCATCTTGTTCGATGTTATGCGATCAACTTCAACAGTGGGAGGAAGATAAGTAACAACCCTTTGTGGAACCACTACTAGAAAGAAAAACGAGAAGTTAGTGTCTACGAAGAGTAATTTCAAAAAAAGATGAAAACTTAGAAATATTTTGATACCTGGAGGGAACTCTCGAGTGAAGTGATGAGGAGTTACTCTGAGACCTGCTCGCTCACGCATACACTCCCTGTTCAGAAATCGACAGGATCTCTCCAGGTAGCGATGATTGAGAACGCAGCAAATATGGTATTGGAAAAGAGGAGTGAGACGGTGATCGGCAGTCTTCTTGCGAGCAGTTTCACCTACAAAAGCGAGGAGTTATTCAGTATAGACAAGAACGAGCAGAAATAAAAAGACTTACCGCGAATTCGTTGATATTCAGTCTCGATGGGAATGCGATCAGAGGATCCATCCGGCCTCACTAGACTTTTCCAGTCCCCGGCTACCCACCACCAGTTGGTCTTCCAATCCCTAATCTTGTTAGGAACCCCTTCAACCAACTTGAAATTATCACGGCCTCTTACATAATAATATCCATGGCCTACTTTCTCTCCGGTCTCGGCCGCCTGAAGGAGATAGTTAATCTCTTTCGGGCTAAGCCATGTGTTCCGACATCCATTCTCGGCCGCCACCAGGCCGAACAGTGTAAGAATGCCGATCAGGTTCGACCAACCGTTCGGTAGAATTTGAGAAGGGGCTACCTTTAAGAAGACTAAGAAATTTGAGATACTGGGATGCAGGGAGAACCTCAGCCCTGCCTCCATCATGCCAATATTGACGGCGACCATGCCTTCTGGCGGCTGGTCGGCCCTCTCATCCGGGCGAGGAACAAAAAAGCAGACGTCGGCCGGTAGTTGATACTTCTTTCGGGAATTCTCTAGCTGCGCCGAGGAGACTTTGCTCGCATACTTGCTCGCCTCGTATATGGTTTGGAAAGCTTCTCGGTGCGGGCGAGGAACCTCTCGAGGAGGGTATTCACTGAAATATTTATAGTAGGCCTCCCTCGAGACCTCATCGCCACCCAAATCTTCCCTACCACTCAAAATGTCCTTTATGCTCTCCGCATATTGAACGATTTCCTCAAAGTCCTCGCGGAGACTCCTCGTCAAGGTCTCCTCAACTTGGGCAGTCTCTATCTGTTCGTCCACCCCTCGATCCAAACCCTGATCGCGTAAATCAGAGTCAGTCTCACAGCCACTCTCCTCGGCATCGCCCTCCTCGGCATCATTGCCGGCATCGTCCCTATCGGAGTCATCGAGCTCGTCGACGTCGACGACCACTGCCTTTCCAAGGTTGCAGACGTTAACATTTATAAGATCAGGGGAGTGGATCCTAGAGTCCGAAGAGGACGCCCTCTCCATCAAGGCTAAGGCTAGTCGATCAGCCTCGCCGGAATTTGCGGCACCACCGTCCAACAGCGGCGGACCACCACCGAAACCACCACTAACGTCCATTTTTTCTTAAGAAATGGGGGAAAAAAGAGTTTTTAAGAAGAAAATATGTTTGTTTTTACCTTTTTGCCGATCGAAAACCACCCAAAAGTCGCCGGAAAAGCTTGAAGGAGTTGCTTGGAAGGAGGCTCAAGAAATTCGAAATTTGCAAAGTGAAGAAAGTGATTTGAAGAGGCTTGAAGTCGTATTTATAGGCAAAACTTATGTAGGGACTGAAATGCAAAAAATTGGGTCATTTCCGCAATTTTCCCAAAGTTTTGGGGTTATTTCCGAAATCGAGGTCGGAAAGTGACCCCCACGCGCGACCTTTGAGGTCGACACGCGCCCCACGCGCTCAAATTTGAATTTTTGGGCGCCAATCACGCTTCTGACACAGGTCACATCATACGTCATCAAAGTGCTTCGGAAAGCGTGCTCGGCGTAGGAAACGAGGCGACCACCTCCGTTTTACGTCATCAAGATTTCAAAGAAGATTTGCCTGTCGAGGACAGATCTGAGAAGACGAGTACACTGCTCGCCTTACCTTTCTACGAATACGAAGAAAGGCGACCAGGGGGCAAATGTTATATCTAGTCAAAGAGGTCAATCTTTGACAAGTCAATCCTAGTCATCATCTTACGTGGCGAGGACCAGTCAATAAAGTCGTGCGACGACTAGTCAACAAGACCAAGAAAATGTAATAGATTTAATGTATTTAATATATTTAAGTGCTCGTCCAAAGATGTTGGCGAGCATGTGTCTTAGTTAGCTGCTCGCCCAAATGTGTGGCGAGCACTTTCCTATTTTTAGCAAGAGAAGTTAAGTATTGAAGACTTAGGAGACAGCACGGAGCGTGGCGATCACACTCCTCGAAGGTCCTCCGGCGACCACCATGGCCCAGCTCCTCGGCATCTCGGCGAGGACGAGCACCTAAGGCGGTTTAGCATTAAATGCGCCATCAAATCACCTTTTCGGACAGAAGTCAGGTCCAACGAGGGCGTGCCACGTGTAAAGGGCGGGCAGCCCCCAGAAACCACTATATAATGCCTAAAAGGGGCTCATTTGTACACAAGTTAGATTTTACACACAATCACCCCAACCTAAAGCAATAAACACTCCCAAGTTTGAAAGGCTTTAGCTTCTCCAAGAAGCTACTTTTGGTGTTCTTCTTTGTTCTTCCTTAGATCATCAAGATCATCATATAAATACTCCCTAAACGCGTAATAACCCCCGTTTAATCATATATGTTTGTATCGTACTAAAAACAGTCCACATCCGAGTCAACCCGATTATAGTGCATACAACAGTAAGCATTAAGTGTTGATATATGTGACAAGATCCACAGCATACATGAAAAGAAAGTAATCATTTTACATAACAGAGCATCCTTGTGCAAAGAGAGTGTTTTTCGAAATAAAACTGAGAGATGTATTAGATTCTATGGATCTGTATTGAAAGAAAATTATTTGAAGATATTGATCCTGATTCTATTATGGACTAAAAATGGTAGGACCGGTTTTAGGCAATCCAAACAAAGTTTCTGGCAGCAACCTTGTCCTTAGGGCTAGATTATTGAAGTAAGCATCACCACAAGCAAAGAGCACCTGGCGAGGTGAGAGCGTAGGGTTAGCCCAGTGAGTGTCCACTTTTTCCTCAGACGGATTCGGGCGGGGCACGGGTGACCGAATCAAATCTGCACAGCGCACGGGCAGCGCTTTGAAGGGGCACTGCGCCTTCAATCGCTCCAGCTTGCTTTCAATGTCGACGCCCACGAAACAGTTTTTCTTGTTTCCCAGGAAATCGTCGAGCGACTTGGGGAGCGGTGTATCCGAGAGCTGGAACACGAGGAAGCGTCTTCCCATGGACAACGTCACTGTGCCCATGCGCTCGACGTAGTTGTCCATCCCGAATTCAATCCCGATGTGGTGATCACTGCTGCTACGTGATCCTCCCTGAGCCTCGCGATTCACGGTCTTGATCCACGATGTCACTATAAAGGATGACTCATTCAAGACTTAAGAAGACCAATTCTTATGGAGTTAGTTACGGACCAGTTCATACTTATCTTATCTTGTAATTCAAATATTGTATCTATTTAAAGAACACAATAGTAGCGGCTGTAATCAATCGAATATTCAATACAAAAAATATATTTCTTCTGTACTCTTTATATGGTATCAAGAGAGGTTACGATCTGAGACCTTCTTCTTCTTGAGCCCTAGTCCTCTATCTCTTCCTCACCATGACAGAACCTACAGAAACTACAGAAATTACAGAAACTGCTGCTTCAACCACCACACCATCAATTGTGCCAATCACAGCCCATCACCATCTCCCAATTAAGCTATCTCATAAAAACTTTCCCTCTTGGCGTGCTCACCTCCTTGCCCTCCTTCGTGGGCACAACTTATTGGGCTATATTGATGGCTCCCTGCCGTGCCCGACTCTGGCCGCCAATGGCTCCAACGCCACAGCCGTCACTACCTGGTTCCGCCAAGATCAACTGTTGTTGGCTGCGATCTTCGGATCATTAACACCAGAGGTACTTCCTCTTATTTCCTCTTCAGATTCTTCAGCTGCAGCTTGGGCAGTCCTCAACAGGCTGTTTGCAAACAAATCCCGATCCCGAGTCAATCAATTGAAAAGTGAACTCTTCCGTCTCACGATTGACGATCGCTCCATAACTGACTACATGCACTACGTTAAATAAAAAGTGGATGAACTCGCTTTGATTGATGAACCTGTGTCTACAGACGATCTCACGCTATTTGTGATAAATGGCTTAGGTCCTGAATACGCAAACATTGTCGGTCCTATTCGCACTCGTGAATCGTCTCTCCGCTTCGAGGAACTCCATGACTTACTCTTCGAGCATGAACTCTCAATTAAAAGCCAGGAGAAGGTCCACAAAACCCTTCTCGCCACTGCTAATGCCGCACACTCCGGCGGGAATCGTGGCCCCTCTACCTCCAACCGAAAACCTCAATCCGGTGGCAATCGTGGAGGTAACCACCACTCTGGCCAGAGGTCGCATCACTCAGGCTTCCACGGCAACTCCCCAGCCCGTGGTGGCAACAATGGGCACTCATCAAATTATCGCGGCTTCACCTCGTCAAACCGTGGCAACCACCAGCCTGGTGGTGGTTCTCCATTTGGCAACAAACCTCCTGTTGTATGCCAGCTATGTGGTGGTATTGGCCACACAGCCATCATTTGCCGCCGTCCTCCGTATTTGGCTAACTATGCAGCTTCGCCGTCAAACACATCCCACAATCCATGGCTCGTCGACACAGGTGCCTCTCACAATCTCACTAATGACTTGAGCAACCTTTCCATTCACTCGGAGTATGACGGCACTGATGAAGTGCATATTGCAGATGGAACTGGACTCCCTATCACTCATATTGGTAAATCTGTCTTACAATTTCCATCTCATTCTTTTATTTTATCTGATGTGCTTTGTGTTCCATCTGCCACACAAAACTTATTATCAGTTAGTAAGTTTACTTCTGCAAATCAAGTATCTATGGAATTTTTTCCTGATTATTTCATTGTCAAGGATCGAGCCACGGGGGCGCTTCTAGCTAAAGGTTCTTGCCGTGATGGAGTCTATCATTTCACCCCACCATCTTCTTTGCAGAATTCTAAGTTCAAGTCCGTTTCAGTTGGTGTCCGTGCTTCGTCCCTCCATTGGCATGCTCGCCTCGGGCATCCATCTTTGGACACAAGCACTTTTATTATTAGCAAACATAATTTACCTTTATTGCAAAAGTCCCAGGTTTCGGGCACAGACTGTATTTCTTGCCGCTTGAGCAAATCGCATAGACTGCCTTTTTCGGCTTCTTCCTTTAATGCTTTGCATCCTCTTCATTACTTGTTTGCTGATGTTTGGGGACCAACGTCCAGTACTTCTATTGATGGTTCAAAATATTTTGTGTTATTTGTGGATTTATTCAGTCGTTACTGTTGGTTGTTTCCGATAAATGCGAAATCACAAGTTACCTCCATATTCATCCAATTTCGTGCTTTAGTTGAGAAGCAATTTGGTCATTCAATTCGAAATTTCTATACAGATAATGGAGGAGAATTTACTGCCTTACGATCGTACTTGGTTCAGAATGGTATTTCTTGGCTCACTACGGCACCACACACACCTCAACAAAATGGTATTTCTGAACGACGTAATCGTCATATCCTTGAGATAGGTCGGGCCTTGCTACACCATGCGACACTGCCTCAGTCTTATTGGTCATTTGCTCTCCAAACTGCAGTATATTTAATCAATCGCATGCCCACTCCCACTCTGGGGAAACGGAGTCCATTTCAGTTGCTCTTTGGTAAATCACCGAACTACACGAAACTCCGGGTTTTCGGTTGCTTGTGCTTCCCATGGCTACGCCCATACCTACCAGGCAAGCTCACACCCCCATCAAAACAATGCATATTTATCGGATACTCTACCTCCCAGAACGCCTACAAATGTCTTGACCCTGACTCCGGCCGTATATATATTTCACGCCATGTTCACTTTGTTGAGTCTCAGTTTCCAGGCTCTACACTACAGCAACCATCACCACCCTTGTTGCCTTCTATTAACACATTTGATGTTCAGATTCTGCGCATCTTGCCTGCTCCCCCACCCTCTCCAGGTCCGGCACTTGATGTTCCTACGGCCATCCCCTCAGTTCCGCCTCCTGCTGAGCCCGTTGTTCCACCAACACCAGCCCCGGCTATCTCGCCTCCTCAGCGCACTCACATCATGCGCACAAGGAGCCAAAATTTTATTCATAAACCAAAACGCATGTTTACCGCTACTAAGCATCCACTTCCGGACGATGTCGAACCATCCACCGTCCACCAAGCTCTCTCACACCCTCTCTGGCGTGCTGCCATGGACGAAGAATTTACGGCACTTCAACGCCATGGCACGTGGGACTTAGTTCCCCCCCCCCCCTTCTCAAGCTAATATTATCGGTTGCAAATGGGTATTTCGTATTAAACGCAAACCAGACGGCTCGGTTGATAAATACAAGGCTCGCCTCGTTGCAAAGGGCTTCCATCAGCGCCCTGGCATAGATTTTCGTGAGACCTTCAGTCCCGTGGTCAAGCCTGCGACCATTCGAACTGTCCTATCTTTGGCACTTCAATTTAATTGGTCCCTTCGTCAACTTGACGTAAGTAATGCCTTCTTGCATGGCACGCTGGATGTCCCCGTATACATGACTCAACCACCGGGATTCAAGGATGCATCTTCTCCCTCACATGTCTGCTTGCTCCGCCGCACTTTATATGGCCTCCGTCAAGCCCCTCGGGCTTGGTACAATGCCTTAAGCTCAGCCCTGATATCCTTCGGCTTCGTGCAATCTCGAGCCGACACTTCTCTTTTCACTCTCCACAAGGACACTCTTCGCCTATATGCTCTTGTATATGTCGATGATATTGTTATCACGGGATCTTCCGATGACCAGCTTCTTGCTCTCACTCATCATCTCCAAGCCACCTTTGCCGTGAAGGACCTTGGTCATTTGTCCTATTTTCTAGGTATTGAGGTTGCCTATTGCAAAGAGGGGTTGTTTCTATCTCAACACAAATACACAATTGATCTACTACGTCGACACAACATGGATGGTGTAAAGCCCTTATTCACACCTATGACTTCAAAACCGGCCTCCACCACAGGCCATGTTGATCCCACCGAGTATCGGAGTGCTATCGGTGGACTTCAATACTTGACTATTACTCGCCCCGATATTGCATTTACCGTAAACAAGCTTGCTCAAAATATGTCTTGCCCATCAGCCTCGCACTGGCTAGCGGTGAAACATTTGTTTCGATATCTCAAAGGTTCGTTGCACCATAGTCTTCTTCTCCAACGCACACCGTCTTTATCCATCACCGCTTACTCAGACTCAGATTTTGGAGGAGACTTATCAGATGGAAAATCCACATCAGCTTACATTATTTTTCTTGGGCCCAACCCTATTTCTTGGCGCTCAAGGAAACAAACCGGTGTTGCACGATCATCTACCGAGGCCGAGTACAGGGCCCTAGCTGCTGCAGCTTCTGAAGTTTGTTGGTTACTTCATTTATTCAGCGAGCTCCGCATTTATTCTCCCTCGACGCCAAAGCTTCTATGCGATAATATGGGTGCCACTCGTCTAGCATTAAATCCGGTGCAACATTCACGAATGAAACACATTGCCTTAGACCTTCACTTTGTTCGTGATCTTGCTTCCAAGGGCTGTCTTGCTGTCTCATATGTCAACACCTTAGACCAATTGGCCGACCTACTCACCAAACCACTAGCTCGGCCACGTTTTCAAAAGTTGCGTTCCAAAATCTCTGTTGCCGATGGAACGTCGATTTTGCGGGGGCGTATAAAGGATGACTCATTCAAGACTTAAGAAGACCAATTCTTATGGAGTTAGTTACGGACCAGTTCATACTTATCTTATCTTGTAATTCAAATATTGTATCTATTTAAAGAACACAATAGTAGCGGCTGTAATCAATCGAATATTCAATACAAAAAATATATTTCTTCTGTACTCTTTATAGTCACGGCATCGGCGTGCCGTGTGACGGTCGCCAAGAAAAAGGAATCTTCTTCTTCATTGACATTCACTTCGTACAGAGACTCGATTGCGCCTTCTTCCACGTCCAGCGGTATGATGCTGAATGATAGATTCATATCATTCATTCTTAGTTTTCGTTTAATTTGGGAGTTGAAAGAGACGGACCTTATATATATATATATGAGGGAGGGCGGCGGTTTCTGATTTCCAACTACCTTTTCTTTTTTCTTTGCGTTTCTTCTTACGATATTTAACTTTCTTTTTTTTTTTTCCTCCAAATACTTAAAACTGAATTTTGAAACTAACTGTTTAGATTCTGCTTTAATAAAATTTCCACATAATTTAATTAATTTACAAATAATCCAATAATCCATTACAAATAATATATGATTCAATTACTATTACAAATAACAAATGATTTACTATATCCAATCTAATAACACATGACCCATTTACTATATAAATTTAGCACGTGAATTTTTTCATGAGCTTTTATTTTACTTCAATTTTTTATTTTTATTTTATCATTAAAAAATAGTACTACATTAATTTTTTTTTTTATTTATTTTACTTCAATTGATATATATATTTCTCTTTTAATATTATTTTTTAAATTTATTTTTCTCCCTATTTATTATTATTTGTGTTTTAAATGATAATTTTTTTCACATACTTTCTTTTTATGCCACAAATAATTATTCTAAAATTTTAAAGTCTAATAAGAAAATTTTAAAAATAATAGTATTAATTTTTTTTTAAGTATTAAATAGTATAATAATAATTTGTTTTAAAAAATAAAACTCTCATCTCTCTTTCCAGAAAGTGTTCAATTCTAATTTTCACCTTATCCTTTCAAAATTTTACTACATTCCTTACAAATTTCACTTCATTTTACATTGTTTAATTATTTTTTTAATTCGAACTTTTATTTTTTAATCACTTTATTTTAATTTTTTATGAATAACAGTTGATAAGTATTATGGTATATTACTAGTTAATATGCTGTACTGTACGTATTAGTTCATATACAGTATAATATTAGTTTATATTGGTACAAGTCCTAATGTTTTCGAGTTTCGAGTTCACATACTTTATGGTACTAGTTCAAATATAGTATAGTATTAGTTCACATATTCTATAGTATTAGTTAACATACTCTATGGTACTATTTCAAATATAGTATACACTACAAAAAACGCGGAGTTTGCCGACGGACGGCTACCGACGGAATCCATTATGTCGGCCGGCCCGACGGATCGCCGACGGAATTCTCAAATCGATTGACTCCCGACGGAATCCAAGATCCGTCGGGACCGTCCGACGGACTTCCCGACGGAATTCAGTTCCGCGGCCAAACGGTGTCGTTTAGCCTTGCTTCCCGACGGATTCAGTTCCGTCGGTCGTTCAAATTTCGACTGCCGACGGAAAATATTCGTCGGTAGCCGACCCGCTTTGACTGACACATTAATATTCGCGTGCTACCGACAGAAATATCCGTTGGTAGCCGAACCGCTTTGACTGACGCCTTAATATTCGCGTGCTACCGACGGAAATATCCGTCGGTAGCCACAATTTTTTTTTTATAAGAACTGTCGAAGGAGAGGCAGTTCTTCCCCATAAGGGAAAAAAAAAGTTGGCTTTCGTCTCCCTCTCCCTGTTCGTCTCCTGTTCTGTCCTCGTAGATTGGATTTTCTTGTGCGTGGTGCGTGGATTGATCGACAAAGGGCATTACGATTATCTACTCCAATTTTCTTCAATTTAAACGGTACGTTTTATAAATTCTTAATTAATTTTAATTAAGTTATTGTATTATAAATTGCATGTTAATTATTATAAAATTTCATGTACGTAGTTGATGAATATATATGTATAATTCATTCAAATATATGTTAGTACGTGGATTATATGTTTTTTATTGGTTAATTGTAATTAATTAATGTATGTTAGTTCAAATATATAATGTAGTTTTGTTAGTTCGTTTTGATAATTAAACTAGGGTATTATTGTTGATTAAATTAGTAATTATTCTTATAATTAAACTAGGTTATTATTGTTGATTAAATTAGTAATTATTCTTATAAGTAGAGGTGTTGTAAATATAGTAATTATTGTTATAATTAAACTAGGTTATTATTGTTGATTAAATTAGTAATTATTCTTATAAGTAGAGGTGTTGTAAATATAGTAATTATTGTTATTGTTTAAATTAAGTCATTATTAATTAGTTTGGTAAATTATTGATTTCATTAGTAACGTGATTTTGTTATTGATTAAATTAGGAAATTATTGACTTAAATTACTAAAATGTTATTAATTAAAATAGAAAATTATTGATTTCATTACTATATTAATTATTGATTAATTTATTATACTTTTAAATTTTATTTATTAAAATAGATGAGTCAAGATGCTAGTGGGGCCTCAGGATCTCGACGTAGGAGAGGCTCACTTAGGCCTGTTGAGCCTGCTACGTTGACGTCGTCGGCATCCGTTCCACAGCATTCGCCGCCGTCATCTCAGTCGTCGGCAGCTCGTGGACATCCCACGCGGGCCCGAGAACACAGACTGAAAATATGGATTGAGGGTGTATAGTAAGTAATTAAATAAAATAATTTTAAGGTTTAACAATATTTAATAACATCAATTTTTGTACGTTTTTTAATTTATAATGTGTTTGTTTCTTAATATATAATGTCACAGCTTACTTCCTGGTAATGAGATATCGAAGATTTGCACTGTGGTGATTACTAAGTGCAAGATTGTTGCGAATGCCTACTCTTGGCTGAAGGTGCCGCAGACGAAAAAGGATGAATATTGGGAGGAATTCCAGGTATTTGAGTGCATTCAATTAAATATTAATAAACAATTTATTATATATATTATTTGATAAATATGCTGATCGAATATGTGCAGAAACATGCTTATTGGCATAGGGAGTTTTTTTCGGACAACGATATCCACAGTCACTGGCTATCTTCATGTCAGTCTAGGTATAATGAGATAATGTACACCTGGAGGAATGCTTGGCGTAAACGTGGCGTAGTGCAGACGTTGGGGGTGGACGAAAATGGAGTCGACGTGTGGAACACGTTGACCACGTATTGGAGTAGCCCGGAGTACATGAGGAAGTGTGCAACTGCTCGAGCCAACCGTATAAGTGATGGGGGTGGTGGGATGTCAATGCATCGGGGGGGGGGGGGGCCGATCCGCGTATGAGCAATCAATTGCTCTAGTAAGTGTTCACTAAATTTACTTCAATTATTTATATAATTATATTATATAAAATAATTTTTATATGCTCATTTGGTACGAAATAGGAGCGGGAACTTGGGCGTGAATCCACACACGTGGATCAGTTGAACGTTCTTCATCCGTTTAATCCAGATTCGCAGACGTCCACATATGGTCGCACTACCCAGTTTCACGTAAGTTTAATTAAATTGTGATGTTTTTTTAATATTTAATTAATTAAATGTATTGAACTATGTATTAATTTAATTTTTTTGTAATTATGTAGTTGGATGTGAACCGGAGGATTGAAGAGGAGACGACACAGGCTTCTCCTGAAGCCGGGCCCAGCGCTCCGCCTGATCTTAACCGGATTTACCTGGACGTTGCCCCGGCTGATCGAGGACGGGTCCTTGGCCTTGGCCGGATGAGCCGCTCAGTGAGAGCTGCGTCGTCCAGTTCGTCCCAGCGTGCATCGCAGGCCTCTGTATCCTCCACTGCTGTTCCGGACCCGAACGTAGTACACATGATGAACCACTACTTCCGACAGCTAACTGACACTATGGGTCGATCGTTGGGGATGTCTTCTGAACAAATAAATACATGCTTTGAACAGGCGATGAGCGTTCCCCCTCCGCCTTTCGATGCTCCGGTTGGTCCAGTTCCCCCTCCGCATTTCGATGCTCCAGTTGGTTCAGTTCCCCCTTTCAATGCTCCAGATGCAGAGGCAGAGGACGGCTTGGATTTCATTGGTGGTGGTGATGATGAGTTTTTTTATCAGTATAATGTTTGATGTTTGAACAATTTATTTTTCCGTCGAACTATTTAATTTTCTGTCGAACTATTTATTTTTTCTGTCAAACTATTTAATTTTCCATTGGACATATTTATTTCGGTTGATGCTTGTTTGTCAATGGATTATTTATTTATGTTATTGTTTTTAATTTATACATAATACATAATTTTTCGTTAGATTTTGGTATAAAGTAAAGTATTTTTTATTTTTTTTTCGATTTTTATTTTATCCCGCCAATATTACCGACGGAAATAAATATTCCGTCGGAAATAAAGTCTGCCGACGGAAATAAATATTCCGTCGGAAAAGTCTGCAGACGGAAATTCCGTCGGCCAAGTACTCTACCGACGGAATTTTGGGCGGCACCCTACCGACGGAATTTCATAATCCGTCGGTAGATTCAAAATGTATGCACCGACGGAATTTCAAAATCCGTCGGTAGCGCGTAATATTTACAGAAAGTTTCTTCCCCTTTCTCACTCAGTCGAAAAAAATTGTGGAAATTGTATGAGAGCAAGCAAATTTCGGTACGTTTTTCTTTTTTA
The DNA here is from genome assembly GCA_963675135.1 of Galeopsis tetrahit. Lineage (NCBI taxonomy): Eukaryota > Viridiplantae > Streptophyta > Magnoliopsida > Lamiales > Lamiaceae > Galeopsis > Galeopsis tetrahit. The sequence goes on from OY776124.1 coordinate 49,025,415, forward strand.
CTTGGTTAAATTTTGTAGTTTAGTTGTGCATTTTATATGGTTATAGTTTAATTAGTTGTGCATTTTATATATTTGTAGTTTAGTTGTGTAGTTTAATTAGTTGTGCATTTTTTTATATGTTTGTAAGAATTTTATGTTAAATGTTTAACAGATGGAATTGCCGGATCGTCGATGGATGTATGAAACTCCTAGGTTCATTTTAGGAAATGTGAATAGTGAATTTTACAATGAACTTGTGTCATTTGTTGAATTTGCAAAGCTCCACCCACATTACATGCATGGGGATTGTATCAAGTGTCCGTGTAATGCCAAAAAATGTCAAAATAAAATATTTAAGTCGATTGATGAGGTTTTGGTACATGTTCTGAAGAATGGTTTCACTGTTAATTATTATAACTGGACATTTCACGGCGAAGGACGTTGGCCTTATAACTTTGATCAAGTTTTATACTATTACACTGCTGGTATCTATGAAAGACAAATATATGGTAATCAAGCCGGCACGAGTAATTAACAACAATTTGTTGGGGAACAACAGTTTGGTGGGGAAGAACAGTTTGGGGAGGGAGAACCCAATATGTATCAAACAATGATAATGGAAGCCGGTTTTTCAAATGTAGAAGAGCAGCCGACGGATGAAGCATTTCGGTTTTATGAAATACTCAAATTATGCGATCAAGATTTGTATCCGGGTTGTGATTCTCACTCTGAGCTGTCATTTAATGCCCGACTTATGGCTATCAAGACCTAGAATTACAAGCTTTCTAACAGGGCATATGAGCAAATGACACAATTATGCAGTGAGATCTGCCCTCCTGAGAATAAGGTGCCTACAACGTATCATCAAAGCAAGCAAATGATGAAAAATATGGGATTGCCGGTCGAGAAGATTGATTGTTGTGTAAACGGTTGCATGTTATATTGGGGTGATGAAGATAACAATCTGAACATGTGTAAGATGTGTGGTCATCCTCGTTACAAAGAGCCACGTCGGAAGGGGCCCGCTGGTCAATCGAAGTCATTGGTTTGATTCAAGCCCTTCAGGAACAAGGATTCATCCGGAGTACAAACTCGTCGATGTTAATCCGAAAAGGAGCTATATCGGGAATGATCCATTTGTATTTGCCCATCAAGTATCTCAAGTATACTACTGCAAGTATCCAGTACGATCACGTAGTAAAATTGAATGACACGCTGTTTGCAAAGTAAAGGCAAGATCAATGGTAGAAGTCCCTACAAAGGACATGAGTGATGAAGATGATTCTCCGTTTCAAACGGAACAAATAGAGGCTAGAACTGAAGTCTTTTCGGGAGATTTGAATATCCACGTAGACTTGACAGGTGAAAATTCACAATTGATCGAAATTGAAAACGATAATGAAAATGAGGAAGATGATGAAAATGAAGAGGAAGAGGAGGAGGAGGATGATGATGAAGAGGAGGAAGATGAGACAAATAATCAAAATGTAGATGAAGAAGATGAAGAAGAAGAAGATGAATAATAAATTATATAATGTAAGCTAATTATTTTATTAGATGTACAATTTAAAAATATTTATCATTAAGTTACAACTAAAAATTGTGAAAAAAAATTAATTTTTTGAAAATTTTTAAAATATAATTAGCAAAAAAATGAATATTTTAGTAAAAAAAATGAATATTTTAGTAAAAAAAATGAATATTTTAGTATTTAAAAATATATAAATTATAGATTACAAATTTAATTATTTAATTTATGTGAATGACATTAATTTTTTGAAATTTTTTAAAAAATAATTAGCAAAAAAATGAATTTTTTAGTTAAAATATGAATATTTTAGTATTTTAAAATATATAAATTATAAAAATATAAATTATAGATTTCAAATTTAATTATTTGATATATATGAAAGAAATTAATTTTATGAATTTTAAAAAACAAATGGGCCGAAAATGAGTACATATACAATTAATATTACAATTACGAACAAGTAACACACCTGTCCGAGTGGTAGGCGCCCCTCACTAGGCGCCCACACACCCGGGTTCGATTCCTAGCAAGGCCAGAATAAATGGTGGCCTTAATAACAGATCGCGGGTCGGGTCGGGGTCGGGTCCGAGTCGGGTCGGGTCCGATCCGCCCTAGTAATTGTTTTTTGGGTTGCCTTACTACCGACGGAAAATTCCGTCGGTACTACCGACGGAACCACCGACGGGCACCGACTGAATATAATTCCGAATTTAAAAAATATAAAATCGAGTTCCGTCGAAAAGTACCGACGGAAGTCCCGACAGAAGCCGACAGATATATTTTTGTAAAAAAAAATTCTAAAATAAATTTCCGTCGGTAAGTCCGTCGGTACTACCGACAGACTGCCGACGGAATTGCCGACAGAAATCAGACCCGGTTTCAAAACGGGTCATTCGGCCTACCGACGGAATGAGATCTGTCGGTAGACTCGACTGATTTATTCCGTCGGGACTACCGACGGAAAAAAAAATTCCATCGGTAAACCGGGCCGACGAGCCTAGAACCGACTGAATTATTCCGTCGGTAGTTCCGTCGGAAACCACGCCTACCGACCACAATTCCGTCGGTAGATCCGTCGGTAAACCGCGCGTTTTTTGTAGTGATAGTATTAATTCACATATTGTATAGTATTAGTTAACATACTCTATGATACTAGTTCAAATATAGTATAGTATTAATTCTCATATTGTATAGTATTAGTTCATATATTAAATAATATTTTTATACACACATTAATCTCTAATACTATGCAATATATTAACTAGTAATATACCATAGGCGTACTAGTACTATATCGTATTTAAACTAATATTATATTTAACAAAAAATACATAACTTAACACATTCATAATTCCAGACATACCATGCAAATTAATACATCAATATTAAAAGATTGATGTTAACTAACTAGTAAGTAGAACAATATATTAACTAGTACTATATCATAGGCGTACTAGCACTATATCGTATTTAAATTAATATTATATTTAACAAAAAATACATAACTTAACACATTCATAATTCTAGACATACCATGCAAATTAATACATCAATATTAAAGCTAGAAAGTGAGCATGTCATATTCATACATTTATACCCAAATTAGAAAGAAAAAAAATTGAATTGTTTTAATTTAGTTTTTTTTATTTCTTTTTGTATTTTTTTTCCTAAATTTTGGTCATTTTTTGAAAAAAAAAAGCTCAAATTTTTTTTTATTAATTTTATTTTTTAGTTTTATAATTTTTTCAATGTTTTTTTGTTTTATATTCGTTATGTTTTTATATTTATTTTTTGAAAGTTAAAAAAATAGAATAATATTTGACTTCGTGGTGATTCATTGGTGACTCGATAGTCGGTGTATAATTATAATTTTAATGAGTTGTATTTTAATATAATTGATAAAATGGTAATTTTTTTTTACATGTATTTTTTTTAAAAAAAAAACTGGGGGTGAAATTAATAAAAAAATAAGGTAAATAACTAATAGCCATGTAAAAAATTGGATTTAGTTACATGTATATAACTTGTACAATTAAGTGACTAAAAGAAGGGAGTGTGGACTTATTAAAAAAAAGGATGGTAAATAGTCAGTTACATGTATGTAACTGATACACATAAGTATTTGCCTAATTTATGATATTGAGGTACTCCCCCGTCCCGTAATGACTTGCACCGGTTATTCGACACACATTTCAAGAAAATGAGATTTAGTGGAATGTGGGGTAAAATAAAATAGAGATATTTGGGGTAATTTAGTGAGACGTAGGAGAAAATGTAGAACCAAAATGAGTGACGTACGGTTTTAAAAATTAAATGAAGTTGTGACAATATTAATTTGATAGATTATTTTCATATTATGAGTGTAAAAGTAATTTTGGAATGTTCCAATTAAAAAAAGTGTGAAGTACAAGGGATGGAGTTAGGACAAAGTGGGATAGCTCAAGTGGTTAGAGCACCCCTACCTAGGCCTTAGATCCTGGATTCGAGTCATGTGGATGGGAAAAAATGGATGGATATTTAATGTAATTTAAAAAAAAAAAAAAAACAAGGGATGGAGTTAGTAATTTTTTCTTTTTTTTTTTAATGATGTTATCAGATTTTTTTTTTCTTGATAATTTTATTTTACAGGATTTTTAAACTTAATTTTATATATATATATATATATATTTTTTTTATATAAATCCTGGTGTGCAATAAAAATATATAAAATATTGCACATGATGCGACTATATTTGCAATGTTGGATATATATAGTCCATGTGGAATACTATATTTGTTATCGACTCTCCAATTTTCCTACTATTTTGTAAATTAAAAAAAATCCAATTTCCTATCATTTTCCTACTATTTTGTTTAAAAAATCCAATTTCTTATCATTTTCCTACTATATTATTTTTGTCCAACTTCATTTCTTTTAGAACAGGGATAATATCACCTATGTCAATTTTAAAGTTCCATTTAATATTGAGATTATTTACTCTCTAATACAAAAACCACTTATTTAGTATTTTCTAGTACAAACACCTTAATTTATTAACCCAAAGTCTTTTATGCACTCAAGTACACCGTGTACTTGAGTGGACTTTAACTGGTCAATTGTTGATCGTTGACTAGTCAATGGTCAAACTTTGATTTTTTATTTTTTTTTATTATTTTCCGATTTTTTTTTTTAAAAAAAAAGTGTATGTTAGTATATTGAAAAGAACATCTTTGTTTTTTAATGAAAAGTGTATGTTTTTATAACTGAAAAGTGTATGTTATTATAACTGAAAAGTGTATGTTATATTAATGAAAAATGTATGTTATTATAATTGAAAAATGTATGTTATTATAATTGAAAAGTGTATGTTATTATAACTGAAAAGTGTATGATCTATTAATGAAAATTGTTAGTTATATATTAATGAAAAGTGTATGTCATTATAACCGAAAAGTGTATGATCTATTAATGAAAAATGTATGTTATTATAACTGAAAAGTGAATGTTGTATTAATGAAAAATGTAAGTTATATATTAATGAAAAGAATATGTTATTATAACTGAAAAATGTATGCTATTATAATGGAAAAGTGTATGTTAAAATAGCTGAAAATATTATTGAAATTCTGTTAAAAAAAAAAAGGTCAATGGTCAACTGTTGATCGGTCAAAGTTAACGGTCAACAGTTGACCACTAAAAGTCCACTCAAGTACACTGTGTACTTAAGTGCACAAGAGACTCACCCATTTACTCCCTCCGTCCCAAGATTTTATGCACACTTATCTTAACGGGCGTCCCAACATTTTTTGCACACTCCAAAAAAGGAAACAATTCACATAATTTTTACAAATAATATCCCTCATTTATTTTACCTTACCTTCCATTTAGTCAAATCTCTCCCACTTTAATCAATGAATTATCAATAATACCCCTCTTTTATTTTACCTTACACATCACTTTATTCCATTTTCTTAATTTCCGTGCCGGTCGAAGTGTGCATAAAATCCTGAAACGAGAGGAGTATTAATATCCACTGCAAATTAGGTCCTAAGATGACCTTTATTACCCTTATATTCTCATCTCAAGTCAAACTAAAAAGCACTTCCTCCCTTAAATCATTCGTCCGTTTCCCAATAAAATATTCACATTCTCTATCCATTTCTCTCTCCCTTTCAAATTAATTCTCACGTTCTCACAACTCTAACTCACAACTCTGACTCAATTTCAAATATTGTCTTCTCTCTCACATTTTCAGAGAGGGGTCGTGTCGGCCTTGATGCCAGAGGCCGTTGGTGGCGGCACAGTGTGGGCCATGATCGGAGAAGTCGATTAGTGTCTGTCGATTTAGATTGGAACCATGAAGAAGAAGACGAATCGCGAATTAGGGTTTTTCAAGATTGGGTAGGCCGCACGATAGGCAGTTGCATGTGTGTGGGGGCGGCCAATCTAATTTTATTTTATTTTTACAAGTCTACAAGATTGGAAACCTACTCTGATTACACTTTATCACTCCCCAATTTTCAAAAATAAGAGATTTTACGAAAAACAATTAACAATATAAAAATAAAAGAGCATGCGATAAAATTGACACAAATAAGAGACTTACAAATTTCAAATTTATTTAGCAATATAATTAAATGACAATTAATTGAACCTAAAGATCAAATAACATCTTACTAATAATTTAACTCAAAATGTCTGTCGAACTCATAAATAAACCCTAAAACTTGATAAAGAAAAGAAATAGTTCAGTAAGTTTATATCACGATTGGTTGATATCCGCCACCTCTTCCGTCACCAACTCTTCAATCTAAAATGTTTATTGTGTTGGAATTAATTTATTGAGAAATAAGGATTAGAATTACCAACCTGTAATTATCAATGCAGCGGAATATATCTTGAACCCGGTTGAATTCCACATACGTACTGTGATCCTCGTAGTCAGAACACGATCACATGAATTGATTCACGAACCGCTTCTTGTATCCACAATCTAAATGCCCTTCTGATTCTGATTTGTATTTACGTGATGTGTACCGAATACAGAAATCTCTGTTTCTGTCTTCTGTCTTAAGAGTGAAAACTAGAAAGAGAACATTATTCTCTCTGCGTTAAGTTGTTAGTAAAATCCCGTTGAATTTTCTTATATATATAGGAGGTTATCCATAACTGCTCCTACATTTATCCACTTCCATGTGTGGATTAAATAAATAAATAATTAATATTAATTAATTATATTTATTAGCTTTCATCTCCCACTCACACATGAAGTTTGAGTCTTATACTCACTTCACATCTTTGTACCATCACATTACAACTTTTCATACAGGCAAATAAATCGTGTGACCCTCGAGAATATGAGTTTTCACGCTATACACTTGTTAAGGATATACAGCAACTCAACCAATTTTATATGAAGATTTCAAAACTCGTTATACCCCAGAACTCTTTTAATTTAACATCAGTTGACATATCTCTTTCAATCCCTTGAACATGAGAGCATATTCAACCTTTTATCAAATCTATGTGTTCATAATCAAGTTCCGAACTTGATTGACTGGTCAATGAATCACAATAGAACATGTTAATAAAGACGTCCTTCCTTTTACACTAATATCTCCAGACTCCCAATATAGCTGCTTTCCTAGACATGCACTGCATTGCCATATAACTTATAGATATTGGTAACATGCTAAAGTAGCAACACTACAATGAAGACTTAAGAATACAGTAAAAAGTCTTAAGGGTATTTGTTAGAGGATTTCTTAACCCTCAAGGCCTCATACAATGAGAAGATAGGGATATCTTTCTCATTTCCTTATGGTCATCTTAGCACATGTGGTATGAAACACATGTCACGATATCTTAACTTCTCAAAATGGAAGCGTATGTCATTCTTTTATTTGACATCGTGTAAATCACAGTTCAAGTGTATTCTCGACACTTAACTTGAATTTTCTCCCACTACTGTCCAGAAAATCCGTTGATTTAGCTTCGTACCGAGTTTACCAGTATTTCACAAGTTATGTGAATACCTTTCAATTATGGTAAGTCTTTTGACCCTTAATAATCTGAGTCTTCATCCTAACTTCAGGATCATCCATAATATGGTTGATAGTATCCAATGAATTATGTTCTTCAAAGAACATTAAAAATTAATTATGACACCATGTGTCATTATTATCGCCTTTGAGGTTTTATATAATTAACTCAGCGATCATTGCGTTTGTCTGGTTTTTAATCGAAGTGATTCAATAAGTTAATGTTAATATATGAATCATTATGTTCAATGTTAAGCTAACTGACATCTGAAAAATCTGATACAAAATTTGATATCGAAAAATAACTTAGAGCTATTAATCATCAATCTCACTAAGTATCCGCATTTAACAGATTCAGCTCCAAAACATGAACAAAATTAGTTCTAGCATTTAATACAAAAATTAGCTAAAACTCCCACTCAACAACATGAATCTGCATGTTTAAACATTTATCAACATAAACACAATAAAGCACAATCATGTCATAAGTTAAAACAATCCAAAGTAGTCCAGGTAATCATAAAACTATTGTAAGTTTAATAAACCAACTACAATGGTTATTTCAAAAAAATCTTGTTTCAGCTACACTATCAGGCAGTTAACTTGAAGATTTCGGATAACCTTCAATGTATTTTATGCACTCTTGTAGTACTACTTTAGTACCAATATTATGAAAAAATAATGGGAAAAATTACAGATCACGGTTCTCCATCCGAATGTTGCTCCAACTTCTCAAGCTAAGAACGTCGGATCCCCGAAATTATTTTTCAACACGTAAACAAGTCGTTCCAACGACTAGTTCACTAGTATCTTTTTTTTTTTTTACCCAATCATGTCAAAAATTTTCATAAAATTATCACTTTCCAATCTAGACATAATTCATCTCAGAAAACTACAATAAGTTCTCTTGGAATTGTCTTAGCTCGAGTTTTAACTCCAATTAAATCACGAGCTTTGCAATCGGAATATCCTTATGTGATAATAGAAGAGCGACAAACTATAAATCTCCATTAATTAACGTAAAGTTCCAAAAAAAATTTAGTGACTTTTAATCATGTAATTCTTAAAATCACGGAGCTTAACTCCATTATCTCGAATTTATTGAACATTAAATGTTCTTATTCTTTCGAGTCGTACCCATAAAACGAGCAACCATTAAAACTAATTTAATGTTTACAAACTCGAACACATGAATTTCAAGTCCATAATTACGCAAAAAAATTTAATTCAATGCGTATAGCTAATTCACAAGTGAAATAAGTCCATACCAAGGTTCTCATTTCTATAGATAAATAAGTACTTAAACTTTTCATTGTTCAAATACACCCATACTATGAAAATTAAGAATCTACACGAAAAACGGAGTTCACGGGAATTTTCAGAACTAAAAACGGAGTTATAACGAGCCTAAACGAGCCAAAACAAGATTTTGAAAGAGCGCACAACTACTAATTGCAGAATGGTCCCTAGAGAATATCTAATTCTCATTTAGCCACCCACAAAGTTTCTGAAACTTTTCAGAATTACCCCAGAAACGTGAATTTTTCAAAAATTCATAACTCACTCGTTTCTTGGCCAAAATTAACGAACTTTATATCGATGGAATCCTCATTCAACGTATTTCAACCCAGTAACAAGAATTAATCACGATTCCCTATATATCATTCGTAATTTCCAGTCAAAGTTTCTGTAAATTTTCAAATACCGATTTTTTTCTCCCAAACGGTAAGGCCAAAAAATCTGAAATTTTCCAGATATCATCTACACTATACTACGCATGTACAGTAAAAAATTCAGCCCCTAATTCAACCATTTGAAAAAAATCAAAAATCTTAAAAAATACAGATTGTTCATCTATGCCGTGTGTAATGTCAAATCAGTGCCAAAAACATATAACACATACAAGCATATAATCATACGTACGAGAATCCAACACATTGGCTCCGATACTAATTTTGGAATTAATTTATTGAGAAATAAGGATTAGAATTACCAACCTGTAATTCTCAATGCAGCGGAATATATCTTGAACCCGGTTGAATTCCACATACTGTGATCCTCGTAGTCAGAACACGATCACATGAATTGATTCACGAACCGCTTCTTGTATCCAAAATCTAAATGCCCTTCTGATTCTGATTTGTATTTACGTGATGTGTACCGAATACAGAAATCCATGTTTCTGTCTTCTGTCTTAAGAGTGAAAACTGGAAAGAGAACATTATTCTCTCTGCGTTAAGTTGTTAGTAAAATCCCGTTGAATTTTCTTATATATATATAAGAGGATAATTTCTTATATATATAGGAGGTTATCCATAACTGCTCCTACATTTATCCACTTTCATGTGAATTAAATAAATAAATAATTAATATTAATTAATTATATTTATTAGCTTTCAAATTAAAATGAAAGGAGTGAGTACGTTGGCACACTCCATGGATATATGTATGTCATATGTCAAGTAAATATAAAATTCAATTAGATTTGATCAATCACATTGTTATTTAATTATTACTCCCTCCGTCCCACAACTGTTTGCACACTTACCTTATTTGTCCGTCCCACAATTGTTTGCACACCCATAAAAGGAAACTCTTTTATAAACTCCACCCTCACAATATTCACATATTTACACAAAATGCCATTACTTTTACTCTCTTTCCAATCACCTTTTTACTTTATCCATATAACTTTACAAAATTACCCCTCAACACTCCACTCATTACACTTTTTTCTTAAAAAGTGTGCCCATCTTGTGGTGCAAACACTTGTGGGACGGAGGGAGTAGAATTCAGTGGAGAAAATAGAGCGTGACTTTCATTTGAGGAGAGAGAAAGAGTTTGATTTGACTCTTGCACTCTCGCGTACGTGAGGTGTTTGTGGGCTTCTCCACATTCTTATTTATTTATTTTTAAAATTTTAATTAGAGAATATAAATGCATGTTATCGTTATCATTGAGATTAAGATTTCATTTTATCTACACAATTTTTTTAATTATTTTTTAAAAAAGAATTTCAAATAAAGTTGACTATTAAATCACATTATAATAAATTAAAAAAAAAATAATAAACCAACGGTAAATTAAAAATAATAATTAATTGTAATATTTGATTGAAAAGTAAAATTATAAATCAAATAAATAATGAATAAAGATGACGAAAATAAATACTTCCTCCGTTTCGCAAGTGATTGCACCACAAAATGGGCACACTTTTTAAGAAAAAAAGTGAAATGAGTGGAGTGTTGAGGTGTAATTTTGTAAAGTTATATGAATAAAGTAAAAAGATGATTGAAAAGAGAGTAAATGATAGACTACAGTAGAAATGATGGAATTAAAGAACGCAAGAACTGAGATAGTAATGGTGTTTCGAAGATACAAAATCCCTTAAGAGGGCCACAAAAAGATTACTGTTCTGCCATAAGCCAATAGGCTGCAATGTTAACAATTCTATTCTTGATAACCAACTAGTAACTACCTCTCCTTATATTTATAGAGAGGTTTACATTGGATCCTAATACCTAATTTACCCTTATGTTCCCTTAACTCTCATTTTGTATACTTTCAAGATAGGCGGTCATCTTTCAATTACCTCTCCGTTCGAAGCAACCTTGTCCTCAAGGTTGTATTTTGGAAACTGTCCTCGAAAGTCACTCTCGTCCATCCAAGCACTTAATGCGTCGTCTTGATTTTTCCACTTTACCAGTAGCTATTCGATCGGGTCGTCGTTGTGTTCATCTTGCGTCTGCCTAGAATATCCTCCGGAAGGTATACATTGTTGTCGATACTGAAATCATCTGGAAAAATTGTGGTTGTCATTGCGTCTCCAATAGCCGGTTTGAGAAGTGATACGTGAAAAACTGGGCGTATGTGGCAGGCGCCTGGTAGGCAAAATCGGTACGCCACTTCCCCAATGCATTCAATTATTTCAAACGACCCATAAAATTTAGGGGCGAGTTTAGCACTTGTGCGATCAAGGGGGGTCTTTTGCCGGTATGGTCGCAGCTTCAGAAAAAATATATCACCTGCTTTAAACTCAACGTGGCGACGATGCTTATTGGCCTCTCAGATCTTCCGTTGTTGGGCCCTCTGCAGATGCCATCTAAGTGTTTGTAGCGCCTCATCCCGCCGCTAGAGGGAATCGGCCAGTGTCTTGGTACGAATCTCGCCGATCATGCACGGGTTTAGCGTCGGAGGTGGGCGGCCATCATGTGCTGGATCTGACCATCACGATTGGATTGGGTGGAAGGTTCTGTCATGTCGGTTCCCTCGATCCATAGCAGCCAGGTCTCGTCTTCTGGGTCTAGAGTTTTTAATTCGGCCAAGGAGCAGGCCTTCTTCGTCAATGTGGGGTCACCGCGGAGAGTGATGGTCGTGCCCCCTGCGGTCAATGACATAGTGAGGTTCGATCAATTCACCGTGATGTCGCCCCAAGATGCCAACCAAGATACGCCCAAGATTAGGCCGACTCCACGAAGAGGGAAAATGTAGCAATCTGTGACAAAAGAATAAAAGTGGAAAGTCAGCGTAACGTTACGAGAAAACCCTTTCATGAAAACCTGAGTGTCGTCCCCCAATGTGATAGTGTATTTGGTGGTTAGGTCAATAGGGAGGCAAAGCTTGGTCAACATCTGATCAGATATGAAGCAGTGGCTAGCGCCGCAGTCGATCATGGTCAAAAGGCGGCAATCGTCGTGTCGGGCGAACAACTTCATTGTTTGGGTGGAGTCAAATTCGGTGGACTATAGTTCAGAAAGTTGTAGGGTCTGCAGATCGGCCGTGTTTATGTCAAGTTGGTCTTCCATTTCAGGTTGGGTTTCCGGTTGTGGGTCCTCGTCTAGGGCGCCAATTAGTATGGCTAGGGTGCGTTAGGCACATCTGTGGAGGGGACCAAATGGTTGGGCACATCAATAGTACTTGCCCTTGGTCCTGTACTCAGGTGCTTCCTCGGCCGTGAGGTGTTTTGTGTTCCTCGTTGGTCTCAGCCCTAGGGGGTTGGGTGGGGGTTGAGAGGAAGGGGTTTGCCGGTTGTATGTGGGAGTGAGGCGAGGGGTGTTGCATGGGATGGTGATCCAGATGTGGGCGGGCGGATTGGGACAAATGGTTGCCACGGAATGGCCTTTGCTGGGGTAGACGGGGGTTTCGTTGGTCGGCCAATGCGCTGGGCCGCTACAATTATAGCAAACACGTCGGACATCTTCGAATCTTGAATTCAATCTCGGATGAAGTCTTGCAAACCGCCCGAACATGCCCAAGTAATGTTCGGCTGGAAGGGATGGAAGTTGGGCCACACGCTCCTAAAAAAGGGCAATATAATCTTCGACTAGTCCCGTTTCCGAGTGGCGTGCATCGCCTCGTATGCGTTTATTACAGAGTGGTCGCCGAAGCGACGTAACAGGTCATGTGTGAGTTCCGGCCAAGAAATGGAGGGGTTACAACGAAGGGTCCATTGAGCCCAAAACATTGCACGACCTAACATTGAAATAAGAGCCAATTTGACACAATGTTCTTTGGGTGTTTCGTGGACCAAGAAGAATTGTTCGTCCTGGGCCACCCAAGCAATTGGATTGGATCCATCAAAGGTTGGCAGTTCCATTATCGGCCATTTCACCGTGTAGGCAGGGAAAGAGGACGGTGGTGGGAGGGGAACGGTATGAAGAGGCGGGGGTGGGGTGGTTGTGCACGCAACGGGCCCTGCGAGTGGGGGTACTGGAACTGGGTTCACCGGAGTAGCGATGATCAAGTCAAGTTTGGCCGCAAAGAGCTGGAACTACTTGTCGATGATGGCGGACTGGGTGGCGAACTGTTTGTCGACGATGGAAGATTGAGTTGGGAACTGGGCCGCTATGGAGGTCTAGAGTCCGTCCAAACGGGTTTCCAAACCTTGCACAGAGGCCGAGTTTTTCGTCAGGGCGCTTTGGAGTTCGGCAATCGACTGTTCCATGGAATCGATCCGTTCTTTCTGCGTCATGGTGGCAGAAAGCGGCAAGTCTGGACCACTTGATAGACTATATTAGGAAGCAGTGGAAGGATGGAATTAAATAATGCAAGAACTAAGATAGTAATGGTGTTTCGAAGATACAAAATCCCTTAAGAGGGCCACATAAAGATTACTCTTCTGCCACAAGCCAATAGGCTATAATGTTAACAATTCTATTCTTGATAACCAACTAGTAACTACCTCTCCTTATATTTATAGAGACGTTTACATGTGATCTTAATACCTAATTTACCTTTATGTTCCCTTAACTCTCCTTTTGTATACTTTCAAGATAGGTGGTCGTCTATCAGTAAAAGTAATGACATTTTGTGTAAATATGTAAATATTGTGAGAGTGAAGTTTTTGAGAGAGCTTCCTTTTATGGGTGTGCAAACAATTGTGGGACAGACAAATAAGGTAAGTGTGCAAACAGTTGTGGAATAGATGGAGTATATGATTTGATGGTGGGACCATGAATAGTTATTTTTGGGAAATGAAGCATTGGGGAGGAAGGAGTATTTTAAAGAAAGGGGTATAAATCTTTTGAGGTGACACGCATGTGATATATATAATTTATACCTTCAAATTCATTCCTTGCATTGAAAATACTCTAAGGTCAAACATATTGATTTGACATAAAGTTATATCTCTATAATATTACTTCAATCATTATATTCTTTCTCAACAATAATATAATAATACTATAATAATATAATAATACAATAATATAATACATTTAATCATTACACAATCCACTAATCATTATAATCTCACCAAACAATAATATAATAATACAAACTCATTCAATCTTACAACTTGATTTGACATAAAGTTAAATTTTTCACTATTTCAAAACCTAATAGAAACACTCATTTTATTATTCATCGGAATTTCAAAAATCAGGATTTCAAAAACCCGATTTTTAAAACCACTCAAATCCCAAAATAAACACCCTCTAATAGTGTGTTATTGAGAATTGATTAACAAGTAACACTCAATCTAGAATTCAAATGGACTTAGATTTTGAGATAAAATTAAGAAAGGATTGAGGGTAAAATTACTACTAAAATTTATTAAATAAGATTTAAAATATACAAGTAAATAAAGTGCTAGTAAGAAAATAGGCTTTTTTAATTAAATATTATACCTTTTAAAATAATTTATTAAAATATTAGCCTTTGTTGGAAGTTTAATAAAATAAATTGGAGCGCCGTTTTAAACGGCGCCCTTTGAATCATTCTGACATAGCGTCTTCCTCTGGCTAATTGTAAAACTTACACTAAATAAATGCTAATATTTAATTAAATTATTTTTAAAAAGTTAATATTTAATTAAAAAGGTTCATGTTTTTTACATAATTTGGATAAAATTTGATCCAAATTAAAATAATATATTAAAATCCAAATTTGATCCAAATTATTAAAAATTATTAAATCCTTAATTCTTATATACATATCTATAAGGTCACCATTGATACAATTGTATTATTTAAATTTGTACATATCTATTAAAACAATATAATTGTATCTATTATTTAAAAAATATTATTCTCTCCGTTCAATTTTATTATTTTCACTTTTCTTTTTTTATTGTCAAATTTTATTATTTATAAATGGGCCCACAATAACCAATCATATCCTCAACTTATCTCATTTATGAATAAAGGAATCAATATTTATTAAAATCCAGAAAAGTGATCATAATAAAATTAAATTGGACGGAGGGAGTATTATATAAAATTATAAATTTTATATTATGGATTTTAATATAAATTTTATATTAAAATCCGTATCAATCTATTTAGTTTAGATCAATTTTTCATAATACAGATTGATACGAATTTTAATATAAAATCCTAAATAGATTGATACGAATTTTAATATAAAATTTATAATTTTATATAATAATATTTTTTAAATAATAATAAATTATATTAATTTTAATAGATATATACGAATTTTAATAATACAGTTGTATCAATGATGCCCTACATATAATAGATATGTATATAAGAGTTCACTATTTAATAATTTGGATTAAATTTGAATTTTAATAATATTTTGATTTATATATTTTAATTTGAATTAAATTTTATCCAAACTATGTCAAATACATGCGCTTTTTTTAAATAAATATTAACTTTTTAAAAATAATTTAATTAAATATTAGCATTAGGGTAAGTTTTATAAAATAAATTAAAGCAAAATACAATCAGCCTTACTTACAAGTAAGATGTCGGTAAGTTTTATAAAATAAATTAAAGCAAAATACAATCAGTCTTACTTACAAGTTACAAGTACGATGTTGTTGTCATGTTTAGAAGGGCGCCATCTGAGGGCGCCATCTCTAACAGCGCCTTCTGTTTTTCTCTGTCACAGGCGCCTTCTGAGGGCGCCATCTCTAACAGCGCCTTCTGTTTTTCTCTGTCACAGGCGCCTTCTGAGGGCGCCATCTCTAACAGCGCTGTTTTTCTCTGTCACAATATTCCCTGCTGTGGCAGATATGTCAGAATAACTCAAAGGGCGCCATTTTAAATGCGCTCTAATTTATTTTATTAAACCTCTCCCAAAAGTTAATATTTCTTTAAATTATTTTTAAAATGTTAATATTTAATTAAAAAAGCCAAGAAAATATTGGGTATTACAAAGGCTCTATTGATGTAGTGTGACAGAATAGAGGTACTAGACAACCTCCAATCAGGCTATAGTTATGAACAACTAAGGAAAACGAGGAAATGACCCAGAATTTAACACCGCTGAGAAGGTCTATCGACTAAAAAAAAATTATAGTGTGCAAATATAAATATCTTCTAAGAACCAGAAACGAAATAACACATCATCAATTGGCTCAGCATACAGTTCATTCTCCAATTTTTTATGATTGAGATGAGTAGTTTGCAAGATTCATTTTTTATGATTGAGATGAGTAGTTTGCAAGATTCATATGACTAGGAGGCTAGCCTTTTCATTTGTTGTATACAATATTATATCTTAATCTAAAAAAAATATACTTCATTCGTCCTATTATTAATGGAACAATTACTATTTACACTAAGTTTAATGTAAAAATTGTTTATTGGTATTAAAAGTGATAAAGTAACTTTTTAGGAGGAATATAATAAGTAATTCAACTTTATTGGAGAGATAATTTTTAATTAGTGTGTAAAAAGTAACGGCATGTGATGTAAATAAGAGATGTTTGAGAGAGTTTTTTTAAAAGGGTAGGAAGTTGTTTTTTCCAAATAAGAAAACATTCCATTAATAATGGGACAGATGTTTTTGATAAATGTTCCAATAATAATGAGACGGAGTAAGTAATACTCTTCCTTAGTCGTGACTGGATTATCACATTGACCTTTTGAAAACGAAGCTCCAGACGTGTGAGCGTGAGACACTGATACTATGAAATAAATATGTCTTATTTAAAAAATCTAAAAATGTTATGAATAATATTTATTTGTATGAATGTTCATTACTTCCTCCTTAATACCCACTATGTGTCCTTTGGTTGTTCGTGTACCTACATTTATAGTGCACCTTTCATTTCATCTTCCCAAGCTTGTATTGGGACCTATAAATAGGGGTGCAAATGTTATAGTAATCACTTGAAGTTGAATCAAATATTTCTATACTCCTTTTACATATTGTTCTCTTTTACATACAAAGTTATAAGTTTAAGTTGTTTCACAACACGTTATCAGCACGAGGCTCATCAAACATTCCTGCCGACGAAATTCAGATAGTGACCAATTTCAGAAATGGAAAATGGTATGGCAACATCAACTTTCAAGGAAGAAGATGGAGATCTATGTCTCGTGGATAGTGCTACTACGCACACTATATTCAACAATAAAAAATACTTCTCAAATATAAATTGGGGAGAAGCTAATGTAAATACAATATCCGGTTGTACAAAAATAATTGACGGCTTTGGAAGAGCCACTATTCAATTACCCGGAGGGACAAAATTCATTATAAATGATGCCTTATTCTCTGGAAAGTCTCAAAGAAATTTATTGAGTTTTAAAGATATTCGTTTGAATGGATATCATCTTGAGACTACGAAAGAAGGCAATATTGAGTATCTTAATATTACTACAATTGTTGCGGGAAAGAAATGTATGGTGGAAAAGTTACCCGCTTTGTCCTCGGGTTTATATTGCACGAGCATAAGAACAATTGAAATTTATGTCGTAGTAAACCAAAAGGTTACTACCGAATTTAATGTTTGGCATGACCGGTTGGGCCATCCCGGTTCCATAATGATGCGAAAAATTGTAGAAAATTCATGTGGGCATCCATTGAAAAATCGGAAAATACTACATCCCAATGAATTTTCATGTGCTGCTTGTTCACAAGGGAAATTAATTGTAAGACCGTCACCAGCTAAAGTTGAGCATGAAAATCTTATATTTTTGGAACGAATTCAAGGGGATATTTGCGGACCTATACATCCGCCAAGTGGACCATTTAGGTATTTTATGGTCTTGATTGATGCATCGACTAAGTGGTCATATGTATGCTTATTGTCATCTCGCAATTTGGCTTTTGCAAAATTATTGGGACAAATAATACGATTGCGAGCACAGTTTCCTGATAATGCAATTAAGACAATCCGTCTTGATAATGCTGGTGAATTTTCATCCCAGGCTTTCAATGATTATTGCTTATCAATTGGAATACATATTGAGCATCCAGTTGCTCATGTCCATACACAAAACGGTCTTGCTGAATCGCTTATAAAGCGTATTCAATTGATTGCCCGACCATTATTGATGAAATCTAAACTCCCCATTTCAGCTTGGGGTCATGCTATATTGCATGCGGCAGCACTTGTGCGCATCAGACCAACAAGTTATCATAGCATTTCCCCCGTACAAATGGTTCAAGGCCAGGAACCAAATATTTCCCATCTAAGAACTTTTGGATGTGCTGTATATGTACCGATTGCTCCACCACAACGTACAAAGATGGGTCCCCAAAGGAGAATAGGGATATATGTTGGGTACGAATCTCCGTCTATTATTAAATATTTAGAACCATTGACCGAAGATCTATTCACGGCAAGGTTTGCCTATTGTCATTTTGATGAGACAATTTTTCCAACATTAGGGGGGGAAAGTAAGCAGCTGGCAAAGAATATTTCTTGGAATGAATTATCATTGAATTGCATGGATCCTCGTACAAAACAATGTGAACTTGAAGTTGAAAAGATAATTCATTTGCAAAAGATTGCGAATCAACTGCCAGACGCATTTACTGACCTTAAAAGAGTTACAAAATCTCATATTCCAGCTGCTAATGCTCCTAACAGAATTGATGTCCCTGAAGGACCATCTTCCATTGCAAATGAATCTACGGCACGCCTGAAGCGTGGTAGACCTCTCGGTTCCAAAGACAAAAATCCTCGAAAAAGAAAAGGAGCAAATGAGGATGGCCATAATGTGAACACTCCTGTTGAAAAATCTGACACACTACTTAAAGTCCCAGAAAATGATATTGAAGTCATTGATAAATTTCAGGCGCCTAAAAATGATGAAATATCGATCAATTATGTCAGAACATGAGAAAGATGGAGCCGAAATGAAATCGACGTCGACGATATCTTTGCATATAATGTAGCGCTCAATATAATGGAAGATGATGAGGATCCTGAACCTACGTCTATTGATGAATGTAGGAAACGAGATGATTGGCCAATGTGGAAAGACGCAATAAGTGCAGAATTGCAATCTCTTATTAAACGAAAAGTTTTTGGACCTGTTGTCCGTACACCTAATGGTATAAAACCCGTGGGGCATAAATGGGTATTCGTGCGATAAAGAAATGAGAAAAATGAAATCGTGAGGTATAAAGCCCGGCTTGTCGCACAAGGTTTTACCCAAAGGCCAGGTGTTGATTATGAGGAGACTTACTCTCCTGTGGTGGATGCAATAACTTTTCGTTATTTAATAAGTCTGGCAGTGCAAGAAAAACTTGAAATGCGTCTAACAGATGTCGTTACAGCTTATTTGTACGGCTCATTAGAGAAAGATATTTACATAACAATCCCTGAGGGATTAAAGGTACCTTTAATGAAAAACGAGAATTCTCAAAACATATATTCAGTCAAGTTGAGCAAATCCTTATATGGATTAAAACAATCTGGTCGCATGTGGTACAATTGTTTGAGTGCATTCTTGATTAAGGAGGGGTATGACAATGATCCTATATGCCCTTGTGTTTTTATTAAAAGATCTGGATGTGAATATGTGATTATTGCTGTATATGTTGATGATTTGAATATCATTGGGACTCCTACAGAGTTATCAAAGGTCGTGGCTTCCCTCAAGAGGGAATTTGAAATGAAGGATCTTGGTAAAACAAAATTTTGTTTGGGTCTTCAAATTGAACACTTTGATAATGGGATTTTTGTGCATCATTCTACTTATGTTTTGAAAGTGTTGAAACAGTTTTATATGGATAAAGCACATCCCTTAAGCACACTTATGGTTGTGCGGTCACTGAATGTAGCAAAAGATCCATTTCGACCCCGCGAAAAAAATGAAGAATTGCTTGGTCAAGAAGTACCATATTTGAGTGCAATAGGTGCACTAATGTATCTTGCTAGCAACACAAGGCCTGATATATCATTTGCTGTTAATTTATTAGCAAGATATAGTTCTTCTCCAACTCGTAGGCATTGGAATGGTGTTAAACACGTTTTTCGATACCTTAGAGGAACAATGGATATGGGTTTATATTTTTCAAACTCATCAGAACCTTGTTTAGTTGGTTATGCAGATGCAGGCTACTTATCAGACCCGCACAAAACTCGATCTCAAACAGGTTATTTGTTCACATATGGAGGTACAGCTATTTCATGGCGTTCTGTTAAACAAACTATAGTTGCTACTTCATCTAACCATGCAGAGATCCTAGCAATTCACGAGGCAAGTCGTGAATGTGTTTGGTTGCGTTCCGTCACACATCATATTTGCAGGCAGTGTGGATTAAACTCAGAGAAAGATAATCCAACGGTGATTTATGAAGACAATGCTGCATGTGTTGCCCAACTAGCGGAAGGATTTATCAAAGGTGATAGGACAAAACATATTGATCCTAAATTCTTCTTTACTCACGATCTTCAGCAAAAGGGTGACATCAGTGTGCAACAAATTCGTTCAAGTGATAATTTGGCAGATTTATTTACCAAGTCTTTACCTACTTCAACATTTGAGAAATTGAGGTACAAAATTGGAGTGCGTCGTCTTAAGGATGTGAAGTGATGTAATCATCAGGGGGAGTTAATACACGTTTCTTCTCATTAGATTTTAACAAGACATAATTTTATCTACTGGACATTCAAGGGGGAGTGTTATGAATAATATTTATTTGTATGAATGTCCATTACTTCCTCCTTAATACCCACTATGTGTCATTTGGTTGTTCGTGTACCTACATTTATAGTGCACCTCTCATTTCATCTTCCCAAGCTTGTATTGGGACCTATAAATAGGAGTGCAAATGTTATAGTAATCACTTGAAGTTGAATCAAATATTTCTATACTCCTTTTACATATTGTTCTCTTTTACATACAAAATTATAAGTTTAAGTTGTTTCACAACAAAAAATTAATTTTTGTTTATTAATTTTATGGGTGTTCGGTTCAAAAAAATGAAAAGAAAAGAACAATAAATATTGTGTTTGGTGCAAAAAATAAACATTGTATTTTTTAGACCATACAATTCTAGCATACAATTGATGTGTATGCACACACGTGTGACACTTTGTTATTCTAACACTTGATTTTGACCATTGATTTCAAAATAGTCATTTAATCCTACTCTTCTTTCTTCAGTTGTATGACTTGTTCCATTTGAGAAATATATATACAGAATACATTTCTATCATTAAACTCCATTAACGATGAGCTCCGGAAGCTTCTAAAGAAGATGAATTTGTGGTTGCATCCCAGCAGAACCTTTTCATGCTCCTCCGCAAAGAAGAAAAATACTAGAAAACATGACATGAATCGCCAAAACAAGAATTCAAATCTTGCTTTCCCCAAATCATTTCCAACGCCACTCTTAACCCACCAAAAACTCCAACCCCAATCTAAATTCCAGGCCCTTCAAAATGTAATCGAAAAGTTAGAATCCTCAGCAAAGAATGACATAATTATCGATGACCCTCAGGTTTACGCCTCCCTTTTGGAGACCTGCTTCGAATTGAAAGCCATCGATTGTGCTTTTAGAGTCCATAAACTTATTCCAGAGATCCTTTTGCGTAAGAACGTGGGGATCTTGTCGAAGCTGCTTAGGTTATACGCTTGCAGCGGGCAGGTGGAGAAAGCACACCAGATGTTCGATCAAATGCCTGACAGAAACTCCTCCGCGTTTCCCTGGAATTCGCTAATTTCTGGCTATGCTGAGATGGGTTTGTACGAAGACGCATTGGCGTTGTACTTTCAGATGGTGGAAGAGGGAGTAGAACCCGATGAATACACTTTCCCGAGGGTGTTAAAAGCTTGTGCAGGAGTTGGAGAGATTCAAGTTGGGGAAGAAGTTCATCGCCAGGTGATTCGATCTGGTTTTGGAAACAATGTGTTCGTGCTGAACGCACTCGTTGATATGTACGCCAAGTGTGGAGACATCATTCGAGCTAGGAAAGTCTTCGATAATATTGAGGAAAAGGAACTCGTTTCTTGGAACTCGATGATTATTGGGTACATTAGGCATGGTCTTATAATGGAAGCATTGTTCATATTGCAGGGGATGATCAGAGAGGGATATGAACCTAATGGTGTTACACTCTCCGCAGTTCTCAGCAACGTACCACCCTATAAAATCGGGAAACAAATTCATGGGTGGGTTTACCGAAGAAGGATTGAATGGAACTTATCCATTACTAATTCTTTGATAGTTTTTTACTCAAACCAGAACAATTTGGCTAAAGCAAAATGGTTATTCGAGTGCATGCCAAGGAGGGATGTGGTGTCATGGAATTCCATAATCTCGTCTCATTCGAAGAATCCCCTAGCTCTAGAGTACTTCAATCGTATGATGGACGACTCTGATGCCTCACCAGATGATATTACATTTGTGTCCTTGCTATCCGCATGTGCTCATTTGGGAATGATAAAAGACGGGGAGAAAATATTCTCGATGATGATGGAAAGGTTTAATATTACACCAAGTATGGAACATTATGGGTGTATGGTGAATCTTTATGGAAGAGCAGGGCTGCTTAATGAAGCACACGAATTTATAACAAAGAGAATGGAGATTGAAGCAGGGGCGACTGTTTGGGGTGCGTTGCTCTATGGTTGTTACCTTCATGGTAATGCTGATCTTGGAGAGACAGCTGCTGAACGTTTATTCAAGTTGGAGCCAGACGGTGAGCATAATTTCGAACTGTTGATTAAGATTTATCAGAAAAACGGTCGGTATGAGGATGCAGAAAGGGTAAGAGGTATGATGATGGAAAGAGGGCTTCAACTGTAGATACATTCCATTTGTTTTGCTTGTAAGAAGTCCACATTATCTCCACAAATGTAGTTATGATTGCTCACAATAGGTTTGATTATTCTGTGCTATTGAAAAACATACGATCACATGTATTTCTGCATATCTATCGTCGCACCTACAACACCATCACAATATATGTTTGAGTTTATTTAATGACAAAAATTTATATGAACTTAGTTCACGGATATTTTATAGTGAATTTGATAATATTGTTTAATATATAAAGTATCACATTTTGTAATTTTGAAAAATAGAATAAATACAATCTGAGTATTTTTTTAAAGCGTTATATTTCGTATGCTAAGTAGTAGTATTACTCAGTAGACTAAATAACATTACTTTGAAAGAAAGAAACGTGACTCACATGAGACTACACTTAATTTGGATGGACTAAGAATTTTAAATTCAATGTACTCCACTTGTTTGAATTACAAAATAAATAAATAGATTTTAAATATTTAGGTTGTGTTTGATGAAAGGATTTGATTTGATAAAACATTTTAAATGAATGTATTTATAAATACATGGATTTCAAATGATATTGTATTAGTGAGGATTTAAAATCCTCTCAATTTTTTTAACTAAAAAGTGTGTGGGCGCAAATCCAAATATTTGAAATCCATTCATTCATTTTTTAATCCAAACAAGTAGCACAAAAACTTATATGTAATATTGGATACATGCAATATTGACCAATTAAGGTAAATTATGTCAAAATTCGTGGGTCAAACGCGGGTCAAAACGGGTCAATTTTAATTAAAATATTTATTTTCGCTCTCAAATATTATCTTACTACATGACCAAAATTATGTTACTACAAGACCTAATTTTTGTCACTACAAGGCCAAAAGTGTATTACTCCAAATCCAAAAATATTTTAGAAACTTATTTTTTTTTGGACAAATTTACTAAAATAATTTTGACTTCTGCTACTAAATGACTAAAACAATGTTACTACAAGACCAAAATTTTATCACTACAAGGTCAAAAGTGTAGTACTACATGTCCAAAAATATTCCGAACACTTAATTTTTTGGGTGAATTTGTCATAATGTTTTGACATGTAGTATTAAATTTTTTGTCTTATAGTGATAATATTTTGGCCTTGTAGTAACAATATTTTGGTCATGTAGTAAACTACTTGTTTGCTACCCGCAAATTTTTTGGGCAACCCGGGCTTATGACCCGCGAATTTTTTAAAAAAGTCTTAATTTGACTTTTGGGCTAAATGGACTTAGAGTTTTGACTTGGTCTAATTGGAATGGAGTGCATGTATGCAATATTTCACATAAGACTAGCCCAACAAGTAGAGTGAATTTGGATGGTGGATTTAAAATCCATAGATCAAATCCCTCCATCCAAATTGAGTCTTAGGTTTTTATCCTATATTTTTTTTTAGTTAAATTGAAAGGATTTCAAATTCTCCATAAAATCATGTCATTTGAAATCCATGTATTTTTAACTTCTCTCATTTGAAATGTCTCCTCAAATCAAATTCCCACATTCAAATGTGTTTGGATGGAGGAATTTGATTTGAGAAGACATTTTAAATGAATGTATTTAAAAAGGAAAAGTTCCAAATACACCATACACACCAAAGTGGTATGGTGCACACTAGAGATGTTTATCAGGGGCGGGCTAACCGGGCTGACCCGTTTAACCCTGAAAAATATAGGGTTAGGGTTCATGAATCATAGGCCAGTTTAAATTCGGGTTTTTTTGACCCAGACCGGTTAGCCTGCAGGTCTATAGGGCCAGCCCGCTAGCCCGAGTTGTTACTTTTTAAAAAAAAAAAAAAAAAATCTAAGAACAAATTTTGGGTCATTTGACCAATAACTATAATTATAAGCATTAAAAAGCTCATTACCATTCATTAGTCATTATTACTATTTCTTATTAGATTATGCTATTTGTTTAGTTTTATTTGGTTATATTAAAGACCAATGAGTTTTAGAATTGTGTTTAAATCATACTTTTGTTTTTTCTCATTTAACAGATCATTAACTAATTATGCATTTTTCTATTTTATTTGCTTGTTGGACGTGTCATTTGAGACCTTTAATTTTAAAAGAAAATAAATTATTGTAGCCCCTTAGTGGCTCGTTTAGCCCGTGGCCCGCTAGGATTAGGGTTAGGTTCCAATAATTGTAGATCCGTTAAATATGAATCGGTTAAGGCGCTAGCCCGTTTAGTCCGTAGCCTTGTAGGGCTGATCTATAAGGCTAGAGCCAGCCCGATAGACATCTCTAGTGCACACAGTTTTGGCCCAAACGCTGTAAAGCCCACGATACAAAAACAAAGCTAACTTTATTATTTATCTCCTTTTTTCCATAACAGTCATTCACCATTTTATCGTCGTTTGACGAAAGTTGAAACCCACCATCCTCATTTCTTAATTTTTACTGCACAAACAAATACTATCATTCATTCATCCACTGCACTAAAAAATTACTCAAACCAAGGAGAAAAAAAGAATTTTATTTTAGAAATGGAGTTGGATATATAAACCCCATTGCCGCACTGCACAAAAGTGAGCTAGGTTTTCATTTGTTTCATGAGTAGTACTTTCCTCCATGAGGCCTGCCCGAGAGGGCGACCCTGCGTCTTTGTGTCTTCCCTGAGCCGGCGCCTCCGCAGCAAAGGCGGCGCATCCCCCTTCATTACGGTTTTTTTTTTTATTTGTGGTTACAATTCTATTTTACATAGTAATGAATAATCGCTAATAGTTTTGGATGGTGATTTAAATTTTGGATCATATTCTTGCATTCTAAGCTTTACACCTCGTGATTTTAGAGGTTTTTACTTCTATGTTTTGGAATTTTATTTTTTTATTAACGAAAAGTTTAATTCTTGTGTTATTGGAAATTGAAAATTTTGTTACTGAAAAAAATTTAATTTTAATATTGAAAAGTGGTAATTTTAATATTAAAGGGCTAGTCTTGTATGAAATATTGCATATATGCATTTCAGTTATTCACACACATGTTCTTTATAAATACACCCACAATCTTAATTCACACACACATTTTTTATAAATACACCCACAAACTTAATTCACACACTCATTTTTTATAAATACACCCACTTACAGCTTAATTTGAAATTTTTAATCCGTTTATTTTAATCGTTTCTGTAATTTTTTTATCTTTTATTTTACTGTCGAACGCGGGATATTAAATGTAGTAATTCCAATTGTAATATGTAGTAATACACATTATTTTATGTAGTAATAACACAAACTATTTATATAATAATACAAATTCTTTTATTTAGTAACACGTTTTTTCTAGTGTTTTTATTGATGTAGTAACTCACATTATAATATGTAGTAACATATATTATTGAATGTAGTAAACACAATAATCATGTTGTAATACAAAATGTTTTATTGCAGGATGATGCGAAAAATATTAGATCATTTGATAAAGTAAGATATAGTAACAAACGTCTATTCAATGTAGTAATTCAAATTGTAGTATGTGTAACATATAATTTTTTATGTAGTAAAAAAAATTATTACATGTAGTAATAACACAATTTTATATAGTAATACTGATTTTTTTTTTATTGATTAAGTAACTCACATTATAATATATAGTAACATATATTATTGCATGTAGTACGATATATTATTGCACGTAATACAAAATAACATTGACCCATAATAATTAGTATTAAAAAATATTTAAAGAAATATAAAATATTTAAGGATTAAGGTCATCGTAAATTGCAGCGTCCGACCGCGGCCTGAGGTGACCGAAAACTGCTCGGAGAAGACGACCATGTTCAATTTCTGTCAGTGGGTGCATTTATAAAAAATGTGGGTGTTAATTGAGTTGTCAATGGGTGTATTTATAAAAAATGTGTGTGTGAATTAAGCTTGTGGGTGTATTTATAAAAAATGTGTGTGTGAATTAATCTTGTGGGTGTATTTATAAAAAATGTGTGTGAATTAAGCTTGTGGGTGTATTTATAAAGAACATGTGTGTGAATGATTGAAATTTGTGATATTTTATTATTGAAAAGTGAAATTATTTCATAATGAAAGTGGTGTAGTAATTTTTTTTATGAAAAGTGTAGTTCTTTTCTCATTGAAATTTTGTTTATGGAAATTGTAAGTCTTGTTATTTAAAAAGTGTAGCTCTTGTTATAATTAAAATCTGTTTTTACCTGAAGAATATTTTTCTGATATTTTTATGGTGGAGATATGTTTTCGATTTTGAAAAGTATAGTTCTTTCTTAATGAAAGTGGTAATTTTCGTATTGAAAAGTGTAGTTCTTTTTTATTAAAAAATGGAAATTGTTGTTATTGAAAAGTGTAGTTCATTTTTATTAAAAAATGGTAATTGTTGTTATTGAAAAGTATAGTTCTTTTTTATTAAAAAGTGTTAATTGTTGTTACTCAAACGTGTAGTTCTTTCTTATTGAAAAATGGTAATTGTTGTTACTTAAGAGTGATAATTGTTTTTACTAAAAAGTGTAGTTTTTTCTTATTAAAAGTGGTAATTGTTGTTACTGAAAAGTGTAGTTCTTTCTTATTGAAAAGTGGTAATTGTTGTTACTGAAAAGTGTAGTTCTTTCTTATCGATAAGTGGTAATTGTTGTTACTGAAAAATATAGTTCTTTCTTATTGAAAAGTGGTAATTGTTGTTACTGAAAAGTGGTAATTATTTTTACTGAAAAGTATAGTTTTTTTTTTAATTTAAAAGTGCTGAAAAATGTAGTTTTAGTTCTTTCTTATTGAAAAATGATAATTGTTATTAATTAAATGTGTAGTTTTTTTTTTTTTTAACAATAAAGGTATTTCATTTCACCAAATGAGTACTGGGGGTACTCAGCCCTTAAATATACAAGTAAAGTTCTAAATTACATGAAGGATGATGTGTATATATGCTCATGAAACATATTCCGCCTTTCTCAGTTGCGCTACTCGATCATACATAACCAAGGATCGCAGAACCATGCTGAAATTGATGCGTTTGGAACCAATAAACTTTGTCCTCCTACCTAGGTCCATAAACTGATTTTTACCCTTTCCAGAGTCTTCTTGATGTCATGTCGTTCGTCTTTAAATCGTTTGTGATTCCGGCTGTTCCATATTTCCCATATGACGCATGTCCATAGGCTAGACATAAACCTTCTCCTCACCTTGCCGCCTCCAAGCGCCTCACTGTGTTGTAGGGAGTGAGTTCTTATGTCGAAATGCGGCACCATGTTGATCTTCAACCACCTGTAGCAATCCTGCCAATTTTTTGTTGCAAATTCACATTTAATAACCAAGTGTCTATTGCTTTCCATTTCGTTTCCACAGAAAGAGCAGCCCGCCCCTTCATCTCCGATCATTATTCCCCTCTTTCTCAGGTTGTCAACTGTTGCCAGCCTCCCTTTTAGAGCTTTCCATCCTATCAATTTTACCCTCCGTGGTGCATAATTTTTCCACAAGTTCTTGAATTTGGCTTTATCTTCCTCCGCCTCCGCCTCTGTCTCATTTTCCTTTATCTTGAGCAATTTTGCGTATGCCATGCTCGTTGAATAAGACCCGGTAGGTGCTACCTCCCACTTCCATGTATCCTCCATGCCCTGTGTGATTTTGTACCTGTCCAATAAAATAATTAAATCAGTCAAATCCGCAGCCTCAACATCATTTGGCGGCCTTACCCATGACCACACCCATTTCCACCCACTATTTTCCCATATCCCCATGTCGCAAACTGTTGCTTCTTTCTGTCCACTAATATTGTGAAGCCTAGGAAATAATTCGCCTATGGATCTGCCTCCCTCGATCCATCGATCATGCCAAAATTTTGTTCTCACTCTGTTGCCCACTATACTCCTAATCTTGTATTTTGCTTCTTTTCCCCCAATTTCTTTATAGATGTTTTTTTATTTCTTTCTACCAAGATGATTCACTCGTCCTCTGTCCCCTCCTGCTGTGATTTGTCTGCTCCTCCTTCTCTAAATTCCCATACCTTGATTCCAACACTTTGACCCATAGATTTGTTTTTTCCGTAACGAAGCGCCAGATCCATTTTCCCAGAAGAGAAGTGTTGAAGAGGTTCAAATCTCTGATGCCTAATCCGTCGTTGCTTTTATCTCTACAAACCTCATCCCAACTGACCCACAATATTTTTCTTTTGTCGCCCACCCCTCCGCCCCAAAGGAAATTTCTTTGCAGCTTCTTCACCTCGCTCAAGACCGATTTCGGGATCCTAAAGAAGGAGAGGTAATACGTTGGAATCGTTGATAGTACTGCCTGCATGAGGGTAGCTCTTCCTCCCATCGAGACGTGCTTGTCGTTCCAGCTAGCTAATTTCCCTCGAATCTTCTTAATCATCCCGTCCCAAGAAGCCACTTTGTGGTGATTTAAGCCCACATTCATCCCCAAAAATTCCATCGGAAGTTTACCCATGGAGCAACCCAAGAAGCTTGCCATCTCTTGCTTTTCCTCATCTCCCATTTGAATACCGAACATGCTGCATTTGTTGAAATTAACTCCTACTCTTGAGATGATTTCGAACATCATTAAGATGTGCTTAATTGCCCGAATATCCTTCCAATTGCTGTTGCATAGGAACACTGTGTCGTCCGCGTACTGCAGCAACGAAACCTGTACTTTGTTTCTCCCTATGCTGATTGGATCCAAAAGGCCTTTTTCCGCTGCCCTAAGTGTAGTTCTTTCTAACCCCAAGGAGTTGCCCTAGTGGTGTAGGCTTGGGACTTAGGACTATGCTCCTCTCTAGATCTCAGGTTCGAATCCTCTAAGGTGCAAACAATTTTTATAAGGTGCAAACAACCGTAAGTGGGCAGTGGGATTCAAAAAAAGATTCTAAGGTTGCGTCTTGATGTGTGTGTTTCTTGTTTACCTCTCTATAGAGACAGATTAAATATCCGTCTTTAAGTCAATGGTATCAAAATCAGACTTTTTTGGTAGTGCGTGTTCCCCTTCGTGAGTTTCTGCAATTTTTTTGATTTAATTTTTTTACAGTGTTTTTTTAATGAAGAAGAACAAGTTTTTCTTCTTCTTCTTCTTCTTTTTTTTTTTTTTTGATAGGGGCTCTTCTACTATTTTTTGGAATTGTAATATATCAGAACTTTTAGGTAAAATCGCCCCTGTATGTGCTATTGTATTTTTCTATCATTCACCCATCATATGATCTATATTTTGTGGAGTTTTTGACACTAGGGTTTATTTCTATGCTTGTGAAACTGAAACTCTTTTTGTCTATCACGGTTCTAAAGATAGAAAAATTAAAGGTGTGTATATGTGTTTTTTTGTCAGTTATGTATTTTAGGTTTTTAGTTGTTTGATACCCCCTCCGTCCAATTTCATTATTCTCACTTTCCTTTTTTGATTCTCCAATTTTATTATGCTCATACCCTTTTTGGAAACAATACTATTCATACTACTTTATCTCCACCCTTCTACCATCACTTATTTACCCACTTTACCATTCACTTTATACATAAACAATCATTTATTTACAAATGGACCCCATCATACCCTCAATTTATCTACTTTATCAATAAACTAATCAATATTCATTAAAACCCGTGCCCGAAGAAGTGGGCATAATAAAATTGGACGGAGGGAGTATAATTTATTGGTCAATTAGATATGTGTTATCCTAAGTACTTTTAATGGAATCATAAATAAAAAAATGGGAGCAGTACCTACGGATCATTACTTAAAAAAAAAAAATTTATCAATCACAACTTATTAGAAGTTTTCTAACTTATAAGTTATTGATCTCAATAAATATTGATATTTTTGTGTTATTATTGATTGATAAAATTCTCATGAAAATATGTTCTGGATTAACTATTGATATTTTTTGTGTTATTATTTTTGTTGTTATTATCAATAACTCACTTATTTATTTTTTTATAAAATTATATCTCAAAATTCTATTTATTATAATATTTAAAAAAAAAAAAGGGTGAACGGTAAGTATTAAAGTTAAAAACATGTATAACTATAATATTATGCTATTACCGCTTCGACAACTACTATTATATTACCTTTTTCGCTTTAATTAACACATATTGGTTGATCAATCTTCAAAATGTGCATTAGTGATTAGTGGGTACGGTGCACACTATGCAGCTCATTTAAAAATACATGGATTTTTTGAAATCAATGAACTTCAAATCTCTTATTTGGAATCAAAGTAAATTTATAGAAGGATTTTTCAAATCCATATATTTGAAATCAATTGTTTGGAAAAAAATCAATACAAATTTGGAATTTTTATATTTCAGTCATCATTTAATAAACAATTAAAGTGAATTTTTTTTATTGTTTTAACTTTAATACTAAATTATTTTAAAAAAATTATATATAATATTTTCTAATATATCAATACTAGTATAAGACCCCGCGTAAATTACGCGGGTTGTAAAATATTTTTTATTGGTAGATGTAAGTAATTTTATTTGTTTTATTGAATAAGAAATTGAAATAATTATTGAGAAAGAAAATTAAAGAGTTAGAATTGATATAAAAAAGAAAAATAAAAATACTCTCTCTTCTCCATTCATATTTTATTAGATTTTATATCTTATATATGAATTTTAGTAATATATATGGATGGACTTTCTCCATCCATATTTTATTGAGAAAGAAAATTTAAATTTAAGATTTTATATTAAAATATATTAGTAATAAATATCAAAATTAAAATAGATATTAATGTCTTTTCTAAGCACGTGTAACAATTTTTTAATTTTTTAAATTTTTTTAATTAATTAAAGTTATTATCAAGTATTAAAATTGAAAATCGTAATTTTTTTCATAATTCTTTTGAAATTAATCAAACCAATTAATTAAATATATCTTACCAAAATTTAATATTTCCTATTATATTGGAATGGTTATTGATTAGTTACGAAATTCACGATATCTTTTATTAAAAGTTATTTAATTTTAGTATTTTTCAATTAAGATAATCAGATTATTTTCTTAATTATAACTCATTGATTAATTTTTTAAACTAATTGGTCCAAACAATTTAGTTCCTCGGTCATTTCCTTAGTTTCAGAAAATTTTTTAGTATTTTTTTTTCAATTTTTCAATTAGAAGATTAATTTGGTCAAAATAATTTTTCGAATTCTCCATCCTTATCTACAAATTAATTATATTCTTATTTGCGCTTATTTTAATAGTCCATAATTCTCCATCGTTAAATAACATTAAAAATCAAAATTAAAATTATTGTCATAATTATTTAATTTTAATTATTTTTCTTTTTCTATTTTATATCAATTCTAACTATTTAATTTTAGTTATTTTTATTTTTCTATTTTATATCAATTCTAACCCTTTTTTTTTTTTCTCAATCATTCTTTCAATTTCTTCTTTCAATAAAATAAATAAATAAATTAAATATATCTTACTAAAATTTCATATTTCCTATTATAAATAGGAATGGTTCACAATATTTTTTTTATTAAAAGTTATTTAATTTTAGTATTTTCAATAAAAGATAATCCACTTATTTTCTTAATTATAATTCATTGGTTAATTTTTTAAATTAATTGGGTCAAAACAATTTAGTTCCTTCATTAAAAGATATTAATATCAAATATCAAAATTAAAATAGATATTAATGTCTTTTATAAGGACATGTAACAATTATTTTAATATTTTTTTAATTAATTAAAGTTATTATCAAGTATTAAAATTGAAAATCTTAATTTTTTTCATAATTCTTTTGAAATTAATCAAACCAATTAATTAAATATATCTTACCAAAATTTAATATTTCCTATTATATAGGAATGGTTTTTTTTTTTTTTTGAACCCCTCCCATGACTCGAAACCAGGATCTAAAGCCTAGGTAGTGGTTCTCTAACACTTGAGCTATCCAACTTCTTCATAGGAATGGTTATTGGTTAGTTATATTGATTAATGTAAGGTGTCTCAAATGAAAAAACTAAGATGAGCAAAACAAATACAATGATATTGATTAGAGAAAATTTCTGTAAAAAAAAAAAAACCATAAAATCTATGAAGAGAAAAGAGAGAAAAACAGTGGATATCCAAAGAAAGTAAAAAATTTGTACTAAACTATAAACAATATGAAATACGGAGTATTTGATTCATTGAAATGTTGGAAGAAATGTGTTGATATTTATAGAGTATAAATAATGGAAAAAAAACACCATAAAATCTTTGAAGAGAAGAGAAAAGAGAGAAAAGCAGTGGATATGCAAAGAACGTAAAAAATATGTACTAAACTATAAACAATATGAAATATTTGATTCATTGAAATGGGAAGAAATGTGTTGATATTTATAGAGTATAAATAATGGGCCGTTGAGATCAGAGGCGGACCTACATAGTGCCCAGGGGGGCCAATGGGCCCCCCACTGATTTTTTAATTTTTTTTTACATATATACTTCTTCCCGTTTCGGTGATTATTCGTACACTTTTTTATTGAGAGTTTCAAGATTTTTAGTACACTTATAATATGTAAATAATCTACAAAACTAATACTCTTGCTATATTATTTTATTTTTAAAATTGTCACTCATTTTGATTCACATTCTTCCTTACACCTCTCTAAATTATCTTTTACATCTCACTAAATTACATTTAAATAATTAAACCTCACTAAATCACCCAAAAATATACTCTCCTACATTAGTTTATTTTTAAATTGTCACTCATTTTGGGTCCACATTCTTTCGTACACCTCACTAGATCAAATTTAAACCGCACTAAATCAACCAAAATACTTCTCATTACTTAACATTACACCTCACTAAATTCCCTTTAAATCTCACTAAATCACTCAAAATACTCTCATTTTTTGTTAAGGTATACAATTAACCACATAATAGGGGGTATATTTTAAGCTCTACATTTGTTGACTAATGTCTCATTGAGAATGCACATTAAATTTTAACACCGTTTCACTTTCTATGAATTGAAACAATTAATATTAATTTTCTTTGAAATATAACAAAAGTCGTTAAATTTAAATTAATAAAATGAGGTATATTGAAAATTTTATAATAATTTTTTGTTTAGACATAACATTTTATAATATTATTTTTTATTTATAATAATGTAAATCGGACCCCCCAATCCAAAATTTCTGGGTCCGTCACTGGTTGAGATGTTTGCGTATGAAGAAATTCTGTTTCATTTAAATTTTAATATTCAAAATTAATATTCAAAAGTGAAGATGAGATTAAAAAAAATGTACGTTTAAGATTAAGGGTTAATTCTAAATAAATACACCACCTTTAGTCTCAGTATCAATTTAATCACGACCTTTACGATTTTTTTTTAAAACCCCAACCTTTCATCGTGTTGCAATTAGATACACATTTTTTTTTCTCCGATCAACAATTGATGATGTGGCTTGCCGGAGCTCGCCACGTCATATTACACATATTTTTTTATTTTCCCTATAAAGATTACACTTTATAAAAATATAAAATTTTATAAAAAATAAAATAAAATTGTATGCGTCTCCTCTGCTTCTCAAACTAGTTTTCTTCTACCATTCTCAAACTAAATCAAGTTATTCTCTCTTAACCATAAAATTTTATAAAAATAAAATTTCATGCGTCTCCTCTGCTTCTCAAACTAAATCAAGTTATTCTCCTCTAGCCATAAAAATCATAAAAAGAAAAAAAAAAAAAAACTCACGCATCTAATCCATGATCATTGGTGATTTGGTGGTTTATTTCTTCAGGAATTCTTAAATTATTTAATAATTTTGTTGTTTTGTTCAACTAGTTCGAGAACTATAATTTTTTTCGGTGGACCTCAATTAATTATTGTATTTGGGTGTATACTGAAGATAACCTTGTTAGTGGTTTTTTATTATTTTGTTCAACTAGTTGGAGAACTACAATTTATATGCTTTATGAGAGAGGAAAATATTCTAGGAATTAATGTGTTTAAAACTAATGATTATTGCAACAGAAATGTTATATCCCTTATAATTTTGATTTTTAGGATTTGAAGAGAAGAACTTGATTGATTGAGTTTGAGAAGTGAGAAGTGAGAGAGACGCTCATAACAAGAACTCTGTTCAGTTTGAGAAGCGAAGAAGACGTCCGAAGATGCCGAGAGTTTTATTTTTATTTTTATTTAATTTTTATGGTTAGAAGAGAATAACTTGATTTAGTTTGAGAATGGTAGAAGAAAACTTGATTTAGTTTGAGAAGCGGAGGAGACACTGCAATTTTATTTTTATAAATTTTTATATTTTTATAAAGTGTAATCTTTATAGGGAAAAAAAAAAAATATATGTAATATGACGTGGCGAGCTCCGGCAAGCCACATCATTAATTGTTGACCGGAGAAAAAAAAACGTGTATCTAATTGCAACACGATGAAAGGTTGAGGTTTTAAAAAAAAATCGTAAAGGTCGTGATTAAATTGATATTGAGATAAAAGGTGGTGTATTTATTTGGAATTAACCATAAGATTAATGATTAAGATTAATAAAAAAAAAAAAAAAAAGTGAAATTAATGAGAAAAAAGAGATTTTGAAATGGGGTGATTTGAGAAAAAATAGACTCAAATAGACCAATCATTTTGTGACATGTGGCACCTAAAATGTTTGCAAATATATGATATTAAGATTATTAGAGAATATAATAGAATAATATATTATAAGAAGGTGATGCGGCCTAAAAATGTCACCTAATAAGGAGTCGACACGTGTATAGGGGATAAGATAAAAGTGAAAGGATCAGATTGTGTAATATTCTCTGAGGGGAAATCCTCTCGGGAGATCCCTTTGGAGGGAGCTTCGGCCAAAGAGAAGCTTCCAGAAGAATTACTTTTGGAGGAAGTTCGTGAGCCTTGAATGTAGGGAGGTTCCGCTATTTTCGGCTTAGACTCGATTGAAAGTGGACCTTATCCTCTATTATCTGGGGGAACTAAGTCAAAAGATCGAGAAGGGATATGGCCGAGTCTTCGGGAAGTGGAGGAAAGAAGGCTTCGTCCACTCCGCAGGACCGAATCTCGCGGGTAGTTCCGGAAAAGGAGGAAAGCTTGACTTCCTCTCCAGCCAGCACCTCTATAAATAGGAAAAATGGAGGAGATTTCCAGGTTAGACACTCGTACACTACACACTTAATAGACTAAATACAATATACCCTTCGGAGATCTTTTAAGAACTATTTTCACATATCAAGGATCTCGAGATCCTTGGAGGAGATTAATAAGCCCTATACTGACTTAGGCATCGGAGTGTCCACGCCGGACTCCCCTCCGGCGTGTTCTTTGCAGGTTCTTGAAGGTTTTGAACGAAGGCAACACACCTGAAGCAATTATTCGTGTTCGAAGAACAGGACGTTTAATCCCGAGGATATATAATCCTCTCGTGCAAATTTTGGCACATCAACTGGCGCCGTCTGTGGGAACGAGTTGAAAGATTTTCTCACGAATTTCTACCTGTTCGAGCAAATGGGTGGCGGAGACAAAACATCTACTTCTGGAAAGAAAAATCTTCCGGGGGAGAATTCCCCTTTGCCGACTGATCCCCCACCAATGGGAGGCCGGGGGAAAAACCCAATCCATACTCCTTCTGGATCAAATCAGCCATTGGCGGCCACTCCAGATTTAGGTGACGAGAATCATCCTTTACCGGTCCGGGAGGGAATAACCGGGAATCTTGAAACCCCAGAGTTCCAGACCGCAGATCCTCAGCGAGAGGATATTCCAGACTCAGGGACACTCTTGATCTCTCCCGATCAATTGAACGCCCTCATCAAGCAAGCTGTAGATAAAGCCTTTGCAGATCAAAGGGACCAGATTCCCAAGGTTGCACCAGGGAATCCAGAGGTACCGGCCCATAAACCCCAGGATGAAGCACCTGGAACCTCCCAAGTGTTATCCAAGGAGATGGGGATACGAGTGGAGGAGGATGATAAAGTGCCCTCGCGCGCGGAAAGAAGCATTCCCCTCCGAAGCACTAGAAGGAACGCAGATCCGGCACCCCGAGGGACAGAACCCCTTGAGACAGAAGAAAGCACTGATGATACCTACGGAGGGCCAGTTAGCGACCAGCTACAGGCTCTGCAGAAAGAGATGAAGGATATGAGGAGACAGATGAACAACCGAACCAGTAGATCCACTCACACATCCGGATGCCAGTTCTCCCCTAACATATTACAGGATGAATTACCATTCAATTTCAAGCCCCTTAACTTTGAGTATGACGGTACGGCAGACCCTTACGAACACTTAGTAAGATTTGAAAACGCTGCGCTATTACATCGCTACGGAGAAGGAATTAAGTGCAGGGTGTTCCTGACCACCCTGGCCAAAGCAGCGCAACAATGGTTCACTCAGTTAGAACCTAATACTATCCGATCCTGGGAAGAATTCAGTGAGTTATTTCTCCATCAATTTGCAAGTGCCCGGAGACAACCAAGGGCCACCTTGACCCTCTTCAATCTGAGGCAGGGGGAGAGCGAAAGCTTAAGAGCTTTTCTCCGGAGGTTTAATCAGGCAGCTCTGGAGGTCCCTACAGCCTCTCCGGAGGTGAAGATCAACGCCCTCACTAACGGATTACGAGATGGAGATTTCTTTTCCTCCTTAGCTAAGAAGCCAGTTAAGAATTTCGATGAGCTGCTGCACAGGGCAGATAAGTACCTCACTCTAGAGGAGGTCCGTAAGGCCAAAAGGCTGGAGGTTAGGCCACCAGATCGAGAGAGAAGAAGGGAAGGTCCCTCCAGACGATCCAGCCCAGAGGTCCCTCGGACCTCTGGATCAACAAGAGATAGCAATCCCTCCGGAGGTCCCCGGTCTGGTCCTCGTGGGAGGTTCGAGAAATACACGCCCTTGAGGATTGAGCCTGCTGAAGTACTGGAGGTAGCCGGAGACCATCCAGACTTGAAATTCCCATATTCCAGAAATCGAGGACCTCAGAAACCCAAGTCTGACCGTTTCTGCCGATTCCACAATGAGTATGGGCATGATACAAATCAATGTTACTACTTGAAGGACGAAATTGAGAGGATGATCCAAGCGGGCCATCTAAAAGAATTTATATTCAGAGATAGACAGGGCCCTCGAGGGCAGAAGCGGAAAGATCATGAAAGAAAACCAGAAGAGAAGGAAACCAGAGAGGCAGCTGAGGATATGCCCCCTCCTCCACCAAAGAGAGGAGTAATCCACATGATAGTGGGTGGGCCAGCTGATGGAGATTCTTTTCGGAAGAGGAAGCAAAATGTCCGGGCTCTAAGAGCAGAGCAGGGGAGCCAGTTAAGAGAAGTGGGGCGCATGACGGAGACGCCCAATATCCGATTTGGCCCAGAAGATGTGAAGGGGATTAAGGAAGATCACAACGATGCTCTGGTGTTCACTACCGACATAGCGGGATTCGATGTTGCTCGAATCTTCGTAGATACGGGAAGTTCGGCTGACATCATGTTCTTTGAATGTTTTAAGAGAATGGAGTTGAGTGTGAAGCTGCGCCCTGTAGATACCTCTCTGTATGGTTTCTCCGGAGGGGCAATCCAACCTTTGGGGTCAGTGATGTTACAGGTAGGATTGGGAGACGCTCCAGCTCGGAAAGTCCATGTGGTGGAGTTCCTTATTGTAGATATTCCCTCGTCGTACAACGTTGTGATGGGACGACCCAGCCTGAATCTTTTTCAGGCAATCATCTCCACATTTCATATGAAAATGAAATTCCCTACAGCCACAGGGGTGGGAGAAGTGAGAGGAGACCAGTACCAAGCACGGAAGTGCTATGCAGAGTCCGTAAAGATGGCAGATAGAGCCCTAACTAGGGGCCTGGAGCGGATGAGAGGAGATGACCCTGAGGTCAAGAGGAAGAAAGTAGAGGAAGTGGCACCTGAACAAGTAAATGTTAAGACAGACGAGTAACTGATGAGCGTGGAGCTCTTTCCAGGGAAACTCGGCTTTGTTACCAAAATAGGTACCCAACTGGGGCCTGAACTCACAGAGAAGGTAATATTTACATTACGTCGAAATTCCGATATATTTTCATTTTCTCCAACTGACATGACAGGAGTCCCTCCGGAGATAGCAATACATTGCCTTAATGTGGATCCAAAGGCAAGGCCCGTAAAACAAAAACTACGAAATTTCGGGATTGAGAAGAATAACATTGTGAAAGAAGAAATCGAGAAGCTATTGAAAGCAGGGCATGTAGTAGAAGTCCAATTCCCAGAATGGCTCTCCAATGCTGTGCTAGTGCCTAAAGGGGGAGGAAAATGGAGAATGTGCATCGATTTCAGGGACCTCAACAAGGCATGCCCTAAGGACCATTACCCGCTACCAAGAATAGATCAGCTAGTAGATGCAACTTCAGGCTTTGAGTTGCTGAGCATGATGGACGCATACCAAGGGTACCACCAAATCCAACTGAATCCTGCAGATGTCCCCAAAGTGTGCTTCATAGCAGCCTGTGGAACGTTCGGATATGTTCGGATGCCATTTGGATTAATCAATGCCGGAGCAACCTATCAGAGGATGGTCGATGATGTCTTTCGAAAGCAGCTAGGGAGAAACATGGAGATATATGTAGATGATATGTTGGCTAAAAGTGTGAAAGCAGATCAACATATAGAGGATTTGGAAGAAATTTTCCAGGTAATTCGAGAAAACGACATCAAGTTGAACCCAGCCAAATGCTCTTTTGGAGTAAAATCAGGGAAGTTCCTGGGATATATGGTCACTCAAAGAGGTATAGAGGTGAATCCAGCCAAGGTGAAGGCTGTACTGGACATGCGACCACCAAGAAACATAAAGGAGCTCCAGACACTCAATGGGAGGATTACAGCGTTGAGCAGATTCATATCCAGGTCTGCTGAAAAGAGCCATCCCTTCTTTAAAATTCTTAAGAAAGGGACCAAGTTTGAATGGAGCGAAACATGCCAAAAGGCCTTTGAAGACCTGAAGCACCATTTGTCTCAGTGGCCGAAACTGACGAAGCCTTCTCCAGGAGATACCCTCATTTTGTATCTCTCCGTAGGGGAATTCTCATTAAGCACTGCTTTAGTCAAAGAAGAGGGATCTCTGCAGCACCCTATTTATTATGTCAGTAAGGTCATTCAGGGGGCCGAAAATCGTTACTCAGAAATTGAGAAGACTGCTCTGGCTGTGGTAGTTACAGCCCGGAGGCTGCGCCCATATTTCCTTTCTTACAAAATACTGGTCCGCACTAATTACTTGTTGAAACAGGTTATAGGACGAGCAGACCTCTCTGGAAGGATGGTGAAGTGGGCGATCGAGCTCCAAGAATATGACGTAGATTTCGAGCCACGGAAGTCTATAAAAGCTCAAGCTTTGTCAGATTTCATCCAAGAGCCGACTAAACCAGAAGAGGTCGAGGGATGGAAGGTGTATGTAGATGGCTCAGTGACCCTGAGCGGATGTGGAGCAGGGATTGTGTTGACAGGCCCTCGAGGAGAGGACCTACAATTCGCAGTGAGGTTTCAATTCATGACCTCAAATAATGGAGCAGAGTACGAAGCTTTGATTAGAGGGATGGAGATGGCATTGGAATTGGGAGCTCCAAAGGTAACTCTACACTCAGACTCCCAATTAGTTGTTCAGCAGGTGAATGGTGAATATGTAGCCAAAGATAGCAGGATGGCTGCTTATTTGGAACGTGCCAAAGCGGTGATGGGCAAATTCCAAGAGTGCGAGGTAGTCTAGATACCCCGAGAGAAGAACATGCAGGCGGATAGTCTCTCCAAACTCGCTAGCTCCACAAAGTTTGTTGGACAGGGAACAGTAACTCTAGTAGTTGCGGAAAGAGAGACTTTGGAGAACCCCATTGGCTCCATTGAAGAGGAAGATGATTGGAGAAGAGCTATATGGATAGAACTCACCAAGGGAGCAGATGCCCCTACCACCAGAGAGACCCGAGCCCTTCAGATCAAATATTGTATTATCGGAGGGCACTTATACAAGAAGTCGTTCACACACCCATATTTGAGGTGTATATCAACTAGAGAAGCTATGTATACACTTAGAGAGATCCACGAAGGTGATGCAGCCAGTCATGAAGGATACAAAGCAGTGGTGAAGAAAGTTTTAAGGGCTGGGTTATACTGGCCCTCCATGACAAAAGATGCCAGAGAATTTGTGAGGAAATGCGTCAAGTGTCAGAAAAATGCTCCATTGATAAGGACCCCTGCGGAAGAGATGGGAGCGATGCACTCTCCCTGTCCCTTCACTAAGTGGGGAATTGACTTGGTAGGACCCTTCCCTCCAGCCTCCGGAGGGAGAAAATTTCTAATAGTAGCAGTGGACTATTTTAGCAAATGGGTGGAAGCTGCTCCCCTGGCTACGATAGATGAAGAAAATGTGATTAAATTCTTGAAGAAACAAATCTGCTGTAGATTCGGAGTACCCAGAATATTGGTCTCCGATAATGGAACACAGTTTAATGGCGAGAACGTGCGAGGATGGTGTGCAAGATTGAACATAATACAGAGATTCACTTCTGTAGCTCATCCTCAAGCCAACTGACAGATGGAGGTTACTAATCGAACAATAGTAGATGGGATTCGAACTAGGTTGACAAAGATAGGAGGAGGATGGGTAAACGAGTTAGATAATGTATTATGGTCATATAGGACTAGCCCGAAGACAGCAACTGGAGAGTCCCCATTTCAGCTGGTCTACGGAGCTACGGCGGTGATACCTCCAGAGGCCGTTTTACGATCGCACCGAGTTGCCCAATTTGAAGAACATCAGAATGAAAGATTGATGAGAGAAGCTCTAGATTTGATGGAAGAAGAAAGAGAGATGGTCAGGGTACATGTGGAAAGATATAAAAGCAGAATTAAAGCTGCATATGATCGAAGGGTGATCCCGAGGTCCTTCAGAGCAGGGGACCTGGTGCTGAGAAGAGCGGACGCCCTGAAAAACACAGGAAAACTGGAGCCCAACTGGGAGGGACCCTATAAGATCACACAGGTGCTGAAAGGAGGAGCATACAGACTACAGAGTATGGAGGGGGTTGACATAACTAGACCATGGAACGTTTGCCATTTGAAGAGATTCTTTATTTGAAGACAGTGTAAGGTCTTGAGACCATCTATAACTTTTTTTTTGTGATTTTTTGCATTGATTCGTACTTTGCTTGGTGTATTTTGTGGCTTCACCGGAGCTCTTTTTCCCTCTCTACGGGTTTCCCCTTTGGGGTTTTTCCGTAAAGAGGTTTTTAATGAGACCGGCGTAGGTTATCTATGGCTTATGTTGAAAATTGATAATAAAGCAATGAAGCCTTATCCCTTTTTGAAGAAAGAATTATTCAGAATTATTATGTCTTGGTTATCTTTCTCATATTTGAACATGCGACGTATGAATATAACTATAACGAGAGTGAGAGACACTCAAAGGCATAGAGGCCGAGGTGCTCCAGAGAGCCCTCACTTTACTTGAGACCCAAGTGGGTTACTGAAATGAGAGGATTTTATGAATTAAAATCTTTTAAGAATAAGAGTGAGAGACACTCAAAGGCCTAGAGGCCGAGGTGCTCCAGAGAGCCCTCACTTTACTTGAGACCCAAGTGAGTTACTGAAATGAGAGGATTTTATGAATTAAAATCTTTTAAGAATAAGAGTGAGAGACACTCAAAGGCCTAGAGGCCGAGGTGCTCCAGAGTGCCCTCACTTTACTTGAGACCCAAGTGGGTTACTGAAATGAGAGGATTTTATGAATTAAAATCTTTTAAGAATAAGAGTGAAAGACACTCAAAGGCCTAGAGGCCGAGGTGCTCCAGAGAGCCCTCACTTTACTTGAGACCCAAGTGGGTTACTGAAATGAAAAGATTTTGTGAATTAAGATCTTTTTAGGAATAAGAGAGTAAGAAATACGTAGAGGCTCAGATAACCGAAGCCTTCCAGAAAGCCCTAACCATGGTTGAGAATTACAAAGATTATATGAGGAAGAAAACAGGTTTTATGATTCGGGAGTTAAGAGAAGAGGGAGGATGACCTCCCACAACCAAGCCACCCGAAATCAAAAACAAAAAACCGTATAGTCAAGGAGTGGTTTCAACGTAGCCTACAAGACTAACAAAAGGGGGGAAGAAAGGGCCGCACCTCCAACACATTCTTTGTTGATCTTGTAAGTTACTCATGCACGAAAGAGAAAGACAACAAAAACATCCAACACCAAGCTAATACGACTACTGCAAAAAAGCCCCCACATATCCAGGAGTGTGGGGTCCCCTACAAAGTATGGAGAGCAAGTAGTATGAGCAGAAAGTAAAGAGTGTAGCAAAACAACAGAAAAATAAATTGTTTGATGTGATCATAGAAATGTGAAACTTAAACTGCTTTCTCAACAGCATCCCCTTCAGCAACAGCCCCCTCGACCTCAACTCCTCCAGCAATGCCACCCTCCTCAGCAGCATGATTGCTAGATCCTCCGCCCTCCTCTGGACCCGTAGTACCTCCCATGGTGTCTGCAACGCCAGTTCCTCCATCTATTGCGGTTGCCACGACTAGAGCGGAGTCATAAGGATAAACCAGACGCTCCAGAGGCTTTAGATCAGCCATGCCTACCTTGACAGCCTGCAGTTTGGTGATAGCCTGACTCATTCCGGGTAGCCACCAAGGACTATCAGGGCTCTCTTTAGGATCCCCCAAGAATTTCGGAGGAGTCGCGAGCCGGTCCAAGTGGAACTCGCGAGAGTAGGTTCCATTAAATCCCGGGGCTGAGTGCTCGGTTACGGCATTACTGAAGCCGTGGTCGATGAAATGAGGGATGTGCGGCCCCATGGCACAGAGGAAGCTCGAGCTCTTTAAGAAGCTGGATAGCCACTGAGTATGAAGAGTTTCCAAGAACTCTTGACCCAGAGAAGAAGTGAATAAGGATTTAATGCAAGCCTGCA
The DNA here is from genome assembly GCA_963675135.1 of Galeopsis tetrahit. Taxonomy (NCBI): domain Eukaryota; kingdom Viridiplantae; phylum Streptophyta; class Magnoliopsida; order Lamiales; family Lamiaceae; genus Galeopsis; species Galeopsis tetrahit. The sequence goes on from OY776124.1 coordinate 49,069,288, forward strand.
CCCCGACATGTGGCAGCTCGCGCTCCATCCGTTCCACCTCTAGCACCAGGCGCTTAATCCTGGCTACATCCTGCTTGCTTTGAGCCTGTAAGAGGGACAACTCCTCAGAAAGAGCTTGAGCTCGCTTATGGGCCTTATCTTTCTCCGTGGTGATACCCTTGAGGGTTGACTGGAAAGAGGATGCTTCAGCCCGGAGAAGTTCAAGCTCAGCTACCATCTCAACGCCTTGGTCAAGTATCTTAGTATAGGTAAGACCAAACTACAAAGGAAAAGGAATTAACGCCTGGAGATATGAAGAAGGCAAAGATTATAAAAAGGGAAAATGCCAGAAAATACCTCAGAGAGAAGATGAGCGCCGTGAATCAGTCGATCCTCAGGAAGAGGCGGGTCGGATAACTCAGCATCGGGAGGAGCAGGACATCGGTCAATGAGGCGATGGAGAGGCTCGTAAACAGTAGAAGGAGGAGTTCCCTTATCAGCACGGGTAACTTTCCCATTCTTCTTCTTAGATGTACCACATTCGGAAAAGAAGGCATTGACAGAGGAACGGGTTCTCTTGGCAACTGAACCTGGGACCTGAGTAGAGGAACTAGGGAGAGGAGGAATTTTCGAAGAACCCTCTGGAGCCGGAGTCTTTGCAGAGCTCTCGAGAGCGGGAGACGGAGGAGCCTTTGGAAGATCTTCTGGAGCGGATAACACGGGGGTCTTCACTATGCTGAGAGCAGGGGCATCTCGGGAGATATGAGTCAACCAACTCATCGCTACAAATAATCAAGAAAATTTTCAGAACTCAGAAAAACAGCCACATGCAAGAAATAAAATATAGCAATAGAAGATTTTTTACCATCTCGGGAACCTAAGGGAAAATCTTGAGGGCAAAAGCCGAAGTGGGAGAGGATGCGAGGATTGTTGCAAATGGCAATAACATCGAAATAGTCGTGCAAACGGGTATGAGTATTGAGATTATTCATAATAGTGTGATTGGAAACAGAGTAAGCTTTCAGGGGAGGAGGAATCACTCCGGGATTGTGGAATAACCAATCCCTGTGAGGAAATGGCCAATCAGTGGGGCTGGTAGCAAAGAAATAGTAATCTCGCCAAGATGAGTCTTCCTCATGGAGTTTTTTCAGAAATTTACAAACACGGGACCTTCTCCCACTAACATAGAAAAAACCATCATTCACCTTACATGAGTGTTGGCTCAGAAATAGTTCGGCAGATGGGTCACCCCCATTCCCCTTCACCAAGATGAAAAAACCTATCATGGTACGGATAGCATTCAGAGTAAACTGGTTAAGAGGGATCTGCATGCGGGTGGATATGGCAGCCAGATAAGGATGAATCGGAAACCGTAGTCCGGCCCTAAGATGTGCTTCGAAAAAAGCAAGAGTTCGAGGCTGGGAAATATCTGGGCGTTCATCGGAGCGAGGAGCACGAAAGGCGTACTCCGATGGAAAACCATAGGCATGAGCGAGGTTAACTAGGTGAGTATGGTCGATTTGGGAAGCGGGGGAAATCCTATTCTCTGGACTCCCCATCAGAGAAGGAGTCGCTTCAGAGGAATTTTGGCTGGCAGCTTCCGGCAGAGAGGGAGGATTTGACATCGATTTACAATGTTAATAAAAGAAGAACAAAAGAATAGCTGGGTTACCTTGAAGTAGAAGGGCTATGGAATCAGACGAGGCGGTTGACGACAGTAGAGACTCGAGGTGAAGAACACCGGAGAAGAAGGATGAAGACGATGAGAAATTTTTGGGAAAAGTGAAATTTGAAAAGCGAAGAGAGAAAAAGGAGGTGGTTGCGTGAAGTAAATGAGGAAAGATAGGGGGAAGAATCGAGGGTTTTCCTCGGGAGAATAACAGAAGAGAGAGAAAGGTGATCGCGTGGAGCCCACGCGCGGAAGCCGAAAAGTCTCCCAGAATTGGAAGCGGGAAAGCCCTTGGAAAAGGGCGTTTTTGAAACTTCCTCTCCAAAGCAGGAACAATACACGTTTCTCCAGAAGGACCTTTGTAACAAGTTCTAGGAAAATTTTTCTACTCTCACAAAAGATGTCTCCCTTTTACGAGAGTAGGGGGGAGTAGATGATGCGGCCTAAAAACGTCACCTAATAAGGAGTCGACACGTGTATAGGGGATAAGATAAAAGTGAAAGGATCAGATTGTGTAATATTCTCTGAGGGGAAATCCTCTCGGGAGATCCCTTTGGAGGGAGCTTCGGCCAAAGAGAAGCTTCCAGAAGAATTACTTTTGGAGGAAGTTCGTGAGCCTTGAATGTAGGGAGGTTCCGCTATTTTCGGCTTAGACTCGATTGAAAGTGGACCTTATCCTCTATTATCTGGGGGAACTAAGTCAAAAGATCGAGAAGGGATATGGCCGAGTCTTCGGGAAGTGGAGGAAAGAAGGCTTCGTCCACTCCGCAGGACCGAATCTCGCGGGTAGTTCCGGAAAAGGAGGAAAGCTTGACTTCCTCTCCAGCCAGCACCTCTATAAATAGGAAAAATGGAGGAGATTTCCAGGTTAGACACTCGTACACTACACACTTAATAGACTAAATACAATATACCCTTCGGAGATCTTTTAAGAACTATTTTCACATATCAAGGATCTCGAGATCCTTGGAGGAGATTAATAAGCCCTATACTGACTTAGGCATCGGAGTGTCCACGCCGGACTCCCCTCCGGCGTGTTCTTTGCAGGTTCTTGAAGGTTTTGAACGAAGGCAACGCACCTGAAGCAATTATTCGTGTTCGAAGAACAGGACGTTTAATCCCGAGGATATATAATCCTCTCGTGCAAATTTTGGCACATCAGAAGGGGTGTTGCATTTTGGTGCCATTTGGACTTGACCATTACTATTTGGTGCTACCTTTTTAAATAGTTTCGATTAAGTGTAAAATGGATTGTAAGATTACATTCTTGCCCTTATAGAGTAGAAGATAAGATTCCCTTGTAGTGTAGAATATAATTTTTTTCTTGTGGTCAACTTTTCTTCAATCTCTCTCTTAATAAAAACTCACATTTTTCATTTTTTTTATTAAAAATCAATAAAGTTCATAATAATTTTAATTTTTCCTTCTTTCATAAATTAACAAAAAAAAAAAAAAAAAAACAAAATCACCTATCTCTCTCCTAATAAAAACTTCAATTTTCATTTCTTTTTAACAAGTAATTTTAAAATTCCCAAAAACAATAAAATTCATAAAAAAATTAATTTTTCCTTCTTTCATAAATTAACAAAAATATACAAAATCAACAAATTCAACATTATTTTTACTTTCTTTATTTCATAATCAAAATAAAATCATTTTTTTTTTTAAAAAATATGAAACTAAATTCACAAAAATACACAAAAAAAAATCCCAACAACATTTTTTTTTTTTTTTTGCCTCAAAGACGAAAAATAGTTTATATTAAAGAAGAAATTATTTTCATCAACGAATAAATTATTTACATCAACAAAGAACTTATTTGCATCAAAACGAATAATTTATTTGGACCATTGAATAATTTATTGGCATCTACCAAAAAAAAAAACCCTAGCCCACCCGCAGGTAGGGGTGAAAACGGATCGGATATGGACGGATAGTGCTTATACCATATTCTAAACCATATTTTTTTCTCGAATTCGGAGCCGGATACGGAAAAGCTGGATTCAGATACGAATTCGGAATATTCGGTATACGGATACGGAACCGATATCGGACGAATCCGGGCCGGATTCGAATAACTATAATCGGATAATATATTTCAAATGGAAATCATCAAAATGTGATTGAAACACATAAAAATCAACAAACATGAAATCATCAAAATATATCTTTCGTAAACATCACCACTCCAGCACAACATAACGCCTAAGAAGACATATATAATATTATACCCAAGCATGAATAAAGCAATCAACAAACTACTCCTAAGCCAAAGAACCATCCACTCATGAAAACATTAAAACCATACGCAACATACTTTACTCTATTCATAGATTTTCATGTAGTTTAGTGGGTAATATAAGAAATTAAAGAAAAAGTAATGTACAACAAAATACAAGCACATTAAGAACCACCTCCTCAATTTTCCTCCATTTCATTTAATGGAGTTTCAACAATTTGTACCTTAAATTTTCTCTGAATCTAATCGGGGCTCGGGATGCAGGGTGGCAGCGACGTCAAGATGGGGGCTGGGACGGGCGGTCGACGACGGGGGTCGGGGCTGGGGGTGCAGCCGTGCAGGGGCCAAAAAGGGAAGGGAAGGAGGAGTGGGCGGCGGACGCTGAGGGTGAGGGTTTAAGCTTTTTAGTTTTTAATAAGGCCCAATAATGTTATAAGTTATAATAGAGCTTTAATAAAATTAATATAAAATATAAAATAAAATATATTACAAAATTCGGGTATCCGGATTTATTTTCCGGATAATATCCGATAAAATATGGGAAAACTCGAATACGGTCGGATATTATGTATTCCGAATCCGAAGTCAACTATCCGTATCCGCCCGGATACTAAATTTTTATACCGAATTCGTATCCGACCGGATACGGTTCCGGATCAGTCGAGAAATATCCGATCCGTTTTCTCCCCTACCCGCAGGCCCAATTGTGTGTGGAAAACCTAGCCCCCCTCCGTGGCAATTTTGTGGCCGCCACCTGAAAAAATTCCGACAACGGTGTGGAATGCTTCGTCTTCCCCAAAATGTCTCATCCCTTACCTTTTTGTCAAACCCAAAATAAAATGGAAAATCCCTAACCCAATGAAAAAATCTACAAAAACACAAATCTAAAACCAAAAATTCAGGATCCGAGAATGGGAAATTTTTCTCATGATTGACTTTTTCTTTTGATCGACAATGGAGATCTTGCTCAATATTACTAGAAAATGTAAAGATAACCATTGTGAAATTGGTATATTTCAACCAGAAAATAATAATAAAAAAAAAAACCCAATATTACCGAGTCATAAATCCGATCTCCATTGTCGATCATAATAGCATGATATATCAGAAACATAAAAAAAAAAAAGGAATAGGAAAAGAAGTAGAAGTGAGAGCAGCCGTGCGTAGCGATGTGCAACTCCATCGGCCGCCGCCGCTTGTAACTCCCTCGGCCGCGATCTGCAAATCCGTCGGCTGTGATTTGCGAATCCCTTGGCCGATCTGCAAATCCTCCTCTTCTGGCCGCCTACCCGTCGCGCCTTATGTGAAGCCGAAGGGTCCTGTCATCCCGGGCACGCGCCGCTGTCTCATCACGGCCGGTTCGAATTTCCGGCAATGGAGTAAGAAAAAAAAAAAGATCGGCCATGGCGATGGTGGGTTTCTTTGACTCCGGCGGCACACGGCCAAGGGGCTGCTTCGTCAAGGTTTGGACGGCGACGGCCGTGTGGAGGGGGCTGCTTCGTCTGGGTTTGGGCGGCGACGGCCGTGGGGAGGGGGTTGCTTCAATTTTGCAAGAAATAGGAGACGGGGGGTCGGTTGCAAAAGAGGGCGGCGGCGGCTGACGGGTTTCTTCGACGTCGGTGGCGCGCAACCAAGGTGCTACTTCGTCTGGGTTTGGGCGGAGACGGCCGTGGGGAGGGGGTGCTGTGATTTTGCATGAAAATAGGAGAGGAATAGAGTTTTGTTGAAATTGGAAAATAAGATGAAATGAAAGTGAATGAGTTTTGTTGGAGGAAAGTTGTATTTATACAAGGGTAGAAAGGGTTTTTTAGCACCTATTTTGAACCTAATTGAAACAATTTAAAAAGGTAGAACCTATTGGTAATGGGCACTCCTAGATAACACCTAAGAGCAAATAAACTCTTATAAGAAAATATAATATATTATATCGCAATCTTTTATTTATGTTAATCATTATCTTTGAATATATTCTCAAAGATATGGAGTAGTTTTTATTTATTTCTTTATTTATCTTTTTTGTGTAATCTCTCTCTCTCTCTCTCTCTCTCTCTATATATATATATATATATATATATATATATATATATATAGTGGATCACTCATATCATCTCATTAACAGTAATTGAATATAATTCTAACATGGTATCATCCTAATACACTAAAACACTTATTCTCTTTCACCCCTTCTCTTCCTCCCTATTTTTTTCGGCGTCTCCGACGGGCTGGTGTACCCCGTTCCTGCCTTGCCTCACACAAAAAGTCAAATACCGTTGTCCTTTCTTCTCTATTTTTCTGTGTCCTCGTCGAGCAGGTTTCCCTCGTCGCCGCCTTGTTTATATCGAAGGAGCTGGTCTTCCCCGTTACCTCTCTTGGCCGCTTTTAGCCGCCACTGACGAGCTGGTATTCCTCGTCCCCCCTCTCTTTTTCTTCTCGAGCGAGCTAGTATCCTCGTTCCCTCTCATGGTCGTTCACGTTATCTCCATGACCATTTTCACTCATATGGTGTTAGTCACATTCACCTGCACGCTAATTTTCTTTATAGCCTTACGCTACATCTTCTTTCTTCTATTTTCCTCTCTATCCAGAGAGCCAATGGTCAACATCATTGGCTTCTTGCCCCTCCGATCTATCAGGTTTGTGCTCAGATCAATTGCCAATAAACTTGCAAGTGTTTCTTGCCTAATTTTTTTTCATAGTTCGTCCTTCAAAGGGTTTCGGTGTTTCGATCCATTTAATTCCTGCTTTTATGCGCCTTGGCATGCCATATTTTGTGATTCCAAATTTTTGTTATTTCTCCTACTAAAGTGCATTGTTTTGCGAATGTCTTCACAAAGTTTCTATCTCAAAATCGCTTTAGATTATTGCGTACCAAGCTCGTGTTTATTTTTACATTCTCAGCCTCGCTTGACCGGGTGTATTAGAGAATATAATATAATATATTATAGGAATAGTATAATATATTATAGATATCAATCTTTTATTTATATTAATCAGTATCTTTGAATATATTCTCAAAGATATGATTTATATTTATTTTCTTATTTATCTCTCTTGTAATCCCCAAATATAGTGGATCACTCATATCATCTCATTAATGGTTATTGAATATAATTTTCAGAATCACAATAAACCACATTCTTCCTCCCTCTCTCTCCATCCTTGTCAATTTCTTTGCTTCCCCAACTATCTCCACTTATCTATCCTTTTGATGAAAATAGAGAAAGAACGGGAAGATAGAGAGAGATGTGTAGAGTAGGGAGAGAATGGACAATAATATGAGAGAGATAATATAGAGAAAGAGGAGAGAAGAGAGGGGTAGAGATAGATGAGAATGAATAAAAAGAGAAGATAACATAAGAATTGCGGAAGGGAAAGAAGAAATAGAGAAGGTATTGTTAGGAAATAAACACACGCACACGATGACGATAAGAAAATAACACGACATTTGTTTACCCAGTTCGTCTTTCGACTACGTCTGGGGGCGATGCCAAGCCAGGTATTTCACTATGTTTATTGGATGCGCAATGATTACAATGAGAGAACATCTATTTATAATAGAAAACTTGCCCTAACCCTAGGCCCATTAGGAAAAAACTTGCCATAATTAACCCTAAGCCTATTAGGAACAAACTTGCTCCCTACTCCAAGCTCATTAGGAACAAACTTGCCATAATTAACCCTAAACCTATTAGGAACAAACTTGTTCCCCACTCCAAGCCTATAAGGAACAAACTTGCTCTCCACTCCAGGACCATTATGATCAAACTTGTCCTACACTCCAGACCCGTTAGGATCAATTCAGGCTCCACACTCCAACAATCTCCCACTTGGAGACTGAATTCTCCATGTAACCATATCTTCTTAATTCTCCTCCCGTATCCGCCTGACATCGCCAAGCCTTATCTTCAAGTTCCAAGGCCAATTGAAGCTATGCATAACTTCAACTTCTCTAAGGTCGCCACCTTAGTAAATAACAAGTATTAGTTAGAGGGCGAATACCTATTAGGTGCACGTCGCTCTCTAACTGGTCTCTACAGCAGATTCTCCAGTGGTGGTGGGGTCCTAGGTTCTTCAATAAGAACCTCTTCTTCATTCTGACTCTCCTTACTCCCACTCGAGTTTGAGATGTCTAACTCAACCTCTTGGGTATTGGTCTTGTCAGAATCTGATGCCTCCAATATGTTCTTGTACATAACCTGTTCATTGAAAACTACATCTATGCTGCGAATAATCTTTCGATTATTCTCAACCCAAAGTGTATAACCGAACTCATCACCACCATAACCAATGAACGTACACTTAACAAATTTAGCATCACTACAAGAGTAGAATAATACTCCAGAATCCAACACCCAGTATTCTACTGGACAACTGACACTAAAGACCAACGCGTCTCCAACATCAACTGTGGTTGCGTTTGCTGTCTTCTTCTCGTTCTGTCTCTTCCTGTTTTTCTTGGGTGAAGAACACTGGTTTCTATAGTAACCAAACTCATCACAATTCCAGCACTAGATCGAGTCTTTAGCTTTCTTGGATTGACTCTTTCCTCTGGACTCTGATCTGCCACGATTGATCTTGTCAGAATCTGATGCCTCCAATCTGTTCTTGTACATAATCTGTTCATTGAAAACTACATCTCTACTGTGAATAATCTTTCGGTTATTCTCATCCCAGAGTTTATAACCGAACTCATCACCACCATAATCAATGAACGTACACTTAACAAATTTAGCATCACTGCAAGAGTGGAATGATGCTCCAAAATCCAACACCCACAATTCTACCGGACTACCGACACTCAAGACCAACGCGTCTCCAATATCAACTGTGGTTGCGTTTGTTATCTTCTTCTCGTCATATCCCTTCCTGTTTTTCTTGGGTGCTGAAAATTGGTTCATGTAGTGACCAAACTCATCACAATTCCAGCACTGGATCGAGTCTTTATCTTTCTTAGATTGACTCTTTCCTCTAGACTTTGATTTGCTACGATTCTGCCTACCCTCCAATCTGCCCCCTTCGTCCGCGTTCAGCGTTGACCCTGAAGTGGATATAGATTCTTTCCTGCGAACCTCCTCGCTAATAATCAGATCCCTCACTTCGTCAAGCTTCAGTTTATCTTTCGCGGATGAAGCGCTAACTACAGTTACTGTGGCAGTCCAACTGTCAAGCAAATAAGATAATAAAACTAAAGCAAGTACCTCGTCACTGAAGTCGATCTCGACAGAACACAACTGTACAATGATCATGTTGAACTCGTTCAGGTGTTGCTGCACGGGTGTGCTCTCCTACATCCTGAGGTTGAACAACCATCTGATCAGGTGAACCTTGTTCGCCGTTGTGGGCTTTTGATACATCTCCTCCAAGATCTGCAACATCTCTCTTGCGGACTTGACTTTAGTCGTGTGGTAGGCTACGTTCATGGACAGCGATAAAAGTATCACACTCATCGCCTTTCTGTTCAACAGATTCCACTCCTTTTGTTCCATCTTTTCGGGTTTCTCCTCCTCCTCTAGGGGCACATACATATTTTTATCGTAAAGGTAATCCTCGATCTGCATCTTCCACAACCCGAAATTCGATCCGTCAAACTACTTGATTGAAATCTTCTCGTCGCTCATCGTGACTACTCCCTCTGAACCCGAGGCTCTGATACCAGTTGTTAGGAAATAAACACACGCACACGATGACGATAAAAAAATAACACAACATTTATTTACCCAGTTCGTCTTTCGACTACGTCTGGGGGCGATGCCAAGCTAGGTATTTCACTATGTTTATTGGATGCGCAATGATTACAATGAGAGGACATCTATTTATAATAGAAAACTTGCCCTAACCCTAGGCCCATTAGGAACAAACTTGCCATAATTAACCCTAAGCCTATTAGAAACAAACTTGCTCCCTACTCCAAGCCCATTAGGAACAAACTTGCCATAATTAACCCTAAGTCTATTAGGAACAAACTTTTTCTCCACTCCAAGCCTATAAGGAACAAACTTGCTCTCCACTCCAGGCCCGTTAGGATCAAACTTGTCCTACACTCCAGGCCCGTTAGGATCAATTCAGGCTCCACACTCCAACAGGTATGTGGGTAGAGAGGATGAAGAGATTGAAAAATGAAAGAAATAAGAGTGGAGAGAAATAAAAAGAGAGAGAGAGCGATCGCCATCAAAGAGAGAGAGAGAGTAAAAAGGATAGTAAGAAAAAATACTAGAGAGACCAACAATAAAAAGAGATATATAATGAGAAGAAGTCCACATAACAAGTAAAGAGAGAAAATTGAGAAAGAGGGAAAACATATACTATTGTTGGAGAAATTGGTTAAAAATTGATTAATTTTAATTAATTAATTGATTTTAAAATGAGAGTGGATAACACTCGTCTTTGATCAATTTATTGAGGGCTATAAATGTAATTTCAAGGAAATTAAATGACATAAACTCGTTCTACTCTCGAAGTATATGATCGTATTGTATTTAAAATCTCAAAACCGAATTTTGTTGAGTGAGAAATTAATTCACGAAATCGAAACGTTAAATAATACACTTTATGGAATAAAGTGTTACTTCATGATAATTGTCCCACATTGAAACTTTAATTTGAAAGTTTAATGGGGCTAATTACTCCTTATAAATAGGAGGACGTTACAATGGTTCAAATAATAATGACTAAGGAGCAATCCAATAGTCTATACGGATGCACGTGTGTGCTCGTTCGGTTGAGCTTGGGCCTAGTCCTAGACTCGTGACTCGTGGGTTTTAAATTCGGGCTTTCAGGCCCATCTATAATTTTAGATCTTGAATATTTGGGTTTGGCTCATACAAATTATGTTTCCAGAAAGTTGAAGCCCAATCCGTAGTTGGGTTGACCCAAATGAATTTAAGTTGAATTTGAACTATGATGAATTTGGATGTTCGGTATGTCTAAGTACATTGGTATTACGAATTGTGATGAACTTGGACGTTTGAGTGTCCAGGTTCATAGACATCTCAGTAATGAATTCGTAACTGCAAGGAGTTACAAATCCATGAATGCCATAATTAAATTTTGTTACAAATCCATGAATGCCATAATTAAATTTTGTAACCACAAGGGGTTACAAATAGCATAAATGTCAAAATAAATGTGGAGACCCCTCACATGTTAGAACATGCCTATAAATAGGGTGCATGTTTCATGTTGCAAAACGCTCTTGCACACTCACACAAAGACATAACACTTGAAGCACTTGAGATTTTTGTTTGAAAATCACTTGTAATTTTCTAGAAAAATCATAACATCATACATATTTGCATCGATCATGTAGAGTGTAGTCCAATTTTTATGTCGATTCAGTTCGTCGGAACTCTATACATTGCGGTGCTGCTCGTATAGAGATAAAAGTCGTTTTACCTTTGAAAACGTTACGTCAAGCCGTGAGCACTAGCCGGGACGTGTTCGATTTGCGGAAAAAGTATTTTCTTGACTCGACTTTAACTTTGTTCCTATTGTTTGTGAGATGTGGTCGTTGCTGCTGATTTCAAGAACCTGCTTGTTTTGAAAATTTGCTAAAGGAAAAAAGTTGCTAAAAGAGAAAAATTGAAGACATTGTGTAAATATTAATTTAATTGCATTTACAAATTTGTTATTTATTTCTGTCAATTTTATAAAGCTATTGTTGGGTGCTCAAAAATTCTAACGACTATAAGAGAAAGTGACTTGAAAGAGAAGTTAGAGAAAGAGGGAGATAACACAAATAGAGATGAGAGAGAGTGGATAGGGAAGAGATATGAAAGAGTGGAGAGGGGAGAAAGTGAGGGAAGAGAGAGTGGTCTGGATATTGTTTGCTAAGAATGAAGGACGATTGAATGAGATGAGAAAATGGTAAGAGAGTCGTAAGAGTAAGAACGATAATGAAATTTTAAATGACATGGTTTTTTTAAATGACATGGTTTTAGTTAAAATTTAAAATTCTCTCAATTTTAATTAAAAATAAACAAATGTAGTGAATTTAGATTATGAATTTAAATTATAAATATAAATCTCACCATGCAAATGTAGCATTAAAGACTATCCACCTATTGCAACTTAATGGGCAAGACTATCGAATTGCAACTTACGATTTGAGCCTTTGATTATATTGTAACATTTTTTTTCGGAATTTGGTGAATTTTAAAATCTAGTGGATTTCAAAATTCTAATGACATTTTTATTTTGTAATTTAAGGGTAGTGTATTCAATTGAAATTCTATTGAATTTTTATCGACTTTAAAAAGTACGTGATTTATAATATTCATAGAGTTCATGCAGAGTTTGACTAACTTTTTTTTATTGATTTATATGTATTTTGATAGATTTGACAGGATTGTGAAATATATATATATATATATATATATATATATTTTTATTAATTTACATATATTTTTATAAATTTCTACGCTGAAACTATTAATGTGAAGAGTTTTTTTTTAAAAAAATTAATATTATATATATATATTATATAAATAAAGTATTTTATCAAATATATATATATATATATATATATATATATATATATTCACGGGATATTATTTTATCAATAATATATATATATATTATTATTTTATATATATAATGTTTATATATATATATATATATTAATTCGAGATTATTTGTGGATCTGATCCGACCCATTCTCAATACGGGGCGAATTCAACTTGACCCAAAACTCGTGGGGTGGGACGGGTGCCCGCGGGTCGAGTCAATATTGTCATCCTTACTTCTGACCTTTCGTCTTCAGAGTTCTTTGAGAGAATCCGTTGAAATTTCTGGTTTTTAGAAGATGTTGGAATTAATTAATTGAATAATCAGAATTAGAATTACCAACCTGTAATTCTCAATGCAGCGGAATATATCTTGAACCCGGTTGAATTCCACATACGTACTGTGATCCTCGTAGTCAGAACACGATCACATGAATTGATTCACGAACCGCTTCTTGTATCCACAATCTAAATGCCCTTCTGATTCTGATTTGTATTTACGTGATGTGTACGAATAAAGAAATCCCTGTTTCAGTCTTCTGTCTTAAGAGTGAAAACTGGGAAGAGAACATTATTCTCTCTGCGTTAAGTTGTTAGGAAAATTCCGTTGAATTTTCTTATATATATAGGAGGTTATCCATAACTGCTCCTACATTTATCAACTTCCATGTGTGGATTAAATAAATAAATAATTAATATTAATTAATTATATTTATTAGCTTTCATCTCCCACTCACACATGAAGTTTGAGTCTTATACTCACTTCACATCTTTGTACCATCACATTACAACTTTTCATACAGGCAAATAAATCGTGTGACCCTCGAGAATATGAGTTTTCACGCTATACACTTGTTAAGGATATACAACAACTCAACCAGTTTTATATGAAGATTTCAAAACTCGTTATACCCCAGAACTCTTTTAATTTAACATCAGTTGACATATCTCTTTCAATCCCTTGAACATAAGAGCATATTCAACCTTTTATCAAATCTATATATTCATAATCAAGTTCCGAACTTGATTGACCGATCAATGAATCACAATAGAACATGTTAATAAAGACGTCCTTCCTTTTACACTAATATCTCCAGACTCCCACTATAGCTGCTTTCCTAGACATGCACCGCATTGCCATATAACTTATAGATATTGGTAACATGCTAAAGTAGCAACACTACAATGAAGACTTAAGAATACAGTAAAAAGTCTTAAGGGTGTTTGTTAGAGGATTTCTTAACCCTCAAGGCCTCATACAATGAGAAAATAGGGATATCTTTCTCATTTCCTTATGGTCATCTTAGCACATGTGGTATGAAACACATGTCACGATATCTTAACTTCCCAAAATGGAAGCATATGTCATTCTTTTATTTGACATCGTGTAAATCATAGTTCAAGTGTATTCTCGACACTTAACTTGAATTTTCTCCCACTACTGTCCAGAAAATCCGTTGATTTAGCTTCGTAACAAGTTAAATAGATTTGTGGTAAGATCTATTACGATTATTCCTAAATAATCTCATCTCTGCACATTCCTCGATGTCAGAGGCGATTGCTCGTATGAGAGAGCCAATCTTTACTTGTCGACATACTATTATATGAAACATCATATAATTTACAATACATAAATGTTCAACAACATTAACAACTACAAAGCACTATGTTCAAATCCACACAAACCCAAAACCTTAGATGTCAAAACATCTCTCAGGAATATGTTTGACAACAGGATCTGCAAACATCAAGGGAGTAGTCATGCATTTAAGAATCACCTTTTATTCTTTTAAAGTTTCCACAAAGTCAAAACTTTGTATCTCATTTGTTTGGTTTTTCATGAAACTCGGAATCTCGAGTGTAAGCTTTAACTAGTTTGATTATTACAATGAATCACTACAACTCCCACTGAAATGTTTGATTCTATAGTAAATCCACACAACTCCCACTGGAGTGTGAATCATTACAACACCCAATGTAGTGTAAATCGTTACAACTCTCTCATTAGAGTGTTTGATTGCACAGTGAATCGTTACAGCTTCCACTAGAGTGTTTGATTCAACAATGAATCGGTATAACTTCCACTAGAGTATTTGATTCTATAATGAATTGCTACAGCTCCCACTAGAGCATTTAATTCAACAATGAATCGTTACAACTCCTAAGGTGATGTAAATCGTTACAACTCCTAAGGTAATGTAAATCGTTACAACTCTCCCTCTAGAGTGTTTGATTCCACAGTAAATTGTTATAGGTTCCACTAGAGTGTTTGATTCAACAATAAATCGATATAAACTCCCACTAGAGTGTTTGATTCAATAATGAATCGGTACAACTCCCACTAGAGTGTTTGATTCAATAATGAATCGGTACAACTCCCACTAGAGTGTTTGATTCCACAATGAATTGCTACAACTCCCACTAGAGCGTTTAATTCTACAATGAATCGTTACAACTCCTAATGGAACTGCTTACTTTTTTCTAAAGTTTCAATAAATTTCTTACCCAAACTATTCCTCGTACTTACAGATGCACTTGCCACAAGCTCTACTCGCACAGTGGATAGTACATGTCTATATACCCTTTCAGGTTCAAATTAATCTGTAGTACATTTCTGATATCTTACAATCCCTTACACTATCACCAGTGTCAATACTGAATTGAATTGATATCTACTAACCAAACCAACAACTCATCATACATCTAGATGTTCACTCATCTTAGCATACATCATACTTTCAATTACATTCGCATATAGTACTACTAACATTTCATCTTTGAGTCTTCAAGCACTCATAATAGTTTAATAACTCATCTTTTACAACAAGAGTATCAACAGGCTTTCATGCATCCATTTTGATTTTGTTCTAGAAGTCTCTTTATATGTCTCTTGAGACAACCCAAGTAACTTCCTTGAACTATCTCTATGAATATTTTCACCAAACATACTCATTATCGTTTTCCAGCTAACATCGTATCAACATACATAGGATAGAATTACAAAACTACTTAGGACTGTTTAACGTAAGCACATTGGTCTTTGTCTATCATCACAAAGTTACATGAGACATTCATTCAATGAAGTCTTAAGTACCACTATCTTGAGGATTGTTTAAGTTCGTAAATCGATCTCATCAATTCACAAACATTATCCTCTTCTTTGAAGAATGAATCCCACCTTTTTCAACATGTGGATTTCTTCTTCCAATTCTCCACTGAGAAAACATAGTTTAAACGTCCATTATAATATAATTCTAAATCTAGCCAGAAGTAGACGAATCAAGATAAATTTCACAATAGGTGAACAAGGTTTATATACCCACATCTGAGTATAATTATTTTCTACCAGGTGAACTTTTCTACCACACTATATACCCACCAGTCTCTTTAATAATCTGAGAATTCATTTATTCTAAATTTCTTTGTGTCTCGATGAAAGATCGACAAGTTTCCAAACTTGATTTGACCTTATCGACTCTGTCGTTTCTTCCATTGCTTTCTTTCATTAGTCTCTTGTAGAACGAGCAAGAACCTCTGAAACGTTTGTAGGTTTTTTCTCATTCACTAAAACTTATCTTATTTTCTAAAGATACATAGAAGACATGTCCTTCAATATCATGATGTCTCTTAGACACACGTTTCCTAAAAGTTTTAGATTGAAACTCTGTGACATCTTCTCTAGATAATTACTCTCATCAAGATCCATCCGATCTTTAATGGGTAAACTTCTATCAAATATCACATTAAGTAAATCACTCCCACTTGGATCTGATAGAGAGTGATTATTTCAATCACAAAAATGGTGTAGCATACCAAATGCTTCCAATACTAGGAAATTCTTAGAAAAATGGTATTATATGATTCTATCTCATGTCACACTTCCAACTCCTCGATTTTCGATCAACACGTATCGTTTAGATTTATCACAATATCCTTATGAAGATACGTTTCTAAACCCCAAAAACCCAACTTTTCATACTGACTCGTAGAATCAAGTATATAAGTTGCGGATATTCAGATACAAAAAATTACTCAATAACAAGTATTCCACTCGTTCAGAGTCCTAATGGAGTTGAAGTAAATATCTACGAATAACTTTATTCACAAAACATTGACAATTATTAACAACTCATCTCCCAAAGATGATAACTAAAGTTTTGCCATCATGGATCTTATTATATCCAACAACGTGTACTCCTTCTTACAGTCACATCCTTGTGTAACAGTATTAGGTTTTGATAATTGTCGGATTATGTCATTTTCATTATACAATTCCCTGAATTGTTGGATAAACATTCACGTTCTATAGGTTCTTAAAATCTTAAAAGTTGTGTCTTTTATTCTCAACCTCTAGTAGGTAATGTCTAAAGCAATCCAAAATGCCTAGACTTTGAGAAATTGTATGGACAAGTCCAACACGTGAAAAATTATCGACGTAAGAAGTGAAAACAACCAGCTCCATGTTATTTGACATTTATAAAATCACATTTATCATAACGAAATATATGCAATGAAGAATTAACAATAATCAAATGGTTTTTCAGTCACTTATGAGCAAGACAATATCAACGTGCTAAAAACTCAACTTATAAAGACGAACACCGTAGCCCTTCTTTCACAAGTCAGTTCTCCTAATCTTGCACAACATGACCTAATCTAGCATACCGAATTTCATCAATAACTCAAGCATTGCCAGAGGAACAAACCTTTAGTAACTATGAACTCGCTTCATAAAACTAGTTGTTGTTCTCATACAAACCATAATCATATAAATGTTTAGTACCATAATCTACATTGTTTATACTATTCACAACCATCTCTAAAAAAATAATAAATCACATCTCAATCATAGAAGAACAGGTCTGGAGGTGAGATCCTGAGTGATCTTTAGAGCAAACTAGACATCATGCATTATGAAACATTGACCTTTGTCAGTCTCAAGTTTTATAAGCCTGTAGACTTTAACTCGAGCTCGGTTTCCTACACAATTCAATCTCGTCTGTCTTGGAATAGACGAAGATTTACAAATGCTCATATGTCTTTAGTCAATTGCCTGTCATTTCTGTGTCTATAATCCTCATTCATAAGATTCAGACGGAAATACAGTATTAAAAACATTTATACCACGACCAAATATCAGAACGAACTACCTTGTCCATCGTGGACTCAGGATATTAACGAGTATAATGACCACGCTTTTTACTTCTGTTGCATGTCATCTCACTCTTATCCGTTTTCAGTTAAGCATATTTTTATCCTTATTCTTCTTAGCATTAAGATTGATGTCTATATTTCTAATAGTGTGCCCAATCTTAGGCTACTAGCTATGTTTTTTCTCTCCAGTATCTCTTTTGTTTAGAACTGGATTCAGAAATGAGAACATTAGATGTAGACTTAATCAACTTCAAGTCACTCATCCTATAACTCAATATTTTTGAGGTGTCTAAGTGAAAGTCTCAATACTTTCATCAAATATTTGTAATGACCCTCAAGTGTTCCCAATTTTCACGAAGTGATCGGATTCGATCCCAAATT
The DNA here is from genome assembly GCA_963675135.1 of Galeopsis tetrahit. Lineage (NCBI taxonomy): Eukaryota > Viridiplantae > Streptophyta > Magnoliopsida > Lamiales > Lamiaceae > Galeopsis > Galeopsis tetrahit. The sequence goes on from OY776124.1 coordinate 49,087,211, forward strand.
TGATGTTTCTCAAAAAACTGAAGTATCACCATACTTCTCCTTCAAATATTCCCAAATATCATAGGCAGTACGATGTTGTTCACAATTATAGATCATGTCGTCAATGACCGAGTTTACCAGTATTTCACAAGTTATGTGAATACCTTTCAATTATGGTAAGTCTCTTGACCCTTAATAATCTGAGTCTTCATCCTAACTTCAGGATCATCCATAATATGGTTGATAGTATCCAATGAATTATGTTCTTCCAAGAACATTAAAAATTAATTATGACACCATGTGTCATTATTATCGCCTTTGAGGTTTTATCTAATTAACTCAGCGATCATTGCGTTTGTCTGGTTTTTAATCGAAGTGATTCAATAAGTTAATGTTAATTTATGAATCATTATGTTCAATGTTAAGCTAACTGTCATCTGAAAAATCTGATACAAAATTTGATATCGAAAAATAACTTAGAGCTATTAATCATCGATCTCACTAAGTATCCGCATTTAACAGATTCAGCTCCAAAACATGAACAAAATTAGTTCTAGCATTTAATCCAAAAATTAGCTAAAACTCCCACTCAACAACATGAATCTGCATGCTTAAACATTTATCAACATAAACACAATAAAGCACAATCATGTCATAAGTTAAAACAACCCAAAGTAGTCTAGGTAATCATAAAACTATTGAAAGTCTAATAAACCAACTACAATGGTTATTTCAGAAAGATCTTGTTTCAGCTACACTATCAGGCAGTTAACTTGAAGATTTCGGATAACCTTCAATGTATTTTATGCACTCTTGTAGTACTACTTTAGTACCAATATTATGAAAAAATAATGTGAAAAATTACAGATCACGGTTCTCCATCCGAATGTTGCTCCAACTTCTCAAGCTAAGAACGTCGGATCCCCGAAATCATTTTTCAACACGTAAACAAGTCATTTTTTTTTTTACCCAATCATGTCAACAATTTTCATAAAATTATCACTTTCTAATCTAGACATAATTCATCTCAGAAAACTACAATAAGTTCTCTTGGAATTGTCTTAGCTCGAGTTTTAACTCCAATTAAATCACAAGCTTTGCAATCGGAATATCCTTATGTGATAATAGAAGAGTGACAAACTATAAATCTCCATTAATCAACGTAAAGTTTCAAAAAAAATTTAGTGACTTTTAATCATGTAATTCTTAAAATCACGGAGCTTAACTCCATTATCTCGAATTTATTGAACATTAAATGTTCTTATTCTTTCGAGTCATACCCATAAAACGAGCAACCATTAAAACTAATTTAATGTTTACAAACTCGAACACATGAATTTCAAGCCCATAATTACGCAAATAAATTTAATTCAATGCGAATAGCTAATTCACAAGTGAAATAAGTCCATACCAAGGTTCTCATTTCTATAGATAAATAAGTACTTAAACTTTTCATTGTTCAAATACACCCATACTATGAAAATTAAGAATCTACACGAAAAACAGAGTTCACAGGAATTTTCTGAACTAAAAACGGAGTTATAACGAGCCTAAATGAGCCAAAACAAGATTTTGAAAGAGCGCACAACTACTAATTGCAGAATGGTCCCTAGAGAATATCTAATTCTCATTTAGCCACATACAAAGTTTCTGAAACTTTTCAGAATTACCCCAGAAACGTGAATTTTTCAAAAATTCATAACTCACTCGTTTCTTGACCAAAATTAACGAACTTTATATCGATGAAATCCTCATTCAACTTACTTCAACCCAGTAATAAGAATTAATCACGATTCCCTATATATCATTCGTAATTTCCAGTCAAAGTTTTTGTAAATTTCCAAAGACCGATTTTTTTCTCCCAAACGGTAGGGCCAAAAAATCTTAAATTTTTCAGATATAATCTACACTATAATACGCATCTACAGTAAAAAATTCAGCCCCTAATTCAACCGTTTGAAAAAATTGAAAATCTTAAAAAATACAGATTGTTCATCTATGTCGTGTGTAATGTCAAATCAGTGCCAAAAACATATAACACATACAAGCATATAATCATACGTACGAGAATCCAACACATTGGCTCTGATACCAATGTTGGAATTAATTAATTGAATAATCAGAATTAGAATTACCAACCTGTAATTCTCAATGCAGCGGAATATATCTTGAACCCGGTTGAATTCCACATACGTACTGTGATCCTCGTAGCCAGAACACGATCACATGAATTGATTCACGAACCGCTTCTTGTATCCACAATCTAAATGTGTTGGTCCCAAGTTGAGTTAAGATTGAGTAAGCTAAGAAAGTCTAGAGGGGAGGGGTGAATAGACTTTCAAAAATCTTTCAAAATATCAGAGTTTATAATGCGGAATAGTGTTCTGAATAGTACTGTTCTTACTGAGTCAGATCAGTACTTCCAGTTTCAGTTTTATACTCAACTTTTAATCATATCTTTACTTAGACAACTTTACTGTTCTTGGTTAAACAAATATCAAACAGAAAATAAAGAACACAGAATTTTATAGTGGTTCGACCAATAAGTCTACATCCACTCTCACAATCCCAGTTGTGATGTTTTATTAACTCTTCCTTGAGTTTCTTGTGGCTTAAAGTCCCAAGATTAAGACTGTGATCTTTTCGATTACACTTCCAAGTGTATCTTCGATCTACTAGTAATTTCACAAGTAACTAGCACACTTGTTTACAACAATACAAACTTAAAATGAAAAGTAAAACTTCTCTTGAGTAGCCTTTGATTCTTCTCTTCAATTCAGTGGCTTCTCCTTAGTTCGATTTCCTTAACTCTGTGAGTTCTTGCTTGTAGACTTGCTCTTGAATTCTCTAAGATCAGTAATTGTTCAGTAGTCTTCAGCAGTAGGAGATCACACAGTATTTATAGAACTTAGTATGACAGTTAGCAGTTTGTGAACTAACTCTAAAACTGTTTTTGTTGTAACTTCTTCTTGTAACCGACTTTGTAACTTCCTTCTTATTCCAAGTCAGCATATCTTCAAATAAATCTTCAGTTACTCTTTAAATAAGTTTTCCAAACTTATTCTTCAAATTCACCAACTCAGCACAGTAACTTACTGTTCTGATTTTTACTGTTTTGAGCCAGTCAGCACAATTCTTCAAACTGTTCTGCACTTCTCAAGAATTCTTCTAAGCTTCTCTTCAACTCTTCTTTGAAGTCTTCTTATTCTGAAGTAATCTTCTGAGTCTTCATTAATCTTCTGATCTTCTTCTAATCTAGTGTTCTAATCTACTGTTCTAAACTATTACAATGCTGAATACAATAAAATACAACTTTACATATATAAAACATATTTATACATCAACTGAACTATATACAGATGAGTATATCTAAGTCCTATACTATAAGCTGTCTATACAATACAAAACATCAGCTTAGTTCCTAACAGTTCTTATATCAGATCAGTAAACACAATAAGATCAGTAACTCAGTTTTCAATATCTTATTAAGATCAGTAAACTTATTTCATATGACTTAGTTAAGATGACTTAGAACCACATATATTACTAACTTTAAGTTGCTTTTGGCCATCAAAACATACAATCATCAATTAGAACATTGTTTCAAGGATTCATATCCCAACAATTTCCCCATTTTTGATGAAGCCAAAACTACTTAAATGTTAATAAATCAGTAGTTAAGTATGTAGTCTATCATAACAGTTCATCATGTCAAAAATTCCAGATTCATATTCATAATCATATTTAGATCAGATAATGCACATATTACACATACTAACAAAATATGAAATAAACAGACAATATAGAAATAAAGATTAAGGTTAGAAATGTTATCTTGTGAGCTTGTCCTTCATCTTCTTTCTTCATACTTCAGATTCTGAATGCAACATAAAACCTTGCTTTGATATCCATCATATGTTGATGATCAGTGATACCTTCATCTCTGATGATCTCAGCAATTATGTTACTAATCTCTTTGTAATCAGGTTCTCCATTCTCAAGTCTTGGAGGTTCCCAAATTGGTTCTTCAGGACATAATATCCTTGTTTCAGCACGAGCAGCAACTTGTGATATATCTTCCCAAAAATCTCTATCTATGTTCAACATGAACTCCTCAAAATCAACAAATTCAGCTTCTTTGTTCAGATGATCACCAAACTTCTTCACAATGAAGTTTGCAATCTGCCACTTCTTCTTCAGATTTTTCCAGTAATCCATATTTTCAGTTAGAACTATAAAATCAACAAAATTCTCATCTTGAAATTTTTTATCAAACTCTTTTCCTTCAGCTTTTCTCCGAGCTTTCATTTTTCTTCTCAAAGCTGCAACTCTATTATCAAATCTTGTTTTCAAAAACTTAACATCCTTATCTTTCTTCTTTTTCAACTCTGCTTCTTCAGCTTTCTTTTCTTTCATCAATTCAAGCTTTTCTTGTTCTTCACTTCAAACACCAGTTTTCAATTTGCTTCTGGTTCTGGTAATTCTACCAGTCTCTTCTTCTTGTTCTTCTTCATCAGACAAGATCAGTTTCCTTTTCTTCTGAATATAACTTTCAGCAACATCAGATTTATTCTTCTCAACAATTTCTTGACTTTGTTGTTTCTGTTGTTTCCTAAGCTTGATTTTCTCATTCAAACTGGCAATTTCTTCTTTCAATTCATCTTGACTCACAACTAGTTGAGCTTGTTGTGATTGAGTTTGTTCCATTACTCTTCTTATCTTGTCTTCCCCCTTTTGGCTTCATCATGCCACTCTTTCAAGGGAGTCATGTGTTGCTCCAACTTTGCATGCAACACCTGAGATAGGTTCTTTTCTTGAAGTCTATGGAGATCATAGATTTTAGTCATTGTATGCTCCATAACTCTTTCAACTGAGTTTTCTGAATGCATCTTATTCATTCTTTCAGTAAATTCTTGGAACATTCTCACAGCAGCTTCCAACTTGGCTTGAAGCTCTTCATTCTGCTTTCTCAACAATTCAAAGCTAGAATTATTAGATTCCTTTTCAACAGGAACTGTTCTGATCTGTTCCTGCACATCTTTAGGAATGATAGGTTCAGCAGACTGAAATGGCATGCTTTCCAGTTCATCAGCATTCAGATCTTGATTTTCAAAAACTTCTGTCTCTTCAAGTACAACAGTGTTCTCAAACACCTCTGTTGTATTGTCACCAGTTTCATCAACTTCCATAACATCTTCTTCAACAACTTCCTCAACTTCATCAACAATCCTTTCTTCACTTTCCATAACAATATCAGCATTTTCATCCGCAGCAGCAGTGGCAACATTTTCCACAGAATACTTAAATCCTGTCAACCTTTCAACAAGTTGCACCACTGACTCTGGGGTTAATAACTCAAGAAATGAGTTAACATCAGCTGCAAGCATCTGCTCTGCTTCCCAATCATCAAAGATTGAAGCACCACCCATACCTTCCATAACATCTAGATTCGCTTTAAGAGTACTTCTCTTAAGATACACCCATGTGCCAATCCTAAGAAGTTTCTCAAACTCAACTGAACTTTCATCTAAACCAGGAAACTGCTTCAACAGAGCCAATCTCAAATTTATCCTAATTCGATCTTCTTTATCACAGATAGGATATTCCATTAAACCAGCAGGTTTAGGAGCTAAATATTCTGGTTCAGGGGATGATGAAATGTCAATTGGTACAGAAGAAGGCTCAAATTCATGTTTAGTAGAGTGATCATGAACTTGTGTAGGTGAATGAGGTGGAGTGGGTTGGTTTTGATGACTTGAAACAGGAGTGTTCTGAGGAGATGAATGGGGAGTGTTCTGAGAAATTAGAAAATAGTGAGCTGATTCTCCAGAACATGAAGGTTGGTGGTCAATGGGATCTGTTGGGCTTGGATCAGAATTTGAAGGGGTAGGAGAAGAATCAACAAGCTTCCTCCTAGGTCTAAAAGCACTTCTTTCCTTGGTTCTTTTATGTAAAACAACAATACTTGAATTACTAACCTCTTGTTCTTCAGAGCTTTCTTGCACCACAGTCTCAATAAAACAGACAGTTTGCTCTGAGGCAGCTGTAGCAGACCTTCCTCTTCTTGGTTTAGTACTGCTTGGATCATGCCTCGCTTTCGATCTTATCTCCGGTTGATTATCATCAGATCGATACATTGAAGCACCAGACTCTTGAGCTTCAGGTTCTTGAGGTTGCTCCAAAGGATGTTCTTGTTCAAATCGAACAGACTCCTTTTTCATCAAAAATTTTCCATGATGGAATTTCTTGGGATTACTCCAGTACGCCTTCTTGACAACTAACTGAGGTAACAGAATACTCAGCTTGTTTCCGAACCCTAACTTCGATTTAATCAAAAATTCCATTGTATCCTCATCGAACAAGACCTTTTCTTTCTCACTTATTAATCTTTCTAAGAAAAACCCTTGCCAATCACCTTGCACTCTATCAATGATTGCTGCCATGATTCGGATTTTCAGATTTGTTAGAGCATCCTGACTGTGATGTTGACCTAACAAGCATTTTCCAGCTATGTCCATTAGAAATTGAAGACCAGTAGGAAGCACATCTTTCTTAAGATGGCTTAGAGACTCTGGTTCTTCACCCGACCATCTTCCTACACACTCTTTCTCTTCTCCTGCTTTGTAGGTCAGAATATCCACTGGGCATTGAGGTAAATCCAACATGACTTCAAGGATTTCTCTGGTAATCGAGACCTTGTGCCCTGAGAGCATTGAATGGACACCATGGTTATCACCTTCAAGCTGAAAATAAAATTCCATGGCTTCTGGTTCAAATACATTGATCGAAGATGATTCAAGATACTTCCTCAGCCCGCATTCTTCGCACATTGTCAGAATAGCTTGGTTTTCTGCACTATGTCGGCCATTGAAGTAAACTGCATTTTCCACAAAAATGCCCTTTTCTCGAAGCCAAAAATCAGAATCAAACGTTCCTGCAACTTCGTTAGATTCACTGATAATATTGATAATCGCCATTGTAGGGTTTTGTAGAAGATAGATTATTGAGATTTTACAGTAAATTTTGAGTTATGAATTTTCCAGAAATGAACTCGTAAGGAAGATGAAGATGAAAAGTGATCGTGTTTGATAAATTCAAAACCAATCTAGGGCTAGGATTGAATTTGTTTATCACAAAGAATGGTTGAGATTAAGTCTCGAAATTCGTGTTAAAAGAACTGTTCATATTCTAGTACCATTCTTAATTTTGGAGCCAATTTGTGTTTGATAAATACACCACAGTAATTAGGTTAAAAATAGAGGAGTGTACTAATCTTCTCTATTAGTAATCTAAAATTGAGCAGTTTTTTTTTTTTTTTTTTTTAACTTAGAATATTCTAAGACAAAATACTGTTCTGATGCATATCAGCATAGTAGTTTCCAAAAATATTTCACTTCATTCTCTAACTTATATATAAAGAAAATGTACTTATCTGGATCAGCTGAGTACTGTGATCAGCTGAGTAAACCTTTTTCAGTCATCAGATCAGTAGATGTATCAGCACAGTAATCCTCAGATCAGTAGATGGGTCAGCACAGTAGTGTTCAGATCAGTACCCAATTTTCCTGATTTCATCTTTTTGATATCAGCACAGTATGATATCAGCACAGTAATCCTCAGATCAGTACTGTGACAGATCAGTTCTATTTGTAGACAAAGAAACTTTGTAATCAGAACAGTTCTGTAGACAGGTCAATTTATTAATCAGAATAGATCTGTAGACTGATATGGCCTGTAATCAGATCAGATTTGTAGACTTTTCAAATCTATAATCAGATCAGTTCCCCCTTCAGTGGAGAATTCCTCTTCTGTGCCTGTTTCACCTTGGTAGAAGTGTTAGTTCATGAGATATAAGTGTAAAACAGTACAGAGTAGTAAAAATATGTTTAATTTAATGATCACATCAAGGTTTATGCTAAAGTGACTTAGTGTTCTGAGTCAACAAAAGGATCTTTAAGAAATCACAGATTCCCCCTTAATGTGTGTTCTCCGTGTCCCTCAGCTTTACCAGCTTCCTCATTGGGATTAAGGTCACTTTAGTAACCTTGTTACCTGTTTTGAATGTAGTGGTCTAACATGGGGTTATCTCTTCTGAATTTTAGGCATTTGATGTACTGCTCTTAGTTTCTGCTTTGTCTTCCTCTTGTTATAAGATCAGTACCTGAAATGTTAGTACAGTTCTATATACATATAGAATCCATATCTATCAACCCTAAGCTAATGCATAACTCTCTAAATCTCACTTCAGCCAATGGTTTTGTAAAAATGTCAGCTCGTTGAATATCAGTATGAATCTTTTCCATCCTAATATTTTTCTTTTCCACATGATCCCTAATAAAGTGATGCCTAATGTCAACATGCTTGCATCTAGTATGTAGAACGGGATTTTGTGTGATGGCAATGGCACTATTACTGTCACAATATATAGGTACATTAGATTCTACAATATTGTAGTCTCTGAGTTGTTTGTATTAGCCAAAGAAGCTGACTACAACAACTACTTGCAGCCATATATTCTGCTTCAGTAGTAGAAGTTGCCACACTTGTTTGTTTCTTTGAAAACCATGAAATGAGCTTAGTTCCTAAGAATTGACATGAACCTGAAGTAGATTTTCTATTTATTTTGCAACCTCCAAAGTCCGAGTCTGAATAACCACTTAAGGATATATCATCATCTGCAGGATACCATAATCCGCGATTAATGGTCCCCTTTAGATATTTCAATATCCTTTTGGCAGCTTCCAGATGACTTTCTTTGGGGTTTGCTTGAAATCTTGCACATACACCAACAAAAAAGGCAATATCAGGTCTGCTGGCAGTTAGATAGAGTAGAGAGCCAATTAAAGCACGATAGTGAGGTTGGTCAGAAGACTTACCTCCTTCATCAGGATCCATTCTGTATGTAGGTTGCATGGGCACACCAACTGTCTTACAGGTTTTAATACCAAATTTATCTAGTAAATTCTTAGTATATTTTGCTTGATTTATAAAGATTCCTTCTGGAGTTTGTTTTACTTGAAGACCAAGAAAGTATGTCATTTCACCCATCATAGACATTTCAAATTTACTTTGCATGAGTGTAGAAAAGCTTTCACTCAAGGTTTTGTTGGGTGATCCAAAGATAATATCATCCACATAAATTTGAACAAGTAATATATCATTACCTTCTTGTCTTCGAAACAAAGTTCTATCAACCTTGCCTTTTGTAAAACCATTTTCAAGTAAGAATAGAGAAAGTGTATCATACCAGGCTCTTGGGGCTTGTTTCAGTCCATAGAGTGCTTTCTTTAACCTGTATACTTGGTGACTATTCACTTCAAAACCAGGTGGTTGTTCCACATAAACTTCTTCAGCAAGTATACCATTCAAAAATGCACTTTTCACATCCATTTGATACACAGTGAATTTCATATGTGCAGCATAAGCAAGAAACAATCTTATAGCTTCTAGTCTAGCTACAGGAGCAAAAGTTTCATCATAATCAATACCCTCAGCTTGAGAGTAGCCCTGAGCAACTAATCTAGCTTTATTTCTAACTACAAGATCATTTTCATCCTTTTTATTCTTGAAAATCCATTTAGTGCCTACAACATTATGATTACTAGGTCTATCAACAAGTTCCCAAACTTCATTTCTAGTGAACTGATTAAGTTCTTCTTGCATGGCTATAATCCAGTTACTATCACTTAAAGCTTCATTCACAGTTTTAGGCTCAATAGAAGATAGAAAACAACACCAGCAAAATAGAGACTTACTAGGTTCTTCCTGGGAATCAAACAATTGTTTTCTAGTTTTAACACCTTTACTGGAATCACCTAGAATCAGATCAGTAGAATGAGCAGACTTCCATGTCCTTCTATTCTTAACAGAAATACTATCATCATTTATATCATGCAGATCAGTATCATTATTTTGCATTAAATCGGCAGATTTGTTCATAGGGGAGCAGTCATTCAATTCTGGCATATCAGAAGTTTTAGATGACTCACCTTTGTCTTTTACCTTTTCTTTTTCAGAATCTTGATCTAGGACATTCAGGAAAGGATTATATGCTTGTACAGATTCATAAATTTATGTATCATCATCCTCATTGTTGGTTTGGAGCTGTAGTTTGTCAATTTTCTTACTGAGCTGATGATCAGCACAGTCCTGCACAATCTCATCAAAGACTACATGGGGTGTTTCTTCCACACATAGGGTAGAGTAATTAAACACTCTAAATGCTTTGCTTACTGAAGAGTATCCTAAGAATATCCCTTCATCAGCTTTAGCATCAAAAGCATTTAGCTTACTTTTGCCATTGTTATGGATGAAACACTTACATCCAAAGATATGAAAATAAGAAACTCTAGGTTTTCTGCCTTTCCATACCTCATAAGGTGTTTTACCATGCACCTTATTAAGAGCACTTCGGTTTTGGGAGTGGCAAGCTGTGTTAATGGCTTCAGCCCAAAACTTCTGAGGTGTGTTGAATTCTGCAATCATTGCTCTGCAAGCTTCTTTTAGTGTTCTGTTTCTCCTTTCTGCAACACCATTTTGTTGAGGGGTTCTGGCTGCACTTGTCTAATGCTGTATGCCAGACTTAGAACAGTAGTCAGAGATGTAACAGTTAATAAACTCAGTCCCCTTGTCACTTCTTATCTTGACAATGGGTTGACCCTTTTCAACCTGCAACCTCTTTAATAGATCTGGAAGTAGTTTTTGTGTAGAAAGACTACCCAAGTAAACTTAGAGTAATCATCTACTACAACTAGAGTATACCTTCTTCCATTCAATGTAGGAGGTTTGATAGGACCATGAAGATCCATATGCAAGAGTTCTAAAACTCTGCTTGTTGAAAGAGTTGGAATGGACTTAAATGAAACCTTTACCTGTTTCAGGAGTCACACATTTGTGATTTGGAATAGATTTCATTGGGAATGCCCTCAACAAGATGTTCTCTTGCAATCTTGTTGATTATCTTAAAGTTCAGGTGGCAGAGGCGTTTATGCTAGAGCCAACTGTTTTCTTTAGGACTCTTAGTAATAAGACAAGCATTCTTAGGACAACTATTCCAATTCACAATGTATACACTTCCTTGTCTTGTGCCAACAAGTAAAACATTGTGAGTCCTTTTGTCTATTATTTCACATCTTCTGGTCTTGAACTGAACTTTGTATCCCCTGTCACAGAATTGAGATACAGATAACCAATTATATTTCAAACCTTCAACATAAGAGACGATTTCAACATCTCCATTCTTGATGAATCCAAATCCTTTTGTGATTGCCATGGAGCTGTCTCCAAAGATGACTTTTGGTCCTTCCTGCTCATGATAGTCAGTAAGCAAGGCCTTGGTACCAGTCACGTGGTGTGAACATCCACTGTCTATGTACCAGGTCTCACCAACTGAACCACCTTTCTTGTATAAGTCCAGTCGATCCTGCAAGGTAGTGATCTTAATAATTTAGGTACCCTAGTTTATTGGGGTCCTTGGGGGTTAGTAGTGAGAGGTACCCAAATGAACATTGAGGATTTGAATAGATGGGACCTCTTCAGTTTTCTTCCATATTTATCACAAAACAGTACTTTATTAACCATTTCAGAATTATCAGCAGACTTAGGATCTATTTTTCTGAGATAGCCTTTCCTTGGTTATATCCCTTTTTCAGTAAGATCAGTATGCCTGTAATAGTTTGAATATGGTCTGAAAGCATGTGGACCATACGGCTTATAGATGCGTTTTGGTCTTTCCTCTCCAATGATATCATAAGATAAAGGTGGAGGATAAAGAACAGGTTTGTTATGATAATGAGGCACAAATCTCCTAGGTTTAGTGTAATACAGCTGAGACTGCCTTATAAAAGGAGGTCTAGGCTGTTCCCAACTTGCCTGTGCTTGTCTTGACCTACTGTTCTGAGTTTGTCTCTTCTGATACCAGGACTGATCTGTTCTGGTCAGAGGAGTATAAGTCTTCTGGTAAGGTCTTGACTGTACTGGTCTTAATACATTCTTCATTTTACCATTCTTGGTAGTAGGAGGGATGTATTTAGACTGTACTTTAGGTTTTGGATCATTATCATAAATCATAGGTTTTTTTCCTTTATCTAGTTGCAAAGAACTTGAACTAGCTCCATTAATGTTCTTAAAGCCTGAAGTAGAGGAACTAGGCAGATCAGTACCTATTCCACTTTTATCATTTGGAGCTCTATATCTGTCTGAGATTGTTTGATTAATCTTGGTAGAGTTAATCATCCCAGATAGCTTTCGATCTAGGCTCACTGCTTCAGATTCTAAGAATCTATTGCGCTCTTCAAGTTTTTCACATTTAATCTTTAAATCATTGAATTCATTAGTCTCTTTGGCTTGAGTTTTAAGCATATCCTGATATAGTTTATCAATGGATGCATACTTTTCTTGGAGTTGGGACAACTCTTCTGATAGTCGTGCATTTATGACAACTATATTAGGATCCACTTTCAACTGAGCTTCTTTCAGATTAATGATTTCTTGCTTTAAAGATATATTCTCATCACTGATTTCAATGAATGCTTTGTTAGCTTGTAGAAGGTCTTCTTCAGTCACTCCTTGGGAATGATGAAGACTACTTCCTACACTACTATCAGCAGTGTCACATAGATCAGTGTCAGAATCTTTGTAAGATTGAAAAGAGTACGTTAGCAGATGATACATCATCATTTATTTTGGCCATCATTACCAGTCCATCATCTGCTATGAAGGCTTCATTCTCATTGCTAGAGGGGTATTCAGATGAAGACGAAGGCAACTCTTCTGATTCCGAATCAGATTCATTGTATGCCATCATTGCCTTCTTACCCTTGGCATATTTTCGATCTCTTCTGGCTTTCCTTTCTTCTCGATCTTCAGAACTCAGATCAGGACATTCATAAGCATAATGACCTGGCTTATCACAATTATAGCAAACAGGATTGTTAGAAGATCTCTTAGGAGGTGAATGATTTCGGTTCCTGTCATGCTTGTCAAGTTCCTATCTTTCTTATCATAATACTTTCTATCCTTCTTATCAGATGAGTTCCTATCTCTCCTGTTCTCATTAGAGATCTCATCCCTTCTTTCAGAAGAGTTTTGATCCCTTCTGTTCTCAGAAGAGTCCATGTTACTAGAACCCTTGGTTTCCTTATAGAATCTCTTGTATCTACCATACCTCTTATTTAGTTTATCAAATCTTTTGATCATAAGGCTCATCTGATCTTTCAGACTAAGATCAGAACTATCTAGTTCATCTTTTATGTTTGAGGCCTTAGACTTAGATGATCTAGACCCCTTAGAGGTAGAGGCTTTAAAAGCTATGTCCTTAGAGGCATCCTTATCCTTATGATTCACAGTAATATGATCTTCTTCATCTAACTCAAACTCATGTGCCTTAAGTGTCTGGAACATAGTTTCTGCTGGCCAAGAATCAATGTCTTATGTGGTTTTAATGATCATCTTGACCATTTTCCACCTTTCATCCAAAGCTTTCAATATTCTCAGGTTAACTTCTCTTTCAGTATAAGTTTTTCCTAACACATCAAGATCATTCATAATCTTTGTAAATCGAGTATCCAATTCATCAATTGTTTCTCCTGGCTTCATCTAAAATGTTTCAAACCTTTGGACAGCTGTGGATAATTTGCTTTCTTTGATCAGTGTAGTACCTTCACAAAGAATAGCCAATTTGTCCCACATTTGCTTTGCAGTCTTACATTTTAAAACTTTGCCAAGATACTCATTTGGCAAGGTGTGTAAAATATAATTCTTAGCAAGACTATCCAAATTGTTTTGTCGCATTTCTTCAGAAGTCAGTTCTGAATTTGGTTTAGGGACCAGTGCTGCAACTGGTTTAGAAGGATCCAGAACAGCAGTGTTTTCCACCATGGTGATAATTGGTCCTTCAGTCACCACAGACACTATCAGATCATGTGTTGAGCTAAAGATGGCCTCCATCTTAAGCTTCCAGTAGTCATAATCTGCAATCTTGAACTCAGGAAGTTTGTTCACATTAGTGTCATCCATGTTTGATTAAACAAATAGAATCAGTAGTATAACAGATAATTTTCAAGTATTCAGATAGTGACAAATATCAAGTAATAGTAGCAAGATCAGTGAGAAAGCTAAGAAACAGCAGTCCAAAGAACTACTGCTCTGATACCACTTGTTGGTCCCAAGTTGAGTTAAGATTGAGTAAGCTAAGAAAGTCTAGAGGGGAGGGGTGAATAGACTTTCAAAAATCTTTCAAAATATCAGAGTTTATAATGCGGAATAGTGTTCTGAATAGTACTGTTCTTACTGAGTCAGATCAGTACTTCCAGTTTCAGTTTTATACTCAACTTTTAATCAGATCTTTACTTAGACAACTTTACTCTTCTTGGTTAAACAAATATCAAACAAATATCAAACAGAAAATAAAGAACACAGAATTTTATAGTGGTTCGACCAATAAGTCTACATCCACTCTCACAATCCCAGTTGTGATGTTTTATTAACTCTTCCTTGAGTTTCTTGTGGCTTAAAGTCCCAAGATTAAGACTGTGATCTTTTCGATTACACTTCCAAGTGTATCTTCGATCTACTAGTAATTTCACTAGTAACTAGCACACTTGTTTACAACAATACAAACTTAAAATGAAAAGTAAAACTTCTCTTGAGTAGCCTTTGATTCTTCTCTTCAATTCAGTGGCTTCTCCTTAGTTCGATTTCCTTAACTCTGTGAGTTCTTGCTTGTAGACTTGCTCTTGAATTCTCTAAGATCAGTAATTGTTCAGTAGTCTTCAGCAGTAGGAGATCACACAGTATTTATAGAACTTAGTATGACAGTTAGCAGTTTGTGAACTAACTCTCAACTAACTCTAAAACTGTTTTTGTTGTAACTTCTTCTTGTAACCGACTTTGTAACTTCCTTCTTATTCCAAGTCAGCATATCTTCAAATAAATCTTCAGTTACTCTTTAAATAAGTTTTCCAAACTTATTCTTCAAATTCACCAACTCAGCACAGTAACTTACTGTTCTGATTTTTACTGTTCTGAGCCAGTCAGCACAGTTCTTCAAACTGTTCTGCACTTCTCAAGAATTCTTCTAAGATTCTCTTCAACTCTTCTTTGAAGTCTTCTTATTCTGAAGTAGTCTTCTGGGTCTTCATTAATCTTCTGATCTTCTTCTAATCTAGTGTTCTAATCTACTGTTCTAAACTATTACAATGCTGAATACAATAAAATACAACTTTACATATATAAAACCAATCTATACATCAACTGAACTATATACAGATGAGTATATCTAAGTCCTATACTATAAGCTGTCTATACAATACAAAACATCAGCTTAGTTCCTAACAGTTCTTATATCAGATCAGTAAAAACAATAAGATCAGTAACTCAGTTTTCAATATCTTATTAAGATCAGTAAACTTATTTCATATGACTCAGATAAGATGACTTAGAACCACATATATTACTAACTTTAAGTTGCTTTTGGCCATCAAAACATACAATCATCAATTAGAACATTGTTTCAAGGATTCATATCCCAACAAAATGCCCTTCTGATTCTGATTTGTATTTACGTGATGTGTACGAATAAAGAAATCCCTGTTTCTGTCTTCTGTCTTAAGAGTGAAAACTGGGAAGAGAACATTATTCTCTCTGCGTTAAGTTGTTAGGAAAATCCCGTTGAATTTTCTTATATATATATGAGGTTATCCATAACTGCTCCTACATTTATCCACTTCCATGTGCGGATTAAATAAATAAATAATTAATATTAATTAATTAATTATATTTATTAGCTTTCAGAAGAGATTTTGAATAGTGAAATTTATTTATATTTTTTAAGGAGAATCCAACAAAATTCATAGAGTATTAATATCCATAGACTCTTGAATAGCTAAAGATTTTTAAAGACATTTTAAAATACGTATTGAATACCTCAAAATTTTTAAAGACTTTTGAAAATTCGAATTGAATACCCCCAAACTTTGAAAGTCCAAAAAATTCCACATAATACACAACCAATACACCCCCTAAGTATGACAGAATTTAACTTTATGTTATAAAATTTATAGGTGTTTATATCACTACAAGAAAAAAAGCCTTTTGTCACACGCTTTTTGTCACACTATAAAATAAATGTTGTAAAAAGTATTATTTAGTCACATTAAATTTTTTAATGTGTTAATATGTATTTTTATAAAGACATTGAATAATAAGTGTGTGAATATATACTCAATTACCACACACAATAATAAATATTGTCTATTGTCACATCCCTTTTAACACATTAAAAATAAATGTGTTTATAAGTACCCTTTAAATACATTATATTTTAAGTGTGTTAATAAGTATGTTATTTACACACTAATAAAAATAAGTTGTGTTAATAATAACTCTAATGCCACACTATTCTGTTAGAATTATAAAAATTTAAAATTACTAGTAATTTTTTTTCCATTTTATATTTCACTAATAAATTTTTTTTTTTTTTTTACTTAGATGATTTTTTTTTTCATAAATTAAAATTTTAAGAATAAATAAAAATTAATTTGAATTGGTTCTCTAAAAAAAATAAGAGTGTCATTCCTAAACACGTGCAAATCACTTAGGGGTTCATAACTTAGGGATTTTTAACAAAGTGTTAATTGGGAAATGGACTTGAGATATTTGAATGAGTGTAATTATATGTTACTAAAATGTTGTGGTCTAAAAAAATGTGATAATAGAAAAAATTCGTAAACACGTGCAAATCATCCCCCAACATTTTTTTACTTAGATGATTTTTTTTTCATAAATTAAAAATTTAAGAATAAATAAAAATTAATTTGAATTGGTTCTCTAAAAAAAATAAGAGTGTCATTCCTAAACACGTGCAAATCACTTAGGGGTTCGTAACTTCGGAATTTTTAACAAAGTGTTAATTGGGAAATGGGCTTGGAGATATTTGAATGAGTGTAATTATATGTTACCAAAATGTTGCCGATTTTGATCAAAATGTTGTGGTCTAAAAAAAATAAGAGTGTCATTCCTAAACACGTGTGAGGATAAAAAATTCGCGGATCTTTTCGGGGTCATACCAGGTAAAAATGATCTTTACAAAAAAATAGCGCAAAAGTCGTGTAGAAAGCTAATAGAAAAACATGTTTGAGGTATGTGTTACTATGGAGGTAATTATATGTTACTATAAGAGCAAATATGAAGGTAAATTGATTTTTCAGATAAAATATTAGTACAATTAATTTTAGAAAGAATAAAATACTCACAATTTTTTTGAAAGTCATATCAAAGTCATACTTTATCAAACATATCTTTAAAAAAAAATCACCAAAACTATAAATACAATTATATGTTACTTTACAGACAAATATGTGTTACTATAAGGATAAGTAACATATAATTTACTTTTGAGTAACACATATTTGTCTTTAAAGTAACAAATGTAAAGTATTAAATATTGTGTTGCTATATAAACACAAGTGTATAACTTTATTAAGAAAGATATGTTATTGTATGAATAAAATGTCATAACAGCGTGAATGAAATACCCAGTTCATCCCAAAAACAAAAAAATTATAGAGTTTATTAATAAAGTAGGACAATCCATAAGTGATTTAAACAAAGTAAGACAAATATTTCTAGTAAACCAATTAAGACCAAAATAGCCTACAAAATCCCCCTTTTGCCCTTATTTTGATATTATTTGAACGGTCAAACTTCTTCAAGAATATCCCCCAATTTCGGGTTACATTCCATGTTTGAATTCAATCTAATCTAATTTGAATTCAATTCAATTCAATTCAAATCGTATAGTGTCTTCTCGCCTGCAGTCAAACATTTTCCAAAAAATTGATTAATTTTCATTGATGAATTACTAACATACCAAACATTTTCCAAAAATTTGATGAATCTCCATCGCCGCCGATCTTGGATACTCCGTCGCGCCGACGAGTAGGAGGGATGTCCGATGCTATCTCCATCGCCGCCGATCTCAGATACACCGTCGCGCCTCCTCCTTCTCAGGTCTGTTAAACAACCAACTCACGCAATTGCGCACTGAAGGTGTTTGCGAATATGCTCTATCGGATTAACGCCTTTTAATTTGTGTTACAAATTCCGACTATTCAAAAACTTGATGCCTTTCCACAGTGTACGATTCACACAATGGAGGTGTAAATTGCCGCCCAGCCAACATCTCTCCAAACTCTGAGCCGTCCCTTCCTTCTCGACGACAGTGGAGGTGTAAATCGCTGCACCAGGCCGGCCACCCATTACGGCTATGGGATTCAGATTAGTTTTTTCGAATGATTTATTGATTTTTTTTATCTAGTTATTTGTATATTACTTGTAGGAATTTGGAGATCTAGGTGCTAGTTCATACAAGTATCCATTTTATTTGGTTCTATGGTTTATAAGATTTTTGCACTATTCAAATGGATTGAAAAGTGAAGCAAAAAAATTCTTCAATTTATCTTTGAAATACTGTGTTTTCTAATTAACAGTGTTATTCAATCTATGCAGTTGAGGAAAAAAATGGAGGGTACAGTGTTTGCCCCTGCTTTGGATTTGGATGGAATGAAGCATGTCAAGTCAGAAAATGGAGTAGTGAGTAACTGCAAAATTGAAGTTTGCTCCTTGGATGAACATATCATATACAGTAGTAGTTAATTAACCAGAAATTGCAATAATCTTAGATTCATTTGATTAGTTGCTTTGTAGAAATTGATTTTGTATATTGGAATGTTTGAAGTCATGATATTTGTAAAACGTCTTTTCGTCTGATTTATATGAGGCCTTCGAGCTTTAAATCTATTTCTTGAAATATCTTATACAGGGGAGTAAGACACCAACAACATGAATTTTTTTAATTTGGGGAGCTTGGAAACAAGTGCACCTAATTTACTAGAGTAGGGTCAATTGTAGATACAAGTAATTTGGGAAGTATATGCAATTATCGGTTGCATATATAAAAAAATGCATGCATATTTGAAATTATATGCACTTATCGGTTGCATATAATAAAATATGCATATAGAATTTATGATACAGGCTTATGTTATTATTATGCAATGCACATATTTGATATATGCATCCCCTATAAATATGCAATGCACACATTATGTATATGGATCAAACTACCAAAAATATCATACAAATATGCAATGCACAAATGCACAGCTTAAAAAACCAACGATTTCTTACATGCGAAAACTCCTTTGTACAATCAAACGAGTAGATTAAAAGACGAAACAAACATACCTTCAATCATTTTCCTTCAGATATAATCTAGGAATAATCTCTTACCTTTTTAAAATTTAATTCATTTGACTTTTCATATTCTACATTAATTAAATTAAATGATTCAAATCTGAAATTAAGTATAATTATTTCAATTTCGAGTTTTGGAACATCGAATAAGGAAAACTGTTGGGAATAAAATGAGATATGTTTTGATCTAATACCAAAACCCCCTGAGACATGCCTAAGTCAATATAAATATGTTCTAAGAATGTTAGAACATATAGATTATAGGCTAGATGAGAAGCTGAAATGTTAGGTAGCTCTTAGACAATTAGATGCACAATTTGAGGGGGAACCTATGCTTTGAAGATGATCAAGATCAAGTCCCCTCAAGGCTCAAATTCTGGAATAATCACTTAAGAGAAAGGACACTCTATGAAATCTAAGATGCTCTCATCAGGAGAGTTGTCCAGAGAAGATGCTCTTATGCAAGAACAAGATTGTAAAGCTCAAAAGGACAAATCCAATGAAGATGCTCTGATCAGGAGAGTTGTCCAGAGAAAATATTCATATGCTCTGGTCAGGAGAGTTGTCCAAAGAAGCTTACCTAGCTCAAAAGGACAAGACTACTCAAAGATGTTTATCAGGAGAGTTGTCCAGAGAAGTCAACTCTGTGCATAAAGTGCTCTGATGTAAAAAGATTAAATATACTGATCAGGAGAGTTGTCTAGAGGAGTTGTCTCAGCTAAATTGACCAAGATCAAGTGCTCTGAAAGCCTGAGATCAACTATGCTGAAGATTTTGAGACAACCAGTCCCTAAAGGTCCTCAAAGAAATAAGCTAAGACCATACTCAAGAGAAATAAAGGGAAAGAGCCAAGTCATCTGAAGAAGAGCAAGCCAACCATGCTGAAAAGCAAAACTGCTGATAGTGATAAGGAGAGTTGTCCAGATGATAAGGAATGTTGACCTATCATTGGATCAACCTTCAGAAGCCATGTCCAAGTCCTAACAAGAAGTCAAACATTGGGAAAAGTGCTGCAGAATGAAGACAAAACTGTTACAGCCGTTTATTACCCAAATAAGGACATGTCACTATCAAGAATCTGTCTTCCAGTTTGAAGAACTCAAGGAAGACATTTATAGCAATTTGGGGCTGCCTCTCCAACGGGCAAATCCTCTATTTTGTCTATATATACAGAAGTGTGAAGACCATTTGAAAGCATCCAACAAACCTCAACACAATCCAACCAAGCTCAAAGTTCTTACAAGCTTGAGTGCTTTCAAAGCTTTCAAAAGACTATCTTAGTCTTTAAACACTTCATCTAAGCTGAACCCAATTGTATATCCATACACAAGCTTAGAGAGATATACTATCCTTATACACTGATCCTCATTGTAAAGGATATCTCATTAGTTGGAACCTTACTTCAATCCTTACACCTTTCAAGAGTGAAAGTGAGAAGGTTGTAGTAGTAGAAGTGGTAGGAGCTGACTGTTGAGAGAAGAACAGTTCAGTTCTGAGTTGAGAAGAGGGTACTAGGACTCTAGACATCCTAGGGATCAATTCACCAAGGAGTGGTGTTCTTGATCAAGTGCACCTTGGCACTATAAAACAAGTTAATTCCAAGAGTGAAGGAATTATCCTGTTAAATCAGGGAAAGTGGATGTAGGAGCTTGAGTCTCTGAACCACTATAAACTCTTGTGTTTGATTTGCTTTACAAGTACTTACATTCATTCAAACACTGCACACAAAACTGATCTTTCAAAGATACATATTCAAAGACTGTGCAAAACTGATTTGGACAAGTTCCCTGAAGCTAAACTGGACTGTGTTGCATTGACTAAGTGATTTCAGAAATTAAAGGAGTCTAAACTTAAAGGGCCAACCATTATTCCGCACATATAACTCCCCTAGATAGTCAATCAACTAAGTACTCAATAGTACTTAGTAGTCTGATTATCTTAGAAGAGTTAATCTTCTTCAGCAGAGTTGTCCAAGACAACTTTACTGAACTCTGGTTTGATCAAATAACAAAAGAATTGCATACAAGTGTATTCCCCCCCCCCCCCATACACTTGTTATATACTCCTTTCAGGACCAACACGTGGTATCAGAGCAGGGGTTCAAAGACCACTGCTTCTGAAAATCCTTCTTGATTTTCAAAACTCTCATATTTGTGTGGTCACTGAACTGATCTCTATCTGAAATCCATCACTTGTTGACTAACTAATTATTTGTGAGATATGGCCAACAACAATGCTGTTCCCCCACCTGCTGTTCAAGGATTAGACAACATGGCCACAAATCCAGTCAATCACATTTCTCATCACAAACTGCCCATGTTTTCAATAGACAATTATGATTTCTGGAAAATTAGAATGAGGGCTCATCTTGCATCTCTCCATACTGATATGCTAAGAGTAATCACAAGAGGACCTTTTGTGTTTACTCAAACTAACCCCAGAGTGACAGCTGAGCAAAAAGCAGATGTAAGGGAACTGATTCCCAAGGATGAGGATGACTTCACTACTGATGAGAAGAGGAAAGATAATTTGAATTATCTTGCCATGAACACCCTCTATCAAACAATTCCAGATGCAGTTATGGGAAGAGTCTACCACTGCACAACAGCTAAAGAAATTTGGGATACTCTTGCTGAAATGTGTGAGGGCACTGAAAAGATCAAGGAGAACAAGCTCCAAGTTGCTGTGCAGAAGTTTGAACAATTCTCAATGGAGTCTGATGAGTCCATTGACAAATTTGCTGGTAGATTCACTGATGTGATGAATGAGATTAACTCATTGGGCAAGGTCTACACCAAGAGAGAGGTTGGACTGAAAATCCTAAGGAGTCTCACTCAAAAGTGGGATGTCTATGCTGTAATGATGCAGAATACCAAAGATCTCTCCACCATGCCCATGCAACAAATATTCTCAGAACTTAAAGCCTATGAGTTTGACCTCAATAGAAGGAAGCCTGTTGAGGAACCTTCAAATCCTACTAAGGGAGTGGCATTCAAAGCCAAAGTTGCTGAACCAGAAATGCAACCCACTCCCAGATCATCAAAGACAGTCTCCAAGACTGAAATGAAGGAAGAACTAGCCTTGATGGCTAGAAGGTTTGACAAGCTCAACACAAGGTTTGGTAGATACAAGAAATTCTACCAAGACAACAAATTCAGGAGAAGATACAATTCCCCTGAAGATCAGGCTGAGGACAAGAAGCCTGAAGAGAAAAGATCAGAGGACAAGTCCTCTGATAGGAGAAGATCCAGTAGAGCTGATCCTTCTTCATCTAAGAGAAGAGAAGAATCCAAGAAGGATGATGATGAAGATCTGTGCTATAACTGTAAAAAGAAAGGGCACTTCCAATATGACTGCCCTGAATTGAGCTCTAAAGAAAGAAGAGAGAGACAAGCTAAAAGAGACAGAAAGTTCACAAATAGAAAGGCCATGATGGCTGGTGAAGAATCTGATAGTGATGAAAGCTTCAACTCTTCTGATGGATTATTCTCCAACAGTGATGATGATGATAATGTCTGCAATATGGCTCTTGAGGATGATGAGGTATCCTCTACTTCTAGTTCACCATCATTCACCTCACAAAACACTAGTGAGGTTAACCTGAAACTTTCCCTTGGAAAGTTGATGGAAGATTTCACTAGATTACAAGAATTTCATGATAACTGTGTGAAAGAAAATGAAAGATTGGCTATTGAACTTTCCAAAAACTCTGAGGTAGCTGTTGATGTCAAGTCTACTGAGTTGTATCAACAAGGCTTGAGAAAGCTTGAGGAAGCAAATCTCAGGATAGTTGACCAACAAAAGGAGATTGATGATCAACTTCTCTCTCAGAAGAGAAAAGAATTTGAACTTAAAATTCTAAATGCCAAATTTGAAAATCTCTCACATGAGTATGATATTCTTAAATTAAGTGAAGAGAGCCTGAAATTAAAGATGTCTGCTTTGAACAAATCCTCTAGAGCAATAGAGGAAATTCTAAGTTATCAAAGACCTATGGCTCAAAGAAGTGGATTGGGTTTTGATCCATTTGAATCTTCACCTTGCCTTAGTGTTGCATCCACAAGTAACACTAAGAGAATCTTTATTAAGTCAGTGGCACAACAAGCTGAAAATGAAGTAATTCAGCCACTGAACAAAGGAAAGGGCAAATTGAATGAAATGCCTACTCAAGTGATTCAGGAGAAAAGGCCAAAACCTAAGGAAATGGCCAAAGCTCCTGAGCACAAGAGGAATGTTGGTCAGCAGAGTAGACCCAATGGAAGGGCAACTCTCCTGAACAATGTTCAGAGGAATTATCCAAGGTATAATCAGCCTAGGCCAACTCATCTGAGAAAGCCTCAGCTGAATAGACCTAAGGACAACTATCCTCAAAGGCAGAATAAAATGAGACAACCAAAACCCTTCATGCCAAAGGGGAATGGTCATAAAAATGCCTTTCCTCAAAGACTTCATCAAGCTGCACAAAGAACTCATAAGTTCAGGAAAGTGGTCAACTCCCCTGAAACTTACAGAGTTAACACATTCACACATACTTTCCCAAAGGCATTTAAGGGAAAGACAATGTATGTTGATGCACTAGGAAATCAACTTAGCCACCTTGAATCAATCAGGGTTATTAGGCAAGTTTGGGTTCCCAAAGGTACAGCTAACCTCTCAGGACCCAAAACTCAAAGGGTACCTAAACCTATCTAATAGCAGGTACCAATGGGCCACAAGAAGAGGAGCATGAACAAAAAGACAGCATGGTACCTTGACAGTGGATGCTCAAGGCACATGACTGGAAACAAGGAACTCCTCTCTGATTTTATAGAAAAAGAAGGCCCAAATGTCACCTTTGGAGACAGCTCACAAGCAACAACAAAAGGTTATGGTACTTTGATGATTGGTAACATCAAAGTAACCAATGTATCTTATGTAGCTGGTCTCAAATATAACCTCCTGAGTATCAGTCAATTCTGTGATAAAGATTTTAATGTTGAGTTCTCAAGTGGAAAGTGTCTAATTAAGGATAAAACTCAACAAACCCTATTGACTGGAACTAGGAAGGGAAATGTGTATTTTGCAGACTGGGACAAGTCTACTGATGCTGCATGTTTTATTGCTAAAAGTTCTAGTGAACAAAGTTGGCTATGGCACAAGAGGCTAAACCACCTGAATTTCAAATCTATGAATAAACTTGCTAGAAATGCATTAGTTAAAGGACTACCTAATGAGGTTTTCATTAAAGAACATGTGTGTAAGCCATGTCAAGAAGGAAAACAGATTAAAGCCTCATTTAAGGGGAAACCAGTCATCTCCACTGAAAGGGTACTTGAACTTCTACATATGGATCTGTTTGGACCAATTACCCCTTCAAGCATAAATGGTAGAAAATACACATTAGTGGTAGTAGATGACTTCTCTAGGTTCACATGGGTAGTATTTCTCCTTAATAAGAAGGAAACACAAGTCAAACTACCTGAACTTCTCAAGAGATTGTCAAATGAGAAAAGCTTTAGCATTATCAAGATAAGATCTGATAAAGGCACTGAGTTCATTAATTCATACATCAATGAGTACTGCACATCAAATGGAATAACTCATGAAACTTCAGCAGCTAGAACTCCCCAACAAAATGGAGTTGCAGAAAGAAGGAATAGAACTTTAAAAGAAGCTGCTAGAACCCTAATTGCTGACTCAAATTTACCTAAGAGGTTTTGGGCTGAAGCTATAAACACTGCATGCCATACTCAAAATAGATGTTTGATCACTAAGGGGCAAGGCAAAACCCCCTATGAACTCTGGAAAGGAAGAATGCCTAAAGTGTCATACTTTCATATATTTGGTTGTAAATGTTTCATTCACAATAATGGGAAAGAACAGTTGAAAGCCTTTGACAGCAAAGCTGATGAGGGAGTATTTCTTGGATACTCTCAAATCAGTAGAGCTTTTAGAGTCTACAACAAGAAAACCCTTATAGTGGAAGAAACACCTCATGTTGTGTTTGATGAGTCTATCTTTGAGATCAGGAATGATCATTTGGAACCTGAAGAAATCACACAGAGGACAACCAGATTAAGCCTAAAAGACAGAGACACTAAATTCATAGATGTTGTTCAAGCCAATCTGCCTGAAAAATCCACATTGGACAACAATCCTGAAGGCAACCTTCCTGAGACAAATCCCACAGATGGAAATGATGAACTGAATGATCCAATCCCAGTTCACATCCAGGTAACAACTACCAATGAAGAAGCAGTTCCTGCTGAGGTAGTTAATGGGTCAAATAATCAAGGGGGAACTCAAAATGTTGAAAATGCCAATGTCCCTGAGGACAACACCCCTGATTATGATCCTGAATTAGATCCTGCATTAAATTATCCTGAATTCTATGATCAAAATGACTCACCTTCAGTAGAGGACAACTCTACTGAAGAGATCAGGAAAAGAAGGACCTGGTTATCTGACCATCCTACTGATCTGATACTTGGTGATCCAAGTATAGGAATCAGAACCAGAAAGTTTCATGGTGAAAGTGCTATGTTCTGTTGTTTCTTGTCAGAGCAAGAACCAAGTGATATTGAGGAAGCACTTCAAGATGCCAATTGGATCACAGCCATGCAGGAAGAACTCAACCAATTCACCAGAAATGAAGTATGGGAGCTGGTGGACAGGCCTTCACATCAAGATGTTATTGGAACAAAGTGGGTGTTCAAGAACAAGAAAAATGAAAATGATGTGATTGTCAGAAACAAAGCAAGACTTGTGGCAAAAGGGTATTGCCAACATGAAGGCATTGACTATGATGAGACATTTGCACCTGTGGCAAGGCTAGAAGCAATAAGGCTCTTTCTAGCCTATGCAGCCCACAAGAGGTTCAAAGTATACCAAATGGATGTCAAGAGTGCCTTTCTGAATGGAGTCTTGAAAGAAGAAGTCTATGTGGAGCAACCACCAGGTTTTGAAATTGGAAACCAAGTTTACAGACTCAAGAAAGCCCTATATGGACTCAAACAAGCCCCTAGGGCTTGGTATGATACACTGTCACAATTCCTCTTGGATCATGGATTCACCAAGGGAACTGTGGACAGAACTCTCTTCAGAATCTCTGAAGGAAAGGACATCTTACTTGTCCAAATTTATGTGGATGACATAATTTTTGGATCCCCTAATGAGAAGCTGTGTGAGAAATTCTCCAAGCTCATGCAAAGCAAGTTTGAGATGTCAATGATGGGGTTGATGAACTTCTTTTTGGGTCTACAAGTCAAGCAATCTAAAGAAGGAATCTTCATCAACCAAGCTAAGTACACCAGAGAAATGATCAAAAAGTTTGGATGTACAACTAGCAAGCCAGTAAGGATCCCTATGAACACCAATTGGAAGATGGATCCTGATGAGAGTGGAGTGCCAACCAACTCCACTGAGTATAGAGGAATCATTGGATCACTCCTCTATCTCACTGCCAGCAGACCTGATATCACCTTTGCAGTAGGTGTTTGTGCAAGATTTCAAGCAAATCCTAAGAAAAGCCACCTTGAGGCTGCAAAGAGGATCTTGAGGTACCTCAAAGGCACTGAAAATCTAGGCCTTTGGTACCCTGCTGATGACAATATTGAGCTAACTGGCTACTCAGATGCTGATTATGGAGGATGTAGGATTGACAGAAAGTCCACTTCAGGGACTTGTCAATTCTTGGGCAATAAGCTTATTTCATGGTTCTCCAAGAATCAGAACACAGTGGCCACTTCCACCACTGAAGCTGAATATGTTGCTGCTGGAAGTTGTTGTGCTCAAATTCTTTGGCTAAGACAACAACTAAGAGACTACAAAGTCAACTCTACTGAAGTGCCAATTTTCTGTGATAACAATAGTGCCATTGCTATATCACAAAATCCTGTCTTGCACACAAGATGCAAGCATGTGGACATCAAGCACCACTTCATTAGAGATCATGTGGAGAAGAAAGATATCAAGCTAGTGAAAATTCACACAGACCATCAAAAAGCTGATATATTAACCAAGCCACTTGCAGAGGCAAG
Source organism: Galeopsis tetrahit (assembly GCA_963675135.1). Taxonomy (NCBI): domain Eukaryota; kingdom Viridiplantae; phylum Streptophyta; class Magnoliopsida; order Lamiales; family Lamiaceae; genus Galeopsis; species Galeopsis tetrahit. The sequence goes on from OY776124.1 coordinate 49,114,462, forward strand.
ATTTCTGGAGCTATCAGCAGAGTTGGGATTACTTGATCCAGGGAAGCTGGACAAATAAGTCCAAAGAAGCTCATTGATTAAGGGGAAAACAAACTCAAACTTCAGCAGACTTGGTCAAGTCTACTGAAATTCAGAAACATGACCTTACCTCTTCAGGACACTTGTCCACAGTTCTTCAGGACACTTGTCCATGTAGGGTCAGATAAGTTGTCCTAGCTATCAAACCAAATCTTGGTATGATAAGCACCTATTTTTGGTGATCAATACCTATCTCGAAATCTGTCCCTTGAAATACAGTTTTCACCTTTCTGGGATTTAATTTGTCTCCCACCCAAAAGGTCACTTTCCATGCATTAAATGCCAAGATTTAACTCTTGTTTGCATTAAACTTTTTGGGACATGATCTATCTCGAAAAATCCCCAGCCTTAAACAAACATTAAAAACCACCCACGTTTTGAATAAAACAGTTATTTCACTGTTACATTGGTTTTTGACCATTGGATCAAAAATGGACAACTCCCCTGAAATCAATCCTAGCCGTCCATTTTGGATTTCCATTTTTGTTCACCTTTGAATTGTCTCAAGACCTTACCAACTCATTGACAAACATTCTTTTTAGAATATTCACAAGTCTTAAGATACCCACAAACACTTCTTCCCCAAGTATTCGAAACCCTAACTCAAAAGTTCTTCAAACTCTCTCATTCTTCATCAAACTTTTCTCTGCAACTTTCAATGGCCCCCAAGGTTAGACCTGAGATGCTTGTTGATTTCTCCAACAAGGATCTAGACCTAGATTTTGCCTATCTTAGCAACAAAAACAATCTTCACTTTGAGCCCATAATTTCATTTGAAAGTGAAGATCCTGAGATAACTCCAACCCTAAGGTGGTTAAAAAGGGCTGGTCTCCAAAAGTTCTTGGAAGAAAGACCAAGCTCTTGCTTGGAGAGTTACATGGCAGAATTCTTTGCCTTCCTAAAGTGGAGAGGCAAACCTGAAGATGGAGAAGTATCAACCAGGATAGCTTACACTGCAGAAGGAGAGGAGGAGGAGAGATTCCACAGAGTGAAATTCTCCTCAGAAGATCTGGAAGGAGCCTTTGGATTGCCTTATGAGGGAAGGAATCCAGAAGTGTATGGCACTGGACATGAAGAGGAAATAGCCCAAGAGTGGTTATTAGTTCCAGGCCCTCTCTCCTCAACTCAAAACAAGAAAACTCTCAAGCCAGAGTTTCTCAATCTCTTTGAGGTAGTTGCTAAGAGCCTCCTAAGCAACACTGGAAGCTTAGAGCAGGTCAGCCATCCAAGGATCAGAATCATGGCTGCCATTATTGATGCCAGTGATAAGGGCATCCAGTTTGATTGGAGGACCTTCATCATGTCTGAAATGATGAAAGAAAAGGCTAAATTTAAGGTGAAAGCCCACAATAAGGTGGTGCTAGAAGGGAAAATCAAGTATTGCACCAGGGCAAGCTTGTTGATTGAGAGGTTTTCCCACTATTCCCAGATGCAGACCTTTGCAAAGCCCCTCCCAGCCCAAAAGATCCTATTCAGAAAGCTCAGCAAGAAAACTGAGAAAAGAAGGATGTTACTGGCCAAGCCTGCTGAAGAACAGGAGGAAGAGAAGCCCAAAATGAAAAAGAGAACAAAGGCCAGGGCTGTCAAAACAAGAAAGATGTCTCAATTGTCTTCAAAAGAAGCCTCAGGAGCATCAGCTGAGGTTGATGCAGTGGCAGAAGAAGGAGTGAGTGTGCCTTCTGACCACTCAGAAGAGTTGAGGAGGAAGTACAATGAGACTAGGCAAAAGAAGAAGGGTGATAAGAGAATCAGGGAAGTTGTCCCTGAGATGGAAGGAAGTGGAAGTAGCAGGGCCAGCAAGAGAAGGGCCAAACCTACTGAGAAGGTGTTGGAGTTTCAAGAAGAAAGATCTCTTCAATTGGCTCTAAGGGAGAGCAGAGCTGAAAGCAGGGCCAAATCCATGTCTAGGACTAATTCATCTGGTTCTGGAACTCCAGAATCCAAAGTCCCTGAAGGTCAACCCATAGAGGCCAACCTCCCTGAAATTCAGTATCTTGAGCCCAACTCCCCTGAAACCCATGTTACCCCTTCCAACCAACCCATTACCCCTGTAAATCTCACTAAGAGATATTCTCCTGAAGGGAATGAACAAAGAAGTGGCATAGATGTGCTTGCTGATTTAGCAGTAGATGAGACAAGACTCATGTCTCCCCTTGACTCATCCATGCTCAACTATTCAAAGCTCTTAGAGCATGCACTTCATGAGCCAACCCCCCTGAGTAAAGCCCCTTCAGACTCATTGCTCTCTAAAGCAGCTGAAGATCCTTCTACTGTACCCAACCCATCTGAAGCCAAGATCCCTGAACTTAATCTACCTAAAGCCACATTAGGAGAACCCAGAGCCAACTCCCCTATAACCCAAAGTCCCCATTCAAGTGGAGATGAGGAGGAGTATACTTTTGAAAGTATGCTCAGAGGAGGAGCCAAGGCTACTGTGGACAGTTTGTATCCACAACTTACTGAATTTCCAAGAATTCAGAAGGCCTTTCATGATCTAAGGATGCTTGTTGATGTGAAAGACAAATCTATGATGGAGATATCACAAGTCATCCAAGATAAGGGTGCAAACTGGTGGCAAATAGAGGAGAACAGATTGCTACACTTTGCTGGAGTTTCAAAGACAAGATTCCTCATTGATGAGGAGATTTTTGCAAAATTGGTGGCTGATAAGATTGAAGAGGAGAAGGAAAGAAAAACCAAGGGAATCAAACACCCTGACAGTGGCTCTAATGATGATAATTCCCCTAATGATCCCTCAAACCCTTCAAATCCCAACCCTCCTGAAACCCCTCAAGCCAACCTCCCTGAACCCCTTCAACCCAAGTCTTCTGTAGCAGATAGACTTTCCAATCCTCCTAAAACCTATCATAGGAAAGGCTCTGTAACTTCAGAGGTGTTGACCAAGGGTGGTAACACAACCAAAGACACATCTGCCAATGAAGGTTCTTCTGAACCCAAGGCACAGCCTAAAGATGTTGAGGTTCCTGTACTAGAGGCTAGTTTGATTAAGGCCTATTCAGTGTCAGAGGTGTTGGACATTGATCAGCCCTTAATCATTCAGGATGACTCAGTGGCTGCTGATATAAGCACTGTGATCTCCCCACAACTGCCATCTTTGAACCTTGTTGAAGGTGGAGATACTGCAGGATTAGGAGAAGGAGTTGAAAAGGAGAGATTAATTGAAAAATCAGAGGGAGTTGTGGATGAAAGAGAGGTAGTCATCACTAAGATAGTGAGTGTACCACCAAATGAGGGTGGAATAAGTGAGGAAGGACAGGTTATTCTTGAAGTCAAATCTGAACTTCAAGAATCCCTTGATGAGAGGAGGCCTGATTCCTTGAGTGAGAACATCAATTATGAAGGGAGAAAAGAACAAGTTGAAAATGAGAAGAAGACTGCTGATGTATCAGAGTCTTATGCAAAAGAAATTGAGGGTGATGAGTGCTTATTTCCTAACTTGTTTGATTTATCTGATGTTGCAGGTATTTCTCTTGACCAAATTTTTGCAGATGAGTTCCTCACAGATGCACCTATTCAAGTTGATACAGGCTCAGCTCAGGCCCTACTTGGAATGCAATCAGAGAAGTTGGACTCCTTGGCTCATCAAGTCCAATCTGCTCATGCTGAAACTTCAGGAGCATTGAATGAGCAAGGAAGAACTCTAGCATCTGTAGAGATGAGGCTCACTGGCTCTGAAGATGTTGTGCTACCAACTCTTGAGGCAAGGATCAGTGGTGTGGAATCTGGTCTCCAAACCATCTCCACTGAAGTTCAAAGTGCCAAATCAACCATGGAAGCCATCTTAGAGGAGGTCAAGAAAGAACAAAAGCTGCTGAGAGACAATCACAATGCTAATGTCAAAGCTCTCAGGCTAACTGTCAAACAAGCTATTGGAAAGAAGACTGCACTGCAGAAGAGAAGAGCTGAAGAGCAAAGGCTAGCTATGGTCAAAGCTGCCTCAGAAAAATTTTCCCAAGTAGTGTTGGCCAACATTGCTGAAGGTGCAGTGGCCAACCTCACTGAGCTCTTAAAAGCCAAACTGGATGCATCTCTGACAACAGCCATGGAAGAGGTTGTCCAACAAAAGATGAAGCCTGTTCTAGCTTTCCTTAGCTTGAGCAGTGATAGAATGCAGAATATACATGATGAGAATGTATATTTGTTGGAAGAGATGAAGTCCCTAAACCAGGCCCAATCCCTGATGGCCTCAACAATGAGTGACCTCAAGCCCCAGTGTTTTGATGCTGCCAAAAAGGGGGAAAGGGAAAGAGCAAGGGCAAAAGGTGCCTTAGTAATTGGGAGTCCAGTGAAAGGGAAGGACAAGGTCCCTGAAGGAAAGGGAAAAGAGCCTGAAATGCTGAACTTGGAAGACTTAGATGAAGAGGAGCAGTTAGCATTGGCATTGAAGAACTCAATGGCCTCAGCTCAAGAGGAAAGAGTAAGGCTACAACAAAGACCAGGTGGTGAAGTGTCAGGTTTGGACAAAGATGCTGAAGGTGTCCAAACCAGAGGAAAGATCAAGAAGGCCCAAGGAAAGAAGAGACAAATTGAGAAATTCACTGACTTTCCTAGCAGCCTTGATCTTCCACCTGAATTCAGAATTGATGAAGATAAGCCTACATCAAAGAAAGCCAAAGCTGCTGAAAAGGACAAATCTTCTGAATCTGGCAAAACTGCTGAAGGAACCAAGTCCTCTGAAGACACTGAAGAGTTATTTGCTGAAGGATTTGGATCTGAACCTAAGAAGAAGACAACTGTTCTAGCACTTGATCCATCAAAGCTGTTTCATGAAGGGTATGGCAAAGACCCTGAAACACAACAGAAACTGGCCATGATGAGGGCCCATGAAAAAATTGATCTGATGGAAGAAGCCAACAGAGCAAGAGATGAAAGGAGAGCAAACTTTCAGAAACCAAGAAGGAGAAGAGCAACTTACAGCAAGATGAAGCCTCAGCTTCTAATCCCAATGGACACCAAATATCCACACTTGGATAAATGGGTGCCAATTCAACTGAATGACACATGAGAAGAAGCCAAAAGGGAGTTTGTCTATGACTATTATGTCATTGACAGATGGAATGGAGGAGATGCAAACTCTGCCTTCACTGAGTTCATGCTAGAATACTACAGAGAGTTGTATCAACAACTACTAGCAGCTGCTGACATTGCAAGATTTGAACTCACAGCTCCCAAGCCAATCATATACATGCCTCCAAAGCTTGAAGGATGGATTGACCAAACAAGAATTCTGAGGGAATTCACTGAGATCCTTAAGCTGAACAAGATGGTTCTTGGACCTAAGGGAACCAACCAAGAAGCCATGGCACTGAAAAGAAGAGTGTGGGCACAGTATGGAATGCTGCCACCTCCTGAGGATGATCTTTGAAATGGCTAAGTCTTCTGACCTTACTTGAATGATCAACTATGCTGAAATATGGTCAAGATTGCTGATGTGCTAATCTGTTTGCTCTGGTTTGCTATGAATTGCTCTGATACAAGTTCTGTGCTCTGATGCTGAAAATATTATTTTGAATTATTGTAATGAATTGCTCTGATGTATTGATTCATGCTCTGATATGTTAATTTCAACTATCAACATGCCTGTAATGATTTTTTTTAATGAATGATAGTTGAACTTATTTTGAATCAAGAAACACAAATCTCTCTATGCCTATCTTGAACCTACTTGCAACAGAAACAGTGAATGCACTAACACATTACTTTTTCAGGAATATTGACCTTAGTCATGTCTTCTGAAGATACATGTAATAGGTGTAGACAAGTCACTTTTGCTTAAATAGTATAGGTTTTGGCATCATCAAAAAGGGAGAAATTGTTGGGAATAAAATGAGATATGTTTTGATCTAATACCAAAACCCCCTGAGACATGCCTAAGTCAATATAAATATGTTCTAAGAATGTTAGAACATATAGATTATAGGCTAGATGAGAAGCTGAAATGTTAGGTAGCTCTTAGACAATTAGATGCACAATTTGAGGGGGAACCTATGCTTTGAAGATGATCAAGATCAAGTCCCCTCAAGGCTCAAATTCTGGAATAATCACTTAAGAGAAAGGACACTCTATGAAATCTAAGATGCTCTCATCAGGAGAGTTGTCCAGAGAAGATGCTCTTATGCAAGAACAAGATTGTAAAGCTCAAAAGGACAAATCCAATGAAGATGCTCTGATCAGGAGAGTTGTCCAGAGAAAATATTCATATGCTCTGGTCAGGAGAGTTGTCCAAAGAAGCTTACCTAGCTCAAAAGGACAAGACTACTCAAAGATGTTTATCAGGAGAGTTGTCCAGAGAAGTCAACTCTGTGCATAAAGTGCTCTGATGTAAAAAGATTAAATATACTGATCAGGAGAGTTGTCTAGAGGAGTTGTCTCAGCTAAATTGACCAAGATCAAGTGCTCTGAAAGCCTGAGATCAACTATGCTGAAGAGTTTGAGACAACCAGTCCCTAAAGGTCCTCAAAGAAATAAGCTAAGACCATACTCAAGAGAAATAAAGGGAAAGAGCCAAGTCATCTGAAGAAGAGCAAGCCAACCATGCTGAAAAGCAAAACTGCTGATAGTGATAAGGAGAGTTGTCCAGATGATAAGGAATGTTGACCTATCATTGGATCAACCTTCAGAAGCCATGTCCAAGTCCTAACAAGAAGTCAAACATTGGGAAAAGTGCTGCAGAATGAAGACAAAACTGTTACAGCCGTTTATTACCCAAATAAGGACATGTCACTATCAAGAATCTGTCTTCCAGTTTGAAGAACTCAAGGAAGACATTTATAGCAATTTGGGGCTGCCTCTCCAACGGGCAAATCCTCTATTTTGTCTATAAATACAGAAGTGTGAAGACCATTTGAAAGCATCCAACAAACCTCAACACAATCCAACCAAGCTCAAAGTTCTTACAAGCTTGAGTGCTTTCAAAGCTTTCAAAAGACTATCTTAGTCTTCAAACACTTCATCTAAGCTGAACCCAATTGTATATCCATACACAAGCTTAGAGAGATATCCTATCCTTATACACTGATCCTCATTGTAAAGGATATCTCATTAGTTGGAACCTTACTTCAATCCTTACACCTTTCAAGAGTGAAAGTGAGAAGGTTGTAGTAGTAGAAGTGGTAGGAGCTGACTGTTGAGAGAAGAACAGTTCAGTTCTGAGTTGAGAAGAGGGTACTAGGACTCTAGACATCCTAGGGATCAATTCACCAAGGAGTGGTGTTCTTGATCAAGTGCACCTTGGCACTATAAAACAAGTTAATTCCAAGAGTGAAGGAATTATCCTGTTAAATCAGGGAAAGTGGATGTAGGAGCTTGAGTCTCTGAACCACTATAAACTCTTGTGTTGATTTGCTTTACAAGTACTTACATTCATTCAAACACTGCACACAAAACTGATCTTTCAAAGATACATATTCAAAGACTGTGCAAAACTGATTTGGACAAGTTCCCTGAAGCTAAACTGGACTGTGTTGCATTGACTAAGTGATTTCAGAAATTAAAGGAGTCTAAACTTAAAGGGCCAACCATTATTCTGCACATATAACTCCCCTAGATAGTCAATCAACTAAGTACTCAATAGTACTTAGTAGTCTGATTATCTTAGAAGAGTTAATCTTCTTCAGCAGAGTTGTCCAAGACAACTTTACTGAACTCTGGTTTGATCAAATAACAAAAGAATTGCATACAAGTGTATTCCCCCCCCCCCATACACTTGTTATATACTCCTTTCAGGACCAACAAAAACTACTTAAAAAAATTAAGTGTAATTAATTGCACGTTTAAGTTTAAAAAGAAAGAAAAAATCTTAGCATTGCTTAAAAAATAAATTTTTTAGTGAAGTGATGGTTACAAAATTCATAGAGCTAATTCAAATTTACCGAGAACGATTTCGATTATGCAATGCTTGACATATTCAAAAACTTATATAGAGATGAGCACAATAATCAAATATGCACAAAATAAAGTTTTATGAAATATTTTAGGAATGTTCATTTGAATTAAAATCAGCGCGATAGGAGAAATATCTCCCAGCTTAATTTAAATTAAAAAATGTTGACTTTCCTAATTTTAGCTTAACATAATTAATTGAATTCGAAAATCATACTTAATTCGAAATCAGGGGCATAATAGACTATAACTAGTTCATTTTGTCCTTAATTGTTTTACTAAAAAAATTTATCTTGAAACTTAAAGTCTTGGAATGAATTGTCCTATTTTGTTTTTTCCCCAAAAATATAGATAGATCCACGCATCTTGAATAGTTCATTTCTAAAATTACAAAATACATAACAATCAACAGTTAATTAAAATTGATCCACATATGGTATATTAATTTCGTTGTCTTCCATTTGAGATCGGATTTAATAAAAATCTCATCATAACTGATCGACATTATCAATCTGATTTTCTGAGAATTCCTCTCTTTCTTCTGATTTTTGCGCGACATGGAAGATGCAAATTGGGTATTGGGTATGGTGGATCAGATCCGGATAGCTATTTGGGTATATTTCACAATATTGCTAATACAATATTTCATAAAAGTTTTTGTCAAATTTGAAAACAATCGATCTTAAAAAAAATAATGATAAATTTTAGGAAATCAACAATTTAAATAATATTAAAATGACTCTTAATAAATGTGAATAAACTATTCCACTTACACTAACGGGGATGCATTCAATTAGAATTCTATTGAATTGTTTTAGACTTTAAAAAGTCGGTGGATTTAGAAAATCCATAGAGTTTAGAGAGAGTTTGACTAACTATTTTTATTGATTTATATGGATTTTCATAAACTTGACAGGATTCTAGAATACATTTTTTTTTATTGATTTACATGGATTTCCACAAGGGTTTGAAAGAGGGTTTCAGCTGACCAGGTATATATATCCCGTGTGGTCTTTATTATCATTTTGACCATCTTCCACCTCTTATCTAACGACTTCTACATCATTCATTATACGCGTAAAATGAGTATCTAACTGGTCGATAAATTCGCCCGATTTCATTTTAAATGATTTGATTTTTTGGACGACAGTAGATAACTTACTTTCCTTGATTAGGCTAGTGCCTTCACAAAGAACAGCTAACCTATCCCACATTTCCTTAATTGACTTACATTTTAACACTTTGCCTAGATACTCATTAGGCAAGGTGTGTAAAATGAAGTTTTTAGCTATGCTATCCAAATTATTCTACTTCATTTCATTAGTGGAAAGTTTTGACCTGAGTTTGGGTACCATTACCCCAACTGCTTTAGAAGGATCCAGTGTAGCCGTGTTTGGAGTCATAGTAACGATCAGACCATCTTTGACGACAGACACCATAAAATCATGAGTAGAGCTGAAAATTGCCTCCATACGCAATTTCCAATAGTCGTAGTCTGAAACATAGAACTTTGGTAGTTTGGTAGCATTAGTATCCATGTTTGAATACAGATAAGATCAAATATAGCAAATAGATCAAAGATAGTATTGAAACCGAATATCAAGTAAAAGTTCACGGATATATTCTCAGTGGACAACAAGACTTTCCCCTAAAGTCTCTTTGATTATCTAGAAACAGCAGTCTGTTAGACCCACTACTCTGATACTACTTGTTAGTCCTAAGTAGTTGAGTGTTAAGATTATAACGAGTCTAAAAGTCTAGAGGGGGTGAATAGACTTTTCAAACTTTTCTAAAATATCAGAGATTAGTATGCGGAATATCAGAATTAATGAACCCTTAACAAGATTATACTCAACTATCGATTATGAACTTTACTAGTCTATTCTGCAATTAACTACTCTACTCAACAAGATTTCTAAATCTAGTTGATTATACAAATTCTTCTTAAGAACAATAACAAATATAAATTGTAAGTAAATCTAACATAAGATTTATAGTGGTTCGACAACTTGTCTACATCCACTCTCACAAACACCAGTTCGTGATATTTTATTACTCTGTTTTCTTGTTGCTTCAAGTCCCAAGACTAAGACTTCGATCTTATCGAATACACTTCCAAGTGTATTTTCGATCTAACAACTAGTGATTTTCTTCAAGCAACTAGCAAGCTTGTTACAAACTAAAAACAATACAGAAAATAAAACTTCTCTGTTTCGAATAAACCTTCTTGAATGAACTCTTCTATTATGGGCCTCTTCTTCCTTCTTTGATCTTCTGAACCCTATGAGTGTTTTAAGACTTCTTGCTTTGAACTCTCTATATGCTCTCCAGTAAGTATAGTTTCAGTAGTCTTCAAATGCAGAAGATCAACACCAATTTATAGATGTGCATTATCAAGAATAGTTTGTTATCCAACTAACTCTTCTTGATAACTTCTCTTAACTAACTCTGTAACTGCTTCTTGAATTGTATCTTGCATATACAACGGTTTATTTTTTTATAATTGACTTCATGCTTCCTTTAATATCTTTCACACAACTTGTCTTGACTTGACTTGTCTTCCATATATTCTATACTTAGAATATTTCTGACTTCTTCATATCTCGTCTAGTCTTGTTCAAGTCTTCTTGATATGTCTTCTGCCACTATCAACTAAGCTAACTCATCTATTACATACTTTAAACTTTATAGATCAGCTTAGTCAACCTAAAGACTATTACATCAGATTATATAAGCTTCTATACAACCATTAAAGCTTATCTTATAACACCTATTACATCAAGTAATTATTCTTTTATACTTAACCATATTTTAATATTAAGGAAAATACATTTTTTGTCCTTTAAGTTGTGTCAATTTTAATTTTTGTCCCTTATGTTTTTCGACTTTGAAATCAGTCTCTTATGTTTACAAATTTTAAGATTTTTGTCCTCTAAGTTTTTCGACTTTGAAATTAGTCCCTTATGTTTACAAATTTAAAATTTTAGTCCTTTTTTTTTTACAGTCAATTTTAGTCCTTCTTAATTACCTACAATCGAAGGTAAACATCATGTAATTACGTGCAAACCGTTGGCTTTGTAGTTTATGCAAGTTGAGGCTCAATGTGTATGTAAACGACAAAACCAACGATTTGCAGGTAATTACATGATGTTTACCTTCTATCGTAGGTAAGAAGGACTAAAATCTTAAAATTTATAAATATAAGGGACTAATTTCAAAGTCGAAAAACTTAGAGGACCAAAAATCTTAAAATTTGTAAATAGTAGGGACTAATTTCAAAGTCGAAAAACTTAGAGGACAAAAATCTTAAAATTTGTAAACATTAGGGACTAATTTCAAATTCGAAAAATTTAGAGGACAAAAATCAAAACTCAAACAACTTAAGGGACAAAAAAATGTATTTTCCCTTAATATTACTTCATAGTCATCTGATTTTGTCTTATACAAGACGACTTCCATAACAGACCAGTCAACACTTAGAATATATTCAAGTCTTCTTTTGGCTTATCAAAACTCATCTTATCATCAAATAGAACTTGTCTTAGGATTCATATCCCAACAATTATTATTCTCATCTTTATTTCCATCACTGTTATACATCAGCCTCATTTCCCACATAGCATTAGCAATACTCGTTCTCCATGCATTAGCTTCTATTCTTTGTTGTAATTGGTTTTGAGAAAGCAATTCCAAATTTTCCTCTTCCATGTCGATGGTGAATCTTGATCTTCTTCATATTCGACTGTAAATTCAGTAGAGCGGCATTCTTTCTAAAGAAAGTTGTGTAATCCAGCACAAGCCAATACTAACTCTGTTTGTGTTTGAAATGGGAACAGAGGTGCAGTTTTGAAAATTGTGAATCGCGATTTGAAAATACCAAAAAATTCTCTCAATCACATTTTTTAATGATGCAAGACGAAGATTGAATAACTCACTTGTATTTCTGGGGTGACGACATTGACCACCAAAATCTTTTAAATGATATCGAACACCGCGTAATGGAGCTAAAATTGACGTCGATTAGCAAATGCGCACAATCCACGAGAAAATATTTACCTAAAAATACAATTTCTTTAATTAGTTAACTTGTCACTATTTAAAAAATATAAACACAATAAAAAATATGGTACCTTGAGACACTTGAAACCAATTTCTTCTTGATAGTGCATCATTTAAAAAAATTTGAGTCATGTGCCGAACCTTCCCACCCACTAAGCACATACATGAAGTGTAAATCAAAGTTGCAGCTGTCAAAACATTTTGCGATTGAATATCATGACGGTTACGATAATTGCTTCCTTCTCGGTCTATTACCGTTGTTGGGATATGAGGTCCATCAATAGCTCCGATGCAATCCTAAAATAAAGTGAACATTTCATAAAAAAAAAAAAAAAAAAACTACAAAATTTGATATATATATATATATATATATTATTACCAAGAGGATTCATACGGTTAAACCTTGTACTTTCCTGAATTTTAGCTATTTCTCAATTGTCATCTTCAAAAAAACCATCTTTTTTTGACTTGATGTCAAGTAAGTCAAATGCCTTGAGGCGAATGTCTTCATCCAAATTTGGGATCCCTTTGATAGCATCTCAAGTTGTATAAGGTATTTCTCTTTCTCTGGTAGGGCATCTCTTTTCTCTAATAGGTTATGAACTCCTTCAAAAGTGCTTGTTAGTTTTTTAATCTCTTCCATGAGACCAAATTGTGGATTATTTTTATAAAAATGATAAAATCTTTGTACAAGGAGCAGAGTAAATCAATAATGGTGAAAAATGCAGTAGGTTAGTGAAAGTGTGCTATAAAGTGTTTAAGTAAAAACATAATAATGTTGCATAGAATGTTGAGACAAATAGTGCAACACTGACTCTAATAGAATATCAGAAATATATAGACACACAGCGGAAGACTTGAAACACTAAAAACAATGCGACACAATGGAAATATTTTTCACATAGATTTTATAAATAAAAATATATGCTAGCCTTATAGCGGAAAATCAATACTTATCTTCAAGTACAAATGTTGTGTGAAATGTTACAACAATAACTTTCACAACTGGAACTACAATCGAGGCAGATGCCTTGATCTAAAAATGAACTAAGTGTATAAAATATACACTGTCGAAATGCTAGTTCCTATCTATGATTACACTCTCGATAGATAAAGAAAAGTGATCAGTCATACGGGTGGGGTACTTCGTATGATCTAAAATGTATAACTACTGGCCACAATTCCTAACAGGGTGAACACTCATTCTAGGAGATTGATCGAGTAGTACACACTAATTTATGGAGCCATCATTCGGTATTTATAGAGTGGGATCCGACTTCTAGAGGCTTCCATCTTGAGATCTTATTTTTTAGGAACTCAACTCCCATGATCTTTTCTGGATCCTTCTTGCATGTTCCAGTTTGATCTATAATGTTCTAGGGTGCTCTAGTACGTTCCTGGAATCTTCTAGGTTCCAGATCCTTGTAGAAGCTTCTAGATCCTGCCAGAAATGCCATAACATTTAGCTCAACATTTAATGTAACATTTCAGAAAAGACTTAGAAAAAATCTCGGAAGGTCAAATTAAGATGTTGTTGAGAATGTTGATACATTTAAGAATTCACAACATCTACAGTTAGCAATCGAGTCTCCATTACAGAAAAAACAAAAGTCTACCAAGCTGTCATGAGTTGCTATTTCCTTGTAAGAAAAATCACTCAAAATAATTAACAGAGAATAATGTTAAATAACCTAAACCAAGTGCAATCTTTTCACACATCAAACATTTTTCACCTGCAACCCCCCACACACACCTACCCCTAAAATCACCCAACACTAAATGGCAAAGTACACTACAAAAAAAAGCTTGATTTTGATACCGAAATTTTGAGACGGACACCTAATCCGTCTCTAATAGATACGGATTAGATACGAATTTGTTAAAAAATCGAGATTTGAAACCGAAAATAAAACCGTCTCTCATTATAAACAAATTAGATACGGCTTTAGTTTCAAGAGTTTTAGATACGAATTAGATACGCGACTTTCAGTTTCGAGAGTTTTAGATACGGATTATATACGCATACCACCGTCTCTAAACAATCAATTTTTTCTCCCCGATATAAAACGAGACAATGTGGTACACAAAATTTGTGATACGAAATCTAACCATCTCTAAAATAAAGAAACAAACCATTAAATTGTTCAAAAAATAAACTTAAAGACGAAGGAAAAGGCGACGACACAATAGGACGACGACACGACATGAGGAGGTATCCTGTGTACACGAGGATCCTCAATCGGAGGTCACGGGGATCCTCAATCGGAGGTCTGAGAGAACAACGACGCGCCCTTCCTCGTAAGTTACTAGTGATGCCACACGAGTAGTATTTGAAACCGAAATCGTAGGACACCGAGTGAGAGAGAGAGAGAGAGAGTGAATTCTTTTTTTTTTTTGAGGTAATTTGTGATATATAAATCCTTATATATATAGAGAATTGAGAATATGAACGTGAATTGAGTTATATTAATTAATTTATTATTCTTTTATAATTAATAAATAGTAAAAATAAAAAAATCAATTAATATATCTTCTATGTATGATAAACATAAATGTTACAATAATATATTTTAGGATAGCCATAGATATTATAATAATAATAATAATAATATATTATATCTTCAATTCCATATACCAATATATATATTAATTGATTCTAAAATATTCTAAGAATTGTTTCTCTAATCATATATCAAATTTTGTATGATGTCCAGAGACGTTAGATTAAAAAAAAGGAGGTGTACGGTGTCATTTAATAATATTTAAAAAATTTTAAATATCTTGACCATTAAGACTTATAAAGAAATTTGTATAGAATTTTTAAAAAAATTTTAGATTAAAAAAAAAAAATTATATCATCCATTTAGAAAAAGTATAAATACTAAATTGTAAAAGTCATTGTTTGGAAATGATACAAGTTAGTCTAAAAGTTGTTTCATTTAATTTTACTAAATTAGTCTAAAAGTTGTTTGGGAGTAATACAAATTAGTGTAAAAGTTGTTTGTAAGAGATACAACAAGTTATCTAATTTATAGAAATTGAATTCATTTAATTTTACAAAATTTTAAAAAATATATCATTTCGATGTCAAAATAAACTTAAATTAAAAAGTGTCAAAATGAAGGGAAGTAGAGATATAAATTAATTGAATGATTCATATATTAAAACTTCATTAAACTAAAATAGAGTGTTATATGGGTGAGACGCCATGTTTATTCAATCTATAATTATTATTGATAATAATATATTTTTTTATTCAATCTATAATTATTATTGATAATAATATATTTTTGTTACCATAAGAAGAACAAAATATCTCAAATGCAAACGGTGGAAGGCTTAAAAAAAATAGAGATTAGCATTAGAATGGAATTAGAATGGAATGAGCATTCATGAAGAATCAATTTTTTTTTTTTTTAATCTTATAAAATAAAATCATCACTCATATTTTATTTTACAAAATTATACTTCCCAATAATTAAACAAGATAATCATTAATCATAATATTTAATCAAAATCTTCAATCAAATCTTTAACCCTAATTCACGCAATTAATATGAAATACGATTTTCATAAACCTTATTCTCCAATCCCTCCATCCCCAATTCACGCAAAGAGAGAAGGACGCAAGGCAAAAAGGAGAACTAGACGAAGGTAATTAAATTTATTTGTTGATTCTCTAAAAAAAAATGAGAACTCCACGTATGTGATGTATTGCAAAAAATACCCCGAAGTTCTGTTTTTCTATGATATTTTATATATATATATATATATATATATATATATAAAAGACGAACACGAAATATAGATATAAAACGAACGCAAAGGAGAAATAGTTATACAGAGTTAAGTATTCGGCTTCTGTGTTAAACTTAGATACATTGAATTTCTTTTGATGTTTGATTGAGTTAATTAGTTATTGGAAGGATATTATATATATGCATATATATGCGTGACGATATGTGCATATATATGTTCAAGAAATTAGTTATTGGATTACAGATAATAATTGTTCCAATCTTGCTTAAATTTTGATAGTTTTAATTATTGGATTACCTTTTTTTTTTTTTTTTTTAAGAGAGGGTGTGTTTCTGCTACAATTTATATTGAAAGGTATTTTAGTCATTTAAGATAATTCTTTACATTATTTTGTATTTCATTTTATTATATCAATCATGGAAATGAAATCAATCAAGGAATGATTTTTCCATTCCTAGTCATACCAATCATGTGAATGATCATTCAGGCTTTCATTCCATTCATGAGTTTATTCCATTCATTCGTAATTTCATTCAGTCATACCAATCATGCCCTAAGATGTTTGAGGGAGATTTCAATATTTTTTTTTTAGATTTAACGATTACAAATCGTGATTTGATCGGAATTGAAAACAATGATGATGAGAAGGATAACAATGAGAAGGATAACAAGAATGGAGATGAATATGATGAAGAAGAAGATGATGGCGACAATGATGAAGGGAAATATGAAGATGAAGATTAAATGTAATTTAATTAATTTATTTGAATTTATAAACTTTTACAATTGAAATTATTCAATAACAATTTTTTTTTATATATTTTTTAAAGTTACAAATTAATCAATTAATTATATATGTTAAAATATTATGCATAGTTCTTAGTATTTTACAACTTATGCTTGAATAATTACAATTTTTAGAAATTAATAAAAAAAATTACATTTACAAATTTAAAAGTTATAATTTAAATACATGTGAAAGAAATAAATTAATATAATTTAAAAGTTATCTGTCCTAGTGGCGGGTGCTCAATAATGGACACTTGCCCATCTGGGTTCAATTCCCACATAGACCAAAATAATGGTCAATTTAATAGTTGGAGAGGGGTTTGGGGGTCAGGATTGGGATGGGATGGGATGGGATGGATTGGGATTGGGAATGGGGAATGGGATTGGGATTGGGACAGAGAAAATGGTTCCAAAATCCGTTTCTAACCTGTTTAGACACACCATTTAGACAGAGAAAATGGTTTAGACACACCATTTAGACACAGAAAATGGTTCCTGTTTAGACACACCATTTAGACACAGAAAATGGTTCCATCCAAAATCCGTTTCTAACCTGTTTAGACACAGTTTAGACACAGTGTAAAATCCGTTTCTAACCTGTTTAGACACAGTGTAAAATCCGTTTCTAACCTGTTTAGACACAGTGTTTATGGTATCTAATCCGTCTCTAAATACTCAAAATTCAAAATAAAGGGAGCAACAAAAAATCCGTTTCTAACCTGTTTAGACACAGTGTTTATGGTATCTAATCCATCTCTAAATACTCAAAATTCAAAATAAAGGGAGCAACAAAAAATCCGTTTCTAACCTGTTTAGACACAGTGTAAAATCCGTTTCTAACCTGTTTAGACACAGTGTTTATGGTATCTAATCCGTCTCTAAATACTCAAAATTCAAAATAAAGGGAGCAACAAAAGATTTGTTTAGACACACCGTTTAGACACAGAAAATGGTTCCAAAATCCGTTTAGACACAGAAAATGGTTCCAAAATCCGTTTCTAACCTGTTTAGACACACCATTTAGACAGAGAAAATGGTTCCAAAATTCGTTTCTAACCTGTTTAGACACACCATTTAGACACAGAAAATGGTTCCAAAATCCGTTTCTAACCTGTTTAGACACAGTGTAAAATCCGTTTCTAACCTGTTTAGACACAGTGTAAAATCCGTTTCTAACCTGTTTAGACACAGTGTTTATGGTATCTAATCCGTCTCTAAATACTCAAAATTCAAAATAAAGGGAGCAACAAAAGATTTGTTTAGACACACCGTTTAGACACAGAAAATGGTTCCAAAATCCGTTTAGACACAGAAAATGGACACACCATTTAGACACAGAAAATGGTTCCAAAATCCGTTTCTAACCTGTTTAGACACAGTGTAAAATCCGTTTCTAACATGTTTAGACACAGTGTTTATGGTATCTAATCCGTCTCTAAATACTCAAAATTCAAAATAAAGGGAGCAACAAAAGATTTGTTTAGACACACCGTTTAGACACAGAAAATGGTTCCAAAATCCGTTTAGACACAGAAAATGGTTTCAAAATCCGTTTCTAACCTGTTTAGACACAGTGTTTATGGTATCTAGTTTAGACACAGAAAATGGTTCCAAAATCCGTTTCTAACCTGTTTAGACACACCGTTTAGACACAGAAAATGGTTCCAAAATCCGTTTCTAACCTGTTCAGACACAGTGTTTATGGTATCTAATCCGTCTCTAAATACTCAAAATTCAAAATAAAGGGAGCAACAAAAGATTTGTTTAGACACACCGTTTAGACACAGAAAATGGTTCCAAAATCCGTTTCTAACCTGTTTAGACACAGTGTTTATGGTATCTAATCCGTCTCTAAATACTCAAAATTCAAAATAAAGGGAGCAACAAAAGATTTGTTTAGACACACCGTTTAGACACAGAAAATGGTTCCAAAATCCGTTTCTAACCTGTTTAGACACAGTGTTTATGGTATCTAATCCGTCTCTAAATACTCAAAATTCAAAATAAAGGGAGCAACAAAAGATTTGTTTAGACACACCGTTTAGACACAGAAAATGGTTCCAAAATCCGTTTCTAACCTGTTTAGACACAGTGTTTATGGTATCTAATCCGTCTCTAAATACTCAAAATTCAAAATAAAGGGAGCAACAAAAGATTTGTGTATTTAGACACAGTGTTTATGGTATCTAATCCGTCTCTAAATACTCAAAATTCAAAATAAAGGGAGCAACAAAAGATTTGTGTACGTAGTACCTTTGTTTGAAGAATAATTTTGATGGCCAAAAGCGGACTTGAATAAAAGTTAAGTGAGAAATGATCTTGTTATGGAAGTTGTCTATTAAACACAGAACATCAAAAGTGAAAAACTAAAGTGAATATGTTATATTGTAATAGGATTACAAGATAAGCTTAAGATTGTATAGAAACTATACATGCATATATATTTAAGTAGTCTTAGGCTAACTTGAATAAAAGTTAAGTGAGAAATGATCTTGTTATGGAAGTTGTCTATTAAACACAGAACATCAAAAGTGAAAAACTAAAGTGAATATGTTATATTGTAATAGGATTACAAGATAAGCTTAAGATTGTATAGAAACTATACATGCATATATATTTAAGTAAAATAAAAGTTAAGTGAGAAATGATCTTGTTATGGAAGTTGTCTATTAAACACAGAACATCAAAAGTGAAAAACTAAAGTGAATATGTTATATTGTAATAGGATTACAAGATAAGCTTAAAATTGTATAGAAACTATACATTCATATATATTTAAGTAGTCTTAGGCTGACTAACGGATTGAAAGCTTAAAGTAATGGATGGTTAGAATAGCTCAGTTAGGATAGAAGAGTTGAGCTAAATAGACTAGACCAGAGAAATATATCTTGCTCAAGGAGGCACACATGATCATACAACATGTCCCCCATACTGAATAATGACTCAATCAATAAAAAAGTGGGCATAAGCAGCAATCCCCTTTGGTAGATCGATTTATCAATATTAATCACAAAAAAATCCCCACTACAGACAAGTTTCATGGACTCAGAAAAACTCAATCTGACAGGTCGAGCAGAATCAATAACAGTCGATGATAATATGATATAAATATACAAATTCAGCGATATTTTTGGGACTAATATAATATAAAATGATCAAATTAAGTGGGACCCATTTGCACATCATTCAAACTTTTTTTTTTTGGTCGACATCATTCAAACTCTATCGTCTCAAAAAGATAATCCGCAATTTTATTTTATATATTTTTTCACATTTTAGTTCACGCACTTTGCTTTTATTTTTTACATTTTTTTCTAAAATATATTTATTTAATGATTATTGGGATTAATCACAAATATTACTCTCTTGTATTTATAATATATGACATTTTGGTCGTTCATTTTCTTTGCAAATTAAAGTATACGAAGTTTTACACATTTTAATGTATATAATTTTTTTTTTCTAATTTGTATTTAAATAATTAGAAATATTAATTATTTTTTTAATATGAATGCATTTAAAATGACACTTATTTTAGAGTAAAAGGGAGTAGTTATTAACATCATATAAGAGTATAACCAGAATGCATGCATAAATTGAAACTTAAATACAATATTTCATACATAAAATATATGTAACAAAGGTAAAATGAACAATTGTGTTGCTCTTGATTTTAATTAGATATATATCATGTATAATATAATTTTTAATATTATTTTAATTAAATATATTTTATATATTAAATATTTTACACCAGTATATCTTAAAATATTTTATTGGTTAGTGTGTGAAAAGAAAAGTGAACTTATCTTTTTAAGATGGGGACTAAATAATTTCTTAAATAGTTTTGGACACATGATCATATCTAGATACATCAGTCATAAATAATTCGTAGATATTTTGGGACAGTGATAGAGCTCACATTAAAATTAGCTTAAAATGTCCACTTAACATTGTAATTCATTTAAACTCTTAAAAGTATTTGAAAAAGACTAATCTATTTTTCACGATTAATCCAATTCTCCAACATGATATACATAGAACCATAGAGGGGTATGTAGGGGTGGAGGGACACATAATATTTTTTCGTTAAAAACGAGTATATATAAAAGACTGGCTTATTCCATGTGAAGAAAAAAATTGACAAAATGATTTCACGTCACAAATACTAACTGAGTAACCTTTTGTTGTTGATAAAAAGACTAAATCTTAAAATTTTATAAAATTTAATTAAAAGACTA
Source organism: Galeopsis tetrahit (assembly GCA_963675135.1). NCBI lineage: Eukaryota > Viridiplantae > Streptophyta > Magnoliopsida > Lamiales > Lamiaceae > Galeopsis > Galeopsis tetrahit. The sequence continues at coordinate 49,135,290 of OY776124.1, forward strand.
ATTTTAAAGTAAATATATATATATATATATATATATATATATATATATACACAAACTTATATCCGGCCAGTATGAAATATTTCATACATAAAATATAGTTAATTAAGGTAAATTTGAATCAAAATTTTGTGGATCAAACTCGGGTAATTAATGCGGGTCAAATTTAACTAATACATATTTTTTCTCTTTCAAGTATTGTTTCACTATATGGTCAAAACCGTGTTATTACATGGCCATAATATTGTCAATACAAAATCAAAATTGTATTACTACAAGTCCAAAAAATATTTTGAACATTAATTTAATTTTCAGGGTGAATTTTTTTGACATGTCGTAATACAATTTCGATCTTTTATAGTGATAACATTTTAGTCTTGTAGTAACAATATATTGACCATGTAGTAAACCATTTACTTGCGACCCACAATTTTTTTAGTCGACCCAAATCCAAACTTATAATCCGCGAATTTTAATAAAATGTCTTAATTAGACATATTTCATATATGAAATATTTCACATAAGTGTTTATATTAAACGTTCAGTCGTCTATTATAATGTTATATAAATATAAATTTTTTAGAATTTTTTTGACATGTCGTAATACAATTTCGATCTTTTATAGTGATAACATTTTAGTCTTGTAGTAACAATATATTGGCCATGTAGTAAATCATTTACTTGCGACCCACAATTTTTTTAACCGACCCAAATTCAAACTTATAATCCGTGAATTTTAATAAAATATCTTAATTAGACATATTTCATATATGAAATATTTCACATAAGTGTTTATATTAAACGTGCAGTCTATAATGTTATATAGATATACATAATTCTTAGATATTTTTTTGACAAATAAAATATAAAATATAAACGATCAAAAAAAGTGAGACTAATATAATGGAGTATAAATATATATAATATGATCAAATAATTAAAGTGGGACTACTGGGACCGATTCGCACAGCATTCACAAATAATATCTTAGATATTTTCGGACACGTACATAATTAGAATTTGTATATATTTTTAATTTTTCAATTGAGTTTTTGATCTATGACAATTGTAGTGTGCACACACATGTAACTTATATTTATCTTATATTAATTATTATCTGCCTGCACTAGATGGATACAGAATTTAAAATTTGAGGATACGAAAGATATTAGGTAAAAATATTAATTCCTCCATCCCGACGAAAGTTACTCATTATCTTTGATCATTGAGAAAAAAGAATATACTGAAATGTGAGAGAAGGTTGTTGTCAAAAAAGAAATGAGTAGCTTTCATTAGGACGAACGAAAAAAATAAAAAATTGATTAGTTTTCACCGGAACAGATTGAGTATTTAATAATAAAAGTGGAGTACAATTTGTTGCAATTTAAATTAAAAAAAATGTACAACATCATTTAAATAGTGATGATTGAGGAGCATTGTTTGTTGACTTCTGATAATGGGTAAGAGAATTGAAGCAGTTTTAAAATGTTGGAACCGAGCCTTTCATTTTGCTGGAAGCAAAACATTATTGCTGGACCTTTTTAATTTGGATTGAGAAATGAAGCGTACACTCAGTTGTATAACTTGTATCAGCCAAAATTTTAACTTGTTCAATATGAGCAAAAATTCAATTGGATAGTTTGAAATTATCGAATCAGAGAAAAATGCACTTTTGGTCCCACCATCCACGGGCACTCGTGATTTTGGTCCCAACATTCTGAATTTTGGTCCCGAAAGAGAAAAACTTGACACATTTGGTCCCAAAATCGAAAAAGCTAACACATTTGGTCCCATCCACGTTAAATGTTGACGAAACGAATCACGTGCGTCTCACGTGATTATACGCATACACGACTTTAATGACGACACCCATCAAGAATTTTTTTTTAACATTAAAATGCCAGTTCTACCCCTCAGCTAAAATTAAATAAAATTTCCGTGATTAGTACACCCACATCCCATTTCATTAATGAATCGCCTCCATCGTCACCACCATTTCTCGTAGCCACATTCACACCCGAAATATAACAGAAATTCATACAATCTGTCCGGATCATGAAACTTGGAAATATAACACATTCACATCCACATTTCTCGTAGCCACATTCACGCCTCCATCGAAAATGGATAAAAAAAATTGAAAAAATAACAGAAATTCATGAAACTTTTTTGAAGAAGAGCTGTCCAGATCGGAAACTTTTTTTAAAACAACATTTCAAGATCTGGATTGGAAATACAATCTGTTTTTTCCCTTTATTGTCCAGATCCTGACTAGAAAAAATCAACCAAAATCATTGAAAGGGGTAATACCACTTTGCAACGAGGCAAATGGAACGGCAAAAGAGATCGATGGCGGAGGATGAGATTTACGGCGGGTGAAGACGGGGTAGATCGACGGCGGAGGGCGGCGTGGAGATCGATAGTCGATCCCGAAAACTGGCAAAAAACTGGCAATAGTTTCCCTTTCCCCTCCTCTGGAGATTGCTCAATCGAGCCTAGTTTGTTTCGACCTCGCCCTCCCCCTCCTCCTCCCTTTCCCTCTCCCTCTCCCCAAACCCAATCGACTCCAATAGTTTCTACTTCACCTGATTCAACTGCGGCGCATATTCATCCAACTCGAGGCGGCGCTTGGATCTGCGATGGACGCCGTCACGAACGGTCGGCAAACGGGCGAGGCGGCGTCGTGGATGAAGGGGTCGGCAAATGGGCGAGGCGGCGTCGTGGATGAAGGGGTCTGCGATGGAGTGGGGGAAGCGGTGCGTCAGCGTGGCCGGTGAGGGAGACGGCGGGGCTGCCTGGCTGGTGGAGCAAGGAAGAAATTAGTGAATGAATGAATTAGGGCGAAAATGAGAAGAGGAAGGAAGGAAGGGTATTTTTGTACTTTCTTAGGGTGTGTACTCATCGAACGGGGGGTGGGTTAAGCGAATGGGAAAATAATGGTTGACTAACAATTGACTAACTTTATGACCAAATGTGTCAAGTGTTTCTCTTTCGGGAACAAAATTCAGAATGTTGGAACCAAAATTATGAGTGCCCGTGGACGGTGGAACCAAAAGTGCATTTTTCTCTATCGAATCACTTAAAATTTATTCATTTGGGCCATCCGAAATTTATAGAATCACTTAAAATCAAATGGTATGGTAAACATTCGTGAGATATTTTTGGACACACCATTCATAAATAATTGGTAGATATTTTTGGGACTAATTGACACGTCAGCATATCCATTGAGCTCTATAAATTAAACACCATGCATGCATCCCCATCGAAATATAGTTTCACAACCCACACAAATTAAATTTTAAAAAAAATGGAAAATCATTTCTCTAAATCCCTACCCACTCTCCTCATACTCCTAACCCTCATCCACTCGAGCCGCGCAGCCCGGCCGGACATTGGATCCACCAACGCCGAGTTCATCCGCACATCGTGCTCCGCCACAACCTACCCCACGCTCTGCTACTCCTCCCTCTCGACCCACGCAAGCGCCATCCAGCAAAGCCCGATGCTCCTGGCGCACACCGCCCTCTCCGTCTGCCTCGACAAGGCCCGTTCCACCTCCACCGACATGGTGAAGCTCGCCCACAGGGCGGGCATCACGCCGCGAGAGGCAGGCGCCATGCGGGATTGTGTGGAGGAGCTGAGCGTGTCGGTGGACCAACTCAAGAACTCAATGGCGGAGATGAGCGAGATTAAGGGCTCCAACTACGACTCGGTGATGAGCGACGTTCAGACATGGGTGAGCGCCGCCTTGACGGACGAGGGCACCTGCATGGATGGGTTCGACGGAAAAGTTATGAATGGCGCCACCAAGACCGCGGTGAGGGGTAAAATTGTAAATGTGGCGCATATGACAAGCAATGCACTGGCTCTCATTAATAGCTATGCGGCTCATCATGGTTAATTAACATTTTCACTAATTAATGTCAATCGTGTGATCATGATGTTTTTTTTTTATTTATTTATGTGGTTATAATCTCTGCCTTTAGAGCACCATATATTGTGATTAATTAGAATCAGGCAGATTAGGTGTGGAGAACCTACTTATCGTTGTAATTTTTGTTTTGTTGTACCCCTTTATTTATTAAAAAAAAGGAAGGCCTTTGAAATAGAAATACTAGAACCAGGCAGTATATTGCACAAGAATATAGTACTAATTCTTCGGTTCCATTTTATATTCATAGTTTATTGTGTATGCGTAGTTTAAAGCAAAAGTTGTTTATTAGTCTTAAACCAGATAAAGTAGTGGGTATGAAAGTTTGTTGATTAATAAAGTAGAGTAATAAAATAGTATAGGTAATAAAAGTAAACTAACAAATTGTAATGACATGTGATGTAATTTTAAAATGTTTGGAGTAGAGTTGTTGAGACGAGACGACCCATTTGCTAGTCGGGTTGCCGAAACCTCAACCTCAACCCAACCCACAAAGGGGTGGGCTGTGGGTTTCGGCAGGCCAACTCATTTTTGTTAATTGTTTATTAAATTCAACAAAGTTGCTTATAAATTTTGGTTGTGAATTGCGATGATGCGGCTAGATTATGAGTTGTTGGATAAGTTTCAAAGAATAATAATAACGGCCCAAACATGACAGTTCGTATACGCACACCTCTTAGCGGGCTGAGAAAAGTTGAGCGCAACCCATATTTTTTTATGACGGGGCGGGCTAACCAAATGGGCTCAGCCTATTTTGACAGTTGTAATTTAAAGGGTGTGGTTTAAAGTAAAAAAATTGTTTTATTACCGAATTAAGAAATGATAAACCTAGATGTTAGTATTTTTTACAAATGATAACTCTAAAATGGTATAAGAGAGCATTAAACTGATATATAGCAGGAATTCAATAGTACAACTCTATAGTATTTTTTAAAAAAAAATTGTATTCATTTTTTTGTTTAAAGAGAGTAAACTATTTAAAATATGTATATATAATGAATAAGAAAATATTTTGAACTTTATAGTTAAAATTAGGAATTTCAAGCACAATAAATAAGACACTAATTTTATTTTATTTTGAAATTTTGGTATCCGGCCAAATGACCAACTTATCGGGGGACCAATCTCATCGTCCACTTGCGGAGGTCATTGTTTACAACTTGGAGATTTCGAATCTGTGACTTAAAGAGGAGCATACTTTTAAGTCCAACTGTCCGTCGATCCCCTAGTTCGACATTAGGGTGTCTGTTGTACGTGCTTTTGAATGGATGATCTGGATCATGTGGACTTCGTAAGCACTAAACAAACATATAATATTATCGGGGTTATTACGTGGATTAAAGGATTAAAAGTAGGTGATTTAGTGATGAACAAGTGAAGAACAAGATGAAGATGTAGTATAGCTTCTTGGAGAAGCTTGGGAGCTGTGATAGCTTTTGTATTATTGCCTCGGTCTTTGTGCAATGAAATTAACTTATGTTTACATTGTGCCTCTTGGGGCTTATATAGTAGGATTTTTGGCTGCCAAACCTTCACACGTGGCGGGCTTACATTGGCCTTGATATCCCATCAGAAACAGGTGATGGGATGCTGCATTTAATGCTTCTTGGAGGTTGTTTCGATGTTAAACTGCCTCTTCATGGTCGTCCTCGTTCTCCGGAGAAGAGCTTCGTGAACATGGTCGCCGGAAGAACTGGCCACCTAGCTTCCTCTTCATATGATGGTCGTGGTCGCCTCGATCAGCCATGATCACTTCTTTCATGACTGCAAGTCTTCATATGCTCGCCAATAAGCTTGTCCGTCTCTTCTAAAGAGCGAGCATGTACTTCTTGCTTTTGGTGTAATGTTGACTAGTCGTCGCATGACTTAGGGTTGACTAGTCGTCGCCACATGTACTGGTGACTAGGATTGACTTGTCAAAGATTGAATCTTTGACCAGATGGTATAACATTTGCCCTATGGTCGTCTTTCTTAGTGCTCGAATAGGAAGGCGGGCAGTATGATCGTCTTCGATCGATATGAACTTGTCTTCAATATTTAAAACATGGAAATTTTTTACGATGAGATTTGTCAAACGGCCGCCTCATTTTCCGTAAAAAGAAACGTTTCCCCAAACACTTTAGTGACGTCGGACGTGATCGGTGTCAGGAGCGTGAAACGGCGCACAAATTTTGAATTTTGCGCGTGCGGATACTCAAAAGTCACGCGTGGTGCCCACTCAATGCCATGATTTCGGGGATAACCCCAAATTTTGGGGAAATTACACATTTCACCCCGTTTTCTTGCACTTTAGTCCCTAGATATTTATGTCTATAAATAAGACCTTTCTCCCTCTAAATCCACTTTCGAAACTTTGGAATTTTCAAAGCTTCTCTCGAGCCTTCTTCTCAAGCAAAGTTTGTGGTTCTTCGACAACTCCGACGATCGATCTCCATGCTTCCGGCTTGTAAGGCAATTTAAAGAATCCATCTTCATCTCTTCTCTTCTCTTTTCTTCAAAAAGTATAAATGGTGAGGGTTGATAATTCCGGTGAGTCGGGGGCGTCGCCGTCGACGAATGTGATGGACTCCTCCGATGCTCCGACATCAAGGTTGGGTCGAAACCTTGGGAAACAAATTGTGACCTCTTCGAGTTCGAATGGATCGAAAAGTCCATCCCGGATGTTATCGGTCGAGGCGCTCGGTGCACGCTATTCCGAGGACAGTATCATGAAGGAGTTAACTCGTGCTGAGGATTTACTCTCTGATGATGGTGATAGTCATGTTGGTCGGGATAATGGGGGGAATGATTCTGAGCATGAGGACGAATCGGACGATCATACATCTGGCTCGGATATGGGCAAAGTGGGTCCAGATGTGGAAATTGGCGCTGAAGTTGATCGCGAAACGGCTCAGAGGAAAATTAGTGGTAGCCTGCGCGAGTGTGCTGAGGAGCTCATTCGCTATAAGGCGAGCATCGCGGACTTCCTTTCTGGACGAGAAAGGTTGGGCGGGGACGACCTAATCAAGAGGTCGTACGCCCAATATATTTCTTAGTATGATTTTCCTCCTCCTACTCGTCAATACCGAATTGCATTTGAATCGAGATATGAAGCATGCGAGCATCCGAGCAGGGTGTCTTTGACGCAAATTAGAAATTCGAGGAAGAAATACCTCGTTCCCCAAGATGTGCACTTCTTTATTCCGAGGGACGATGAGAGAGCCGACCAACCCCCGGAGGGTATGGTCGCCGTAAATAACGGGATGATGGAGGCTGGTTTAAGGTTTTCCCTCCATCCGAGCATCAACTTCTATTTGAATTACTTGGGCGTGGCCCCGATGCAGATCACCCCCAACGGATGGGCTACCATCATTGGACTCCTGGCAATTTTTGGTTTGGAGAGTGTAGAAAATGGTTGTCAAGGGGTTTCCCTCACCCCTCGAGAGATAAACTCCCTCCTCTAAGCACTTGAGGCCGCCAAGAAGGTCGGTCATGGCTGGTTTTACGTCAGGGGGCGACCAGGATGGAAACTTGTCGAAGGGGTCCCAAATAAAATTCGTGACTGGAAAACAATTTGGTGGTGGGTCGCCGGCGACTGGAAAAGTGCGACGAAGCTTGATGGATCCGCCGAGAGGATTTCCATTCCCACCGACTTTAGAGAGATCCGACGTAAGTCTTTAAAATCTATGCTCGTTCTCGTCTATAATGATTAAAATTTTTTCTTCGCTGTAGGTGTTGCTGCTCGCCAAAGGGCTGACGATCACCAGCTTTCCGACCTTTTCAAGTATCAATTTTGCTGTGTTGCTGATCGTCGTTATCGCGAACGATCTTGTCGCTTTCTGAATCGAGAGCACTTAAGGGAAAGAGCCGGGCTTCGTGTCCGCATCACTTCACAAGGTCCTTTCCTCCGGGTAATGCGCTTTCCTTTGGCCTAATTCTAACACTTCTTTGTCGGGATCTAAAAATTTCTTTTTCCTTTGCAGCAGTCACCCCTGTCATTATCAGGATTTCGCTCCCTCCGACTCTCAAATTAGAAGGAGTGATGTCTTCCAAAGCTTTGAATATGTTGGCCGTGAACCGTGAGAGAACGGTTTTCGAAGGTGGGAACAATCGTGGTGGAGCTTGCAAGAGGGACCGCGAGGTTCCGACGGTCCCACCTCCCCCAAAGAAGGCGTCGATGACGGTCTCTCGAAAGGAGAAAGGGGGGACGTCCACTCAAGCTACTGCTCGCCGATCGCCGCCGCCCAAGAAGACTCGACCCACCACTTCTCCACACAGGCGCGAGCAAGAGATCGTGGAGGTCAATCCTGAGATTGGAAGGGATCCGGAGGACGCCACCGTGCTCGGCTGGGATACCGACAGAGCTACTCGGTAAGGAACTTTGCCCATTCTCTACATTCTCAATGTGTCTTTGTATCTAACATTGTGCTTTTATTTTCTTTCAGCCTTAATGCCCAAGAGGATCCTCCTACTTCTGAGGATCTTCGTCAATTCTATCGATCGAGGTCTCCTCCGTCCTTGACCAGCGATCGGATACCTCTGCCTGCTCGTCGTGCGATGAAGAACCTTCCTCGCTCTCTCACTCAAACCTTCATAGATGATGTGGAGGCTCACGAGTCGTTTGAGGTTGCTCGCCTGTCGGCCGTGAACTGCAGCTGTACCGCTTGTGCCCTCGAGCATCTTACTCGGCCGGTCAGCCACCTCGAAAAAGGGGATGCGGAGAAGAAAGCTGTGATAGAGGATCTGATGCGAAACTCCAAGGCTTGCGAGGATGAGAAGACGACCATAGCGGCCAAACTCTCGACTGCCATACAGGATCTTGGTTCGGCCAAGACGGATATCGCTGGCTTTCGCACTCGCGTGCGCACTCTTGAAGCTGAAAAGACTGAAGTTGCTCAGTCCTTAGAGGAAAGTCAGAGTGCCCTTGAGCCGCCCGAAAGCTGACGAAGACCTTTCAAGAGAGGCTGAAGACCGCCGAGGAAGAGCTGCTCAAAGTCCACGATGAGAGGGATGAGAAGGCTTATCTGGTGGAGCAAGCTACTCTTTTCTCGATGGCCTATGACTTTAACCAACTCGCCCAGAGCCTGCGCTCGACCTATCTTGATCTGGACTTGACCCCTCTCATTCCGACCATTGAAAATAATCAGTTGGACGAAAATCCAAAACAAGGTGTCGTGATCCCTATCCTTGGGTTGGTCGACTTTGGATTCATGTTCCCTCGTCTTTTGGAGAGGGGGGTTATTTTCAAATACCCTCCTCCGCACGAAGAGGTTAGGGCTCCTGGGGAGGTCACCCCTCAGGTCGGCGAAGCTGCGGTTGAGGTCGCGGTCCCAGGAGTTGATGCTGTCGATGCCACCGTCGCCGAGGATCGTCAAGATGCTTATTAGGAGTTGTCGGCCACTATGGGCCTCTTTTTTTTTTTTTTGACTGTTCGGCCTGTAAGGCCTTATGTAATGTTCGGCCTATGAGGCCTTTTTGTAATTGCTCGGCCTTTAAGGCCTCTTTATTAATGAACTTTCTATTTATAAAATGAGTTCTCTTATTTTTATGGTGCTCGTCATCGACACTCTCTTTCAATTTATTTTTGTAGATGTTTGCAAGTTTATCCTTCAATGAATACTTGTCTCCGGATCTCTACCTTTCGATTTATATCCGTATGTGTTTCGAGTTCAACCTTTTGGTTTGTGCTTGTTTCCGGATCTCTACCTTTCGGTTTATATCCGTATGTGTTTCGAGTTCAACCTTTTGGTTTGTGCTCGTTTCCGGATCTCTACCTTTCGATTTATATCCGTATGTGTTTCGAGTTCAACCTTTCGGTTTGTGCTCGTTTCCGGACCTCTACCTTTCGGTTTACGTCCGTATGTTTTTCGAGTTTCAACCTTACAGTTTGTGCTTGTTTCCAAGACCTCTACCTTTCGGTTTATGTCCGTATGTTTTTCGAGTTTCCTTGATTGTAATTGGCTTCGTAGAGCCTTAAACTACAAATCTAAATTTATGCTAAAAAACTTGGCATGTATTGAAACGATTCTAAATATAAACTATACATATATACGAGAATAAAACTTACTGATAATATTTTTTCAATTTGACCGCGTTCCAAGGGTACTGGCTCGCCTTGCCATTGAGGTCTTCCAATTCGTACGATCCATTCGAGTACGTGTGCGTTATGCGGTAAGGGCCCTCCCAAGTCGAGCCAAGTATGCCTATTGATTGTTCCGTTGCCCGATGAAGTACGAGTTGGCCAATGATAAATTGTCGAGCTCGTACTTTGGTGTTGTAATAACGCTCTGATCTTTGCTTGTATACTACGTTTCTTTCTTATGTTGTTAGTCTTTGTTCTTCTAGGAAATCCAAATCGGCGAGTTGTGCATCGTTATTTAGTTGTTCGTCATAGTTTGCCACTCGGAAGGTGGCAACTTGTGCTTCTACTGGTATGACAACCTCTGTTCCGAACGCGAGCGCGAATGGGGTTTCGCCTGTAGAATTCCTCGTGGTCGTCTGATATGCCCACAACACCATGTGCAGCTCGTCCGCCCATTTTCCCTTCAATCCTTCCAGCTTTGCCTTCAAAGTATATATGCTTTATGATTTTGTTTATAGCCTCTACTTGACCATTTGATTGTGGATGATAGGGTGTTGAAAAAAGTTTCTTGATGTTCCACTTCGAGCAGAAATCCAGCATGTCTTGATTGGTGAATTGGTGTCCATTGTCCGTCACGATTGCTCGTGGTAGGCCGAATCTGCAGATGATATTCTTCCAAATGAAGTTTTTCATTTGGGCCGTTGTGATGGTCTTCAATGCCTTTGCTTCCGTCCATTTGGTGAAGTAGTCGACCGCTACGACGACGAAGGTTACTCCCCCCACGGCCGGTGGGAAAGGTCCTATCAGGTCGATGCCCCACTTTGCGAAAGGCCACGAACTGTACACCGAAATGAGCTCGTCTGGTGGTAAGTGTATAGCGGGATCGAAACCTTGGCATCTCTTGCATGTCTACGCGTGGTGGATTGCGTCCTTCTTCAAAGTAGGCCAATAGTAGCCTTGCCTCATGATCTTAAAAGCGAGTGCTTTCCCCCCTGTGTTATTTCCACATACTCCATCGTGGATTTCATGCATGACGACTTCTGCTTCCTTATCTCCTAGGCATTTCAATAAAGGCATTGAAAACCTCGTTTATATAGCTCGCCTATGACGGTGTATCTGGCCGACCTGAGCTGTAGTCTGGTCGCCTTAACCTTGTCTACCGGGAGCTCGCTGGTCTTGATGTACTTGATGATCGGCGCCATCCATTCCTCGTCGCTGGTTGCTTTAGCCTGCATTATTTGGTTTCTATTCACGGATGGGGAAGAAATTTTTGTGATTGTAACTTCTGAAAATATTGCCTCCCCTTCTGAAGTGGCCAGTCGAGTTAAAGCATCCACTTGCGTATTTTGCTCCCTAGGGATTTGCTCGATGTATATCTGATCGAATTGCTCGAGTAATCCTTCACCAACTCTTGGTATTTTATCATCTGGTCGCCACGAGCCTCGTACTCGCCGTTTATCTGGCACACCACTAGTTGAGAGTCTGAAAAAAATTTCAGTTTACTGGTGCTCACGGCCATCGCCATCTTGATTCCCACAACCAACGCCTCGTACTCGGCCTCATTATTGGTCGCCTTGTACTTAAACTCGATCGTCGTAGCGAACGTTTGCCCGAAAGGGCTGGTGAGGACGATCCCTGCCCCTGCTTTGGTGCTCGTCGATGAGCCATCGACGAACAGTGTCCAAGAAAGTTCGATTTCCTTGTTAACCTTGTTTGGGAAAGTGAGTTCCACGATGAATTCTGCTAAAACTTGTCCCTTGATCGGCGTTCTTGGCGAGTAGGTTAGCCCGAACTGCCCGATCTCTACCGACCATTTCAGTAGTCTTCCAGTGGTATCCGGTCGATGCAATTCTTGTCGGAGTGGAAATGTCGTAAGAACTACCCCACGGGGACGTTTGGCAGATGTTTGCCAAACGTGGCTTGGATGCTGGGCGAGTAGCAATCGAACCGTAATAGGTTAGAAATTGATGTCCCAGCTCGATGAACGAGTTGATGGATCCTGCCCCCAGAGTTGTGTACCAACGATGGGCACGATCCCCCAAGGTCAGGGGAATGTTTCGGCACTACGTCGCATCTGTTGCCCCAACTGAGGCCATATAGTTGGAATATTTTGACAAGTGTACACGGGGATCAGACGCACTGTCGTACACTGCCATGGCAGGCATTTGGATTTTCTTATGGATGGGGGCAGTGAGAATCATGACATTTAAAGGTGAAACGGGAAGAGTGACTGGTGGGATGTTCCCTTTCTTGGATGCTGCCACTTCCGCTCGGAGATTTTCCATCTCGAGCTTCATCTGTTTCTAGGTCTCCATGAATTGGACAATTTGACCCTCCTCGGCAGTTTGAGGCCGAGGGACTACGTGCTCGCTTCGCTGGCTCCTGTGGGATGCGACCGGTCGATTGTACCGATTACGGTGTGATCGCTCCAGTGAGTGATGGAGAGATCTTTCGGGCTAATAGCTTCGGAAACTCTTCGCTGGTCCCCGGGACTTTTCCCCTACGCGGTCGAGGGCGGAGACTCTCTCTTTGTGGTCTCTTTTTCCATCATGGTGCCTGTGGTCGGCTCTGTCTGGTCGAGCATCGACCTTGAAGTGTATTGGGCGAGGAGCTTTTGGATCCTTGTCGCCTACACGGTTGAAAACCGAGTCCCGGCTATCTCTCGATTCTCCGGTATGACTGTGGTGGTGACGCTCGTAAGCTTTTGCTTTACCCTTATCTTGGGCACGTCTGTGTAGTTCGGTGATCGAGAACGACATCTGCTCGTCCACGTCATCGTGTTGGGCGCGGGCTTTCGCCTTTCGAGCATTTTCCTTGGCCTGCATGACGCCTTGAATTCAGCAAAGAAAGGTCGGCCTATGAAAACATTGTAAGACGATGGAATGTCGACGACCATGAAGTCGAGGTGTCGAGTGATGTGCATTTCTGGGTTTTCGATGGCAAACCTAGATTGACAAATATATGGTTTTGATAATCCTGCTACTTCTGAGGCTAGTAGTTTCGACGTAGGGGGTACGTTTCAAGCCCCACTAGAGGGTGGCCGGGATCTCCCAGGTAATCACCCAAAACAACTTTTCATTTCCAACTCGTTGTCCGAGCGGTGGTTACCAGCCACAACGAACACTCTCTTAGCGAAGTCTTGGGATATTTTTTTCTTTTAGGGACACTGTTATACCAGGTCAAAGAGTCAATCTTTGACAAGTCAATCCTAGTCTCCAGTACATGTGGCGACGACTAGTCAACCCTAAGTCATGCGATGACTAGTCAACATTACACCAAAAGCAAGAAGTATATGCTCGCTCTTTAGAAGAGACGAACAAACTTATTGGCGAGCATATGAAGACTTGCATTCATGAAAGAAGTGATCATGGTTGATCGAGACGACCACGACCATCATATGAAGAGGAAGCTAGACAGCCAGTTCTTCCGGCGACCATGTTCACGAAGCTCTTCGCCGGAGAACGAGGACGACCATGAAGAGGCGGTTTAACATCGAAACAACCTCCAAGAAGCATTAAATGCAACATCCCATCACCTGTTTCTAATGGGATCTCAAGGCCAATGTAAGTCTGCCACGTGTAAAGGCTTGGCAGCCAAAAATCATACTATATAAGCCCCAAGAGGCACAATGTAAACATAAGTTAATTTCATTGCACAAAGACCGAGGCAATAATACAAAAGCTATCACAGCTCCCAAGCTTCTCCAAGAAGCTATACTACATCTTCATCTTGTTCTTCACTTGTTCATCACTAAATCACCCACTTTTAATCATTTAATCCACGTAATAACCCCGATAATATTATATGTCTGTTTAATGCTTACGAAGTCCACATCCAGATCATCCATTCAAAAGCACGTACAACACGTACAAAAAGCATTCCAATCTCATTAGGTCGGTGTGCTCGGGAAACTTAAATAAACTTTGTAACTAAAAATACACACATTTAATACATTCACACCAGACATTAAATGCCCCTACAAGACAATGAACTCGATAATTAGCTCACGGGCATGCTATTAGTGCGGTGAAACCCAAGAAATGTCACTGCCTGTAACGAGGGAAATCTCTCCATATATATATTTTCTTTAATTTGTCTTCTATATATACATGTGTAAGACCAAGATTTCAATTCTAAAATAAAGAAATTAAATTGGTTAAGCCAATCAAACATAATATTGTGTCACTATAAATAACTCACAAAACCCTAGAATTAAGGGTACGATAGTGAATATTCTAACACACTCTTTTCATCATCAACATAATCAAAGCTTCGACAAAGTGGGATAGCTCAAGTGGTTAGAGCACTACTACCTAGGCCTTAGGTCCTGGGTTTAAGTCATGGGGAGGGGAAAAAATGGATGGGTATTTAACTTCCATAAAAAAAAAAAAAAAAAACATAATCAAAGCTTCAAAGATTATTTTGAGGGTAGAATTCACAAATTCCCCAAAGTCTTCTCTACATTACTCATACCTTATCAGTTATTATATTTAATTATTTATCAGTTGAGAATCAACTAGACACGAGTTAAATGACAAGACCGGTGCCGTCAAACCGGTAATCAACACATTAATGTTCGATCATATTTAATTTATTTAGTCGATGAATTGTGTTTGACGTAAAGTAAATAATTAAACTTAATTTTAAAAAAGAATTGAATATCAAACTTTGAACATATTCATGTGAAATGGTTATACTGTAATATATACACACTACCCTTTTAATGGGATAGGGGGGCGGGTAACACTAATTAGGTTGTTACGTAGATAGTTATTTATACTACCTAATACTAACTAATTTACCATGTTCATATTTGGCAATATAAATTCACATATATTAGACAAGTCATCTAAATTAAATACATTAATTTTTATAATTCACTTGCATATTTATCAATTAGTACTTTTAACAAATTCACATTTTGTTTTGACTAATTGATAAATTTTAATCGGTCCACGTGATACTTCAAGGTGCCTCTTTGCCAAATTAGGAATGATATATAATAGTTTTGACTTGATAGTTTTGACTTGTGTGCTTGATATATATATGCTTTGATGGTTTTGATTGTCGTGTACTTGAAATGCACACAAAATTGGTTGTGTTAATTTATAAGTTTTAAGTATTTACTATTTAGCATTAAGCGGCCAATCATGTGTTTTGCCGCGGTCATACAAATGGGCCCATTCTTATCCTCATCAACTAATGTAGCCTTTTCTAGTTGCATGATATTTGAAATGTGGACAAACTTCCAAGACCCCATTTAGATTTAATGTTTATATTGCGATATCTATACGTTTAGATTAAGATATCTCGAACGTGTCCAAATTAAATTGCAATGTGTTTTTCGATTATTTGCTATGCACACAATTTAATGTATTTTTTTATGTTTGGTAGAAAATTTATTTTAAACTTTATTAGACATTAATCTTATGCTTGATTCTACTCAAAATTTTGCTTTTAAGAACATGTAAAAATGTTCTAATAAAATACAGTATCTATAATCTTATTAATTCTATGTGTGGTCTAATCTAGTGTGGGGATAAACTAATGAGCTATTATCACACTTTAGAACGAGTAGATAATTCACTACAAATTAAAAACGCGCGGTTTACCGACGGATCTACCGACGGATCTACCGACGGAATTGTGGTCGGTAGGCGTGGTTTCCGACGGAACTACAGACGGAATAATTCAATCGGCTCTAGACTCGTCGGGCCGGTTTATCGACGGAATTTTTTTTTCCGTCGGTAGTCCCGACGGAATAAATCAGTCGAGTCTGCCGACGGATCTCATTCCGTCGGTAGGCCGAATGACCCGTTTTGAAACCGGGTCTAATTTCTGTCGGCAATTCCGTCGGCCGTCCGTCGGTAGTACCGACGGACTTACCGACGGAAATTTATTTTAGAATTTTTTTTAACAAAAATATATCCGTCGGCTTCTGTCGGGAATTCCGTCGGTACCTTCCGACGGATCTGCCGACGGAACTCGATTTTATATTTTTAAATTCGGAATTATATTCAGTCGGTGCCCATCGGTGGTTCCGTCGGTAGTACCGACGGAATTTTCCGTCGGTAAGTCAACCCAAAAAAAAAAACTGGGGCGGATCGAACCCGGCCCGACCCCGACCCGACCCGCGATCTTTTATTAAGGCAACCATTTATTCTGGCCTTGCTAGGAATCGAACCCGGGTGTGTGGGCGCCTAGTGAGGGGCGCCTACCACTCGGACAAGTGTGTTACTTGTTCGTAATTGTAATATTAATTGTATATGTACTCATTTTCGGCCCATTTTTTTTTTAAATTCATAAAATTAATTTCTTTCATATATATCAAATAATTAAATTTGAAATCTATAATTTATATTTTTATAAATTATATATTTTAAAATACTAAAATATTCATATTTTAACTAAAATACTAATATTTTTTAGTAAAAAATTCATTTTTTTGCTAATTATTTTTTAAAAAATTTCAAAAAATTAATTTCATTCACATAAATTAAATAATTAAATTTGTAATCTATAATTTATATATTTTTAAATACTAAAATATTCATTTTTTTTTTACTAAAATATTCATTTTTTTTGCTAATTATATTTTAAAAAATTTCAAAAAATTAATTTTTTTTCACAATTTTTAGTTGTAACTTAATGATAAATAAATATTTTTAAATGGTACATCTAATAAAATAATTAGTTTACATTATATAATTTATTATTCATCTTCTTCCTCTTCATCTTCTTCATCTACATTTTGATTATTTGTCTCATCTTCCTCCTCTTCATCATCCTCCTCCTCCTCCTCTTCCTCTTCATTTTCATCATCTTCCTCATTTCCATTATCGTTTTCAATTTCGATCAATTGTGTATTTCCACCCGTCAAGTCTACGTGGATATTCAAATCTCCCGTAAAGACTTCAGTTCTAGCCTCTATTTGTTCCGTTTGAAACGGAGAATCATCTTCATCACTCCTGTCCTTTGTAGGGACTTCTACCATTGATCTTGCCTTTACTTTGCAAGCAGTGTGCCATTCAATTTTACTACGTGATCGTACTGGATACTTGCAGTAGTATACTTGAGATACTTGATGGGCAAATACAAATGGATCATTCCCGATATAGCTCATTTTCTGATTAACATCGACGAGTTTGTACTCCGGATGAATCCTTGTTCCTGAAGGGCCTGAATCAAACCAATGACACTTGAACAACACTACAGTCTTTGCTGGATATCCCGGATATTCTACTTCAACGACTTCGTGCAACACCCCATAGTAGTCACTTGCATCTGCATTGTAGTTTGCACTGCTAATGCAAACACCACTGTTGGTAGTCGCTTTTCTTGATGCATACTCGGATGTATGAAATCTGTAGCCCTTCACAATATAACCGTTGTAAGTCTTTACACGACGTAGTGGTCCTTTGCTGAGATCCTTTAAGAATCGATT
Source organism: Galeopsis tetrahit (assembly GCA_963675135.1). NCBI lineage: Eukaryota > Viridiplantae > Streptophyta > Magnoliopsida > Lamiales > Lamiaceae > Galeopsis > Galeopsis tetrahit. The sequence goes on from OY776124.1 coordinate 49,152,726, forward strand.
CTCAAAATCGTTTGACCGTCCCTATACAGTTCAAATAATTAACATTAATTATGAATCATATTTATTTACGTAAAATTTAAGGAAATGGTACTCACACAACGTTGGAACCATCGGGCAAAATCACGTTGAAGACGAGCATCTATATCTATATCTGAGATGTTTTGTTCTGTTCGTCTTAGTTCTTGAGTATACATCCTAATTCACAACATCCAATCACAATTAATATTAAATTACATAAATGAAGTAATGATAAAAATATGAAATACTTACTCAATGTAAGGCTGAACTTCATCACAATTCAATAACACATACGTTTGTGCTATTTCTGCCTCTCTGTTCGACTCCCACTCTCGTTCTGTGAATTTTCCTATTGGTCGTCTCTTAGACTTGAATATAGACAGCATTCCATCGACCTCTTCACCGATATTGTCTATATCTCTACCACCGTAGTTACGTGGTTCACTTCTCAACCGAGTGTTGACATGGTCTTCAAAATAATAAGAACAAAACATGCCAACCTCTTCATTCAAATATGCATTAACAATCGATGCTTCCACATTTGCCTTTTGTTTAGCATTGCGTTTCAAGTTGTGGAGATATCTGATTTATAATAAAAAATATATATTTTAATTCAGTGAACATGCATGTAGTATATATAAAAAATGAAAAATGTAAGAGTTTACCTTTCAAATGGGTACATCCACCTGTACTGCACTGGACCAAAAATTCTGGCTTCATACGCTAAATGAACGGGTAAGTGTTCCATGGAGTTGAAGAAGCTAGGTGGAAAAATCTCTAAACTAATCATATCATCGATCTTGATCGTTGAAGATGTTAAATCTCTAAAAAAAAGACTTAATTAAGTGATAGCCCTCCACACATTGAGAGGAACAACGTCTCGGAACGCAATCGGTATCAAGCGCTGTATAAAAACATGACAATCGTTACTCTTCATCCCTGAAACCTTACCCATGTTTATGTCTGCGCATCGACTCAAGTTTGACACGTAGTTGTCTGGAAAATTCAACTCGTGAATCCAACGACACAGTTGTTGTTTCTGTGGCTTATCCAGTGTGTAGCAAGCCTTCGGATATTTACCTGTACTGGGATCCATTTTCAACTCTTCGCGACGACAATAAATGTTCAACTCTTCCCGGGACTTTGGAGTATCTTTCGTCTTGCCTTCTGTGTTCATCATTGTGTGGAACACATTATCAAACACATTCTTCTCAATGTGCATCACGTCCAAATTGTGTCGGATCAATAGTGAACTCTAGTATGGCAAATCCCAAAAAATACTCTTTCTATTCCATCCACCTGGGATTCGACCGTTGTGTTCAGCTGCATTTTCCTCAGTAGATTTTTTCAAACCCGTCCACTGAATCTCATGTAATAACGTTTGTCCTGTACGGTAACATTATACTAGAAGAAATTAATAAAACATATACGTATAACATTATACTAGATCAAATAATTGTATAATTAAAATACCGTTTCGAAGGGGCGGTCGATTGTGTGTAACTGTTCTGTTCTTCAAGAAGTTGTTCTTATTTCTTCTAAATGGATGATCTCGAGGTAAGAACTTTCGGTGATTATCGAACCATGTAACTTTCCTACTCTTCTCAAGACTGAAAGCTTCAGAAAAATCCATACAATACGGACATGCTTGAAACCCAGCCGTTTTCCACCCAGACAACATAGAATATGCAGGAAAGTCGCTAATGGTCCACAATACAGCAGCACGCATCGTGAAATTCTGTTTTCTGAACACATCATACGTTTGGACACCACTTTCCCATAAAAAGATCAAGTCTTTTATAAGAGGCTGGAGATAAACGTCAAGTTTATCCTTTGGATTCGACGGACATGGCACCAATACAATTAGAAACATTGTTTGAGGTTTCAAGCACATCCATGGAGGAAGATTATACGGAGTCAGAATCACCGGCCACAACGAATACTGCTTTCCAAAGCTCCCAAACGGTGCAAAACCATTAGTACACAAACCTAGCCTCACATTCCTCGGTTCAGAAGAAAAATTGGGATACACGTTGTTAAGGTGTTTCCAGGCCTCCGAGTCCGCCGGATGTCGCATCTCCCTAGACTCGGTCGAAGACGAATCTGTTGCATGCCACGTCATGTGTTGTGCTGTGGCAGTAGATTGATACAATCTCATTAAACGGGGAATGATTGGAAGATAATACATCTTCTTGTGTGCCACTTTCTTCTTCGACGACTTCGATTGACCAGCGGGCCCCTTCCGACGTGGCTCTTTGTAACGAGGATGACCACACATCTTACACATGTTCAGATTGTTATCTTCATCACCCCAATATAACATGCAACCGTTTACACAACAATCAATCTTCTCGACCGGCAATCCCATATTTTTCATCATTTGCTTGCTTTGATGATACGTTGTAGGCACCTTATTCTCATGAGGGCAGATCTCACTGCATAATTGTGTCATTTGCTCATATGCCCTGTTAGAAAGCTTGTTCTCGGTCTTGATAGCCATAAGTCGGGCATTAAATGACAGTTCAGAGTGAGAATCACAACCCGGATACAAATCTTGATCGTATAATTTGAGCATTTAATAAAACCGAAATGCTTCATCCATCGGCTGCTCTTCTACATTTGAAAAACCGGCTTCCATTATCATTGTTTGATACATATTGGGTTCTCCCTCCCCAAACTGTTCTTCCCCACCAAACCGTTCTTCCCCACCAAATTGTTGTTCATTACTCGTGTCGGCTTGATTACCATATATTTGTCTTTCATAGATACCAGCAGTGTAATAGTATAAAACTTGATCAAAGTTATAAGGCCAACGTCCTTCGCCGTGAAATGTCCAGTTATAATAATTAACAGTGAAACCATTCTTCAGAACATGTACCAAAACCTCATCAATCGACTTAAATATTTTATTCTGACATTTTTTGGCATTACACGGACACTTGATACAATCCCCATGCATGTAATGTGGGTGGAGCTTTGCAAATTCAACAAATGACACAAGTTCATTTTAAAATTCACTATTCACATTTCCTAAAATGAACCTAGGAGTTTCATACATCCATCGACGATCCGGCAATTCCATCTGTTAAACATTTAACATAAAATTCTTACAAACATATAAAAAAATGCACAACTAATTAAACTACACAACTAAACTACAAATATATAAAATGCACAACTAATTAAACTATAACCATATAAAATGCACAACTAATTAAACTACACAACTAAACTACAAATATATAAAATGCACAACTAATTAAACTATAACCAAGTAAAAAAGAAAAACGTACCGAAATTTGCTTGCTCTCATACAATTTCCACAATTTTTTTCGACTGAGTGAGAAATGGGAAAAAAGTTTCTGTAAATATTACGCGACGGATTTTGAAATTCCGTCGGTGCGTACATTTTGTATCTACCGACGGATTCTGAAATTCCGTCGGTAGGGTGCCGCCCAAAATTCCGTCGGTAGAGTACTTGGCCGACGGAATTTCCGTCGGCAGACTTTATTTCCGACGGAATATTTATTTCCGTCGGTAATATTGGCGGGATAAAATAAAAATCGAAAATAAAATAAAAAATACTTTACTTTATACCAAAATCTAACGAAAAATTATGTATTATGTATAAATTAAAAACAATAACATAAATAAATAATCCATTGACAAACAAGCATCAACCGAAATAAATATGTCCAACGGAAAATTAAATTGTTTGACAGAAAAAATAAATAGTTCGACAGAAAATTAAATAGTTCGACAGAAAATTAAATAGTTCGACAGAAAAATAAATAGTTCAAACATCAACCATTATACTCAAAAAACTCATCATCACCACCAATGAAATTCAAGCCGTCGTCTGCCTCTGCATCTGGAGCATTGAAAGGGGGAACTGAACCAACCGGAGCATCGAAATGCGGAGGGGGAACTGGACCAACCGGAGCATCGAAAGGCGGAGGGGGAACGCTCATCGCCTGTTCAAAGCATGTATTTATTTATTCAGAAGACATCCTCAACGATCGACCCATAGTGTCAGTTAGCTGTCGAAAGTAGTGGTTCATCATGTGTACTACGTTCGGGTCCGGAACAGCAGTGGAGGATACAGAGGCCTGCGATGCACGCTGGGACAAACTGGACGACGCAGCTTTCACTGAGCGGCTCATCCGGCCAAGGCCAAGGACCCGTCCTCGATCAGCCGGGGCAACATCCAGGTAAATCCGGTTAAGATCAGGCGGAGCGCTGGGCCCGGCTTCAGCAGAAGCCTGTGTCGTCCCCTCTTCAATCCTCCGGTTCACATCCAACTACATAATTACAAAAAAATTAAATTAATACATAGTTCAATACATTTAATTAATTAAATATTAGAAAAACATCACAATTTAATTAAACTTACGTGAAGCTGGGTAGTGCGTCCATATGTGGACGTCTGCGAATCTGGATCAAACGGATGAAGAACGTTCAACCGATCCACGTGTGTGGGTTCACGCCCAAGTTCCCGCTCCTATTTCGTACCAAATGAGCATATAAAAATTATTTTATATAATATAATATAAATAATTGAAATAAATTTAGTGAACACTTACTAGAGCAATTGAGTGCTCATACGCGGATCGCCCCCCCCTCCCCCCCCCGATGCCTTGACATCCCACCTCCCCCATCACTTATACGGTTGGCTCGAGCAGTTGCACACTTTCTCATGTACTCCGGGCTACTCCAATACGTGGTCAACGTGTTCCACACGTCGACTCCATTTTCGTCCTCCCCCAACGTCTGCACCACGCCACGTCTATGCCAAGCATTCCTCTAGGTGTACATTATCTCATTATACCTAGACTGACATGAAGATAGCCAGTGACTTTGGATATCGTTGTCCGAAAAAAATTCCCTATGCCAATAAGCATGTTTCTGCACATATTCGATCAGCATATTTATCAAATAATATATATAATAAATTGTTTATTAATATTTAATTGAATGCACTCAAATACCTGGAATTCCTCCCAGTATTCATCCTTTTTCGTCTACGGCACCTTCAACCAAGAGTAGGCATTCGCAACAACCTTGCACTTAGTAATCACCAAGTGCAAATCTTCGATATCTCATTACCAGGAAGTAAGCTGTGACATTATATATTAAGAAACAAACACATTATAAATTAAAAAACGTACAAAATTGATGCTATTAAATATTGTTAAACCTTAAAATTATTTAATTAATTACTTACTGTACACCCTCAATCCATATTTTCAGTCTGTTTTCTCGGGCCCGCGTGGGATGTCCACGAGCTGCCGACTACTGAGATGACGGCGGCGAATGCTGTGGAACGGATGCCGACGACGTCAACGTAGCAGGCTCAACAGGCCTAAGTGAGCCTCTCCTAAGTCGAGATCCTGAGGCCCCACTAGCATCTTGACTCATCTATTTTAATAAATAAAATTTAAAAGTATAATAAATTAATCAATAATTAATATAGTAATGAAATCAATAATTTTCTATTTTAATTAATAACATTTTAGTAATTTAAGTCAATAATTTCCTAATTTAATCAATAACAAAATCACTTTACTAATGAAATCAATAATTTACCAAACTAATTAATAATGACTTAATTTAAACAATAACAATAATTACTATATTAATCAAACCGTACAACACCCCTACTTATAAGAATAATTACTAATTTAATCAACAATAATAAACTAGTTTAATTATAAGAATAATTACTAATTTAATCAACAATAATTAATAACCTAGTTTAATTATCAAAACGAACTAACAAAACTACATTATATATTTGAACTAACATACAATAATTAATTACAATTAACCAATAAAAAACATATAATCCACGTACTAACATATATTTGAATTAATTATACATATATATTCATCAACTACGTACATGAAATTTTATAATAATTAACATGCAATTTATAATACAATAATTTAATTAAAATTAATTAAGAATTTATAAAACGTACCGTTTAAATTGAAGAAAATTGGAGTAGATAATCGTAATGCCCTTTGTCGATCAATCCACGCACCACGCACAACAAAATCCAATTCACGAGGACAGAACAGGAGACGAACAGGGAGAGGGGGACGAAAGCCAAATTTTTTTTTTCCCTTATGGGGAAGAACCGCCTCCTTCGGCAGTTCTTATAAAAAAAAAAAATTGTGGCTACCGACGGATATTTTCGTTGGTAGCACACGAATATTAATGTGCCAGTCAAAGCGGGTCGGCTACCGACGGATATTTTCCGTCGGCAGTCGAAATTTGAACGACCGACGGAAAAAATCCGTCGGGAAGCAAGGCTAAACGACACCGTTTGACCGCGGAACTGAATTCCGTCGGGAAATCCGTCGGACGGTCCCGACGGATCTTGGATTCCCTCGGGAGTCAGTCGATTCGAGAATTCCGTCGACGATCCGTCGGGGCGGCCGACAGAATGGATTCCATTGGTAGCCTTCCGTCGACAAACTCCGCGTTTTTTGTAGTGATTAATTAGATGTTATTACACCCTAAAATTACATTTATATACTAATTAAAAAAATATATATTACCCACCAGTCCCAAATGCGGACTTAACCCCGGCCCTGTACCTCCCAGATGTAAGGAAATAACTTTTTCATTATGCTACAATTTATTTAGTATTAAATATTACACGAATATAAATATATATTGTATATATATTTAAATATATATTGCCATTATGCTACAACTTTTTTTGCTGGGTTAAAAAACTCAAATTAATTTTTATTTATTCTTAAAAAAATTTATAATTTATATAAATTTCATCTAAAGCAAAAATAAATTCTTCATATTTTTTAAATTATTTATCAGTCAACATAAAATAAAAAATTAATATAATTTAGATTTTTATAATTCGAACATTAGATTTAATATTAACACAACTTTATTTTCTTAGTTTAGTTAATTAACATGTGACTGTTTTGTCGCTCATGTGAATAAAATTAAAATATCGGACATTGAGTTTCGTCTCTCATGCATTTTCAAGCTATAGTTTAATTAAGATATGAGTTTTACATGCGTACGTGTTAAGTATCTGTAATACAAACTAATTGCTCTTGCCGTTGCGAAATAATTTTACATATAGATGGTTATACAAATAAAGAAAGTGTAATAATGAGTAAATTTTTAAAAAGTAATTATGTAAATCTTTGTGTATAAAATAGAAAAAATAGATAACTTATATGTATAAGTGAAGTTTATATAGAGTTTTTCATTTTAAGGTGTAAAAATTACCGTTGAACATCAAAAAAAGAAAGTGTGAAATCTGAATTTTGGTTGATAAATTCTTGCTGAATTGGTTAATGGTTGTCGGCAGGGGCATGGGGAGTGGGTGCAGGAGTGCACTGGGGTACCGCTCATTTTATTTAAATTTTGAAAAACATATATAAAAAACGAAAATTTTAAAATTCAAATCTTTGTCTGTTTTTAATAATTGTTTTTTTATTTAATGAATACAATTTTAAACATTAGTGTTACAATTATTATATGGGTTAATTCTAAATAAATACACCACCTTTAGTCTCAATATCAATTTAATCACGACCTTATGATTATTGTAAAAAATCCCAAACTTTTATCCTGTTGCAATTAGATACACGTTTATTTTCTTCGGCCAACAATTGATGATGTGGTTTGCCGGAGCTTGCCACGTCAGATTACCCATATTCTTTTTTATTTTTTTTATTTTCCACATTAGATTAAATTTTATATAAATAAAAAAAAATTTATAAAAATAAAAATAAAACTTTGCTTCTTCGTCTTTCTCAACTTCTCAAACTCAATACCAGTTCTTCTTCTTATGCGTCTTTCTCAACTTCTCAAACTCAATACACAATTCTTCTTCTTCAGCGTCTTTCTCACTTCTCAAACTCCAAATTCTTCTCTTCTAACCCTAAAAATCAAAATCATAAGGATAGAACTAACCCATAAATGGCAAAAAAAATTGTAAAAAATTCTTTAAAAAATAATTCTAGGGACTACACATCAAGCATTCAACCCTGAATGGTAGAAGGATGTGGAAGATGAGGAAGAGAGGTCATGAGGAAATTCCTAAAAATTCTACAAAATTGACAAGACATGAAATACAAATTAATGACTTGCTCTCTGTATGTAATGTAGTGGGCCACAACAAGAAAAGTTGTTCCCGTGCAAAGGACTTCAAAAACCAGAGAAATTGCATGTAAGATTGTGTTTTTGTCATTTATACTAATTTTTTTAGCACACATATAGTGATTTAAAAAAATGTCATGTTATATGTTTGTCATGTTTGAAGAAAAATGGCAAACCAAGACATGAGTGTATTGATTTTCGAAACCTTTGCACTATTATATGAGTGATTTTCGAAATCTTTGTTAGTTTTATCCTTATGATTTTGATTATTTAGGGTTAGAAGAGAAGAATTTGGAGTTTGAGAAGTGAGAAAGACGTAGAAGAAGAAGACCTGTATTGAGTTTGAGAAATTGAGAAAGATGCAGTTTATTTTTATTTTTATAAATTTTTATTTATATAAAATTTAATCTGATGTGGAAAATAAAAAAAATAAAAAAGAATATGGGTAATCTGACGTGGCAAGCTCCGGCAAACCACATCATCAATTGTTGGCCGAATAAAAAAATGTGTATCTAATTGCAACAAGATGAAAGGTTGAGATTTTTTACAATAATCGTAAAGATCGTGATTAAATTGATACTGAGATAAAAGGTGGTGTATTTATTTAGAATTAACCCTTATTATATAATGTTAAAAATTATAATGAACTAAAACGTAATAAATGAAAAATGAATAGACAATATCAAAATTAAACTATTTAGTATGTTATGAGCAGACGACCAATAATTATTAAAATAAACTCCATTCGTTCCACAATAATTTTCATAGAAAAGTGTATATACATATTAAAAAAGTGTAATGATGAATATAATTTTTAGAGGTAATTTTATAAATTTTTATGCATAAAATAAATAAATGAATTGACTTGTGTGTATAGATGAGGCCAAAAGTAGAGACATTTTGTATAAAATTGTGAATATTGTATATAAGAATGTAGTTTATAAATAATTGTTAATTTAAGGGTTAATTGCAAATAAAATCACAACCTTTCATTCATTTGCAATCTAATCTAAACATTTTAATAATTGCAAATAAATCACCAACTTTACCAATTGTTGCAAATTAGACTTTTTGACAAACTTATTTGTGCCTGAATCTAATGTAATTTAAACTTATTGTTGACATGACACATTCATAATGAAACAACATTATTGTTTAAATCTAATCTAATTTCTAAACGTCTTATTCGAGCACAAATGAATTTGCCAAGAAGTCTAATTTGCAAAAATATGTAAAGTTGATGATTTATTTGCAATTATTGAAAGGTTTAGATTAGATTGCAAATGAATGAAAGGTTGTGATTTTATTTGCAATTAACCCATGTTGGAATAAGTGTTTTTGTATAATGATCCAACACTTACAGTCGAGTGTTGTAATTAATGTTCCTAACACTTATGACAACATCAGAATTTGCCCTTCCTTTTCTCACTAACTCCGACTTACACTTGTTGCTTAGTAATGTCCCTAATGCAGTTAGAAGACGTGGACAACACCAGGTCATGCAGTTGTATAGGAGTGAGAAGTTACTGAGCATAATATAACAAGTTCCTACATTCAAGGAGATGTGAAGAGAAGTTCCAAACCGATTGATCTAATGACTGAGATGATCATAAGAGTTGATGGCATTTCGTCCCATGAAGTCTATGAATACCGAAGGCTGCCTCAACACAAGACATACAAGAAGAAAAGTTAAATCTTGATTACTAGTCTATTGAATGTGAATACGCTTCTAGTTAGGAATATTTTTGTTTCTTCTTGTAGATTAGCATATCATTGTAAACCCGAACAATTGTATGTTCGTCGTGATCTTATTTACTAGAGTTTTATGCATAGATCTATGAGGGAGATAGTTTCATAGGTTCGAGTAAATCTTATACACTCATACGAGTTGTTATTTTACACCTCTAAGGGGTTGTAATTAAGTTTCACTTATTTAATATAGTGAACCGTGTAGATTATCTTATAATCTACGCAAATTTTGAATACTTCCATTTTGAAAAGTGCATTTTAATTTCCGCTATTTAATGTTGTTAGGATAATGCAACAACAACTGACAACACCTTTGATTTCGCACGCACGCACATTTTCAGTTGGTATCAGAGCCAACTACTTGATACACTAAGTAGAGATTCTGCTTAGAGTGAGTGATTTAAAATGGAGTATCCACTTTCACCCGCACTTAAACCTCCTATTCTAGATGGCACGAATTATGCCTTCTAGAAATCGAAGATGAAAATATACATCAAATCCATTAATGAACGAGCCTGGAGGAGTGTTATTGTTGGTTGGACTCAACCAAGAACTACAGCGGATGAAGACAATGAAGCTCGAGTTAAGAGGGAACTCGACTGGACAAATGATGAAATCACAGCTGCAAGTTACAATTCAAAGGCGTTGAATGCAATTTTCACCTCAACTGGTGCCTCAATGTTCAAAATCATCTCAAGTTGCATATCCTCGAAGGATGCTTGGGATCGACTGCAAGAACATTGTGTAGGATCGGAAAGCGTACGAAGGACCAGACTTCGCATGCTTGGAACCAAATTTGAGAATTTGAGGATGAAAGAAGATGAAACCATCTCAACCTACAATGAAAATTTGGCTGAAATTTCAAATGAAGCTCACTCACTTGGAGATCCAATATCCAATACAAGGTTAGTACATAAAATTCTTAGATCTGTTCCTAAACCTTTTGATCCTAAGATATGTGCTATAGAAGAAGCTAAGGATACTGATGTCATAAGTCAAAATGAATTGATTGGTATTTTGAAAACTTAAGAAATGAACATTTCTAAAAAGACTGATAATGATAAGAAAGTTCTTGTTTTCAAAGGTGATGCCTCATCATCCTCATCAGGTTCTAGAAAGTTTCCCTATGTTACTGAAATCGAATCTGATGAAGATGAAATTGAGGAATGTTTCAACAATCCTGATTACATGGCTTTTATTACCAAACATTTTAAATCTTTCTTAAGGAATAAGAACAACAAGTTTAAGGATAATATTCAACCTAATGTTCAGATTAATAACACTCAACAATTGCGTGTTAGGAAGAATACCTTCAATCAATCTAGACAATTGGAGAGAGGTAACAAGTTTAGATTTGATCAAGAATATAGGAAGAATGTTAAATGTGATGCATGTTCTGGATATGGTCATTATGCTAATGAATGTACCAACACCTTACTAGCTCAAAAAGAAGCTTAATTTCAGTGCTACTTTAAGTGATGAGCCTAATGTTGAACATGATCCTGAAAAAGATATTGAAAAAGCTTTCTTTGCAAGAATTGAATATGATGATACTTTTAATGATGATTTGGATAATTATTACGATGTGAGATCAAATGAGTCATCATTTGAAGAATCACAAACTAATAATGCTCCAGAATTTAATTGTTTCACAAGTTCTATCTCAGAAACAGGGACCTCAAATAAAGCAGGTCTATCTAGATGTGATGCTGAAATTCAAAATTTATCTAAAACCGTTTCTAAACTAGAAAGTCTTTTAACAAAAAGGGATAAAGAAATTTCTAAACTCAAATAAAGACTAGAAGTGTCTGTCCTTGATTTTAAGAAATATTCTTATGAAAACCCCTTAACAAATGAAAAGGTTTTTAAGATATCTTCTTAAACTGAGAAACTTAATCACATAATTAAATCTCTAAATTTTGAAAACTCTGACTTAAGAGAATTTATCACTAAGCTTGAAGGTATTCTAACAAGGAAGGATGTTGAAATCTCTAAACTTGAAGACAGATTGAAGGAAGCCTCACTGAGCTTTAAAAGGTTTTCTGAAGGAAAGATGAAGCTGGAAGAGTCTTTAATGACTAACAATTCAAGGAAAACAAGTATTGGCTATCAAGGTAAAAATTCTAGATTTTTTGAAAATAAGAAACCAATTGTGTTTGTTAAAGCTGAAGTTAATTACAACCCTAGTGTTTCTGCTAAAACACAGATCAATGTAAAAGATATGATTTGCCATTACTATTTTAAGAAAGGTCATAAAAGTCCTCAATGTTTGAAGAGGAAAAATCATTTGAAAACTTATGTATTGCCTAACATGACTCAACATTCAAGACAGTATAGTCATAAATCAGTATGGATTTCAAAAGAAAATACTACTTGTAATGTTGTTCATATGTCTTTAAAAGCATGTGTTCCTGGATTACGATACTTTGACAGTGGTTGCTCTAAACACATGACATGTCAAATTGATTATTTATTTGATTATAAAGCTTATGATGGTGGTAATGTCACTTATGGTGGTGGATCCAAAGGGAAAATAATTGGTAAAGGGACATTAAAAGTTTATGGATTTCCCAAATTATCAAATGTTTTGCATGTTGATGGATTACTTGCTAATCTTATAAGCACTATTCAATTATGTGATGATGATTTACATATTAAATTTGACAAAAATTCATGCTCTGTGTTCGATAGTAACTCTGAATGTATCATGATGGGAAACATATTTGCTGATAATTGATATCTCATTGAATCAAAGATTTACTGCAATAATTTGAAAAATGATGAAAGCACTTTGTGGCATCATGAACTTGGACATGCTAATTATAGGCAGATTGAGAAATTGATCAGGTTGAAAGCTGTTACATGTCTACCAAATCTGAGTTTAACAGACAAAAAGGTTTGTGGACCTTTTCAAAAAGGCAAATAGGTAAAAGTGTCTCAAAAAATGTTGGGACATTGCTCGACTAAACACTTTTTTGAAATTCTTCACATGGATCTTATGGGTCCAATGGAAACTGAAAGTATTGGAGGTAAAAGATACTCTTTGGTAGTTGTTGATGACTACTCTAGATTCACTTGAATTGAATTCTTAAAAGACAAATCTAAAACTTTCTCTATTTTCAAAATTTTGTAAAAAAGATTCAAAACCTGGAGAGAATGTTAAAGTATAAGGAGATACTTTAATCATGCCAGAGATATTGATCCAACGGGGAACATAGAACAATTCACATGGATGACAAGATTCATGTGACAAACTCGAGGATCATTGAGGTACAAGTGTTTGTTTATTTTACAAATACTGACATTATTTCAAGAATTTTCCATGCAGGTATATATGGACAAATCAAATGAATTGATCTTGGTTAAAGTCTCTAAATTAATTATGGAGATAATCTATGAATTAATTCTTAGAAAAAACCCAAGGTTAAGTAATGAATAACCTGGTCAAATACAAGGAAAACTACCATGGACAACTCAGAAGATGTCAAAGTACATGAAGATCTCTCAATGATAGTTGTTAAGGTTTATCAGTCAAGTTGTCACTTGACTGCAGATAAGTTTTCTTTTTTCATATAAGTTGAACACTTTACATCATTATAGTAACCATATACTGCGCATAACCGTCAAACAAGAGACTTTTGCTAAAAGACGATCAATTGCACGATTTTCTGAAAAAGTGCACTACTGTATACTGGAACACGACATTTGCGTCCTTCCGCATAACAAAATTGATCTGGCCCTTTCAAAAAATCAAATTAATCTCAGCCCTACACCTAGCAAGTTTTCAAACGTACATTCTTGAGCATATAAAATAAAGACTTAGAAAATTTTCACCATTTACGATTTCATAAATTTCTGAAAAAGCCCTAAGCTCAAAACTTCTCAAAAAAATCTTCAAGGTCATCTCTAAGCTCAAAAATCACTTCTCATACAAAAATGACAATGGAAATGGGTAAGTAATTTTCATTTTTACTACAAGAAGAGTATGCATGTATGATCAAGTTTAAACGAATAACAACTAGTGAATATTTACTGGAACCTTCAAATTGGAGCCCCTTAGTGCTTAAAACCACAAAAAATATTGGGCATTAGTTAAAAGTTAAAACTTCAAATTGGTTATAAAATTCCTTTTATGCCCTTCTGTCTCTCTCCTCTTTCAAATTTCAAATCCCAATCTTTCGAATTCATTTTTCTTTCTCTCTCATCTCTCTTAAATCTTTGTTCTCTTCTTTCTCTCTTAAATCTTCTCTCTCTCTCATCTCTCTTAAATCTTCGTTCTCTCTCATCTCAAGAAGACTAGGAACGTGCAGCAGATTCGAGTTCATTGCCGGCGAGAAATTGGGATCCCATTACGTTGCCGAAGGTCTGCCATGCCGGCGATTTTCAAGGCCATCTCCAAAATGCACACTCCGTTAAAAAGATCTCTCTTTAAATTTCATCTTGATTTTATTCTTCTTGATTCGTTCATCTTGTTTCGTTCATCTTGATTCTTTTCTTTAAACTCGCGGCGGGTGACGTGTGTGGATGGGGGAAGGATGCGGCGGCGGCGATGGGAGTAGGAGTGGCGCCGCCGCCGCACGCTAGGGTACAAAAAAAAAAAAAAGTGAGAGGCCATCTAGAGGGGGGGACGGCGGCCGCGATGTTGGTCGAGGGTTTGGGTGGAGGAAGGCAGGGCGGCAGCGGCGCTGGGCGAGGGAAAGAGGCGCCATCGTCGTGATATAACAGATCTAAAAAAATAGCGAGAGAGGGAAGGAGGAGGGGATGACGGCTTTTGGTGGAGAAGCTGGGCGGCGCTGGGGCGTATCTTTGGTGGGGAAGCTGGGCGGCGGCCGACTAGTTTGAAGGAGTAAGAGGAAGAAGAATGGTGGAAAGAAGAGGTGGGAAGAAGAAGAGCGACGTCCACACAAATCCTAACATATCCTTCTCCCCTCTCAATGGGCTAGGGTTACGGTTTGCCAGCCCAGGCTGGCAAACGCCAGTTTCACTTTATACACCTCTCTTGGGTGCACCCACTGATCCCCTTAGTTCACCCACAATTTTGTTTCATATGTATTGATTTTGTTTCCAATTTCAAATCCTAAATTTTTTGTTCTTGTATATTTCTTAAATCCTAATTTATATTTTCAATAGTTTTATATTCATCAAGTAAATAATCCTTATGTGAAAGAATGGAATTGGTGTAGTGTTCAAAAGAGCACTAGTAGCTACAAATGTTAATTATCTTTGCTATTCGAATTGGTCATTTTTAATTTGTCAATATATATATATATATATATGTTATTGTTGGTCCCAAGTTGAGTTAATAACGAGTAAGCTAGTGAAAATGTCTAGAGGGGGGTGAATGGACTTTTCAAAAATCTTTCGAAATATCAAAGTACAATATGCGGAATACGAAATTATCAATGAGCCCAAATCAAGATTATACTCAACTTATTTCGAGAACTCTGTTTTATGTATACTCAACTAGTCTAGTTCAGTTAAGTAGTTAAAACAATTAAGCAATTTAAACAATCAAAACTGTAAAGTAAATCAAACACAAGATTTATAGTGGTTCGACAACTTGTCTACATCCACTCTCACAAACCCAGTTGTGATGTTTCCACTAAACTCTTCCAATCGAGTACAAGTGTATGATCCTGTCTTTAAAGTCCCAAGAAGAAGACTTAGATCTTCAACAGACTATACCTCCAGATATGTCTACGATCTTACTAGCGATTTACAAGTATCTAGCAACTTGAAAATAACAAAACAAAAACTAAAAACTTCTCTGTTCTTCAGTAGTAGCCTTCTTGATTCTTCACTTGTCTTCTGGCTATCTTTCTGAACTTCAATCAACTCTGAGAGTAAACTTCAATAATCTTCAATATGTTGTAGTATCAATATTTCAGTAGTCTTTAACCAATGAATACCTTGAGGTATTTATAGACTTCAAATCCAAGAACTTCCAGTTGTGTAACAACCTTTCTTGAAAACTAACTTTGTAACTGATTCTTTTATTCTTCCACGCGTTTCTTCAGTTAATTAGTTATTCCATAACTAATTCTTCAGTCTTTTTCTTTAATACGCGTTTGTAACTAACTTCAAGTTTGACTTGTCTCTGTGTAGTAGCACACTCGTCTTGTCCAGTAGTAGTAATCTGCGTCTTCTACTCGACTTGTGCAGTAGGCTTCCAATAGAACTAATCTAGTCCTATCATCTAACCTAATAAGACTATTACATTACATTAAGCTTTTATAACACAAGCTTAGTCAACTTATAAAACTATACAATGATTCTTTACATTACATACATAAAAACATGAGCTTCTATACAACTTGAATAGCTCAATATAAAAACCTATCACGTATACAAAGTACTTATACACTGTACTTGTCTTTTTCTTTCATACTTATCTTTTGAAACTATTACTTGTCTTGTGAACTCTACTGATCTGTATAAGATAACTTCAACTCAACTAGACTAGATCAATCAACACTTAGAAAATATTCAAGTCTTCTTTTGGCTTATCAAAACTTTATCTTTTATCTTTTATTCATCATTTAGGACTTGTTCTAGGATTCATATCCCAACAATTTCCCCCTTTTTGATGAAGCCAAAACTACTTGAATCTTTTCTCATAAGTAGACTAGTTAAGTAGTTACCTTGTCTTAAACATCAAATAGTACTTTATCTTTTCATTCATTCAGAAATAGATCAGTAGATTACACATACTTTGAATAACAAAATATCAGAGCAAAAAAAACAATCAAAAACTTAATCTGAAAGAGTACCTCCTTCTGGGTTTGGAACACAGAATGCATCTAGGAGTCTCTTGTGAATTAGACTGACTTGATCTTCATCTTTAATCTTCTCCTTGTCTAGCAGTTCTTCTTCAAACTTCTTGATTAATATCAATTCTTTTTCCTGAACTTGTCATAGGAGTCTTCCATCTTGGAAAGGTCGGTATCAAAATGTTGAAATTTGCAGCAGCTGATATCCTCATGACCAAATTCCAAAGCAATTTATTCTGTCCTTCCATGAATTTGTCAAACATGACATATAACTCATCTGGACTTTCAGACTCACCATATTTTCGAATAATCCAATGATCAAGTTCCCATTGCTTCTTCACTTTGAGCCATTCTTGTCGATGCTCTTTGTCAATGAAGTAGTCAATGAACTGATCTTCCATCTCTTCTTCATTCACCTTTAGCTTTTGCAGTCTTTCAATATGTTTTTCTATTTTCTTCTTGCTTGCATAACGACTTTCATCATTAGGATCAACAATCTTCTGCTTCTTCTCAACTGCAGCAACTCCTTCTGTTTCTTCAAACATTATCTTCCTTTTAGACCTTCTAGTCTGAATTTCAGTTTCTGGAGATGCAACATTCTTTCCTTTCTCCAGTCTTTTTATTTCATCAGCTTCAACTTGCTCTAGCTCTGCAGTTTTTACTAGCCTCCTTTTAGGTCTCCTTAGCTCTTGCATAGCAGTAGCAGCATCTTTTTCTTCTGGTTCAGCACTCAGCTTAAATAAGCTGACCTGCCCTACTCTACTTGCTTCTTCCCCCTTTTTGGCTTCATCATGAGCCTTAAGAGTGAAAAGACTTGTAAAGCGAGTCATTTCTTCCTTTAGCGCTTCCTTCATAGCTTCAGCAGCTAGCTCTATCTGCCTTTGATGTGTTTGATCCCGACTCATCTTGTCCAGGCGATCAGCAGCAGATCCTAACTTCTGTGAGGTAATGACCAACTCATCTTTGAAATAAGTAGCTGACTGACGTAGAAGAGTGTTCTGCTTTGTTAACTCAGAGAGAATAGCTTGAGACTTCACCAACTGAGCTTGTGCTTCTCTCCTTTGCTCATCAGCTATCTCAATCTTTACACGATATACACGTTCCATTTTGCCAGATTCTTCAGCCAACGATCTAGCAAATGAGATAGACCTCTTCTCAGAAGCTTCAACTTGTTTCTGTAAAAAACTTTCAACTTCTGCAGTCAACTCTGCTCTGAAAGCTGAGTCCATCTTGTTGACTTCTCCAATAAATAATTCTCTAGAACTGTCAACGAGTGATTTATTCTGTTCTATCAAAACATCCTTCATTTTTTAGTGTAAAAACTCGTTTATTGCAGAATGAACAACATCTTTCAAGTCTGATTTCAACTCAGTGAGATATCTTTCAGACAAACCTTGAGTAGATAACTGAGCTTCAGCAACACCCTTCTCTTGATCTTTCTCAATAAGTTCATCTTCATTAAACATAACAGCATCCAGGAATTCATCATCTTCTTTCCCAAAGTCAAAAGAATCAACCTTTTCCGAACTGTCAGCCTCATCTTCAGAAGGTTCAGATGTTTGAACAGCAACATCAACAAATTCTGTCTTCTCCTCTTCCACTAGCTCAGTCTGAGTCCCAATATCAGACGAGAACTCTTCAACCAGGATTCCATCAGGAATTTTTAATAGCCTTTTTACAAGATCAACCAAGGCTCTTGACGGAAATAATTCTGAATGATCCTTTACACCACTATGCTCCTTTTGTTCCATCTCCCAATCCAAAAAATTGGAGATTCCTCCCATTCCTTGAATAACTTCGAACAGGTCATCAGTGGAGGACTTCTTAAGAGCAAACCAGGTGCATATCCTTACAAGAATTTCAAACTGCTCAGACTCATAGTCGACTTCGATAGTTGAGAGCGTCCTCTTCAGATTTCTGGTCATTCGAGATCGAATACGCTTCTCTCTCAAACACATAGGATAGTAAACCAGGGAATTAAATCTAACAGCAGACGGGTCCTGAGTAGATGGGGTCTCTAACTCAGTTGTTGCAGTGGCAACTGGCGTCTTGTCTGCAGTAGATGGGTTGAGGGGTTCACCATATTCTGGTGAGGGAGAGGGAGTGAAAGCACTGGTTTCAATGGGCTTTGATATGGCTTGGTTTGGTATGACAATTGTAGGAGTATCAGTTGTATCTAATTTGGGAGTGTTTTCGGGTAGGCTGGCTCTCAGCGGATATGCTGTCAGCACTTGTGAGGTTGAGGGAATAGGTCTAGGCCTAGATCGGTGTGATCTAGCCTTGGTTCGAACAGAAGTAGACGGGAGAGAGAGAGGAATTGAAACAGATTGAGTAGAAGTACCAACCTGTGTACTCGACTCGACTGGACGAGTAGGCGAATCAACTCTCACGAGAGTGTACATCTCAGGTATTTGTTCACTCGACTCCTGCTCTTGAGTCGACTCTTCCTCTGACTGAGTCTTCTCTGAGTCTTCTGCACCAGATGAGTCTTGTGTAGCTTCTATTGACTTGTCTTCAGTGGACTCATCTTCTGAAGATCCAGACGCACCAGCATACGGCAAAGCTTCCATGGGGTCAATTCTGGCTTGCCTAGGTGCAGATGGCCTAGCCGCAGCTTGTTTCCTCACTGCCCCCTTTTTCAAGTAAAACTTCAAAGGATGGAACGGCTTTCCTTTACTCCATTTCGTCTTGTTTGGCATAAGAAGAGGAAGTAGGATACTTAGCTTGTTGCCATATCCAACGGCAGTAGACACCACCCAATTCCGAGTATTGTCATCTACTCGAACACTGCGCTCAAAGTACATAATTCGATCTGCAATCAGCTTGAACCAATTGCATTCAGTGATACCATCAAAAATGACAGCCATAACCCTTGCCTTCATAAAGGTCACAGAGTCATGAGAACCAGTCGAACTTAACAAGATTTTGCTGGCAATATCCAATAAGGTGCGATATTTCTTAAGAAGATCACCCTTCTTGACTGGAGCATACTTGCCATCTGATTTCTGTTTCAGCTTCTTGCCACAGAAGATGCTCAAGTATCGAATTTCTTGTCCAAGAGCATAATTATCAATGTCAATTGTTCCGATGGGCAACTGTAGACGGTTGAACATCGTTTCTGGAGTGATTTGCACACGATCTTCACCAATGAAGGATTCAAGAATATCACCTTGTCTGATGACGTTGGCATAGAACTCTAGCACCTCCTCCTCCAAGACCACTTGAGGAAATGATTCTAGATAAGGTTTGAGCCCACATCGAGTGCATTTAGCCAGAATCTCAGCATCGTCGTCTGAGTGATTTCCTTTGAAGAACACAGATGGTTCAACATTTACTTTGTTATCGGAGATGTACCGGCCTAGGTCGAATGTGACCTGCATGTTAGTTCTAAGATCGAAGATTGATCGAATAGACATCTCAAAAAAACCAGTAACTAGATTGCTTGAGAATAGGGAGAGGAACAACTTCTTGAGAGAAAGGAAGTTAGAAAAATTGTGACTAAGTCATGTGAGAACTTGGGTTTTGATCAAGACGGTTAAGACCTTTGGCATTCGGTTACGGAACCGAGAGTATTATGTAATTTGATATTGTAAACTTTGAAATCCGCCCCTTCTTAGTTAGAATAGAGGAGTGAACTCATCTGTCCTAGTGTAGATGAGTGAGAACTGGATGTATACACCACATCAAATGAGAGTGTATAAATCTAATTCAAGGGTTTTCAAATTCTATCAATACCTAATTACTATAATATCCTTAATCCGTTTTGATTAAACACTTAGCATTAAAAAAACTTAGCTTGTCTGTTTGAGTCCATCCAGAACAGACGAGTAGACTCAAGCTTCACCAGACGAGTTGACTTAAGTACACAAGACGAGTTCCCCCTTCGTCTGTGCATGTCTATTCTGATTCTCGAACGACTTCGTTTACCTATCTTCTCACTTTTAACATGTAATTGATGGTGCAAGTTAAGTAACAATAAATAAAATGAATATCAATCTAAAGCAACAATCAAGGTTTCGAACAAGATGACTATTGACTAACATAAGAGTCAACATAAGGATATTTAAGAAATCATAGATTCCCCCTTAAATGTTTATTCCCTTAGTATTACCCTCAGCTTTACCAGCTTCCTCATCGGGTTGTCTGGTCACCTTGTCTAGCCTTGTATACCTGTCTGTTGCGTGAGTAGACGAGTGCTCTGCTCTTTTGTGGTAACTTGTCTATTTCTCCTTTCTTCTTAGGATTGTACCTGTCTGGTTAGTACACAGCTATAGGCAAGTAGGGTCTAGATCAATTAGCCCTAAACTAATGCATAATTCACGAAATCGTGCCTCAGCTAATGGTTTTGTGAAAATATCAGCTCTTTGAAAATCCGTATGAATCTTTTCCATGCGAATATCCTTCTTTTCTACATGATCACGTATGAAATGGTGTTTCACATCAACATGCTTACAACGTGTGTGCAGAACAGGATTTTGTGTAATGGCAATTGCACTATTACTATCACAGAATATAGGAACATTTGATTCACAAACATTATAATCTCTAAGCTGTTGAATAAGCCATAATAATTGACTACAACAACTACCTGCAGCCATGTACTCGGCTTCAGTAGTAGAGGTAGCAACACTTGTCTGCTTTTTCGAAAACCATGAAATGAGTTTTGTGCCTAAGAATTGACAAGAACCAGATGTAGATTTCCTATCTATTCTACAGCCACCAAAATCAGAATCAGAGTAGCCACTTAGAGATAAATCATCATTTGAAGGATACCATATACCACGATTGATGGTTCCTTTCAAATATTTCAGAATCCTTTTAGTGGTTTCCATATGACTCTCTTTTGGGTTAGCTTGAAAACGAGCACATACTCCAACAGACTTCCATTCTGTATGTTGGTAGCATAGGTACGCCAGCAGACTTGCATGTCTTAATACCATACTTGTCTAGAAGATTTCTAGTATACTTTGCTTGATTTATGAAAATCCCTTCAGGGGTCTGTTTTACTTGAAGTCCAAGAAAGTAATTCATTTCACCCATCATAGACATCTCAAATTTACTTTGCATGAGTGTTGAGAAACTTTCACTCAGCTCTTTGTTAGGTGAACCAAAAATGATGTCATCTACGTAAATTTGGACGAGTAAAATGTCTTTCCCTTCTTGTCTTCTAAACAAGGTTCTGTCTACCTTGCCTTTAGTAAAACCATTTTCTAATAGAAATTGAGAAAGAGTATCGTACCAGGCTCTTGGAGCTTGCTTTAGTCCATATAAGGCCTTCTTTAATTTGTATACCTGATTACCTTTGACTTCGAAACCTGGGGGTTGTTCAACATATACTTCTTCCGCAAGAATACCGTTAAGAAATGCACTTTTAACATCCATTTGATATACAGTAAATTTCATGTAAGCAGCATATGCAAGGAACAATCGAATGGCTTCTAGTCTAGCAACAGGAGCATATGTTTCATCATAGTCTATGCCTTCAGCTTGTGAATAGCCTTGGGCGACTAGTCTAGCCTTATTACGAACAACTACATCATTCTCATCTTTCTTATTCTTGAAAATCCATCGAGTGCCAACTACATTATGATGTTTCGGTCTATCGACAAGTTCCCAGACGTCGTTTCGAACAAACTGATTCAACTCGTCTTGCATAGCAATGATCCAATTACTATCAGCCAATTAATGGTTTTTGGCTCGATAGATGAGAGGAAACAACACCAGCAAAACATAGATGGACTAGATTGGTCTTGCGACTCAAAGAGTTGTCGTCTAGTCTTAACACCAACAGTAGAGTCACCAATAATATTTTCAGTATTATGCGCTGATTTCCATGTATTTCTATTCTTAACAATAGTACTGTCATCTATATCATGTACAGCATCATGCATGTCAATATCATTATCATCAGAAGATTTAATGGGAGTAGTCGAGTCGACTAGTTTAGGTATGTCAACTGGTCTAGTAGAGTTACCTTGAGCACTCACCTTCTTCTGGTCGTCTGACTCGAGAGCTTTTATAAATGGATTGTAAGCTTGAACGGATTCATATACCTCTGAGTCTTTGTCAGTTTCGACAGTTAGCTCAGTAGCTTTCTCACTGATCTTGTTGGTAGACGAGTCCTGTTGAGATTCTTCGAAAACCACATGTGGTGTTTCTTCCACACAAAGGGTTGAGTAGTTGAATACTCTAAATGCTTTGCTAGTCGAGGAGTATCCTAAGAATATCCCCTCGTCTGCTTTAGCATCGAATGCATTCAACTTGCTTTTCCCATTATTATGGATGAAACACTTGCATCCAAATATATGAAAATATGAAACTCTGGGTTTTCTACCTTTCCATACCTCATAGGGCGTTTTACCTAGTGCTTTATTGATAGCACTTCTATTTTGTGAGTGGCATGCAGTGTTGATAGCTTCTGCCCAAAATTTCTGAGGCGTATTATACTCTGTCAGCATGGTCCTGCAGGCCTCCTTAAGAGTTCTGTTCCTTCGTTCTGCTACTCCATTTTGTTGTGGTGTCCTTGCTGCACTAGTAAGGTGCTGGATGCCACGCTTAGAACAAAATTCTTTAATATAGCAGTTAATGAATTCAGTACCCTTGTCACTACGGATCTTGACAATTGACTGATTCTTCTCAACCTGTAACTTCTTCAATAGATCAGGCAAAAGTGTTTGTGTATCACTCTTCTTGTGTAAGAAGACTACCCAAGTGAACTTAGAATAGTCATCTACCACAACAAGTGTGTACCTTCTACCGTTCAAAGTTGGAGGAGTTATTGGGCCATGTAAGTCCATATGTAAAAGTTCAAGAACTCTACTGGTTGAAAGGGATGGAATAGATTTAAAAGAACCCTTTACCTGTTTACCTTTTTGACAGGACGTGCATATATGTGACTTATAGTAGACTTCATTGGGAATACCTTCCACAAGGTAGTCTCTGGCTATCTTATTAAGAACCTTAAAGTTTAGATGACAAAGGCGTCTATGCCAGAGCCAGCCAAGTTCTTTAGGATTCTTAGTAAGTAGACAGGTGTCCCTCGGACAACTGTTCCAGTTTACTATGTACACACTTCCTTGTCTAATGCCGACCAGTAAGACTGTGTGAGTTCTTTTATCAATGATTTCACATTTCTGACTCTTGAACTGCACCTTGTATCCACGATCACAAAATTGTGAAACAGAGAGTAAATTGTATTTCAAGCCTTCAACATAAGAGACATCTTGAATCTCTATGTCACCATTCCGAACGTAACCAAATCCTTTAGTAACAGCAATGGAGCTATCACCAAATATCACTTTTGGTCCTTCTTGCTCATGGTAGCTTGATAAGAGAGTCTTGGTACCAGTCATGTGGTGCGAACAGCCACTGTCTATGTACCAAGTTTCTCCTGTTGAGCCACCTTTCTTGTATAGATCGTGTCGACCCTGCAATAGATGATAATACATAATTTAGGTACCCTCCTTGTTTATTGGGGTCCTTGGGGGTTAGTCGAGTTCAGTGGAATCCAAATGTACATTGGAGTCCTGAACAGGTTTGACCTTCTAAGCTTTCGACCATATTTGTTGCAAAATAAGACCTTGTTGTCCTTATCTGGCCTATCAGTTGAGTTCGGGTCTACTCTTTGGAGATAGCCTTTTGACTTAATCTCTACTTGAGCAGGCACTTGTCTATGATAGTCAGAGTAAGGTTTATATGCATTAGGTCCATACGGTTTATAGACATGTTTAGGTCTTTCTTCTCCTTTGATATCATATGACAAAGGTGGAGGATATAGAACAGCTTGTGTACGATATTTTGGACCTTCCTGTCTAGGTCTAGACGAGTAGAGTTGAGACTGCCTTATGAAAGGAGGTCTAGACTCTTGTCGTCTAGTCTGTACTAGTTTAGTACTAGTCTCCTCAGGATACCAGTCCTCGTATCTGACCTGATTTGGTCGTCCACGATTCCTAGTCCTTTGTTGACTTGTCTTAAACAGAACAGGGTTGTTGTTAACTTTCTTTTTACCACCTTTGGTAATTGGAATGTTAACTTGAGCTTGTTTTGGTACGGTACCTTTTGATGGAGTGTCAATATCGTATATCAATGGTTCTTTTCCTTTATCATTAGTCAAAGAGCTTGAAATGAAAATAGTAGGGTTCTTAGGAACTTGAGTAGACGAGCTGGGTGTCTCAGCACCTATGCCTGTCTTGTCAGCAGGAGCCCTATACCTATCTGACAATTCAAGGTTAACCTTAGAAGATTTAACCAGGTCAGTAAGTTTAAGGTCTAGAGTGACAACCTCGGTTTCTAAGAACTTATTACGTTCTTCAAGCTTTTTGAACTTGCTTTGTAAGACATTGAATTCATGTTTCTCAGTCGCATGTGTCTTAAGTAGGTCTTGATACAACTTGTCTGTCAATGCACACTTGTCTTTGAGTTGTTTCAACTCTTCTTGCAAGCGTTCATTTAGGACTGTTGTATTAGGATCTACTTTAGACTGAGCTTCCTTAAGATCAATGATTTCTTGTCTTAAAATGATGTTTTCATCACTGACTTCAATGAATGCCTTGTTGGCAAGTAGGAGGTCGTCTTCAACTGCACTAGTAGAGTGCTGAAGACTACTCCCTACTTGGCTACTGGCAGTGTCACTTTCATCAGTTTCTGATTCATCACAAGATTGAAAGGATGTAACAGATGATACCTCTTGGTCGATTTTAGCCATGAAGCATAGACCATCATCAACTATAAATGCTTCATCGTGATCTGGTTCAGACGGGTAGCTTGATGAGGATGATGGCAACTCGTCTGAGTCAGAGTCAGAGTCATCATTGGCCATCATTGCCTTTTTACCACGGTTGTATCGTCTTTCCCTTCGTGCTTTGCGTTCTTCTCGATCATCAGTACTCAGGTCTGGACATTCATATATGTAGTGACCTGGCTTCTCACAGTTATAGCACACAAGATCATTAGTAGCCTTTTTAATAGGGGAGTTGTTCCTTCGTTTATCACGTCTATCAAAACGAGTAACCTTCCTACCATCAGACTCTCTATCTTGTCTGTTACCTTTCGAGACTTCGTCTCTCCTTTCGGACGAGTTTCGGTCTCGTCTGGTTTCAGACGAGTTCTTGGAAGCAGACCCTCTATGCTCTCTATAGAACTTCTTATATTTTCCGAAACGTTTATTCAGCCTATCAAACTTTCTAACCATGAGGCTTACCTGATCCTTCAGACTAAGATCAGTATCTATCTCGTCTTTAACAGAAGCAGACCTAGTCTTAGTCTTAGACCTGTCTATCTTAGACGAACTAGCCTTAAAAGCAACGTTCTTAGATACAGCATGTTCTCTGTCACTACTTACTATGGGTTCATCTTCGTCTAGATCAAACTCATGAGCCTTTAGAGTTTGAAACATAGTCTCTGCTGTCCATACGTCTATATCTTGGGTATTCTTAACAAGCATTTTTACCATCTTCCATCGACTATCAAGGCTTTTTAGAATCCTAAGATTGATTTCACGAGGAGTATAAGATTTACCAAGGACTTCCAAGTCATTCATGATTTTGGTAAAACGAGTATCCAACTGGTCTATTGTTTTACCAACTTTCATATGAAATGATTCGAATCTTTGGACTGCAGTGGAGAGCTTGCTTTCTTTGATTAGGGATGTCCCTTCACAAATGATAGCTAAGCGATCCCACATTTCTTTGGCAGTTTTACATTTTAACACTTTTCCCAGATACTCATTAGGAAGAGTGTGTAAGATGTAATTCTTGGCCAAGCTATCCAAATTATTCTGTCTCATTTCTTCAGAGGTTAGTTCTGACCTTGGTTTCTTGACGAGAGTACCCACTGGCTGATTTGGATCAAGGGCAGCAGTATTGGGGATCATGGTCACAATTGGACCTTCAGTGACGACGGAGATCATTAAGTCGTGAGTGGAGCTGAAGATGGCTTCCATCCTTAGCTTCCAATAGTCGTAATCCTGTACCTGGAACTTAGGTAGTTTGTTGGCGCTGATCTCAAGAGACATGATTTCAAGAAATAAGTGCTAAGTAGAGTTATGATCAAGAACAACAGATAAGTCAAGAACAGGGAGCACGAAAAACAGATGATACAAGAATATGATCAAGAATACGTATACAAGAACAGTCAAGGACCAAGACTTCACCCTTAGTCTTGAGTCGGTTATCAAGAAACAGCAGTTCGTAAACTACTGCTCTGATACCACTTGTTGGTCCCAAGTTGAGTTAATAACGAGTAAGCTAGTGAAAATGTCTAGAGGGGGGTGAATAGACTTTTCAAAAATCTTTCGAAATATCAAAGTACAATATGCGGAATACGAAATTATCAATGAGCCCAAATCAAGATTATACTCAACTTATTTCGAGAACTCTGTTTTATGTATACTCAACTAGTCTAGTTCAGTTAAGTAGTTAAAACAATTAAGCAATTTAAACAATCAAAACTGTAAAGTAAATCAAACACAAGATTTATAGTGGTTCGACAACTTGTCTACATCCACTCTCACAAACCCAGTTGTGATATTTCCACTAAACTCTTCCAATCGAGTACAAGTGTATGATCCTGTCTTTAAAGTCCCAAGAAGAAGACTTAGATCTTCAACAGACTATACCTCCAGATATGTCTACGATCTTACTAGCGATTTACAAGTATCTAGCAACTTGAAAATAACAAAACAAAAACTAAAAACTTCTCTGTTCTTCAGTAGTAGCCTTCTTGATTCTTCACTTGTCTTCTGGCTATCTTTCTGAACTTCAATCAACTCTGAGAGTAAACTTCAATAATCTTCAATATGTTGTAGTATCAATATTTCAGTAGTCTTTAACCAATGAATACCTTGAGGTATTTATAGACTTCAAATCCAAGAACTTCCAGTTGTGTAACAACCTTTCTTGAAAACTAACTTTGTAACTGATTCTTTTATTCTTCCACGCGTTTCTTCAGTTAATTAGTTATTCCATAACTAATTCTTCAGTCTTTTTCTTTAATACGCGTTTGTAACTAACTTCAAGTTTGACTTGTCTCTGTGTAGTAGCACACTCGTCTTGTCCAGTAGTAGTAATCTGCGTCTTCTACTCGACTTGTGCAGTAGGCTTCCAATAGAACTAATCTAGTCCTATCATCTAACCTAATAAGACTATTACATTACATTAAGCTTTTATAACACAAGCTTAGTCAACTTATAAAACTATACAATGATTCTTTACATTACATACATAAAAACATGAGCTTCTATACAACTTGAATAGCTCAATATAAAAACCTATCACGTATACAAAGTACTTATACACTGTACTTGTCTTTTTCTTTCATACTTATCTTTTGAAACTATTACTTGTCTTGTGAACTCTACTGATCTGTATAAGATAACTTCAACTCAACTAGACTAGATCAATCAACACTTAGAAAATATTCAAGTCTTCTTTTGGCTTATCAAAACTTTATCTTTTATCTTTTATTCATCATTTAGGACTTGTTCTAGGATTCATATCCCAACAGTTATAATTATGGTATATTATATATATATATATATATGCATTATTCACTCGATATATGCATTGTTTGTTGTTAGTATGCAATGTGTGTTGTATATATGTATTGTTTGTTGTTAGTATGCAACGTGTGTTCCTGGATTACGATACTTTGACAGTGGTTGCTCTAAACACATGACATGTCAAATTGATTATTTATTTGATTATAAAGCTTATGATGGTGGTAATGTCACTTATGGTGGTGGATCCAAAGGGAAAATAATTGGTAAAGGGACATTAAAAGTTTATGGATTTCCCAAATTATCAAATGTTTTGCATGTTGATGGATTACTTGCTAATCTTATAAGCACTATTCAATTATGTGATGATGATTTACATGTTAAATTTGACAAAAATTCATGCTCTGTGTTCGATAGTAACTCTGAATGTATCATGATGGGAAACATATTTGCTGATAATTGATATCTCATTGAATCAAAGATTTACTGCAATAATTTGAAAAATGATGAAAGCACTTTGTGGCATCATGAACTTGGACATGCTAATTATAGGCAGATTGAGAAATTGATCAGGTTGAAAGCTGTTACATGTCTACCAAATCTGAGTTTAACAGACAAAAAGGTTTGTGGACCTTTTCAAAAAGGCAAATAGGTAAAAGTGTCTCAAAAAATGTTGGGACATTGCTCGACTAAACACTTTTTTGAAATTCTTCACATGGATCTTATGGGTCCAATGGAAACTGAAAGTATTGGAGGTAAAAGATACTCTTTGGTAGTTGTTGATGACTACTCTAGATTCACTTGAATTGAATTCTTAAAAGACAAATCTAAAACTTTCTCTATTTTCAAAATTTTGTAAAAAAGATTCAAAACCTGGAGAGAATGTTAAAGTATAAGGAGATACTTTAATCATGCCAGAGATATTGATCCAACGGGGAACATAGAACAATTCACATGGATGACAAGATTCATGTGACAAACTCGAGGATCATTGAGGTACAAGTGCTTGTTTATTTTACAAATACTGACATTATTTCAAGAATTTTCCATGCAGGTATATATGGACAAATCAAATGAATTGATCTTGGTTAAAGTCTCTAAATTAATTATGGAGATAATCTAAGAATTAATTCTTAGACAAAACCCAAGGTTAAGTAATGAATAACCTGGTCAAATACAAGGAAAACTACCATGGACAACTCAGAAGATGTCAAAGTACATGAAGATCTCTCAATGATAGTTGTCAAGGTTTATCAGTCAAGTTGTCACTTGGCTGCAAATAAGTTTTCTTTTTTCATATAAGTTGAACACTTTACATCATTATAGTAACCATATACTGCGCATAACCGTCAAACAAGAGACTTTTGCTAAAAGACGATCAATTGCACGATTTTCTGAAAAAGTGCACTACTGTATACTGGACACGACATTTGCGTCCTTCCGCATAACAAAATTGATCTGGCCCTTTCAAAAAATCAAATTAATCTCAGCCCTACACCTAGCAAGTTTTCAAACGTACATTCTTGAGCATATAAAATAAAGACTTAGAAAATTTTCACCATTTACGATTTCATAAATTTCTGAAAAAGCCCTAAGCTCAAAACTTCTCAAAAAAATCTTCAAGGTCATCTCTAAGCTCAAAAATCACTTCTCATACAAAAATGACAATGGAAATGGGTAAGTAATTTTCATTTTTACTACAAGAAGAGTATGCATGTATGATCAAGTTTATACGAATAACAACTAGTGAATATTTACTGGAACCTTCAAATTGGAGCCCCTTAGTGCTTAAAACCACAAAAAATATTGGGCATTAGTTAAAAGTTAAAACTTCAAATTGGTTATAAAATTCCTTTTATGCCCTTCTGTCTCTCTCCTCTTTCAAATTTCAAATCCCAATCTTTCGAATTCATTTTTCTTTCTCTCTCATCTCTCTTAAATCTTTGTTCTCTTCTTTCTCTCTTAAATCTTCTCTCTCTCTCATCTCTCTTAAATCTTCGTTCTCTCTCATCTCAAGAAGACTAGGAACGTGCAGCAGATTCGAGTTCATTGCCGGCGAGAAATTGGGATCCCATTACGTTGCCGAAGGTCTGCCATGCCGGCGATTTTCAAGGCCATCTCCAAAATGCACACTCCGTTAAAAAGATCTCTCTTTAAATTTCATCTTGATTTTTTTCTTCTTGATTCGTTCATCTTGTTTCGTTCATCTTGATTCTTTTCTTTAAACTCGCGGCGGGTGACGTGTGTGGAGGGGGGAAGGATGCGGCGGCGGCGATGGGAGTAGGAGTGGCGCCGCCGCCGCACGCTAGGGTACAAAAAAAAAAAAAGTGAGAGTCCATCTAGAGGGGGGGACGGCGGCCGCGATGTTGGTCGAGGGTTTGGGTGGAGGAAGGCAGGGCGGCAGCGGCGCTGGGCGAGGAAAAGAGGCGCCATCGTCGTGATATAACAGATCTAAAAAAATAGCGAGAGAGGGAAGGAGGAGGGGATGACGGCTTTTGGTGGAGAAGCTGGGCGGCGCTGGGGCGTATCTTTGGTGGGGAAGCTGGGCGGCGGCCGACTAGTTTGAAGGAGTAAGAGGAAGAAGAATGGTGGAAAGAAGAGGTGGGAAGAAGAAGAGCGACGTCCACACAAATCCTAACATATCCTTCTCCCTCTCAATGGGCTAGGGTTACGGTTTGCCAGCCCAGGCTGGCAAACGCCAGTTTCACTTTATACACCTCTCTTGGGTGCACCCACTGATCCCCTTAGTTCACCCACAATTTTGTTTCATATGTATTGATTTTGTTTCCAATTTCAAATCCTAAATTTTTTGTTCTTGTATATTTCTTAAATCCTAATTTATATTTTCAATAGTTTTATATTCATCAAGTAAATAATCCTTATGTGAAAGAATGGAATTGGTGTAGTGTTCAAAAGAGCACTAGTAGCGACAAATGTTAATTATCTTTGCTATTCGAATTGGTCATTTTTAATTGGTCAATATATATATATATATGTTATAATTATGGTATATTATATATATATATATATGCATTATTCACTCGATATATGCATTGTTTGTTGTTAGTATGCAATGTGTGTTGTATATATGTATTGTTTGTTGTTAGTATGCAACGTGTGTTGTAAATATGCATTATTTGTTGCTAGTATGCATAATTCACTCTATATATGCATTGTTTGTTGCTAGTATGCAATGTGAATATGCATTGTTTGTTGCTAGTATGCAATGTGAATATGCATTGTTTGTTGATGAATATATAGTAGTAATGTGTAAAAAATCTAACTAAAATAGGAATAAAAAAATATTTTATAACTAATAAAATTTGAATGTAAATAATTTTTGAATAAATGCAAATATAATATATAAAAAACTAATATTATGTCATATTAATTAAAAAAGAAAAAAAAAGAAAATATTATATTATATTATATAAATATTAAGGGAAAATATTATGTCATATTAATAATAATATTAATAACTAATAAACTATTAAATTAAAGATTAATAACTAATAAACTACTAAATTAATAGTATTAAACAAAAAAAATTAACTAATACTCCATATTAATAATTAATAAACTACATATTAAACTAAACAACTAAACTAATATTAATAATTAATAATAATATGAATAGTAATTAATAAACACATTAATGTTCTGACATGAAAAAAGTGGGGTGAAAATGTCTTTTCAGGACATGTGAGGGAGAAAAGTATAAAGGAAGGGTATAAGTGTAACTCCATCTCCCATTTTGTTGCTCTAAGCAAAAAAAAAAAAAAAAGCTCTTGCATTTATTCCTAAAAGTAAAGCCCAAATCAAGTTATTCACAATTTTCCCATAACAATATGCTCTGTTTTTATTTCAACAGTTCTGTTTAAACTCTACATTTTATTCTATGCCTATTGAATGATAATTTATGTTAGATTCATACTGAAGAATGTTGAATGATACTCATCTTACAAGTTTGCATGTGTTAAATCTAAATATTGTGCTTAAATGCTTAGCATACATTGTTGGATATGGTATTGATGATTTTGACATATTTGGTGAATATCCGCAATAAATATGCTTGTTCACATAAATATTGTTTAAATCTAATCTAAGCATACATTTCAATGTTAAAATGAGAAATATTCTTGATTTCCTATGGATTCAAAATATTTAGGCAAATATATGTGTTAATACTGTGTTTAATCTTTCTTAGTTGACTTCAATCATCCTGATTTGGATATTAACTGGAATTATTTGAGTGAGTCATCCATGCTCCATTTTGAGAAAACAGTGTGTTTTGACAACTTGTCAAACAAACACACCAAAAGAGTTGTTACCTGTTTGGAGCAAGCTAGACTGAGAAAATGGCTTGAAGCAACTCTCAAAACATGCTTGGAGCTAGGAACCACTCAATTTCTGGCCACATTCACACAGAAGAGTTCTGGTTGAGGTTTCATCATGACATATGAACCAGATACTACTAAGAGGACAACTCAAAAGTTTGAATTTACTGAAAAAGACTTTGATGACTTCTTTGGATTGAATGCTACTAGAGAAGATCCAGAGGAATATTTGAAGCATCAGGAACAAGAAGTTGCAAACCATTGGATGGATGTTCCTGTTCCTCTCAAGTCTGGATTGAAAAGGAAAGTATTGAAGAAGTATTATCAACTTTTACTTGATGTATTTGAAAAGTGTGTCATGTGCACCACAGGAAGCTATGATCAAATCAGCAGATCAAAGGTGAGGTTGATTGTAGATGTTGTTAACTGTTAAATGCCTTAACACTATCAACAACGTCTTAATTTGACCTTCCTTGATTTTATCCAAGTCTTTTCTGAAATGTTACATTGAATGTTGAGCTAAATGCGATCACATTTCAGGTAGCGATCTAGAACCTTCTACAAGAGTCTGGAACCTGGAAGATTCCAGAACCAAGGAGAACGTGCTAGAAGTACCAGGAAGAGGCTGGAAGCACCTTAGAACGACTTGGAACCTTGAAGAATGATCTAGAGAGATCATGAGAGTTGAGATCCTAAAAAGTAGGATCTCATATGTAAGACTCTAGAACTCAGCTGTTTCTCTATAAATACCGATGGAGGCTTTCATTTCAATATGCACTATTAGAGTAACACCTATCTTGAGCGTTCAACCCTGTTAGGATTTATGGTCAGTAGTTGTATCTTTTAATGTACACCGAGGGATACCACACCTTCCTGTGTATTTAGTTCTAGTCTTGTATCGATTGAGAGTAAATCATTGATCAAATTAGTTCTTCAGACAGTGATCAAACACTTAAGTCTATTTACAGATTCAGGCACCTGCCTCGATTGTAGTTTCAGTTTGTGGAATGTTGAAGTAATTGCTGAGACATTTCACACGACATTTTTATAACTTACAAGTTAAGTCGTTTTCGCCGTAAGGCATAACATTGATTTTGTTATTAATAAAATCTATGTTAAAAAGTATTCCATTGTGTTCTTATTGTGTTTTAGTCTTCTGCTGTGTGTTTACTTCTTTATTCTGTTAGAGTCAGTGTTACACTATTTGTCTCAACATTATGTGCAACATTTTTGTATTTACTTAAACACTAGATACCATCCACACACTTTCAGTTGGTATCAGAGCCAACACCTGACGACACTAGGTCTAAATCCTTGTTTAAGTGTGTTTTAGTTTATGTTAGCAATGAAAATACATCACATATCCATTGCACTTAGGCCACCCGTTTTAGATGGTTCAAATTATGCTTATTGGAAGCCTAAGATGCGAATGTACATCAAGTCGATTGATGAACGTGCTTGGAGGACTGTTCTTACAGGTTAGGATGCACCAAAGAATCCAGCAGATGAAATTAAGATGGTGAAATTCAACTCAAGAAAGGGGTTGATTGGACTACATATTGAGATAACAACTACCGGGTTTAATTCTAAAGCTTTAAATGCTATTTTTACTTCTGTTGATATCTTTATGTTTAAGATTATATCTAACTGTTCTACTTCTAAAGATGCATGGGACAGGTTACAAGAGCACTGTGAAGGTTCAGAAAGCATTCGAATGACTAAGCTTTGAATGTTGGGCACAAGGTTTGAGAATCTCCGAATGAAGGAAGATAAAACTATTTCATCCTATAACGAAATGTTAAGTGAGATAATCAATGAATCACATTCTCTTGGTGACCATATGTTGGTCCTGAAAGAAGAGTGACACAAGTGTATGGGGGACAGGGGGAATGCACTTGTGTATACTAATTTACTTTTTGTCAAAATAGACTTATCACTTGACTAGTTCAGGAGAGTTGATCTTGCAACTTCTCTGACTTTTGCAAATGTTAAACTCTCTTAGACTAGATAACAAATCCTCTAAATACTATGGAGTGTATATCTCCATTTTGTTCTGAATAAATGATTCTTGCTTAATGGGTGTATCAAGGGAGTTGTCCAATGTTGGGAATAAAATGAGATATGTTTTGATCTAATACCAAAACCCCCTGAGACATGCCTAAGTCAATATAAATATGTTCTAAGAATGTTAGAACATATAGATTAAAGGCTAGATGAGAAGCTGAAATGTTAGGAAGCTCTTAGACAATTAGATGCACAATTTGAGGGGGAACCTATGCTTTGAAGATGATCAAGATCAAGTCCCCTCAAGGCTCAAATTCTGGAACAATCACTTAAGAGCAAGGACACCCTATGAAATCTAAGATGCTCTTATCAGGAGAGTTGTCCAGAGAAGATGCTCTTATGCAAGAGCAAGATTGTAAAGCTCAAAAGGACAAATCCAATGAAGATGCTCTGATCAGGAGAGTTGTCCAGAGAAAATATTCATATGCTCTGATCAGGAGAGTTGTCCAAAGAAGCTAGCCATATGCAAGAACAAGCTTACCTAGCTCAAAAGGACAAGACTACTCAAAGATGTTTATCAGGAGAGTTGTCCAGAGAAGTCAACTCTATGCACAAAGTGCTCTGAAAGCCTGAGATCAACTGTGCTGAAGAGTTTGAGACAACCAGTCCCTAAAGGTCCTCAAAGAAATAAGCTAAGACCATACTCAAGAGAAATAAAGGGAAAGAGCCAAGTCATCTGAAGAAGAGCAAGCCAACCATGCTGAAAAGCAAAACTGCTGATAGTGATAAGGAGAGTTGTCCAGATGAAAATGAATGTTGTCCTATCATTGGATCAACCTTCAGAAGCCATGTCCAAGTCCTAACAAGAAGTCAAACATTGGGAAAAGTGCTGCAGAATGGAGACAAAACTGTTACAGCCGTTTATTACCCAAATGAGGACATGTCACTATCAAGAATCCGTCTTCCAGTTTGAAGAACTCAAGGAAGACATTTATAGCAATTTGGGGCTGCCTCTCCAACGGGCAAATCCTCCATTTTGTCTATAAATACAGAAGTGTGAAGACCATTTGAAAGCACCTCAACACAATCCAACTAAGCTCAAAGTTCTTACAAGCTAGAGTGCTTTCAAAGCTTTCAAAGACTATCTTAGTCTTCAAACACTTCATCTAAGCTGAACCCAATTGTATATCTATACACAAGCTTAGAGAGATATCCTATCCTTATACACTGATCTTCACTGTAAAGGATATCTCATTAGTTGGAACCTTACTTCAACCCTTACACCTTTCAAGAGTGAAAGTGAGAAGGTTGTAGTAGTAGAAGTGGTAGGAGCTGACTGTTGAGAGAAGAACAGTTCAGTTCTGAGTTGAGAAGAGGGTACTAGGACTCTAGACATCCTAGGGATCAATTCACCAAGGAGTGGTGTTCTTGATCAAGTGCACCTTGGCACTATAAAACAAGTTAATTCCAAGAGTGAAGGAATTATCCTGTTAAATCAGGGAAAGTGGATGTAGGAGCTTGAGTCTCTGAACCACTATAAACTCTTGTGTTGATTTGCTTTACAAGTACTTACATTCATTCAACACTGCACACAAAACTGATCTTTCAAAGATACATATTCAAAGACTGTGCAGAACTGATTTGGACAAGTTCCCTGAAGCTAAACTGAACTGTGTTGCATTGACTAAGTGATTTCAGAAATTAAAGGAGTCTAAACTTAAAGGGCCAACCATTATTCCGCACATATAACTCCCCTAGATAGTCAATCAACTAAGTACTCAATAGTACTTAGTAGTCTGATTATCTTAGAAGAGTTAATCTTCTTCAGCAGAGTTGTCCAATACAACTTTACTGAACTCTGGTTTGATCAATTAGCAAAAGAATTGCATACAAGTGTATTCCCCCCCCCCATACACTTGTTATATACTCCTTTCAGGACCAACAAGTGGTATTAGAGCAGGGGTTCAAAGACCACTGCTTCTTAAAATCCTTCTTGATTTTCAAAACTCTCATATTTGTGTGGTCACTGAACTGATCTCTATCTGAAATCCATCACTTGTTGACTAACTGATTATTTCTGAGATATGGCCAACAACAATGCTGTTCCTCCACCTGCTGTTCAAGGATTAGACAACATGGCCACAAATCCAGTCAATCACATTTCTCATCACAAACTGCCCATGTTTTCAATAGACAATTATGATTTCTGGAAAATTAGAATGAGGGCTCATCTTGCATCTCTCCATACTGATATGCTAAGAGTAATCACAAGAGGACCTTTTGTGTTTACTCAAACTAACCCCAGAGTGACAGCTGAGCAAAAAGCAGATGTAAGGGAACTGATTCCCAAGGATGAGGATGACTTCACTACTGATGAGAAAAGGAAAGATAATTTGAATTATCTTGCCATGAACACCCTTTATCAAACAATTCCAGATGCAGTTATGGGAAGAGTCTACCACTGCACAACAGCTAAAGAAATTTGGGATACTCTTGCTGAAATGTGTGAGGGCACTGAAAAGATCAAGGAGAACAAGCTCCAAGTTGCTGTGCAGAAGTTTGAACAATTCTCAATGGAGTCTGATGAGTCCATTGACAAATTTGCTGGTAGATTCACTGATGTGATGAATGAGATTAACTCATTGGGCAAGGTCTACACCAAGAGAGAGGTTGGACTGAAAATCCTAAGGAGTCTCACTCAAAAGTGGGATGTCTATGCTGTAATGATGCAGAATACCAAAGATCTCTCCACCATGCCCATGCAACAAATATTCTCAGAACTTAAAGCCTATGAGTTTGACCTCAATAGAAGAAAGCCTGTTGAGGAACCTTCAAATCCTACTAAGGGAGTGGCATTCATAGCCAAAGTTGCTGAACCAGAAATGCAACCCACTCCCAGATCATCAAAGACAGTCTCCAAGACTGAAATGAAGGAAGAACTAGTCTTGATGGCTAGAAGGTTTGACAAGCTCAACACAAGGTTTGGTAGATACAAGAAATTCTACCAAGACAACAAATTCAGGAGAAGATACAATTCCCCTGAAGATCAGGCTGAGGACAAAAAGCCTGAAGAGAAAAGATCAGAGGACAAGTCCTCTGATAGGAGAAGATCCAGTAGAGCTGATCCTTCTTCATCTAAGAGAAGAGAAGAATCCAAGAAGGATGATGATGAAGATCTGTGTTATAACTGTAAAAAGAAAGGGCACTTCCAATATGACTGCCCTGAATTGAGCTCTAAAGAAAGAAGAGAGAGACAAGCTAAAAGAGACAGAAAGTTCACCAATAGAAAGGCCATGATGGCTGGTGAAGAATCTGATAGTGATGAAAGCTTCAACTCTTCTGATGGATTATTCTCCAACAGTGATGATGATGATGATGTCTGCAATATGGCTCTTGAGGATGATGAGGTATCCTCTACTTCTAGTTCACCATCATTCACCTCACAAAACACTAGTGAGGTTAACCTGAAACTTTCCTTGGGAAAGTTGATGGAAGATTTCACTAGATTACAAGAATTTCATGATAATTGTGTGAAAGAAAATGAAAGATTGGCTATTGAACTTTCCAAAAACTCTGAGATAGCCGTTGATGTCAAGTCTACTGAGTTGTATCAACAAGTCTTGAGAAAGCTTGAGGAAGCAAATCTCAGGATAGTTGACCAACAAAAGGAGATTGATGATCAACTTCTCTCTCAGAAGAGAAAAGAATTTGAACTTAAAATTCTAAATGCCAAATTTGAAAATCTCTCACATGAGTATGATATTCTGAAATTAAGTGAAGAGAGCCTGAAACTAAAGATGTCTGCTTTGAACAAATCCTCTAGAGCAATAGAGGAAATTCAAAGTTATCAAAGACCTATGGCTCAGAGAAGTGGATTGGGTTTTGATCCATTTGAATCTTCACCTTGCCTTAGTGTTGCATCCACAAGTAACACTAAGAGAATCTTTGTTAAGTCAGTGGCACAACAAGCTGAAAATGAAGTAATTCAGCCACTAAACAAAGGAAAGGGCAAATTGAATGAAATGCCTACTCAAGTGATTCAGGAGAAAAGGCCAAAACCTAAGGAAATGGCCAAAGCTCCTGAGCACAAGAGGAATGTTGGTCAGCAGAGTAGACCCAATGGAAGGGCAACTCTCCTGAACAATGTTCAGAGGAATTATCCAAGATATAATCAGCCTAGGCCAACTCATCTGAGAAAGCCTCAGCTGAATAGATATAAGGACAACCACCCTCACAGGCAGAATAAAATAAGACAACCAAAAGCCTTCATGCCAAAGGGTAATGGTCATAAAAATGCCTTTCCTCAAAGACTTCATCAAGCTGCACAAAGAACTCATAAGTTCAGGAAAGTGGTCAACTCCCCTGAAACTTACAGAGTTAACACATTCACACATACTTTCCCAAAGGCATTTAAAGGAAAGACAGTGTATATTAATGCACTAGGAAATCAACTTAGCCACCTTGAATCAATCAGGGTTATTAGGCAAGTTTGGGTTCCCAAAGGTACAGCTAACCTCTCAGGACCCAAAACTCAAAGGGTACCTAAACCTATCTAATTGCAGGTACCAATGGGCCACAAGAAGAGGAGCATGAACAAAAAGACAGCATGGTACCTTGACAGTGGATGCTCAAGGCACATGACTGGAAACAAGGAACTCCTCTCTGATTTTATTGAAAAAGAAGGCCCAAATGTCACCTTTGGAGACAGCTCACAAGCAACAACAAAAGGTTATGGTACTTTGATGATTGGTAACATCAAAGTAACCAATGTATCTTATGTAGCTGGTCTCAAATATAACCTCCTGAGTATCAGTCAATTCTGTGATAAAGATTTTAATGTTGAGTTCTCAAGTGGAAAGTGTCTAATTAAGGATAAAACTCAACAAACCCTATTGACTGGAACTAGGAAGGGAAATGTGTATTTTGCAGACTGGGACAAGTCTACTGATGCTGCATGTTTTATTGCTAAAAGTTCTAGTGAACAAAGTTGGCTATGGCACAAGAGGCTAAACCACCTGAACTTCAAATCTATGAATAAACTTGCTAGAAATGCATTAGTTAAAGGACTACCTAATGAGGTTTTCATTAAAGAACATGTGTGTAAGCCATGTCAAGAAGGAAAACAGATTAAAGCCTCATTTAAGGGGAAACCAGTCATCTCCACTGAAAGGGTACTTGAACTTCTACATATGGATCTGTTTGGACCAATTACCCCTTCAAGCATAAATGGTAGAAAATACACATTAGTGGTAGTAGATGACTTCTCTAGGTTCACATGGGTAGTATTTCTCCTTAATAAGAAGGAAACACAAGTCAAACTACCTGAACTTCTCAAGAAATTGTCAAATGAGAAAAGCCTTAGCATTATCAAGATAAGATCTGATAAAGGCACTGAGTTCATTAATTCATACATCAATGAGTACTGCACATCAAATGGAATAGCTCATGAAACCTCAGCAGCTAGAACTCCCGAACAAAATGGAGTTGCAGAAAGAAGGAATAGAACTTTAAAAGAAGCTGCTAGAACTCTAATTGCTGACTCAAATTTACCTAAGAGGTTTTGGGCTGAAGCTATAAACACTGCATGCCATACTCAAAATAGATGTTTGATCACTAAGGGGCAAGGCAAAACCCCCTATGAACTCTGGAAAGGAAGAATGCCTAAAGTGTCATACTTTCATATATTTGGTTGTAAATGTTTCATTCACAATAATGGGAAAGAACAGTTGAAAGCCTTTGACAGCAAAGCTGATGAGGGAGTATTTCTTGGATACTCTCAAATCAGTAGAGCTTTCAGAGTCTACAACAAGAAAACCCTTATAGTGGAAGAAACACCTCATGTTGTGTTTGATGAGTCTATCTTTGAGATCAGGAATGATCATTTGGAACCTGAAGAAATCACACAGAGGACAACCAGATTAAGCCTAAAAGACAAAGACACTGAATTCATAGATGTTGTTCAAGCCAATCTGCCTGAAAAACCCACATTGGACAACAATCCTGAAGGCAACCTTCCTGAGACAAATCCTACAGATGGAAATGATGAACTGAATGAACCAATCCCAGTTCACATCCAGGTAACAACTACCAATGAAGAAGCAGTTCCTGCTGAGGTAGTTAATGGGTCAAATAATCAAGGGGGAACTCAAAATGTTGAAAATGCCAATGTCCCTGACATTGAGGACAACACCCCTGATTATGATCCTGAATTAGATCCTGCATTAAATTATCCTGAATTCTATGATCAAAATGACTCACCTTCAGTAGAGGACAACTCTACTGAAGAGATCAGGAAAAGAAGGACCTGGTTATCTGACCATCCTACTAATCTGATACTTGGTGATCCAAGTATAGGAGTCAGAACCAGAAAGTTTCATGGTGAAAGTGCTATGTTCTGTTGTTTCTTGTCAGAGCAAGAACCAAGTGATATTGAGGAAGCACTTCAAGATGCCAATTGGATCACAGCTATGCAGGAAGAACTGAACCAATTCACCAGAAATGAAGTATGGGAGCTGGTGGACAGGCCTTCACATCAAGATGTTATTGGAACAAAGTGGGTGTTCAAGAACAAGAAAAATGAAAATGATGTGATTGTCAGAAACAAAGCAAGACTTGTGGCAAAAGGGTATTGCCAACATGAAGGCATTGACTATGATGAGACATTTGCACCTGTGGCAAGGCTAGAAGCAATAAGGCTCTTTCTAGCCTATGCAGCCCACAAGAGGTTCAAAGTATACCAAATGGATGTCAAGAGTGCCTTTCTGAATGGAGTCTTGAAAGAAGAAGTCTATGTGGAGCAACCACCAGGTTTTGAAATTGGAAACCAAGTTTACAGACTCAAGAAAGCTCTATATGGACTAAAACAAGCCCCTAGGGCTTGGTATGATTCACTGTCACAATTCCTCTTGGATCATGGATTCACCAAGGGAACTGTGGACAGAACTCTCTTCAGAATCTCTGAAGGAGAGGACATCTTGCTTGTCCAAATTTATGTGGATGACATAATTTTTGGATCCCCTAATGAGAAGCTGTGTGAGAAATTCTCCAAGCTCATGCAAAGCAAGTTTGAGATGTCAATGATGGGGTTGATGAACTTCTTTTTGGGTCTACAAGTCAAGCAATCTAAAGAAGGAATCTTTATCAACCAAGCTAAGTACACCAGAGAAATGATCAAAAAGTTTGGGTGTACAACTAGCAAGCCAGTAAGGATCCCAATGAACACAAATTGGAAGATGGATCCTGATGAGAGTGGTATTCCAACCAACTCTACTGAGTATAGAGGAATAATTGGCTCACTCCTCTATCTCACTGCCAGCAGACCTGATATCACTTTTGCAGTAGGTGTTTGTGCAAGATTTCAAGCAAATCCTAAGAAAAGCCACCTTGAGGCTGCAAAAAGGATTTTGAGGTATCTCAAAGGCACTGAGAATCTAGGCCTTTGGTACCCTGCTGATGACAATATTGAGCTAACTGGCTACTCAGATGCTGATTATGGAGGATGTAGGATTGACAGAAAGTCCACTTCAGGGACTTGTCAATTCTTGGGCAACAAGCTTATTTCATGGTTCTCCAAGAAGCAGAACACAGTGGCCACTTCCACCACTGAAGCTGAATATGTTGCTGCTGGAAGTTGTTGTGCTCAAATTCTTTGGCTAAGACAACAACTCAGAGACTACAAAGTCAACTCTACTGAAGTGCCAATTTTCTGTGATAACAATAGTGCCATTGCTATATCACAAAATCCTGTCTTGCACACAAGATGCAAGCATGTGGACATCAAGCACCACTTCATTAGAGATCATGTGGAGAAGAAGGATATCAAGCTAGTGAAAATTCACACAGACCATCAAAAAGCTGATATATTAACCAAGCCACTTGCAGAGGCAAGATTTCTGGAGCTATCAGCAGAGTTGGGATTACTTGATCCAGGGAAGTTGGACAAATAAGTCCAAAGAAGCTCATTGATTAAGGGGGAAACAAACTCAAACTTCAGCAGACTTGGTCAAGTCTACTGAAATTCAGAAACATGACCTTACCTCTTTAGGACACTTGTCTCTTGAAATTCAGGACACTTGTCCACAGTTCTTTAGGACACTTGTCCATGTAGGGTCAGATAAGTTGTCCTAGCTATCAAACCAAATCTTGGTATGATAAGCACCTATTTTTGGTGATCAATACCTATCTCGAAATCTGTCCCTTGAAATACAGTTTTCACCTTTCTGGGATTTAATTTGTCTCCCACCCAAAAGGTCACTTTCCATGCATTAAATGCCAAGATTTAACTCTTGTTTGCATTACACTTTTTGGGACATGATCTATCTCGAAAAATCCCCAGCCTTAAACAAACATTAAAAACCACCCACGTTTTGAATAAAACAGTTATTTCACTGTTACATTGGTTTTTGACCATTGGATCAAAAATGGACAACTCCCCTGAAATCAATCCTAGCCGTCCATTTTGGATTTCCATTTTTGTTCACCTTTGAATTGTCTCAAGACCTTACCAACTCATTGACAAACATTCTTTTTAGAATATTCACAAGTCTTAAGTTACCCACAAACACTTCTTCCCCAAGTATTCGAAACCCTAACTCAAAAGTTCTTCAAACTCTCTCATTCTTCATCAAACTTTTCTCTGCAACTTTCAATGGCCCCCAAGGTTAGACCTGAGATGCTTGTTGATTTCTCCAACAAGGATCTAGACCTAGATTTTGCCTATCTTAGCAACAAAAACAATCTTCACTTTGAGCCCATAATTTCCTTTGAAAGTGAAGATCCTGAGATAACTCCAACCCTAAGGTGGTTGAGAAGGGCTGGTCTCCAAAAGTTCTCGGAAGAAAGACCAAGCTCTTGCTTGGAGAGTTACATGGCAGAATTCTTTGCCTTCCTAAAGTGGAGAGGCAAACCTGAAGATGGAGAAGTATCAACCAGGTTAGCTTACACTGCAGAAGGAGAGGAGGAGGAGAGATTCCACAGAGTGAAATTCTCCTCAGAGGATCTGGAAGGAGCCTTTGGATTGCCTTATGAGGGAAGGAATCCAGAAGTGTATGGCACTGGACATGAAGAGGAAATAGCCCAAGAGTGGTTATTAGCTCCAGGCCCTCTCTCCTCAACTCAAAACAAGAAAACTCTCAAGCCAGAGTTTCTCAATCTTTTTGAGGTAGTTGCTAAGAGCCTCCTAAGCAACACTGGAAGCTTAGAGCAGGTCAGCCATCCTAGGATCAGAATCATGGCTGCCATTATTGATGCCAGTGATAAGGGCATCAAGTTTGATTGGAGGACCTTCATCATGTCTGAAATGATGAAGGAGAAGGCTAAATTTAAGGTGAAAGCCCACAATAAAGTGGTGCTAGAAGGGAAAATCAAGTATTGCACCAGGGCAAGCTTGTTGATTGAGAGGTTTTCCCACTATTCCCAGATGCAGACCTTTGCAAAACCCCTCCCAGCCCAAAAGATCCTATTCAGAAAGCTCAGCAAGAAAACTGAGAAAAGAAGGATGTTACTGGCCAAGCCTGCTGAAGAACAGGAGGAAGAGAAGCCTAAAATGAAAAAGAGAACAAAGGCCAGGGCTGTCAAAACAAGAAAGATGTCTCAATTGTCTTCAAAAGAAGCCTCAGGAGCATCAGCTGAAGTTGATGCAGTGGCAGAAGAAGGAGTGAGTGTGCCTTTTGACCACTCAGAAGAGTTGAGGAGGAAGTACAATGAGACTAGGCAAAAGAAGAAGGGTGATAAGAGAATCAGGGAAGTTGTCCCTGAGAAGGACGGAAGTGGAAGTAGCAGGGCCAGCAAGAGAAGGGCCAAACCTAC
This sequence comes from Galeopsis tetrahit, assembly GCA_963675135.1. NCBI lineage: Eukaryota > Viridiplantae > Streptophyta > Magnoliopsida > Lamiales > Lamiaceae > Galeopsis > Galeopsis tetrahit. The sequence goes on from OY776124.1 coordinate 49,197,048, forward strand.
TGAGAAGGTGTTGGAGTTTCAAGAAGAAAGGTCTCTCCAATTGGCTCTAAGGGAGAGCAGAGCTGAAAGCAGGGCCAAATCCATGTCAAGGACTAATTCCTCTGGTTCTGGAACTCCAGAATCCAATGTCCCTGAAGGTCAACTCATAGAGGCCAACCTCCCTGAAATTCAGTATCTTGAGCCCAACTCCCCTGAAACCCATGTTACCCCTTCCAACCAACCCATTACCCCTGTAAATCTCACTAAGAGATATTCTCCTGAAGGGAATGAACAAAGAAGTGGCATAGATGTGCTTGCAGATTTAGCTGTAGATGAGACAAGACTCCTGTCTCCCCTTGACTCATCCATGCTCAACTATTCAAAGCTCTTAGAGCATGCACTTCATGAGCCAACCCCCCTGAGTAAAGCCCCTTCAGAATCATTGCTCTCTAAAGCAGCTGAAGATCCTTCTACTATACCCAACCCATCTGAAGCCAAGATCCCTGAACTTAATCTACCTAAAGCCACATTAGGAGAACCCAGAGCCAACTCCCCTATAACCCAAAGTCCCCATTCAAGTGGAGATGAGGAGGAGTATACTTTTGAAAGTATGCTCAGAGGAGGAGCCAAGGCTACTGTGGACAGTTTGTATCCACAACTTGCTGAATTTCCAAGAATTCAGAAGGTCTTTCATGATCTAAGGATGCTTGTTGATGTGAAAGACAAATCTATGATGGAGATATCACAAGTCATCCAAGATAAGGGTGCAAACTGGTGGCAAATAGAGGAAAACAGATTGCTACACTTTGCTGGAGTTTCAAAGACAAGATTCCTCATTGATGAGGAAATTTTTGCAAAATTGGTGGCTGATAAGATTGAAGAGGAGAAGGAAAGAAAAACCAAGGGAATCAAACACCCTGACAGTGGCTCTAATGATGATGATTCCCCTGATGATCCCTCAAACCCTTCAAATCCCAACCCTCCTGAAACCCCTCAAGCCAACCTCCCTGAACCCCTTCAACCCAAGTCTTCTGTAGCAGATAGACTTTCCAATCCTCCTAAAACCTATCATAGGAAAGGCTCTGTAACTTCAGAGGTGTTGACCAAGGGTGGTAACACAACCAGAGACACATCTGCCAATGAAGGTTCCTCTGAACCCAAGGCACAGCCTAGAGATGTTGAGGTTCCTGTACTAGAGGCTAGTTTGATTAAGGCCTATTCAGTGTCAGAGGTGTTGGACATTGATCAGCCCTTAATCATTCAGGATGACTCAGTGGCCGCTGATATAAGCACTGTGATCTCCCCACAACTGCCATCTTTGAACCTTGTTGAAGGTGGAGATGCTGCAGGATTAGGAGAAGGAGTTGAAAAGGAGAGATTAGTTGAAAAATCAGAGGGAGTTGTGGATGAAAGAGAGGTAGTCATCACTAAGATAGTGAGTGTACCACCAAATGAGGGTGGAATAAGTGAGGAAGGACAGGTTATTCTTGAAGTCAAATCTGAACTTCAAGAATCCCTTGATGAAAGGAGGCCTGATTCCTTGAGTGAGAACATCAATTATGAAGGGAGAAAAGAACAAGTTGAAAATGAGAAGAAGACTGCTGATGTATCAGAGTCTTATGCAAAAGAAATTGAGGGTGATGAGTGCTTATTTCCTAACTTGTTTGATTTATCTGATGTTGCAGGTATTTCACTTGACCAAATTTTTGCAGATGAGTTCCTCACAGATGCACCTATCCAAGTTGATACAGGCTCAGCTCAGGCCTTACTTGGAATGCAATCAGAGAAGTTGGACTCCTTGGCTCATCAAGTTCAATCTGCTCATGCTGAAACTTCAGGAGCATTGAATGAGCAAGGAAGGACTCTAGCATCTGTAGAGATGAGGCTCACTGGCTCTGAAGATGTTGTGCTACCAACTCTTGAGGCAAGGATCAGTGGTGTGGAATCTGGTCTCCAAACCATCTCCACTGAAGTTCAAAGTGCAAAATCAACCATGGAAGCCATCTCAGAGGAGGTCAAGAAAGAACAAAAGCTGCTGAGAGACAATCACAATGCTAATGTCAAAGCTCTCAGGCTAACTGTCAAACAAGCTATTGGAAAGAAGACTGCACTGCAAAAGAGAAGAGCTGAAGAGCAAAGGCTAGCTATGGTCAAAGCTGCCTCAGAAAAATTTTCTCAAGAAGTGTTGGCCAACATTGCTGAAGGTGCAGTGGCCAACCTCACTGAGCTCTTAAAAGCCCAACTGGATGCATCTCTGAAAACAGCCATGGAAGAGGTTGTCCAACAAAAGATGAAGCCTGTTCTAGCTTTCCTTAGCTTGAGCAGTGATAGAATGCAGAATATACATGATGAGAATGTATATTTGTTGGAAGAGCTGAAGTCCCTATACCAGGCCCAATCCCTGATGGCCTCAACAATGAGTGACCTCAAGCCCCAGTGTTTTGATGCTGCCAAAAAGGGGGAAAGGGAAAGAGCAAGGGCAAAAGGTGCCTTAGTAATTGGGAATCCAGTGAAAGGGAAGGACGAAGTCCCTGAAGGAAAGGGAAAAGAGCCAGAAATGCTGAATTTGGAAGAATTGGATGAAGATGAGCAGTTAGCATTGGCATTGAAGAACTCAATGGCCTCAGCTCAAGAGGAAAGAGTAAGGCTACAACAAAGACCAGGTGGTGAAGTGTCAGGTTTGGACAAAGATGCTGAAGGTGTCCAAACCAGAGGAAAGATCAAGAAGGCCCAAGGAAAGAAGAGACAAATTGAGAAATTCACTGACTTTCCTAGCAGCCTTGATCTTCCACCTGAATTCAGAATTGATGAAGATGAGCCTACATCAAAGAAAGCCAAAGCTGCTGAAAAGGACAAATCTTCTGAATCTGGCAAAACTGCTGAAGGAACCAAGTCCTCTGAAGACACTGAAGAGTTATTTGCTGAAGGATTTGGATCTGAACCTAAGAAGAAGACAACTGTTCTAGCCCATGATCCATCAAAGCTGTTTCATGAAGGGTATGGCAAAGACCCTGAAACACAACAGAAACTGGCCATGATGAGGGCCCATGAGAAAATTGATCTGATGGAAGAAGCCAACAGAGCAAGAGATGAAAGGAGAGCAAACTTTCAGAAACCAAGAAGGAGAAGAGCAACTTACAGCAAGATGAAGCCTCAGCTTCTAATCCCAATGGACACCAAATATCCACACTTGGATAAATGGGTGCCAATTCAACTGAATGACACATGGGAAGAAGCCAAAAGGGAGTTTGTCTATGACTATTATGTCATTGACAGATGGAATGGAGGAGATGCAAACTCTGCCTTCACTGAGTTCATGCTAGAATACTACAGAGAGTTGTATCAACAACTACTAGCAGCTGCTGACATTGCAAGATTTGAACTCACAGCTCCCAAGCCAATCATATACATGCCTCCAAAGCTTGAAGGATGGATTGACCAAGCAAGAATTCTGAGGGAATTCACTGAGATCCTTAAGCTGAACAAGATGGTTCTTGGACCTAAGGGAACCAACCAAGAAGCCATGGCACTGAAAAGAAGAGTGTGGGCACAGTATGGAATGCTGCCACCTCCTGAGGATGATCTTTGAAATGGCTAAGTCTTCTGACCTTACTTGAATGATCAACTATGCTGAAATATGGTCAAGATTGCTGATGTGTTAATCTGTTTGCTCTGGTTTGCTATGAATTGCTCTGATACAAGTTCTGTGCTCTGATGCTGAAAATACTATTTTGAATTATTGTAATGAATTGCTCTGATGTTTTGATTCATGCTCTGATATGTTAATTTCAACTATCAACATGCCTGTAATGATTTTTTTTAATGAATGATAGTTGAACTTATTTTGAATCAAGAAACACAAATCTCTCTATGCCTATCTTGAACCTACTTGCAACAGAAACAGTGAATACACTAACACATTACTTTTTCAGGAATATTGACCTTAGTCATGTCTTCTGAAGATACATGTAATAGGTGTAGACAAGTCACTTTTGCTTAAATAGTATAGGTTTTGGCATCATGGAAATTGTTGGGAATAAAATGAGATATGTTTTGATCTAATACCAAAACCCCCTGAGACATGCCTAAGTCAATATAAATATGTTCTAAGAATGTTAGAACATATAGATTAAAGGCTAGATGAGAAGCTGAAATGTTAGGAAGCTCTTAGACAATTAGATGCACAATTTGAGGGGGAACCTATGCTTTGAAGATGATCAAGATCAAGTCCCCTCAAGGCTCAAATTCTGGAACAATCACTTAAGAGCAAGGACACCCTATGAAATCTAAGATGCTCTTATCAGGAGAGTTGTCCAGAGAAGATGCTCTTATGCAAGAGCAAGATTGTAAAGCTCAAAAGGACAAATCCAATGAAGATGCTCTGATCAGGAGAGTTGTCCAGAGAAAATATTCATATGCTCTGAACAGGAGAGTTGTCCAAAGAAGCTAGCCATATGCAAGAACAAGCTTACCTAGCTCAAAAGGACAAGACTACTCAAAGATGTTTATCAGGAGAGTTGTCCAGAGAAGTCAACTCTATGCACAAAGTGCTCTGAAAGCCTGAGATCAACTGTGCTGAAGAGTTTGAGACAACCAGTCCCTAAAGGTCCTCAAAGAAATAAGCTAAGACCATACTCAAGAGAAATAAAGGGAAAGAGCCAAGTCATCTGAAGAAGAGCAAGCCAACCATGCTGAAAAGCAAAACTGCTGATAGTGATAAGGAGAGTTGTCCAGATGATAAGGAATGTTGTCCTATCATTGGATCAACCTTCAGAAGCCATGTCCAAGTCCTAACAAGAAGTCAAACATTGGGAAAAGTGCTGCAGAATGGAGACAAAACTGTTACAGCCGTTTATTACCCAAATGAGGACATGTCACTATCAAGAATCTGTCTTCCAGTTTGAAGAACTCAAGGAAGACATTTATAGCAATTTGGGGCTGCCTCTCCAACGGGCAAATCCTCCATTTTGTCTATAAATACAGAAGTGTGAAGACCATTTGAAAGCACCTCAACACAATCCAACTAAGCTCAAAGTTCTTACAAGCTAGAGTGCTTTCAAAGCTTTCAAAGACTATCTTAGTCTTCAAACACTTCATCTAAGCTGAACCCAATTGTATATCTATACACAAGCTTAGAGAGATATCCTATCCTTATACACTGATCTTCACTGTAAAGGATATCTCATTAGTTGGAACCTTACTTCAACCCTTACACCTTTCAAGAGTGAAAGTGAGAAGGTTGTAGTAGTAGAAGTGGTAGGAGCTGACTGTTGAGAGAAGAACAGTTCAGTTCTGAGTTGAGAAGAGGGTACTAGGACTCTAGACATCCTAGGGATCAATTCACCAAGGAGTGGTGTTCTTGATCAAGTGCACCTTGGCACTATAAAACAAGTTAATTCCAAGAGTGAAGGAATTATCTTGTTAAATCAGGGAAAGTGGATGTAGGAGCTTGAGTCTCTGAACCACTATAAACTCTTGTGTTGATTTGCTTTACAAGTACTTACATTCATTCAACACTGCACACAAAACTGATCTTTCAAAGATACATATTCAAAGACTGTGCAGAACTGATTTGGACAAGTTCCCTGAAGCTAAACTGAACTGTGTTGCATTGACTAAGTGATTTCAGAAATTAAAGGAGTCTAAACTTAAAGGGCCAACCATTATTCCGCACATATAACTCCCCTAGATAGTCAATCAACTAAGTACTCAATAGTACTTAGTAGTCTGATTATCTTAGAAGAGTTAATCTTCTTCAGCAGAGTTGTCCAATACAACTTTACTGAACTCTGGTTTGATCGATTAGCAAAAGAATTGCATACAAGTGTATTCCCCCCCCCCCATACACTTGTTATATACTCCTTTCAGGACCAACATCCAACAATAGTGTTTTCTTTGAAAACCAGTTTTGAAGATATGGACAACTATGCAGTATAAGTGTAGTAATGAAATGACTTCAAAGTAAACAACACAAACACTCAACGACGGACCCACGTAGGGCCCTGGGGGCCAATGGGCCCCCACTGATTTTTTTTTTTATATATATACTTCTTTCGTCTCGTGATTATTCATACATTTTTTTTATTGAGACGTGTCAAGGTTTTTTTCACAATTATAATACGTAAATAATCTACAAAATTAATACTTTTACTACATTATTTTATCTTCAAAATTGTCACTCATTTTGATTCACATTCTTCCTTACACTTCACTAAATTACATTTAAACCTCACTAAATGACCCAAAAATATACTCTCCTACATTAGTTTATTTTTAAAATTGTCACTCATTTTGGGTCCACATTCTTCCGTACACCTCACTAAATCAAGCAAAATACTTCTCATTTATTTAACCTCACACCTCACTAAATTCCCTTTAAATCTCACTAAATCACTCAAAATACTCCTTATTTTTTTTGACCTCACACATCACTAAAAATTCACATTTCTTAAAAAGTTATACTTGTTAAGGTTGAAAGTGTGTGCGGGGTGTATAAAAGTGTTTAACTATAAGTAGATAAATGTTGCACAGAATGTTGAGACAAATAGTGCAACACTGACTCTAACAGAATATCAGAAATTAAGATACACAGCGGAAGACTTGAAACACTAAAAACAAATGAGACACAATGGAAATACTTTTAACATAGATTTTATAAATAAAAATCTATGTCTGCCTTATGGCGTAAAATCAATACTTATCTTCAAGTACAAATGTTGTGTGAAATGTTACAACAATAACTTTCACAACGAAACTATAAACGAGGCAGGTGCCAAGTCTAGAAAACGAACTAAGTGTATAAATTATACACTGTCGAAATGCCTAGTCTATCTAATGATTACACTCTCAATAGATAAGAAGACACACAACCATACGGGTGGTATACAACGTATGATCTAAAATGTAGAACTATTGGCCACAATTTCCTAACAGGGATGAACGCTCGGTCTAGGATATTGTTCGAATAGAACACACTGAATTATGAAGCCTTCAATCGGTATTTATAGAGGTGGTATGCGAATTCTAGAGGCTTCCACATTGAGGTCCTATTTTTTAGGAACTCAACTTCCACAACTTCCATGATCTTTCTAGATCCTTCTTGCATGCTCCAGGTCGTTCTAAATGGTTCCAGGCTGCTCTAGCATGTTCTCCAATGTTCTGGAATCTTCCAGGTTCCAGATCCTTATAGAAGCTTCTAGATCCTGCCAGAAATGCGACAACATTTAGATCAACATTTAATATAGCATTTCAGAAAAGTCTTAGAAAAAATCTCGGAAGGTCAAATTAAGATGTTGTTGATAATGTTAAGGCATTTAAGAATTAACAACATCTAGAAAGGTATACAATTCATCACAGAATAGGGGGTATATTTTAAGTTCTACATTTGTTGACTAATGTCTCAACGAGAATGCACGTTAAATTTTAACACTATTTTACTTATTATGAGTTGAAACAATTAAAATTAATTTTATTTGAAACATAACAAAAGTTGTTAAATTTAAATTAATAAAATGAGGTCTATTGAAAATTTTATAATGATTTTTTGTTTAGGTATAAAATTTTATAATATTATTTTTTATTTATAGTAATGTAAATCGGGCCCCCCAATCCAAAATTTTTGGGTCCGTCACTGCAAACACTTATAGTGGTTCAGAGACTCAAGCTCCTACATCCACTTCCCTGATTGAACAGATTAATCCATTCACTTGGAATTAGCGTATTTTACAGTGCCAAGGTGCACTGATCAATCACACTACTACAGAGACCTAATACTCAAACTACTTCTTCTTCTTAGAGTTTTAGGCTTTAGTTCCACACTATAGCTTAGTTGCTCAACTTCTTCTACAACACACCTAACTTAACAATCTTTTCTGGGATTGGATTGGGGGTTGTTTTCCAACTGAGATATCCTTTACAATGATGAACAATGCTTAAGGACATGATATCTCTCTAAGCTTTGATTTGTAATTGGCTTAGAATCTTTGATCACAGAAGGTTATATGACCATGAGGGAAACAAGTAATTTAGATGATTAGGCTTTTCTGAACTGTAAATGTCTTATTAGCTTAATTGCTTTGGTTTCCCGTATTTGATCAATTCATGATCCTTCTGTATTTATAGGAAGTTTGAAAATGTATCCATTGGAGGGATACAACTCTTTCTTCATTATAGGTATGAACATGATGTTCATCTTTTCTTCAGATGGATAGTGTTTTGCATGGACTTTTGTGGTTTTGTTGAATGCTTTGTCAATTAGAGCTGTTCTGATCTTGTCAGGCTGACCTTCCATTTAGCTTCTCATCATTTGCATTCCAATGGATGGATTGAGAAAACAACTGAATGTGCTCTTGTATCAGCATACTCTTCACAACTTTTTTGTACTTCAGGCTAGTTGTCTTTAGTGAGATTGTGTTTCTTGATACTTTGCTTTCAATACTTAATGCACCTCATATTATCAGTATGAATGATTATCTCTTCTTTGTCTTGTGAGCTTGTAGCTTGAACTCATCAGTGAGTATATTAATTTGACATGATTTTGACCACCTTAACTCATCAATGAGTTTGTCCATTTGGCTTGATCTTTACCACCTTAACTCATCAGTGAGTTTGTCCATTTGGCTTGATCTTTACCACCTTAACTCATTAGTGAGTTTGTCCATTTGACTTGATCTTTACCATGTGATTCACGTATTTCACAACTCTAAAATACACGACCGCAAGTATACGGTGTATATTGTAGCGAAGTAAGTACGAGGTCAATCCCACAGGGAAGGGTTAGTGTAAAAATGATATTTGTTGGCACGATTCTATCTAGACATGATTGATTTGCAAGGAAGGTTTAAAAACTAAGACTAATTCTAATGCTATCTATAAATGTCACTAAGAAAGCAAAGTAAAACTAGTCCAAATCCTAATCAATAACAAGTTAATGAAAAGAAAATAACAAAAATAATCAAGGAAAAATGTGGTTCCAAGGCATATGCAATATTTAGAAATCCATTTATAAATAATGACTCATTCAAATGGCAATTAAGTTTGTCTTTATAGGGTTGATCACTAAAGAAGAATTAATTAATCTATCGATCTAACTAATCCAAAGGAAGACACAATAAAAGTTCGTATCTCAACCTCACAAATATTGTATCACCTAAATTAGCCCAAAGGATCATTCAATTCCCTCTCAATAATTAATCCTCTTTCGAGATCATAATAATATTGGGTTGCATGCTTATGTACGATTAATTGAATAAATCTCTCGATACTACCCCAATTAACAATAAATAAGACATATTATCATGACCACTAATAACATGCTTTCAAATAATAATTAAGCACACAAACAAATAAGAGACAAATACCATTTAAAGTAAAACATTAATCCATAAACTTCAATCCAAATAATTACAAGCCTTGAAACCTAAAAGATTTCAACATAATCTCAAATACAATAAAAAGAGAAATAACTAAAATTAATAAAAGGGAAAGAGAAAGCTTAGACTAAAAAGAAAATCCCAAGCTAGCTAATCCACCATTTGAATCTTCAATGGAGAACACCTTCCAGCAGGTGTAAGTGTGTGTAAAAATCGCCTGCTGCTTCACGCCCAATCTCTTTCTCCCCTTTTTTTTTCGACACTCTGCCCCCAACTAAAAATTTAATTCCTCCCAGATAGTGTGGGCCTTAAGTTAATTAAATGGGCCTAAGGCCCTGGCTCGAAAATTAGCAGCATATGCTACTTTCTCTCTCTGCCGAAAAAGGGTTGGGGTATATACCCCTCCAGCTTTGTTAGATACACTCCCTCGATACATATACTACCCTTAAAGTACCTCTGAGAGAGATGCACTCCCCCCAAATTGTCTATTATACCCATTTATCTTAAAAATGGGTATGATAAATGCACACCCCCATAAAACCCTAATTTCCTCATTTCTTCCCCAATCCTCCTTTCCCCCTCATTCCCTCCTTCCCCTTCGTTTCTCCAAGCCACCGCCGCCCCAAAGCAACCTCCTCCGGCGCCGCCCGCTCCAGCCCCGCCCGCTCCAGCATCGCCGCCCTGAAGAAACACGTAGGTAGGTTTTTTTTTTATTTTTTTTCTGCAAGCGGCGGCGCCGCCGCCCCTCTCGCCTAGCGGCGCCGCCGCCTCCTCCCCACCGCCCACTTCACCCCCTCCCTCTCGCTGTCGAACTCCCCCTCCCCTCCTCCTCTCGTTGTCGCACTCCCCCTCCCTCCCCCATTTTTTCGATTTTTTTTTTCTGCAACTAATTAGCGGCGCGGCGGCGCCGCCCCCTCCCCAAGCGTTGCCGCCTCCGTCCCCTCCCCCAGCGTCGCCGCTTCCGCCCCTTCTCTCGGCCTCCACCGCCGTGAAAGTTGAAACCCTCCCCCAAATCGCAGGTTTGTTTTTTTGTTTTTTTTTTTCGACTATTTTGGGTCGCCTGAAAACCCTCTTGTCGACAATAGTTCGTCGATGAGAGTGTTTTTGGCCGACCCAAAATGACCGAAAATTTCAGTTTTCTTAAAAAAAATAAATCATTCGAAACACATAGTCGACCGGAGTACTTTTGGTCGACAAACCAGAGTTGATCGGATTACTTTTGGTCGACAAACCAGTGTCGACCGGAGTGTTTTTGGTCGACTCTGGTTTGTCGACAAAAATAAAGTTTACTTTTTTATTTTCAAAGTCTTATTTTTAAAATTTCTAAATTTATTTTGTGGCCGCCGGAGGTGCGCCGGCGGCCGTCGTTTGTTAGGTGGCGGCGACCGTCGTTTGTTGGGCGGCGGCGGCCGTTTGTGGGTAGGGTTAGGATTAGTGATAGAATTAGGATTAGTTTAAATTTAAATTGAAGGGGAGTGTATCTATCTTTGTGTATTTTAATAAAGGGTAAAACAGGTATTTTACATGATTATTTAATTAATAAAAGTGAAGGGGAAGTGTATTAAACAAATCTGGAGGGGTATATACCCCAACCCGCCGAAAAATTGCCTCTCTTTCATGCTAATGGGCTCGCGGGCTATTGCAAATAATTAAATGGTTTTTGGCCCAAATAATTTACAACCTCCATTTCTACTTGTTTTGTCCCTCGATTTCAATTTCATCCTCAGTTGGCTTCACTAAGATTTAGGTGAGTGTTTTGCCTCCAAAATAATCAATTTTCCTACAAAATACACAAAACACCAACTTTCTCTCTATCAAGTGCCATTAACCAAAATTGAGCAATAAAAGCATGAAAGTCTAAGAAAATTGAGCTCAAAATGTGTCATAAAAATATACAAATTCCACCTGAATCACCATCTTTACTCATCAGTGAGTTTGTCCATTACTATGTTGAGTTCCCCCTCAACTAGTAAACTATTCATTCTTAATTGCTGCCTAACATTTGTGAGCAATCTAACTTTCTGGATCTAAGTGTTCCATCATTTTGAAACACAATCAATTCAATACACTTTAATTTGTCTAAGGCAGTATCTCAGGGGTTTTGGTATTAGATCAAAATCTCTTTTATTTTCCAACAATATCCCCCTTTTTGATAATGCCAAAACCTCTTAACTGACTTGACCTAACTATTACATGAATCTTCAGAGAGTTTGTTCCTGAAACTGTATGGTTAGTACATAATATGTTAAGCAAGGTTTATATCAGTGCATTGGGCCAAAAAAGATAATAATATATTATCTTGTGGGAAAAAGTGATTATATATTTTCATATCATCATTGAAAAAACAGTACATGTTACATCATTTTGAAAAGATAAAAATCTATGCTAAAGAGTTAGCATACATAGACAGTGCATAACATATGTAACATATAAGCTTGATTCATAGAGAGCTATCTGGTGGAGGAACCATTCCATACTGAGTCCATACTCTTCTCTTTCGCTCAATGAGGACTTGGTTGGTTCCCTTGGGTCCTGGTCTCAGTTTCTCCATAGCCATGATTTGTGTGAACTCTTGAAGAATCTTTTGTTGGTCAATGAACCCATTTGAGAGTTGGTCATATATAGCTCATTATGATTTTCAAACATGAATTGTCCAAACACACTTTCCAGATCTTCTCCTAACCATCTTCCAATAACTTAGAAGTCATAAACAAAACTTCTCTTCACCAGTTCCCATTCATCATTCAGACTGATGGGTACCCATTTATCCATATGCGGATAAGTGGTAGCCATCATTTCTCCTCTTTCAATTCTCTTGTTCCTCAACTTCCAGTAAGTTGCTCCTCTACTGGGAGTGATGAATGTTCTCCTTCTATAGTCTCTTGCTTCATTAGCTTTCTCAAGTTGCTTCATCTTATCTTCAATCTTCATTTTGGCCAGTTTCTCTTGAGTTTATGGATCTTCTCCAAAGCTTTCTTCAAAAAGTTTAGATGGATCATCAGCAAGGACAGGGGTCCTTTCTTCAGTGATGGTGGTTGTTTTAATCCTTTTTTAATTATACTCTTCATCTACCTGGAATTCAGTTGGTATAGTCAGGCTAATTGGAAATTCATTGAAGGTTTCATTCTTCTTTTTTCTCCTATTTTCTCTTAGAATCATTCCAATTGACTGATTATCTTCATTAGCAGATTTATCCAGACCTGCTGATTCACCACCTGGTCTTTGAGCCTTTCTAGCCTATTCTTCTTGTGCAGAAGCCATAGAAGTTTTTACAACAAGCTGTAATTGCTCCTCTTCTGTCAGATCTTCAATGTTCATCTTGTGCTTCCCTTTCCCTTGAACTTCAGGTTCTTTGACACTCTCTACTGTTTCCTCATGAACAGCTTCTTCAATGGTCAAGTCATCTCTTGCCCTCTTTCTACTCTTTTCCCCCTTTTTGGCAGTATAAAAACACTAGGGTTTCAAATCACTCATGGTGAGTGAGAGTTGAGCTTGGGCCAGGTTCAGGGATTTCATCCCATTCAACAAGTATACATTCTCATCATGTATATTTTGCATCTTGTCATCACTTAAGCTTAGAAAAGCATGAATTGGTTTCATTTTGTCACTGACAATGGAATTGAGAGATGATTTTACCTGTTCAGCTAGTGATTCAGAGAGCATTTCAGTGAATTTGGTTGTTGCATCCTTGGCAATCTGAATACCTCTGTGGGAAATTGCTCAGTAGCTTCCTTTACCATTGCTTGTCTTAGTTCAGCAACTCTTTTTCTTTGAAGAGCAGTCTTCTTCTTTAGTGCATCTCTAACCACATTCTTCAGGACCATTACATTGTGGGTGTGATTAGATTGCATTCTTCGTTGCTCTTGTTTCACTTGTGAAGTCATGTTCTTCACAGAGTTCTTGATCATGCTGAATTCACTTGACATGCATTGTAAGCCCTTTTCTACTCCACTTAGCCTTTCTTCAACTGCTGGTAGTGACAGTTCTTCACACCCAGTTAACTTCATTTTAACAGAGGCTAATTTTCTGGCTTGCTGCTCCATGTGTTCCGCTGACTTGGCATGTGTTAGGCCAACTTCTCTGATAAGCTGTTGTAGCTTTTCTGAGTTCTCTTCCATGGTGGTTAGAGCATCAGAAGCAATCTTCATACCATCTTCAGTAGATTTAGCCCTTATTTTATATAAACCTTAGACAATAATGAAATTGAATTAGAAAAGGTTTCAATATCAATGGGTCCTTTAATGTGGGTGTCAATGAGAGGGGCAGACTCAAAGATTTGATCAATAGTAAGTCCTTCATTATCTGCAATAAAAAATTGGTTAGATAAATCACACTCCTCTCCCTCATTTCTTTTCAATTGAAACTATGATACATCATCAGTTTCCTTCTCATTTTCAACTATTTATTTTCTTCTTTCATATTCTGATAAGCTCACTCTTTCTATTGAGTCAGGCCTCCTCTCAGTAAGGGATTTTTCAAGTTCAGATTTGACTTGAAGATTAGCCTGACTTTCATATTGTGCTACTTTCACAATTTCTACCTCATCTCCCTCTATGTTTGGTGCACTCACTTCACCTAATATTTCAATTTCTCTCATGTCTCCACCTTACTCTGATTTTTCATCTAAGTTATCCTTTTCAACTCCTTCAGAACCTGTAATCTCAATATCCTCAATAGGATCCTTTGAGTGCGGTTGAGGGGTAGTCACAGTGAGTGGGCTTCCCAACTCCACTGAGCCAGCTTGAATGATTTGGGTGACAATTGTATCCAACTCTTCTGATATAACTGAGAGCCCAACCAAACTAGCCCTTAATAAGGAAGTCTCTACATCTTTTGGTTGTGCCTCATGAGGTTGGTTAGAACCATCCTTGGCAGATGTATCTTTGACTGCTTCATCTCCTTTCCTTGAGCCTGAAACTCTTAAATGATCAGGAACTTTTTCTACTGCACCATGAGTTAAGAAATGTACCTCAGAGGATGTTGATTCAGGAGCATTAGGATTTGTGTTGTCATCATCATAATCACCATTCTCATCTGATGAATCAACACTATCAGGGTGTTTGAGACCTTGAGCTATCCTTACTTCTTCTTCTATGATTTTCTCAGACACAATAGTGAAAAATAAGGCTTCTGTGAGTAGATCACTTGATTTGTTTACTTTTGCAAAGTGTAGCAATCTGCTTTCTTCTCTTTGCCAGAAGTTGACTCCCTTGTCTTCTGTTGCTTGGGCAATTTCAATTAAGGACTTGTCCTTTATCTCCACAAGAGCCCTTAAATCATAGAAGGTCTTTTGCAACCTTGGATATTTGCTCAACCCTGGATACAACTTATCCACATTTGCTCTGGCAACTGCTCAGAGCATACCTTATTAAGTGAAATCCTCTTCATTCTCATCATCTTCTTCCTCTTCTGAGTTTCTGACTTGGTGACTTGGGGAGTTATGAATTTGGGAGGGTTCAAGGGAATTGGATTCAGGTGCTGTAGAGAGCATTTGTTCTGATGGCTTAGGGGTTGGTTCAGGGTTTTCATCCATAGCTTGTTCCAGCAGCTTGGTGAAAGACATTTGTTTGGCTTCATCTATGGCAACATCAGCCAATTCATCAATAAGCCCTCTATCAGAAGTTCCTTTTGGTGATTAAGTTTTTGGTTGTTGAGATGGGGGTGAGTTTGGTTAGGTTTGAACAATGGGTGTTTTTGGTCTTGGGGATTTTGAGGCTCTAGAATCATATACAATGTCTGGATTGGAAATGTCTCAACTACAACCTTCTTTAGATTTCTGACTTTAAACTTAAACTTTTCTTTCATCATTTATTCTAAAATAAAAGTTTTCCAGTCAAATTTCACCCCTTTCATCATTTACTCTGGTGCACTTAAATGTTCTAAACTTCCAGTATTGCTTAGAAGACTCTGAACCACCATTTCAAACAAATTGAAGTACTCAGGAATTAGTACCTTTTTGTGAAGACTAGCTTTCAGTGGTCGAGGCTTCTCTATCCATGCTTGTGCAGTTTCATCCTCTTCTTTCTCCTTGTAGGTTGACGGGTCCGTTCCTTCTGAAGGTAGCCCAAACACATATTCAAGATCTTCTTTAGAAAAGACCATTGCATGTTGCCTCTTGTCTTCTTCATCTCCTTCACAGAATGAGACTTTGGTTCTCACCCCTCTTCTTTCTTTTCCATGCCATTTGAGATATGCAATGAATTTTACCATGAATGGTTCTTGACAAGAGCTTGGTTTAGCTTTCCTGAATTTCCTCAAACCAACTCCTTCTAGCCATCTCAGAGCAGGTGTAACATCAGGCTTTGTGCTTTCAAAGCTTACAATGTATTCAAACCATAGAGATGATTTGTTACTTAGATACTAGAAGCCAATATCTTAGCTCTCGTCTTTGAAATCTACAAGATCTTCCTTCTTAAGTTAAGGAGGCATCTTCGAAATTTAGGTTTTGAGAAGAGAGAGCGTTTAAAGGTTTCTGATTTTGAAAATGTGAAGTGTTTAAAAAATACTAAGTGTAAGAGCAAGTTATGCTTAGTAGTGTAAGGAAATTTTGACTTACGGGGAGAGAATGATGGTTTTTTCAGAACCATTTATTTGTAAGTTTTGGATGGTCAAGATTGTTGGGATATTCATGCATCCCCTAATCTGATTGTAATTTATAGTTTAGTTTTAATGGCTAAAACTAAATCAGTAGAGTACATGTTAGATATATAATTTGTATCTAGAACTATGTTTCCTAAGCTATGTTATAAAGCTTGGAAGTATTGAATATGTCTAAGTCTAGTTTGAGGAATCAGCTGTATAAATATCTGCTGATTACTCATCTGTTTATTTTATGCGCACACTACTCAAAACTTAAAAAGAAGAAGACAGAAGACTAGGAGACTGCTGGAACACGCCGGCGAAGGCGGTCCGTCGCCAGGTTCGTTGTTGGGTACCAAACGTATAAAACAAATTAACACCTAAACATGCATCTAAAATAAAGTTTAGATTCGTTACCCTTGAAGATCGAGGCATTGATTCCAATCTACAGATCTTCTAGTCTGTCTCCCAACTTCGCTCGAACACCGGGTGGACGGCGTGCTATCAAACATGGAGAAGGTGCCTCAATTTCGTCTCCTTAAAACCCTAGCCGTTTTTCTCAATTTTGTGTGTGCTAGGGTTTCAAAACTGACTTGAGGCTCCTATTTATAATCTCCATAAGTTTCATGGACCAGACTAAGGATCCATTATAAGGTATAAGGCTTGTGCTTCTTATATGCCCAAATACTCTTATGTTCAGCCCAGAATATATAATTTGGCCCGACAACATTAATTCATTCCACTAGAGAATTAATGTTGCACTCCTGTCCTATCCCGAACTGAATCAGGGCTTCTATTACACTTTATAATTCCTCGTGTTAAAGATATCGCGCATCCATTAGTTATTAAAGCTTCTGACTTCTTTAAATAATTAATCTATATAATTCCTTGAGTAGTACCACTCAACCTCATTGTCATACATATTAAATCCACGTGCAGGGTTTAATACGACAATCCTTTATGAGTTTCCTCAAGGGGACGTCATCAGCCTGGATGTCCAGGACATAGTGCCCTAATGCCAACAAGTAGACATCATGCGAGCGATGCCACTACCCAAAATACGGAGCGTGAAGAATCTACCAAGATTCTAACCTATGGTACATCAAAGTGGTGAACAAGCACCCCACACATCTAAATATCACACTTAGGGTTAAGAATCATAAAAGTCACCAAGACCTCTAGTTCTTCATAACAATCAGAACAGAAGAACATGTCTTATTTATGATCCATTCAGTACGCCACAGTGCACTAGTACAAACTAATGACCAAGATAAGCCACTAACAAGTTTATACTACAACTTAAACCAATAGTTGTGTCCAGAACTATCTCAGTTGTGAATACTGTTTATATCTTACAAGGAACTGATAATGTGATCTTTTGTGTGACTACAAACTCACCACATTGTCTACAATGTAAAATAAGCAGACACACAAGTAATCACAAATAATGCAATAATGTGAAAAACCATTTATTTCAGATAACAAGGAAATCAAATATACATCCATAAAAGCCCACTAAAAGTTTGCTTTATTGTATACACCAAATCAAGAGCTCATTAGTGAAACCAGATCTAAAGGTTGTTGTATACCTTATAAACTGAAATATCTATATGATAATCTGCATACAAGTTTCTGAAGACACTTCAGCAGATATGGGCTCGTCTGATCTTGTCTAAGAAGTTTCAAAGAACACTCAAGTCAAGACTCATCCGTAAATTCAGATGACATTTAAACATTTATGAATGAAACGCCTTTACAAGTGTTAGTTCATTTATGATTAACTAAGTCAAGGAAATAAAGGCTACAATAACAGAAGACAAAGAGAATGTCGGAATAAGTTCTGAATTTCTCAAACAGAAGACAAGACAGTTGCTCAACTACTAAGCTGATGTGGACCAATGAGAAACCAACACGAAGCTATGAAGTTGACTGAGTATTAGGTCGTACAAAGATTTGCCAGATGAAGTACGGAGCATTCAATGCACATTACCTTTTGAGGCAATGTCGTACCAGAATATCTGCAATCAACATTCCCATGAAGATACCAACCATACTTAGAAAGATTTGGTGCAACGGCTAGTTTCTAGAGCCCAAATCTCTCTATAAATACAACATTTGTTCTTTGGAACAAGGTACCGGAAACCATAAAATCAAGAACTCTCTCTACGCATTCAACTGATATCAAGAACAACCAGTTTCGAGAAATACTTTAGTGTCGAGTCCTTTAGAGCCTGTAAAGTTTTTCTAACCTTAGTGCTCTAAGTTTCCGATCCTAAGTCTACATAAAGAATCATATCTTTAGTGCTTAGAACAAGTTGGTTATACACATATCTTTATTTTTGGTGTAAACCTTTGTAAAGGTTACTTGTTACCTCCCCAACAAGTAGATCTGTAGCCTTAGATACTACTTGAGGTTCTTGATCGAAAGTCTTCTCTTGGGACTATAAAGAAGCAAGATAGTGAATTTCTCTATCTGATTAGAGAAAGTGGATATAGGATATTGAGATCCGAACCACTATAAATACTTGTGTTTTTATTGATTACTTTACTATTCATCACTCATATTCTTTATTGTTCATATTTATTGAAACGCACAGATTTATCAAAGAGTAAAAAATCCACCTTATGTTTGTCTACATAACCAGCAGATATCAAATCAGTTGATAAGCTTGCATTATTTTAAAAAAGCATTATTTCAAAAGGTTTTTCATAAAATACCCACGAGTCTAAACACGTAAGGCCTACACATTTCCGCATCTATAACTTTTGAGATAGCTTTCAAACTGACCAGCTAAATTCAGCAGTCAGTAAGGTTGTTATCTTAATCTGCTATAAATCACTTAAGCACTCTACAAATCAGAACATATTATTTGCATTCAGGCGACTGAGTATATAACTCATCTGATCGTCTCATCTGATCTTAACTCACGACAAAGTTTTAACATATAGACAGTTTATTCACCCCTCTCTAGACTGTCACCATACTCGTTTTGGGACTAACAAAGATGAGTTCAGGGGAGTTGGTTGATGAAAGATCCAACAGCTGGGAGTGAATTTTGGAATGTGATGGGACATGTTTTGAACGTCTAGAGGTTTTAAATCATTTTCTATAATTAAACTCTTTGTCCAAGAAAGATTAAAGTTGAAAATTTGGCTCAATAAATACATTTGTGTCTTGCATTTAATGCGAGAATATATTTTCTTGGGTAACCACAAATAATATTTAATTTGCCTGCTTGCTTTAAATGGAAAGGTTCCCATAATCAAGATTCTCAATCATTACTTGAACAAGTAATGATCTGATGGGTAATTTCTCTGAAATGTGGTTCAACTTATTTGGCTTCCACATAATTTGACCCAACTCTCCTGAAATATGATCATTTGAGTGTAATACTCGAATGGCCAACTCTCCTGAGTTTTAGGAATAAAAACCCTGAAGTTTGTAGATTTTTTTTTTCAAAATCTTTGTCCAGTTAGGACAAAATGTGTGATATCTTTCTTCTCCACCATGGGACAACTTCTCTGAGAGAGCATGTTTAGTGAAAACATATTCCCCCTTAGCGATTTCCCTTTACTTTGACTTCTTTCCTGGATCAAGTAATCTCAACTCTACTGATAGCTCCATAAATCTTGCTCCAGCTAGTGGTTTTGTTAGAATGTCAACCTTTTGCTTATCTGTGTGAAACTTCACAAGCTTGATGTCCTTCTTCTCCACATGATATCTTATAAAGTGATGTTTGATGTCCATATACTTGCATCTTGTGTGAAGTACTGGATTCTGTGATATTGCAATTGCACTATTGTTATCACAGAATATAGGTACCTCTTTGGTGATAACTCCATAATCTCTTAGTTGTTGTCTCAACCATAAGATATGTGCACAACAGCTCCTTGCAGCAACATATTCAGCTTCTGTAGTTGAGGACCAAGAGATCAATTTGCTTCCCAAGATTTGGCATGTCCCTGAAGTGGATTTTATGTCAATTCTGCATCCACCATAGTCAGCATCTGAGTAGCCTGTGTTGGGATATGAATCCTATAAACAATGTTCTAGTTGATGAAAGTATGTTTTGATGGCCAAAAGCAACTTAAAGTTAGTAATATATGTGATTCTAAGTCATCTTAACTAAGTCATTTGATGAGAAACTGAAAATAAGATTACTGATCTTAATGATATCTGAAAGTAAGATTACTGATCTTAGTGTGGAAACTGAGAATAAGTTTACTGATCTTATATGAGATATTTTTCTGAGTTACTGATCTTATGTATATACTTACTGATCTTATATGTAAGTTTATTGATCTTATGTGTTTACTGATCTTATTAAGTTTACTGATCTGATATATGAACTGTTAGGAACTAAGCTGATGTTTTGTATTGTATAGACAGCTTATAATATAGGATTTAGATGTACTCATCTGTATATAGTTCAGTTGATGTATAGATAGGTTTATATATGTAAAGTTGTATTTTATTCAGCATTGTAAAAGTTCAGAACAGTAAGTTTAGAACTAGATTAGTAGAAGATCAGAAGACTAAAGAAGACTCAGAGGACTACTTCAGAATAAGAAGACTTCAAGAAGAGTTGAAGAAGAGCTTAGAAGAAATCTGGAGAACTTTTGAACAGTTTTAAGTTACTGTGCTGACTGAATCAGAAGAGTAAAAATCCGAAGAGTAAAAATCAGAACAGTAAGTTACTGTGCTGATTTATTGAATTTGAAGGATAAGTTTGGAAAGCTTATTTAAAGAGTAACTGAAGATATATTGAAGATATGCTGACTTGGAATAAGAAGGAAGTTACAAAGTCGGTTACAAGAAGAAGTTACAAAAACAGTTTTAGAGTTAGTTGAGAGTTAGTTCACAAACTGCTAACTGTCATACTAAGTTCTATAAATACTGTGTGATCTCCTACTGCTAAGACTACTGATCATAAAGCGTTTACAAGCAATCTAAGTCTACAGAGCACAAGAAGAACTCACAGAGTTGAAGGAGATTAAAGACGAGAAGAGCCACTGAATTGAAGAGAAGAATCAAAGGCTATTCAAAGAGAAGTTTTACTTTTCAATTTTAAGTTTGTGTTGTTGTAAAACAAGTGTGCTAGTTACTTGTGAAATTACTAGTAGATCGAAGATACACTTGGGAGTGTAATCGAAAAGATCAAAGTCTTAGTCTTGGGACTTTAAGCCACAAGAAACTCAAGAAGGAGTTAATAAAACATCACAACTGGGATTGTGAGAGTGGATGTAGACTTATTGGTCGAACCATTATAAAATTCTGTGTTCTTTACTTTTCTGTTTGATATTGTTTAACTAAGAACAGTAGAATTTACAAAGTTAAAGATCTGATTAAAAGTTGAGTATAAACTAGGAAGGCCCATATTGTTTTAAAGTACTGATCTGAGCTAGGTAAGCATAGTACAGTACATAAGAAGACTAAATTCCGCATTGCATATTCTGATATTTTGAAAGAATTTTAAAAGTCTATTCACCCCTCCCCTCTAGACTTTTACTGGCTTAATCAATCTTAACTCAACTTGGGACCAACAAGTGGTATCAGAGCAGTAGTTCTTTGGACTGCTGTTTCTTGATAACCTTGTAGATCTTGAGAAGAAATCTTACTGATCTTGCTACTAATTCTTGATATCTGTCACTATCTGAATACTTGAAAACTATCTGCTATACTACTGATCCTATTTGTCTATTCAAACATGGATGACACTAATGTGAACAAACTTCCTAAGTTCAAGATTGCAGATTATGACTACTGGAAGCTTAGGATGGAGGCCATCTTTAGCTCAACCCATGATCTGATGATTTATGTGATAACTGAAGGACCAATTGTTACCATGGTGGAGAACACTGCTGTTATGGATCCTTCTAAACCAGTTGGAGCACTGGTCCCTAAACCAAGGTCAGAACTGACTTCTGAAGAAATGAGACAAAACAATTTGGATAGTCTAGCTAAGAATTATATTTTACACACCTTGCCAAATGAGTATCTTGGTAAAGTGTTAAAATGTAAGACTGCAAAGCAAATGTGGGACAAATTAGCTATTCTTTGTGAAGGTACAACACTGATCAAAGAAAGCAAATTATCCACAGCTGTCCAAAGGTTTGAAACATTTAAGATGAAGCCAGGAGAATCAATTGATGAATTGGATACTCGATTTACCAAAATTATGAATGATCTTGATGTGTTAGGAAAGACTTATACTGATAGAGAAATTAACTTGAGAATCTTGAAAGCTTTGAATGAAAGGTGGAAAATGGTCAAGATGATCATTAAAACCACACAAGACATTGATTCTTGGCCAGCAGAAACTATGTTCCAGACCCTTAAGGCACATGAGTTTGAGTTAGATGAAGAAGATCATATTACTGTTAGTCATAAGGATAAGGATGCTTTTAAAGCCTCTACCTCTAAGGGGTCTAGATCATCTAAGTCTAAGGCCTCAAGCATAAAAGATGAACTAGATAGTTCTGATCTTAGTCTGAAAGATCAGTTGAGCCTTATGATCAAAAGATTTGATAGACTAAATAAGAGGTATGGCAGATATAAGAAATTCTATAAGGAAACCAAGGGTTCTAGTAACAGGGATTCTTCTGGGAACAGAAGGGATCAAAACTCTTCTGAAAGAAGGGATGAGATCTCTAATGAGAACAGGAGAGATAGGAACTCATCTGATAAGAGGGATAGAAAGTATTCTGATAAGAAGGATAGGAACTCTATTGATAAGCATGACAGGAACCGAAAGCATTCATCTCCTAAGAGATCCTCTAATAATCCTGTGTGCTATAATTGTGATAAGCCAGGTCATTATGCTTATGAATGTCCTGATCTGAGTTCTGAAGATCGAGAAGAAAGGAAAGCCAGAAGAGATCGAAAATATGCCAAGGGTAAGAAGGCAATGATGGCAAACAATGATTCTGATTCGGATTCAGGAGAGTTGCCATCGTCTTCATCTGAATACCCCTCGAGCAATGAGAATGAAGCCTTCATAGCAGATGATCGACTGGCAATGATGGCCAAAATAAATGATGAGGTATCACCTGCTAACTCTTGTCAATCCTCCAAAAATTCTGACACTGATGAAAGTGATGCTACTGATAGCAGTGTAGGAAGTAGTCTTCATCATTCCAATGGAGTGACTGAAGAAGACCTTCTACAAGCTAATAAAGCATTCATTGAAATCAGTGATGAGAATATATCTTTAAAACAAGAAATCATTAATCTGAAAGAAGCTTAGTTGAAGGTGGATCCTAATATAGTTGTCATAAATGCAAGACTATCAGAAGAGTTGTCTCAACTCCAAGAAAAGTTTGCATCCATTGACAAACTATATCAGGGTATGCTTAAAACTCAAGCCAAAGAGACTAATGAATTCAATGATTTAAAGATCAAATGTGAAAAACTAGAAGAGCGCAATAGATTCTTAGAATCTGAAGTAGTGAGCCTAGATCGAAAGCTATCTGGAATGATTAACTCTACCAAGATTAATCAAACAATTTCAGACAGATATAGAGCTCCAAATGACAAAAGTGGAATAGGTACTGATCTGCCTAGTTCCTCTACTTCAGAATTTAAGAACACTAATGGAGCTAGTTCAAGTTCTTTGCAACTAGATAAAGGGAAAGAACCTATTAATTATGATGATGATCCAACACTCAAAGTACAGTCTAAATACATCCCTCCTACTACCAAGAATGGTAAAATGAAGAATGTATTAAGACCAGTATAGTCAAGACCATACCAGAAGAGTTACACTCCTCTGACCATATCAGATCAGTCCTGGTATCAGAAGAGACAAACTCAGAACAGTAGGTCAAGACAAGCACAGGCAAGTTGGAAACAGCCTAGACCTCCTTTTATAAGGCAGTCTCAGCTGTATTCAACTAAACCTAGGAGATTTATGCCTCATTATCATAACAAACCTGTTCTTTATCCTCCACCTTTATCTTATGATATCTATGGAGAGGAAAGACCAATGCGCATATATAAGCCATATGGTCCACATGCTTTCAAACCTTATTCAAACTATTACAGGCATACTGATCTTACTGAAAAAGGGATGGAACCAAGGAAAGGCTATCTCAGAAAAATAGATCCTAAGTCTGTTGATAATTCTGAATTGGTTAACAAAGTACTGTTTTGTGATAAATATGGAAGAAAACTGAAGAGGTCTCATTTATTCAAAACTTCAATGTTCATTTGGGTGCCTCTTACTGCTACTAACACTCAAGGACCCCAATAAATAGTGGGTACCTAAATTACATGTGTATAGAGATATGTACTAACATTTCAGGTACTGATCTTATACCAAGAGGAATATGAAGCAGAAACTAAGAGCAGTACATCAAAACTCAAAATTCAGAAGAGACAACCCTATGTCAGACCACTACATTTAAAACAGGTAACAAGGTTACTAAAGTGACCTTACTCCCGATGAGGAAGCTGGTAAAGCTGAGGGACACTGAGAACATACATTAAGGGGGAATCTGTGATTTCTTAAAGATCCTTTTGTTGACTCAGAACACTAAGTAACTTTAGCATAAACCTTGATGTGATCATTAAATTAAACATAATGTTACTGATCTGTACTGAAATTCACCAATTATCTCATGAACTGACACTTCTACCAAGGTGAAACAGGCACAGAAGAGGAATTCTCCACTGAAGGGGGAACTGATCTGATTACAGATTTGAAAGTCTACAAATCTGATCTGATTACAGGCTATATTAGTCTACTGATCTGTTCTGATTAATAAATTGACTTGTCTACAGAACTGATCTGATTAGAAAGTTTCTTTGTCTACAGAACTGATCTGACTACAAATTCAATTATTCTACAGAACTGATCTGACTACTAATCTGTCTACAAAAAGATTTGATTACTAATAATCTGTCTACAGAATACTACTAATCTGACACAGTACTGATCTGAGGATTACTGTGCTGATATCAAAAAGGTGAAATCAGGAAAATTGGGTACTGATCTGAACACTACTGTGCTGACCCATCTACTGATTTGAACACTACTGTGCTGATTCATCTACTGATCTAATTTCCAAAAAGGTTTACTCAGCTGATCACAGTACTCAGCTGATCCAGATAAGTACATTTTTAATATTTCAATAATAAGAAAATGAAGTGAAAAAGGTGTTGGAAATTACTGTGCTGATATGCATCAGAACAGTATTTTGCCTTAGAATAATTCCAAGTCAAAAACTGCTCAAATTTTAGATTACTAATAGAGAAGATTAGTACACTCCTCTATTTTTGACCTAATTTTTGTTGGTGTATTTATCAAACACAATTTGCTTCCAAGAGTTGAAAGGATTTTAGAATTTGGATCGTTTTTTTTAAATTTACAGATTTCGAGATAGAATCCTAACCACTCATCGTGCTAAGTAAAATCAATCCAAGCCCTAGAATTGGTTTGAATCTATTAAACACGGTCTCTCATAACTTCATCTTCATTACTTACTATTCTGGAAATCTCTCACCTCGAAACAGCTTAGAAATCAATACTCTGTTTTCTACTCAATTCTAAAATGGCGATTATCAATATTATCAGTGAATCTAACGAAGTCGCAGGCACTTTTGATTCTGATTTTTGGGTTCGAGAAAAAGGAATTTTTGTAGAAAATGTTGTATACTTCAATGGCCGTCACAGTGCTGAGAATCAAGCCGTTCTGACGATGTGTGAAGAGTGCGGACTGAGAAAGTTTCTTGAATCATCTCCGATGAATGTATACGAACCGGAGGCGATGGAATTTTATTTGCAACTCAAAGGTGATAAAAATGGTGTCCACTCCATGCTTTCTGGGCACAAGGTCGCAATTACAAGAGAAATCCTGGAAGTCATGTTGGATTTACCCCAAGGCCCAGTGGATATTATGAACTATAAATCTGGAGAAGAGAAAGAATGCGTTGGAAGATGGTCGGGTGTTGAAACAGAGTCCTTAAGTAATCTGAAGAAGGATGTTCTTCCTACTGGTCTTCAATTTTTGATGGACATAGCTGGAAAATGTTTGTTAGGGCAACATCATAGCCAGGATGCTCTATCAAGTTCAAAAATCCAAATTATGGCCGCAATCATTGATCGAGTGCAAGGTGATTGGCAAGGATTTTTCTTAGAAAGACTGATAAATGAGAAAGAAAAAGTTTTGTTCGATGAGGATACTTTGGAATTTTCGATTAAATCGAAGTTAGGGTTCGGGAACAAATTGAGTATCTTGTTGCCTCAGTTGGTTGTAAATAAGGCGTACTGGAGTAATCCCAAGAAATTCCATCATGGAAAATTCTTGATGAAAAAGGAGTCTGTTCGCTTTGAACAAGAAAATCCTTTGGAACAACCTCAAGAACCTGAAGCACAAGAATCTGGAGCTTCAATGTACCGATCTGATGATAATCAACCAGAGATTAGATCGAAGGCGAGGCATGATCCGAGCAGTATTAGACCAAGGAGAGGAAGGTCTGCTACAGCTGCCTCAGAGCTAACAGTCAGGTTTGTTGAGACTGTGGTGCAAGCAAGCTCTGAAGAGCAAGAGGTTAGTGTTTCTAGTCCTATTGCTTTGCATAAAAGAACCAAAAGGAGAAGTGCTAGGAGAAGGCTTGTTGATGTATCTCCTACTCCTTCACATTCTGATCCAAGCCCTGCTGATCCCATTAACCCTCAACCTTCATGTTCTGAAGATTCAGTTCACTTCTTTCCAGAGTCTCAGAACACTCCTCATTCATCCCCTCAGAATACTACTTTTCAACCTACCCCTATTTCAAGTCCTCAACATCAACTCACTCCACATCATTCCCCTACACAGATTCATGATCACTCTACTCAACATGAATTTGAACCTTCTACTGTACCAATTGATATTTCATCATCACCTGAACCAGAATTTATAGCCCCTAAACCTGCTGGTTTAATGGATTATTCTATCTGTGATAAGGAAGACAGAATCAGGATAGATTTAAGATTGGCTTTGTTGAAGCAATTTCCTGGATTGGATGAAAGCTCAGTTGAGTTTGAGAAACTCCTTAGGATTGGCACTTGGGTGTATCTTAAGAGGAGTACTCTTAAAGAGAATTTGGCTGTTATGGAAGGTATGGGTGGTGCTTCAATCTTTGATGATTGGGAAGCAGAGCAGATGCAAGCAGCTGGTGTTAACTCATTTCTTGAGCTAGTTACCCCAGAGTCTGTAGTTCAACTTGTTGAAAGGATGACAGGAATTAAGTATTCTATGGAAAAGGTTGCAACTCCTACTGCAGATGATGATTTGTTTATGGAAAGTGCAGAAAGGGTAGTTGATGAGGAAGATCATGTTGTTGAAGAAAATATTATGGAAATTGATGAAGATGTTGACAATGCAACAGAAGTGTTTGAGAACACTGTTGTGATTGAAGAAACTGAAGCTTTGGAGAATCAAGATTTAAATGCTGAAGAGATGGAAAGCATTCCATTTCAGTCTACTGATCCTATTATTCCTGAGGATGTGCAGGAACAGATCAGAGCAGTTCCTGTTGAGAAGGAATCTGATAATTCAAGCTTTGAGTTGTTGAAAAAGCAGAATGAAGAGCTCAAAGCTAAGTTGGAAGAAGCTATGAAAATGTTCCAAGAAGCTACTGAGAGAATGAATAAAATGATTTCTGAAAACTCAATTGACAGAGTTATGGAGCATACAATGTCTAAGATTTATGATCTCCATAGACTTCAAGAGAAGAACTTATCTAAAGTGTTGCATGACAAGATGGAACAACACTTAACTCCCATGAAAGAGTGGCATGATGAAGCCAAAAAGGGGGAAGATAAGATAAGAAGAGTAATGGAGCAAACTCAGTCATAACAAGCTCAGTTGGTTGTGAGTCAAGATGAGTTGAAAGAAGAAATTGCAAGTTTGAATGAGAAAATCAAACTGAGGAAGCAACAGAAACAGCAAGGTCAAGAAATTGTTGAGAAGAGACCTGATATTGCTGAAAGTTCTATTCAGAAGAAGAGAAAATTAGTCTTGTCTGATGAAGAACAAGAAGAAGAAGAAACTGGTAGACTTACCAGATCAAGAAGCAAATTGAAAGTTGGTATTTCAAGTGAAGAGCAAGAAAAACTTGAAATATTGAAGAAAAAGAAAGCTGAAGAAGCAGAGCTGAAAAAGAAGAAAGAAAAGGATATTAAGTTCTTAAAAACAAGATTTGATAATAAAGTTGGTGCTTTGAAGAGAAAGATAAATGCTCAAAGGAAAGCTGAAGGAAAAGAATTTGATGAAAATTTTCAAGATGAGAATTTTGTTAATTTCATTGTTCTAACAGAGAATATGGAATACTGGAAGAATTTGAAGAAGAAATGGCAGATTGCAAACTTCATTGTGAGGAAGTTTGGTGATCATTCAAGCAAAGAAGCTGAATTTGCTGATTTTGAAGAGTTCATGCTGAACATTGATCAAGATTTTTTGGAAGACATAGCACAAGTTGCTGCTCGTGCTGGAACAAAGATCTTATGTCCAGAAGAACCGAATTCGGAACCTCCAAGACTGGAAAATGGAGAACCTGATTACAAGGAGATTAACAACATAATTGCTGAGATTATCAAAGAAGAAGGAATCACTGATCATCAACATATGATGGATATAAAAGCAAGGATGTATGTTGCATTCAGGATCTGAAGTTGAAGAAAGAAGATGAAGGACCAAGCTCACAAGATAACATTTCTTATCCTTAATCTTTATTTCTATAATTTTGTTTGTTTCATATTTTGTTAGTATGTGTAATATGTGCATTATCTGATCTAACTTGAATATGAATATGAAATTTAACTTTGATGAACTGTTATGATAGACTACATACTTAACTACTGATTTATTAACATTTAAGTAGTTTTGGCTTCATCAAAAAGGGGGAAATTGTTGGGATATGAATCCTATAAACAATGTTCTAGTTGATGAAAGTATGTTTTGATGGCCAAAAGCAACTTAAAGTTAGTAATATATGTGATTCTAAGTCATCTTAACTAAGTCATTTGATGAGAAACTGAAAATAAGATTACTGATCTTAATGATATCTGAAAGTAAGATTACTGATCTTAGTGTGGAAACTGAGAATAAGTTTACTGATCTTATATGAGATATTTTTCTGAGTTACTGATCTTATGTATATACTTACTGATCTTATATGTAAGTTTATTGATCTTATGTGTTACTGATCTTATTAAGTTTACTGATCTGATATATGAACTGTTAGGAACTAAGCTGATGTTTTGTATTGTATAGACAGCTTATAATATAGGATTTAGATGTACTCATCTGTATATAGTTCAGTTGATGTATAGATAGGTTTATATATGTAAAGTTGTATTTTATTCAGCATTGTAAAAGTTCAGAACAGTAAGTTTAGAACTAGATTAGTAGAAGATCAGAAGACTAAAGAAGACTCAGAGGACTACTTCAGAATAAGAAGACTTCAAGAAGAGTTGAAGAAGAGCTTAGAAGAAATCTGGAGAACTTTTGAACAGTTTTAAGTTACTGTGCTGACTGAATCAGAAGAGTAAAAATCCGAAGAGTAAAAATCAGAAGAGTAAAAATCAGAAGAGTAAAAATTAGAACAGTAAGTTACTGTGCTGATTTATTGAATTTGAAGGATAAGTTTGGAAAGCTTATTTAAAGAGTAACTGAAGATATATTGAAGATATGCTGACTTGGAATAAGAAGGAAGTTACAAAGTCGGTTACAAGAAGAAGTTACAAAAACAGTTTTAGAGTTAGTTGAGAGTTAGTTCACAAACTGCTAACTGTCATACTAAGTTCTATAAATACTGTGTGATCTCCTACTGCTAAGACTACTGATCATAAAGCGTTTACAAGCAATCTAAGTCTACAGAGCACAAGAAGAACTCACACAGTTGAAGGAGATTAAAGACGAGAAGAGCCACTGAATTGAAGAGAAGATTCAAAGTCTATTCAAAGAGAAGTTTTACTTTTCAATTTTAAGTTTGTGTTGTTGTAAAACAAGTGTGCTAGTTACTTGTGAAATTACTAGTAGATCGAAGATACACTTGGGAGTGTAATCGAAAAGATCAAAGTCTTAGTCTTGGGACTTTAAGCCACAAGAAACTCAAGAAGGAGTTAATAAAACATCACAACTGGGATTGTGAGAGTGGATGTAGACTTATTGGTCGAACCATTATAAAATTCTGTGTTCTTTACTTTTCTGTTTGATATTGTTTAACTAAGAACAGTAGAATTTACAAAGTTAAAGATTTGATTAAAAGTTGAGTATAAACTAGGAAGGCCCATATTGTTTTGAAAGTACTGATCTGAGCTAGGTAAGCATAGTACAGTACATAAGAAGACTAAATTCCGCATTGCATATTCTGATATTTTGAAAGAATTTTAAAAGTCTATTCACCCCTCCCCTCTAGACTTTTACTAGCTTAATCAATCTTAACTCAACTTGGGACCAACAACCTGTAACCTCAATATTTTCATATGAGGGATACCAAAGGCCCAAGTTTCTAGTGCCTTTGAGATATCTCGAAATTTTCTTTGCAGCTTCACGGTTGCTCTTCTTTGGTTTATCTTGAAATCTGGCACACACCCCAACTGCAAATGTTATATCAGGCCTGATTGCTGTGAGATATTAATGATCCAACTGCAAATGTTATATCAGGCTTTGGTTTATCCAATGATTTCTCTATACTCAGTTGAATTGGTTGAAAATCCTCCTTCATCTGGATCCATCTTCCAGTTAGTATTCATGGGAATTCTAACAGTCTTGCTTGTTTCACATCCAAACTTCTTGATCATGTCCCTTGTGTATTTGGCTTTATTGATGAATATTCCTTCTTTAGATTGTTTGAATTGAAGTACCAAGAAGAAATTCATCAATCCCATCATTGACATCTCAAATTTTCTTTGCATGAGCTTCGAAAATTTCTCACACAATTTTTCATTTGGAGAGCCAAATATGATGTCATCCACATAGATTTGTACAAGTAGAAGATCATTTCCTTCTGATATTCTGAACAAGGTTATGTCAACAGTTCCTTTGACAAAACTAGATCTAGAAGAAATTGTGATAGAGTATCATACCATGCTCTTGGTGCTTGCTTTTAGCCATAAAGAGCTTTCTTCAATTTGTATACTTGATCATTTTCTTCAAAACCAGGGGGTTGTTCCACATAAACTTCTTCTTTGAGAACTCCATTTAGAAATGCACTTTTGACATCCATTTAATAGACTTTGAAAATTTTGTGAGCTGCATAGGCTAGAAAAAGCCTTATTGCTTCAAGTCTTGCAACTGGAGCAAAAGTTTCATCATAGTCTATTCCTTCAGATTAACTGTAACATTTGGCCACCAATCTTACTTTGTTTATGATGACTATGTCATTCTCATTGTTCTTATTCTAGAAGACCCATTTGGTGCCAATGACATCTTGATGCTTTGGTCTGTCAACCAGCTCTCACACATCATTTCTTGTGAACTGGTTCAATTCCTCTTGCATGGCTATGATCCAGTTTGTGTCTTATAGAGCTTCATCAATGTCCATAGGTTCCTGTTCTGATAAGAAACAACAAAACATAACACTTTCACCATGAAAGTTTCTAGTTTTGACTCCCTCACTTGGACTACCAAGTATTAGACTAGAAGGATGGTCATGTAACCATGTCCTTCTAGATCTAGATCGTTCAGTAGAGTTATCCTCTACTAAAGTTGAGTCACTAGATTCATTGAATTCTGGAAAGTTTAAAGAAGTATCAAGTTCAGGTTCATATTCAGGGGAGTTATCCACCAAGTCAGAGACATTGGCATTTTGATTGATATTGCTTCCCCTTTGAATATTGAATCCATTTACTACCTCAGGTGTGCCAGCTTCTTCATTGGTAGATGATACCTGATTATGAACTGTGATTGTGTCATTCAGTTCATTATTTCCTCCATTCAGGTTGTCTTCTAATGCATTGAGTTCAGATGAGTTGTCCAACTTATGATCTTAAATATTTTCTGGTTGGATAACCTCATCGAATATTGTTTCTTTATTCTTTAAACTCATTCTTGTTGTTCTTTGAGTTATTTCATCAGTGTTTAATATTTCATTTATGAAATTATTAGCAGATTCATCAAATAATATATGTGGTGTTTCTTCCACAATAAGAGATTTACAATTATAAACTCTGAATGCTTTACTAATTTGTGAATATCCAAGAAATATTCCTTCATCAGCTTTGCTGTCAAAAGCTTTTAGTTGTTCCTTTCCATTATTGTGTATGAAACACCTACATCCAAATATATGAAAATAAAATACAGCAGGCAATCTTCCCTTCCATACCTCATATGGTGTCTTACCCTAGCCCTTTGTGATGAGGGACCTGTTCTGAGTATGACATGCAGTGTTTATTGCCTCAGCCCAGAATTTCTTGGGTTGCTTTGATTCAGCTATCATGGTTCTTGCTGCTTCCTTGAGGGTTCTGTTTCTTCTTTTAGCAACACCATTTTGTTGAGATGTTCTAGCTGAAGAAGTTTCATGATGTATCTTATTTTAAATACACAACTCATATGTATGAGTTAATGAATTCAGTACCCTTGTCTGATCTAATTTTAACAATGTTCGGACTTTTCTCATTGCATATTCTCTTCATTAGCTCAGGTAATCTTATGAGTGTTTCTTTCTTCTTTAAAAGAAATCTTACCCAAGTGTACCTGGAAAAATCATCAACAACTACAAGTGTATATTTTCTACCATTCACACTGACAAGTGTTATTGGACCAAACAAATCCATATGTAACAATTGTAGAACTCTATCAGTGGAAATGATTGGTTTATCTTTAAATGAGGCATTTATTTTTTTTCCTTCTTGACATGCTTTACAAACATGCTCTTTAATGAAAACTTCATTAGGTAGACCTAACACCAGTGACTTTCTAGCTAGCTTGTTAATTGATTTGAAGTTCAAGTGATTTAATCTTTTATGCCATAACCTGCTTTGTTCACTTTAGCTCTTAGCTACTAGACATGCATGCTCAGGGGTTTTGCTCCAATCAACTAGATATACATTACCATCTCTTAGTCCAATTAATAAGGTTTGTCGTGTTGAAGTATCCATTACTAAGCATTGATTACTAGAGAACTGAACACAATATCCCTTATCACAAAATTGACTAATAGAAAGCAAGTTATACTTAAGACCTGCAACATAAGATACATCTGTTACCTTGATATTGTCAATGGTCAGAGTGCGATAACCTTTTGTTGTACCTTTTGAACTATCTCCAAATGTTACTTGAGGTCCATCATTTCCAACAAAATCTGAGAGAAGTCTTTTATTTCCTGTCATGTGTCTTGAGCATCCACTGTCCAAGTACCATGTAGTTTTCTTGATTGATCTTCTCTTTTTCTTCTGGTCCTCCTTTTCCTGCAAAATCAAACTTTAGGTACCCTTTGAGTGTTGGGTCCTAGAGGGTTAGTTGTACCTTTTGGAACACAAATCTGTCTGATTATCCTTATTGATTTGAAATGCTTATTTGGTTTCCATAAATGTTTACATACACAGTTCTACCTATGTGTGTTTCAGGTGAAAGCTGTTTATGAGTGAAGTTTATATGGGTGTCAGGAGAGTGTGATATACTTCTTGGAACATATCTCCTGAACCAGATAGGCTTAGGTGCAGATTGGTACGATTTTAGGGGATTAGTTCTTGGATGGCTTGTTCCATAAGGTTTAGGCTTTATGAAGTCTTTGAACTTCTCAGTGAAGTTGGATCTAGGTTTGTTCATTCGAGGTTGCCTCTTTTGAGTTAGCCTTTCTTGAACATCCCTTGGACAACTTCTCTGATGAGTGTTCAGGTGGGTTGTCCTTCCATTGGATCTACCTCTCTGAACCTCAGTCCTCTTGTGTTTAACAACTTTAGCCATTTCCTTTGGTTTTGGCTTAGAGATGTTGTTCACTTGAGTAGGTACTTGAGCTTCTTTTTATTTACTCATGGGTTGATTTACTTCATAATCTAGTTTACTCTGTTGAGCTTTTGACTTTACAAAGATTCTCTGAGTATTATTTGAAGTGGTTTTGAGATTTGATGAAGACTCACATGGATTTTATCCTAATCCAGATTTTTGACCCATAGACCTTTGGAAACCTTGAATTTCTTCTATCGCATTAGAAGATTTATTCATGGTTGTCATTTTCTTATTAAGACTTTCTTCACTTAATTTTAAAATATCATACTCTTGTGAAAGTTTATCAAATTGAGCTCTTAAGATCCCCAGTTCAAGGTCTCTCTCATTCTGAAGTCAAAATTTGTTCATCAATCTGTCTTTGTTGATCAGTAACTTTGAGTGAAAGTTCATCAATTTCCCTCATAGTTTGCTGAAACAACTTAGTTGATGTGATGTCAAATTCTGATATGGATTCCTTAACTTTGGAGCTAATAAATTTATTTTCTTTCAAAGTTATATTATGAAGCTCTTGAAGTCTAGTGAAGTCATCCATTAGTCTTCCAAAGGAGAACTTTAGGTTAACTTCACTTGATTCATAAGTATGATTAGAAGATGAACTAGATTCAGAAGATACCTCATCATCTTCTAAGGCCATGTTGCATATGTCATCTTCATCACTGTTTGAGAATAGTCCATCATCAAAAGAACTCGGGCTCTATTCACTTTGTGAATCTTCTCATGCAACCATTATTTTTCTTTTGCTGAGCCTTTTGTCTCTTTTTGCTTGTCTCTCATTCCTTTCTTTGGAACTGAGATCAGGGCAATCATATTGATAGTGCCCCTTCTTCTAACAATTGTAGCATGTATCCTCATCATCATCCTTTTTGGAATCTCCATCTCTTCTTCTGTTGGATGATGTATGTTCTTCTTTCTTCTTTTCTTTTGAATACCACTTTTTATCAGAGTACTTATCCTCTGATCTTCTATCATCAAACTTTTTACCTTCAGCTTTGTTGTCAAGAGAGTTGTAGCTTCTCCTGTTCCTTGTATCTTGATAGAACTTTTTATATTTTCCAAATCTGGAGTTCAGCTTCTCAAATCTTCTTGCCATGAGTGCAAGTTCTTCTTTAACTTCAGTCTTGGAAACTAACTTGGAGGATCTTTGAGATTTTTCAGGTTCAGTAAACTTGGCTTTGAAGGTAACACGTTTGCTTGGTGTTGTTGGCTCATCAGATGTCTTCTGCCCGTTCAAATCAAACTCATATGCTTTGATTTCAGAGAAAACCTGTTGCATTGACATGATGGAAAAATCCTTGGTGTTTTGCATCATGACAGAGTAGACATTCCATTTGGAAGTGAGACTTCTGAGTATCTTGAGAGCAACTTCTCTCTTGAAATAAACTTTTCTAAGAGAGTTGATCTCATTCATAACGTCAGTAAATCTACCATCAAGATGGTCAATGGTTTCATTTACTTCCATTGTGAATTGTTCATACTTTTGTACTGCAACCTGTAGTTTATTCTCTTTGATTTTATCAGTACCCTCACACATGAGTGCAAAAGTATCCCAAATTTCCTTTGCAGTTGTGCAATGATATACTCTTTCCATTACAGCATTTGGAATGGTCCAATAAAGAGTATTCATGGCTACAAAGTTCAGATTATGCCTTTTTCTTTCCTCAACAGTGAAGTCCTTTTCATCTTTTGGAATCAATTCTCTGGTATCTACAATCTGAGCTTCAGTGATCTTTGGATTTATCTTTGTGAAGATAAAAGGTCCTTTGGTCACCACTCTCAGCATCTCATCATGTTGGCATGCAAGATGAGCTCTCATCCTTATCTTCTAGAAATCATAATTCTCTATGGAGAACATACGTAGATTGTGATGAGAAATGTGATTGATAGCATTTGGTCCCATATTGTTGACAGTGTTTGTTACTCCTCAATCAACTGCATTGAAAGTTCCAGACATACTTTCAAGATATCACAACGTAAACAATTTTTAGAAAGAACAGTTCAGTGACCACAGTTACTAAATAAATATCAAAATATCGATATGCAGAGGCAGTGGTCTGGGAACCCTGCTCTGATACTACTTGTTGGACCTGAAAGGAGAGTGACAAAAGTGGGGGGGGGGGGATGCACTTGTGTATACTAATTTTCTTTTTGTCAAAATAGACTTATCACTTGACTAGTTCAGGAGAGTTGATCTTGCAACTTCTCTGACTTTTGTGAATGTTAAACTCTTAGACTAGATAACAAATCCTCTGAATACTATGGAGTAGACAGTTGATAGGTGATCTTAGAAGGTTTATGATTACGTAATGGATAGGCCCTTTAAGTTATATCTCATTTTTGTTCTGAATAAATGATTCTTGCTTAATGGGTGTATCAGGGGAGTTGTCCAACAATAATGTTTTCTTTGAAAACCAGTTTTGAAGATATAGACAACTATGCAGTATAAGTGTAGTAATGAAATGACTTCAAAGTAAACAACACAAACACCTGTAGTGGTTCAGAGACTCAAGCTCCTACATCCACTTCCCTGATTGAACAGGATAATCCCTTCACTTGGAAATAACTTGTTTTATAGTCCCAAGGTGCACTGATCAACCACGCTACTTCTTAGTACCTTGATCCCTAGGTTTACAGAGACCTAGTACTCAAACTATTACTTCTTCTTAAAGCTTTAGGCTTTAGTTCCACACTATAGCTTAGTTGCTCAACTTCTTCTACAACACACCTAACTTAACAATCTTTTCTGGGATTGGGTTGGGGGTTGTTTTCCAACTGAGATATCCTTTACAATGAAGAACAATGCTTAAGGATATGATATCTCTCTAAGCTTTGATTTGTAATTGGCTTAGAATCTTTGATCACAGAAGGCTAGCTGTCTTCAGTGAGATTGTGCTTCTTGATACTTTGCTTTCAATACTTAATGCACCTCATATTATCAGTATGAATGATTATCTCTTCTTTGTCTTGTGATATTGTAGCCTGAACTCATTAGTGAGTATATTCATTTGACATGATTTTGACCACCTTAACTCATCAGTGAGTTTGTCCATTTGGCTTGATCTTTACAACCTTCACTCATCAGTGAGTTTGTCCATTTGGCTTGATCATTACCATCTTCACTCATTAGTGAGTTTATCCATTACTATGTTGAGTTCCCCCTCAACTAGTAAACTATTCATTCTTAATTACTGCCTAACATTTGTGAGCAATCTAATTGTCCTGATCTAAGTGTTCCATCATTCTGAAACACAATCAATTCAATACACTGTAATT
The DNA here is from genome assembly GCA_963675135.1 of Galeopsis tetrahit. Taxonomy (NCBI): domain Eukaryota; kingdom Viridiplantae; phylum Streptophyta; class Magnoliopsida; order Lamiales; family Lamiaceae; genus Galeopsis; species Galeopsis tetrahit. Next base: position 49,234,187 of record OY776124.1, read on the forward strand.
TGTCTAAGGTAGTATCTCAGGGGTTTTGGTATTAGATCAAAATCTCTTTTATTTCCCAACACATTATTTCTAATGTTAGAGTAGTTCATAAGATGTTAAGGTTTGTTCCTAAAAGATTTGATGCTAAATTTTGTGCTATTGAAGAGGCAAAAAACACTGATAAGTTAAGTCAAAATGAATTAGTGCGTATTCTTAGAACTTATGAAATGAACACTAATCAAATTGATGAAACTAAAGATGAAAAGAAAGTTGTTATTTTTAAAGGAGAAACATCAAACAAATCTGAGAGTCAGTCTATCATTACTGAGGTTGATTCGGATGATGAATTGCTTGATGAATGTCTTAACAATCCTAACAGCATTACCTTACTCACAAAGCATTTTAATAAATTTCTTAAGAAATCTATGCACAAATCTAAAGGAAACATTCAGCCTAAGACCAAATCAAAACATCAACGCCACAACCAGAAAGGAGGAAGAGTCAATTCACACCAAGACCATCAAAGAGTGAAGGTAAACCAAGGTATGACCCTGAGTTTAGAAAATCAGTTCAATGCAATGCATGTTCTGGATATGGCCATTATGCAAATGAATGTGTCAATACCAGACTAAAGCAAAAACTAAATTTTACTGCTACCTTAAGTGATGAATTAGATGATGATGATCTTGATGAGAATGAACATGCTCATTTTACCAGAATTGATTATAATGATTCCTTATATGATGATCTGGATGATACAAATTCTGATATTGCACTCGATGTCTCGACGTCTACAGTAACATCAAAATATAGTCACCCATATTTAAAATGTTTTAATGGTTTTGTTGATGATGCAGGAAAAATGATTGATGATGAGACATATCAGAAATTGTTAGATGATTGGAACTCTAAAAAACTTACTCTTAATTCTTTGAATAAAGAGAATGAGAATCTGAAAGACACAATCACCAAGCTAGAAGTCTTACTTACTAGAAGAGATCTTGAAGTTTGTAAACTGAAGGAGAAATTCATCACCTCTACTTTAAGTTTTAGAAAATTTTATAAAAGTGTTTCTGATGTGAATGATGATATAGCTGTTGGTAATTCTAATAATCATGGTTTAGGTTATGATGGTGAAACTGCTTCTATTTTTAAAATTTTTAGAAAACCTATGAAATTTGTGAAGGCAAATGTTAACACATCTGATGTAACATCTGCACAAACAGATTGTCACAAGGTCAAAAGGAAGTATATTTATCATTATTGTCTTAAATATGGTCATATTCATCCCTTCTGCTTGGAAATGGTTAAAGATATGAAAAATGAGTTTAGGATATCAAAAATATCTTCACATCTTAGGAAACATTTTCAGAAATCTGCTAGGAAATCAAAAGTTACATGTAATGTTGATCATACCTCTTTGAAAGCATGTTTACCTAGTATATGGTATTTTGATAGTGGTTTTTCTAGACATATGACAGGACAAATAGACTACTTATCTGATTATGTGACCTTGAATAGTGGTAATGTTACATATGGTGGTGGATCAAAATGAAAGATTATAGCTAGGAAAAGGAACTTTGAATGTTGAAGGTTTTCCTAAGCTTAAAAATGTTTTACATGTTGATGACTTATTTGCTAATCTGATTAGTATTAGTTAACTTTGTGATGATAATTTGCATGTAAAATTTGACAAAGAGTCATGCTATGTTCTTAATGATGATGATGATTGTTTAATGACTGGTACTAGAACTGCTGATAATTATTATCTTATTGGAACAAATGTTTATAATCTGTCAAAACATGATGAAAATGTCTTATGGTACCAAAGATTAGGACATGTAAATTACAGGGCAATGAAGAAACTAATCACATCAGATGCAGCTAGAGGATTACCAAAACTGAACTTCCAGAATACCACTGTATGTGGATCATGCCAAAAAGGTAAGCAGGTAAGAATACCGCACAAAGTTCTGTCACATTGTTATACACATCGATGCTTTGAATTATTGCACATGGATTTGATGGGTCCTATGGAAACTGAAAGCATTAGAGGAAAAATATATTCTTTAGTTGTGGTAGATGATTTCTCTAGATATACCTAGATTGAGTTTTTAAGAGACAAATCTAAAACATTTGCTGCATTTAAAGTTCTCTATAAAAGGTTAAAAAATGTGTATAACTTGAAAGTTGGCCGTATTAGAACTGATCATGGTAGGGAATTTGAAAACAACATGTTTAATGATTTTTGTGATAAGAAAGGTATCTTGCAAGAATATTCATCTCCTAAAACTCCACAACGTAATGGATTAATTGTTGAAAGAAAGAATAGAACTTTACAAGAAATGGCAAGAGTTATGCTTTTATCTAAAAGATTTTGGGCTGTGTGTGTTATATTTTCATGTATTTGGTTGTGTGTGTTATATTTTTAATGATATGGATCAATTTCATAAGTTTGATTCTAAAAGTGATAAAGGTTTCTTTTTAGGCTATTCTAGAAATAGTAAAGCTTATAGAGTCTATAACCTTAGGACTAACATTGTTCAAGAATCTGTTAATGTTGTTGTAACGCCCTGAAATTTCCCAAAAACTATAAACTTTGCAAAATAGTGGAAATGACTAAATTTAGTGCACCAACAGCATCCATTTATGAACTCATAACGAAAATGAAAAGAGTAATGATTTATCCCAAATAAAATACCATAAACAACGACATCAAATACGCTACTAACGTGACTCATAAGACAATATCACTCTTGACAGAAAGGAAGTAAATATGGAATCATTTATTTAAAACTTCGAGTTTTCAAGAAAATAGAAATCGTCATCCAACGCCACCTCTCGCCGCCCAGCTTCTCAAACTGAAAGTTTTAAATGAAAGGGGTGAGTATGCAAGCACACTCAGTGGAGTCGGGTCATTCATAGTTAAATATTGGACATGCATAATTTAAAAAGAAAGTTCATTAAATAAAACTCATACTCGTCCCCTTGCCAATTTCCATAAAATACTTTACCAACCTTGCCTTTGATACTTGTCAATTAGTATTGTGGATCTTCCCAAAGTTATTTTAAGAGCTAAGGTATCCCCACACGTGGTGTTTGTGTACCTTTCCCGAACCCATTTTTAATGACTTGGGTATTTCCACACATGGAATTTAACTTCGCCTTGGAGCACGGCGGGTCAAACCCGAAGATCCGTTGATCCCGGACCCCATCAGGGCCCCTGGCTATGAAACATTTTATCCATTGAATATTGAACTAATCGACTTACACAACATACTCTTCAACAAGTTAATTAAAGTATTTAATTAAGATTCACAACACATTTAAATCACTGCTAAACATTGAAGGAGTTAAAACGATTAAACCCCACCTTAATTGTTTGATGCGAAAGCGTAACGTAGGATTCTCAAATGAACTAGTCCTCGTAGTTGACGTCGCCTTGCAGAAATCAACAGTGCAAGAGCTTCAAAGGCACGAGAAGAGGGCTACGAATTGGATTTTACGTGAGGCAGAGGAACCAATGTTTCTTCTCTAATGGAGAGGGTGAGGGATTTCCACTTTCTATTTTGTGAGGAATTGATTGTATCGTAAGGGAGGTTAGTGCTGAATTAGGGCGAATCATACGAAATAAGTGCTCTCTTTAATTAATCATTGAAATTAAGGAGTTTCTGAAATTAGAGCTTGAAATTGATTGTGATTGAGTTCTAACTTAGGCAAAGTTTGGAGGCAGAATTAAGGTACTGATTAAGAACAATTTATTTTGGGTATTTTAAGGCTGCAATTTTATTTAATAAAATGAAATAATTTAAAACAAATTAGTTATTATTTAAAAAGGATTTACGGGTATAAATTAGCACAAGAAAATGATGAATTTTTGAACAAGATGAAGAAACGAGTGCAAGGCGGGGGTGCAAACGGATTCTCGTTGGCGTCCAATGGGACACCTGTTTTTTAGGGAAGATTGTGTGTGCCAAAAGATGAGGGTTTGAGAAGAGAAATTTTAGAAGAAGCACATTGTACGCCATATACTGCTCATCCGGTAGGAACCAAGATGTATCGGGATTTAAGGATGATATTTTGGTGGAGGAATATGAAGGGAAATATCGCAAGTTTTGTAGAAAGGTGTTTGACGTGCCAACAAGTGAAAGCGGAACATCAACGTCCATCGGGACTACTAAAGCCCCTCGACATTCCAGAATGGAAGTGGGAACATATCACAATGGATTTTGTAGTGGGTGTACCACGATCGGTCTGTGGGAATCAGGCAATTTGGGTCATCGTGGATAGATTAACGAAGTCTGCACACTTTTTACCTGTCAAGATGACATTTTCGATGGATCAGTACGCACAATTGTACATACGAGAAATAGTGAGGCTCCATGGAGTTCCTGTTTCAATCATATCTGATCGAGATACTAGATTCACATCTAAATTTTGGAGAAGTTTGCATGAAGCTATGGGGACCAAGTTGAACTTTAGCACAACTTTCCACCCACAGACCGATGGACAATCTGAAAGAACTATTCAGATTTTGGAGGACATGCTGAGAGCATGCGTACTAGACTTGGGAGGTAATTGGGAGACCTACCTATCACTAGTGGAGTTTGCATATAACAATAGTTTTCAGGCAACAATCGGGATGGCCCCTTAAGAAGCCCTATATGGAAGGAAGTGCAGATCCCCATCTTCTTGGGACGAGGTAGGCGAAAGAAAACTGTTGGGACCAGAAATGGCCGAACAAACGGTTGGATTAATACAAACGATCCGAGAACGGATCAAGACTGCCCAAGATAGACAAAAATCTTATGTCGATAGACGAAGAAAACATTTGCAGTTCAACCAAGGTGAAAAAGTCTTCTTGAAGGTCTCCCCCACAAAAGGAGTGGTCAGATTCGGTAGTAAGGGAAAACTTAGGCCAAGGTATATCGGCCCTTTTGAAATTTTGGAACGGGTAGGCGACCTAGCCTACCGACTCGCTCTACCTCCAACACTTACTTCGGCACACAACGTCTTTCATGTTTCAATGTTGAGGAAGTATGTATATGATCCAACTCACATTGCCAACCATGAAAACTTGGAGATTAACAAAGATATGACATACGAAGAGGTCCCCGAACTCATTTTGGAAAGGAAGGTTCACCAACTTCGTAACAAAGACGTGACCCTCGTGAAAATACAATGGAGTAGACATGGAAAGGATGAGGCCACGTGGGAACGAGAAGATGAGATATAAGCAAAATATCCCGAATTTATTTCACGTGGTAAGCTTTCTAATTTCGAGGACGAAATTCTAATTGAGAGGGGAATGATGTAATACCCGTAAATCCTTTTTAAATAATAGCTAATTTATTTTAAATTATTTTATTTTATTAAATAAAATTGCAGCCTTAAAATACCCAAAATAAATCGTTCTTAATCAGTACCTTAATTCTGCCTCCAAACTTTGCCTAAGTTAGAACTCAATCACAATCAATTTCAAGCTCTAATTTCAGAAACTCCTTAATTTCAATGATCAATTAAAGAGAGCACTTATTTCGTAGGATTCACCCTAATTCAGCACTAACCTCCCTTACGATACAATCAATTCCTCACAAAACAGAAAGTGGAAATCCCCCACCCCCTCCATTAGAGAAGAAACATTGGTTCCTCTGCCTCACGTATAATCCAATTCGTAGCCCTCTTCTCGTGCCTTTGAAGCTCTGGCACTGTTGATTTCTGCAAGGCGACGTCAACTACGAGGACTATTTCATTCGAGACTCATACGTTACGCTTTTGCATCAAACAATTAAGGTGGGGTTTAATCGTTTTAACTCCTTCAATGTTTAGCAGTGATTTAAATGTGTTGTGATTCTTAATTAAATACATTAATTAACTTGTTGAAGAGTATGTTGTGTAAGCCAATTAGTTCAATATTCAATGGATAAAATGTTTCATAGCCAGGGGCCTTGATGGGGTCCGGGATCGACGGATCTTCGGGTTTGACCCGCCGTGCTCCAAGGCGAAGTTAAATTCCATGTGTGGAGAAACCCAAGTCATTAAAAATGGCTTCGGGAAAGGTCCACAAACACCACGTGTGGGGATACCTTAGCTCTTAAAAGAACTTTAGGAAGATCCACAATACTAAATGACAAGTATCAAAGGCAAGGTTGGCAAAGTATTTTATGGAAATTGGCAAGGGGACGAGTATGAGTTTTATTTAATGAACTTTCTTTTTAAATTATGCATGTCCAATATTTAACTATGAATGACCCGACTCCACTGAGTGTGCTTGCATACTCACCCCTCTCATTTAAAACTTTCAGGTTGAAAAGCTGGGCGGCGAGAGGTGGCGTTGGATGACGATTTCTATTTTCTTCAAAACTTGAAGTTTTAAATAAATGATTCCATATTTACTTCCTTTCTGTCAAGAGTGATATTGTCTTATGAGTCACGTTAGTAGCGTATTGGATGTCGTTGTTTATGGTATTTTATTTGGGATAAATCATTACTCTTTTCATTTTCGTTATGAGGTCATAAATGGATGCTTTTGGTGCACTAAATTTAGTCATTTCCACTATTTTGCAAAGTTTATAGTTTTTGGAAATTTTAGGGCGTTACAGCTGTGTTTGATGATGATAAAGGTCTTACTGATGACAAAGATGAAGAAGATGTATCACAAGTCACTGACAATTCTGAGAGTACACTGAAGTCTGAAAATGTTGCACCAAATGTTAGCACATCTGGGTCAACATCTACAAAACAGTCAGTTGTAATTTCACAAAATGATCAGTATGTTCCCAAAACAAATCCTTCTTCAAGAATAGGGAAAAGTCATCCTTCTGACCAGATCATAGGCGATGCTACAGTTGGAGTGCAAACAAGAGGAAAAGTAAGATCAAATAAGGTAGATGTGATAAGAATAATATGCATGTCTTCTATTTGCAATGTTGTGAATGCAGAGTGTTACTATTCTGAAATTGAACCTAAAAATGTAAATGAAGCATTAACTGATGAAAATTGGATAAATGTTATGCATGTGGAACTTAATCAGTTTGAAAGAAATGAAGTATGGACACTTGTTCCAAGACCTAGTCATACTAATGTCATTGGAACAAAGTGGATTTTTAAGAATAAAATTGATGAGTCTGAAAACATTATTAGGAACAAAGTTAGATTAGTTGCATAAGGTTACACCCAAGTTGAAGGTGTTGATTTTGATGAAACTTTTGCACATGTTGCTAGGATAGAATCTATTAGATTGTTGCTAGCAATTGCATATTTTATTGACATTAAACTCCATCAAATGGATGTTAAAGATGCTTCTCTAAATGGCATTTTAAATGAAGAAGTCTATGTAGAACACCCTAAAGGTTTTGAAGATCCACAATACCCGGATCATGTGTAGTAACTAAAGAAAGCTTTATATGGTCTAAAACAAGCTCCTAGAGCATGGTATGGTAGACTTACAGACTTTCTTTTAGAATATGGTTTTATTAGAGGAGAAGCCGATAGGACTTTGTTTATTAAGCAAACTGGAGAAGATTTACTTATTGCTCAAATATATATTGATGATATTGTGTTTGGCTCAACTTGTGATAAAATGTTAAACAACTTTGTTGAGGCAATGACTTCAACATTTGAGATGAGTATGGTTGGAGACTTGAATTACTTTTTAGGTCTTCAAATCAAGCAATGTAAGGATGGTATTTTCTTCTCTCAAGTTAAGTATGCTAGAAACTTAGTCAAACGGTTTGGTCTTGATAGTTCAAAAGTAATGAAAACACCTATGGGTTCTACTTTGAAACTTTGCAAAGACAATGTTGGAAAAGATGTTGATCCAACATTGTATAGATCCATGATAAGTAGTTTACTTTATCTAACCTCTAGTAGACTTGATATTATGTATAATGTGTGTGTGTTTGTGCTAAGTACCAAGCTAATCCCAAGGAGTCTCACTTGAATGCAGTGAAAAGGATAATCAAATATGTTTCAGGTACAAGTGACTTAGGGATTTTGTACAGTAAAGACACCAATAACATTTTGATAGGCTACAGTGATGCTGATTGGGCTGGTAGAGCCATTGGGCCAGCCGGCCCGGCCACTAAAAATGGTGGGTTGGGCCAGAATTTTCTAAGCCCGTCAGGAGGCGGGCCCAGGCGGACCGGCCCAAACGGGCAACTAAAAATGGCGGGGCGGGGCGGTTTTTGGCTGGCTGGCCCGCCTTTTAATTTTTTTTTATTTTTTTATATATTAAAGAAATATCAAATAAATAAAATATTAAATGAGAGTTAAATTAAACCCTAGGAGTAGTTCACACTTCACAGAATCACAATTCTGAATTCACATTACGCGGCCACTTTTTTTTTCCTAATCTGCTCACAAATTTAATTCACAATCTCCATTCTCCTTCTCCACCGAGACGCTGTCCACCTGCACATCGACGCCGTCCACCTGCGCGGCTGCGCCGAGATGCTACAACGCCGTCCACCTGCGCCGTCCCACCTGCACCTTGAGTCTCCAGCAAGTCAGCAACGCCGCTCAAATTAATAATTATCTCAGTAAGCCAAGTCAGTAATTGTATAAGAAATATTTAATTGACTATTTAAGCCAAGTCAGTAATTATCTCAGGAAGATATAACTATTTTTAATTTAATTGACTTTGTTAGATGAACTATATTGATGAATTTAAGAAATATTAAAAAAAAAAGGCTTGGCCCGCCCATTTTTGGGTTGGGTTTGGTTGGGGTTTTGGCAGCCCGCTTGCCAAACGGGATGGCCCACCCCGCCCCGCCAAATGGCGGGCTTTTGCGGTTTTGGCCCGCCCCGCATAACTGGCCCGTCTTGACATGTCTATGGGCTGGAGACATAGATGATAAAAAGAGTACGAGTGGAGGATGTTTCTATATGGGGAACAATCTAGTATCATGGCACAGTAAGAAGCAGAATTGTGTTTCACAATCCACAGCTGAGTCAGAATACATAGCTGCATGAAGTTGTTGCACTCATCTCTCTTATGGTTAAGCAAGATGTTCCACGACTATAGTATTGAGAATGGTATACTTACAATTTTTTGTGATAATACTAGTGTCATTAACATTTCCAAAAATCTTGTACAACACTCACTCAAAAAGCACATTATCATAAGACGTCATTTTATGAGAGATTTAGTATAGAATAATATTGTTAAGTTGGAGTATGTTCCTACGGAAAAATAAAATGCTGATATTTTTACTAAAGCTTTAGACCATGAGAGATTCTCAATTTTGAGGAAATCTTTTGGCATGTGCACTATCTGAAAATTTCGGATGGATGTTGTCACAAATGTGTTAGCATTTGGACAACATCATGGGTTGTATAAGTTTTATAAGTTGAATTTATTTCTTGTGTAGTTAAATAATTCCTTTGTAAAATATCTTTGAATCTATGAATTTTGAAGTGCAAAAATAAACATGTCTTACACCTCTCAAATGCATAAAAATAGAATGTTAATAGCATACTAAAACATGTACCAAATCACTGAGTAACTATGGAGCACGGAGTTCACTACTACGGTGCCTTCTTTTCAAAAGGTGATTTTTGGTAAAAACATCAAGAGGTTTGTAATCCATTAAGTAAGTATGGGGCACGAAGTTCGCTACTACGATGTACTCTACATGAAAAATGGATCAATACAAATTAGATGTTCATGTAAAAACCATGTTGAGGTGTATGTAACAGTTTTGAGCACAACATTACCAAATTCGAATTTATTTTTATGAGGTGTAATTATTTAATTATTTATTGAGATTTATTTTATTTAATTAATTACTGACCCACGTTCTTATTTTTCAGATTATGCGGAATTTACTTAATTAATTTCTGGAAGCTTCTTAATAATTTAATTAAATTTATTTTACCCACTAAATTACCCATGATCAAGATTGTGACTAATTATGTGGAGCATTATCGAATATTTCTGGAAAATTCTATCAGATTTTTTAACCTCCAACTACACCATACTGTCTCTATAAATATCAAACATAAGATTTTATTTCTTGCTAATTGTGATTTCTTGAGTTTGTTGAGTAATAAGTTTACAGAATTATTTTTGACCGTGTATATCTCAAACTATTGTGTGCAAATTCCCATCTCCTACCTTGAAATTCCAACCGTCCCATTTAAATGGCTTGAAGAAAAGATTCAAACTCACCTCAAACACTCTATATTTCGAAAGCTTCACCTCCCTCTCTAACGAACCCACTCGAAACACTTGCTGCAATGGCTTCCCAACAACAAAATTCCTCAAATGCTGAATCGAATGTCCACACAACTCCATCAACACCCCAAACTGCTCCTATCCCACATGCAACTTCATCGCCAACTACCCACATTCCACTAAATCCAACTTTGGAACAATTGAACAAGGCTATCGCGGATGTCTCTAATTCTCTGGGAACCACTGGTCATGCAACGTCTCAAACCGCTCAAACTGCTGCTACAACTGAAACCCCCACATTACCAAACCCTACTGCTGAAGAAGAGACCCCTCTCTCGAACCCTGAGAATGTTGAGGCAGTTGCTGATGATAATGCCGATGCATCCGATGTTGAGGATGTTGTGATGGAAGAAGCCCCTACTTCTGATAGTGGTAAGAAAAATTCTTCATTATCTGCTTTTGATGACTCTGCCCCTGTTTCCTTTAAGAGGAAAATTAAGAAAAGGAAGAGGAGTTCAGTTCAAAGGAGGAGGTCTGGAAGAGTCTTCACCCGTGTAGACCATTCCGATTCTTTGAGGAAGAAGAATAAAGGTGGAAGTGTCCCTGAGGAACCCATTCAAGTTTTCTCTGACTCTGAAATTGTTGCTGCTGCTTTTGTCCAACCAAAGAGAAAGAAAGCTGATCCCAAAGGCAAAGGAAACGCTAAAGTTGTCCCTGATCCAGAACCAACCAAATCAGATTCTGATTCTGACATGTGCTTGAGAGACATTCAAAGGGCTCTAAGGAGGAATGTTGAGGCCTTTATTGATGCAAATGATGCCACTCCAGAACCTGAGGATGGTGGTAGTGGAGATGACAGCTCTTCCAGTGTAGAGAGCTCATCAAAAAACTCTGCAGAAAGCTCTAAGGATGATGTTTCTAATCATGAAGAGGAACTTGGTTCTGAAGATGAAGGTATTCTTGATCCCTATGAGACATTAGAGAATAGGTTGGCTATTTATTCTAAGAGAAAATTGTTGAATGAAAAGAGAACTAACATACCTGATGTTGGTCCTAAAAGGAGTATATAACAAGTGTATAGGGGGGGGGGAATACACTTGTATGCAATTTCTTTTTCAAACTTCACCAAAAGTACTTCAGCAAGGTTGTCCAGGACAACTCTGTTGATGTGTTTAACTCTTCTAAGATAATCAAACTACTAAGTACTATTGAGTACTTAGTTGAATAACTATCTAGTGGAGTTATATGTGCAGAATTAGTGGTTGGCCCTTTAGTTTAAACTCCTTTGAATTCTGAAATCACTTTAATCAAACAGTCCAGTTTTCAGGGAACTTGTCCAAATCTGTTTTGCACAGTTTATGATATATATCTTTGAAAGGTTCAGTTTTGTGTGCAGTGTTGAGTGTATGGAAGTACTTGAAAGTAAATCAACACAGGAGTTTATAGTGGTTCAGAGACTCAAGCTCCTACATCCACTTTCCCTGATTTAATAGGATAATTCCTTCACTCTTGGAATTAACTTGTTTTATAGTGCCAAGGTGCACTTGATCAAGAACACCACTCCTTGGTGAATTGATCACTCTTGGAATTAACTTGTTTTATAGTGCCAAGGTGCACTTGATCAAGAACACCACTCCTTGGTGAATTGATCCCTAGGATGTCTAGAGTCATAGTACCCTCTTCTGAACTCAGAACTGAATTGTTCTTCTCTCAACAGTCAGCTCCTACCACTTCTACTACTACAACCTTCTCACTTTCTCACTTGAAAGGGGTAAGGGTTGAAGTAAGGTTCCAACTAATGAGATATCCTTTACGATGAAGGTCAGTGTATAAGGATAGGATATCTCTTCTAAGCTTGTATGGATATACAATGGGATTCAGCTTAGATGAAGTGTATGAAGACTAAGATAGTCTCTTTGAAAGCTTAAAAGCACTTTGACTTGTAGGATAGTAGGATTTTCTTGTCAAAGTTGAGCTTTGTTGGATGCTTTCAAATGGTCTTCACACTTCTATATTTATAGACAAATTTGAGGATTTTCCCGTTGGAGAGGCAGTCCCAAAATGCTATAAATGTCTTCCTTGAGTTCTTCAAAACTGGAAGACAGGTTCTGATAGTGACATGTCCTTGTTTTGGGAAATAAACGGCTGTAATAACTTTGTCTTAATTTTGAACCCTTTTCCCAATGTCTGACTTCAAGACTCACTTGGTCAAACATGGACATCTCTTCTTATCAACATTCCTGAGATAAGGACAACTTTCCTTATCACTTGGACAACTCTGCTTATCAGATTCAGCAGAGTTCACTCATTAACAGTGTTGGCTTTTTAGCTCTTTAGTTGATTTAGCTCTTTCTCTTTCCACTTCTTCTTTGAGTTGTCATTTAAGCATTCATGACTTGGAAAGGTGGACTTGACCTCTTCAGCATAGTTGTCTTGATGACATATTCAAGTGTTCTGAGACAACTCTTCTGAAACACTTAGTGGACAACTCTTCTGAGACATTTAGTGCACAACTCTTCTGAGCTTTGTAAGATGCCGTAGATTGATGTTTTGATGATGCATCTTAACTCATGTTGGTATTCACTAGGTTGCCTTTTGACTGATTCCACTTGATCAGCATACTTGTCCTTCAGCAGAATTGAGGTCATTTCAGAACTTGAGCCTTGAGGGGACTTGATCTCAATTGTCTTGTAAGCATGTGTTCCCCCTCAACTGTTGCATCTACTCTTATAAGAGTTTCCTAACACATCTGTTGGGATGTAAATTCACCCTAAGCCCCACTTGATGTTAGAATAGTTTTGATGGCCAAAACACTTAGAGTTTATAAATGCAATAGGATCAGCTGACTTTTTATAGAACAACTTAGACTAGTCTTGTGTGATCAACTGTATAGATATCAGTTGATTAGCACAGTCCCGGCTTACATGCGCTCCCTCAAGATGAGAAGAGTAGAAGATATGAAGACTAGAAGATCCTTGAATGCCAGATAAGTTAAGGTGCTTGTATACCTACTTATCTGATGGAGTCCAAGTTGAAGATGGCCCTAATGCAGCACAAGTATTTACCAGAAGAGTTCTACTCGATTGATATCAGAAGACAGAAGTACAAGGCCAGACGAGTAGTCAGAAGACTAGTAGTGCAGATCAGAAGACTAAGTACTCGTCCAGGACTCGGCTGATTCCCAAAGTTATCTTGCAATTCAAATGAAGACCTTCCTTATTTAGAAGATTGACATGATCCCAGGATTGGAGCAATCAAGCAGCTGGAATCAAGGAATCAAGCCAATATGGAAAGATTGCCCCAACGGCTAGTCAACTCCAATGGCTAGTTGCAAGCAATCACAATTATAAATACAAGAGGATGAGAAATCACAAGTACGAGATCACAACGAGAGAATTCAACAAGCTAAGCAAGCAATCAAGCAAAAAACCATACTGTTCTAAGAGTTCTCCAAGAGCCAGAAAACCATCAGAATATTTGTAGCTCTTAAGTGATTTCTATCCAACCCATAAGAACCTGAAACCTGTTCATATTGTAAATTCATTGTTTTAGGCATAGTGGTTAAGCAATTTATAAGCTTGAACCATTAGTTGGATACCCCTCAAAAACTCCAACCCTCACCGAAAGCTTAAAGTTTTTGAACCCCTCAAAATGCAAGTGCTTACAATCACTTGTGGAGACCGTAGCTGTTAGGATGGCTCAGATCTCAAAGTCCTATCCTTGGGACTATAAAGGACATGACCCTTGTAATTTTTGGTAAATTAAAGGGATTAAATATCACGTGTGGACGTGAGAGTGGACGTAGGATCGTATATCCGAACCACTATAAACCCGGTGTTATTTACTTACTGCACTTAATATTTCTGTCATTTCATTTATCTTTATATAGTGCATACTGTATTTGCAACTGTCTTCAAAACAAGGCCATAACTTTCAAACCAGCATCAGCTGAGCATTTTCATTAAACAAAACAAGTTAACACTTTCTTAAGAAACAAAAGGAACGAGTCTAAACAAGGCCTACCATAATTCCGCATATAATCTCTGCCATCAGATCACTATAGTCATCTGGACCAGCAGATTTGTAGTCCAGTTGACATAGAGATCAGAAGAGGTTCCCAACTCTCTTGAAAAAGTTTTAAAGTCTATTCACCCCTCCCCTCTAGACTTTAATCCCATTCACTACTCGTTCAGGGACCAACAAGTGGTATCAGAGCAGTGGTTCTATCGGACTACTGTCTCTAGTTTATCAAAAGAGTAGAGGGAGTCTTTCTGTAGTCTTCTTGAATAGATCTTTTTCCTTTAAAAAAAAATAAACTTGTTTTTGAAAACTCATACAGCATGAGTGCTAATATGCGTAAGTTGCCTAAGTTTTCAGTGGAGGATTATGATTACTGGAAGATCAGGATGAGGAAGAATCTCACATCAGTCAACTACAAGATGTGGTCAGTAATCACCGAAGGCCCAATCACCATCATGGCAGTCAACACTGCAAATGGTGATCCAGAAGTTCCAGTTGGAGAACTTGCCCCCAAGCCGATGAAGGACCTCACACCAGAAGAGATGAAGCAGTCAAATCTTGACAACATTGCTCAAGATTATATCATGCAAACTCTTCCAAATGAGTACATTGCAAAAGTAATCAATTGTGAAACAGCTAAGGATATGTGGGATGCTCTAGCACTTCTCTGTGAAGGAACTGAGCTGATCAAGGAAAGTAAGCTATCAACAGCAGTCAAAAAGTTTGAACATTTCAAGATGCAGCCAGAAGAGTCTATTGATCAGTTAGACAATAGATTTACCAAGATCATAAATGAGATTGAGTCCCTGGGCAAGAAGTATACAAATAGAGAGAAAAATTTGAAGATTTTAGACTCTCTAACCAAGAAATGGAGACTCAAGAAGACCATCATCAAAGATACTCAAGATATGGTCTGCTCAAACTCTGTTTCAGAACCTCAAAGCTCATGAGTATGATCTTGAAAGAGAAGAAAACTCAGAAAATGATGAGCCTACTGCAACCCCATCTACCTCCAAGACTGTAGCTTTCAAGGCAGCAAATACAAAAGCTGCAAGCACCTCATCTGGCAAGACCTCTCTGAAAATAGAAGACTTTGAAGGATCAAACATGAGTCTGAAAGAGAAAATGGCCCTTATGATCAAAAGATTCGAAAGGATGAACACTCTCAACAACAAATATAGAAAATTCTATAGAAACTACAAAGATAGAAGAGCCAGTTCACCCTCTAGAGGCTCCAGAGAAAGAACACCAGAAAGACATCCTAGAAAGGATGTGGAGTCATCTAACAGCCGAGGATCCAGAAGAAGAGATGCCACTCCTCCAAGGAAAGGCAACTCAAATCAGAAATCTGGATCATGCTTCAATTGTGGCAAACCAGGACATTATGTCTATGAATGCCCTGAGCTGGATGACAAAGAAGAAAGAAGGCCAAGAAGAGACAGAAGAAATTCAGATAAGCAAGCAATGGTGACTGAAAAATCTGAATATCCAAGTGATGAACTTCCTACATCACCAGACTGTCAAATCTTCTCAAATGATTCAGATGATCTAGCTATGATGGCCATAGGAGAAAATGAGGTAAATTCCTACACTACTACTTTCCATTCACCTATTTTCTCACAAACAGATGATATAAATTCATCTGAAGGCGAATCAGAAGACACCTATTATCAATCTTTAAGAAAGGTAAAAGGTGATCTGGATATTGCCACTAGAGCTTTTATAGAAGTGGAAGAGGAGAATAAGGATTTAAGGAAAGAAATTGCTAGGTTGAAAAAGGTTATGTTTGATAACACCCCTGAGTTAGTCACAATGAATGAAAGATTGACCAAAGAAGTGGAACTTCTTAAGGAAGAAAATACCACAACAACTCAGTTGTATGAGGGGATGTTAGAAACTCAAGCCTTAGAAACCAAGGAATTTCGTATACTACAATCTAAGTTCTATGACCTCTTCCAAGCACACAAGCTCTTATAAAAGGAGAAGGAATGCCTAAATCAAAAGATATCAGAGTTCAATAAAGCATCTACTACTATTGAAAGTATCTCTGAATATTATAGATCAAATGACAATAAGATGGGTTTTGGTTATGAACTTAATCCATCAACATCCTCTCCAGCTAGGGGTAGTACACCTAATCAGTGCACTACTCAGACACATGATAAGGGTGAGTGTTCTAAACACAATGAACCTAATATGAACCAAAAGGCATCTGTACCAGCTGAGGTTAACTATCCCAACACCAAAAGGGGCAAGAGACAAGTTAACCCCAAGCATGCACAGAGGAACAACAAACAGCCTAGACCATCTCGTCTGAGACAGTCTCAGCTGTATGCTGCTCCGGCCAAGAAGAAGAAATCTTCTTCACACAAATTTGTTCTCTTTGCACCCCCTATCTCTTATGATATTGTGAGAACAGAGGAGTATGGTCCATATAATCATGTGCATCGACCAGCTAATGCACCCAGGCCGAATGTAATTAGTCAAAAGATAATGTATGTACACTCCTATAAGATGAAACCATTTGACTACTACTTAGCTGACACAAATAACAAATCAGACCAGTCCAAGGTGTTAACTGGTAAGATTTGGTTCTGTGATGCCCGAGGGAAACAACTCAAGTGCTCAAGGTTGTTCAAACGACCAATGCATATGTGGGTTCCCAAGGGTAGTACTAACACCCAAGGACCCAAGACAAAATGGGTACCTAAGACTTAACCTTTCTTGCAGGAAATGAGGGACCTATACAGAAGAGGAGGTCTAGCAGGAGAGATATGGTACATAGATAGTGGATGCTCAACCCATATGACTGGAACCAAAGACCTGCTGACCAACTACACAGAAAAGAAAGGTCCAAAAGTCTTCTTTGGTGATAACGCGCACGGTAACACAAAAGGATATGGCACCCTTAAAAATGGTGACATTGAGGTACATGATGTATCATATGTAGAAGGTTTAAAGTTTAATTTATTATCTGTTTCTCATTTCTGTGACACGGGTTACTCAGTAAAATTCTCTAAAGATGAGTGTCTCATCAGTGATAAAAGAACAAAACAAAACCTTCTAACAGGATCTAGAAAAGGAAGTATGTATCTTGCAAATTAGAACAGCTGTCCTAAGGATACATGTCTACTTGTGAAGAGCCCTAAAGATGTCAGCTGGCTATGGCACAAACGTCTTAGTCATCTGAACTTTAAGACTATGAACAAGTTAGCAAGGGAATCCTTAGTTGATGGTCTGCCTAATGAACTCTACTGTAAAGATCAGGTTTGTGATGCATGTCAACAAGGAAAGCAAACAAAGGTCTCTTTCAAGACCAAGAAGACAGCATCAACCAGCAGAGCTCTTGAATTGCTTCACATGGATCTCTTTGGACCAGTCACTCCAACTACACTTACAGGGAGGAAGTATACCCTCATTGTTGTAGATGACTACTCCAAGTTTACTTGGGTTGTCTTCTTATACAAGAAGAGTGAAACTCAGCAGAAGCTCCCTGAACTATTATAGAGGATCCAAGTAGAGAAAGGAGAACCTATTGTGAAAATTAGAAGTGACAAAGGCACTGAATTTATTAACTCTTATATTATTGCTTATTGTACTTCTAATGGTATTCAGCATGAGACAAGTGCAGCAAGAACACCACAACAGAATGGTGTAGCTGAAAGAAGAATCATAACACTTAAAGAAGCTGCAAGAACACTCCTTGCTGAATTCACAACTCAAAATAGGTCAGGTATTCACAAAATTCATGAGAAAACCCCATATGAACTGTGGAAAGGCAGGAAACCTAGAGTATCTTACTTTCATATATTTGGTTATAAGTGTTTTATTCACAACAATGGGAAAAGTAAGTTGAATGCTTTTGATGCCAAAGCAGATGAGGGGATATTCTTGGGATACTCCTCAACTAGCAAAGCATTTAGAGTATTCAACAAACGAACCCTTCTTGTGGAAGAAACACCTCATGTTGTTTTTGATGAATCTTGTGAAAAGAGTGCAGTACAGACAGACTCAGTTGTAGATCAGATGAAGAAACTAGTGATCAAGTCCAGGTCTGATGAGTTTATTGAAGTCAATGAACCATTTCCTGAAGAACCAGAGGAGGATAAACCACACAGACCAGTCACTAGATCACAAACTCAAGCTGAGCAAGCTGTCCAAAATCAAGATGCAACAATCCCAAATGCAAGGGGGAATGATCTCTTTGACACTCAAGATACAAATGATGATCGACCTAGTCAAGTGAACCCTCCTGATGGCACTAGAACAGATGAGAATCCAAGCTCATCTAATGCAGATACTCCTGTAAGACATACATGGAGAAACAACCATCCATCAAACCTCATCTTAGGAGGAGCAGACTCAGGTGTCAAGACCAGAAGACAATTGAATCAGAACCCTCAATCATCTATGTTCTGCTGGTGTGCCTTCTTGTCCAACATTGAACCAGCTGACATAGAAGAAGCAATGACAGATAGCAATTGGATCACTGCTATGCAAGAAGAATTAAACCAATTAGAAAGAAATGAAGTATGGGAATTGGTAGATCGTCCTGAAAACCACAATGTAGTAGGAACAAAGTGGGTATTCAAGAATAAAAAGGACGAAAATGATGTGATAACTAGAAATAAAGCAAGGCTAGTTGCAAAAGGATACTCACAATCTGAAGGAATTGACTATGATGAAACCTTTGCTCCAGTAGCCAGATTAGAAGCCATTCGACTGTTTTTAGCTTATGCATCATATATGGGCTTCAAGGTATATCAAATGGACGTCAAGAGTGCTTTTCTGAATGGTATTTTGGTAGAAGAAGTGTATGTAGAACAACCTCCAGGATTCGAAAAAGAAGATCAAGTATATCGTCTGAAGAAGGCCCTCTATGGTCTGAAGCAAGCTCCCAGAGCCTGGTATGACACATTGTCACAATTCCTACTTGACAATGGTTACACAAAAGGCAAAGTTGACAGAACACTTTTCAGAATACAAGAAGAAGAAGACATTCTAATGGTGCAAATATATGTAGATGACATTATATTTGGATCACCAAATCAAGATATGTGCAAGAAGTTCTCCGAACTTATGCAAGGAAAATTCGAAATGAGTATGATGGGTGAGATGAATTACTTCCTAGGACTCCAAGTCAAACAGAGTTCAGAAGGGATCTTCATCAATCAGTCCAAGTACACCAAAAGCCTATTAGAAAGATTCAAAGCTCTACAAAGCAAGACTGCAAGAATTCCAATGATGACATCCTTTAAAATGGAACCAGATGAGTCTGGACAGGCAGTTGATCAAGCGGAATATAGAGCACTTATTGGATCTCTACTATATCTTACAGCTAGCAGACCAGACATAACATTTGCTGTAGGAGTATATGCTAGGTTTCAAGCAAACCTAAAGCAAAGTCATCTAGAAGCAGCAAGGAAGATTCTCAAGTACCTAAAAGGAACAGTCAGCCTAGGACTATGTTACCCTGCTGATGACAACCTAGATTTGAGTGGTTACTCTGACTCAGATTATGGTGGATGTAGAATAGATAGGAAATCCACATCTGGAACCTGTCAATTCCTAGGCAACAAGTTGATATCATGGTTCTCAAAGAAGCAAACGTCAGTTGCAACCTCCACCACTGAGGCAGAATATATGGCAGCTGGAAGTTGTTGTAGTCAGCTGCTCTGGCTAGTTCAACAACTCAAGGATTACAATGTAGAGGCAAGAGAAGTCCTTATCTACTGTGACAGCAGCAGTGCCATTGCCATCACTCAAAATCCAGTCCTACACACAAGATGCAAGCATGTCGACATTCGACACCATTTTATAAGAGACCACCTTGAAAAGAAGGACATCAAGATGGAGAAAATTTACACAGATATCCAAAGAGCAGACATCTTGACTAAGCCCCTAGCTGAAGAAAGATTCAAGACCCTATGCTATAGCTTAGGACTCTTGGATCCAAGCACATGAAGAGCACAAGATCAGCCGAAGGCCTCAGCTGATACAATTGCAGCAGACTAGGAGGATCAGATGAGGTGAATAGACACCCTCATCTTCAGGTAAGTTTTTTCCCGATGAAGACAAATAAAGCTGAGGGAAAACATAGAGTTATTTAATCAAGGGGGAACCAATGATACCCTAAGAATCCTTGATAAAATACTCAATCTTCTGCATTGCATAATATATATATATACATACAGAAGACATGAACAAAGTTAATTGGTATATATACTCAAGCAATGTATGCATATGTATAATAATAAACTATTCTTCATAAAATACTTTATCATTATACATACATACAGTATACTATTGAGTTATACTTGGTTGGATTAATACACCATTGGCTGGGTTAATCCTCACCGACTCAACAGTATGCATGCACTGTACGGATTCCAAATAACTCTTGCTCAAAATTTATAATTTCTGCATTCCACTAGATAGAGTCTGAATCTCTTTAAATGTGAACCCTTAGATCAAGAATCTCATTGTTGATCTTAAGAAGTAAATTTTCAGAAATTCAGACCTATCAACTCTATAGCTTTTGTCATCTCTTACTCCACCACCTCATTTCTACCTCTATAAAAAGGGAAAGTTATGGGAATACCTAAGAACACAAATTACTAACTATTATTCTTGTTTCAGGTATGGAGAGAATCGAAAGAAGAGATGGCATGAACATCATCCCTCAACCAAAGACTTGGGTAAAGGAGATGAAGATTTGTCCTAAAGATGGAGATGATGCAGATCAGCATACTTGGCTTATCCAACATAAGTATGCCTATGAAATCTAAAGAAAGAAGAGACGTTCTTGTTGAAAACTAAAGAAAGAAGAGATGCAGAGGACAGAGTAGCAAACAAGCAGAGCTTCTTCTCCAGGGGAAGTTCTACATGGAGAGCTTGTTACCAAAGGCCTCTCTGTCAAACCATATCAGGAAAACCCAGTTCCTGTCTCTCTTTTCAAACTCCATTGAAGCACCTTTCAATCTTCTCCTTCCTACAAGTGAAGCGAAGAAATTCAACAAGGACACATTAGATGCTACATCCCATCTGATGATGAGGAACATCCGATGGTGAGGAGCATTTGAGCCAGTAGGATTTCATCTAGACTAGTCGCACTTGGTTAAAAGAAGGAGCTGAAAGATCCATCAAACCAGGTTGGATCATCACAGCTGAAGGATCCATCCAACCAGGTTAGACATAGAAGATTTACTCAGCACACTTCAATCCTCTACTCAGCTGATCAGAAGGCCAACTCAGCTGACCAGAAGACTTTCAAGAAAATCAGCAGACTTCTTGAAGAAATCAGAAGACTTCACTCTGCTGATCAGATCACTTTATTTTAGAGCATAATGACTATCTTTGATCATGTAATTCATTATAGATTTATTCCTGAATGTAATTAAGGAAATTGGCCTATATAAGGAATGAAATTCACTTATAGAAAACGGCCTTGATGATCAATTCTTGCTAAAATTCAGTCACAACGGCTAGTTTTGGTAATGATGTCATTAGCACTCAATTACTATTTTGCCAACAAATCATCGATTGACACATGGCAAATTCAGCCGGCAAAATCAAAGGAATGAGGTGAAATCAAAGAAGGAAATCTTGGGCTCTACTCCAATCTTGAACCGAATCTGATCGTTGGATCAAAGTTCTTGCTGGAGTATATATACAAACCCTTAAACCTCTTCCAAACTCCTTTCGCTCACAATACTCAATTACTCTCAAATCACCCTCGTCCTGAATACTCTTTCCAAGCATTCCTACCCTCAAAACTCAACATCCAGAATGGGAATCATCAAAATTTACGACGAGAAGACCAAGAGTATCGGCACCTTAGATACTCAAAAGTGGTCTAAGGAAGGAAAATTTTTCACTGAGAATGCTCTGTTTTTCAAGGGAAAACATACACCTGCAAATAAGGAGATCCTTCTTCGCTGCATCAATCTCAACCTTCGTGATTTTCTGGAAGCAGCACCAACAAATGTTTATGAACAAGATGTGCTGACGTTCTACGCAAACGCAGTGATGACAGATTCTCATGTTGAAAGTGTCATGGGTGGACACAGAGTTGAGATCTCAAGAGAGATCCTTCAAGAATTGTTCGGCTTATCAAGGGGAGAGATAGACATCTCTACCTACATTATGGGAAGAGAAAAGGAGTATATGGAGATGTTTACTGGTGGAAGGGTCAAGGCTGAAGATGCCTCTGGGCTTAAGAAATCACAACTCGACCCCAAATTCCAAACCTTGATGGATATTGCAGGCAAGATGTTGCTTGGTAACACTTTTAGCCATGATGTTGTTACCACTCTAAAGGTTAGAGTTATGGCTGCAATCTGGGATCAGATTGATGGAGATTAGCAAGGGCTATTCTTGAATAGGATTGCTCTTGAGGCCAAGAAGGTTACATTGGATCTCCAATCAAGAGAATGGAAGGTAACATCGACTGTCAGCTTTGTCAACAAGCTGAGTGTTATTCTTCCAGAAGTACTCCCAAAGAAGTACAACATGGGTCCTCATAAGACATTCCACGCCTCTAAGTATTACTTGAGAAAGGAGGCCCTTGCTGAGTTAGCAAGGTTGAAGGAAGAAAAGAAGAAGAGGTTGGCAGAAGCAGCATCCTCTAAGGATGTTGTTAAGGAGACAGAAGAGTCTGTTCATGACTCTGCTGAAGAAGAAGAGAAACCTTCCAAAGAAGAGGCTCAAAAGAAGGCTGCTGAGGACGATGATGATGATAACCAGACCTTGGCACAATGAAGAATCCTGATCAGATCTGGGCTCATCTCCCCATCTGATTCAGATGCTACTCCAACTGCCTCTCCTTTGAAAAAGGCAGGTACTTCTAATCCTTCTCTCACCATCTCACCTTCTAAATTGTCAAAGGGTCAGAAGAGAAAGAAGAATAATTCCTCTTTCACCAAAAAGACAAAGAAATCGAGGCTCCCTACTCCCATGAGCATAGCCCCTATTGCATCATTCAACCCTTCTGACGATTCCAACATATCTGAACCTCCACACACTGATACCCAAATCCCTGCTGATACTCATACAGCAGAGGAACAAGCCCAGCATCAACCAACTCTTGAACCACAACTGACTACCCCTGCTGATACTCAACCTGAACACATCACTTCCCAAAACCCTGCTGATACTCACACAGCAGAGGAAAATGTCCTTGCCAATCAATCCCCTATCCTCACTACCCCATCTGCACCAGAAGACTTGGCACCAGCAGACCTGGATCAAGCAGGCCCTTCTCAACCTCAATGTAGCATGGTGCACTATCCTATGTGCATAAGGGAGAAGATAATGAGAATGAAAATAGCCAACCTGCTCAAATCTACTATTCCTGGTATTAATGAAGAATCAGCTCAGTTTGAACAAGTACTGAGGGTCTGTACTTGGATTGAGCTCCGAAGAGATGATGTGGATGACCTCATTGAAGTCATGGAGGGAATGGGAGGAAAGGCTAACTTCCTCGACTGGGAAATGGAACAAAAAGAGGTTGCTCAAGTCAGTTCATTCACTGAGCTATTGCCCACAGAATCCCTGACCAGGGTATGCCAAAGGATTCTAGGAATCCCCTCTGAGGCCCCTTGTGTACCAGACTCAACTGCAGTCGATACAGCTGAATCAGCTGAAGTTGAAGCAAAGGAGAAAGAAGTGGTGTCTGTTCCCTCTCACTTCTTTCCTAAGCATGAGCTTGATCACTTCATCTATCAACCTCATCAAAGGAATGGTCGATTATTTGCTCGTCTGGTTGATGTTACAACAGACTTTCTTCAAGAAGGTTATCTCACTGCTGAAGAAAAAGGAATGGCTCTAGTTGCCTACAATCAGCCTATCATCCATGTATTTCCCCAGGAAACTCAAGGTATTGCCTCTCCCTCTACTTCATCTATAGATATTCGAGCAGATGTGTGTGCTCAGGTCAAGGAAGCAATAGACACACACTTCGCCAAAGGGCTAGGCATGCAGCTGGCCAGATTTGTAGAGAAGGCCATTCATGAGCAGAAGACTCGTCTCACCGAACAAATCCTTGACATAGATGACAAGTTCGGTGAGGCACTCCATAATCAGCTAGAGGAGTATCTCAACTTAGAAATGAAGAAATCAGCGGACATAACAAAGAAGTTTACTGATCTCTATACAAATGAAATCAACCGCTTGGAGAGCTCCTATAAAAACAGACTTGATGATGCTGAAGCAAGAGCCACTGAAGGTAAAACCCTTCTTAAGTCAGCTGCAGAGGAGAATGAGAAACTGCAGACTCAGCTGAAGGAGACAGCAGCCAAATTGGAAGCACTTACAGCTAAACTTGAAGCTGCCTCCTCCTCTAACTCTCATGCTCAAATCCTAGAACACAGCATCACTCATCTGACCCATGTTGGCAAAGTCAATGCCATGGCCCTACAGCAGACTCTGAAAGTGGAGATTCTGAATGCCATGAAGCCTTTTGCGGCTGCACTTGCTGAAGCCAAAAAGGGGGAAGATGTATTGATAAAGGCTCTAGAGAAGGCTACTGCACAGCAAGCTGTGATGGTAGTATCTCAAGATGAGCTGAATGAAACCTTGGGTGGTTTAAAAAGCAAAATCAAGAGCAGGCAAGGCAAGGCAAAGGCAAAGAAATTGCTCAAGAAGACACCCAAGTTCCCACTCAAGCTCCTGCCAAGAGTCTACAGATCACTGCCTCTATAGAACAAGTTCCTGAGAAGAGGATGATAAGGAAAAGAAAGGCAGATGAGCAAGCAGATGAGCAAGCTCAGTCAAGCAAGAAGTCAGCTCCAGCAGAGCCTATTGCAGAAGAGAAAGAGGCTTTAGAGCTGAAGAAAAGAAAAAAGCTTGAAGCTCAAGAGCTTAAGCAGAAGAAGCTAAAAGATGCGAAGGCAATCATAGCCAAATTTGAAAGGAAAATAACCAGACTCGGGAAAGCAATCAAGGACAAAGCAAAAGAAGACAATGTCAAAGACAATACCCTGGTGTTTGATAGCAACTATGTGGATTATTTAGCCCTTCAAGATGAGCTACCAAGGTGGTATCCTCTGAAGAAGAAGTGGCAAATTCAACACCACATTGTAAGAAAATTTGGCCCTCTCCCAACCTATGAAGATGAATTCTTCCAGTTCAATTAGTTCATGAACATTGAAGATCAAGAGATCTGGAAAGAAGTAGTCAAGACAGCCAAAGAACTTGACAACTGCAGAATCCTAACTCCAGAAGAACCTAAATGGGATCCTCCCACTCTGAGCTCCGGAAGGACAGACTGGATTGAAGTCAAAAGGATTCTAGAGAAAATCTATGAAGAGGAGAATGTTACAGACCTGCAGCACATGGAAGAAGTTCGAACTCGTCTGTACCTTGCTTTCCGCATCTGAAGATCAGAAGACCTGATGAAGACCACTTTCAAAGCTTTAAAGAAACTATCACTTGTAATCTATAAAAGCTCTATATATAATCAAGTTTAGTTCTCTTTTCTTTCAAGACAAACTCTCGTTGTCTTCATCAGATACTTCAGTTTTTATGAAGTTTATAAACTCTTATCTTATTTACTAAGAGCATTTATCAAATATAGTTTTGGCTTCATCAAAAAGGGGGAAATTGTTGGGATGTAAATTCACCCTAAGCCCCATTTGATGTTAGAATAGTTTTGATGGCCAAAACACTTAGAGTTTATAAATGCAATAGGATCAGCTGACTTTGTATAGAACAGCTTAGACTAGTCTTGTATGATCAACTGTATAGATATTAGTTGATTAGCACAGTCCCGGTTTACATGCGCTCCCTCAAGATGAGAAGAGTAGAAGACATGAAGACTAGAAGATCCTTGAATGCCAGATAAGTTAAGGTGCTTGTATACCTACTTATCTGATGGAGTCCAAGTTGAAGATGGCCCTAATGCAGCACAAGTATTTACCAGATCAGAAGAGTTCTACTCGACTGATATCAGAAGACAGAAGTACAAGGCCAAACGAGTAGTCAGAAGACTAGTAGTGCAGATCAGAAGACTAAGTACTCGTCCAGGACTCGGCTGATTCCCAAAGTCATCTTGCAATTCAAATGAAGACCTTCCTTATTTAGAAGATTGACATGATCCCAGGATTGGAGCAATCAAGCAGCTTGAATTAAGGAATCAAGCCAATATGGAAAGATTGCCCCAACGGCTAGTCAACTCCAATGGCTAGTTGCAAGCAATCACCATTATAAATACAAGAGGATGAGAAATCACAAGTACGAGATCACAACGAGAGAATTCAACAAGTTAAGCAAGCAATCAAGCAAAAAACCATACTGTTCTAAGAGTTCTCCAAGAGCCAGAAAACCATCAGAATATTTGTAGCTGTTAAGTGATTTCTATCCAACCCATAAGAACCTGAAACCTGTTAATATTGTAAATTCATTGTTTTAGGGATAGTGGTTAAGCATTTTATAAGCTTGAACCATTAGTTGGATACCCCTCAAAAACTCCAACCCTCACCGAAAGGTTAAAGTTTTTGAACCCCTCAAAGTGCAAGTGCTTACAATCACTTGTGGAGACCATAGCTGTTAGGACGGCTCAGATCTCAAAGTCCTATCCTTGGGACTATAAAGGACAAGACCCTTGTAATTTTTGGTAAATTAAAGGGATTAAATATCACGTGTGGACGTGAGAGTGGACGTAGGATCGTATATTCGAACCACTATAAACCCGGTGTTATTTACTTACTGCACTTAATATTTCTGTTGGGAATAAAATGATTTTGATTTAGATACCAAAACCCCTAATTAATGATGTTCAGATTAGTTGAGATATGCTCAAGTCTAAGTTCAGACAAGTTGTCTCAAAACACTTAAGTAAGTAGAATGCTTAAGTAAAAAATCTCAGAAATGTTGTGAGATTTTAAAGTTCAGGATAGTTGTCCAAAGCTGAATGTTAGGCAGCTTGATATGTATTAAGTTTCTAGGCCAAAGTTGCTGAACTTACAAGACAAGCTATCAAAGTGGACAACTAAGCTGAAGAGATCAAGCATGTTAAGGCAATGTTCATAAATGCAAATGATCAGAACAATTAAAGTGCAAATGATCAAGAGCATTGAATGCCAAAGCTCACAGAAGACACAATCAATGAAGCATTTATTGACAATCATGCCTGAACCAAGCATTGAAGACTTGAAGCATTAAAGAGTGAAGCATTGAATGAATATTGGAACATTCTAAATTGCAGCAGGAATGTTCAGGGAGCTTGTCCCATCTGACCGTTGGTTGAGTGTAGCTTCTGCCACAAATCAACCTTGGGAAATGTGCATATTTGGAATATGACACAAGTCTTCTCAGCCGCATTTTTCAGAAGTCAACACATTCATTCAAGCAACCATTGAAGAGGCCTTTTACACAGTGGATAAAAGGATGCCAAGCTTCATAGCCGTTTCAATGGTGCTGCAAATAGACAAGTTTGAATTGCTATCCCTCCAACGGTTAGCTGCTCAAATTTGCCTATAAATACAGAAGTGATCAAGGGATTCAACAAACCAACTACAAGCTATCAAACTATCATCAAGCTTTCAAAGGAAACCAAGCTGTTCTTTAGAATCCCAAGTTTCCTGAATCACTTCATCAAGCTAAGCCAATCTTTGTAAAATATCCAAAGATTAGCATTGAGATATCCTAAGCCTTTACACTGTTCTTATTGTAAAGGATATCTCTATAAGTTGGAACTAAACCTCAAACCCTTATCTCATTTAGTGAAGAGAGAGTTTGTTATAGAAGTGAGGAGTTCAGGACTGTTATTGTGAAACACAGTCTTAACTCAGAGAGATTGAGCACTAGGACTCAGGTTATCATAGGGATCAAAACACTAAGAAAGTGTTGTTGATCAGTGCACCTTGGCACTATAAAACAAGCTAATTCCATTGTGAAGGAATTATCCTGTTCAATCAGGGAAAGTGGATGTAGGAGCTTGAGTCTCTGAACCACTATAAACTTGTGTGCCATTTACTTACTATACTCTTTATTTACTCACATTCTAACATATTTTAAAGAGCAAAACTCAGTAAGTAAAGAAAAACTGTTTTGGACAAAGTCCTTGATAACTGTATTTTTCAGAAATCAATTAGGAGTATTTCTTTGAGTCAAAGGCCAACCACATTCTGCACTTAGCAACTCTTTTAGATATTTAGCCAACTGATCAATCAATAGTAATCAGTGGGACAAGTATCTATCAAAGTTCTCACTCAGGCTAGTTGTGAGACAACTTGCCTGATAAGACTTGTTTGTCAAAAAGAAAAAGAATTTGCATACACAAGTGCATTCCCCCCCCCCCCATACACTTGTGTTAAACTCCACCAAGGACCAACAAGTGGTATCAGAGTAGGAGTTCAAAAATTCACATTATTTATGTGGTCACTGAACTGATCCAAATTTCTGAAAAATCTATTTGTATTTTCCTTTGTCTATCTGTATAAGAATGGCTAACAATGCAGTTCCAGGAGATGATGTCAACACCATCAACAACATGGGTCCAAACCAAGTCAATCATATTTCTCATCACAGGTTGCCAATGTTCTCAATTGAGAATTATGATTTCTGGAAGATCAGGATGAGAGCACATCTTGCTTGCCAGCATGATGAAATGCTCAAAGTCATCACCAGAGGACCATTCACCTTCACCAAGCTCAATCCCAAGGTCACTGATGCTCAAAAAGCAGACCCAAGGGAGCTATTACCAAAAGATGAGGATGAGCTGACAGCAGAAGAGAGAAAAAGGCACAATCTGAACTACATTGCCATGAACACCTTGTACCAGACTATTCCAGATGTAGTGATGGGAAGAGTGTATCACTGCACCACAGCAAAGGAGATCTGGGATACCCTAGCACTTATGTGTGAAGGTACCCAAAAGATAAAGGAAAACAAGCTTCAAGTGGCTATCCAAAAGTATGAGCAATTCACTATGGAGCCAAATGAAACTATTGATCATCTTGATGGCAGATTCACTGACATCATGAATGAGATGAATTCTTTGGGCAAGTTCTATGCCAAAAGAGAAGTTGCTTTGAAGATTCTGAGAAGTCTCACATCAAAGTGGGACATATATTCTGTCATGATGCAAAATACCAGCAATCTTGACAACATGCCAATGCAGCAAGTATTCTCTGAACTTAAAGCATATGAGTTTGATCTCAACAGAAAGAAGGTGCATGATGAGCCATCTTCCTCAAGCAAAGGTGTTGCTTTCAAAGCCACTGAAACAGAGAAGAAAAATACTCAAAGAACTTCTCAATCTGTTTCAAAATCAGAAATGAATGAGGAGCTGGCACTCATGGCAAGGAGATTTGAGAAGCTCAACTCCAGATTTGGTAGATACAAGAAGTTCTACCAAGACAACAGAACCAGAAGGAGATTCAGCTCTCCTGATAACAAATCCGAGGACAAAGTCTCTGATGAGAAGAAAGAAGACAGATATGCTGATAAAAAGAAGTACAACAAAGGTGAACCATCATCATCAAGGAGGAAGGAGTCCTCAAGAAAGAAAAATGATGATGAAAATGTGTGTTACAACTGCCAGAAAAAAGGTCACTTTCAGTATGATTGTCCTGACCTAAGTGCCAAAGAAAGAAAAGAAAGGCAAAACAAAAGAGACAAGAGGATGAACAACATGAAGGCCATGGTAGCTGGAGAATCAGCAAGTGAAGAGAGTGTCTACTCTTCTGATGATGGACTGTTCTCCAACAGTGACAGTGATGATAACTGCCAAATGGCATTTGAAAATGAAGAGGTATGTTCATCTTCCAATCTTTCCATTAACACACATGAATCTAGTGAAATCCACCTTGACTTTGAGAAGTTGTTGGAAGATTTCACCAAAATGCAAGAAGTATGCAATATGGCATTGAGAGAAAATGAACAGTTGAGGTCTAAAAGTAAAATCTCCAATCATCCTGAATCTTAGGCTAATATTAAATCAACTGAATTGTATTAGCAGATTGTGAGAGAACATGGAGAGATGTCTCTCAAAGTCTCTGAACAACAAAAGCTGATTGATGAACAAACTCTGATTCTAAAAAAAAGGATTTTGACTTTAGAACTCTTCAAGCTAAATTTGACAATCTCTCAAGTGAATTTGATACTCTAAAAATAAGTGAGGGGAGCTTAAAAATGAAAATGTCTGCCTTGAACAAATCTGCTAAGGCAATAGAGGAAATTCAAGGGTTTCAAAGACCATTTGCTCAAAAGGGTGGATTAGGCTATAATCCATTTGAACCCTCACCTGGTCTTAGTATTGCCTCCTCAAGCAATTCTAAGATGACTTTTGTAAGATGAGTGGCACAACAAAATGAAATGGAAGTAAATCAACCACTGATCAAGGATAAGGGTAAAGGAATTTTTATACCAACTAAAGTGAACAATGTCCCTAAACCCATACCTAAGGAAAAGGATAAAGGCATTGCTTACAGGAGAAATGAGGTTCAGAAAGGTAGAACCAATGGAAGGTCAACCTATCTAAATTCTCATCAGAAGAGTTGTCCAAAATCTGTTCAGAAAAGGCCAACTCAAATGAGGCAACCTCAACTGAATGGATTGAGGCCCAACCCCTCTGACAGGTATAAAACCTTCAGGAAGCCTGAACCTTACATGACAAAAGGAAATGGCCATCCAAAACCCTATCCTCAAAGGTCTTACCAAGCTGCACCTAGGTCTAGTAACTTCAGGAGGAATGTCCCAAAGAAATTCACCAACTCTCCTGAACCTTACAAGGCCAACACTTATACACAGAAGGCATCCAGGGCATTTAAGGGTCA
This sequence comes from Galeopsis tetrahit, assembly GCA_963675135.1. Taxonomy (NCBI): domain Eukaryota; kingdom Viridiplantae; phylum Streptophyta; class Magnoliopsida; order Lamiales; family Lamiaceae; genus Galeopsis; species Galeopsis tetrahit. The sequence continues at coordinate 49,265,141 of OY776124.1, forward strand.
AACTGTGTATGTAGATGTAAATGGAAACCAAGTCAGTCACTTTGAGTCAATCAGAGTAATCAGACAGATTTGGGTTCCAAAAGGTACAACTAACCCTCTAGGACCCAACACTCAAAGGGTACCTAAATTTTGACTTTGCAGGGCTGCAAGGACCACAAGAAGAAGAGAAGCATCAACAAGAAAATAGCATGGTATTTGGACAGTGGATGCTCAAGACACATGACTGGGAACAAAGAGCTTCTCTCAGAATTCATAGAAAAGGATGGTCCTTCAGTAACCTTTGGAGACAGCTCTCAAGGAATCACAAGAGGTTATGGTATTAAACATTGGTAATGTCAAAATTACTGATGTCTCATATGTCCTAGGACTAAAATACAACTTGCTGTCTATAAGTCAAATTTGTGATAAAGGATATAGTGTTGAATTTACACCAAATGAATGTATTATCAAAAACAATTCAACACAACAGGTGCTACTAACAAGGGTGAGAAAGGGAAATGTTTATTTTGCAGATTGGAGCAAAACCCCTGAAGCAGTTTGCCTTGTTTCCAAAAGCACAAATGAGCAAAGCTGGCTATGGCACAAGAGATTGAACCATCTGAATTTCAAAACCATCAACAAAATTTCAAGAAACTCTCTAGTTAAAGGGTTGCCTAATCAAGTGTTCACCAAAGAACATATATGCCAGCCATGTTAGGAAGGAAAGCAGATCAAAGCTTCATTCAAAGGAAAACCTGTCATCTCAACTGAAAGAGTTCTTCAACTACTGCATATGGATTTATTTGGTCCAATTATCCCAGTAAGTTTAAATGGAAGAAAATATGCATTAGTTGTTGTTGATGATTTTTCCAGGTACACCTGGGTAGTATTCTTGTTGAACAAAAAGGAGACCCAAGTCAAGCTACCTGAATTGATGATGAGATTGAGCAATGAAAAGGGCCTAAGTATTGTCAAGATCAGATCTGACAAAGGCACAGAATTCATAAACTCATACATCAATGAGTACTGCAGCAAGAATGGCATCACTCATGAAACTCCAGCAGCAAGAACACCTCAACAAAATGGGGTTGCTGAAAGAAGGAACAAAACCTTGAAAGAGGCAGCAAGAACATTGATTGCTGAATCCAAATTGCCTAAAAGGTTCTGGGCTGAAGCCATTAGCACTGCATGTCACACTCAAAACAGGTCCTTAATCACCAAAGGACAAGGTAAAACTCCATATCAAATATGGAAAGGTAGATTGCCCACTGTTGCTTATTTTCATATATTTGGTTGTAAGTGTTTCATTCATAATAATGGGAAATAACAATTGAAAGCTTTTGACAGCAAAGCTGATGAAGGAATATTTGTTGGATATTCACAAATCAGCAAGGCTTACAGAGTCTACAATTGCAAAACCCTTATTGTGGAAGAAACACCTCATGTTGTGTTTGATGAATCTGTTAATGAGTTCAGGGATAGAAACCTGAATATTGATGAGATAACACAAAGAACAACCAGATTAAGGCTTCAAAGCAAGGAAACAGTGTTTGTAGATGTTGCCCAGCCTGAACTTTATGAAAATAAAAAACTGGACAACCTACCTGATGGTAATCAACCAGAAGACAACCAACCTGAAGGAGAAATTGAACTGACTGACCCCATCCCAGTTCAAAACCAGGTAACAACTACCAATGAAGAAGCAGGCAATGCTGAGGTAGTTAATGGATCCAATATTCAAGGGGGGACCAATGAAAGTGTCAACTTATCTAACAATGAGGACAACACCCCTGAATATGATCCTGAACTTGATCCTTCAATTAACTTTCCTGAATTTAATGAATCTAGTGATCCAACTTCAGATGAGGACAATCCTCCTAAAGGGATCAGGTCTAGAAGGACTTGGTTGCATGACCATCCAACTAGCCTGATACTTGGAAATCCAAGTGAAGGGATCAAAACTAGAAGATTTCATGGAGAAAGTGCTTTGTTTTGCTGTTTCCTTTCAGAACAGGAACCAAAAGATATTGAGGAAGCACTACAGGACACCAACTGGATCATAGCCATGCAAGAAGAGCTGAACCAGTTTACCAGAAATGAAGTATGGGAGCTGGTGGAGAGGCCAACTCATCAAGATGTCGTTGGTACCAAATGGGTGTTCAAAAATAAGAAAAATGAAAATGACATCATTGTAAGGAACAAAGCAAGACTGGTGGCCAAAGGGTATTGTCAATCTGAAGGAATTGATTATGATGAGACTTTTGCTCCAGTGGCCAGACTTGAGGCAATCAGACTCTTCTTAGCATATGCAGCTCACATGAGTTTCAAGGTGTATCAAATGGATGTGAAGAGTGCATTTCTCAATGGGGTGCTCAAAGAAGAAGTATATGTTGAACAGCCCCCAGGATTTGAAAAAGGAGACAAGGTGTACATATTGAAGAAAGCTCTCTATGGCTTAAAGCAAGCTCCAAGAGCTTGGTATGACACCTTATCACAGTTTCTTCTAGATCATGGTTTTGTCAAAGGCACTGTTGACAGAACTTTGTTCAGAATCTATGAAGGAGATGATATTCTGTTAGTCCAAATCTATGTGGATGACATTATATTTGGATCTCCAAATGAGAAGTTGTGTGAGAAGTTCTCCAAACTCATGCAAAGCAAATTTGAGATGTCCATGATGGGATTGATGAATTTCTTCTTAGGACTTCAAGTCACACAGTATAAGAAAGGAATCTTCATCAATCAGGCCAAGTATACAAGGGACATGATCAAGAAATTTGGATGTGCTACAAGCAAGCCAGTCAGAATTCCTATGAATACTAACTGGAAAATGGATCCTGATGAAAGTGGAGAATCAACAAACTCAACTAATTACAGAGGAATCATAGGATCCTTGCTATATCTCACTGCAAGCAGGCCTGATATTACATTTGCAGTTGGAGTGTGTGCAAGATTTCAAGCTAATCCAAAGAAGAGCCATCTTGATGCTGCCAAGAGAATTCTAAGATATCTCAAGGGATCTAAGAATCTTGGATTGTGGTATCCAGCTGATGACAACATTGAGCTCACTGGATATTCAGATGCAGACTATGGAGGATGTAGAATTGATAGAAAGTCCACTTCTGGAACATGTCAGTTCTTGGGCAGCAAGCTTATCTCATGGTTCTCCAAGAAGCAAAATACAGTTGCAACTTCAACAACTAAAGCAGAATATGTAGCAGCTGGAAGTTGCTGTGCTCAGATACTTTGGCTCAGGCAGCAACTGAGAGATTACAAAGTCATCTCAAATGAAGTGCCAATATTCTGTGACAACAATAGTGCATTAATTAGGCTTGCTTGATCCAGGGAAGATGGAGGAATGAAGGAAGGAAGCTCATAAGAAGCGGGAAGTTCATTAAATTTAACTTCAGCAAGGTTGACCAACCTCACTGAAGCAATCTGTCAAAAAGGGAATAATCAGCAAAGTTGTCCTTATGATGTTCAGCAATGTTGGTCAGGAGCTTTGTCCTAGTGGGACCCAGTCAGCAACATTGGGACCCACTCAGACATGTTGGTTAGACAGGTTGACCAAGAGAGAAGTTAAAACACATCTTAGGATGTTTGTCCGAGTAAATTGGATAATTATTGCTATTTTTAGCATTTATTAAACATTTAAAAGGTTTCTTGGTCTAAGAGTAGGCCATTTTAGGATGGCGTGTGCTATTAAGATCTTTGCCCCCAAAATGGCAAATCAGCATTTAATGCAAAATCTCCATTAAGATCTCATGAATTCTTGAGCCATCATCAAGGCCATTGATTTGCATTAAACATTCTTTTAACCGCCTACCCCACCTTATCCAATTGTTTTTTTTTTATTACCCACTGTTATTATCTATTAACGAACGGTTAATAAAATCCCTTCATATATAAACTCCTCGATTTTTACTTTCTTCCTCACGCACTCATAATTTCAAACTCTCAAAGTTCTTTTGAAAACCTCTCAAAACCTGCAACTTTTCTCCAAAACCTTTCTAACTCTCAAAATTATCCATGGCACCCAAAATTAAGAGAGAATAACTTGTAGATTTCAATGACTCCTCCTTGGACATTGATTTCTCCTATCTTAGCAATCCAAATTCACTTTGGTTTGAAAAATTGGTTGTTTTTGACAGCCCAGACACAGAAGTTCATCAAGTCCTTCAATGGCTAAGGGAGGTAGGGTTTGAGAAATTTCTTGGCACCAAGCCTGATTCCTGCCTGAATCCTTTCATGGCAGAATTCTTTGCCTATCTCAGATGGAAGGGCAAAAAGGGTGATGTATGCACCAAGCTGACATATGCTGAGGAAGAAGAAGAAGAAGAAGAAAGCCAACACACCATCATCTGCACTGCTGAGGATCTGGATGCTAGCTTTGGGCTACCTTTAGAAGGCCAGAATCTAGAGATGTATAAAGAGGAAGATGATCAGGAGTTCTACTATCCATGGATGATAGAACCCAAGAAAATTGTAAGTGCTCAGAACAAGAACACCTTGAAACCAGTATACAGGCACTTATTTGATTGTGTGGTAAAAAGTTTGTTAAGCCACTCTGGGAGTGTTGAACAAATCAGTATGCCTAAGTTGAGAGTGATGGCTGCTGTGATTGACTCTGCTGAGAAGAGAGTCAAGTTCAACTGGAAAAACTTCATTCTAGACAAGATGATGAATGAAAAGTTTAAATTCAAAGAGGTGAAGCACCACATGGTGGTTGTTGATGGGAGACTCCAATTTTGCACAAGAGCTAGCTTGCTCTTAGAAAGATTTGCACATTATACCCACCTTCAAGCCAAGCCAAAGCCTTTTCCAGCTCAAAAGGTGATGTTTAGGAAGCTGTCTTCTAAGACAGAAAAGAGGAAGCAGGATGCAGCTTCCAAGAAAGCAGGTGCTGTTGTACCCACAACCAGAACTTCTCCAAGAAAAAGAAAAGCTCAACCACCAAAAGCTCAGCCAAAGATGAAGAGGATGAAGAAGATTCTGAGTGAATCTCCCCCAGAAAGCCAGTCAAGAAGTGGAGGAGCCACTTCTGAAGAAATTGAAAAGGTTGCTAAAGAAGGAGTCAACCCTCCTGAAGAAAGTGAAGAAGTCAGGGAGGTTGTCCCCTTGCAACCTGAGTCTGTAACAGAGTTTAGGGACCTTGATAAGCCAACAAGGTCAAGAAGAATCATCAAAAATTCTTAGAAGCAGAAGTTGATGGAAGAGGAGAAGAAAAAGAAAGAATTTTTCAAGGAGATTAGACAAGCAAGTAGGTCTAACTCCAAGTCCAAATCAAAGCCCAACAGCCCTGAAACCAACTCTCCTGATATTCAGTCTAGAAGAATATCTCCATCAAGGCATGGGGAAGAGGAGTGCAAGACTCCTGAAGATGCCCCAATTATTGCAAAGAAAGTTTATTCTCCTGAAGGTGCTCCTGATAGAACAGGAATTGATGTGTTAGTTGATTTAGCTGACATTGAAGATAGGCCATTCTCCTCTCTTGATCCCAGACTTTTGTCTTACACCAAACTTCTTGAAACTGCTCTTCAAGAAGGTGATCAATTTACTCTCCCACCCATTCCAGCCATTCCAATTACCTCTTCAGGAACATTGCTCTCAAAAGCACCTGAATCCCAACTTGTCCTAAGCTCTTCTGAACCCAATACTTCTAGATCCAACCAACCTGAATCCCAGCTCAACCTACCTGAATCCAAAACCAACCCTCCTGAATCCCAAATCAACTCTTCTGATGAAGAAAAAAGTGGTGGAGAGTACACCTATGAAGGGATGTTGAGGCAGATTGCAAGAGCCAATGTGGATGAGTTATATCCAGGATTGAAGGCATATCCTAGGCTGCAACAACAATTATATGATCTCAGGGCACTTGTTGAGATCAAGGATAGAACAATTGTGGAGATAGCACACGCTATCAAGGATAAGGGAGCTAGCTGGTGGCAGGTTGAAGAAAATAGGATGTTACATTTTGCAAATGTAAAGAAGACCAGTGTGTTAACCACTGAGGCCTTATTCTGCACCATTGTTCATGAAAAGGTGCTTGATGAGAGAGAAAGAATTGCACAAGGAATCAAGCATCCAGACAGCCCTTCTGATGATGACAATGATGATGATGATGACAACACCAATCCCAATCCTCCTGGCCTCAATTCTGCTCAGGTACATTACTTGACCTATCATTCTGTTAAGGACTCTGATCATTCAGAGGAGTTGACCAAAGAAGGTGACTCAGTCCAAGATGCATTGGCCAAGGATGGTTCTCCTGAACCTGAGGCACAGCTTGACAATGTTGAGACTTCCATGGGAGAAGCTAGTTTGGCTAAAGCCTCATCAATGTCAGGACAGTTGGACATTGACCAGCCTTTAGTCATTCAGGATGACTCAGTGGCCTTGGGATGCCCAAGCACTGTGATCTCCCAACAACTGCCCTTTGTGGATCCTGTTGAGGATATGGAGGTGTCAGGTTTAGGAAAAGAAGGAGTTGAAAAGGCAAATAGTGATGAAAAATCAGAGGGAGAAGGTGAGGATGAGTGTATGATTACTGGTTCCCTGAGTGCACCAATCATAGAGGGAGATGAAGTAGAAATATTGGGTGCAGCCCAATATGAGAGTCAGGCTATTCTTCAAGTCAAATCTGAACTTGATGAATCCCTTGGTGAAAGGAGGCCTGATTCTCCAGTGAATGTGAGCTTATCTATTGATAATGAAGAAAAGAAAGAAGTTGAAAATGAGAGTATAGGTGCTGATGAATCAGGCCTATTGGGAGATAAAAAGAATGAGGGTGTTGAGGGAGTTTTTACTAACACTCTTAGTTTTGCAGATTCAGTAGCTGTCACCATTGAGCAATTTTTTGCAGATGCCTCTCTTACAGATATCCCAGTTGATGCTGACATTGACCTAGAAGCAGTCTCAGCAAATGTGTCCACCTTGAACAAGATCTACTTTGAGCAAGCAAATGCAACTGAGGCTAGCTTGCAAAATGCATCAAAAACTGCAACATCCATTGAGCAACAGTCAGAGAAGTTGGATACTTTGGTCAGGGAAGTTGAGAAAGCTCATGCTGCAACAGTAGACACCCTTGATAACCAAGGCAAAACTCTTGCCTCTGTGGAGATGAGGCTTACTGGCTCAGAGGAAGTAATCTTGCCAACACTGGATGCAAGGATTTGTGGTGTTGAAACTGGACTGCAAACAGTTTCAACAGAAGTAACAAAGGCAAAGGAGGAGATGGTGAAGTTCACAAAATCTGTGAAGAAAGAGCAGAAGGGCCTCAAAGATTTTTACAAGCATAATGTGAGAGCCTTGAGAAGGATAATCAAAGATGCATTAAGGCAAAGGACTGCTGCACAGAGAAACAAAGCTGAAGAATTGAAAGCTGCAATGGTGAAAGAGGCTGCAGAGAAGTTCACTGTTGAACTTATGGCCAAAGTGTCTAATCAAGTTGTGACCAACCTCACTGATCAACTTCAGGCCAAAATTGATCAATCTCTGAAAGCAACCTTGGATGCCATTGTTGCTCAAAACATGAAACCTGTTCACACATTCTTGAGCATGGCAGATGACAAAATGCAAAATATCCATGATGAGAATGTTTATTTGCTGCAGGAGTTGAAGTCCCTCACTCATGCTCACTCACATCTTTCTGTCACTATAAGTGACTTGAAGCCCCAGTGTTTTGATAATGCCAAAAAGGGGGAAAGAGAGAGAGCTAGGGCAAAGAGAACCTTGGTAATTGGTGAATCCAAAGGAAAGGAGAAGGTCTCTGATGTTGAGGAGGAGGCAGTAGAAGACATTGGGAAAGGTAAAGGCCCAATGAACATTGAAAACTTGACTGAAGAAGAGCAAATTCAAATTGTTGTCAAAGAATCTATGATGTCAGCCATGGAAAGTCAGGCAAGGAGGCTTCAAAGGCCTGGTGGTGAGTCTGCAGGACTTGACCCCAAAGAAAAGGCTGCTGAAGTAAGGGGGAAAGTGACAAGAGTATCTGAAAGAAAGAGGAAGGAATTGCAAGCCTTCAATGAATTCCCAACTAGCCTGACTCTGCCATCAGAATTTCAGTCTGAAGAAACAACTCCAGTAAGGAAATCCAAGAGGTTGAAGAAAGCAGTCAAGCTGCCTGTTATTGAAGAAGAAGAAGTTGAAGAAGTAGAACAGGACAAAGAGCCTGAAGTTAGAGTGCCCAAGCTTGCTGATGATCCTTCTAAGCTATTTGAAGAAGGATTTGGAAAGGATCCAGAGACACAGGAGAAGCTAGCTCTTCAAAGAGCTAAAGAGAGAATGGATCAGTTGGTTGAGGCCAACAAGGCAAGAGATGGAAGGAGGGCAAACTTCAAAGCTCCAAGAAGGAGGGCTTCTTACAGAAGGCTCAAACCACAAATGCTGCAAAGATGGGACACTCGGTACCCTCACCATGATAAGTGGGTTCCAATCCCACTGAATGATGCATGGGAGGAGGCCAAGAGAAGTTTTGTATGTGACTTTTATGCCATTGGAAAGTGGCTTGAAGAGAGTGTAGATGAAGTCTTTGTGCAGTTTATGTTTGAGAACCATAGGGACCTCTACCAAAAGCTGTTTGCAGCAGCTGAGATGGCCAGAGTTGAATTCAAGGCCCCTGGTCCTATTCTGTACATGCCTCCTAAGTACAATGGGAACTTAATTGATGAGGGAAAGATACTGGAAGAATTCATCAACATCATGAGGATGGAGAAGTTGAAGCCTGGCCCTAAAGGAACCAACAAAGAGATCTGGGAATTGAAGAAAAGAGTATGGGCTCAGTATGGCATTGCTCCTCAAGATGATGAAACTCTCTGATGGATAAGTTCACTTCTTTCCTATTTGCTTTTATGATTGTTGTTATTTTGCAGTTCTAGACTAGTGAGTCCTTTTTAATCTTCAGCTCTGTAATGCTCTTTGACTTATATAAAAGGATCACTATGTTTCTATCAAGAGATAACAACTCATTATCTCAACTAACCTAACATGACATATCATACTTGATTTATTGTGCTAACAGTTTCTTTCAGGCAAGTTGACCAGCTCACTCTTCCTGAAGGTAAAGTATAGTATAAGTCAAGTTCCCTTTGTAATAGGTTTTGGCATCATCAAAAAGGGGGAAATTGTTGGGAATAAAATGATTTTGATTTAGATACCAAAACCCCTGATTAATGATGTTCAGATTAGTTGAGATATGCTCAAGTCTAAGTTCAGACAAGTTGTCTCAGAACACTTGAGTAAGTAGAATGCTTAAGTCAAAAATCTCAGAAATGTTGTGAGATTTTAAAGTTCAGGATAGTTGTCCAAAGCTGAATGTTAGGCAACTTGATATGTATTAAGTTTCTAGGCCAAAGTTGTTGAACTTACAAGACAAGCTATCAAAGTGGACAACTAAGCTGAAGAGATCAAGCATGTTAAGGCAATGCTCATAAATGCAAATGATCAGAACAATTAAAGTGCAAATGATCAAGAGCATTGAATGCCAAAGCTCACAAAAGACACAATCAATGAAGCATTTATTGCCAATCATGCCTGAACCAAGCATTGAAGACTTGAAGCATTAAAGAGTGAAGCATTGAATGAATATTGGAACATTCTAAATTGCAGCATGAATGTTCAGGGAGCTTGTCCCATCTGACCGTTGGTTGAGTGTAGCTTCTGCCACAAATCAACCTTGGGAAATGTGCATATTTGGAATCAGACACAAGTCTTCTCAGCCGCATTTTTCAGAAGTCAACACATTCATTCAAGCAACCATTGAAGAGGCCTTTTACACAGTGGATAAAAGGAAGCCAAGCTTCATAGCCGTTTCAATGGTGCTGCAAATAGACAAGTTTGAATTGCTATCCCTCCAACGGTTAGCTGCTCAAATTTGCCTATAAATACAGAAGTGATCAAGGGATTCAACAAACCAACTACAAGCTATCAAACTATCATCAAGCTTTCAAAGGAAATCAAGCTGTTCTTTAGAATCCCAAGTTTCCTGAATCACTTCATCAAGCTAAGCCAAACTTTGTAAAATATCCAAAGCTTAGCATTGAGATATCCTAAGCCTTTACACTGTTCTTATTGTAAAGGATATCTCTATAAGTTGGAACCAAACCTCAAACCCTTATCTCATTTAGTGAAGAGAGAGTTTGTTGTAGAAGTGAGGAGTTAAGGACTGTTATTGTGAAACACAGTCTTAACTCAGAGAGATTCAGCACTAGGACTCAGGTTATCATAGGGATCAAAACACTAAGAAAGTGTTGTTGATCAGTGCACCTTGGCACTATAAAACAAGCTAATTCCATTGTGAAGGAATTATCCTGTTCAATCAGGGAAAGTGGATGTAGGAGCTTGAGTCTCTGAACCACTATAAACTTGTGTGCCATTTACTTACTGTACTCTTTATTTACTCACATTCTAACATATTTTAAAGAGCAAAACTCCGTAAGTCAAGAAAAACTGTTTTGGACAAAGTCCCTGATAACTGTATTTTTTAGAAATCAATTAGGAGTATTTCTTTGAGTCAAAGGCCAACCACATTCCGCACTTAGCAACTCTTTTAGATATTTAGCCAACTAATCACTCAATAGTAATCAGTAGGACAAGTATCTATCAAAGTTCTCACTCAGGCTAGTTGTGAGACAACTTGCCTGATAAGACTAGTTTGTCAAAAAGAAAAAGAATTTGCATACACAAGTGCATTCCCCCCCCCCCCCCCGTACACTTGTGTTATACTCCACCAAGGACCAACAATTTTTGTAATTTCATTTATCTTTATATAGTGCATACTGTATTTGCAACTGTCTTCAAAACAAGGCCATAACTTTCAAACCAGCATCAGCTGAGCATTTTCATTAAACAAAACAAGTTAACACTTTCTTAAGAAACAAAAGGAACGAGTCTAAACAAGGCCTACCATAATTCCACATATAATCTCTGCCATCAGATCACTATAGTCATCTGGACCAACAGACTTGTAGTCCAGCTGACATAGAGATCAGAAGAGGTTCCCAACTCTCTTGAAAAAGTTTTAAAGTCTATTCACCCCTCCCCTCTAGACTTTAATCCCATTCACTACTCGTTCAGGGACCAACAACATCAGCTTCTCTACTTGTCTAGTCTACATGTTCCAACAATCCTGAAACATGTTCATTAAATTTTGACTTATCTACTTGGCATGTCTTAAGGGGGTTTTGGTATATTCATCAAAACTCATTTTATTCCCAACAATTTCCCCCTTTTTTATGATGCCAAAACCTATACAATCTATGCAAAGGTGACTTGATTACACTTATTACATTCTACTATAGTGAAGATGACTGAGGTCAAGTTCCCTGAAAGGAAAATGTGTTAGTGTATTTTCTGTTTTCATTTGCATATAGGTTTATAAGTCAGACAAGCTGTAGTTTGGTAGTGTTTGTTTCAAAATATGTTCAACTATCATTTAAATAAGAGATCATTACAATCATGTTGATAGTTGAACAAACATATCAGAGCATGAAAAACATTACATCAGAGCATAACACTTCTAAATTACAAATTCAGAATAATAAACTATTTATTGATTTGAGCAATATTGAGATAGTCTATCAGAGTATTGATTCTTGGTTATCAGAGCAAATAGTCATCAGCAGTCTTGATCAATTTCAGTAAATTATCAGTCAAAAGCATTCAGAACAGCAAATAAGAGTCAAGAGGACTTAGCCAGTTTAGAGATCATCTTCAGGAGGTGGCACCATCCCATATTTTGCCCACACTCTTTTCTTTAACTCCATGGCCTCTTGGTTTGAACCCTTTGGTCCAAGCACCATTTTGTTCAGTTTCAGGATTTCAAAGAACTCCTGAAGAATCTTGTTCTGATCAATCCATCCTTCCAGCTTTGGAGGCATGTATATGATTTGCTTTGGTGCAGTGAGCTCAAATCTTGCAATGTCAGCAGCTGCACGCAATTTCTGATATAGCTCTCTGTGATATTCTATCATGAACTCAGCAAAAGTGGAGTTGGCATCTCTTCCACTCCATCTGTCAATGACATAGTAGTCATAGAAAAACTCCCTTTTGGCCTCTTCCCATGTGTCATTCAGCTGGATAGGCACCCATTTATCCAAGTGAGGATATTTGGTGTCCATTGGGATCAGTAGTTGTGGCTTTAGCTTGTTGTAGGTTGCTCTCCTTCTTCTTGGTCTTTGAAAATCAGCTCTTCTTTTGTCCATTGCTCTGTTGTCTTCCTCCATCAAATCCATTCTTTCTTGGGCCCTCATCATGGCCAGCTTTTGTTGTATTTCAGGGTCTTTGCCATACCCTTCATGAAACAACTTTGATGGATCACTTAGTAGGACAGTTGTCTTCTTTTTAGGTTGAGGTCCAAAGCCTTCTTCATATAGCTCCTCAATATCTTCAGCAGCTTTGGCACCTTCAGCAGGCATAGTCTCAGCAGACTTGTCAGTTTCAGGAGACTTTGCTTTTTCAGCAATCTTGGTCATTTCAGCAGATTTGACTTTTTCAGAAGCTTTAGACTTTTCAGCAGTCTTGCTCTTCTTGGAGATAGGCTCTTCCTCCTCAATTCTGAACTTAAGAGGAAGTTCTAGGCTGTTGGGGAAGTCAGTGAATGTTTCAGCCTTTCTTTTGTTCCCCTTGGCCTTCTTGATTTGGCCTCTAGTTTGGACACCTTCAGCACCTTTGTCCAAGCCAGATCCTTCTCCTCCTGGCCTCTGCTGAAACCTAGCTGTTTCTTCTTGTGCTGATGCCATAGAAGCCTTCATTGCTATGGCTAGCTGCTCTTCTTCATCAAGGTCTTCCAAGATTAGTACTGCTTGCTCTTTGCCCTTATTTTCAGCAGCCTTTTCCTTGCCCTTCTCTGAACCACCTATAATCAAGGCACCTTTGGCCCTTGCTCTTTCCCTTTCCCCCTTTTTGGCAGCATCAAAGCATTGAGGCTTGAGTTCACTCATGGTTGTTGCCATCAAGGATTGGGCTAAGTTCAGAGATTTCATCTCTTCAAGCAGATATACATTCTCATCATGTATATTCTGCATTCTATCACTGCTCAAGCTAAGGAAAGCTAGAACAGGCATCATTTTTTGCTCAACAACCTCTTCCAGGATTGCTTTCAGAGATGTATCCAACTGGGCTTTAAGGAAATCAGTAAGGTTGGCCACTTCACTTTCAGCAATGTTGGCCATTACTTCTTGTGAAAACTTTTCAGATGCACCTTTTACCATAGCCAGCCTTAGCTCTTCTGCTCTTTTCTTTTGCAGTGTTGTCTTCTTCCCAAGAGCTTGCTTAACCACCAACTTGATAGCCTTGACATTCTTGTTGTGGTTATCTCTAAGTAGTGCTGTTCCTTCTTGACTTCTTTTGAGATGGACTCCATGGAGGTTTTGGCCTTTTGAACCTCAGTGGAAATGGTTTGGAGACCAGTTTCCACTCCACTTATCCTTGCCTCTAATGTAGGGAGCAGTACATCTTCAGAGCCAGTTAATCTCATCTCCACAGATGCTAGAGTTCTTCCTTGCTCATTCAATGCACCAGAAGTTTCAGCATGTGCAGATTGGACCTGATGAGCTAAGGAGTCCAACTTTGCTGATTGCATCCCAAGTAATGCTTGTGCCGAGTATTAGATTTGGTCAAGAGAAATACCTGCAATATTAGACAAATCAAAAATGTTAGGGAATAAGCACTCATCACCCTCAATATTTTTTGCATAAGACTCTGATACATCAGCAATCTTCTCCTCATTTTCAACTAATTCTTTTCTTCCTTCATAGATAATGTGCTCACTTAAGGAATCAGGCCTCCTTTCATCAAGGGATTCTTGAAGTTCAGATTTGACTTCAAGAATAGTCTGTCCTTCCTTACTTATACCACCCTCTATTTGTGGTACACTCACAATATGAGTAATTACTACCTCTCTATCATCCTCAACACCCTCTGGTTTTTCAACTAGATTTTCCTTTTCAACTCCTTCATTTAAACCTGCATCAACTCTACCTTCAACAAGGTTCAGAGAGGGCAGTTGTGAGGAGATCACAGTGCTTCTATCAGCAGCCACTGAGTCATCCTGAATGATTAAGGGCTGATCAGTGTCCAACTCTCCTGACAGTAAATAGGCCTTAACCAAAATAGCCTCTAAAATAGGAACCTCAACATCTTTAGGCTGTGCCTCAGGTTCAGAAGAACCTTCATTGGTAGATGTGTCCTTAGATGTGTCACCACCTTTGGTCAACACCTCTGAAGATACAAAGCCTTTCCTATGGTAGGTAACAAGAGGTTCTGAGAACCTGCTTGATTTAGAAGGTTTGGGTTGGGAAGGTTCAGGGAGGTTGGTCTGGGAGGGTTCAGGAGGGTTGTCTTGGGGAGGGTTTGAAGGGTCATTTTTCCCATCATCACTTGAGCTGCTATCAGGGTACTTGATCCCTGTAGCAAGTCTCTCTTTCTCCTCTTCAATTTTGTCAGCAACCAACTTGGCAAACACTTCCTCATCAATGAGGAATCTTGTCTTGGTTACTCTAGTAAAATGGAGTAATCTGCCTTCTTCAATTTTCCACCAGTTGGCACCTTTGTCATGAATGACTTGTGCAATCTCCATTATGGATTTATCCTTTACTTCTACAAGCATCCTCAGATCATGAAATGTAGCTTGAATTCTTGGAAATTCTGCAAGCTGATGATATAAGCTGTCCACAGTAGCCCTTGCTCCACCTCTGAGCATACTTTCATAAGTATACTCCTCCCCATTCTCATTTGATTGAGAACTTTGGGCTATAGGGGAGTTGGCTGTGGTCTCATTAAGTGCAGCTTCAGGCAGGTTGAGTTCAGGAAGGTTAGCTTCAGAAGGGTTGGGCTCAATTGAAGGTACCTCAGTTGCTTTTAAGAGCAATGATTCTGAGGGGGCTTTGCTCAGGGGGGTTGGCTCATGAAGTGCAGTTTCTAAGAGTTTGGAGTAATTTAGCATAGATGAGTCAAGTGGAGACAGGATTCTTGTCTCATCTACAGCTAGGTCTACTAGCACATCAATGCCACTTCTTTGCACACTCCCTTCTAGAGAATATCTCTTAGTAAGATCAACAGGTATGATAGGTTGGTTGGGAGGGATAACATGGGTTTCAGGGGAGTTGGGATCAGGGTTTTGGGTTTCAGGAAGGTTGGCTTCCAAGGGTTGATCTTCAGGGACTTTGGACTCTGGGGTTCCAGAACAAGAAGAGTTGATTCTAGACTTGGATTTAGTCCTGCTCTCAGCCCTGCTTTCCCTTAGAGCTAATTGAAGAACCCTTTCTTCCTGGAGTTCCAGCACTTTCTCAGTGGTCTTGGCTCT
The DNA here is from genome assembly GCA_963675135.1 of Galeopsis tetrahit. NCBI lineage: Eukaryota > Viridiplantae > Streptophyta > Magnoliopsida > Lamiales > Lamiaceae > Galeopsis > Galeopsis tetrahit. Next base: position 49,280,421 of record OY776124.1, read on the forward strand.
CCTCTTGCTTTCCCTACTGCTTCCACTTCCCTCTACTTCCTTCTCCTTCTCAGGGACAACTTCCTTGGGCCTTTTATCACCCTTCTTCTTCTGCCTTGTCTCATTGTATTTCAGCCTCAACTCTTCTGAGTGGTCAGAAGGCACATTCACTCCTTCTTCTGCCACTTCATCAACTTCAACTGATGCTCCTGAGGCTTCTTCTAATGAGATTTGAGACATCTTCTTGGTCTTTACAACTCTGGCCTTAGTCCTCTTCTTCAACTTAGGTTTTTCCTCCTGTTTTGCTTCAGCAGGCTTGGCCAGAAGCATCTTCCTTTGTTCATTTTTATTGCTCAGCTTTCTGAACAAGATTTTCTGGGCAGGGAGGGGTTTGGCAAAGGTTTGCATCTCTGAGTAGTGAGCAAACTTCTCAATCAGCAAGCTTGCCCTGGTGCAATACTTGAGTTTTCCCTCTAAAACTACTTTTTGGTGAGATTTCACCTTAAACTTTGCCTTTTCCTTCATCATCTCAGACAAGATGAAGGTCCTCCAATCAAACTTGATGCCTTTGTCACTGGCATCAATCACTGCAACCATGATTCTGATTCTTGGAGCACTTACTTGCTCTAGGCTGCCAGTGTTGCTCAAAAGACTTTTTGCAACAACCTCAAACAGATTGAGGAACTTAGGTTTGAGGGTCTTCTTATGTTGTGTAGCTGAGATTTGTCCTGGAAAAAGAAGCCAATCTTGAGCAATCTCCTGCTCATGGCCATTGCCATAGAATTCTAGATTCCTCCCTTCAGAGGGCAATCCAAAAGCAGCATCTACATCTTCCTCAGAAAATTTCACTCTGTGAAATCTTTCTTCTTCTTCTCCTTCTGCCCTGTAAGATAGCCTTGTGGTGACCTCACCATCTTCTGGCTTTCCTCTCCATTTTAAGAAGGCAAAGAATTTTGCCATGTATGATTTAAGGCAAGAGTCTGGCTTTTCTTGCATAAATTTTTGAAGACCAGCTCTTCTCAACCATCTCAAGGTTGGAGTGATTTTAGGATCTTCATTCTCAAAAGAAAGAATGGGCTCAAAAATAAGATTGTTCTTATGGCTAAGGTAGCCAAAATCAAGGTCCAAATCCTTGTTAGAGAAATTAACAATCATTTATGTTCTAACTTTGGGAGCCATTGAAGAACAGTGAAGGATTTTTTTTTTGAGAGAGTAAGAAAACTAGGGTTTCAAAGAGTTTGAATGCGTGGGGGAGAAGTGGGGTTAGTATGGCTTTTTAAGACTTGTGAATATTCCAAAAGGAATGTATGTCAATGAGTTGGTGAGTCTTAAGGCAATTCAACGGTTTACAAATGTGGAAATCTAATTTGGACGGCCAAGATCAGTTTCAGGGGAGTTGGCCAGTTTTGATCCAATGGTCAAAAACCAATGAAACAGTGAGAACCGTTTTTATTCAAAACGTGGGAGGAGTTTTAATGTTTGTTTAAAGCTGGGGGGTTTTCAAGGTAGATCATGTCCCAAAGGGTTTAATGCAAACAAGAGTTAAATCTTGGCATTTAATGCATTGAAAGTGACCTTTTGGGTAGGGGACAAATTGAATCCTTGAAAAGGTGATATCTTGAAAAGGAATGAGACAGATTTTGAAATAGGCAATGATTACCCAAAATAGGTGCTTGTCAAACCTAGATTTGGTTTAATAGACAAGACAACTTATCTGACCCTACATGGACAAGTGTCCTGAAAAGATGTGGATAACTGTACTGAATTTCAATGGACAAGTGTCCTGATATATGGAGGTCATCTCTTCTGAGTTTCAGTAGACTTGTCCAAGTCTGTTGATCTTTGATTTTAGTTCCCCCTTAATGAATAAACTCCTTTGGACTTATTTGTCCAACTTCCCTGGATCAAGTAGACCCAACTCTGCTGATAGTTCCAAAAACCTTGCCTCTGCAAGTGGTTTTGTCAGTATATCAGCTTTTGGATGATCTGTGTGGATTTTCACCAATTTGATATCCTTCTTCTCCACATGGTCTCTAATGAAGTGATGCTTGATGTCCATATGCTTGCATCTGGTGTGCAGTACAGGATTTTATGATATTGCAATAGCACTATTGTTATCACAGAATATTGGCACTTCAGCAGAGTTAACATTGTAGTCTCTTAATTATTGTCTCAACCAAAGGATTTGAGCACAGCAACTTCCATCTGCTACATATTCAGCTTCAGTGGTGGAGGTTGCCACTGTGTTCTGTTTCTTAGAGAACCAAGATATGAGCTTGTTCCCTAAGAATTGACAAGTTCCATAGGTGGACTTTCTGTCAATTCTACATCCTCCATAATCAACATCTGAGTAGCCAGTGAGCTCAATGTTGTCATCAGCAGGGTACCAAAGGCCTAGATTCTCAGTGCCTTTGAGATACCTCAAGATCCTTTTAGCAGCCTCTACATGGCTTTTCTTAGGATTTGCTTGAAATCTTGCACACACACCTACTGCAAAGGTGATGTCAGGTCTGCTGGCAGTGAGGTAGAAAAGTGATCCAATGATTCCTCTATACTCAGTAGAGTTGGTTGGAACACCACTCCCATCTGGATCCATTTTCCAGTTTGTGTTCATTGGGATCCTTACTGGCTTGCTGGTTGTACACCCAAATTTCTTGATCATTTCTCTGGTGTATTTGGCTTGGTTGATGAAAATCCCTTCTTCTGATTGCTTGACTTGTAAGCCCAAGAAGAAGTTCATCATTCCCATCATTGACATCTCAAACTTGCTTTGCATGAGCTTTGAGAACTTCTCACACAGCTTCTCATTGGGGGATCCAAATATGATGTCATCCACATATATTTGGACAAGCAAGATGTCTTCTCCTTCAGTGATTCTGAAGAGAGTTCTGTTCACAGTTCCTTTGATGAAACCATGATCCAAGAGGAACTGTGATAGTGTGTCATACCAAGCTCTTGGAGCTTGCTTGAGTCCATATAGAGCTTTCTTCAGTCTATAAACTTGGTTTCCTACTTCAAAACCAGGTGGTTGCTCCACATAGACTTCTTCTTTCAAGACTCCATTCAGAAAGGCACTTTTGACATCCATTTGGTACACCTTGAACCTCTTGTGGGCTGCATAGGCTAGGAAAAGCCTTATTGCTTCTAGCCTTGCCACAGGTGCAAAGGTCTCATCATAGTCAATGCCTTCTGATTGACAGTACCCTTTTGCCACTAATCTGGCCTTATTTCTGACAATCACATCATTCTCATTCTCCTTGTTCTTGAACACCCACTTGGTTCCAATAACATCTTGATGTGAAGGTCTATCCACCAGCTCCCATACATCATTTCTGGTGAATTGGTTCAGCTCTTCCTGCATTGCTGTGATCCAGTTTACATCTTGAAGTGCTTCATCAATGTCTTTAGGTTCCTGTTATGATAGGAAACAACAAAATAAAGCACTTTCACCATGAAACCTTCTGGTTTTGACTCCTATACTTGGATCACCAAGTATTAGATCAGTAGGATGATCAGATAACCAGGTCCTCCTTTTTCTGATCCCTTTAGTAGAGTTGTCCTCTACTAAAGTTGAGTCACCAGGGTTATAGAATTCAGGATAATTGAATGCAGGATCTAATTCAGGATCATATTCAGGGATGTTGTCTTCAATGTCAGGGACATTGGTATTTTCAACATTTATGGTTCCCCCTGGAATAATTGTTCCATTAACTACCTAAGCAGAGCATACTTCTTCATTGGTAGTTGTTACCTGAGTGTGAACTGGGATTGGATCATCCAGTTCACCATTCCCTTCAGTGGGGTTTGCTTCTGGAATATTGTCTTCAGGATTGTTGTCCAGTGAAGCAATTTCAGGGAGATTGGATTGGACAACATCTATGAATTCAGTGTCCTTGTTTTTTAGGCTTAGTCTGGTTGTTCTTTGTGTGATTTCTTCAGTGTCCAGGTTGTTGTTCCTGATCTCAAAGATGGATTCATCAAACACAAGATGAGGTGTTTCTTCCACAATTAGGGTTTTACAATTATACACCCTGAAAGCTCTACTGATATGGGAATATCCAAGAAATACCCCCTAATCAGCTTTGCTGTTAAAAGCTTTTAATTGTTCTTTCACATTGTTGTGAATGAAACACTTACAACCAAATATGTGAAAATATGACACTTTAGGCAGTCTTCCTTTCCAGAGTTCATAGGGGGTTTTGCCTTGACCCTTAGTGATCAAACATCTGTTCTGAGTATAGCATGCAGTGTTTATAGCTTCAGCCCAAAACCTCTTAGGTAGTTTAGAATCAGCAATTAAAGTTCTAGTGGCTTCCTTTAGAGTTCTATTCCTTCTTTCTACAACTCCATTTTGTTGAGGAGTTCTAGCTGTTGAGGTTTCATGAGCTATTCCATTTAGTGTGCAATACTCATTGATGTATGAATTAATGAACTCAGTGCCTTTGTCAGATCTTATCTTGATAATGTTAAGGCTCTTTTCATTTGACAGCTCTTCAACAGTTCAGGTAGTTTGACTTGTGTTTCCTTCTTATTAAGGAGAAATACTACCCATGTGAACCTAGAGAAGTCATCTACTACAACCAATGTGTATTTTCTACCATTTATACTTGAAGGGGTGATTGGTCCAAATAAGTCCATATGTAAAAGTTCAAGTACCCTTTCAGTAGAGATGACTGGTTTTCCTTTGAATGAGGCTTTGATCTGTTTTCCTTCTTGACATGGTTTACACACATGTTCTTTAATGAAAACCTCATTAGGTAGACATTTTACTAATGCATTTCTAGCAAGTTTGTTCATTGACTTGAAGTTCAGGTGGTTTAGTCTTTTATGCCATAACCAACTTTGTTCATTGGAGCTCTTAACAATGAAACATGCAGCATCAGTAGACTTGTCTGAGTCTGCAAAATACACATTTCCTTTCCTAGTTCCAGTCAATAGAATTTGTTGAGTCTTATCTTTGATTAAGCATTTTCCACTTGAGAACTCAACATTGAAATCTTTATCACAGAATTGACTGATACTTAGGAGGTTATATTTGAGACCAGCCACATAAGATACATTGGATACTTTGATGTTACCAATCATCAAAGTACCATAACCTTTTGTAGTTCCTTGTGAGATGTCTCCAAATGTGACACTTGGGCCTTCTTTTTCAATAAAATCAGTGAGGAGTTCCTTATTTCCAGTCATGTGCCTTGAGCATCCACTGTCAAGGTACCATGCTAACTTTTTGCTCATACTCCTCTTCCTGTGGCCCAATAGTACCTGCAATTAGCAAGTTTTAGGTACCCTTTGAATTTTGGGTCCTGAGAGGTTAGCTGTACCTTTAGGAACCCAAACTTGCCTAATAACCTTGATTGATTCAAGGTGGCTAAGTTGTTTTCCTCTAGCATCAACATACACTGTCTTTCCCTTAAATGCCTTTGGGAAAGTATGTGTGAAGGTGTTAACTCTGTAAGTTTTAGGAGAGTTATCAAACCTCCTAAACTTATGAGTTCTTTGTGCTACTTGAGGGAATCTTTGAGGAAAGGCATTTTTGTGACCATTACCCTTTGGCATGAAGGGTTTTGGTTGTCTCATTTTATTTTACCTTTGAGGATGGTTGTCCTTAGGTCTATTCAGCTGAGGCTTTCTCAGTAGAGTTGGCCTAGGCTGATTATACCTTGGATAACTCCTTTGAACATTGTTCAGGAGAGTTGCCCTGCCATTGGGTCTACTCTGCTGACCAACATTCCTCTTGTGTTCAGGGATTTTGGCCTTTTCCTTAGGTTTGGGCCTAGTCTCCTGAAGCACTTGAGTTGGCAAATCATCCATTTTGCCCTTTCCTTTGTTCAGTGGCTGAATCATTTCATTTTCAGCTTGTTGTGCCACTGATTTGATAAAGATTCTCTTGGTGTTACTTGTAGAAGCAACACTAAGACAAGGTGAAGATTCAAATGGATCAAAACCTAATCCACTTCTTTGAGCCATAGGTCTTTGATAACTCTGAATTTCCTCTATTGCTCTAGAGGATTTGTTCAAAGCAGACATCTTTAATTTCAGGCTCTCTTCACTTGATTTAAGAATGTCATACTCATGTGAGAGGTTTTCAAATTTTGCTTGAAGAATTTTTAGTTCAGAGTCTTTTCTCTTTTGGGAGAGTAGTTGAGCATCAATCTGTCTTTGTTGGTCAACTATCCTGAGATTTGCTTCCTCAAGCTCTCTCAAGACTTGTTGGTACAACTCAGTAGATTTAATGTCAACTACTGTCTCAGCAGGTTTTGAAAGCTCAATTGAAAGTCTTTCATTTTCTCTCACACAGTTGTCATGAAATTCTTGCAGCCTGGTGAAATCTTCCATCAACTTCCTAAAGGAAGGTTTCAAGTTGACTTCACTAGTGTTCTGTGATAGAAATGATGGTGAGCTAGAAGTGGAGGATACCTCATCATCCTCAATGGCCATATTGCACACATCATCATCATCACTGTTTGAGAATAGTCCATCAAAAGAGTTGAAGCTTTCAGCACTGTCAGATTCATCACCAGCCATCATAGCTTTTCTGTTGGTGAACTTCCTATCTCTTTTGGCTTGCCTCTCTCTCCTTTCCTTAGAGCTGAGTTCAGGGCAGTCATACTGGAAGTGCCCTTTCTTCTTGTTGTTATAGCACAGATCCTCATCATCATCTTTCTTTGGATCATCTCTTCTTCTAGATGAGGAGGGTTCAGCTCTGTTGGACTTTCTCCTATCAGAGAACTTGTCCTCTGATCTTTTCTCTTCAGGCTTCTTGTCCTCAGCCTAAGCTTTAGGAGAGTTGTACCTTCTCCTGAATTTGTTGTCTTGGTAGAATTTCTTGTATCTACCAAACCTTGAGTTGAGTTTGTCAAACCTCCTTGCCATGAGAGCCACTTCTTCCTTCATTTCAGCCTTAGAGACTGATTTTGATGATCTTGGAGTGGGCTGTATTTCAGGTTCAGCAACTTTGGCTTTAAATGCCACTCCTTTGGTTGGTAGGGAAGGCTCTTCTGCTGGCTTCCTTCTATTGAGGTCAAACTCATAAGCTTTGAGTTCTGAGAAGATTTGTTGCACGGGCATGGTGGAGAGATCCTTGGTGTTCTGCATCATTACAGCATATACATCCCACTTTTGAGTGAGACTTCTCAAGATCTTTAGCCCAACTTATCTCTTGGAGTACACCTTGCCCAAGGAGTTGATTTCATTCATCACATCTGTGAATCTACCAGCAAACTTGTCAATGGACTCATCTGGCTCCATTGAGAATTGTTCAAACTTCTCCACAGCCACTTGGAGCTTGTTCTCCTTTATCTTTTCAGTACCCTCACACATTTCAGCAAGAGTGTCCCAAATTTCTTTGGCTGTTGTGCAGTGGTAAACTCTTCCCATGATTGCATCTGGAATTATTTGATAGAGAGTGTTCATTGCAAGATAATTCAAATTATCTTTTCTTTTCTCCTCAGTAGTGAAATCATCTTCATCTTTAGGGATCTCTTCCCTTATGTCAGCTCTTTGAGCTTCAGCCCTTCTGGGTTGACTTGAGTAAACACAAATGGTCCTCTTGTGATTACCCTCAGCATGTCAGTGTGAAGAGATGCAAGATGAGCTCTCATTCTGATCTTCCAGAAGTCATAGTTTTCAATTGAGAACATGGGCAGCTTGTGATGTGATATATGGTTGACTGGATTGGTGGCCATATTGTTGATTCCTTGAACAACATCATGAGGAACAACATTGTTGTTGGCCATTACTCAAAGATAAAATGTTAGTCAACAAATAATAGGATTTCAGATAGATCAGTTCAGTGACCACACCAAATATGTGATTATGAAAATCAAGATGAATTTTCAGAAGCAGTGGTCTTTGAACCCCTGCTCTGATACCACTTGTTGGTCCTGAAAGGAGTATATAACAAGTGTATGGGGGGGGGGGGGAATACACTTGTATGCAATTTCTTTTTCAAACTTAACCAAAAGTACTTCAGCAAGGTTGTCCAGGACAACTCTGTTGATGTGTTTAACTCTGTTGATGTGTTTAACTACTAAGTACTATTGAGTACTTAGTTGAATAACTATCTAGGGGAGTTATATGTGCGGAATTAGTGGTTGGCCCTTTAGTTTAAACTCCTTTGAATTCTGAAATCACTTTAATCGAACAGTCCAGTTTCCAGGGAACTTGTCCAAATCTGTTTTACACAGTTTATGATATATATCTTTGAAAGGTTCAGTTTTGTGTGCAGTGTTGAGTGTATGGAAGTACTTGAAAGTAAATCAACACATGAGTTTATAGTGGTTCAGAGACTCAAGCTCCTACATCCACTTTCCCTGATTTAACAGGATAATTCCTTCACTCTTGGAATTAACTTGTTTTATAGTGCCAAGGTGCACTTGATCAAGAACACCACTCCTTGGTGAATTGATCCCTAGGATGTGTAGAGTCCTAGTACCCTCTTCTCAACTCAGAACTGAAATGTTCTTCTCTCAACAGTCAGCTCCTACCACTTCTACTACTACATCCTTCTCACTTTCTCACTTGAAAGGGGTAAGGGTTGAAGTAAGGTTCCAACTAATGAGATATCCTTTACAATGAAGGTCAGTGTATAAGGATAGGATATCTCTTCTAAGCTTGTATGGATATACAATGGGATTCAGCTTAGATGAAGTGTATGAAGACTAAGATAGTCTCTTTGAAAGCTTGAAAGCACTTTGACTTGTAGGATAGTTGGATTTTCTCGTCAAAGTTGAGGTTTGTTGGATGCTTTCAAGTGGTCTTCACACTTCTATATTTATAGACAAATTTGAGGATTTGCCCGTTGGAGAGGCAGTCCCAAAATGCTATAAACGTCTTCCTTGAGTTCTTCAAAACTGGAAGACAGGTTCTAATAGTGACATGTCCTTGTTTTGGGAAATAAACGGCTGTAACAACTTTGTCTTCATTCTGAGCCATTTTCCCAATGTCTGACTTCAAGACTCACTTGGTCAAACATGGACATCTCTTCTTATCAACATTCCTGAGATAAGGACAACTTTCCTTATCACTTGGACAACTCTACTTATCAGATTCAGCAGAGTTCACTCATTAGTAGTGTTGGCTTTTTAGCTCTTTAGTTGATTTAGCTCTTTCTCTTTCCACTTCTTCTTTGAGTTGTCATTTAAGCATTCATGACTTGGAAAGGTGGACTTGAACTCTTCAGCATAATTGTCTTGATGACATATTCAAGTGTTCTGAGATAACTCTTGTGAAACACTTAGTGGACAACTCTTCTGAGACATTTAGTGCACAACTCTTCTGAGCTTTGTAAGATATCGTAGATTGGTGTTTTGATGATGCATCTTAACTCATGTTAGCATTCACTAGGTTGCCTTTTGACTGATTCCACTTGATCAGCATACTTGTCCTTCAGCAGACTTGAGGTCATTTCAGAACTTGAGCCTTGAGGGGACTTGATCTCAATTGTCTTGTAAGCATGTGTTCCCCCTCAACTATTGCATCTACTCTTATAAGAGCTGCCTAACACATCAGCTTCTCTACTTGTCTAGTCTACATGTTCCAACAATCCTAAAACATGTTCATTCAATTTTGACTTATCTACTTGGCATGTCTTAAGGGGGTTTTGGTATATTCATCAAAACTCATTTTATTCCCAACACCTGATTTTGAAAGCAAAGGCATGATTAGATTTTTAGAGGAAAGAAATTTGATGAATGTTGGTGAATCGTTTTTAACCAATTGGGCCTATGAATTTTATGCTTGTATGAAGAAAAGTATTGGTAGGAGATCCTCTAAGTGGTATGGAACTGTAAACTTTAGGGGAGGGATGTACCTTTTACTCCTAAGTTGATTAATGAGTTTTTGCATATTAATTACCAATGTTGAGGAAGATGAGGAACCTGATATGGATGTGGTAATTGCTACTATAACTGGTGGTAGGAAGGTTAAATGGACTAGGAAGATGTTAGCTAAAGATCTTACATCCTTGCACTCAGTTTTATATAAGCTCATTGTTTACAATTGGATCCCAACCACCAACACTACCAAGATCACTAAAGACCAAGTTGTTCTTATGTATAGGATCTCTGTACCTAAGAAGTTCAATTTAGGCCTTACTATATTTCACCATATGATGAGATTCACTGGGAAAGTGTCTAAAAAGGTAATCTGCCCTATCCTGTTCTGATTTCAAATTACTTGAAGCACCATGGTTTTGTGGAAAAGAACACTGATGTGTTGTGGGGGAGAGTTCCATTGTTGGCAATTACTCCTGTTTTACTCACTAGGGATAGAGTACTTGATCTGCCTTTCAGCTCTTGGTACTGAACATTAGCACAGACCATCAACTTCTGATCAACCAGGACCATCCAGGCCAAGACAGAGGAATGCAACCCCAAATGTTGAGAACATTTGTATCAACATTTCTGGGAATGTTTGTATTTCACAAGAGTTTATTATGCTACAGCTACAGCACTTGCAGGAATCCATTGAAAAGCTCCAGTTCCTGAAGGACAGGCGGACCAGTATGCTTTCCACTACAATAGGGGGAGTACCACCACCATCTAACTCCAATGTGGTAATTGAAGAGATGAATGATGAGGGAGTTACAGTAGCTGGTGGAGGACCTTTTGTTGGAGATGCAGTGACTGGTGTAGTTGCACATTTTGCAACTACTTGCTTTGTTCAAGAGCCTGATGTTGATGATGATGCTGCTGAGATGGAGACACTGTATGGTGATCTCTAAGTGATGAACAAATGCTGCAAGACTGGGGAGTGCTGAATTCAGAATGGCACATGTGCAGGAACTTGATGCTGCTGCTATTACCATAGCAATTCATGCCATTTTTCAGCTCTATCCTTGTATTTGTTGATGTGTTGTGTTTAAGTTAAATTTTGTTTTATTCTGATACAATATTTATATTTCTAGTTGATATGTTGTTTTTATTCAGCTTGCTTAATTTGTTTACATTAATGATATATGATTACTGCTTCTATATATGCTTAAATTGTTTTCTTTATCATTATATGTTTACTGCATGATGAATATGTTTGTTATGTACTATTTTTTTGTTTTGTTTTTCTAACTCTGATCTATATTCAAATTGCTTAAATATGTTTGTTTTAAAAATTGATTCTTATTTGGCTTACTGCTATTAGTAGCTTAAAAATATTTGCCTTAAAGTTTTTCATTTTGTTTGCTTACGGCATGAGAATATTGAGCTTAGTTAAGTTTTTGTTATTCTTATTTTCCCCTAGCTCTGATTGTTTTTGTTATTTCCCTTTATGCTCTAATCTTCTTTGTTTTTTTTTAGTCATACTTAAGTTTTAAGAATAATCTAAGCACTCACATACTCTGATTAAACTTAAGATTTATGTAAGTTTAATTGTTTTGTAAATAAGTATATTGTTTATGCTTATTTTATTTTGAATAAGATTGCTTTAATCTTATGGCACAGATATTAGTGAATTTTTTCTTGATCTTCTTTGGATTTGATCCAACGGTTACAACAGGTATTGTCTTGACTAGTATTTAGAGTAGATGTTAACCTCACCTAAATACATATTACTGAAGTGCGTATAGAAATATATGTGCATCAGGTGTGTTGTAGTCGAAATGTCAAATTGGGGGAGATTGTAGATGTAGTTAACTCTTAAATGCCTTAACATTATCAACAACATCTTAATTTGACCTTCCTTGATTTTTTCTAAGTCTTTTCTGAAATGTTACATTTGTTGAGCTAAATGCGACCACATTTCAGGTGGTGATCTAGAACCTTCTACAAGATTCTGGAACCTAGAAGATTCCAAAACCAAGGAGAACGTGCTAGAAGTACCTGGAAGAGGCTTGAAGCACCTTAGAACGACTTGGAACCTTGAAGAAGGATATATAGAGATCAATGGGAGTTGAGGTCCTAAAAAGTAGGATCTCATATGGAAGACTCTAGAACTCGGTTGTTTCACTATAAATACCGATGGAGGCTTTCATTTCAAAGTATGCACTATTCGAGTAATACATATCTTGAGCGTTCAAGCTTGTTAGAAGTTATGGTTAGTAGTTGTATCTTTTAATGTACACCGAGGGATACCACACCTTCCCATGTAATTAGCTATAGTCTTGTATCGATTGAGAGTGACATAGATCAGATTAGTTCTTTAGACAGTGATCAAACACTTATGTCTATTTACAGATTTAGGCACCTGCCTCGATTGTAGTTTCGGTTTGTGGAATGTTGAAGTAATTACTGAGACATTTCACACGATATTTTTGTAACTTACAAGCTAAGTTGTTTTCGCTGTAAGGCATATCATAGGTTTTGTTATTAATAAAATCTATGTTAAAAAGTATTTCATTGTGTTTTAGTGGTTTAGTTTTCCGCTGTGTGTTTACTTCTTTATTCTATTAGAGTCAGTGTTGCACTATTTATCTCAACATTTTGTGCAACATTTTTGTCTTTACTTAAACACTAGATACCATCCATACACTTTCATTGATGAAAGGTGTCATTGATGGAGGGAGAAAACCAATGAACTGGAAAGGCTATTTTCTGAGGAAACTAGTTGAAGAAAAGTCAAAGTTCAAAATGGTTGATGTGAGGAAAGTGGTTGTAGAAAAGAAGCTGGCCTTCTGCACCAAAGTTGCTGCATTTCTTTATAAGAAGGGACCAGAGGACATTGTTGAAGATGGAGTGAAGTTCAACAAAACAAAGATTCATTTCAGGAAGCTTTCAATCAGAACTCAAAAGAGAGTGGGTCTGGAGATCAAATCACCAAAGAGGACCTCCAAGAAACAAACAAAATCAGCTAAACAAAGGAGTATTGAAGCTACACAGATGGTGATAAGTATCTTGGAGAAAACCAAGGAGAAAGGGAAAGGGAAAGGGAAGGAGAGTGAATTATTATCCAAATCTAAGAAAAAGAGGGTTGTGTCTAACCTAAGTTCAAGTGGTGAAGAGTCACCAGAGGAGTATGATGATTCATCAGATGAAGAGGAGAATGATGTTGATGAACAAGGTGAATTAGAAGGATTAGAAGATGATGATGATGGTGGTGATAATGCTGAGGGAACTTCACTAAAGGAGCTGGACCTAAATGATCCAAATTATAGAAGATATTTCCCAACCCATCATTCCTCTGATGTTGTTGAAACTACCCCACACATTGATAACCCATCCATTCTGAAAATTACCTACAACACCGATACTCCCATTCCCATGTCTGTTGAAGAAAAATCATCCCAACCTTCACCCAAGTCAGAAAAATCTCAATATTACACTTATGAGACGTCACTAAGAGATGAATCAAAGTTTCTCTTAGATTAGATGTACCCCCCAACTTGCCTGATATCCAGAGTTAAGAACTATCTTCAATGATCTCAGACTGATTTTTGATATAAGTAAGAAGTCAATGTATGATATTGGCAAAATCATTGAGTCCAAGGGACTAGACTAGTGGGAAAATGAAGAAGCAAGGTTAACAGAGTTTGCAGAAGTGGAATCTAGATTTGAATTGACTGATGAGAGATTGTTTACCAATCTGGTCAATATAAAAATTCAAAGAGAGGCTATTAAATCAATTATCTCTGATATTGGTTTAAATATTGAAGATAAGATGGAGGAAGATAAACTGGAAGATGAAAGCATGTCTAAGATGACTGAGGACAAAATGGAAGAAAGTAAACAAGATGAAGGTTTCAACATGGAGGAGGACAACACTGAAAAGTATGATGAGGCATTTGATGATGCCAAAAAAAGGGGAAGATTTGAGTAAGGGGGAAGGTAGCAAAGGCAAGGGCAAAGGATAAGAAAAAGCAAAATTGTTGGAAATTCCTGATGTTGGGGAGGAAGATTGTCCTAAAACAAGAAGTGAAAAGATTAGAAAGCCAGCACAGAAAAGGAAGAAGCTTGCTGAATTGACCGATTATGAGAAAAGCAAGAAATACAGGTCCAGTGAACCAGATGATGAGGAAGAGATGGAGGAAATGGAGACTTATACTTTAGTTAGAAGGGAACAAAAGCTACTTGTAAGAAGAGCTTCTACTGAAGTTATTGAACCTGAAAAAGTCAAAGCTCCTGGATTTGAGGAAGTAGCAAACATTTTTGCTGAAGGAGCTGGACAGGATGCAGAAACTAGGAAAGGAGTAAGGAAGCTGGTGATTGAAGAAAGAACAAAAATGTTCAAAGAAGTTGAAGATTGTAGGTTGAAGAGGCACAAAAATTTCCTTCCAGGAAATTCAAAGTCTTACAAGAGTTCTTATGCCTTGATGATGGAGAACAGAGCTAAGAGAAAGATTGAAACTCTGAAAAGATTCCCTCATTTTGACCAGTGGGTTCCTGCTGAACTCAATGATGCTTGGGAAGAGGCAAAAAGAGTATGGGATCATCTCTTTTATGTTGTCAGGAGGTGGGGAGACTATGAAGACATTGATGGACTCTATGAAGGGTTCATGATGGAGAACTATCCAGATCTGTATCCCAAATATACTTGGTGCTGCTCAAAAATAGAAGGTGATTGTGAAAGCTCCTGAACAGATTTTCTGGACTCCGCCAATGAAGGAAGATGGTAGTGGAATTGACAAGAAAGCCATCACTGATGAGTTTGTGCAGCTGGTCAAGGATGAAGATCTCATTGGAAAGGATGAAGAAGTTATGTCCTTGAAGAACAGGCATTTAGCATCCTATGGATTAACTCCATTGTTCAAGGAACTTCCAACCTTCTTGAAGAAGAAAGTAGATGTAAGCAAGTGATCAAGATGGTTTAAGGTCAAGTAAAAATTTAAACTTTTATGAATTTCTACCTGTTTATTTTAAATTCTGAATAATTGTTGCTTCTAAGAGCTAGAATTTACAACCTTCTGCTCTTATTTTATGCTACCTTATTTGGATGGTGTTAATCTTATTTATGCACTAGACAACAATTTTTTGTCTTTTTATTTGTGCTATATTTGTCTGAAACAAAGCTCTTGCTGAAAATTGAAATGATTTTGTACTTAACTTATGTTTTACAGAATTCAGAGAACTTAGCCCTCATAGGTTTAACAATCTGAAAATATTCTGTAAAATTTTCTAAATATAGAAAATACAAGCTAGTAGTCCTTTTGTTTTGTCAAATCTACTGAAAAAGAAAATCCCTATGGATCTTTTGAAGTAAGTAGGTTTTGGCATCATCAAAAGGGGGGAAATTGTTGGGATATGGTTTGTTTTAATAAAGAAAATTTGATTTTGATTAGATACCAAAACCCCAAGTACGATGATTTGTCAAGTCTAGATTTTCAGGTTAGAAGAGCTCATACATGTTATGTTTGGGAGGTCTAATTTTTTAGTTAGATAGATTTTGTGAATCTATGACAAATGACCTGTAAGCACAAGAAGCATGAAGACAAGTAGCATTGAAGACAAGAAAGCTTGAAGTGTTATGAACAAGTGACAAGTACAAAGGATGGTCCATTGAGGTTGACATGCCAAAAGAAGATCCTAGTTCAAAGGACATAAAGCTTTAATACACTATCAAAGTCAAAGGAAGCACAAGTCATATGAAAGAAGGATCAAGCTCAAAATCCATGGAGACAAGTATGTTGAATGATGAGATGTCAAGTATCATGAAGTAAACATTCATATACTTTGGACTTGGCGTACTAATGGATAAAGATGATGGATGACAAGGCATTTACCCAGTACGAGACCGTTATTTATGAAGGACATAATTATTCCATGAAGACCTATGATAAATTTCCACCTATCACTGCACATAACAAATTCTGAGAATGGAATGAAGAATTCAGAATTGGACGTGAATGCATGTACTATTTGCATGCAGGCCCTTGAACAATTTGAAAGTTCAAATTTATAGATGAACTTGCTATCTCCACCAACATATAGTTTGCTCCATATATAAATAAGCCATATATTGGAACATTTCAAGATTACGGGACATACAAGCCATACACATTCTAGCAATATTTTACCATTAAAAAATATTCAAAACATTCGAGAGTTTAAAGCTTTTAAGCATTTTTGTTTGTGAGTGTTATCATTTGTCCCCACTAGGCAAACTTATTGTTTATTATCATAAGCCTAGAAAGTGATATCCTAGCCTTTACAATATTCGATCTTAAATTGTAAAGGATATCACATTAAGTTGGTACAAGAACCAAACCCTACTTTCACCTTGAGAGATAGTTTGAGAGTATTGTTGAGTTAGTAGAAGATTGAGAGTACGTAGTGCAATGAGAGAAGGTTGAAAGAAATCAAGAGAAGCGAAGAAGAAGAGGAGGGTGCACCTTGGCACTGTAAAAGCAAGATAATTCCAAGTGATTAAGGAATTATCCTATTAAATTAGGAGAGTGGAAGTAGGAGCAGTTTAGCCTCTGAACCACTATACATCTTGTGTTCTTACTTACTTCATTTTCTTTATTGCTTAAGGAGTATAATAGGGCATGTCATAAATTCAGCATATAAGTTGTATACTTGTTAAGATCTTGTTAGAATATTTTAAAAGTATTTCCATAGGACTTGGCATAGAGACAACTTACCTGGCTCTGATTATTGCTAGTAAAATTTTGCAAAACACATACACGTGTATTCCTCCCCCCCCCCATACACTCCTTTTAGGACCACCAACGTGTTTCTGTTCACCCTTTTTACGTTTTAATTTTGTTTTTTTTATCATTTAATGATGTGGAAATCATTCTGAATCTAAATAAATAATTTATAATAAATAGAAAATCCACTTCCACACTAGCAATTCAATCGGTCAGGGGTAACGTTCGTGGTCCGAAGCGTCGTAGTTTTGATTCTTTCGGGCTAAAATGGGAAAAAAAATTGGGCAATATTTTGAAATTTGCGATTGTTTCTAGACTCTTTAAATTTTGGGACCATATTGGACAGTAGTAAAGTTATGGTACTGATTCTTGAACAAGCATTAGTATCGAATGGAAAATTCTTGTGGGACTAATTTTGATTAAAATTAAAAGAACTGTTTTCGTGAGATTAAATTTTAATGGGACTTCTATTGCTATATACCCCCATTCTAATGAAATTACGCTAACAACCTGCTAATTTATCCCGCAAAAAAGAAAAATGATTTTCAACGCAGATAAGAAACAAGGGGTAAAATGGATTAGAGGATTTCTGAAACTAAAGAAAAATATTTATTGTTTAGACATCGTTCCCTCTTGACATAGTAATAAATATTGTAATGCAATTACTAATTTAGGTTTCCTTCTCCTTTGTTTAGTAAATAGGAGCAACAAATTATAATAAAAATTTAAAAATAGGATTTCGTGGAATGGAAACAAAACTACAAGCACATTATGCTTGATTTAGCCGCAGTGGCATCCGGATGGAACAGTCCTGGAGCAACGGTTTAGGAGCACACCTAGAGAAACTTGAAGATCAAGGTTGATCCCTAAAATATTAGATTTTAGGGCATTGCAAGCGCAACCTGCCGCCTCAAGATCATTTAATCCTTCAAAGTGGGAGCAGCACGGAGATCCAATGAAGATGCTAATTATTCCACCTAACAAGTATGCACATACACCAATGTAACACCCCGTCCCAAAATTTAATATGAAATAAATGAATAAATTATTTAAGATTTTTCAAGTATATTAACATCGTTATTTGTTATTAGGAGATTTGATTTGCAGGAAGACGGATGAGCATTCTTATCCGGGAGCACTCCTAGCACATAATAAAGAAATAAATAAAATATATGATTTGATGCATAATTTTAAAATGAAAGAAGTTTAATTAATAACTTTACAAATTATTTTATGAAAGCTAATGATAAAAGACTAAACAAAGCATAATATGTTTTAATAAATAATAATGCCTTGTTATCTTAGTTTTAATGCAAAATATTTACTTGCTTGATCATAGATACAACATCTCATATGTGAAAATTACATTTCTTTGATTGTCCTAATTTGCGTGTCTATGTGATATAATGTTTGTCTTATCTGATTTTATTTTATGGTACGACTCATTCTGATAATTCGCTATTAAATTAATACTAGAATTAAAATAGAAATAATATAAAAAGTCTTAATTCGAATGTTATAATTAAATAATTTTTTTGTCTCGAAGCGCGACGATTTTATCGCCATAAATCATAAATAAATATTTATAGCTCTCGTGTAATTTTCTGCGAAAAACTAACACAAAAATAAGTAACGACTTTGTAGTAAATACCGAGTACTAACGAATACCGTGGTAAATAAAATATCTACTACTTTAATTTTAAATTACAAAAGTTCATGTGGCCAATTTTGGTCCACCCATTCCTACATGGTTGAAAATCAACCAAATCATCTTTGTCTCTCACTCTCGGCAAAGACATCCTACCTACTCCCTCTATATATATCTCCCACACTTTAGCTTCTCCATTAATCCCTCATATCAAAATACAAGTCCAACCTCCGCAGAAATAGAAAGCAAGCATCTACATAATCAAAAGGAAGAACAACTCTCATTTGTCTTCCCCTTTCTCTACCTTTTGATCGACTTCTTCCTTTTCAATAGGAATCAAATTGATTATTTCACTTTATAGCAGCCTTCGAGAGCCGTTAACGCATTCGAGAAGATTCTGGTTCGTTTCGTTGAAGAACAGTCCACACGATTCAAGGAAAATGAAGAACACTACCTCCTTCCTCTTAATTTGCTGCTGCCCTTTATTTCCAGATTCTATTTTGATAACTTGTTCTTCAATGATCTTGCTCAATCCTTGAAAAACTTGAGCCAACTTCATCCTTGATCGATCATCCAGGCTCCCACATGAATTCGAATCAATATCAAAGCCTAAATCGGGAGAAATACAAAGGTTTTAACACACAACCCATTATATGCTATTTGCGTAAATTTCGATTTCCGTTTATGATTCTCGGTACTCGAATCTTGTGGAACTTGTGATATATATGTTTTATAATAAGCATGTTATATGTTATGTGTGTTTTATTGGTTGAAAACGTGATTTAAGTGTATAAAATAATTTTTCAAAGTTTATAATACAAGCTGGAATTTTGTGTTGACTGCAATGATTTTGGGAGTCCATATCTTTAAATAGAAATATGATTTTGACATAAAACCAAAGAGGGAATAATCTTCATACAGTGGGGGAATCGTCGCATGCAATACTTAGAGTGAAGAATAAAAGGTTTAATGCTAAGGAAATGGCAGTTGATGTTTTTCTCATGGTCATTTTTTTTCTTCTGAAATTTATTTTTGAAAGATGTGTTTTGGAATGATTGCATTTGTTGTCAGGAGTGGGGGTTTTTATTGGGAAGAAAATAGTTGATCGATTAGGAAAAAAGGTTAGTGATTTTAAAGGGTACGTACATGAATCACATGATAAATAAATTGCATGTGGTAAAAGAAAGAAGGTTTATCGGGTAATGCAATCATGATACCATGTTGTATACATTAAATAGTTAATATATATATATATCTTCATACTGTCTCGATAGTGATATTTCAGTTTTACCCCAATATATTCGCGAGATGTAAAGTTTTCCTTACGAGTTAAAATTCAAATATCACACAAAAATTTAGATTTAATAACAATAATAATAATTATGGAGCCTTCCAACAATTAAATCAGCGTACATAAATAAGGGTAAAAAGTTCTAATAATAAGTCGAACTTATATCTTACATTATAATAATTACAATATTATATTAACTTGATAGTTTCATATTGGGATATTCTACATCCTTATGTTTTATATTGATAAACCAAATGTTGGGATATGAATCCTAGAACAAGTCCTAAATGATGATAAAAGATAATGATGAAGTTTTGATAAGCCAAAAGTAGTTTGAATATTTTCTAAGTGTTGACTGATCTAGTATAGTTAAGAGAAGTCATCTTGTACAAGATCAGTAGAGTTCACATAAAAGACAAGTATTATTAAAAGATAAGTATGAATTATAAGCACTTCATATGTATTGTTCATAATGTTTAGGTTGTTATAAAGCTTAAAGTAATGTAATAGTCTTGTTAGATTAGAATAGTCTACTACAGAAGATCGCACAAGAAGATCCGATAAGAAGACAAGTCTATACAAGACAAGTGTGATCAAAACTCAACAAGACAGGTCGACTTGAAGTTAGTTATTTAAATGCGTGAGAAGATAATGAGAAGATAAGGATTGAAGAGTTAGTTAGAAATAACTAATTAACTAACAAGAAACGCGTGAATGGATAAGTATGGAAGTTGCAAGTTAGTTTTCAAGAAAAGTTGGTTACACAACTTAAAGTTCTTGAATTCAGAAGCCTATAAATACTTCAAGGTGTTCATTCATTAAAGACTACTGAACGACTGCAAATCCAAGTACTGAAGCATTACTGAAGCATTCGAAGAAGTTTACTCTCAGAGTTTGTTAAAGTTCAGAAAGCAAGTCCGCTACTCAAGTAAAGGAAGATCAAAGAAGACTGCTACTGAAGATCAGAGAAGTTTTATTTTGTTGTTTTTGTTTCAAGTTGCTAGATACTTGTAAATCTCTAGTTAGATCGAAGAGGCACTTGGTAGTGTTTTCGAGAAGATCTAAGTCTATTTTCTTGGGACTTAAAGCTACAAGAACACATTACTCCATTGGACGAGTTAATAAGAATATCACAACTGGGTTTGTGAGAGTGGATGTAGACAAGTTGTCGAACCACTATAAATCTCGTGTTTGATTTACTTTACTGTTTTGTTTTGTCTTGATTGATTAACTGTTTATCTCCATAATTGAACAAGACTAGTTGAGTAAACACTAAAACAGAGTTCTCGAATTAAAGAGTTGAGTATAAACTACTTGGGCTTATTGATTAATTTCGTTATTCCGCATATTGTACTTTGATATATCGAAAGATTTTTGAAAAGTCTATTCACCCCCCTCTAGACATTTTCACTAGCTTACTCGTTATTGAACTCAACTTGGGACCTACACCAAATATACTTGTAATAGGATAAGTTGTATTGTATAGACAACTACATTATTCATCTTGTAATAGATTAGGATAGAAGATCAAAATCAGAAGACAAATCAGAAGAAAAAATCAGCTGAGTAAAGACAACAGCTGAGTAAAGACAGCAGAGAAGATAAGCTGAGAAAAGACAAACACAGTTGAGCCTTAGTGTGCTTGACTAACCAGACAAGTCTACACAGCTGAGGAAATAATCAGAGAAGTCAAGTGTCAAGATCAGTAGAGAAGAAGTCCAGAAGATAAGCTGAGTAAAGACAGCAGAGTACAATCTGTTGTGGAAAATCAGTTGTGGTCTACAGCGTTGGAAAGACAGCAGAAATCAGCTGTGGAAAATCAGTTGTGATATATCAGCTGATTTGGAAAAATAGTTGTGGTATATCAGCTGATTATCCATTAGACAGCAACCATACAAACTGACGTGGACCAATTGAAGCGCGACAACAGTAGTACGAATCTGACACAAAGGCTGCAAAATCTGTAGAGTCAAAGATACTTTAAATATTACATGGAAATGTAATATTTAGAATATCAAGCAAAAGATTGTTTTCCTGAAATAGTGGGACTTGCTTGTTACTTTCCAACGCTAAATATTGATTTCATTTCATATCTCATGTAAGAGTAAGGGTGATGCTTAGAGGCTGAGCACATGTTCTAAGTTCAGAAAATCAGAAGAGCTCAAGAACACCATAATAGAAGACATCAAGGAAACATCGCATAATATCCATACCCACATCTCCAGTGAGTGAACTCATAATATCTAAGCCTGCATAGTCTTATACTCATCCCATGCTTAGAAGAGAAATTCTCAATCCTAGCTTTAGGCTAACTCAGATTGTAAGTGAATTTCTCATATTTAGTCATTCTCGAGTCCTCCCTTCTATACTACCATTTAGAGGATAGGCCGAGGTATACACACTAAGAATCATAGAAGAAGACGACTGTAAAGGTTACTTGTTACCTAACCAACAAGTAGATATGTATCCTCAAAAAGTAGTTGAGGATCTTGATCAAAAGACTTCTCTTGGGACTAAAAAGTAGCAAGGCGTCCTCCTCTTGGGACGTTAAAGTGTTCAAGGAGGGTAATATCAAGATTGAGATCGTGAGAGTGGATGTAGGATATTGAGATCCGAACCACTATAAATAAATGTGTTATTTACTGTTTTAGCATGCATATTTAAATAGCATATGTTTAAAAGGAAAATGTCTTATATCAGCAGACTTGGATATACTCATCTGTTTTGTTATTCGAAAGTTCATAATTAGAAGACATCAAGTCTTCTAATATCATAAAATGTGTTTATGCATGAAATAAAAGTTTTAAAATTTCCATGAGTATATAGACGAGTATAATCTTTCTAAAATGGGCACACTACAAATACCGCACACGCTTCTCTATCAGCTGATCTAATCAGCAGGACGATTAGTTCTAGACCCATATTTAGTCTGCTGACGATATCATCTGTATAGAGAGCTAGTTTTGTTATATACACCTGAACTTATATATCAGATGCCAACAAGTCATCTGATTTTCCAGAAACTCGTCTGATGCATACCCCTGATTTTGGGACCAACATTTCATATTTTTAACTGTATCTTTAGTCTATTTTATGCAAGTTCAAAACTCCACTGAGAATGGTAATTACACATTTTCTTTGAATTCACAATTTGGGTTCTCATGGGAAGACTGTGCATTTTAGGGTATATTCCCCTTTACAAAGATTGAATCACTGTAAGGAAAATGGGTCCACGTGTTTCTATTCACACTTTATACATTTTAATTTAGTTTTTTTTATCATTTAATGATGTGCAAATCATTTTGAATCTTTATAAATAAATTTATAATAAATAGAAAATCCGCTTCCACATTAGTAATTCAATCGGTCGTGGGTAACGCTCGTGGTCCGAAGCGTCATAGTTTTGAATTTTATTTTTCTTCTGAATTTTAATCTACCCAATAAAGAAAAAAGAAAAATATTTAGCTCTAAAGAAAGAAAACAATAATCTCCCACTGCTAAAAACACAACCAATCAAAGTGACGCTTCTCATGGTCATTTTTTTTCTTCTGAATTTTATTTTTGAAAGTGGGGTTTTGGAATGATTGCATTTATTGTCAGGAGTGGGGTTTTTATTGGGTAGAAAATAGTTGATCGACTAGGAAAAAAGGTTAGTGATTTTAAAGGGTACGTACATGAATCACGTGATAAATAAATTGCATGTGGTAAAAGAAAGAAGGTTGATCGGGTAATGCAATATATATATATATATATATATATTCATATTGTCTCGATAGTGATATTTCAGTTTTACCCCAATATATTCGCGAGATGTACAGTTTTCCTTACGAGTTAAAATTCAAATTCATCACACAAAAATTTAGATCTAATAACAATAATAATAATTATGGAGCCTTCTAATAATTAAATCAGCGTACATAAATAAGGGTAAAAAGTTCTAATAATAAGTTGAACTTATATCTTACATTATAATAATTACAATATTATATTAACTTGATAGTTTCATATTGGGATATTCTATATCCTTATGTTTTGTATTGATAAACCAAATATACTTGTAATATGATAAGTTGTATTGTATAGACAGCTTCATTATTCATCTTGTAATAGATTAGGATAGAAGATCAAAATTAAAAAATAAATCAGAAGACAAAATCAGCTGAGTAAAGACAGCAGCTGAGTAAAAGACAGCATCTGAGTAAAGACAATAGAGAAGATAAGCTGAGTAAAGTCAAACACAGCTGAGACTTAGTTTGCTTGACTAACCAGACAAGTCTACATCAGCAGACTTAGTTTGCTTGTACAATCTGCTGTGGAAAATCAGTTGTGGTCTACAGCAGTGGAAAGACAGCAAAATCAACTGTGATATATCAGCTGATTTGGAAAAACAGTTGTGGTATATCAGCTGATTATCCATTAGACAGCAACCATACAAACTGACGTGGACCAATTGAAGCGCGACAACAGTAGTACGAATCTGACACAAAGGCTGCAGAATCTGTAAAGTCAATGACACTCTAAATATTACATGGAAATGTAATATTTAAGATATCAAACAAAAGATTGTTTTCCTGAAATATTGGGACTTGCTTGTTACTTTCCAACGCTAACATTCAAGCAAATCACACTATAAATACTGATTTCATTTCATATATCATGTACGAGTACGTGTGATGTTTAGTGAAAGTGTGCTAGTATTAAGTGTTTAAGCTCAAGTAGATTAATGTTGTACTAAATGTTGGGACAAATTGTACAACAATAACTCTAACAAAATATCGGAAATAAAGATACGCAGCGGAAGACTTGAAACACTAAAAACAAACGAGACACAATGGAAATATTTTTCACATAGATTTTATAAATAAAAATCTATGCGAGCCTTACGGCGAAATATCAATACTTATCTTTAAGTACAAATGTTGTGTGAAATGTTACAACAATAACCTTCACAACTAAAACTATAAACGAGGCAGGTGCCCAGTTTTGAAAACGATCTAAGTGTATAAAATTACACACTATCGAAATGATATTCTATCTATGATTACCCTCTCGATAGATAAGAAAAGCACACAGCCATACGGGTGGGATACTTCGTATGATCTAAAATGTATAACTACTGGCCACAATTCCTAACAAGGATGAACGCTCGGTCTAGGAGATTGATCGAATAGAATACACTGAATTGTGGAGCCTTCCTTCGGTATTTATAGAGTAGGGTGCGAATTGTAGAGGCTTCCAACATTGAGGTCCTATTTTTTAGGAACTCAACTTGCATGATCTTTCTAGATCCTTCTTGCATGCTCCAGGTCGTTCTAAAAGGTTCCAGGCTGGTCTAGCACGTTCTGCAATGTTCTGGAGTCTTCCAGGTTCCAGATCCTTGTAGAAGCTTCTAGATCCTGTCAGAAATGCAACAACATTTAATGTAGCATTTCAGAAAAGACTTAGAAAAAATCTCGGAAGGTCAAATTAAGATGTTGTTGATAATGTTAAGGCATTTAAGAGTTAACAACATCTACAATCTCCCCCAATTTGACCTTTCGACTACAACACCCCTGATGCACATATATTTCTATACATACTCAATATTATGTACTTAGTTGAGGTTGACATCACTGCTAAGCACTAATCAAGACAATACATGTTGTAATCGTTGGATCAAATCAAACGAAGATCAAGGATAATCTTACAATGATCTGTGCCATAAGATCAAGATAATTTTATCCAAAACAGAATAAGTATAAACAATACACTTATTCACAACATAAGTAACTTTACCAAAATCCTAAGTTAAGTTTTGGGAGAACAACTTAAGACTTAAGTAAGACACTAACACAATAACAAAACAAAAACTAACATCAGAGCAAAACAAACTATATGGACAAAATCTAAGACTAAACAACTTGCAGTAGACACATGATAACCTGTAAACAGTTTAAACAAAGCAGTAAACAATATCATCAAGTGTAACCATAATTAAGCAAGTTGTAAAAACAATAAGCAACCTATCATCTAGAAATAAATAACAAGTGTATCAGAATTTTAGAATTCAAACATAAACATTAATTACAGAGATTGAAACTGAATAAATGGCATATATTGTTGTGGTAACAGCTGCAGCATCAGATTCCTGCACAGTAGCCATTACGAAATCAAATCTCCCCCTGTTTTGTAGCTTCTTCCTGTTCATCAGTGGAGATCACCATACAAGGTCTCCATGTCAGCATCATCATCATCTCCTTCATCAACAAATTTTAAGTGTAAGAGACTACGGGAACACTAATTTCCCAAAATTTTATGGGTTGCAACTTGCAAGTTAAGATTCGAGCAAAAAAATTGGTGTTCAAGCAGGTATTTAGGATAATGTTTCACAACAAGATCATAAATATATTACTACAAAGACAATTTATACTACTATAAAAATATTAACACAAACTTAATTATTTGAAAGAATTAGTTAATTATGTTACTATAAGAGCAATTTATGATACTACAAAATCAAAATATTTTTGAACACATGCTTGCGACACAATAATTATGAGTTACTATCCTAACAATATCATAATTTAATTTTATAGTAGCATATTTTAGTCTAATAGTAAAAAATATATATGAACGAAAATTTTGTTTCATTAAGTTATATCTCTCTCATCTGTTATAATTCAACGAGAGAAATTTAAAATTATAAGATCGAGATGAAGTTACAAAAAATAAGAAAGAGCCTAAATAAGTTATTTTTTCACACCAAATAAATATTAAACATACAGAGCGTATGGATACATTGTAATAAATCATTTGCCCATAACTCGAATAAAATCATTACATATTTGATGTCCATTTTGTGTTTTATAGTGTAGATAAATATATAATATGTAGAGAGTGAAAAAAAAGTGAATTATAAATACCACATAAACATGTGTTAATGTACGAAACACTAAGTGGAACACTAAAATTAAAACAATGAAATCGAACTGATCACACCTACCTCAGACCAATTGGTTGTAAAATTAAATTTAAATTCAAACTCATTATCCAAAGATATCAATTAATAAAATTCAAATACACATTTTACTATTATGTCCCTGTCTTATTTTAGTTTAAAATTTCAAAATTCAGCCACATATTTCCTTCAAAATATCCATCTAGTCTTATACTCCCTCCGTCCCGTATTAATCTTCATAGGTAGATGAGCACGTAAATTAAGAAAGTGTAATAATGAGTGAAATTTTGAGGGGTAATTTTGTAAAACTTTATGTATAAAGTAGAAAAAATGAGTTGACTTTTGTGTATGTGTGAAGATAAAGTAATGGCATTTGTGTAAAATTGAAGTTATTGGGAGGGTGGAGTTTATAAAGGATTTTCCATTTTAAAGGTGTGAAAGTTATTGTGGGACGTCCCGAAAAGGAAAATGTGAAAGTTATTGTGGGACGGAGCGAGTACAACTTAATTTGACATAAAATTTCTCTGATAATAAAATATCATATTATCAACATAATTTCTCCAATAATAATATAATAATTCAATAATTATATATACTTAATTTGACATAAATTTTATGCAACAATAATATAATAATATTAAATATTTTCACACTACTAATTTGACATAAAATTACATTTAATCATTTGAACAACACGTGCTAATACTCCCTCGGTCCCTTTGATGATATTAATTTGTTGAATACAATGCTATTTATCAAAGGAATGCAAATCCATTTATGCTAACAATATTTCCTCTGATTTTCATATTTTCCACATGTGATAATTCACGAATCGTACAACAAAAAATTCCAAAAATAAAATTCAAAATTTTCTTTGAATGATATTTATTTATAAAGCTTCTTATACTTAACCCTAAACTCACAAAAATGAAGTCCTTAACAAAAGATTTAGGAGATGAAAATACAAAAACAACATGGAAAAATGCAGTAAGGTGTTCACACACTGCAAGCCTCGTCCTCGTCGCATTTGTCGTCATCGGAACTCTGGTTCCAGTGCACAAATACAACAACGTTTTCGGCATCGAAAACCTAGTTCTTCTCAAAGAAGAGCAAGGTGTCACTAAAAATGGTCCAATTCCTGGGTGCAATTTATTTTCAGGTAAATGGATTTACGACAATGTGTCGTACCCTCTTTATAGAGAGGAACAATGTTCTTTTATAGGCTACAAGTTTCCGGCTTGTGAAAAGACTACAAAAAAACACTTCAAATATCAGAATTGGAGATGGCAACCTCACCATTGTGACATTCCCAGGTTTACGATTTAGATTGAATTACAAATGAAACTTTTTGAACCGAAAACACTTATATGCAATATTGAACAAATAATATCTCATGAATGTAAGAACAAAAATCTTGACGACAAAAAAATACTTGCAAGTCAATTCAGTTACACTGATTGATTGTATATTTGTATTACTCTCTCCGTCTACTAAAAGTGTGCTTAGTTCTATTTGTGTGTCCACAAAAAATATGTTTATGCTATTTAAATAGTTAATTTTAAATATATTTTCTACTTTATTAACAAAGTTGATAATACCCTTTATTCATTACTTCATATATCTACTTTATAATTAAAATATGGGTATAAAAGTGAGCACACGGATAAAGTACTTCTTTACTCATAGAATATTACATGAGAGTACTATTTTTAGCACAATTTCATTGCAATGGTAGATTATTACTCTCTCTATCCAGCATCAATGTTGTTTTCATTGAATTTGGCCTATGTTTTAAGGGAAATTAGGTAAAGTAAATAAATATAAGAATATTGTGGGATTTGTTAAATAAAAGTTTAATTTTTTACGCCTAATTAAGATTTGCAGATTTTTAAACTTTCATTTTTTTTTTTTTTTTTTTGCAGATTGGGTAAAGTACCATGCCTAAAGTTGTCACTTAGTTCATTAATACT
Organism: Galeopsis tetrahit; assembly: GCA_963675135.1. Taxonomy (NCBI): domain Eukaryota; kingdom Viridiplantae; phylum Streptophyta; class Magnoliopsida; order Lamiales; family Lamiaceae; genus Galeopsis; species Galeopsis tetrahit. Next base: position 49,308,765 of record OY776124.1, read on the forward strand.
CCTCCAGCTCATATTATATGTCACTTTTGAACTTAAATTTTATTTTAAAATATTCTTCGTTTTAGCTATTTTTTTACATTTTTCTCTAAATTAACCATATATACCTTCTTTCATAATGATTGAGGCTTTTTTTTTTTAATAGCACCCATTTTTTTCTTCATTTTGTCTCTCTTTTGTAATAATGGAGGGTAAATTTGTAAAATAAAAAATTTATATTTTTTAATTTAATTTAAAACAATAAAATCGACTAATATTGTGAACATGTATTAAGGTTTAATGCAAGTGCGTTTTTGGAGACTTTAAGAGGGAAAAAACTTACATTTGTGGGAGATTCTGTGGGTCGAAATCAATGGGATTCAATGTATTGCCTAATTGTATCTCAATTTCCACCATCATCACAAAAATCAATCAAAGTGGAAAGTGAAGGCAACGGCAAAAATTTCCACGCAACGGTAAGATATGTATTTTTAATTAACATGTGTCGTCTTAGTTATTATTGAACGTACGTTGATTATTTTTCACTTTGTACGTGTTAATAATATGAATACGGAATAGTAATCTAGTTAGACATGTGCAACGGTTACAAACCGCGGATTTAGATTTTCGGGCTGAAATCAAATCGTAACCGGGTCGATTACGTACGGTTTGATTTTTTAACCGCCGGTTTGGCGATTATTTTATTTTTTTGTCTTTTCACTCGTTTTTTTGTTCGTTTTAACTCTTTTTAAAAAAATTAATAAATTACGAGAATTTAATACAAATTATACAACTTCAATTTATAATTAGAAATAGAAGAATTGTATATAAAAAAAATTAAGAAATAAAATAATTGTATATAATTTTAAAAAACCGTCAAACCGGCGATTTTTAAAATCCGTAACTGTAACTGAACCGTCATTTTATAGTTCGATTTTTTAACCGTAATCGACGGTTCAGCCAAACTGTATGGTTCATTCGATTGTGGTTGCGGTTTGCGCATGTCTAGTCTAATAGAATATGAATTGAAATACCAAAAATGATACAAGTGATTTTGTTTCGTATGTCTAACGATTTATTTATTTATTTTGTGACATTAATGTAGGAATACAATGCGACAATTGGGTTTTACTGGTCACCGTTTCTCGTGGAATCTAATGTTGATACACCTAGAGGACACCATCCGCTTAATTGTACTTTAAGAATAAAATCAATTGAAAAACATGGAAAACAGTGGATGAATGCAGATTTTTTAGTATTCGATTCTTTCGGTTGGTGGGTGGTGTGTCATTGGTCCATGATCTTGTAAGTATTTAATTTGAGAACCACGACGCGCACATGCAATATTTTTCTATTTAAGGGGCTAGAAAATTCTAGGGTCGAAATCATATTGAAATTTGGTCAAATATATTTTCTCATAAAAATCGTGCAAAAATAAATGGAAAACTTGTTCATAGATTTGTATTACTATAAAAAGGAAAATGTGTGTTACTATCAGAAAAAATGTAACACATATTTACCTTAATAGTAGCCCAAGCTTGAAAGTGGATTTTAAAGGAAAATGTTTGTTACTATTAAGAGAAAATGTGTGTTACTTGTTCTTACAATAACACATATTTATCCTAATAGTAGCACAAACCTGAAAATGACTTTTCTGTTTATCTTGTGCGATTTTTAAATAGCAGTATGCAATTAATGTAAAATAAAATTGGGATTAATTGCACATTATTTAATCTAAACTCATGAATATATAATTACAAATAAATTTCGGACTATAAATTTGTGTGTATCAGGTGGGGCTCATTTGAGGCGCCTGATGCAGTATACAAAATGGCAAAGGTAAGCCCGCGGCTATACGAAATGGCTTTAACAACTTGGTCGGATTGGTTGGAAATGCAAATCAATCCAAAAAAAACCAAAATATTCTTCACGAGTCATTCACCTTTTCATTTCGGGTACATATTCATAAAAACAAAAATTTCGATTATATATACAATGGATTTTTTTTAGAAAATTAACATATAGTATATATTTTTTGTAGACATATGGTGCCAAATAATTTCCACTGCCGTGACAACAAAGACCCAATTCTTGACGAGAAACATTGGCCAAGTTCTGTAAGCCGCGACTTAATGGAAGTAGTAGAATCCGTCATAGAAAAACTTGAAAAAAGAGGACTAAAGGTTGAATATATGAATATCACTCAATTATCAGGTTCTAGAATAGATGCACATCCAGGTCCAATTAACAATGTTACTTCAGATTGTTTACATTGGTGTCTTCCAGGAGTACCTGATGTTTGGAATCAGATTCTCTATGCTTATATTATGAAGTCTTGATACTTTTTGTTTTGTTTTAAGTACATTTAAGTTTTTAAAATTTTATGTTGGTCCCTAAACGAGTAATAATGTAAGAGAAAGTTTAGAGGGGGGTGAATAGACTTTCAACTTTTTTTAAAGCAAAACTCTTTTAGTGATCAAATGAGTAACAAACTTAATGATCGACTAAGTTTTTTGAGAAAATAAGTGATCTGATAGAGTGCGAGTGTCAATCACCTGAGTAGATAAAACTCTTGTCAGTTGAGAGTGCAGAAATGTGTAGGCTTTAAGTTTAGACTCGTTCTTTTATGAAAACCTTTAAGTATGCAATGTAATTAATAATGATCTTATCAGATGACTTGATGTCAGCTGATTATGAAAACTGTACTTGTGATTTTGACTATTTCAAAGATATTGACTATTTCAAAGATATGCTTATCAATGAAAATATGTATGAACAGTTGATAAACAATAAACAATATTAAAGAAAGTAAATAACACAAGTGTATATAGAGGTTCGGATCTCAGTCCTACGTCCTCTCTCACAACCTAGATGTGAAGTTTCAATTCCTTTCACAAAAGGTCCTTACTACTTTAAAGTCTCAAGAGAAGACTTTGAACATGATACACTCACTTAGTGTAATTGGTTATACTTGTTATTGTAAGAACAAGTACTTTTACATGGTAGTTGTATAAACAACAAACTTAAACTTCTAAGGATAAGAAAGGTTTGGGGTTTACAAAATATACCAACTTGTGTGATGAGACAAGCTTCAATCAACACAATTTCTAAACTTAAGATATGTATAAGGAATACATGCTTAGGAGGAAAACTTAGAGATATGATATGATAATAAAATAGGGCTCTTTAAGAACTCTAAGGATTCATATCATTTCTAACTTTTCAATATGTCTAATGAGTTCTTACTTGCGTATATTCTCCCGTGAATTATCACTTGGATAATGTCTTGTATTTATAGATGATTTGCACTTCAACTAGCCGTTGGTAGAACTAACCATTGTGAACATAATCATTTGAGTGTGCTTGTTGATCTGCATGCTTGTTCTTTCAGTCGACTGTTGGATGAACATCTTCATGAAAAACAGTGTGCATTAAATGCTCGTGTTGGGTCTACATGCTCTTTGCATTAAATGATTTTAAGGGCTGACTTGGCATCTTCGCATTGGCCAGTATCAGTCAAGTTCATTTGACTTGTATCTTGTCTTCTATTCGAGTACTTCAGATGAGATCTGATGTCTTTGATCTTCTGGTGATGTCATTTGATTAATCAGATGAGCATCTCTTGTGTTGCTTTATCTTGACAAGATTCTTCTAAGTCTTAAGTCCATATCAACTGGGTTCTTCATGTGAGTTGGTCTCCTTGAAGCTATCATCAGATGACTCAAGCACCTTGTCATTTGATTTCACTTAGGGACTCCATAGATCTTCTTGGTCTTCTGGTCTTGGTGTCATCTGATCTTCAAGCACGTTCAATGTAAATTAGACTATCTACTAAACTTTAAAAAAAACAACTTATGTAACTTATCAGCTAGATTACAACTTATATTTAACACTCAAGATTACATAATCTAGTTTTGGCTATCAAAACTTAACAAATTTATACAATCCAGTTTAGGGGTAGAATGAATATTCCAACATTTTATATTTAAGTTTTCAAATAATTTTTACCTTTTCAAAGAGTTGGTTGTTGAGAGCTCATGTGACTTGAGATGGTTTGTTGTTAATGTGATAAGAATATTCAGCTTCCAGACTTGAAAGATGAAGAAATTAAAGTTATTAATATTGAGTTTAAAACGAAATAGAAATATTAATTGGTGTGAGATATTTTATACATGAAACATATATGTCTAACTTAAGTAATATTTAAAAAATTATTGGATGCAAGTCCAAATCCGGGCAAAAAAGTTGTTCAAGCAGGTACGTATTTCGAATTATGTTTCACTACAGACCAAAAATATATTCCTACAAAAGCAATTTATACTACTACAAAAATATTAACACAAACTTAATTTTCTGGGCAAATTAGCGGATCACAATACCAAAATATATGTTACTCACTACAACAAAATGCACTTTTCGTAAAAAAATTTTGGTTACAAAAACCTTTTGTAACGAAACATTTTGTTACAAAAGTTGGTCTTATAAAGCTCGTTGCAAAAAGTTCTTTCAACGAAAAAAAATCAATTTCGTTACCAATACAATTGTAACGACACATTTTTTAGTTACAAAAACCTTAGTAGTGGTAACAAAAGTTTTGTTACAAATTGTTGTAAAATTTATTCAAATATTAATTTCGTTACAAATAAGTTGTTACATAAAATCATACTCCCTCCGTCCACCAAAAGTGTGCTCACTTGTTTTTTTAAGTCCACAAAAAATACGTTTATTCTATTTAAATAGTTGACTTTTGAATATTTTTTTCACTTTAATAACAAGATTAAGTATCTAACTAATATATTATTTACTCGTTATCCCAAATATATTCTTTATAAATATAATATGATTTTTTTAAAAACATATATAAAAAAAAGTGAGCACACTTTTGATGGACAGAGGGAGTATATGTAATACTAAAATATTGATTTATTACTAATATGTTGCATGTATCATTTACAAGCTCATTTTATTTAAAAAAATAAATAATTAATAGAACAACTTTGGGCTATACATACATGGAAGATTTAAAAATATAAGAGTCATACACTTTAAAAAAAAAAAAAACTATCATGTCATCTAATGTAGATCCTGAAACAAAATGTCTAAAACGTTCTAAACAATTATAGAAAAATGTATTTCGACATTTCGACGTGTCTAATAGCTAGTATAAAGAACCATATTCTTGATCAAAGTCTTGATTAGTCTTCTTGACTACGATCAAAGTGAAACTTCGTTGTCCTACAAAAGACAAAACAATAAAACATCATGCGATTATTTTACACAAATTTAAGTTTACTACGTAGATAAAGAAAAAAGAAAAATATTTAGCTCTAAAGAAAGAAAACAATAATCTCCCACTGCTAAAAACACAACCAATCAAAGTGACGCTTCTCATGGTCATTTTTTTTCTTCTGAATTTTATTTTTGAAAGTGGGGTTTTGGAATGATTGCATTTATTGTCAGGAGTGGGGTTTTTATTGGGTAGAAAATAGTTGATCGACTAGGAAAAAAGGTTAGTGATTTTAAAGGGTACGTACATGAATCACGTGATAAATAAATTGCATGTGGTAAAAGAAAGAAGGTTGATCGAGTAATGCAATATATATATATATATATATATATATATTCATATTGTCTCGATAGTGATATTTCAGTTTTACCCCAATATATTCGCGAGATGTACAGTTTTCCTTACGAGTTAAAATTCAAATTCATCACACAAAAATTTAGATCTAATAACAATAATAATAATTATGGAGCCTTCCAATAATTAAATCAGCGTACATAAATAAGGGTAAAAAGTTCTAATAATAAGTTGAACTTATATCTTACATTATAATAATTACAATATTATATTAACTTGATAGTTTCATATTGGGATATTCTATATCCTTATGTTTTGTATTGATAAACCAAATATACTTGTAATATGATAAGTTGTATTGTATAGACAGCTTCATTATTCATCTTGTAATAGATTAGGATAGAAGATCAAAATTAAAAAATAAATCAGAAGACAAAATCAGCTGAGTAAAGACAGCACCTGAGTAAAAGACAGCATCTGAGTAAAGACAATAGAGAAGATAAGCTGAGTAAAGTCAAACACAGCTGAGACTTAGTTTGCTTGACTAACCAGACAAGTCTACATAGCTGAGGAAACAATCAGAGAAGTCAAGTGTCAAGATGTTAGAGAAGAAGTCCAGAAGATAAGCTGAGTAAAGACAGCAGAGTACAATCTGCTGTGGAAAATCAGTTGTGGTCTACAGCAGTGGAAAGACAGCAAAATCAACTGTGATATATCAGCCGATTTGGAAAAACAGTTGTGGTATATCAGCTGATTATCCATTAGACAGCAACCATACAAACTGACGTGGACCAATTGAAGCGCGACAACAGTAGTACGAATCTGACACAAAGGCTGCAGAATCTGTAAAGTCAATGACACTCTAAATATTACATGGAAATGTAATATTTAAGATATCAAACAAAAGATTGTTTTCCTGAAATATTGGGACTTGCTTGTTACTTTCCAACGCTAACATTCAAGCAAATCACACTATAAATACTGATTTCATTTCATATCTCATGTAAGAGTGCGTGTGATGTTTAGTGAAAGTGTGCTGGTATTAAGTGTTTAAGCTCAAGTAGATTAATGTTGTACTAAATGTTGGGACAAATTGTACAACACTGACTCTAACAAAATATCGGAAATAAAGATACGCAGCGGAAGACTTGAAACACTAAAAACAAACGAGACACAATGGAAATATTTTTCACATAGATTTTATAAATAGAAATCTATGCGAGCCTTACGGCGAAATATCAATACTTATCTTTAAGTACAAATGTTGTGTGAAATGTTACAACAATAACCTTCACAACTAAAACTATAAACGAGGCAGGTGCCCAGTTTTGAAAACGATCTAAGTGTATAAAATTACACACTATCGAAATGCTATTCTATCTATGATTACCCTCTCGATAGATAAGAAAAGCACACAGCCATACGGGTGGGATACTTCCTATGATCTAAAATGTATAACTACTGGCCACAATTCCTAACAAGGATGAACGCTCGGTCTAGGAGATTGATCGAATAGAATACACTGAATTGTGGAGCCTTCCTTCGGTATTTATAGAGTAGGGTGCGAATTGTAGAGGCTTCCAACATTGAGGTCCTATTTTTTAGGAACTCAACTTCCATGATCTTTCTAGATCCTTCTTGCATGCTCCGGGTCGTTCTAAAAGGTTCCAGGCTGGTCTAGCACGTTCTGCAATGTTCTGGAGTCTTCCAGGTTCCAGATCCTTGTAGAAGCTTCTAGATCCTGTCAGAAATGCAACAACATTTAATGTAGCATTTCAGAAAAGACTTAGAAAAAATCTCGGAAGGTCAAATTAAGATGTTGTTGATAATGTTAAGGCATTTAAGAGTTAACAACATCTACATTCTCCCCCAATTTGACCTTTCGACTACAACACCCCTGATGCACATATATTTCTATACATACTCAATATTATGTACTTAGTTGAGGTTGACATCACTGCTAAGCACTAATCAAGACAATACATGTTGTAATCGTTGGATCAAATCAAACGAAGATCAAGGATAATCTTACAATGATCTGTGCCATAAGATCAAGATAATTTTATCCAAAACAGAATAAGTATAAACAATACACTTATTCACAACATAAGTAACTTTACCAAAATCCTAAGTTAAGTTTTGGGAGAACAACTTAAGACTTAAGTAAGACACTAACACAATAACAAAACAAAAACTAACATCAGAGCAAAACAAACTATATGGACAAAATCTAAGACTAAACAACCTGCAGTAGACACATGATAACCTGTAAACAGTTTAAACAAAGCAGTAAACAATATCATCAAGTGTAACCATAATTAAGCAATTTGTAAAAACAATAAGCAACCTATCATCTAGAAATAAATAACAAGTGTATCAGAATTTTAGAATTCAAACATAAACATTAATTACAGAGATTGAAACTGAATAAATGGCATATATTGTTGTGGTAACAGCTGCAACATCAGATTCCTGCACAGTAGCCATTACGAAATCAAATCTCCCCCTGTTTTGTAGCTTCTTCATGTTCATCAGTGGAGATCACCATACAAGGTCTCCATGTCAGCATCATCATCATCTCCTTCATCAACAAAGTAAGTAGATGCAAGGTGTGCAACTACATCAGTCACTGCAGCATCTCCAGCATCAGGTCCATCACCAGCAGCATCATCTATAACTCCTTCATCAGTCATTTCTTCAATTGCCACATTGGAGTTTGATGGTGGTGGGTGAAAGCATATTGGTCCACATGTCCTTCAAGAACTGGAGCTCTTCAATGGTGTCCTGCAAGTGTTGTAATTGAAGCTTGATGAATTCATGTGAAAGATACACATTACCAGAAATGTTGATACGGATGTTCTCAACATTTGGGATGCATTTCTCTGTCTTGATATGGAAGATTCTGGATGATTAGAAGTTGAAGGCCTGTGCTGATGTTCAATACCATAAGCAGTCAAAGGCAGGTCAATTACTCTATCCCCAGTGAGTAAGGCAGGAGCAATAGCCAGTAATAGAACTCTCCCCCTCAACACATCATTGTTCTTGGCAACAAAATCATGGTTCCTCAAGTAGTTGGAGATCAAAACAGGATAAGGTAGATTGCCTTTCTCATAAACTTTTCCAGTAAATCTCATCATCTGGTGGAAGATAGTGAGGCCTAGATTGAATTTCTTAAGTAAAGATATCTTATACATAAGAACAGCTTGGTCTTTTGTGATCGTGGTAGTGTTTGTGGTGGGAATCCAATTGTAGATAATGAGTTTGTATAACACAGAGTGTAGGGAAGTAAGGTCTTTGGCTAGCATCTGTCTAGTCCACTTAACTACCCTACCACCAGTTATAGCATAAATTACCACATCCATGTCAAGTTCTTCATCTACCTCAACATTTGGAATTTGCAGAAACTCATTTATCAATTTAGAAGTAAAAGGTACATCCCTCCCCCTAAAATTAACAGTCCCATACCACTTAGATGATCTCCTACCAGTACTCTTCTTCATACAAGCATAAAATTCATAAGCCCAGTTTGTCAAGAATGATTCACCAAAATTCACAGCATGCATCAGATTCCTTTCCTCTAAGAAACTAATCATGCCTTTATTTTAAAAATCAGGTATATTAATCTTCTTCTCTATCAACAATCTTCTCTTAGAATAAATAGCCAGCCTATTCTCTAGAGTCTCATAAGAATCAGGAATACCTTCATTATCGAAAGCAAGGTCATCATCATTTGCAGAGCTTGATGTGGAGCTTTTAGCAGAGCTTTTTTTCAGAGCTGCTTTCTGCACTGGAAGAGCTATCACCATTGCCATCATCTTCAGGTTCTGGTGCAGCTTCCTTTGTAATAGCAAAATGCTCATCATTTTTCTTAAGAGAATTAAGGATTTCTCTTAAACACATATCAGAATCAGAATTGGAATCTGATTTTGCAGGTTCATCTTCAGTAATCATCTTGGCCTTCCCTTTGCCTTTGGGATCAGCAACAACTTTCTTCTTCTTGGATTTCTCAGCAACAACAACTTTCTTAGGTTTCTCAGCAACAACAGGAGCAACTTGATTTTCCTCCTCAAAATCTGTGAACACTTGGATGGGTTCACCAGCATCAGCTCCGGTTTTCTTCTTCTTCCTCATAGATTCAGAATAATCCACATGAGTGAACACACGGTTTGATCTCCTTCTTTGTACATGACTTCTCTGTCGTTTGCCTTTCTGCGCATTCTTCTTGAAAGGAATAAGTGAAGATTCATCAGAAACAGAGAGTGAAGAACTTCTACCATTTTCAGAGATGTGTGTGTCCTCCATTTCAGCGTCTTCAGGGTCGAAAGTAGCAGTAGCTCCTTCTTCAGTAGCGACCTCAACATCTTCAGCTTGCGAGCCGTGAACAGTAGGTTCAGGTGATTTGGGGCTTTTACTTACAGCAGCCATTTGAGCGGTTTGATCGGCTAAATAGCTTGAGATATCTACAGTAATATCTCTCAATGTCATCACCAGTAGATGACCAGTAGCTCGAAGAGTATCAGACACCTCTTCGACAGCCCTAGTGAACTGTTCGACGGTTGCATCTTGTGGAATGTTGGTTGTTTGTGGAGCGGTTTGGGGAGCAGTTTGAGGAGTGGAAACGGTTGTTGATGGTGTTGCAGAGACATTTGAGTCAGGATTTGACGAGGTTGAGTTTTGTGAAGCCATGGAAGCAAGGATTTCGAGAGGGTTTGTGCGAGAGTGGGATGAGTTTTTCGAATCAGAGTGAGTTTGTGAGGAGTTTGAATTTCTTTCAGCCATTTAAGTGACGCGGTTGGAATTTCAAGGTAATGGATGGAAGTTTACACACACTTCTTTGAGATGTATACAGTGTTGGTCCTTAGTGGAGTATGACACAAGTGTATGGGGGGGAGGAATGCACGTGTGTATTCAAATTCTTTCTTTTTATAAAAAGATTTAAACTTTATCAGGAAAGTTGTCTCACAACTACTCTCAGTGATAACTTTAATAGATAATCAACCTACTGAAAACTATTGAGTAATCAGTTGGATAACTATCTAAAAGAGTTACTAAGTGCGGAATGTGGTTGGCCTTTTCTTTGATAAGATACTCCAAGTTAATTTCTGAAAAACTAGTTAATCAGGGACTTTGTCCAAAAACTGTTTTGCTCAACTTTACTGACTTAACTCTTTTAGTGTGATTCTTGCAAGTAAAGTGAGTTAGAAAATAATGCACAATGTAAATAACACAACAAGTTATAGTGGTTCAGAGACTCAAGCTCCTACATCCACTTTCCCTGATTGAACAAGATAATTCCTTAACACCTGGAATTAACTTGTTTTATAGTGCCAAGGTGCACTGATCAACAACACTATCTTAGTGTTTTGATCCCTAGGATAATCTGAGTCCTAGTGCTCAATCTCTCTGAGTTAAGACTGTATTTCAATTTACAGCTCTTAACTCCTCACTTCTACAACAAACTCTACTTCACTTAATGAGGTAAGGGTTTAAGGTTTTGGTTCCAACTAATTGAGATCTCCTTTACAATAAGTACAGTGTAAAGGCTTAGGATATCTCAGTGCTAAGCTTAGGATATTACAAGAATGGCTTTAGCTTTTGAAGTGATCAGGAAACTTGGGATTGTGATAGAACGACTTTGGTTTCCTTTGAATGCTTGATAGTAGTTTGATAGCAGATAGTTGGATACTTGAATCGTTGGATCACTTCTGAATTTATAGAACAATTTGATCAACTATCCGTTGGAGAGATAGCATTTCAAATTGTCTATTTGCAGCTCCATTGAAACGGCTATGAGGGCCAACCTTCTATTATCCACTGTGTAAGAAGGTCCTTCAATGGTTGCTTAAATGAATGTGTTGACTTCTGAAAAATGCGGCTGAGATGACTTGTGTCAGCTTCCAAATTTGCACATTTCCCAAGGTTGATTGTGGCAGACTTTGTACTCAACCAACGGTCAGATGGGATAAGTGCCCTGAACATTCCTGTTGCAGGTGGAATGTTCCTCCATTCATTTAAAGCACATCAGTCTTTAATCCTTCTTAGTCTTTAATGCTGGTTCAGTCTATGTAGTATTGAATGCGTCATTAATTTTGTCTTCTGAGTAAACATCATTCAATGTTCTTGATTTTCAAGTCTTCAAATTGATCTGATATAGCTCTTATCAGCTCATGCAGTTTGGCTTTTCATCTTTAATCATTCAGCCATGTTGTCTATTTCAGCATGCTTGTCTCTGTGAAGTCAGCAGACTTGTCCTAACAGACTTAAACCCATAAAGCTGCCTAACATTTTCAGCTTTGGACAACTATCCTGAACTATAAATCTCACAACATTTCTGAGATTTAGACTTAGGCATTTTTACTGTCTCAACTACCCTCAGACAACTAGACTGATATAATCTTTTCTAACTATCTCAACTATGTTGACCATCATCAATCAGGGGTTTTGGTATCTCAATCAAAATCAATTTATTTCCCAACACACAGCCACAAAACAATTCTGCAATCTTAGTACTTAACAGAATCAAAAATCACAATTAGCAAGAGAGTTAATCTTATGATCGATATTTATAGAGAGAATGATGTAGTTGGAGGTTAAAAAAAATAATCCAGAAAATTTCGATAATGCTCCACATAATTAGCCACAATCTAGATCATGGGTAATTAGTGGGTAAAATTCATTTAATTAGTTTAATTAAATAATTAAGAAGCTTCCAGAATTAAAAATCGCATAATCTGAAAAAAAAAAATAAAGGCGTGGGTCAATAATAAAATGAAATAAATCCTAATAAACAATCAAATAATTACAACTAATAAAAATAAATTTGAATCAGGCAATGTTGTGCTCAAAACTGTCACAAACACCTCAACACGGTTTTTAAATGAATTTGCTTCATTTGTGTTGCACCATATTTTTTCTTTTTGTGTTATATCATCTAATTTGTATTGATCAATTGTTCCTGTAGAGTACATCGTAGTAGCGAACTCCGTGCCCCATACTTACTTAATGGATTACAAATATATTGATGTTTTTACCAAATATGACCTTGTGAAAAGAAGGCATCGTAGTAGTGAACTCCGTGCTCCATAGTTACTCAGTGATTTGGTACATCTTTTGGTATGCTAATAACATTCTCATTTTTATGCATTTGAGAGGTGTGAGACATATTTATTTTTGCACTCCAAGGTTCTTAGATTCGTAGATATTTTACAAAGGAATTATTTGACTAAGTAAGAGATAAATACAACTTATAAAATTTATACAACCCATGATGTTGTCCCAAATGTGTCAACATTTGGGACAACATCCATCCGAATTTTTTTAGATAGTGCTCATGTGTTGGTCCCTGAACGAGTAGTGAATGGGATTAAAGTCTAGAGGGGAGGGGTGAATAGACTTTAAAACTTTTTCAAGAGAGTTGGGAACCTCTTCTGATCTCTATGTCAGCTGGACTACAAGTCTGCTGGTCCAGATGACTATAGTGATCTGATAGAAGAGATTATATGCAGAATTATGGTAGGCCTTGTTTAGACTCGTTCTTTTTGTTTCTTTTAAAAATGCCAAGTTGTTTTACTTAAGGAAAATACTCAGCTGATGCTTGTTTGAAAGTTATGGCCTTGATTTGAAGATAGTTTAAATCACAGTATGCACTATATAAGATGTATAGAAATGACAATAATGTAAAGTGCAGAAAGATAAATAACACCAGGTTTATAGTGGTTCGGATATACGATCCTACGTCCACTCTCACGTCCTAACGTGATGTTTAATCCCTTTAATTTACCAAAAATTACAAGGACTTGTCCTTTATAGTCCCAAGGGTAGGACTTTGAGATCTGAGCAGTCCTAACTGCTACGGTCTCCACAAGTGATTGTAAGCACTTTCACTTTGCAGGGGTTCAAAAACTTTAACCTTTCGGTGGGGGTTTGGGGTTTTTGAATGTTTCCAACTAATGGTTCAAGCTTATAATATGCTTAACCACTATGCATAAATCAATGGATTTACAATATGAATACGATTCAGGTTCTTGGGTTGGATAGAAATCACTTAAGAGCTAAGGATGTTCTTATGGATTCTGGCACTTGGAGAACTCTTAAATAGTATGGCTTTTTGCTTGATTGCTTGCTTAGCTTGTTGAATTTCTCATCCTCTTGTATTTATAGTGGTGATTGCTTGCAACTAGCCGTTGGAGTTAACTAGCAGTTGGGGCAATCTTTCCATGTTGGCTTGATTCCTTGATTCCAGCCGCTTGATTGCTTCAATCCTGGGATCATGTCAATCTTCTAAGTAAGGTAAGTCTTCATTCAAATTGTAAGATGACTTTGGGAATCAGCCGAGTCCTGGACGAGCACTTAGTCTTCTGATCTGCATTACTAGTCTTCTGACTACTCGTCTGGCCTTGTGCTTCTGTCTTCTGATATCAGTCGAGTAGAACTCTTCTGATCTGTTAAATACTTGTGTTGTATTAGGGCCATCTTCAGCTTGGACTCCATCAGATAAGTAGGTATACAAGTACCGTAACTTATCTGGCCTTCAAGGATCTTCTAGTCTTCATGTCTTCTACTCTTCTCATCTTGAGGGAGCGCATGTAAGCCGGGACTGTGCTAATCAGCTGATATACATACAGTTGATCACACAAGACTATTCTAAGCTGTTCTATACAAAGTCAGCTGATCCTATTACATTTATAAACTCTAAGTGTTTTGGCCATCAAAACTATTCTAACATCAAGTGGGGCTTAGGGTGAATTTTCATCCCAACATCATGCCAAGAGATTTCCTCAAGATTGAGAATCTCTCATGGTCTAATGCCTTAGTGAAAATGTCAGCATTTTGTTTTTCAGTGGGTACATACTCCAACTTAACAATATTCTTCTCTACTAAATCTCTCATAAAATGGTGTTTTATGCTAATGTGCTTAGTGAGTGAGTGTTGTACAGGATTCATAGAAATGTTAATGGCACTAGTATTATCACAAAAAATTGTAAGTATACCATTCTCAATACCATAGTCATGGAACATCTTGCTCAGCCACAAAAGTTGTGTACAGCAGCTTCCAGCAGCTATGTACTCAGATTCTGCAGTAGATTGTGAAACACAATTCTGTTTCTTGTTGTGCCATGATACAAGATTGTTTCCCATGTAGAAACATCCTCCACTCGTACTCTTTCTATCATCTATATCTCCAGCCCAATCAACATCAATGTAGCCTATCAAAATGTTGTTGGTGTCCTTAGTATACCAGATTCCGAGTTCACTTGTACCTGAAACATACTTGATAATCCTCTTCCAAGCATTCAGGTGAGATTCATTTGGATTAGCTTGGTACCTTGCACAAACACATCTGTTCCAGCACAGTCTTTGCAAAGTTTCAAAGAAGATCCCATAGGAGTTTTCATTGGTTTTGAATTCTCAAGACCAAATCTTTTAACCAAGTTCTTAGCATACTTACTCAGGAAGAAGAAAATACCATCGATGTATTGTTTGATTTGAAGACCTAGAAAATAGTTCAAGTCTCCAACCATACTCATTTCAAATGTTGCGGTCATTGCCTCAACAAATTTACTCAACATTTTATCACAAGTAGAACCAAACACAATGTCATCAACATATATTTGAGCAATTAGTATATCATCTTCAGTGTGCTTAATGAACAAAGTTGTATCTGCCTCTCCTCTAATAAAACCATATTCCAAAAGAAAGTCAGTAAGCTTACCATACCATGCTCTAGGAGCTTGTTTAAGACCATACAAAGCTTTCTTAAGTTTATATACATGATCAAGATATTGTGGATCTTCAAATCCCTTAGGTTGTTCAACATATGCCTCTTCATTCAAAATGCCATTAAGAAATGCAGCTTTTACATCCATTTGATGAAGTTTAATATCAATAAAACATGCAATTGTTAACAGTAATCTAATAGATTATATCCTAGCAACAGGTGCAAAAGTTTCATCAAAATCAACTCCTTCAACTTGGGTGTAACCTTGTGCTACTAACCTAGCCTTATTCCTAACAATATTACCAGATTCATCAGTTTTATTCTTGAATATCCACTTTGTTCCAATGACATTAGTATGACTATGTCTTGGAACAAGTGTCCAAACTTCATTTCTTTCAACTGACCAAGTTCTTCATGCATAGCATTAATCCAGTTTTCATCAGTTAAGGCTTTTTTAGCACTCTTAGGTTCAATTTCAGATAAATAGCATTCAGCATTTACAACATTACGCATAGAAGACATGCGTATTGTTCTTACCACATCTACCTTATTTGATCTTACTCTTCCTCTTGTTTGCACTCCAACTGTAGCATCGCCTATGATCTGGTCAGAAGGATGACTTTTACCTATTCTTGAAGAAGGATTCGTTTTGGGAACGTACTGATCATTCTATGAGATTACAACTGACTGTTCTGTAGATGTTGACCCAGATGTGTTAACATTTGGTGCAACATTTTCAGACTTCAGTGTATTCTCAGAATTGTCAGTGACCTGTGATACATCTTCTTCATCTTTGTCATCTGTAAGACCTTTATCATCATCAAACACAACATTAACAGATTCTTGAACAGTGTTAGTTCTAAGGTTATATACCCTATAAGCTTTACTATTTCTAGAATATCCTAAAAAGAAACCTTTATCACTTTTAGAATCGAACTTGTGAATTTGATTCCTATCATTCAAAATATAACACACACAACCAAATACATGAAAATATTTCACACTTGGTTTTCTGTTGTTCAAAATCTCATAAGATGTTTGATTTGTGCCAGAACGAATAAAAACCCTATTAATAATATGGCATGCAGTATTCAATGCTTCTCCCCAAAATTTCTTAGCAAGACATTTGGAAGTAAGCATGACTCTTGCCATTTCTTGTAAAGTTATATTCTTTCTTTCAACAATTCCATTTTGTTGTGGAGTTTTAGGAGATGAATATTCTTGCAAGATACCTTTTGTTGGGATATGAATCCTGGAACAAGTCCTAAATGATGAATAAAAGATAAAAGATAAAGTTTTGATAAGCCAAAAGAAGACTTGAATATTTTCTAAGTGTTGACTGATCTAGTCTAGTTAAGTTGAAGTCATCTTGTACAGATCAGTAGAGTTCACAAGACAAGTACAAGTTCACAAGACAAGTACTAGTTTTAATAGGCAAGTATTATTGAAAGATAAGTACGATTTATAAGTACTTCATATCTGTTCATATATGTTTACATTGATTAGGTTGTTACTGAGCTATTTGAGTGTTGTATAGAGCTCATGTTTTTATATGTAATAGATAGATTCGTTGTATAGTTTATAAGTTGACTAAGCTTGTATTATAAAAGCTTAATGTAATGTAATAGTCTTGTTAGGTTAGATGATAGGATTAGATTAGTTCTATTGGAAGCATACTGCACAAGTCAAGTAGAAGACGCAGTCTACTACTACTGGACAAGACAGGTGCGCAACTTACACAAAGACAGGTCAACTTAAAATTAGTTAAAGAAACGCGTATTAAAGATGAAATTGAAGAATTAGTTATGGAATAACTAATTAACTGAAGAAACGCGTGGAAGAATAAAAGAATCAGTTAGAAGTTAGTTTTCAAGAAAGGTTGTTACACAACTGAAAGTTCTTGAATTTGAAGTATATAAATACCCCAAGGTATTCATTGACGACTGACTACTGAGATATTGAGAAATACTACTGATACGATTACGAACGTTATTGAAGATTCAATCGAAGTTTACTCTCAGAGTTGATTAAAGTTCAGATAGAAGCCAGAAGACAAGTGAAGAATCAAAAAGGCTACTACTGAAAATCAGAGAAGTTTTTAGTTTTTGTTTGTTATTTTTCAAGGTGCTAGATACTTGTAAAATTTCTAGTAAGATCATAGACATATCTGGAGGTATAGTCTGTTGAAGATCTAAGTCTTCTTCTTGGGACTTTAAAGACAGGAACACACACTTGTACTCGATTGGAAGAGTTTAGTGGAAACATCACAACTGGGTTTGTGAGAGTGGATGTAGACAAGTTGTCGAACCACTATAAATCTTGTGTTCAATTTACTTTACTGTTTTTATTGCTTAATTGATTAATTGGTTGAATTACTTAACTGATCTAGACTAGTTGAGTATAGAACAGAGTTCTCGAATTTAAGTTGAGTATAATCTTGAATTGGGCTCATTGATAATTTCGTATTCCGCATATTGTACTTTGATATTTCGAAAGAATTTTGAAAAGTCTATTCACCCCCCTCTAGACATTTTCACTAGCTTACTCGTTATTAACTCAACTTTGGGACCAACAAGTGGTATCAGAGCAGTAGTTTACGAACTGCTGTTTCTTGATAACCGACTCAAGACTTAGGGTGAAGTCTTGGTCCTTGACTGTTCTTGTATACGTGTTCTTGATCATATTCTTGTATCATCTGTGTTTCGTGCTCCCTGTTCTTGACTTATCTGTTGTTCTTGTTCATAACTCTACTTAGCACTTATTTCTTGAAATCATGTCTCTTGAGATCAGCGCCAACAAACTACCTAAGTTCCAGGTACAGGACTACGATTACTGGAAGCTAAGGATGGAAGCCATCTTCAGCTCCACTCACGACTTAATGATCTCCGTCGTCACTGAAGGTCCAATTGTGACCATGATCCCCAATACTGCTGCCCTTGATCCAAATCAACCAGTAGGTACTCTCGTCAAGAAACCAAGGTCAGAACTAACCTCTGAAAAAATGAGACAGAATAATTTGGATAGCTTGGCCAAGAATTACATCTTACACACTCTTCCTAATGAGTATCTGGGAAAAGTGTTAAAATGTAAAACTGCCAAAGAAATGTGGGATCGCTTAGCTATCATTTGTGAAGGGACATCCCTAATCAAAGAAAGCAAGCTTTCCACTGCAGTCCAAAGATTCGAATCATTTCATATGAAAGCTGGTGAAACAATAGACCAGTTGGATACTCGTTTTACTAAAATCATGAATGACTTGGAAGTCCTTGGTAAATCTTATACTCCACGTGAAATCAATCTTAGGATTCTCAAAAGCCTTGATAGTCGTTGGAAGATGGTAAAAATGCTTGTTAAGAATACCCAAGATATAGACGTATGGACAGCAGAGACTATGTTTCAAACTCTAAAGGCTCATGAGTTTGATTTAGACGAAGATGAACCCATAGTAAGTAGTGACAGAGAACATGCTGTATCTAAGAACGTTGCTTTTAAGGCTAGTTCGTCTAAGATAGACAGGTCTAAGACTAAGACTAGGTCTGCCTCTGTTAAAGACGAGTTAGACACTGATCTTAGCCTGAAGGATCAGGTAAGCCTCATGGTTAGAAAGTTTGATAGGCTGAATAAACGTTTCAGAAGATATAAGAAGTTCTATAGAGAGCATAGAGGGTCTGCTTCTAAGAACTCGTCTGAAACCAGACGAGACCGAAACTCGTCCGAAAGGAGAGACGAAGTCTCGAAAGGTAACGGACAAGATAGAGAGTCTGATGGTAGGAAGATTACTCGTTCTGATAGACGTGATAAACGAAGGAACAACTCTCCTATTAAAAAGGCTACTAATGATCTTGTGTGCTATAACTGTGAGAAACCAGGTCACTACATATATGAATGTCCAGACCTGAGTACTGATGATCGAGAAGAACGCAAAGCACGAAGGGAACGAAGATACAACTGTGGTAAAAAGGCAATGATGGCCAATAATGACTCTGACTCAGACGAGTTGCCATCATCCTCATCTAGCTACCCGTCTGAACCAGATCACGATGAAGCATTCATAGTTGATGATGGTCTATGCTTCATGGCTAAAATCGACCAAGAGGTATCATCTGTTACTTCCTTTCAATCATGTGATGAATCAGATTCTGATGAAAGTGACACTGCCAGTAGCCAAGTAGGGAGTAGTCTTCAGCACTCTACTAGTGCAGTTGAAGACGACCTCCTACTTGCCAACAAGGCATTCATTGAAGTCAGTGACGAAAACATCACCTTAAGACAAGAAATCATTGATCTTAAGGAAGCACAGTCTAAAGTAGATCCTAATATAACAGTCCTAAATGAACGCTTGCAAGAAGAGTTGAGACAACTCAAAGACAAGTGTGCATTGACAGACAAGTTGTATCAAGACCTACTTAAGACACATGCGACTGAGAAACATGAATTCAATGTCTTACAAAGCAAGCTCAAAAAGCTTGAAGAACGTAATAAGTTCTTAGAAACCGAGGTTGTCACATTAGACCTTAAACTTACTGACCTGGTTAACTCATCTAAGGTTAACCTTGAATTGTCAGATAGGTATAGGGCTCCTGCTGACAAGACAGGCATAGGTGCTGAGACACCCAGCTCGTCTACTCAAGTTCCTAAGAACCCTACTATTTTCATCTCAAGCTCTTTGACTAATGATAAAGGAAAAGAACCATTGATATACGATATAGACACTCCATCAAAAGGTACTGTACCAAAACAAGCTCGAGTTAACATTCCAATTACCAAAGGTGGTAAAAAGAAAGTTAACAACAAGCCTGTTCCGTTTAAGACAAGTCAACAAAGGACTAGGAATCGTGGACGACCAAATCAGGTCAGATACGAGGACTGGTATCCTGAGGAGACTAGTACTAGACAAGTACAGACTAGACTACAAGAGTCTAGACCTCCTTTCATAAGGCAGTCTCAACTCTACTCGTCTAGACCTAGACAGGAAGGTCCAAAATATCGTACACAAGCTGTTCTATATCCTCCACCTTTGTCATATGATATCAAAGGAGAAGAAAGACCTAAACATGTCTATAAACCGTATGGACCTAATGCATATAAACCCTATTCTGACTATCATAGACAAGTGCCTGCTCAAGTAGAGACTAAGTCAAAAGGCTATCTCCAAAGAGTAGACCCGAACTCGACTGATAGGCCAGATAAGGACAACAAGGTCTTATTTTGCAACAAATATGGTCGAAAGCTTAGAAGGTCAAACTTGTTCAGGACTCCAATGTACATTTGGATTCCATTGAACTCGACTAACCCCCAAGGACCCCAATAAACAAGGAGGGTACCTAAATTATGTATTATCATCTATTGCAGGGTCGACTCGATCTATACAAGAAGGGTGGCTCAACAGGAGAAACTTGGTACATAGACAGTGGCTGTTCGCACCACATGACTGGTACCAAGACTCTCTTATCAAGCTACCATGAGCAAGAAGGACCAAAAGTGATATTTGGTGATAGCTCCATTGCTGTTACTAAAGGATTTGGTTATGTTCGGAATGGAGACATAGAGATTCAAGATGTTTCTTATGTTGAAGGTTTGAAATACAATTTACTCTCTGTTTCACAATTTTGTGATCGTGGATACAAGGTGCAGTTCAAGAGTCAGAAATGTGAAATCATTGACAAAAGAACTCACACAGTCTTACTGGTCGGCATTAGACAAGGAAGTGTGTACATAGTAAACTGGAACAGTTGTCCGAGGGACACCTGTCTACTTACTAAGAATCCTAAAGAACTTGGCTGGCTCTGGCATAGACGCCTTTGTCATCTAAACTTTAAGGTTCTTAATAAGATAGCCAGAGACTACCTTGTGGAAGGTATTCCCAATGAAGTCTACTATAAGTCACATGTATGCACGTCCTGTCAAAAAGGTAAACAGGTGAAGGGCTCTTTTAAATCTATTCCATCCCTCTCAACCAGTAGAGTTCTTGAACTTCTACATATGGACTTACATGGCCCAATAACTCCTCCAACTTTGAACGGTAGAAGGTACACACTTGTTGTGGTAGACGACTATTCTAAGTTCACTTGGGTAGTCTTCTTACACAAGAAGAGTGATACACAAACACTTTTGCCTGATCTATTGAAGAAGTTACAGGTTGAGAAGAATCAGTCAATTGTCAAGATCCGTAGTGACAAGGGCACTGAATTCATTAACTGCTATATTAAAGAATTTTGTTCTAAGCGTGGCATCCAGCACCTTACTAGTGCAGCTAGGACACCACAGCAAAATGGAGTAGCAGAACGAAGGAACAGAACTCTTAAGGAGGCCTGCAGGACCATGCTGACAGAGTATAATACGCCTCAAAAATTTTGGGCAGAAGCTATCAACACTGCATGCCACTCACAAAATAGAAGTGTTATCAATAAAGCACTAGGTAAGACGCCCTATGAGGTATGGAAAGGTAGAAAACCCAGAGTTTCATATTTTCATATATTTGGATGCAAGTGTTTCATCCATAACAATGGGAAAAGCAAGTTGAATGCGTTCGATGCTAAAGCAGACGAGGGGATATTCTTAGGATACTCCTCGACTAGCAAAGCATTTAGAGTATTCAACTACTCAACCCTTTGTGTGGAAGAAACACCACATGTGGTTTTCGAAGAATCTCAACAGGACCCGTCTGCCAACAAGATCAGTGAGAAAGCTACTGAGCTAACTGTCGAATCTGACAAAGACTCAGAGGTATATGAATCCGTTCAAGCATATAATCCATTCATGAAAGCTCTCGAGTCAGATGACCAGAAGAAGGTGAGTACTCAAGGTAACTCTACTAGACCAGTTGACATACCTAAACTAGTCGACTCGTCTACTCCCATTAAATCTTCTGATAATAATGATGTTGACATGCATGATGCTGTACATGATATAGATGACTGTACTATTGTTAAGAATAGAAATACATGGAAATCAGCACATAATACTGAAAATATTATTGGTGACTCTACTGTTGGTGTTAAGACTAGACGACAACTCTTTGAGTCGCAAGAACAATCTAGTCCATCTCTGTTTTGCTAGTGTTGTTTCCTCTCATCTATCGAGCCAAAAACCATTAATGAGGCATTGGCTGATAGTAATTGGATCATTGCTATGCAAGACGAGTTGAATCAGTTTGTTCGAAACGACGTCTGGGAACTTGTCGATAGACCAAAACATCATAATGTAGTTGGCACTCGATGGATTTTCAAGAATAAGAAAGATGAGAATGATGTAGTTGTTCGTAATAAGGCTAGACTAGTCGCCCAAGGCTATTCACAAGCTGAAGGCATAGACTATGATGAAACATATGCTCCTGTTGCTAGACTAGAAGCCATTCGATTGTTTCTTGCATATGCTGCTTACATGAAATTTACTGTATATCAAATGGATGTTAAAAGTGCATTTCTTAACGGTATTCTTGTGGAAAAAGTATATGTTGAACAACCCCCAGGTTTCGAAGTCAAAGGTAATCAAGTATACAAATTAAAGAAGGCCTTATATGGACTAAAGCAAGCTCCAAGAGCCTGGTACGATACTCTTTCTCAATTTCTATTAGAAAATGGTTTTACTAAAGGCAAGGTAGACAGAACCCTGTTTAGAAGACAAGAAGGGAAAGACATTTTACTCGTCCAAATTTACGTAGATGACATCATTTTTGGTTCACCTAACAAAGAGCTGAGTGAAAGTTTCTCAACACTCATGCAAAGTAAATTTGAGATGTCTATGATGGGTGAAATGAATTACTTTCTTGGACTTCAAGTAAAACAGACCCCTGAAGGGATTTTCATAAATCAAGCAAAGTATACTAGAAATCTTCTAGACAAGTATGGTATTAAGACATGCAAGTCTGCTGGCGTACCTATGCTACCTACATACAGAATGGACCCAGACGAACAAGGTAAGTGTACTGATCAAACTCATTATCGTGGTCTAATTGGTTCATTACTCTACTTGACTGCTAGTAGACCTGATATTGCATTTTCTGTTGGAGTATGTGCTCGTTTTCAAGCTAATCCAAAAGAGAGTCATATGGAAACCACTAAAAGGATTCTGAAATATTTGAAAGGAACCATCAATCGTGGTATATGGTATTCTTCAAATGATGATTTATCTCTAAGTGGCTACTCTGATTCTGATTTTGGTGGTTGTAGAATAGATAGAAAATCTACATCTGGTTCTTGTCAATTCTTAGGCACAAAACTCATTTCATGGTTTTCGAAAAAGCAGACAAGTGTTGCTACCTCTACTACTGAAGCCGAGTACATGGCTGCAGGTAGTTGTTGTAGTCAATTATTATGGCTTATTCAACAGCTTAGAGATTATAATATTTGTGAATCAAATGTTCCTATATTCTGTGATAGTAATAGTGCCATTGCCATTACACAAAATCCTGTTCTGCACACACGTTGTAAACATGTTGATGTGAAACACCATTTCATACGTGATCATGTAGAAAAGAAGGATATTCGCATGGAAAAGATTCATACTGATTTTCAAAGAGCTGATATTTTCACAAAACCATTAGCTGAGGCTCGATTTCATGAATTATGCATTAGTCTAGGACTTATTGATCTTGATCCTACTAGTATATAGCAATGCACTAACCAGACAGGTACAATCCTAAGAAGAAAGGAGAAATAGACAAGTTAACACAAAAGAGCAGAGCACTCGTCTACTCACGCAACAGACAGGTAAACAAGGTCAGACAAGTTGACCATCCAACCCGATGAGGAAGCTGGTAAAGCTGAGGGTAATACTAAGGGAATACACATCTAAGGGGGAATCCTTGATTTCTTAAAGATCCTTATGTTGACTCTTTAGTTTGGTAACAGTCATCTTGTGTGAACCTTGATCATTGACTTAGATTGATATTCATTATTATTTATCCTACTCGACTACCTGTAATACATTTAATCTGTAGTGCAAGAACAAGACAGGTACATATAATCGTTTGATGATCTAAAGTAGACAAGCACAATCGAAGGGGGAACTCGTCTTGTGTATACCAGTCTACTCGTCTGTTCTGGATTGACACGAACAGACAAGATAAGTGTTCCTTTGATGCAAATATTCTAAGTGTTTAATCAATTTGAATCAAGGATATATATGTAGTTTGAAGTATTGAAAATTTGAAAAACCTAGAATTGGATGTATACACTCCACTTAATGAGGTGTATATAACTAGTTCGCGCCAAAAACTCTACTTTGCTAGGTTAGAGGAATACACTCCTCTATTCTACCAATAGATGAGGCGGATTTCAAATTTCACAATACTAAATCACGTAATATTCTCGATTCCGCCAAACTGAATTTCAAAGGACTTTCATACCTAACCATTGGATTAAATATCTCAATCTCAACCATTGATTTCAACTCAAAGTTTTAAACAAAAACCACACTAACTTGCGTAACTGCTCACAAGTTTTTCTCTCTTGATTCTCATAACTTCTCAAGAACTCAAGATCTTTCGAAATTTCTTATTTCTCTTAACCATTCTACTATGTCGATTGTTTCGATATTTGATGCCCGTACTAACATGCAAGCTAGATTTGATCTAGGCAAGTACATTACAGAAGGAAGAGTGCATGTGGAGGGTTCGGTGTTCTTCAAAGGGAATCACACTGAAGACAACAAAGAAATCCTGATTAAATGCTTCAGATGTGGATTGAGACCCTATTTGAAGGCTTTTCCTGAGGTTGTGCTAGAGGAAGAAGTATTAGAATTTTATTCTACTGCAACTCGACAAGGCGACTCGATTGAAGCCTTTGTTGGAAGAAGGCGAGTGGAGATTACTCGTGAATTCTTGACTGAATCGTTGAAATTGCCGTCCGGTTCCATAGATATCGAAAGATATGCTGAAGGCAGAGAGTTGAGATATTTGAGTATTTTCTGTGGAAGGAGGCTGAAATTGAAAAGTGATGGTAAAGTTCCTGTAGTCAAGAAGAAGGAGCTTCTTGAAAAATACAAGACTCTTCTTGATATTGCATCGAAAATGTTGCTAGGAGTCACTGGGAGTTTTGACTCTGTGACACCTCAGAAAGCAAGGATTATGGCTGTGATCTATGATGGAATCACTGAAGGAAACTGGACTAAACTCTTCTTGGATAGACTAATGTATTACAAGAAGTTTGTGCAAGTTGACACCAGCACAGTCAACTGGGTTGTTTCTGCAAATGTTAGCTTTGGAAACAAGCTAAGTATCATTCTACCCATTCTATTGCCAAACAAGACAAGTTGGAGTAAAGGCAAGCCATTCCACCCTCTAAAGCATTATTTGAAGAAGGAGGCCCTGGCAAAGCAAGCTGCTGCTAGATCGGCTGCCACCAGACAAGTCCAAATCAATCCTGATGACGCCATGATTGAAGCTGCCTCGTCTAGTGCTGGAGAAGACGAGTTGGGCAGTGAAGGTTCTGAGGAGGCTGAGGCTGGAACTAGTGGAAGACTAGTTCAGTATGTGGAAGAGGAGGCTATGATTGAGGCTGAAGGAGATTCGGAAGAAACTCACTCAGACAAGGAGCCTAAGATGAAAGAGGACGAATTGCAAGTTTATCGACTGGTGAGAGTCGAGTCGAGTCCTTCACCAGACAAGTCAACTGAAGAACAGGTTGGTACCTCTTCTAGAGCTTTGTCAATTCCTCTCTCTCTCCCTGTTAAAACCAAGGCCAGATCACTTCGATCTCGTGCCAAAGCTATTCCCAAAACCTCGACAGTGTTGGCAGTACATCCACTGAGAGCCAACATAACCCATGACACTACTATATTTGATACAATTGATACTTCTACAATTGTCGAACTAAACCCAGACACATCAAAGCCCCAAGAAACCACCACCCAAATTCCCACTACCTCAACAGAATATGTTGAACCTCTTAACCCACCTACTTCAGACAAGATACCAGTTGCCACTGCAACAACTGAGACAGGGACCCCACCTGCTCAGACCCAGTCTGATGTTAGATTCGAAACCCTTGTTCATTATCCGATGTGCTTAAGAGAGAAGAGGGTTCGTGCTAAAGTTAGCAACAATCTGAAGAAGAGGCTCTCGTCTATTGAGATAGACACCTCGTCCGAACAGTATGAAAAACTCATTCGAATATGCACATGGGTTGCATTGAAGAAATCTTCAACTGATGATCTGTTTGAAGTCATCCAAGGCATGGGAGGTATTTCCAATTTTATGGATTGGGAAATGGAGCAAAGGGAGAATAGTGGAGTTCAAGATTATTCAGAACTTCTCCCACCTCATGTTATTACAGCTCTGGTAAAGAGAATGCTGAATGTACCAGATGATGTGTTGCCTGCTTCACACATATTTGATGTTGGTATTCAAACTGACTTTGTGGAAGAAAAGTTGCCAGCTGAGTTAGTTGATGTTGCTGTTCAGACTGATCCGTCTGAGGAAGATGCTGTATATGTTGAAGAAGAAGACAACAACTCATTCGATTTTGGTGAAGAAGATGATGAGTTTGTTGAAGCCATCTTGGTTAATGAAGATGAGTTAACTGAAACTCAGTCTACTGCTCATATGTTTCCGGATGGACTTATAGATAAGTTGAAGACAGAATTAAAGGACGTTGTGAAGTCATCTATTGAAGTGTTCTTAGAATCAAAATTGAAGACAGTTCTTGTTGAACAAAATCAGTCCCTAGTTGACAGCTCCAGGGAATTGATAGTTGGTGAAGTGAATAAAATGGATTCTACTTTTCGACAAGAGATGTATACGCAAATTGAAGACTTCTTGAAAAGACAAGTTGACTACTTGGAGAACAGGTCTGTTACTTTTGCTAGGTCATTAGCTGAAGAGTCTAGTAAGATGGAAAGACTATACAGAGTAAAGATTGAGATAGGTGATGAGCAAAGACGAGAAGCACAAGATCAGTTGGTGCGTTCTCAAGCTATTCTCACTGAGCTGACTAAGCAAAACACTCTACTACGTCAGACAGCTGTTCATTTCAAGGATGAATTGGCTATTAACTCGAAGAAGTTGGAGTCTACTGCTGATCGACTAGACAAGATGAGTCGAGATCAGACCCAACAAAAGCAGATAGAGCTCGCGGCTGAGGCAATGAAGGAGGCACTGAAAGAAGAAATGACTCTATTCACTAGTCTATTCACTCTTAAGGCAAGTGATGAAGCCAAAAAGGGGGAAGAGACAAGTAGAGTTGAAGAGAAGTCGAGTGCAGAACCAGAAGTTAAAGCTGCTGCGACTGCGATAGAAGAGTTAAGGTATCCCAAAAGAGGAAGGCTAGTCAAGAAAGCAGATATTGAAGAAGCTGCAGAACAGAAAAGATTGATAAAAGGAAAGAGTGTTGCGTCTCCTGAAAGTGAAGTTCGGACTAGACAAGTCAAGAGGAAACTTGTTCTAGAAAAGAAGAAAGAAGAACTAGGAGATATTCTAGCTGATATTGGTGATGAAGAAGTTGAAGCTCTTCATAAGAAGCAGAAGCTGGAAGAAGCTCATTATGCTAACAAGAAGTTGCTGGGAAAGCATATCAAGAATTTGCTGAAATTGAAGACTGATCCAGAACAAGTTGAAGATGCATACATTGATAATTTCATTGATGATGAACATAAAGATGCATGGTTCAAAGTCAAGCTGAATTGGGAATTGGATCACTGGATTATTCGCAAGTTTGGAGATCCAGAGAGCAAAGAAGAGTTATATGCAATTTTTGACAAGTTCATGGAAAATCAAGACAGGAATCTGTGGAACTTGATCATGAGGATTGCTACTGCTGTAAGTTTTAATATCCTTGTTCCTATTTTTCCTAAATGGATTACTCCTATGTTAGGTTCTGGAAAAAGGATCGATCACAATCATATTAAGAAGTTTGAAGAAGACCTACTGGAGAAGGAGAAGATCGAAACTGAAGAACATATGGATGTCATTCACAAAAGGCTACTAGATGCTTTTGGTGTTCCAAATTCTTAAGAAGGTAGTATATCAGATTAAGTGTTTTTTTTTTTTGCTCTGATTACTTAGCTTTATTTTGAGTAAGTATGTGTAATCTACTGATCTTATTTTGAATGAATGAAAAGATAAGTAATATTTTGATGTTTTAGACAAGATAACTACTTAACTAGTCTACTTATGAGAAAAGATTCAAGTAGTTTTGGCTTCATCAAAAAGGGGGAAATTGTTGGGATATGAATCCTGGAACAAGTCCTAAATGATGAATAAAAGATAAAAGATAAAGTTTTGATAAGCCAAAAGAAGACTTGAATATTTTCTAAGTGTTGACTGATCTAGTCTAGTTAAGTTGAAGTCATCTTGTACAGATCAGTAGAGTTCACAAGACAAGTACAAGTTCACAAGACAAGTACTAGTTTTAAAAGGCAAGTATTATTGAAAGATAAGTACGATTTATAAGTACTTCATATCTGTTCATATATGTTTACATTGATTAGGTTGTTACTGAGCTATTTGAGTGTTGTATAGAGCTCATGTTTTTATATGTAATAGATAGATTCGTTGTATAGTTTATAAGTTGACTAAGCTTGTATTATAAAAGCTTAATGTAATGTAATAGTCTTGTTAGGTTAGATGATAGGATTAGATTAGTTCTATTGGAAGCATACTGCACAAGTCAAGTAGAAGACGCAGTCTACTACTACTGGACAAGACAGGTGCGCAACTTACACAAAGACAGGTCAACTTAAAATTAGTTAAAGAAACGCGTATTAAAGATGAAATTGAAGAATTAGTTATGGAATAACTAATTAACTGAAGAAACGCGTGGAAGAATAAAAGAATCAGTTAGAAGTTAGTTTTCAAGAAAGGTTGTTACACAACTGAAAGTTCTTGAATTTGAAGTATATAAATACCCCAAGGTATTCATTGACGACTGACTACTGAGATATTGAGAAATACTACTGATACGATTACGAACGTTATTGAAGATTCAATCGAAGTTTACTCTCAGAGTTGATTAAAGTTCAGATAGAAGCCAGAAGACAAGTGAAGAATCAAAAAGGCTACTACTGAAAATCAGAGAAGTTTTTAGTTTTTGTTTGTTATTTTTCAAGGTGCTAGATACTTGTAAAATTTCTAGTAAGATCATAGACATATCTGGAGGTATAGTCTGTTGAAGATCTAAGTCTTCTTCTTGGGACTTTAAAGACAGGAACACACACTTGTACTCGATTGGAAGAGTTTAGTGGAAACATCACAACTGGGTTTGTGAGAGTGGATGTAGACAAGTTGTCGAACCACTATAAATCTTGTGTTCAATTTACTTTACTGTTTTTATTGCTTAATTGATTAATTGGTTGAATTACTTAACTGATCTAGACTAGTTGAGTATAGAACAGAGTTCTCGAATTTAAGTTGAGTATAATCTTGAATTGGGCTCATTGATAATTTCGTATTCCGCATATTGTACTTTGATATTTCGAAAGAATTTTGAAAAGTCTATTCACCCCCCTCTAGACATTTTCACTAGCTTACTCGTTATTAACTCAACTTTGGGACCAACACCTTTTTTATCACAAAAATCATTAAACATGTTGTTTTCAAATTCCCTACCATGATCAGTTCTAATACGGTCAACTTTCAAGTTAAACACATTTTTTAACCTCTTATAAAGAATTTTAAATGCAGCAAATGCTTCAGATTTGTCTCTCAACGACTCTACCCAGGTAAATCTAGAAAAATCATCTACCACAACTAAGGAATACCTTTTTCCTCCAATGTTTTCAGTTTCCATAGGACCCATCAAATCCATGTGCAGTAATTCAAAGCATCAATGTGTAGAACAATGTGACAGCATTTTATGCGGCATTCTTACCTGCTTACCTTTTTGGCATGGTCCACATACAGTGGTATTGTGAAACCTCAGTTTTGGAGTTCCTTTTACTGCATCTGCTTTAATTAGCTTTTTCATTGCTCTATAATTTGCATGTCCCAATCTTTGATGCCATAGAATATTTTCATCATGTTTTGACTAGTTACCCATATTTGTTCCAATAATATAACAATTATCAGCTGACCTAGTACCAGTCATGACACAAACTTCATCTTTATTAAGAACATAACATGAATCTTTGTCAAATTTCACATGCAAATTATCATCACAAAGTTGACTAATGCTAATCAGATTTGCAAGTAAGCCATCAACATGCAAGACATTTTTAAGCTTAGGAAAACCTTCAAAAATCAAAGTTCCTTTACCAACAATCTTTCATTTAGAACCACCTCCATATGTAACACTACCACTATTCAATGTCACATAATCAGATAAGAAGTCTATACGGCCTGTCATATGTCTAGAACAACCATTATCAAAATACCATAGATCAGGTAGACATGCTTTTAAGGAGGTATGAACAACATTATAGGTAACTTTAGGTTTCCAAGTAGATTTCAGAAACTGTTTACCAGGAGGTGACAGTTTTTTATGCAGCATTTTCAAGTTTTGCAGTTCTTCAAACCATTTTATACAGTAAGGCCGAATATGACCAACTTTGAAATAGTAATGACAGATATACTTCTTTTTAACCTTGTGAGAATCTGATTGTTCAGATGTTACACCAGATGTGTCAACATTTGCCTTCACAAATTTCACAGGTTTTTTAAAATTTTCAGAAATAGAAGCAGTTACACCATCATAACCTAAACCATGTTTATTAGACTTACTAGTAGCTATTGCATTATTTACCTCAGAAGCACTCTTGGAATATTTCTTGAAACATAAAGTGGAATTTATCAGTTTCTCCTTTAGGTTACAGATTTCCAGATCTCTTTTGGTAAGAATAACTTCTAGCTTGGTGATTGTGTCTTTCAGATCCTCATTCTCTTTATTCAAGAAATTAAGAGTGAGTTTCTGATTGTTCCAATCATCTAATAGCTTTTGGTATTCATTGTCATCAGTCCTTTTTCCTGCATCATCAACCAAACCATTAAAACAATTCAAATCTAGGTGACTCTGTTCTGATGTTGCTGTAGATGTTGAAGCATCAGTTATATCATCAGAATCTGTTTCATCCAGATCATCATCTGAGGAATCATTATAATCAATTCTGGTAAAATTAGAATATTCATTCTCATTTAACTCATCAAGATCATCATCAGAATCATCACTCAAGGTAGCCCTAAAGTTCAGTTTTTGCTTAAGTCTAGTATTGGCACATTCATTTGCATAATGGCCATAACCAGAACAAGCATTGCATTGAACTAATTTTCGAAATTCAGGATCATACCTCGGTTTACCTTCACTTTTTGATGGTCTTGGTGTGAATTGACATTTCCACCTTTCTGGTTGAGGTGTTGATGTGTTGATTTGAATCTTAGGCTGAATGTTACTAGATTTGTTCACAGATTTCTTAAGAAACTTATTAAAGTGCTTAGTGAGCAAGGCAATGTTTTTAGGATCCTTGAGGAATTTATCAAGCAATTCTTCATCTGAATCAACTTCAGTAATGATAGGTTGAATCTCAGATTTGTTTGATGTTTCCCCTCTAAAAACCACAACTTTCTTATCATCATTAGTTTCATCAACTTGATTAGTGTTTATCTCATAAGTTCTAAGAATACTCACTAATTCATTTTGACTTAACTTATCTGTATCTTTTGCCTCCTCAATAGCACAAATTTTAGCATCAAATCTCTTAGGAACAGATCTTAATATCTTATGAACTACTCTAACATTAGAAATAGGGTCACTAAGAGAATGTGATTCATTGATTATCTCACTTAACCTTTCATTGTAGGATGAAATTGTTTCATCTTCCTTCATTCGGAGATTCTCAAATTTTGTTCCCAACATTCGAAGCTTAGTCCTTCGAACACTGTCTGAACCCTCACAATGCTCTTGCAACCTGTCCCATGCATCTTTAGAAGTAGAACAGTTAGATATAATTTTAAACATTGAAACATCAATAGAGGTAAAAATAGCATTTAAAGCTTTAAAATTGTAGCCTGTTGTTGTTATTTCATCAGCCGTCCAGTCAACTTCTCTCTTGAGTTGGACTTCACCATCTGCATCTGCTGGTCTCTTTGGAGCTTCCCAGCCTGTAAGTACAGTCCTCCAAGCACGTTCATCAATCGACTTGATGTACATACGCATCTTAGGCTTCCAATAAGCATAATTCGAACCAACTAAAACGGGTGGCCTAAGTGTAATGGATATGTGATGTGTTTCCATTGCTAACCTACACTAAAAACACACTTGACCAAAGATCTAACCTAGTGTCGTCAGGTATCAGCTCTGATACCAACTGAAAGTGTGCTGGTATTAAGTGTTTAAGTTAAAGTAGATTAATGTTGTACTAAATGTTGGGACAAATTGTACAACACTGACTCTAACAAAATATCATAAATAAAGATACACAGCGAAAGACTTGAAACACTAAAAACATTTTATCACAAGTAGAACCAAACACAATGTCATCAACATATATTTGAGCAATTAGTATATCATCTTCAGTGTGCTTAATGAACAAAGTTCTATCTGCCTCTCCTCTAATAAAACCATATTCCAAAAGAAAGTCAGTAAGTCTACCATACCATGCTCTAGGAGCTTGTTTAAGACCATACAAAGCTTTCTTAAGTTTATATACATGATCAAGATATTGTGGATCTTAAAATCCCTTAGGTTGTTCAACATATGCCTCTTCATTCAAAATGCCATTAAGAAATGCAGCTTTTACATCCATTTGATGAAGTTTAATATCAATAAAACATGCAATTGCTAACAGTAATCTAATAGATTATATCCTAGCAACAGGTGCAAAAGATTCATCAAAATCAACTCCTTCAACTTGGGTGTAACCTTGGGCTACTAACCTAGCCTTATTCCTAACAATATTACCAGATTCATCAGTTTTATTCTTGAATATCCACTTTGTTCCAATGACATTAGTATGACTATGTCTTGGAACAAGTGTCCACACTTCATTTCTTTCAAACTGACCAAGTTCTTCATGCATAGCATTAATCCAGTTTTCATCAGTTAAGGCTTCTTTAGCACTCTTAGGTTCAATTTCAGATAAATAGCATTCAGCATTTACAACATTACGCATAGAAGACATGCGTATTGTTCTTACCACATCTACCTTATTTGATCTTACTCTTCCTCTTGTTTGCACTCCAACTGTAGCATCGCCTATGATCTGGTCAGAAGGATGACTTTTACCTATTCTTGAAGAATGATTCGTTTTGGGAACGTACTGATCATTCTATGAGATTACAACTGAATGTTCTGTAGATGTTGACCCAGATGTGTTAACATTTGGTGCAACATTTTCAGACTTCAGTGTATTCTCAGAATTGTCAGTGACCTGTGATACATCTTCTTCATCTTTGTCATCTGTAAGACCTTTATCATCATCAAACACAACATTAACAGATTCTTGAACAGTGTTAGTTCTAAGGTTATATACCCTATAAGCTTTACTATTTCTAGAATATCCTAAAAAGAAACCTTTATCACTTTTAGAATCGAACTTGTGAATTTGATTCCTATCATTCAGAATATAACACACACAACCAAATACATGAAAATATTTCACACTTGGTTTTCTGTTGTTCAAAATCTCATAAGGTGTTTGATTTGTGCCAAAACGAATAAAAACCCTATTAATAATATGGCATGCAGTATTCAATGCTTCTCCCCAAAATTTCTTAGCAAGAAATTTGGAAGTAAGCATGACTCTTGCCATTTCTTGTAAAGTTATATTCTTTCTATCAACAATTTCATTTTGTTGTGCAGTTTTAGGAGATGAATATTCTTGCAAGATACCCTTTTTATAACAAAAATCATTAAACATGTTGTTTTCAAATTCCCTACCATGATCAGTTCTAATACGGTCAACTTTCAAGTTAAACACATTTTTTAACCTCTTATAAAGAATTTTAAATGCAGCAAATGCTTCAGATTTTTCTCTCAACGACTTTACCCAGGTAAATCTAGAAAAATCATCTACCACAACTAAGGAATACCTTTTTCCTCCAATGCTTTTAGTTTCCATAGGACCCATCAAATCCATGTGCAGTAATTCAAAGCATCGATGTGTAGAACAATGTGACAGCATTTTATGCGGAATTCTTACCTGCTTACCTTTTTGGCATGGTCCACATACAGTGGTATTGTGAAACCTCAGTTTTGGAGTTCCTTTTACTGCATCTGCTTTAATTAGCTTTTTCATTGCTCTATAATTTGCATGTCCCAATCTTTGATGCCATAGAATATTTTCATCATGTTTTGACAAGTTACACATATTTGTTACAATAATATAACAATTATCAGCTGACCTAGTACCAGTCATGACACAAACTTCATCTTTATTAAGAACATAACATGAATCTTTGTCAAATTTCACATGCAAATTATCATCACAAAGTTGACTAATGCTAATCAGATTTTCAAGTAAGCCATCAACATGCAAGACATTTTTAAGCTTAGGAAAACCTTCAACAATCAAAGTTCCTTTACCAACAATCTTTCCTTTAGAACCACCTCTATATGTAACACTACCACTATTCAATGTCACATAATCAGATAAGAAGTCTATACGGCCTGTCATATGTCTAGAACAACCATTATCAAAATACCATAGATCAGGTAGACATGCTTTTAAGGAGGTATGAACAACATTACAGGTAACTTTAGGTTTCCATGTAGATTTCAGAAACTGTTTACCAGGAGGTGACAGTTTTTTATGCAGCATTTTCAAGTTTTGCAGTTCTTCAAACCATTTTATACAGTAAGGCCGAATATGACCAACTTTGAAATAGTAATGATAGATATACTTCTTTTTAACCTTGTGAGAATCTGATTGTTCAGATGTTACACCATATGTGTGAACATTTACCTTCACAAATTTCACAGGTTTTTTAAAATTTTCAGAAATAGAAGCAGTTACACCATCATAACCTAAACCATGATTATTAGACTTACCAGTAGCTATAGCATTATTTACCTCAGAAGCACTCTTGGAATATTTCTTGAAACATAAAGTGGAATTTATCAGTTTCTCCTTTAGGTTACAGATTTCCAGATCTCTTTTGGTAAGAATAACTTCTAGCTTGGTGATTGTGTCTTTCAGATCCTCATTCTCTTTATTCAAGGAATTAAGAGTGAGTTTCTGATTGTTCCAATCATCTAATAGCTTTTGGTATTCATTGTCATCAGTCATTTTTCCTGCATCATCAACCAAACCATTAAAACAATACAAATCTAGGTGACTCTGTTCTGATGTTGCTGTAGATGTTGAAGCATCAGTTATATCATCAGAATCTGTTTCATCCAGATCATCATCTGAGGAATCATTATAATCAATTCTGGTAAAATTAGAATATTCATTCTCATTTAACTCATCAAGATCATCATCAGAATCATCACTCAAGGTAGCCCTAAAGTTCAGTTTTTGCTTAAGTCTAGTATTGGCACATTCATTTGCATAATGGCCATAACCAGAACAAGCATTGCATTGAACTAATTTTCGAAATTCAGGATCATACCTCGGTTTACCTTCACTTTTTGATGGTCTTGGTGTGAATTGACATTTCCACCTTTCTGGTTGAGGTGTTGATGTGTTGATTTGAATCTTAGGCTGAATGTTACTAGATTTGTTCACAGATTTCTGAAGAAACTTATTAAAGTGCTTAGTGAGCAAGGCAATGTTTTTAGGATCCTTGAGGCATTTATCAAGCAATTCTTCATCTGAATCAACTTCAGTAATGATAGGTTGAATCTCAGATTTGTTTGATGTTTCCCCTCTAAAAACCACAACTTTCTTATCATCATTAGTTTCATCAACTTGATTAGTGTTTATCTCATAAGTTCTAAGAATACTCACTAATTCATTTTGACTTAACTTATCTGTATCTTTTGCCTCCTCAATAGCACAAATTTTAGCATCAAATCTCTTAGGAACAGATCTTAATATCTTATGAACTACTCTAACATTAGAAATAGGGTCACCAAGAGAATGTGATTCATTGATTATCTCACTTAACCTTTCATTGTAGGATGAAATTGTTTCATCTTCCTTCATTCGGAGATTCTCAAATTTTGTTCCTAACATTCGAAGCTTAGTCCTTCGAACACTGTCTGAACCCTCACAATGCTCTTGCAACCTGTCCCATGCATCTTTAGAAGTAGAACAGTTAGATATAATTTTAAACATTGAAACATCAATAGAGGTAGAAATAGCAT
The DNA here is from genome assembly GCA_963675135.1 of Galeopsis tetrahit. NCBI lineage: Eukaryota > Viridiplantae > Streptophyta > Magnoliopsida > Lamiales > Lamiaceae > Galeopsis > Galeopsis tetrahit. The sequence continues at coordinate 49,345,216 of OY776124.1, forward strand.
TTGAAGCTTTAGAATTGTAGCCTGTTGTTGTTATTTCATCAGCCGTCCAGTCAACTTCTCTCTTGAGTTGGACTTCACCATCTGCATCTGCTGGTCTCTTTGGAGCTTCCCAGCCTGTAAGTACAGTCCTCCAAGCACGTTCATCAATCGACTTGATGTACATACGCATCTTAGGCTTTCAATAAGCATAATTCGAACCATCTAAAACGGGTGGCCTAAGTGTAGTGGATATGTGATGTGTTTCCATTGCTAACCTACACTAAAAACACACTTGACCAAAGATCTGACCTAGTGTCGTCAGGTATCAGCTCTGATACCAACTGAAAGTGTGCTGGTATTAAGTGTTTAAGTTTAAGTAGATTAATGTGGTACTAAATGTTGGGACAAATTGTACAACACTGACTCTAACAAAATATCAGAAATAAAGATACACAGCGAAAGACTTGAAACACTAAAAACAAACGAGACACAGTGGAAATATTTTTCACATAGATTTTATAAATAAAAATCTATGTGAGCCTTACGGCGAAATATCAATACTTATCTTCAAGTTCAAATGTTGTGTGAAACGTTACAACAATAACCTTCACAACTAAAACTATAAATGAGGCAGGTGCCCAGTTTTGAAAACGATCTAAGTGTATAAAATTACACACTGTCGAAATGTTAGTCTATCTATGATTACACTCTCGATATATAAGAAAAGCACACAGCCATACGGGTGGGATACTTCGTATGATCTAAAATGTATAACTACTGGCCACAATTCCTAACAGGGATGAACGCTCGGTCTAGGAGATTGATCGAATAGAATACACTGAATTGTGGAGCCTTCCTTCGGTATTTATAGAGTAGGGTGCGAATTCTAGAGGCTTCCAACATTGAGGTCCTATTTTTTAGGAACTCAACTTCCATGATCTTTCTAGATCCTTCTTGCATGCTCCAGGTCGTTCTAAAAGGTTCTAGGATGGTCTAGCACGTTCTGCAATGTTCTAGAGTCTTCCAGGTTCCAGATCCTTGTAGAAGCTTCTAGATCCTGCCAGAAATGCAACAACATTTAGATCAACATTTAATGTAGCATTTCAGAAAAGACTTAGAAAAAATCTCGGAAGGTCAAATTAATATGTTGTTGATAATGTTAAGGCATTTAAGAGTTAACAACATATACACTTAGAGGCTGAGCAAATGTTCTAAGTCCAGAAAATCAGAAGAGCTCAAGAACACCATAATAGAAGACATCAAGCAAGCATCCATACCCACATCTCCAGTGAGTGAACTCATAATATCTAAGCCTACATAGTCTTATACTCATCCCAAGCTTAGAAGAGAAATTCTCAACCTAGCTTTAAGCTAACTCAGATTGTAAGGGAATTTCTCATATTTAGTCATTCTCGAGTCCTCCCTTCTATACTATCATTTATAGGATAGGCCGAGGTATACACACTAAGAATCATAGAAGAAGAAGAATGTAAAGGTTACTTGTTACCTAACCAACAAGTAGATCTGTATCCTCAGAAAGTAGTTGAGGATCTTGATCAAATGTTTTCTATTGGGACTAAAAAGTAGCAAGAGGTCATCCTCTTGGGACGTTAAAGTGTTCGAGGAGGTTAATATCAAGATTCAGATCGTGAGAGTAGATGTAGGATATTGAGATCTGAACCACTATAAATATACGTGTTATTTACTGTTTTAGCATGCATATTTAAATAGCATATTTTCAAAAGGTAAATGTCTTATATCAGCAGACACCAAGTCTGCTGATATACTCAAATGTTTTGTTATTTGAAAGTTCATAATTAGAAGACATCAAGTCTTCTGATACCATAAAATGTGTTTATGCATGAAATAAAAGTTTTAAAATTTCCATGAGTATATAGACGAGTATAATCTTTCTAAAATGGGCACACTACAAATTCCGCACACGCTTCTCTATCAGTTGATCTAATCAGCAAGCCGAATAGTTCTATACCCATATTTAGTCAGGTGACGATGTCATCTGTATAAAGAGCTAGTTTTGTTTTATACACCTGAACTTATATATCAGATGTCAACAAGTCATCTGATTTTCCAGAAACTCGTCTGATGCATACCCCTGATTTTGGTACCAACATTTCATATTTCTAACTGTATCTTTAGTCTATTTTATGCAAGTACAAAACTCCACTGAGAATGGTAATTACGCATTTTCTTGGAATTCACAATTTGGGTTCTCATGGGAAGACTTTGCATTTTAGGGTATATTCCCCTTTACAAAGATTGAATCACTGTAAGGAAAATGGGTCCACGTGTTTCTATTCACACTTTTTACGTTTTAATTTAGTTTTTTTTAATCATTTAATGATGTGGAAATCATTTTGAATCTTTATAAATAAATTTATAATAAATAGAAAATCCGCTTCCACATTAGTAATTCAATCGGTCATGGGTAACGCTCGTGGTCCGAAGCGTCATAGTTTTGATTCTTTCAGGCTATGGGACAAAAATGGGGCAATATTTTGAAATTTTCAATTGTTTCTGGACTCTTTTAAATTATGGGACCATATTGGACAGTAGCAAAGTTATGGACTTGAAATAATTTTTCTCTTGTCGTTTTCGTCAATTTTGAGGAGTTTGACAAAAAAATTGGGAATTTTTTTTTTTACATAAGATACGCTTGGTACTAATTCTTGAATAACCATTAGTATCAAATGGAAAATTCTTCTGGGACCAATTTTGATTAAAATTAAAAGAACTGTTTTCGTGAGATTAAATTTTAATGGGACTTCTGTTGCTATATACCCCCATGTTAATGAAATTACGCTAACAACCTGCTAATTTATCCCGCAAAAAAAAGAAAAATGATTTTCAACGCTGATAAGAAATAGGGGTAAAATGGATTAGAGGATTTCTGAAACTAAAGAAAAATATTTATTATTTAGACATCGTTCCCTCTTGACATAGTAAGAAATGTTGTAATGCAATTACTAATTTAGGTTTCCTTCTCCTTTGTTTAGTAAATAGGAGCAACAAATTATAATAGAAATTTAAAAATAGGATTTCGTGGAATGGAAACAAAACTACAAGCACATTATGCTTGATTTAGCCACAGTGGCATCCGGATGGAACAGTCCTGGAGCAACGGTTTAGGAGCACACCTAGAGAAACTTGAAGATCAAGGTTGATCTCTAAAATATTGGATTTGAGCGCATTACAAGCGCAGCCTGCCGCCTCAAGATCAGTTAATCCTTCAAAGTGGGAGCAGCACGGAGATCCAATTGTTGGTCCTGAAAGGAGTATATAACAAGTGTATGGGGGGGGGGGGAATACACTTGTATGCAAATTCTTTCAAACTTCAATCAAACCAGAGATCAGCAATGTTGTCTTGGACAACTCTGCTGAAGATGTATAACCTTTTCAAAGATAACCAAGCCACTAAGCACTATTGAGTACTTAGTTGAATGAGTATCTAAGTTGGTTATAAGTGCGGAATTAGTGGTTGGCCCTTTAGTTTAAACTCCTTTAAGTTCTGAAATCACTTTAAGCAATAGTCCAGTTTTCAGGGAACTTGTCCACTTCAATATTTGCACAGTCTTTGAATATATGTTCTTTGAGAAATCAGTTTTGTGTGCAGTGTTGAATGTATGAAAGTACTTTGAAAGTAAATCAACACAAGAGTTTATAGTGGTTCAGAGACTCAAGCTCCTACATCCACTTTCCCTGATTTAACAGGATAATTCCTTCACTCTTGGAATTAACTTGTTTTATAGTGCCAAGGTGCACTTGATCAAGAACACCACTCCTTGGTGAATTGATAATCCCTAGGATGTCTAGAGTCCTAGTACCCTCTTCTCAACTCAGAACTGAACTGTTCTTCTCTCAACAGTCAGCTCCTACCACTTCTACTACTACAACCTTCTCACTTTCTCACTTGAAAGGGGTAAGGGTTCAAGTAAGGTTCCAACTAATGAGATATCCTTTACAATGAAGATTAGTGTATAAGGGTTAGGATATCTCTCTAAGCTTTGTATGGATATACAGTAAGTACAGCTTAGAAGAAGTGTTTCAAGACTAAGAATGTCTTATGACTTTTGAAGCTTCAGAATGCTTGTTCAGTTGGATGTAGAATGGATGCTTCAAATGGTCTTCACACTTCTGTATTTATAGACAAATTTGAGGATTTGCCCGTTGGAGAGTCAGTCCCAAATTGCTATAAATGTCTTCCTTGAGGTCTTCAAACTGGAGGACAGATTCTTGATAGTGACATGTCCTCATTTGGGTAATAAACGGCTGTTAAGACTTTGTCTTCATTCTGCAGCACTCTTCCCAATGTCTGACTTTAAAATTCACTTGTTAGGACTTGGACATGGCTTCTAAAGGTTGATCCAATGATAGGACAACATTCCTTATCAAATGGACAACTCTACTTATCACTATCAGCATACATGCTTATCAGCATAGTTGGCTTGCTCTTCTTCAGATGACTTGGCTCTTTCCCTTTGCTTCATTTAGATGTGATCTCAGTATGATTCATTGAAGTCTTTTAGGGTGTAGTTGTCTTTATCTCTTCAGCATAGTTGGCTTTCAAGCTTCAGAACACTTGTTCTGGTTTAATTGTACTGAGACAACTCTTCTGGACAACTCTCCTGATCAGCATACTTGGCCTTTAAGCTTCAGAACCTTTGTTCTTGTTTTAATTGTGCAGAGACAACTTATCTGGACAACTCTCCTGATCAGCATACTTGGCCTTCAATAGCTTAGGTGATTGTTCCAGAATTTTAGCTTTAAGGGAACTTGTTCTTGATAGTCTTCAAAGCATATGTTCCCCCTCAAGTTGTGCATCTAATCATCTAAGAGTTGCCTAACATATCAGCTTCTCATCTATCCTTATTCTATATGTTCTAACAATCTTAGAACATAATTATCTTTACTTAGGCATGTCTCAGGGGGTTTTGGTATTCAATCAAAATATTTATCATTTTATTCCCAACAATTTCCCCCTTTTTGATGATGCCAAAACCTATACATTTTATGCAAAAGTGACTTGACTACACTTAATACATTTATCTTCAGTAAGGTTGACTGAGGTCAATTTTCCTTAAAAAGAATGTGTTAGTGTACTCACCATTCATGTTGTAAATAGGTTTCAAGGATAGGCATAGAGAGATTTTTGTAACTGTGTTTCTTGATTCACAATATGTTCAACTATCATTCATTCAAAAGTACATTACAAGCATGTTGATAGTTGAAGTTAACATATCAGAGCATGAATTCAAAACACTATTACATCAGAGCATATGCTAAATACATCTAGATCTTCAAGTATCAGAGCTAAAACTTATATTAGAGCAATCATAGCATATAAGAGCATACAGATTATCAGAGCACATCAACATTCTTCACCAAACTTCAGCATAGATGACCAATTAAACATATCTTCAGATAAGATAAGTTTTCAACCACCAAAAAGGTCAGAAGACTTAGCCATTTTAGAGGTCATCCTCAGGAGGTGGCACCATCCCATATTGTGCCCACACTCTTCTTTTCAGTTCCATGGCCTCTTGATTAGTGCCCTTAGGTCCAAGAACCATCTTGTTTAGCTTCACAATTTCTAGGAATTCTTGGAGAATCCTAGATTGATCAATCCATCCTTCCAGCTTGGGAGGCATGTAGATGATTGGCTTGGGAGCCGTGAGTTCAATCCTTGCAAGATCAGCAGCTGCAAGTAGTTGCAGATAAAGGTCTCTGAAGTATTCAATCATGAACTCAGCAAAGGTGGTGTTGACTTCCCTTCCATTCCACCTATCAATGACATAATAGTCATAGACAAACTCCCTTTTAGCTTCTTCCCATAAGTCATTCAGTTGGATTGGCACCCATTTATTCAAGTGTGGATATTTGGTGTCCATGGGAATCAGTAGTTGTGGCTTCATCTTGCTATAAGTTGCTCTCCTTCTTCTTGGCTTTTGAAAATTTGCTCTTCTTTGGTCTCTGGCTCTTTGTGCTTCATCCATCAAGTCTATTTTCTCTTGGGCCCTCATCATGGCCAATTTCTGTTGAGTTTCAGGGTCTTTGCCATACCCTTCATGAAACAACTTTGATGGATCATTTAGCAACACAACTTTCTTCTTCTTTGGTCCTGGTCCAAAGCCTTCTTCATACAGTTCCTCTATATCTTCAGCAGCTTTGGCAGCATCAGGGGATTTAGTCTCATCAGACTTTTCAGTTTCAGAAGACTTGTCCTTTTCAGCAGTTTTGGGCTTCTTCTTGGGAGTTGATTCTTCTACAACTCTGAACTCAAGAGGGAGTTCTAGGCTATTGGGAAAGTCAGTGAATGTTTCAGCTTTTCTTTTGTTTCCCTTGACCTTCTTGATTTGGCCTCTGGTTTGGACACCTTCAGCACCTTTGTCCAATCCAGAAACTTCTCCTCCTGGTCTCTGCTGAAATCTTGCCCTTTCTTCCTGTGCTGATGCCATAGAGGCCTTCAAGGCTATGGCTAACTGCTCTTCTTCATCCAAGTCTTCCAAGTTCAGCACTGCTGGCTCTTTTCCCTTATCTTCAGCAGCTTTTTCCTTGCCCTTGCCCTTGCCCTTGTCTGAACCTCCAATAATCAAGGTACCTTTTGCCCTTGCTCTTTCCCTTTCCCCCTTTTTGGCAGCATCAAAACACTGGGGTTTGAGCTCACTCATTGTTGTAGCCATCAGGGATTGGGCTAGGTTCAGAGATTTCATCTCTTCCAACAAATATACATTCTCATCATGTATATTCTGCATCCTATCACTGCTCAAGCTAAGGAAAGCTAGAACAGGCTTCATCTTTTGTTGGACAACCTCCTCCAAGGTTGCTTTCAGAGATGCATCAAGTTAGGCCTTAAGAAGCTCAGTGAGGTTGGCCACTGCACCTTCAGCAATGTTGGCCATTACCTCTTGGGAAAACTTTTCTGAGGCTGCTTTTACCATAGCAAGCCTTTGTTCCTCAGGTCTTTTTCTTTGCAATGTTGTCTTCTTTCCAAGGGCTTGTTTGACAGTTAGTCTGAGAGCTTTGACATTTGCATTGTAGTTATCTCTCAGCAACTTTTGTTCCTGCTTGACCTCTTCTGAGATGGATTCCATGGTGGATTTGGCTTTTTGAACTTCAGTGGAAATGGTTTGGAGACCAGTTTCCACACCACTTATCCTTGCTTCCAATGTGGGTAGCACCACATCCTCAGAGCCTGTTAATCTCATCTCCACAGATGCTAGAGTTCTTCCTTGCTCATTCAATGCTCCTGATGTTTCAGCATGAACAGATTGGACCTGATGAGCCAAGGAGTCCAACTTCTTTGACTGCATTCCAAGCAAGGCTTGTGCTGAGCCTGTATCCACTTGGATGGGAGCATCTGTCAAGAACTCATCTGCAAATATTTGGTCAAGGGAAATACCTGCAATATTAGACATATCAAAAATGTTAGGGAATAAACATTCATCACCCTCAATTTCTTTTGCATAAGACTCTGATACATCAGCAGCCTTCTTCTCATTTTCAACTCTTTCTTTTCTTCCTTCATTAATAATGTCCTCACCCAAGCAATCGGGCCTCCTTTCATCAAGGGATTCTTGAAGTTCAGATTTGACTTCAAGAATAACATGTCCTTCCTCACTTATACCACCCTCTATTTGTGGTACACTCACTATCTTAGTAATCACAACCTCTCTTTCATCCTCTACTCCCTCTGATTTTTTAACTAAGCTCTCCTTTTCAACACCTTCACCTAGACCTGCAATATCTCCACCTTCAACAAGGTTCAAAGATGGCAGTTGTGGGGAGATCACAGTGCTTATTTCAGCAGCCACTGAGTCATCCTGAATGAGTAAGGGCTGATCAGTGTCCAACTCTCCTGACACTGAATAGGCCTTAATCAAACCAGCCTCTAAAGTAGGAATCTCAACATCTTTAGGTTGTGCCTTGGGTTCAAGGGAACCTTCATTGGCAGATGTATCTTTGGTTGTGTTACCATCCTTGGTCAACACCTCTGATGAAACAGAGCCTTTCCTATGATAGGTTAAGAGGGGGGTTGAAGGCAGATTGGATTCAGAAGGTTTGGGATTGGTTTCAGGAAGGTTGTGTTTTGAGGGGTTTGGGGGATCATCAGGGGAATCATCATCATTTGAACTACTATCAGGGTGTTTGATGCCCTTAGCTTTTCTTTCCTTCTCCTCAATGATCTTCTCATCTACTAACTTTGCAAACACATTCTCATCAATGAGAAATCTTTTTTTTAGCACACCATCAAAGTGTAGTAGTCTGCTTTCTTCTACTTGCCACCAGTTTGCACCCTTATCTTGGATGACTTTTGATATCTCCATTATAGTTTTGTCTTTAACATCCAAAAGCATCCTCAAATCATGAAATGTCTTCTGAATTCTTGGAAATTCAGCAAGTTGTGGATACAAACTGTCCACATTAGCCTTGGCTCCACCTCTGAGCATACTCTCATAAGTATACTCCTCATCTCCACTTGAATGGGGACTTTGGGTTATAGGGGAGTTGGCTCTGTCTTCTCCTAAAGTGGCTTCAGGAAGGTTAAGTTCAGGGATGTTGGCTTCAGAAGGGTTGGGTGCAGTTGAAGGTTCTTTAGTTGCTTTTGAGAGCAATGGATCTGGAGGGGCTTTGCTCAAGGGGGTTGGCTCATTAAGTGCAGATTCTAAGAGCTTTGAATAATTGAGCATGGATGAGTCAAGAGGTGACAGCAATCTTGTCTCATCTACAACTAAATCTGCAAGCACATCTATCCCACTTCTTTGCACACTCCCTTCTGGAGAGTATCTCTTTGTAAGATTGACAGGGGTGATTGGTTGGTTTGTGGGAGTTTCATGGGTTTCAGTGGAGTTGGGATCAGGATTCTGAGATTCAGGAAGGTTGGCCTCTATTGGTTGACCTTCAGGGACTTTGGATTCTGGAGTTCCAGAACCAGAAGAGTTGGTCCTTGACTTAGATTTGATCCTGCTTTCAGCTCTGCTCTCCCTTAGAGTAAGTTGTAGAGACTTTTCCTCTTGAAGCTCTAATACTTTTTCAGTAGGCTTGGCCCTTCTCTTGCTAGCCCTACTGCTCCCACTTCCTTCTCCATCCTTTTCAAGGACAACTTCCCTGATCCTCTTCTCACCCTTAGACTTTTGTCTAGTCTCATTGTATATCTGCCTCAATTCTTCTGAATGATCAGAAGGTACATGCACTCCTTCTTCAGCAAATTCTTCAATTTCAGTTGAGGCTCCTGAATTCTCTTCTGAAGGGATTTGAGACACCTTTCTTGTCTTTACAGCTCTGGCCTTAGTTCTTTTCTTCAACTTTGGCTTCTCTTCGGCTTTTTCTTCAGCAGGTTTGGCCAATTGTAACCTTCTTTGCTCAGTTTTCTTACTGAGCTTCATGAACATGATTTTCTGGGCAGGGAGGGGCTTTGCAAAGGTTTGCATTTGTGAATAGTGGGAAAACCTTTCAATTAACAGGTTTGCTCTTGTGCAATACTTGAGTTTTCCTTCCAATACAACCTTATTGTGAGCTCTCACTTTGAATTTGGCCTTTGCCTTCATTATCTCAGACAAGATGAAGGTCATCCAATCAAACTTGATGCCCTTGTCACTGGCATCAATAACTGCAGCCATAATTCTGATTCTTGGATGGCTGACCTGCTCCAAGCTTCCAGTGTTGCTCAAGAGGCTCTTGGTGATTACCTCAAAAAGATTTAGAAATCTTGGCTTAAGAGTTCTCTTGTGTTGTGTTGAAGAGATGGGGCCTGGGACCAATAGCCATTCTTGTGCTATCTCCTCTTCATGGTCAGCACCATAGAATTCTGGATTCCTTCCCTGGGAAGGCAGTCCGAAAGCTCCTTCAAGGTCTTCCTCAGAGAATTTCACCCTGTGAAATCTCTCTTCCTCCTCTCCCTCTGCTACATAAGAGAGTCTTGTAGCAACTTCACCATCTTCAGGCTTGCCTTTCCACTTGAGGAAGGCAAAGAACTCAGCCATGTAGCTCTCCAGACAAGAGCTTGGCCTTTCTTCCATTAATTTCTTGAGTCCAGCTCTTCTCAGCCATCTAAGAGTTGGAGTTACCTCAGGTTCTTCACTTTCAAAAGATGCAATAGGCTCAAAGTGAAGACTGTTCTTGTTGCTCAGATAGCCAAAATCAAGGTCTAGAGCCTTGTTGGAGAAATCAATGATCATTTCTGGTCTTACTTTGGTAGCCATTGAAGGTTACAGAAATGAATTTGAGTGAGTTTGAGAGTGTTTGAAGAAGATGAAAGCTAGGGTTTCGAATACTTGGGGAAGAAGTGTTTGTGGGGGATCTTAAGACTTGTGAATATTTTAAAAAGAATGTTTGTCAATGAGTTGGTGAAGTCTTGAGGCAATTCAACGGTTAACAAAAATGGAAAACAAAATTTGGACGGCCAGGATTGATTTCAGGGGAGTTGGCCAATTTTGATCCAATGGTTAAAAACCAATGTAATAGAGAGTAATTGGTTTTATTCAAAAACGTGGAAGTTATTTAATATTAGTTAATGGTTGGGGAGTTTTCAAGGTAGATCATGGCTTGAAAAGGTGTAATGCAAACAAGAATTAAATCTTGGCATTTAATGCATGGAAAGTGACCTTTTGGGTGGGAGACAAATTAAATCCCAAAAAGATGATATATGTATATGGAATGGGACAGATTTCAAAATAGGCAATGATTACCCAAAATAGGTGATTATCAGACCAAGATTTGGTTTGATAGCTAGGACAACTTATCTGACCCCACTTGGACAAGTGTCCTGAAAAGATGTGGACAAGTGTCCTGAATTTCAATGGACAAGTGTCCTGAGTGATTTAGGTCACCTCTTCTAAATTTCAGTAGACTTGACCAAGTCTACTGAATACCAATTTAGTTCCTTTTATTTCCATTAACTGCAATAGGATTTACTTGTCCAACTTCCCTGGATCAAGTAATCCCAATTCTGTTGATAGCTCCAGAAACCTTGCCTCTGCAAGTGGCTTAGTCAATATATCAGCTTTTTTATGATCTGTGTGGATTTTCACCAACTTTATGTCCTTCTTCTCCACATGATCTCTAATGAAGTGATGTTTGATGTCCACATGTTTGCATCTAGTGTGCAAAATTGGATTCTGTGATATTGCAATGGCACTATTGTTGTCACAGAAGATAGGCACTTCAGTAGAGTTGACATTGTAGTCTCTTAGTTATTGTCTCAGCCATAGAATCTGAGCACAGCAACTTCCAGCTGCAACATATTCAGCTTCAGTGGTGGAGGTAGCCACTGTATTCTGCTTCTTGGAGAACCAAGATATGAGTTTGTTGCCCAAGAATTGACAAGTCCCAGAAGTGGACTTTCTGTCAATTCTACATCCTCCATAATCAGCATCCGAGTAGCCAGTTAACTCAATGTTGTCATCAGCAGGGTACCAAAGGCTTAGATTTTCAGTGCCTTTGAGATACCTCAAGATCCTTTTTGCAGCCTCAAGATGGCTTTTCTTAGGATTTGCTTGAAACCTTGCACAAACACCTACTGCAAAGGTGATGTCAGGTCTGCTGGCAGTGAGATAGAGGAGTGAACCAATGATTCCTCTATACTCAGTAGAGTTGGTTGAGGTACCACTCTCATCAGGATCCATCTTCCAATTTGTGTTCATTGGGATCCTTACTGGCCTGCTAGTTGTACACCCAAATTTCTTGATCATTTCTCTGGTGTACTTAGCTTGATTGATGAAGATTCCTTCTTTGGATTGCTTGACTTGAAGTCCCAAAAAGAAATTCATCAGACCCATCATGGACATCTCAAACTTGCTTTGCATGAGCTTGGAGAACTTCTCACACAGCTTCTCATTGGGGGATCCAAATATGATGTCATCGACATATATTTGGACAAGCAAGATGTCCTCTCCTTCAGTGATTCTGAAGAGAGTTATGTCCACAATTCCTTTGATAAAACCATGATCCAAGAGGAACTGTGACAGGGTGTCATACCAGGCTCTTGGAGCTTGCTTGAGTCTATATAGGGCTTTCTTCAATCTGTAGACTTGATTTCCAATCTCAAAGCCAGGTGGTTGCTCCACATAGACTTCTTCTTTTAAAACTCCATTCAGAAAAGCACTCTTGACATCCATTTGGTATACTTTGAACCTCTTGTGGGCTGCATAGGCTAAGAACAGCCTTATTGCCTCTAGCATTGCCACAAGTGCAAAGGTCTCATCATAGTCAATGCCTTCAGATTGACAGTAGCCTTTTGCCACTAATCTCACCTTGTTTCTGACAATCACATCATTTTCATTCTTCTTGTTTTTGAACACCCACTTGGTTCCAATAACATCTTGATGTGAAGGTCTATCCACCAGTTCCCATACATCATTTCTGGTGAATTAATTTAGCTCTTCCTGCATTGCTGTGATCCAGTTTGCATCCTGAAGTGCTTCATCAATGTCTTTTGGTTCCTGTTCTGATAAGAAGCAACAAAACATAGCACTTTCACCATGAAAACTTCTGGTTTTGACTCCTATACTTGGATCACCTAGTATCAGATTAGTAGGATGGTCAGATAACCAAGTCCTCCTTTTTCTGATCCCTTCAGTAGAGTTGTCCTCTACTAAGGTTGGTTCACCAGTGTTATAGAATTCAAGATAATTGAATGCAGGATCTAATTCAGGATCATATTCAGGGATGTTGTCCTCAATGTTTGGAACATTGGTATTTTCAACATTTATGGTTCCCCCTTGAATATTGGATCCATTAACTACCTCAGCAGAGCCTGCTTCTTCATTGGTAGTTGTTACCTGAGGGTGAACTGGGATTGGATCATTCAGTTCATCATTTCCTTCAGTGGGGTTTGCTTCAGGAATGTTGCCTTCAGGATTGTTGTCCAGTGTAGTATTTTCAGGGAGATTGGCTTGGACAACATCTATGAATTCAGTGTCTTTGTCTTTTAGGCTCAGTCTGGTTGTTCTTTGTGTGATCTCTTGAGTGTCCAGGTTTTTGTTCCTAATCTCAAAGATAGATTCATCAAACACAACATGAGGTGTTTCTTCCACAACAAGGGTTTTCTTGTTGTAGACTCTGAAAGCTCTACTGATTTGAGAGTATCCAAGAAATACTCCCTCATCTGCTTTGCTATCAAAGGCTTTCAACTATTCTTTTCCATTATTGTGAATGAAACACTTACAACCAAATATGTGAAAGTATGACACTTTAGGCAATCTTCCTTTCCAAAGTTCATAGGGGGTTTTGCCTTGCCCCTTAGTAATCAAACATCTATTCTGAGTATGGCATGCAGTATTTATAGCTTCAGCCCAAAACCTCTTGGGTAGATTAGAATCAACAATTAAGGTTCTAGCAGCTTCTTTTAGAGTTCTATTCCTTCTTTCTGCAACTCCATTTTGTTGAGGAGTTCTAGCTGCTGAGGTTTCATGAGCTATTCCATTTAAAGTGCAATACTCATTGATGTATGAATTTATGAACTCAGTGCCTTTATCAGATCTTATCTTGATAATGCTAAGGTTTTTCTCATTTGAAAGTCTCTTTAAAAGTTCAGGCAGTTTGACTTGTGTTTCCTTCTTATTAAGGAGAAATACTACCCATGTGAACCTAGAGAAGTCATCTACTACTACCAATGTGTATTTCCTTCCATTTATGCTTGAAGGGGTAATTGGTCCAAATAAGTCCATATGTAAAAGTTCAAGTACCCTTTCAGTAGAAATGACTGGTTTTCCCTTGAATGAGGCTTTAATATGTTTTCCTTCTTGGCATGGTTTGCAAACATGCTCTTTAATGAAGACCTCATTGGGTAGTCCCTTTACTAATGCATTTCTAGCAAGTTTGTTCATTGATTTGAAGTTCGGGTGGTTTAGCCTTTTATGCCATAACCAGCTTTGTTCACTAGAGCTCTTAGCAATGAAACATGCAGCATCAGTAGACTTGTCCCAGTCTGCAAAATACACATTTCCTTTCCTAGTTCCAGTCAATAGAGTTTGTTGAGTCTTATCTTTGATTAAGCATTTTCCACTTGAGAACTCAATTTTATCACAGAATTGACTAATACTTAGGAGATTATATTTGAGACCAGCTACATAAGACACATTGGATACTTTGATGTTACCAATCATCAAAGTACCATAACCTTTTGTTGTTGCTTGTGAGCTGTCTCCAAATGTGACATTTGGGCCTTCTTTTTCAATAAAATCAGTGAGGAGTTCCTTGTTTCCAGTCATGTGCCTTGAACATCCACTGTCAAGATACCATGCTGACTTTTTTCTCATACTCCTCTTCTTGTGGCCCAAAGGTACCTGCAATTAGCAAGTTTTAGGTACCCTTTGAATTTTGGGTCCTGAGAGGTTAGTTGTACCTTTAGGAACCCAAACTTGCCTAATTACCCTGATTGATTCAAGGTGGCTAAGTTGTTTTCCTTGTGCATCAACATACACTACCTTTCCCTTAAATGCCTTTGGGAAAGTGTGTGTGAAAGTATTAACTCTGTAAGTTTCAGGAGAGTTGTCAAATCTCCTGAACTTATGAGTTCTTTGTGTAACTTGATGAAATCTTTGAGGAAAGGCCTTTTTATGACCATTACCCTTTGGCATGAAGGGTTTTGGTTGTCTCATTTTATTCTGCCTTTGAGGGTGGTTGTCCTTAGGTTTATTCAGCTGAGGCTTTCTCAGAAGAGTTGGCCTTGGCTGATTATACCTTGGATAACTCCTCTGAACATTGTTCAGGAGAGTTGCCCTTCCATTGGGTCTACTCTGCTGACCAACATTCCTCTTGTGTTCAGGGATTTTGGCCATTTCCTTTGGTTTGGACCTAGTCTCCTGAAGCACTTGAGTTGGCAGATCATCCATTTTGCCCTTTCCTTTGTTCAGTGGCTGAATTATTTCATTTTCAGCTTGTTGTGCCACTGATTTGACAAAGATTTTCTTAGTGTTACTTGTAGAAGCAACACTAAGACAAGGTGAAGATTCGAATGGATCAAAACCTAATCCACTTCTTTGAGCCATAGGTCTTTGATAACTTTGAATTTCCTCTATTGCACTAGAGGATTTGTTCAAAGCAGACAACTTTAATTTCAGGCTCTCTTCACTTGATTTGAGAATGTCATACTCATGTGAGAGGTTTTCAAATTTTGCTTGAAGAATTTTTAGTTCAAAATCTTTTCTCTTCTGAGTAAGTAATTGAGCATCAATCTGTCCTTGTTGGTCAACTATCCTGAGATTTGCTTCCTCAAGCTCTCTCAAGACTTGTTGGTACAACTCAGTAGATTTAATGTCAACTACTGTCTCAGCAGGTTTTGAAAGCTCAATTGAAAGTCTTTCATTTTCTCTCACACAATTGTCATGAAATTCTTGTAGCCTAGTGAAATCTTCCATCAACTTCCCAAAGGAAAGTTTCAAGTTGACTTCACTAGTGTTCTGTGATAGAAATGATGGTGAGCTAGAAGTGGAGGATACCTCATCATCCTCAATTGCCATGTTGCACACATCATCATCATCATCACTGTTTGAGAACAGTCCATCAGAAGAGTTGAAGCTTTCAGCACTATCAGATTCTTCACCAGCCATCATGGCCTTCCTATTGGTGAACTTTTTGTCTCTTTTTGCTTGTCTTTCTCTTCTTTCTTTAGAGCTCAATTCAGGGTATTCATACTGGAAGTGCCCTTTCTTCTTACAATTATAGCACATGTCTTCATCATCATCCTTCTTGGACTCATCTCTTCCTTTAGATGATGAAGGGTCAGCTCTACTGGACCTTCTCCTATCAGAGTACTTGTCCTCTGATCTTTTCTCTTCAGGCTTTTTGTCCTTAGCCTGATCTTCAGGAGAGTTGTACCTTCTCCTGAATTTGTTGTCTTGGTAGAATTTCTTGTATCTACCAAACCTTGAGTTGAGTTTGTCAAACCTCCTAGCCATGAGGTCCATCTCTTCCTTCATTTCAGCCTTGGAGACTGACTTTGATGATCTTGGAGTGGACTGCATTTCTGGTTCAGCAGTTTTAGCTTTAAATGCCACTCCCTTGGTTGGTAGAGAAGGTTCCTCTGCTGGCTTTCTTCTGTTGAGGTCAAACTCATATGCCTTGAGTTATGAGAAGATTTGTTGCATGGGCATGGAAGAGAGATTCTTGATATTCTGCATCATTACAGCATATACATCCCACTTTTGAGTGAGACTTCTCAGGATTTTAAAACCAACTTCTCTCCTGGAGTACACCTTGCCCAATGAGTTAATTTCATTCATCACATCAGTGAATCTACCAGCAAACTTGTCAATGGACTCATCTAGCTCCATTGAGAACTGTTCAAACTTCTGCATAGCCACTTGGAGTTTGTTCTCCTTTATCTTTTCAGTACCCTCACACATTTCAGCAAGAGTATCCCAAATTTCTTTGGCTGTTGTGCAGTGGTAAACTCTTCCCATGATTGCATCTGGAATTGTTTGATAGAGAGTATTCATTGCAAGATAATTCAAGTTATCTTTTCTCTTCTCTTCAGCAGTGAAATCATCTTCATCTTTAGGAATCTCTTCCCTTATGTCAGCTCTTTGCACTACAAGAAAACTGACTTTTAATGACAGCATCCTCTCACTATTGCTTCTCTAGCTAAAAGTCTTTAGTGACAGGAATTTGAGAATTAATGATAGAACCTCTCACTAAAAGTCAATTACCGTTACTAAAGACTTTTAGCTAGAGAAGCTATAATGACAAGAATTCTGTCACTAAAAGTCATTTTTCTTGTAGTGTTGATCTTCAGTTAATTTTGGGTTGATTTGAGTGAACATATAGGGTCCTCTTGTAATCACTCTTAGCATGTCAGTGTGAAGAGATGCAAGATGAGCTCTCATTCTGATCTTCCAAAAGTCATAGTTCTCAATTGAGAACATGGGCAGCTTGTGATGTGATATATGGTTGACTGGATTGGTGGCCATATTGTTGATTCCTTGAACAGCATCATTAGGAACAGCATTGTTATTGACCATAGCTTAAGAATAAGATGTCAGTCAAATAATAGGATTTCAGATAGATCAGTTCAGTGACCACACCAAATATGTGATTTTGAAAAACCAAGATGGATTTTCAGAAGCAGTGGTCCTTGAACCCCTGCTCTGATACCACTTGTTGGTCCTGAAAGGAGTATATAACAAGTGTATGGGGGGGGGGAAATACACTTGTATGCAAATTCTTTCAAACTTCAATCAAACCAGAGATCAGCAATGTTGTCTTGGACAACTCTGCTGAAGATGTATAACCTTTTCAAAGATAACCAAGCCACTAAGCACTATTGAGTACTTAGTTGAATGAGTATCTAAGTTGGTTATAAGTGCAGAATTAGTGGTTGGCCCTTTAGTTTAAACTCCTTTAAGTTCTGAAATCACTTTAAGCAATAGTCCAGTTTTCAGGGAACTTGTCCACTTCAATTTTTGCACAGTCTTTGAATATATGTTCTTTGAGAAATCAGTTTTGTGTGCAGTGTTGAATGTATGAAAGTACTTTGAAAGTAAATCAACACAAGAGTTTATAGTGGTTCAGAGACTCAAGCTCCTACATCCACTTTCCCTGATTTAACAGGATAATTCCTTCACTCTTGGAATTAACTTGTTTTATAGTGCCAAGGTGCACTTGATCAAGAACACCATTCCTTGGTGAATTGATCCCTAGGATGTCTAGAGTCCTAGTACCCTCTTCTCAACTCAGAACTGAATTGTTCTTCTCTCAACAGTCAGCTCCTACCACTTCTACTACTACAACCTTCTCACTTTCTCACTTGAAAGGGGTAAGGGTTGAAGTAAGGTTCCAACTAATGAGATATCCTTTACAATGAAGATCAGTGTATAAGGATTAGGATATCTCTCTAAGCTTTGTATGGATATACAGTAAGTTCAGCTTAGAAGAAGTGTTTCAAGACTAAGAATGTCTTATGACTTTTGAAGCTTCAGAATGCTTGTTCAGTTGGATGTAGAATGGATGCTTCAAATGGTCTTCACACTTCTGTATTTATAGACAAATTTGAGGATTTGCCCGTTGGAGAGGCAGTCCCAAATTGCTATAAATGTCTTCCTTGAGTTCTTCAAACTGGAGGACAGATTCTTGATAGTGACATGTCCTCATTTGGGTAATAAACGGCTGTTAAGACTTTGTCTTCATTCTGCAGCACTCTTCCCAATGTCTGAATTTAAGATTCACTTGTTAGGACTTAGACATGGCTTCTGAAGGTTGATCCAATGATAGGACAACATTCCTTATGAAATGGACAACTCTGCTTATCACTATCAGCATACATGCTTATCAGCATAGTTGGCTTGCTCTTCTTCAGATGACTTGGCTCTTTCCCTTTGCTTCATTTAGATGTGATATCAGCATGATTCATTGAAGTCTTTTAGGGTGTAGTTGTCTTTATCTCTTCAGCATAGTTGGCTTTCAAGCTTCAGAACACTTGTTCTGGTTTAATTGTACTGAGACAACTCTTCTGGACAACTCTCCTGATCAGCATACTTGGCCTTTAAGCTTCAGAACCTTTGTTCTTGTTTTAATTGTGCAAAGACAACTTCTCTGGACAACTCTCCTGATCAGCATACTTGGCCTTCAATAGGTTAGGTGATTGTTCCAGAATTTTAGCTTTAAGGGAACTTGTTCTTGATAGTCTTCAAAGCATATGTTCCCCCTCAAGTTGTGCATCTAATCATCTAAGAGCTGCCTAACATATCAGCTTCTCATCTATCCTTATTCTATATGTTCTAACAATCTTAGAACATAATTATCTTGACTTAGGCATGTCTCAGGGGGTTTTGGTATTCAATCAAAATATTTATCATTTTATTCCCAACACCAATGAAGATGCTAATTATTCCACCTAACAAGTCTGCACATACACCAAGTTTTAGGACATTTATAGGGCAGGTGGTCGGGGCTGGTATAGTCGGAGGAGGAAGAGTAGGGGGTTGGGGAGGAGGAGGGGCTGGCGTTGGGGGAGGAGGTTGTGGTTTCGGGCAATGGTCACATGGGCAATCGTCGCATGCACTACTTAGAGTGAAGAATAAAAGGTTTAATGCTAAGGAAATGGCAGTTGATGTTTTTCTCATGGTCATTTTTTTTTTCTTAATTTTATTTTTGAAATAGGGGTCTTGGAATGATTGTATTTGTTGTCAGGAGTGGGGTTTTTATTGGGAAGAAAATAGTTGATCGATTAGGAAAAAAGGTTAGTGATTTTAAAGGGTGCATACATGAATCACGTGATAAATAAATTGCATGTGGTAAAAGAAAGAAGGTCGATCGGGTAATTCAATCATGATACCAGGTTGTGTACATTATATAGTTAATATATATATATATATATATATCTTCATACTGTCTCGATAGTGATATTTCAGTTTTACCTTAATATATTCGAGTGATGTACAATTTTCCTTACGAGTTAAAATTCAAATTCATCACACAAAAATTTAGATCTAATAACAATAATAATAATTGTGGAGCCTTCCAACAATTAAATCAGCGTTCATAAATAAGGTTAAAAAATACTAATTAATAAGTCGAACTTATATCTTACATTATAATAATTACAATATTATATTAAGTTGATAGTTTCATATTGGGATATTCTATATCCTTATGTTTTGTATTGATAAACCAAATATACTTATAGTATGATAAGTTGTATTGTATAGACAACTTCATTATTCATCTTGTAATAGATTAGGATAAAAGATCAAAATCAGAAGATAAATCAGAAGACAAAATTAGTTGAGTAAAGACAACAGTTAAGTAAAAGACAGCAGTTGAGTAAAGACAGCAGAGAAGATAAGCTGAGTAAAGTCAAACACAGCTGAGACTTAGTTTGCTTGACTAACCAGACGAGTCTACACAACTGAGGAAACAATCAGAGAAGTCAAGTGTCAAGATCAGTAGAGAAGAAGTCCAGAAGATAAGGTGAGTAAAGACAGCAGAGTACAATCTGCTATGGAAAATCAGTTGTGGTTTAGAGCAGTGGAAAGACAGCAGAAATCAGTTGTGGAAAATCAGCTGTGATATATCAGCTGATTTGGAAATACAGTTGTGGTATATCAGTTGATTATCCATTAGACCGCAACCATACAAACTAACGTGGACCAATTGAAGCTCGACAACAGTAGTACGAATCTGACACAAAGGCTGCAGAATCTGTAAAGTCAAAGATGCTCTAAATATTTCATGGAAATGTAATATTTAGAATATCAAGCAAAAGATTATTTTCCTGAAATAGTGGGACTTGCTTGTTACTTTCCAACGCTAACATTCAAGCAAATCACACTATAAATACTGATTTCATTACATATCTCATGTAAGAGTAAAGGTGATGCTTAGAGGCTGAGCAAATGTTCTAAGTCCAGAAAATCAGAAGAGCTCAGGAACACCATAATAGAAGACATCAAACAAGCATCCATACCCACATCTCCAGTGAGTGAACTCATAATATCTAAGCCTGCATAGTCTTATACTCATCTAAAGCTTAGAAGAGAAATTCTCAATCCTAGCTTTAGACTAACTCAGATTGTAAGTTAATTTCTCATATTTAGTCATTCTCGAGTCCTCCCTTCTATACTACCATTTATAGGATAGGCCGAGGTATACACACTAAGAATCATAGAAGAAGAAGACTGTAAAGGTTACTTGTTACCTAACCAACAAGTAGATATGTATCCTCAGAAAGTAGTTGAGGATCTTGATCAAATGTCTTCTCTTGGGACTAAAAATTAGCAAGACGTCCTCCTCTTGGGACGTTAAAGTGTTCAAGGAGGTTAATATCAAGATTGAGATCGTGAGAGTGGATGTAGGATATTGAGATCTGAACCACTATAAATATACGTGTTATTTACTGTTTTGGCATGCATATTTAAATAGCATATTTTCAAAAGGAAAATGTCTTATATCAGCAGACACCAAGTCTGCTGATATACTCATATGTTTTGTTATTTGAAAGTTCATAATTAGAAGACATCAAGTCTTCTGATACCATAAAATGTGTTTATGCATGAAATAAAAGTTTTAAAATTTCCATGAGTATATAGACGAGTATAATCTTTCTAAAATGGGAACACAACAAATTTCGCACACGCTTCTCTATCAGCTGATCTAATCAGCAGGCCGAATAGTTCTAGACCCATATTTAGTCAGCTGACGATGTCATCTGTATAGAGAGCTAGTTTTGTTTTATACACCTAAACTTATATATCAGATGTCAACAACTCATCTGATTTTCCAAAAACTCGTCTGATGCATACCCCTGATTTTGGGACCAGCATTTTATATTTCTAACTGTATCTTTAGTCTATTTTATGCAAGTTCAAAACTCCACTAAGAATGGTAATTACGCATTTTCTTGGAATTCACAATTTGGGTTCTCATGGGAAGACTTTGCATTTTAGGGTATATTCCCCTTTACAAACATTGAATCACTGTAAGGAAAATGGGTCCACGTGTTTCTATTCACACTTTTTACGTTTTAATTTAGTTTTTTTTTTATCATTTAATGATGTGGAAATCATTTTGAATCTTTATAAATAAATTTATAATAAATAGAAAATCCGCTTCCACATTAGTAATTCAATCGGTCGGGGGTAACGCTCGTGGTCCGAAGCGTCGTAGTTTTGATTCTTTCAGGCTATGGGACAAAAATGGGGCAATATTTTGAAATTTTCAATTGTTTCTGGACTCTTTTAAATTATGGGACCATATTGGACAGTAGCAAAGTTATGGACTTGAAATAATTTTTCTCTTGTCGTTTTCGTCAATTTTGAGGAGTTTAACAAAAAAATTGGGAATTTTTTTTTTTTTACATAAGATACGCTTGGTACTAATTCTTGAATAACCATTAGTATCAAATGGAAAATTCTTGTGGGACCAATTTTGATTAAAATTAAAAGAACTGTTTTCGTGAGATTAAATTTTAATGGGACTTATGTTGCTATATACCCCCATTTTAATGAAATTACGCTAACAACCTGCTAATTTATCCCGCAAAAAAAAAAAGAAAAATGATTTTCAACGCTGATAAGAAACAAGGGGTAAAATGGAGTAGAGGATTTCTGAAACTAAAGAAAAATATTTATTGTTTAGATAAGAAACAAGGGGTAAAATGGAGTAGAGGATTTCTGAAACTAAAGAAAAATATTTATTGATTAGACATCGTTCCCTCTTGACATAGTAAGAAATATTCTAATGCAATTACTAATTTAGGTTTCCTTCTCCTTTGTTTAGTAAATAGGAGCAACAAATTATAATAGAAATTTAAAAATAGGATTTCGTGGAATGGAAACAAAACTACAAGCACATTATGCTTGATTTAGCCACAGTGGCATCCGGATGGAACAGTCCTGGAGCAACGGTTTAGGAGCACACCTAGAGAAACTTGAAGATCAAGGTTGATCCCTAAAATATTGGATTTGAGCGCATTGCAAGCGCAGCCTGCCGCCTCAAGATCAGTTAATCCTTCAATGTGGGAGCAGCACGGAGATCCAATGAAGATGCTAATTATTCCACCTAACAAGTCTGCACATACACCAAGTTTTAGGACATTTATAGGGCAGGTGATCGGGGCTGGTATAGTCGGAGGAGGAAGAGTAGGGGGTTGGGGAGGAGGTTGTGGTTTCGGGCAATGGTCACATGGGCAATCGTCGCATGACTACTTAGAGTGAAAAATAAAAGGTTTAATGCTAAGGAAATGGCCATTGATGTTTTTCTCATGGTCATTTTTTTTCTTCTGAATTTTATTTTTGAAAGAGGGGTCTTGGAATGATTGCATTTGTTGTCAGGAGTGGGGTTTTTATTGGGAAGAAAATAGTTGATCGATTAGGAAAAAAGGTTAGTGATTTTAAAGGGTACGTACATGAATCACGTGATAAATAAATTGCATGTGGTAAAAGAAAGAAGGTCGATCGGGTAATTCAATCATGATACCATGTTGTGTACATTAAATAGTTAATATATATATATATATATATATATCTGCATACTGTCTCGATAGTGATATTTCAGTTTTACCTTAATATATTCGAGTGATGTACAATTTTCCTTACGAGTTAAAATTCAAATTCATCACACAAAAATTTAGATCTAATAACAATAATAATAATTGTGGAGCCTTCCAACAATTAAATCAGCGTTCATAAATAAGGTTAAAAAATACTAATTAATAAGTCGAACTTATATCTTACATTATAATAATTACAATATTATATTAAGTTGATAGTTTCATATTGGGATATTCTATATCCTTATGTTTTGTATTGATAAATCAAATATACTTGTAATATGATAAGTTGTATTGTATAGACAACTTCATTATTCATCTTGTAATAGATTAGGATAAAAGATCAAAATCAGAAGATAAATCAGAAGACAAAATCAGTTGAGTAAAGACAACAGTTGAGTAAAAGACAGCAGTTGAGTAAAGACATCAGAGAAGATAAGCTGAGTAAAGTCAAACACAGCTGAGACTTAGTTTGCTTGACTAACCAGACGAGTCTACACAGCTGAGGAAACAATTAGAGAAGTCAAGTGTCAAGATCAGTATAGAAGAAGTCCAGAACATAAGCTGAGTAAAGACAGCAGAGTACAATCTGCTATGGAAAATCAGTTGTGGTCTACAGCAGTGGAAAGACAGCAGAAATCAGTTGTGGAAAATCAGATGTGATATATCAGCTGATTTGGAAAAACAGTTGTGGTATATCAGCTGATTATCCATTAGACCGCAACCATACAAACTAACGTGGACCAATTGAAGCCCGACAACAGTAGTACGAATCTGACACAAAGGCTACAGAATCTGTAAAGTCAAAGATGCTCTAAATATTACATGGAAATGTAATATTTAGAATATCAAGCAAAAGATTGTTTTTCTGAAATAGTGGGACTTGCTTGTTACTTTCCAACGCTAACATTCAAGCAAATCACACTATAAATACTGATTTCATTACATATCTCATGTAAGAGTAAAGGTGATGCTTAGAGGCTGAGCAAATGTTCTAAGTCCAGAAAATCAGAAGAGCTCAAGAACACCATAATAGAAGACATCAAGCAAGCATCCATACCCACATCTCTAGTGAGTGAACTCATAATATCTAAGATTGCATAGTCTTATACTCATCCCAAGCTTAGAAGAGAAATTCTCAATCCTAGCTTTAGGCTAACTCAGATTGTAAGGGAATTTCTCATATTTAGTCATTCTCGAGTCCTCCCTTCTATACTACCATTTATAGGATAGGCCGAGGTATACACACTAAGAATCATAGAAGAAGAAGACTGTAAAGGTTACTTGTTACCTAACCAACAAGTAGATATGTATCCTCAGAAAGTAGTTGAGGATCTTGATCAAATGTCTTCTCTTGGGACTAAAAATTAGCAAGACGTCCTCCTCTTGGGACGTTAAAGTGTTCAAGGAGGTTAATATCAAGATTGAGATCGTGAGAGTGGATGTAGGATATTGAGATCTGAACCACTATAAATATACGTGTTATTTACTGTTTTGGCATGCATATTTAAATAGCATATTTTCAAAAGGAAAATGTCTTATATCAGCAGACACCAAGTCTGCTGATATACTCATATGTTTTGTTATTTGAAAGTTCATAATTAGAAGACATCAAGTCTTCTGATACCATAAAATGTGTTTATGCATGAAATAAAAGTTTTAAAATTTCCATGAGTATATAGACGAGTATAATCTTTCTAAAATGGGCACACTACAAATTCCGCACACGCTTCTCTATCAGCTGATCTAATCAGCAGGCCGAATAGTTCTAGACCCATATTTAGTCAGCTGACGATGTCATCTGTATAGAGAGTTAGTTTTGTTTTATACACCTAAACTTATATATCATATGTCGACAAGTCATCTGATTTTTCAGAAACTCGTCTGATGCATACCCCTGATTTTGGGACCAACATTTTATATTTCTAACTGTATCTTTAGTCTATTTTATGCAAGTTCAAAACTCCACTGAGAATGGTAATTACGCATTTTCTTGGAATTCACAATTTGGGTTCTCATGGGAGGACTTTTCATTTTAGGGTATATTCCCCTTTACAAAGATTGAATCACTGTAAGGAAAATGGGTCCACGTGTTTCTATTCACACTTTTTACGTTTTAATTTAGTTTTTTTTTTTATCATTTAATGATGTGGAAATCATTTTGAATCTTTATAAATAAATTTATAATAAATAGAAAATTCGCTTCCACATTAGTAATTCAATCGGTCGGGGGTAACGCTCGTGGTCCGAAGCGTCGTAGTTTTGATTCTTTCAGGCTATGGGACAAAAATGGGGCAATATTTTGAAATTTTCAATTGTTTCTGGACTCCTTTAAATTATGGGACCATATTGGACAGTAGCAAAGTTATGGACTTGAAATAATTTTTCTCTTGTCGTTTTCGTCAATTTTGAGGAGTGTGACAAAAAAATTGGGAATTTTTTTTTTTACATAAGATACGCTTGGTACTAATTCTTGAATAACCATTAGTATCAAATGGAAAATTCTTATGGGACCAATTTTGATTAAAATTAAAAGAACTATTTTCGTGAGATTAAATTTTAATGGGACTTTTGTTGCTATATACCCCAATTTTAATGAAATTACGCTAACAACCTGCTAATTTATCCCGCAAAAAAAAAGAAAAATGATTTTCAACGCTGATAAGAAACAAGGGGTAAAATTGATTAGAGGATTTCTGAAACTATAGAAAAATATTTATTGTTTAGACATCGTTCCCTCTTGACATAGTAAGAAATATTGTAATGCAATTACTAATTTAGGTTTCCTTCTCCTTTGTTTAGTAAATAGGAGCAACAAATTATAATAGAAATTTAAAAATAGGATTTCGTGGAATGGAAACAAAACTACAAGCACATTATGCTTGATTTAGCCACAGTGGCATCCGGATGGAACAGTCCTGGAGCAACGGTTTAGGAGCACACCTAGAGAAACTTGAAGATCAAGGTTGATCCCTAAAATATTGGATTTGAGCGCATTGCAAGCGCAGCCTGCCGCCTCAAGCTCAGTTAATCCTTCAAAGTGGGAGCAGCACGGAGATCCAATGAAGATGCTAATTATTCCACCTAACAAGTCTGCACATACACCAATGTTGGTCCTGAAAGGAGTATATAACAAGTGTATGGGGGGGGAATACACTTGTATGCAAATCTTTTCAACTTATGATCAAACCAGAGCTCAGCAAGGTTGTCTTGGACAACTCTGCTGAAGATGATAAACTCTTCTAAGATAATCAAACTGCTAAGTACTACTGAGTACTTAGTTGAATAACTATCTAGAGGAGTTATAGGTGCGGAATAGTGGTTGGCCCTTTAAGTTTAGACTCCTTAAGTTTCTGAAATCACTTTGTCAATCCAATACAGTCCAGTTTAGTTTCAGGGAACTTGTCCAATACAGTTTTGCACAGTCTTTGAATATGTATCTTTTGAAAGATCAGTTTTGTGTGCAGTGTTGAATGAATGTAAGTACTTGTAAAGCAAATCAACACAAGAGGTTATAGTGGTTCAGAGACTCAAGCTCCTACATCCACTTTCCCTGATTTAACAGGATAATTCCTTCACTCTTGGAATTAACTTGTTTTATAGTGCCAAGGTGCACTTGATCAATAACACCACTCCTTGGTGAATTGATCCCTAGGATGTCTAGAGTCTTAGTACCCTCTTCTCAACTCAGAACTGAATTGTTCTTCTCTCAACAGTCAGCTCCTACCACTTCTACTATTACAACCTTCTCTCTTTCTCACTTGAAAGGGGTAAGGATTGAAGTAAGGTTCCAACTAATGAAATATCCTTTACAATGAGGATCAGTGTATAAGGATAGGATATCTCTCTAAGCTTTGTGTATGGATATACAGTGAATTCAGCTTATAAGAAGTGTTTCAAGACTAAGAATGTCTTTTGAAGACTTTGAAGCTTTCAGAATAGTTGTTCAGTTGGATGTAGAATTGATAGATGCTTCAAATGGTCTTCACACTCCTTGTATTTATAGACAAAATGGAGATTTGCCCGTTGGAGAGGCAGCCCCAAATTGCTATAAATGTCTTCCTTGAGTTCTTCAAACTGGAAGACAGATTCTTGATAGTGACATGTCCTTAATTGGGTAATAAACGGCTTGTAAGACTTTGTCTTCATTCTGCAGCACTTTTCCCAATGTTTGACTTCTTGTTAGGGCTTGGACATGACTTCTGAAGATTGATCCAATGATAGGACAACATTCTTTATCAAATGGACAACTCTCCTTATCACTATCAGCAGATTTGCTTATCAGCAAGGTTGGCTTGCTCATCTTCAGATGACTTGGCTTTTTCCCTTTCTTTCACTTCAAGGTGATCTTAGCATGAAACAGCTACCTCAGAGTTTTTGGTAAGTTCAATAGCCAATCTTTCATTTTCTCTCACACAGTTATCATGAAATTCTTGTAATCTAGTGAAATCTTCCATCAACTTCCCAAAGGAAAGTTTCAAGTTGACTTCACTAGTGTTCAGTGATAAAAATGATGGTGAGCTAGAAGTGGAGGATACCTCATCATCCTCAAGAGCCATGTTGCACACATCATCATCATCATCACTGTTTGAGAACAGTCCATCTGAAGAGTTGAAGCTTTCAGCACTATCAGATCCTTCACCAGCCATCATGGCCTTTCTATTTGTGAACTTTCTGTCTCTTTTAGCTTGCCTCTCTCTTCTTTCTTTAGAGCTTAATTCAGGGCAATCATACTGGAAGTGCCCTTTCTTCTTGCAGTTGTAGCATAGGTCTTCATCATCATCCTTCTTGGATTCATCTCTTCCTTTTGATGATGAAGGATCAGCTCTACTGGACCTTCTCCTATCAAAGTACTTGTCCTCTGATCTCTTCTCTTCAGGCTTTTTGTCCTTGGCCTGATCTTCAGGGGAGTTGTATCTTCTCCTGAATTTGTTGTCTTGGTAGAATTTCTTGTATCTACCAAACCTTGTGTTCAGCTTGTCAAACCTTATAGCCATCAAGGCTAGTTCTTCCTTCATTTCAGTCTTTGAGACTGACTTTGATGATCTGGGAGTGGGTTGCATTTCAGGTTCAGCAACTTTGGCTTTGAATGCCACTCCCTTAGTAGGATTTGAAGGTTCCTCAACAGGTTTTCTTCTATTGAGGTCAAACTCATAGGCTTTGAGTTCTGAGAAGATTTGTTGCATGGGCATGGAGGAGAGATCTTTGGTATTCTGCATCATCACAGCATAGACATCCCACTTTTGAGTGAGGCTTCTCAAGATCTTCAATCCAACTTCTCTCCTGGAGTACACCTTGCCCAAGGAGTTGATTTCATTCATCACGTCAGTGAATCTACCAGCAAAATTGTCAATGGATTCTTCAGCTTCCATTGAGAATTGTTCAAACTTTTGCACAGCAACTTGGAGCTTGTTCTCCTTGATCTTTTCTGTGCCTTCACACATCTCAGCAAGAGTATCCCAAATTTCTTTGGCTGTGGTGCAGTGGTAGACTCTTCCCATGACTGCATCTGGAATTGTTTGATAGAGGGTGTTCATGGCAAGATAATTTAGATTATCTTTCCTCTTTTCATCAGCAGTGAAGTCATCCTCATCTTTGGGAATCAGTTCCCTTACATCTGCTCTTTGCTCATCTGTCACCCTGGGGTTAGTTTGGGTAAACACAAAAGGTCCTCTTGTGATTACTCTTAACATGTCAGTGTGAAGAAATGCAAGATGAGCCCTCATTCTAATTTTCCAGAAATCATAATTGTCTATTGAGAACATGGGCAGTTTATGATGTGAAATGTGATTGACTGGATTTGTGGCCATGTTATCCAATCCTTGAACAGCAGGTGGAGGAACAGCATTGTTGTTGGCCATATTTCAAGAATATACAGTTAGTCAACAGATTATAGATTTCAGAAAGAGATCAGTTCAGTGACCACACAACTATGTGAATTTTGAAAATCAAGATGGATTTTCAGAAGCAGTGGTCTTTGAACCCCTGCTCTGATACCACTTGTTGGTCCTGAAAGGAGTATATAACAAGTGTATGGGGGGGGGGAATACACTTGTATGCAAATCTTTTCAACTTATGATCAAACCAGAGCTCAGCAAGGTTGTCTTGGACAACTCTGCTGAAGATGATAAACTCTTCTAAGATAATCAAACTACTAAGTACTATTGAGTACTTAGTTGAATAACTATCTAGGGGAGTTATAGGTGCGGAATAGTGGTTGGCCCTTTAAGTTTAGACTCCTTAAGTTTCTGAAATCACTTTGTCAATCCAATACAGTCCAGTTTAGTTTTAAGGAACTTGTCCAATACAGTTTTGCACAGTCTTTGAATATGTATCTTTTGAAAGATCAGTTTTGTGTGCAGTGTTGAATGAATGTAAGTACTTGTAAAGCAAATCAACACAAGAGGTTATAGTGGTTCAGAGACTCAAGCTCCTACATCCACTTTCCCTGATTTAACAGGATAATTCCTTCACTCTTGGAATTAACTTGTTTTATAGTGCCAAGGTGCACTTGATCAATAACACCACTCCTTGGTGAATTGATCCCTAGGATGACTAGAGTCCTAGTACCCTCTTCTCAACTCAGAACTGAACTGTTCTTCTCTCAATAGTCAGCTCCTACCACTTCTACTACTACAACCTTCTCTCTTTCTCACTTGAAAGGGGTAAGGATTGAAGTAAGGTTCCAACTAATGAGATATCCTTTACAATGAGGATCAGTGTATAAGGATAGGATATCTCTCTAAGCTTTGTGTATGGATATACAGTGAATTCAGCTTAGAAGAAGTGTTTCAAGACTAAGAATGTCTTTTGAAGACTTTGAAGCTTTCAGAATAGTTGTTCAGTTGGATGTAGAATTGATAGATGCTTCAAATGGTCTTCACACTCCTTGTATTTATAGACAAAATGGAGATTTGCCCGTTGGAGAGGCAGCCCCAAATTGCTATAAATGTCTTCCTTGAGTTCTTCAAACTGGAAGACAGATTCTTGATAGTGACATGTCCTTAATTGGGTAATAAACGGCTTGTAAGACTTTGTCTTCATTCTGCAGCACTTTTCCCAATGTTTGACTTCTTGTTAGGGCTTGGACATGACTTCTGAAGATTGATCCAATGATAGGACAACATTCTTTATCAAATGGACAACTCTCCTTATCACTATCAGCAGATTTGCTTATCAGCAAGGTTGGCTTGCTCATCTTCAGATGACTTGGCTTTTTCCCTTTCTTTCACTTCAAGGTGATCTTAGCATGTTTCAATGAGGTTCTTTAGGGTATGGTTGTCTCTAGCTCTTCAGCATGGTTGACCTTCAAACATTAGAATCTTTGTTCTGGTTCAAACTTGCTGAGACAACTCTTCTGGGACAACTCTCCTGATCAGCATACTTGGTCTTTTAGCTTCAGAGCTGATGTTTTCACAGAGTTAACCTCTCTGGACAACTCTCCTGATCAGAGCATTTGACTAATCTTGTCCTTTTGAGCTTTGCAATCTTGTTCTTGTATAGAAATAACTCTTCTGGACAACTCTCCTGATCAGAGCATGTGGTTTTCAATGGAGTATGCTTGTCCTTAGTGTTTGTTCCAGATTTTGAGCCTTGAGGGGACTTTATCTTGATCATTTTTAAAGCATAGGTTCCCCCTCACATTGTGTATCTAGTCATCTGAGAGCTGCCTAACATATCAGCTTTTCTTCTAGCCTAATACTATGTGTTCTAGCATTTTTAGAACACAATTATATTGACTTAGGCATGTCTCAGGGGGTTTTGGTATTTAATCAAAACATATTTCATTTTATTCCCAACAATTTCCCCCTTTTTGATGATGCCAAAACCTACACATTCTATGCAAAAGTGACTTGTCTACACCTATTACATATATCTTCAGAACACATGACTAAGGTCAATATTCCTGAAAAGATAATGTGTTAGTGTATTCACTGTTTTTGTTGTAAGTAGGTTTCAAAGATAGGCATAGAGAGATTTCTGCAATAATGTATCTTGATTCAAAAAGTGTTCAACTATCATTCATATAAAAATCATTACAGGCATGTTGATAGTTGAAGGTAACTTATCAGAGCATGAATTCAAGATAGCATAACAAGATGAACATTTCATTACTACTAAATACTAAACATGGGATCTAAGGTATCAGAGCTAATACAAAATATTCCAGATATCAAAGTAGAACACTGGATATCAACATCAATTCTTGTATCAGAGCAATCTAAAACATATTGGAGCAAACAGCATATCAATGCATATCACATCAGCAGGTTTGTCCAAACTTTAGCAGATTTGACCATATAGCAAAAATATCTTCAGATAAGATAGTTTTCTATCCAGAAAGGGTCAGAAGACTTAGCCATTCTTAGAGATCATCCTCAGGAGGTGGGTTCATCCCATATTGTGCCCACACTCTCTTCTTGAGTTCCATGGCTTCCTGGTTGGTTCATTTGGGTCCAAGAGTCATTTTGTTCAGCTTCAGAATTTATGTGAACTCCCTTAGGATCCTTGCTTGGTCAATCCATCCATCAAGATTTGGAGGCATGTAGATGATAGGTTTGGGAGCATTGAGTTCAATTCTTGCAATATCAGCAGCTGCAAGTAGTTGTTGATACAATTCTCTGTAGTATTCCAGCATGAACTCAGCAAAGGCAGAGTTTGCATCTCCTCCATTCCATCTGTCAATGACATAATAGTCATAGACAAACTCCATTTTTGCCTCTTCCCATGTATCATTCAGTTGAATTGGCACCCATTTATCCAAATGTGGATATTTGGTGTCCATTGGGACTAGAAGCTGAGGTTTCATCTTGCTGTATGTTGCTCTCCTTCTTCTTGGTTTCTGAAAATTTGCTCTTCTCTTATCTCTTGCTTTCTATGCTTCATCCATCAAGTCCGTTTTCTCCTGGGCCTTCATCATGGCCAATTTCTGTTGTGTTTCAGGGTCTTTGCCATACCCTTCATGAAACAACTTTGATGGATCATGAGCTAGGACAGTTGTCTTCTTCTTAGGTTCAGGTCCAAATCCTTCAGCAAATAGTTCTTCAATATCTTCAGTGGACTTGGAACCTTCAGTAACTTTGACTAGTTCAGTAGACT
Organism: Galeopsis tetrahit; assembly: GCA_963675135.1. Lineage (NCBI taxonomy): Eukaryota > Viridiplantae > Streptophyta > Magnoliopsida > Lamiales > Lamiaceae > Galeopsis > Galeopsis tetrahit. The sequence continues at coordinate 49,377,296 of OY776124.1, forward strand.
TTTCCTTCTCAGCAACTTTGGGCTCTTCAGCAGCTTTGGCTTTCTTTGATGTAGGCTCATCCTCATCAATTCTGAATTCAGGTGGAAGATCAAGACTGTTGGGAAAGTCAGTAAATGTTTCAGCTTGTCTTTTCTTTCCTTTTGCCCTCTTGATCTTTCCTCTAGTTTGGACACCTTCAGCATCTTTGTCCAAACCAGACACCTCACCACCTGGTCTCTGCTGTAGCCTCATTTTTTCTTCTTGAGCTGAGGCCATTGAATTCTTCAATGCAAGTGCTAGTTGCTCTTCTTCATCCAATTCTTCCAAGTTTAGCACTGCAGGCTCTTTTCCTTTTCCTTCAGCAGCTTTGTCTTTACCCTTGTCTGAGCTTCCAATCACCAAGGCACCTTTTGCTCTAGCTCTTTCCCTTTCCCCCTTTTTGGCAGCATCAAAACACTGAGGTTTTAGCTCACTCATTGTTGTGGCCATTAGGGATTGGGCTTGGTTCAGGGACTTCATCTCTTCCAACAAATATACATTTTCATCATGTATATTTTGCATCCTATCACTGCTCAAGCTAAGAAAAGCTAGAACAGGCTTCATCTTTTGTTGAACAACCTCTTCCAAGGTTGCTTTCAGGGATGCATCCAGTTGGGCTTTAAGGAGCTCAGTGAGGTTGGCTACTGCACCTTCAGCAATGTTGGCCAATACCTCTTGGGAAAAAATTTCAGAGGCTGCTTTCACCATTGCTAGCCTTTGCTCTTCAGCTCTTCTCTTTTGCAATGCAGTCTTCTTTCCAAGAGCTTGCTTGACAGTTAGCCTGAGAGCCTTGACATTGGCATTATGATTATCTCTCAGCAGCTTTTGTTACTTCTTAACCTCTTCTGAGATGGCTTCCATGGTGGATTTGGCTTTTTGTACTTCAGTGGAAATGGTTTGGAGACCAGTTTCCACACCACTAATCCTTGCTTCCAGAGTGGGTAGCACAACATCCTCAGAGCCAGTGAGCCTCATTTCTACAGATGCTAGAGTCCTTCCTTGCTCATTCAATGCTCCTGAAGTTTCAGCATGAGCAGATTGGACTTGATGAGCCAAGGAGTCCAACTTCTCTGATTGCATTCCAAGCAGGGCTTGAGCTGAGCCTGTATCTACTTGGATAGGTGCATCTGTTAAGAACTCATCTACAAAAATTTGGTCAAGGGAAATACCTGCAATATTAGACAAGTCAAACAGGTTAGGGAATAAACACTCATCACCCTCAATTTCTTTTGTATAAGACTCTGATACATCAGCAGCCTTCTTCTCATTTTCAACTCTTTCTTTTCTCCCTTCTTCAATAATTTCCTCACTTAAAGAAACAGGCCTCCTCTCATCAAGGGATTCCTGAAGTTCAGATTTGACTTCAAGAATAGCCTGCCCTTCCTCACTTATATCACCCTCATTTGGTGGTACACTCACTATTCTAGTGATCACCACATCTCTCTCATCTACTACTCCCTCTGATTTTTCCACTAACTTCTCCTTTTCAACTCCTTCTCCTAAACCTGCAACATCTCCACCTTCATCAAGGTTCAAAGATGGCAGTTGTGGAGAGATCACAGTGCTTATTTCAACAGCCACTGAGTCATCCTAAATGATTAAGGGCTGATCAGTGTCCAACTCTTCTGACACTGAATAGGCCTTAATCAAACCAGCCTCTAGCATAGGAACCTCAACATCTTTAGGCTGTGCCTTGGGTTCAGAAGAGCCTTCATTGGCAGATGTGTCTTTGGTTGTGTTATCACCCTTGGTCAACACCTCTGAAGATACAGAGCCTTTCCTATGATAGGTTCTAGGAGGGTTTGAAAGTCTATCTGCTACAGAAGACTTGGGTTGAGAAGATTCAGGGAGGCTGGCTTGAGGGGTTTCAGGAGGGTTGGGGTTAGAAGGGTTTGAGGGATCATCAGGGGAATCATCATCATTTGAGCTACTGTCAGGGTGTTTGATTCCCTTAGCTTTTCTTTCTTTCTCCTCAATGATCTTCTCAGCTACCAACTTTGCAAAAACTTCCTCATCAGTGAGGAATCTTATTTTTATCACACCAGCAAAGTGTAGCAATCTGCTTTCCTCTACTTGCCACCAGTTTGCACCCTTATCTTGGATAACTTGTGATATCTCCATCAAGGTTTTATCTTTCACATCCACAAGCATCCTCAAGTCATGAAACATCTTCTGAATTCTTGGGAATTCAGCAAGTTGGGGATACAAACTGTCCACAGTGGCCTTAGCTCCACCTCTGAGCATACTTTCATAAGTATACTCCTCCTCATTCTCATTTGATGGAGAACTTTGGGCTATAGGGGAGTGGGTTGTGGTTTCTCTAATTGCAGCTTCAGGCAAGTTAAGTTCAGGAGGGTTGGCTTCAGAAAGATTAGGCTCAAATGAAGGTACTTCAGTTGCTTTAGAGAGCAATGAATTTGAAGGGGCTTTGCTTAGGGGAGTTGGCTCATTGAGTGCATGTTCTAAGAGCTTTGAGTAGTTGAGCATGGATGAGTCAAGGGGAGACAGGAGTCTTGTCTCATCTACTCCTAAATCTGCAAGCACATCAATGCCACTTCTTTGCACACTTCCTTCAGGAGAATATCTCTTAGAGAGATCTACAGGGGTGATGGGTTGGTTGGAAGGGGTAACATGGGTTTCAGGGGAATTGGGCTCAGGGTTCTGGGTTTCAGGGAGGTTGGCCTCTTTAGGTTGACCTTCAAGGACTTTGGATTCTGGAGTTCCAGATCCAGATGAGCTAGTCCTTGACTTGGATTTGGTCCTGCTTTCAGCTCTGCTTTCTCTTAGAGCCAATTGAAGAGACCTTTCTTCCTGCAGCTCCAACACTTTCTCAGTAGGCTTGGCCCTTCTCTTGCTGGCCCTACTGCTTCCACTGCCTTCACCATCCTTCTCAGGGACAACTTCCCTGATTCTCTTATCACCCTTGTGCTTTTGCCTTGTCTCATTGTATTTCAGCATCAACTCTTCTGAGTGGTCAGAAGGCACACTTACTCCCTCTTCTGCCACTTCATCAACTTCAGCTGATGCTCCTGAAGCTTCTCTTGAAGATAGTTGAGACATTTTCCTTGTTTTGACAGCCCTGGCCTTGGTTCTTTTCTTCAGCTTAGGTTTTTCTTCAACCTGTTCTTCAGCAGGTTTGGCCAGAAGCATTCTCCTTTGCTCAGTTTTCTTGCTGAGCTTCCTGAATAGTATCTTTTGGGCTGGGAGGGGCTTTGCAAATGTTTGCATTTGAGAGTAGTGGGAAAATCTTTCAATCAGCAAGCTTGCCCTGGTGCAATACTTGAGTTTCCCTTCTAGCACAACCTTGTTGTGAGATTTCACTTTGAATTTAGCCTTTTCCTTCATCATCTCAGACATAATGAAGGTCCTCCAATCAAACTTGATGCCCTTGTCACTAGCATCAATAATAGCAGCCATAATTCTGATTCTTGGATGGCTGACCTGCTCCAAGCTTCCAGTGTTGCTCAAGAGACTCTTAGCAACTACCTCAAAGAGGTTGAGAAATTTTGGCTTGAGAGTCTTCTTGTTTTGTGTTGAAGAGATGGGGCCTGGAACCAATAGCCATTCTTGAGCTATTTCATCTTCATGCCCAGTACCATAAACTTCTGGATTCCTTCCCTCATAAGGCAATCCAAAAGCTCCTTCAAGATCTTCTGAAGAGAATTTCACTCTATGAAATTTCTCTTCTTCCTCTCCCTCTGCAACATATGACAATCTGGTGGAAACTTCACCATCTGCAGGTTCACCTCTCCACTTGAGAAAGGCAAAGAATTCAGCCATGTAACTTTCCAAGCATGAACATGGTCTTTCCTCTATGAACTTTTGCAAACCAGCTTTTCTCAGCCATCTTAGAGTTAGTGTAATCTCAGGGTCTTCACTCTCAAAGGATACTATGGGCTCAAAATGAAGATTATTTTTGTTGCTCAAGTATCCAAAATCAAGGTCTAGAGCCTTGTTGGAGAAATCAATAATCATCTCTGGTCTAACCTTGGGGGCCATTGAAGGTTACAGAGAAAAGTTTGAGATAGATTGAGAGATTTTGAAGAAAATTTAGAGCTAGGGTTTTGAATACTTGGGGAAGAAGTGTTTGTGGGGGATCTTAAGACTTGTGAATATTCTAAAAAGAATGTTTGTCAATGAGTTGGTGAAGTCTTGATGCAATTCAAAGGTGGACAAAAATGGAAATCCAAAATGAACGGCTAGGATTGATTTCAGAGGAGTTGGCCAGTTTTGATCCAATGGTCAAAAACCAATGCAACAGTGAAAAACTGTTTTGTTCAAAAACGTGGGTGGTTTTTAATGTTTGTTTAAGGCTGGGGGAGTTTTCGAGATAGATCATGTCCCAAAAAGTTTAATGCAAACAAGAGTTAAATCTTGGCATTTAATGCATGGAAAGTGACCTTTTGGGTGGGAGACAAATTAAATCCCAGAAAGGTGAAAACTGTATTTTCAATGGGACAGATTTCGAAATAGACAATGATCACCTAAAATAGGTGCTTATCAGACCAAGATTTGGTTTGATAGCCAAGATAACTTATCTGACCCTACATGGACAAGTGTCCTGAAGAGCTGAGGACAAGTGTCCTGAAGAAGTAAGGTCAACTTCTCTGAATTTCAGTAGACTTGACCAAGTCTGCTGAAGTTTGAACTTAGTTCCCCCTTAATGAATGAACTCCTTTGGACTTATTTGTCCAACTTCCCTGGATCAAGAAGACCCAACTCTGCTGATAATTCCAGAAACCTTGCTTCTGCAAGTGGTTTTGTTAATATATCAGCTTTTTGATGATCTGTGTGGATCTTCACCAACTTAATATCCTTCTTCTCCACATGATCTCTAATGAAGTGATGCTTGATGTCCACATGTTTGCATCTTGTGTGCAGTACAGGATTCTGTGATATGGCAATGGCACTGTTATTGTCACAGAATATTGGCACTTTAGTAGAGTTGACTTTGTAGTCCTTGAGTTGTTGTCTTAGGCAAAGGATTTGAGCACAACAACTTTCAGCAGCAACATATTCAGCTTCAGTGGTAGAGGTGGCCACTGTGTTTTGCTTCTTGGAAAACCAAGATATGAGTTTGTTGCCCAAGAATTGACAAGTTCCTGAAGTGGATTTTCTATCAATTCTGCATCCTCCATAGTCAGCATCTGAATAGCCAGTTAGCTCAATGTTGTCATCAGCAGGGTACCAAAGGCCTAGATTTTCAGTGCCTTTGAGATACCTCAAGATCCTCTTTGCAGCCTCAAGGTGGCTTTTCTTAGGATTTGCTTGAAACCTTGCACAAACACCTACTGCAAAGGTGATGTCAGGTCTGCTGGCAGTGAGATAGAGGAGTGAGCCAATTATTCCTCTATACTCAGTGGAGTTGGTTGGAACACCACTTTCATCAGGATCCATCTTCCAATTAGTGTTCATTGGGATCCTTACTGGCTTGCTTGATGTACACCCAAACTTCTTGATCATTTCTCTGGTGTACTTGGCTTGGTTGATGAAGATTCCTTCTTTTGATTGCTTGACTTGTAGACCCAGAAAGAAGTTCATCAACCCCATCATGGACATCTCAAACTTGCTTTGCATAAGCTTGGAGAACTTCTCACAAAGCTTCTCATTAGGGGATCCAAAAATTATGTCATCTACATAAATTTGGACAAGTAAAATGTCTTCTCCTTCAGAGATTCTGAAGAGTGTTCTGTCCACAGTTCCCTTGGTGAATCCATGATCCAAGAGGAATTGTGACAGTGTGTCATACCAAGCCCTAGGGGCTTGCTTGAGCCCATATAGAGCTTTCTTCAGTCTGTATACTTGGTTTCCAACTTCAAAACCTGGTGGTTGCTCCACATAGACTTCTTCTTTCAAGACTCCATTCAGAAAGGCACTTTTGACATCCATTTGGTATACTTTGAACCTCTTGTGGGCTGCATAGGCTATGAAGAGCCTTATTGCTTCTAGTCTTGCCACAGGTGCAAAGGTCTCATCATAGTCAATGCCTTCATGCTAGCAGTAACCTTTTGCCACTAGTCTTGCTCTGTTTCTGACAATCACATCATTCTCATTCTTTTTGTTCTTGAACACCCACTTAGTTCCAATAACATCTTGATGTGAAGGTCTATCAACCAGCTCCCATACTTCATTTCTGGTGAATTGGTTGAGTTCTTCCTGCATTGCTATGATCCAATTGGCATCCTGAAGTGCTTCATCAATGTCTTTTGGTTCCTGTTCTGACAAGAAACAACAGAACATAGCACTTTCACCATGAAACCTTCTGGTTTTGACTCCTATACTTGGGTCACCAAGTATCAGGTCAGTAGGATGGTCATACAACCAAGTCCTTCTCTTCCTGATCCCTTCAGTAGAGTTGTCCTCTGCTGAGGTTGAGTCACCAGTGTTATAGAATTCAGGATAATTGAGTGCAGGATCTAAATCAGGATCATAATCAGGGGTGTTGTCCTCAATGTCAGGGACATTGGGATTTTCAACATTTTGAGTTCCCCCTTGATTATTTGACCCATTAACTACCTCAGCAGGAGCTGCTTCTTCATTGGTAGTTGTTACCTGGATGTGAACTGGGATTGGCTCATTCAGTTCACCATTTCCATCAGTGGGGTTTGTCTCAGGAAGGTTGCCTTCAGGATTGTTGTCCAGTGTGAATTTTTCAGGTAGGTTGGCTTGGACAACATCTATGAATTCAGTGTCTTTGTCTTTTAGGCTCAATCTGGTTATCCTCTGTGTGATTTCTTCAGGTTCCAAAATATCATTCCTGATCTCAAAGATAGATTCATCAAACACAACATGAGGTGTTTCTTCCACTATAAGGGTTTTCTTGTTGTAGACTCTGAAAGCTTTACTGATTTGAGAGTATCCAAGGAATACTCCCTCATCAGCTTTGCTATCAAAGGCTTTCAACTGTTCTTTCCCATTATTGTGAATGAAACACTTACAACCAAATATATGAAAGTATGACACTTTAGGCATTCTTCCTTTCCAGAGTTCATAGGGGGTTTTGCCTTGCCCCTTAGTGATCAAACATCTATTTTGAGTATGGCATGCAGTGTTTATAGCTTCAGCCCAAAACCTCTTAGGTAAGTTTGAGTCAGCAATTAAGGTTCTAGCAGCTTCTTTTAAAGTTATGTTCCTTCTTTCTGCAACTCCATTTTGCTGAGGAGTTCCAGCTGCTGAGGTTTCATGAGCTATTCCATTAGATGTGCAATACTCATTGATGTAAGAATTTATGAACTCAGTGCCTTTATCAGATCTTATCTTGATAATGCTAAGACTTTTCTCATTTGACAGTCTCTTCAGGAGTTCAGGTAGTTTGACTTGTGTTTCCTTCTTATTAAGGAGAAATACTACCCAAGTGAACCTAGAGAAGTCATCTACTACAACCAATGTGTATTTTCTACCATTTATGCTTGAAGGGGTGATTGGTCCAAAGAGATCCATGTGTAGAAGTTCAAGTACCCTTTCAGTAGAGATGACTGGTTTTCCTTTGAATGAGGCTTTAATCTGTTTTCCCTCTTGACATGGTTTACACACATGTTCCTTAATGAAAACCTTATTAGGCAGTCCTTTAACTAATGCATTTCTAGCTAGTTTGTTCATTGATTTGAAGTTCAGGTGGTTTAGCCTCTTGTGCCATAACCAACTTTGTTCACTAGTACTCTTAGCAATGAAGCATGCAGCATCAGTAGACTTGTCCCAGTCTGCAAAATACACATTTCATTTCCTAGTCCCAGTTAATAGAGTTTGTTGAGTTTTATCCTTGATTAAACATTTTCCACTTGAGAACTCAACATTGAAATCTTTATCACAGAATTGACTGATACTTAGAAGATTATACTTGAGACCAGCTACATAGGATACATTGGTTACTTTGATGTTACCAATCATCAAAGTACCATAACCTTTTGTGGTTGCTTGTGAGCTGTCTCCAAAAGTGACATTTGGGCCTTCTTTTTCAATGAAATCAGTGAGGAGTTCCTTGTTTCCAGTCATGTGCCTTGAGCATCCACTGTCAAGGTACCATGCTGTCTTTTTGTTCATGCTCCTCTTCTTGTGGCCCAATGGTACCTGCAATTAGATAGGTTTAGGTACCCTTTGAGTTTTGGGTCCTGAGAGGTTAGATGTACCTTTAGGAACCCAAACTTGCCTAATTACCCTGATTGATTCAAGGTGGCTAAGTTGTTTTCCTTGTGCATCAACATACACTGTCTTTCCCTTAAATGCCTTGGGGAAAGTATGTGTGAATGTGTTAACTCTGTAAATTTCAGGAGAGTTGTCAATTCTCCTGAACTTATGAGCTCTTTGTGCAGCTTGATGAAATCTTTGAGGAAAGGCATTTTTATGACCATTACCCTTTGGCATGAAGGGTTTTGGTTGTCTCATTTTATTCTGCCTTTGAGGATAGTTGTCCTTAGGTCTATCCAGCTGAGGCTTTCTCAGATGAGTTGGCCTAGGCTGGTTATACCTTGGATAACTCCTCTGACCATTGTTCAGTAGAGTTGCCCTCCCATTGGGTCTACTCTGCTGACCAATATTCCTCTTGTGTTCAGGAGCCTTGACCTTTTCCAAGGGTTTAGGCCTAGTCTCCTGAAACACTTGAGTAGGCATTTCAGTTAATTTGCCCTTTCCTTTGTTCAGTGGCTGAGTTATTTCATTTTTAGCTTGTTGTGCCACTGATTTAACAAAGATTTTCTTAGTGTTACTTGTAGAGGCAACACTAAGACAAGGTGAAGATTCAAATGGATCAAAACCCAATCCACTTCTTTGAGCCATAGGTCTTTGATAACTCTGGATTTCCTCTATTGCTCTAGAGGATTTGTTCAAAGTAGACATCTTTAATTTCAGGCTCTCTTCACTTGATTTAAGAATATCATATTCATGTGAGAGGTTTTCAAACTTGGCATTTAGAATTTTCAGTTCAAAGTCATTTCTCTTCTGAGAGAGTAGTTGATCATCAATCTCTCTTTGTTGGTCAATTATCCTGAGATTTGCTTCCTTAAGCTCTCTCAAGACTTGTTGATACAACTCAGTAGATTTGACATCAACAGCTACCTCAGAGTTTTTGGTAAGTTCAATAGCCAATCTTTCATTTTCTCTCACACAGTTATCATGAAATTCTTGTAATCTAGTGAAATCTTCCATCAACTTCCCAAAGGAAAGTTTCAAGTTGACTTCACTAGTGTTCTGTGATAAAAATGATGGTGAGCTAGAAGTGGAGGATACCTCATCATCCTCAAGAGCCATGTTGCACACATCATCATCATCATCACTGTTTGAGAACAGTCCATCTGAAGAGTTGAAGCTTTCAGCACTATCAGATCCTTCACCAGCCATCATGGCCTTTCTATTTGTGAACTTTCTGTCTCTTTTAGCTTGCCTCTCTCTTCTTTCTTTAGAGCTTAATTCAGGGCAATCATACTGGAAGTGCCCTTTCTTCTTGCAGTTGTAGCATAGGTCTTCATCATCATCCTTCTTGGATTCATCTCTTCCTTTTGATGATGAAGGATCAGCTCTACTGGACCTTCTCCTATCAAAGTACTTGTCCTCTGATCTCTTCTCTTCAGGCTTTTTGTCCTTGGCCTGATCTTCAGGGGAGTTGTATCTTCTCCTGAATTTGTTGTCTTGGTAGAATTTCTTGTATCTACCAAACCTTGTGTTCAGCTTGTCAAACCTTATAGCCATCAAGGCTAGTTCTTCCTTCATTTCAGTCTTTGAGACTGACTTTGATGATCTGGGAGTGGGTTGCATTTCAGGTTCAGCAACTTTGGCTTTGAATGCCACTCCCTTAGTAGGATTTGAAGGTTCCTCAACAGGTTTTCTTCTATTGAGGTCAAACTCATAGGCTTTGAGTTCTGAGAAGATTTGTTGCATGGGCATGGAGGAGAGATCTTTGGTATTCTGCATCATCACAGCATAGACATCCCACTTTTGAGTGAGGCTTCTCAAGATCTTCAATCCAACTTCTCTCCTGGAGTACACCTTGCCCAAGGAGTTGATTTCATTCATCACGTCAGTGAATCTACCAGCAAAATTGTCAATGGATTCTTCAGCTTCCATTGAGAATTGTTCAAACTTTTGCACAGCAACTTGGAGCTTGTTCTCCTTGATCTTTTCTGTGCCTTCACACATCTCAGCAAGAGTATCCCAAATTTCTTTGGCTGTGGTGCAGTGGTAGACTCTTCCCATGACTGCATCTGGAATTGTTTGATAGAGGGTGTTCATGGCAAGATAATTTAGATTATCTTTCCTCTTTTCATCAGCAGTGAAGTCATCCTCATCTTTGGGAATCAGTTCCCTTACATCTGCTCTTTGCTCATCTGTCACCCTGGGGTTAGTTTGGGTAAACACAAAAGGTCCTCTTGTGATTACTCTTAACATGTCAGTGTGAAGAAATGCAAGATGAGCCCTCATTCTAATTTTCCAGAAATCATAATTGTCTATTGAGAACATGGGCAGTTTATGATGTGAAATGTGATTGACTGGATTTGTGGCCATGTTATCCAATCCTTGAACAGCAGGTGGAGGAACAGCATTGTTGTTGGCCATATTTCAAGAATATACAGTTAGTCAACAGATTATAGATTTCAGAAAGAGATCAGTTCAGTGACCACACAACTATGTGAATTTTGAAAATCAAGATGGATTTTCAGAAGCAGTGGTCTTTGAACCCCTGCTCTGATACCACTTGTTGGTCCTGAAAGGAGTATATAACAAGTGTATGGGGGGGGGAATACACTTGTATGCAAATCTTTTCAACTTATGATCAAACCAGAGCTCAGCAAGGTTAACTTGGACAACTCTGCTGAAGATGATAAACTCTTCTAAGATAATCAAACTACTAAGTACTATTGAGTACTTAGTTGAATAACTATCTAGGGGAGTTATAGGTGCGGAATAGTGGTTGGCCCTTTAAGTTTAGACTCCTTAAGTTTCTGAAATCACTTTGTCAATCCAATACAGTCCAGTTTAGTTTTAAGGAACTTGTCCAATACAGTTTTGCACAGTCTTTGAATATGTATCTTTTGAAAGATCAGTTTTGTGTGCAGTGTTGAATGAATGTAAGTACTTGTAAAGCAAATCAACACAAGAGGTTATAGTGGTTCAGAGACTCAAGCTCCTACATCCACTTTCCCTGATTTAACAGGATAATTCCTTCACTCTTGGAATTAACTTGTTTTATAGTGCCAAGGTGCACTTGATCAATAACACCACTCCTTGGTGAATTGATCCCTAGGATGACTAGAGTCCTAGTACCCTCTTCTCAACTCAGAACTGAACTGTTCTTCTCTCAATAGTCAGCTCCTACCACTTCTACTACTACAACCTTCTCTCTTTCTCACTTGAAAGGGGTAAGGATTGAAGTAAGGTTTCAACTAATGAGATATCCTTTACAATGAGGATCAGTGTATAAGGATAGGATATCTCTCTAAGCTTTGTGTATGGATATACAGTGAATTCAGCTTAGAAGAAGTGTTTCAAGACTAAGAATGTCTTTTGAAGACTTTGAAGCTTTCAGAATAGTTGTTCAGTTGGATGTAGAATTGATAGATGCTTCAAATGGTCTTCACACTCCTTGTATTTATAGACAAAATGGAGATTTGCCCGTTGGAGAGGCAGCCCCAAATTGCTATAAATGTCTTCCTTGAGTTCTTCAAACTGGAAGACAGATTCTTGATAGTGACATGTCCTTAATTGGGTAATAAACGGCTTGTAAGACTTTGTCTTCATTCTGCAGCACTTTTCCCAATGTTTGACTTCTTGTTAGGTCTTGGACATGACTTCTGAAGATTGATCCAATGATAGGACAACATTCTTTATCAAATGGACAACTCTCCTTATCACTATCAGCAGATTTGCTTATCAGCAAGGTTGGCTTGCTCATCTTCAGATGACTTGGCTTTTTCCCTTTCTTTCACTTCAAGGTGATCTTAGCATGTTTCAATGAGGTTCTTTAGGGTATGGTTGTCTCTAGCTCTTCAGCATGGTTGACCTTCAAACATTATAATCTTTGTTCTGGTTCAAACTTGCTGAGACAACTCTTCTGGGACAACTCTCCTGATCAGCATACTTGGTCTTTTAGCTTCAGAGCTGATGTTTTCACAGAGTTAACCTCTCTGGACAACTCTCCTGATCAGAGCATTTGACTAATCTTGTCCTTTTGAGCTTTGCAATCTTGTTCTTGTATAGAAATAACTCTTCTGGACAACTCTCCTGATCAGAGCATGTGGTTTTCAATGGAGTATGCTTGTCCTTAGTGTTTGTTCCAGATTTTGAGCCTTGAGGGGACTTTATCTTGATCATTTTTAAAGCATAGGTTCCCCCTCACATTGTGTATCTAGTCATCTGAGAGCTGCCTAACATATCAGCTTTTCTTCTAGCCTAATACTATGTGTTCTAGCATTTTTAGAACACAATTATATTGACTTAGGCATGTCTCAGGGGGTTTTGGTATTTAATCAAAACATATTTCATTTTATTCCCAACAACCAAGTTTTAGGACATTTATAGGGCATGTGGTCGGGGCTGGTATAGTCGGAGGAGGAAGAGTAGGGGGTTGGGGAGGAGGTTGTGGTTTCGGGCAACGGTCACATGGGCAATCGTCGCATGCAGTACTTAGAGTGAAGAATAAAAGGTTTAATGCTAAGGAAATGGCAGTTGATGTTTTTCTCATGGTCATTTTTTTTCTTCTGAATTTTATTTTTGAAAGAGGGGTCTTGGAATGATTGCATTTGTTGTCAGGAGTGGGGTTTTTATTGGGAAGAAAATAGTTGATCGATTAGGAAAAAAGGTTAGTGATTTTAAAGGGTACGTACATGAATCACGTGATAAATAGATTGCATGTGGTAAAAGAAAGAAGGTCGATCGGGTAATTCAATCATGATACCATGTTGTGTACATTAAATAGTTAATATATATATATATATATATATATATATATCTTCATACTGTCTCGATAGTGATATTTCAGTTTTACCTTAATATATTCGAGTGATGTACAATTTTACTTACGAGTTAAAATTTAAATTCATCACACAAAAATTTAGATCTAATAACAATAATAATAATTGTGGAGCCTTCCAACAATTAAATCAGCGTTCATAAATAAGGTTAAAAAATACTAATTAATAAGTCGAACTTATATCTTACATTATAATAATTACAATATTATATTAAGTTGATAGTTTCATATTTTTAACTGCATCTCTAGTCTATTTTCTGCAAGTTCAAAATTTCACTGAGAATTGTAATTAAGCATTTTCTTGCATTCACAATTTGGGTTCTCATGGGAAGATTGTACATCTTAGGGTATATTCCCCTTTTCAAAGATTGAATCACCGTTTAAGGAAAATGGGTCCTCGTGTTTCTGTTCACACTTTTTAGGTTTTAATTTTGGTTTTTATATCATTTAATGATGTGGAAATCATTTTGAATTTCGGCCGATTCATGTGGTTACTGTACCAGTACTATTGTAAGCATTTCTTATGCTCTAGTTTTTTTCTATGAATATCCTTGGCTTTTTCCCAAAAAAAAACATAATTAATACTGTTTTAAACATGGCACAAAATGAAAACCAGTTAAATGGTGAAACTGATTTTACATATGACTTCTCATTATATAAAAAGTAGTAAATTCATATGCGGATGACTGATGCAATTGATGAGTCCGGGTTGGCTCTGTAGTTGATCTCAACAAAGAAACCCCCTCCTTCCCCTCGCGCAATTCTTCCAGGATTTACACAAATACACTTCACTTCTTCTCCATCGTTTCCTTCTCCAAGTGTGACTACCTGTTTCACAAACTAATCAGTTATTCATTTTCTATCCAGCCAGCCATCAAACGAGCTTTAATCGTTGCTATTCTAACCTTGACAAAGTTTGCCAAGTCCGAAGGTAATATTAGTATATCTGGAATTGACGAAAAATGTATTGCTTTGTCTGCGAGAGAAAAATCCAACGGAACCTCTTCTGCAGGTGGATATAGTGGATAGAAGCTGCAAAAGTTGTGAAGCTACAAATTAGGTCGATATTCCAAAGTATTAAAATGAAATAATGTTATTTCATCTAAAAGTCTGTAGATTTAATTCATTTATATTAATTTTCATATATAAACCTGTGTTGGGTGAGGATATGCTTAGCTAGATTGGTTAAGCGCTGCTTCGACCCTCCTTGTGGATTTCGACAGATTTCCTCGGCACTAAGATGCTTAAGTACATCTACTGTGCAGCAACCCACTTTCACCTGCCAATCAACACATAATTATTAATCAACCATTGCTACAAATTTATACCAATATTCATTTTAAACACGTTTTTCATCAAAATCTTTATCTTGAAAATTGTATAAGAGCCTAGGCTTATTTAGTACATTGTTGAAATCGTAAAATATAATAAATGCTGGCTTAAAATGAATTATATAACCTGTATAAAGAAAAAAAAAACATAAGGGCATTTTTAGAATATAAAGACATTTCGATTCTTTAAAACAAGTCTGGCCAAGTAGTGAGTGAACTGAGTAATTTGGTGGGTGCAAATAGACGATTCAAGTTTACTACGCCCTTCTTCGATTATTACATCTTGAAATGGAGTTGGAAGTTTGAATTTAGAGTAATTTTGCATTTAAAATATTAGCACAAAGTACAACCCATTACTTCAATAGAGCTAGTACCATAAGTAATTAAAATGTCATTTTCCCAGTAGCAGAAAGGTCCCGTTATCATCATATTTTAAAGAATTGTCACCTGATTAGCAGAGAACATCCCTGGATTAGAGACACTGTGTATCTGAAACAAAGTAATCTTTGTCAGTTCCCTGGTTTAAATAAAATAATATTTATGTTGACACATATATTTCATCTTCCGTACCTGATGACTAAAATCTGTACGATGAATGTCAAAAGCAGGCTGTCGAAAGAACGAAATATTATCGTTAGATCAGGTCTGCAAACTAAATGACAAGTCAGCAATTGGAAGTATACTGAAGAAATGAAGTAGCTCACCTGAGGGAAAACAAAGTCATGATGAGCATCTCTGGTAGACGGCATAAGAATCACTTGAGCTGCAGAACCCATATACTCGACATAATCTTGAAGCTATATAAAAGATTGATAGCAAGAACACACGTATAAATAAGAAGCTGAAAAGGTCAATGCAATAGATGATATGCCATTGAACTTATATAACCTTTCCAAGGATCTCAACGTGAAACATATTTTCAAAGGTCTGATTGACTGTTCCTTTCTTGATCTGTGGATGATCAGAATCAACAAATGGCCCTAGCTGTCGCACCAAAAATGAAGTGAGATACATGATTTTCTTTAATATTTGCAAATTGATCACGACCTTTTAAATTGTTGCAATTCTATCACATGACTATTTCTAGCAAGTCTTGCTGGTGTGGCAGTGCATGAAATTGCAAAAAAATAAAAGTTTGTAAATTTATTTGCAATTTAACCAATCACAAAAGGTCGTGAATTTATTTGCAATTTTTACAGAAGAAATCCAACTACCATGTCACCATAAGCTGCCGGAAAATAGTGATATAATATAATTTTAAATTTTAAAAAGTTGTGTATCTAATTTCAAATTTTACAAGAATATGTTATAATTGTAAAAACGTAAAAAAGATCATGAGTTTTTAAGCAATTAACCCCATTAAAATAAGAGGCAAGTTACTGATGAAAGGTTGGGAGGTTCTCACCAGGACAAGCAACTGAGGTTGCTTTCGACGTGCATACGCCAAAAGATCAGTTAGAGGCTCAAATAACAAATTATCACTTGTAGTAAAAGGCCCTGCTGCAACAATCTGTTCAAAAACAAAGTAACCAAGAAAAGGCACTTAGGAACTTATTTTTTAGCAACAAATATATAAATCCTAAGCAACGAGAGAATTCATACTTAAGTAACAAAGTATAGACTGTTGCACAGCTCTTGTATAACTTCTATATACCGTATACTTTCCTTTATGTTTGATTTGAGTTTAGAAAACCAGATTTGGGATTTCGAAATTTAAATTCAGTTCTACTTTGGGATTTAAGAATACAGTTTTTAAATACCCATACATCAACATCTACAAATACCTATAAACCCTATGAATACAGTTTTTTTCTACACCACACTCTCTCCAATGACTCGGCAATTCAAATATACGTCGATTTGACAAAGTTAAACACTACCCTATTTAAATATCAAAACAATCACACACCTATTACTATTAATCAAGATTTGAAATACAGATTTCAAAATCCTTTAAATCTCAAATCAAAATACAAATCCAATCTCTCTCAATCAATCTTAATCCAAATACAAATCCAAATACCAATCCACCCCTATAATACACCTATACACCTATTTTTATACAATCAAATCCCTCATTCTCTTTCCTACTTTCTTCTCTCTCTTACTTTTCTTTCACTATTAACAATAATAAAATATTATAACATCACTATTGATGTGACATAAAGTTAAATCTACCCCTACTTTTCAATCCTTAACCAAACACAACTTACACACAATTACTATTCATGGATTACCCAAATCCCAATCCAATCCACCACAATCTCAATCCAATCCACCACAATCCCAAACCAAACACCACCTTAGAGTCTCAGTTTTAATCTTAAGTAGCCAATTATGTCAAATCATAGACATGGGATGGGAGCAAACATAGGCCATTAATATTACATAATAAAAGTATTAAAAGACGTGAGAGAATGTAAAATACTAACCAGCACGTAACCATTAGCCACAATCATCAAGATTAAAAGTGGACAAATACATTTGACTAATGTGCAAACACACTGATACTTTATGATTCCATAGCACGAAAAATTACATACCAATGAAAGCTGTTGTGTATCTTGTGAGGGATAGGTCAAGGGAAGGTTGTGACCCAAAGCTCGTCTCTTGGAAGGATTTTGCTCACTAGTAGTAACAGGCAATGGGACATAGTCAATAATATTTGATGCAATAAGACAGTGTCCACTAGGATTATGCCCTTCAACACCCACAACCTGTATAGTAGTCAATAGCAATGTTTTTTTCTTATCCTACACAAGACATGTCAATGAAGAATGGGAAAATTGAAAGAAATGTCTTCTACCTATGATAATATTATGAAAAAGCCCTGTAACTTTTGAATTATACATAAATGTCTTGTAATTTCTTGGAAAATCTAACCTGCAGCCGGCTGTTCTCAGTTTCTCAACCGGGAGAGACTGACGTGGCAATTTAAGAATAAGCCATGCCCGGCAAAAAAGTTAACAAAAATGCCCAATAACTTGATGCAACTGGTCGCGGGGCATTTTTACCAACTTTTTAATATGACAAGGCATTCTCGTATAATTCTACAATTACGAGGCATTTTCATAATATCATTAAAGTTACAGGAATTTTTTTCAATTTACCCATAAAGATGAAATTTGCTCCCTAAGAAGAGAAATACTCTAACCTGGCCTGGGAAAATAGAAAATTGGTCTAAATTTTTCAAGTCAAGACGAACACGCTGCCCACCAGAATGCTCAACACTGTCAAAAATAACAATCATACAACACTTAGTTTTTTTTTTGAAGTCTCGATATCCTGTCCTTGGACCGACTAATCCCGGGGGACCAATTCCACCGGTAAATACGAATATAAAAATAGAGAGGCAGAAATTAACTAATAAGGCTTACGGTGACGCTTTACATTACTACCAATTAACAATAGACCAATAAGCAGCCTGACTGTGACTGAAGAGTAGTTGAAATGGAGAACTTTTGGCTAAGATTTATTGTTGATCTCTATGGATTGTGCCAAGCTATAAAAATAGATATTAGTCCAGTCAAAATAGTAATTAGGAGAATTATTGTGTATTTATTATGTTTCATGATCAAGTAACTTGGTCAGCCAAAAAGCATTCTTCGGCCTACACGCACTTTGAACAATGAAAAACTATTTCTCTAAAATTCTGATTTTCTATGTCATACATATCCACAGAGGGAGAGAGATGGAAGGAGAGATCCATGGCTATGACCTGGATAGTAAACTCTATGGATAAAGGAATCACCTCAAACTACTTGTGACGAGTTGGCAATGCCTCAAATAAATTGTATACAAATAGAGGTTACCAAGATTATTTAATAAAGGCATAATATAAAAGTGAATAACAATATTTCAATAGGACACAATCCAAACATTCTAAACCGAATCAAGCATGTTGAAGAAAACAAGCATTTCATCAAGGAGAAAAAAAAGTGCATGTAGATCTTATATTCCAAGCTATGAGCATATTTCATGTGTTTTTAAACAAGATCCAACTTAAAAACAGGCGTGCTAGTTAAGAAAGATATCTTCACACAAGCTAAAAGGGGCACTTAACCAGAGATTATTTTGGATATGGTTTGTCGTAGATATCTACAGATTGTCAAATTGTATCCCCTGTTAAAGAATTTGTATAGTTAATGAAAGTTAATGAGTTTCTGGCCAGGTGTATTTTGAAGATGTCATAAGCTATTATATTTTATAACTTCTAATTGATGTTTTAAGAGCTTATAAGATATTAAATCTTATTATGAAATAGATAATTGAAATATTTTGGGTGTAGGGGGAGTGCGGAGGAAGAGAGCATGGCACTTTGAAAAATGTTATTAAAGACAACTTTGTAATACAAGTAATCTAAATTGAAGAAATCTGACTAAATAGATCTTACATAAATGAGTTAGAATCTCCTCATTTGTCCAAAACTCTGTAACATCTTATTTTGGAAGCTTATAAGTATAAGATCTTTTGTACGAAAATTACCTAACACATCGGAACATTTTATAAGTTCTCAGATATCTTATAAGCTCAACCATACACCATTTTAAATGCATAATTATATGTTTCTTTATTCATGTAAATTTCAATTATTATATATATATATATATCATTCTCTATCAATGAAATACAATCTCGATCATAACAATAAGATAAATGCCCTTGCATTTGATGCAGAATTATTCATCTATTATAATGATATATATATCAACTTTTCAACCCTTATTCAACTTATACATTAGTCTCCAAAAACGAGATATTGTAGAAGTCGAGCATGCAACTTAAGATGAATAATATGCAAAGGAAGAGCCTATACCTGCTTTGCAGCAAAACAGGCTTCTCCTTCAGGCGGCCTTCTTCCTCACAACAGATCATGCCAACAGCAAAAATGCTTTTCTGAAATAGCATGATTTATTAATTGGAGAGAACTACATTGATGTTAAACTGAAGAATGTGCTGAGTGATAATTGTAGGAGGCCAAAGTTCATTATTTCCGTTTGGCAATTTTAATTTTTTTGTCCTTTACTTTCACCAATTTTGATTTTAGTGCGTTAACTTTTTCAACTTAGAATAACTTTTTCGTCATTTTAGCAAGCAACTAAAACAAGTTAACAAAATTCAACTTTTCCGTCCTTTTAACCGGCTTGAAGGATGAAAAGGTTGAATTTGATAAACTTAAGGGACGAATTTGAATTTCAAAGTCGAAAAAGTTAGTGGACTAAAATTAAATTGATGCAAGTTAGGGGGCTAAAAAAGCATTTACCCTTACTTCCTTTGTTCCATATTTCCATGAACTTTGCATGTATAATCAATTGCACGTATTCCTCTCCCCACAAACATTTAGAAATTTAATTACCTGGGAAGCAACAGAAGGGTCAACTGGTTCTTCGTACCGCCCTGAGGAGACATAAGCAGCAGCTCGGTTTTGGATGCAATTTTCCAGGAAATTAAACTATGTCACAGAAGAATAAATGAGACTTTTTTTAACCAAGAAAAAAAAACCTACATTACTGCAGTGAACAAAGGCACAATACCTTGTCTTCAATTCTATCATACATGAATCTGCAACCTGGCTCGGGCTGAGATTTTTCAATTAACAAGGAACATTCTTGGCTAGGTTGTATTCTCTTGATGATCTCATCTTCAGAATTGTCATGATTCTCCTCAACTTTGATGGTCTGTATACTTGATTGCTCATTAAGTGTGGACTGAACAATAAACTTATTCTTTCTAGATCCAAAAGGTGTTATTGATTCTAGAGTTTTTTCAGATGTAAATTTGCTGCCATTTGTTTTTTGTGCTGAATCAAATGACTTCTCATGTGCGTTTGTGCGTTTGTGAGTGGGAGTATCAAGTATGCCTTTTGCTTCTTCATAATTGTCATGCAATATCCTGTTTAACATTGCAGACACAACATATTTTTAAATGTAGTTCACATGTTTGTAGCATAACACACTAGAGTAAAAAGTCAAAACATAATAAGGAAAGTGCATCATAACAACAACATAGCCCTGTAATATAGAACACAGACTCACATGGATATATCATTAGAGTAAAGATGCAGTCCAGACTCTTTTTTCCCTTTCACTTTATCCATTTGTTCGCTCTGTAGTTGCTCCAAAAATGCACCCATATGCGAGCTTTGTACTGTGTTATCTAGGCCCCTGAAACCAGACACACTAATGGATCATGCCCTCATTGTTATCAACATATAGAAATAAATATTAAGAAAATAACAAATTTCTGTTCCGTGTCCAAAGAAGTTGTCATTCATTTGGAAAAGTATGATAAGATATAACAAATCTTGGTATAAAAAGTAAAGATATTGGCTTCAACCAGAGCTGACCAGTGTAATATAACAATATTGCATCAGTATTTCTTTACCTTCTCTTAACACAAATAAGAGAAAATTTTCATGAGTCCTTGCATTTGTTTCTGAGCTTATAAGTTTGTCACTGTAAAAATAATTGTTCCAATGTTTGAATAAAAGTCTATCATGTGCCTCATCAGAGATTACAAATAAATACTTAGTACTGAAAATGCATAATTGAAAAATATATTGAAGACTGAACATATTTGTACAAATTTTAAAGATTATATCATTCGCTGCTTATTTTTAAGTTCTTATTAGATACCAAGCACCAAACTTTCACAACTTAAAAGCTAGACTTTTTTCACTAAAGAAGAAAGCTCACTGAAACAACTTCTTAACCAAATTGCTAATTGTAATTCAAACAACACACCTATTTAGCCAAATATATTTTCTAAAATTGTGGCTCTGCGAGAAATAAAACTAATTTTAAACATCATAACACAAGTTAAAGTAAAAAGAAATATGAAGCAACCAACAAAAAACAAAGACAAATGTAACCTTCTTCTCCAAAAAATAAATAATTAACTAAATAAGTGAAACCTGTTTAGATGATATACTTCCCAGCTGGAGACAAGATCTGAAGCACTGAGCTTGTACTGTATGCAATGTGTTAAACCTGGAAAATCCAAACAAATAGAATAAAAAAGGTAAATTGTTATATCTCCGGACTAGATTTTTCAATTCATAAACGAATTGGGAAAAAAATATCTCACATTTCTGCAGGATATCTTCTTCATCGTCGAATGTGAAACCATTATTTGTGAATTCTGCTTTGATTTCCCCATCCATCTTGTGATCTACAATTCAGGAAAACGGTTAAAACAACTAAAAAAAAACCTTAAAAACATCCAAAACTATAATTTACTTAAAACTAATTCGAAGAGCAAAACCATTAACAGTTTCTCAAATCCTTGTTAATCTAATAAAACAAGAAAAGCAATGCAGATTCACCTCGAAAGTTCCTAGAACGCATAAATATTGAAAATTAAGCCACTGTCCCATGAACTACGGTAAGGGCGAATACTTAATCAAAATCCAAATTACTGAGATTCATATTAGCCTTTCAGGATCAATAATCTAAACGTACATAATATTGATAATAACATTATAAACCAATTAATTACAAATACTTCTAAATAATGAAAGTGGAAAAACCTAAAAAGTGAAATTACCAGAAATTAAAGGACGATAACCGGATCGGTTAATACAAAGAGCACTGGCGGCAACGGAGAATTTCTGGGCACGGCTTCGAGTGTGGCTGGGACGGGATGTGTACGGTGGGAATACAAATACAACTGCAGCGCTGCTCCTTTGACTGTGGAGAAGAGTCGGGAGACGCAGAGAAACAGTGGTAGTGGTGGAGCTCCGCCGCCTTGACGCCGCAGGAATTAGGAGCTGGAGCTTCGGAAAGTTGCCGTCTATAGAGGGATGAGAGCGGGAAGACAGGTGGGTAGGGTTTTTTTGGCGGGAGGAATTTTGTTTAGAACTTTCTTTAAATTTTGTTTATTTAAATGTTACTCCTGGAAAGTTGGGTTTTTTTTTTCGGTCAAAAAAAAAGAAAGTTGGTTTTTTCTCTTAAAAAAAAAAAGTGGGAGTTCAGTTGTTTAACCTCTTCATTTCAACTAGGGCTAGTTTTGGGTTTTGGGTAAGTCCGTGTCACAGAATGAGATCCGTGAGACAGTGACGGAGCCAGAAAATTTGGTTTGGGGGGCCCGATTAACATTACTATTTTAAAAACGTAATCGATAAAAATTTCAGGTTCACACAAGTGTTACTCAACGTAATAATATTATACTTATCAAGTAATTTCATTGTGATATTCTCAATAATCTCCTTCTATGTTATAGAGGAACATTTGGTTTTTTCGGTTTAGAAGAGACCAATCAGTGTCAAAATTGCTAAAATGTTACTAACTTAAGAAACTAAAATATAAATTTAGGTTGTATTTGGATAAAGGAATTTGAATTAACAAGACATTTTAAATGGAAGGATTTAAAAATACATGAATTTCAAATTACATGATTTTAGTGTGAATTTAAAATTCTCTCAATTAAACTAAAAAAAAAGGGGTGGACTCAAAACAAAATATTTAAAATTCATTCATCTACTTTTTAATCCAAAAATGAATTTGAATTGTGAATTTAAAATTTATAGACCAAATCACTCCATAAAAAAGAGCCTAATAATAATTATTTTTCTGTGCAAGAATAATATTCTTCACGTGTTTGATTGAAAATGGTATTTATTAATCAGGTAATTTATATATATGAAATAAAAACATGTACAGAAATTCGGATACACAAAAAACCAAAAAATAAAACTATAATATATATATATATATATATATATATATTATATATAATAAAAAGAAATAAAAGTTGCAATGGAATTTAACACAGGCAAGGGGGAATATTTAATTCCAGGCCCAACAATTTACTTAGTATATGTAGTTAGAAATTTGATAGAGTGGGTGGGGGGCCAGTGACCCCCTGGACCCATCGTCCCTCCGTCTTTGCCGTGAGATGTCTTTTATATATATAAAGTGATAATATTTGATAAAAAAGTGATAGTGTTTAAGTAAAAAGTGATAATCACTTTTCTTAAAAATATTATCACTTTTTACTTAAACATCATTACTTTTTTTACAAACCAAAATCTGAAAAAAAAAAATATGGATTATCCTATCTAAAATTTTGAAATATAGATTAAAAAAATCTGTCTCACAAAGAAAAAGAGAGACAATCTCACACAAGTTTTTTTTGCAATCAACTAAATAAAATTGGAGTGTTTTAATAACTTTTAATAAAGAAATGGCGTCCAAACTTAATATAGTAAATGGGAGTGTTTAATACTCCCTCCCTCCACACTATTAATTAAATATTATTGGGTAAAATTAATGACATGTAATAAAATATTATCTGTTCACTTATAAATTTTTAGTTATTTTAAACATCTTAATTCTATATATTTACAAACTTTTCAATGACACATGTCACATCCTCACCTCATTTACCTCAACCTCTCTCTAACATTTCAAAATTCCTTCACTCTTATTCATTTCATCTTTTTCCTTTAATTTTAACCATTCATTTAAATGTTTAATCTTAACCATTAAATTTTAATTCAATCTCCTATATAATAGGAGCTTATGTCTTTCATTTTATACAATTCACTTATTCTCCTATATGTAGTGAATGACACAAACTTTGTTAAAAGTGTTAAGAATAATGTCAATTGCAAGTTCACCCTCATCCTAGGCAAAAAATTTTCTTATGGTGTTTATCCGAGAGGGCTCCATCAGTTTAAATGGTGGAGGATGTTGAAGTTTTGGTGACCAATTTTTTTCCTTATGTGTTTCTCCGAGAGGACTTCATCAATTTCAATGGTGGAGGACTAGCCACAAACCAGATCTTATCAGATTGCAATCGAGGCTTTATGAAAGTGGAATTTTTTTGGCTGAGCATAATTTTTCCCTAAATGTTATTTTTACCTTCAAGCTTTTTAGATGATTAATCATATGTTGTACTTTTAATATGTATAGTATCAATTAAAAAAAAGAAAAAAATAGGCTTATGGTCATTCTCCTAGATGTATAGTAGCCATTATCTCCTTTCAGCTCTTATTCATTTTTTTTTATTGACTTCATTTCTTATGTTTCATTAGTAGTGGTATATATTATACCAAACAAATATTGTAATATGTTAACTCTTTCTTCCATTTATTTTAATGCATTTGACCTATCAACCGATCAAAAATCTATTTTTATTTTTATGTATTTTCTTTTTATATTGCATCGAAAATGGAATATTTGCGTGAAAGTATGTCCATACAGAAAGTATGTAAATCACAATGTAACTTCTGCTTATATAAATTGTACAACTACGGAGTATAATAAAATATTCGATTTCTTATATATACAAATATTTATTTTTATCACTATATACACAAAATTCTAAATCAATACGGAGTATTACATTTCTTTTATTATTCTATTGTTTTCTCTTACCTGAATTGACATAGCATACCAAGGGTAAAGAACTGTATAATTGACTGAAAATAATTAAAAACATGTCAAAATTTAATTATAACATAAAAATAATTCACAAATTTAGCCGTAATAGAACCCCTTAAAACTATGTTTAAGGAATTGCATAATTTAAGAAAGTCAATACAATTTTTAATTCTAAATTAAATAATCGGAAATTTTATATTTACATATTATTTTCAGGTTATCGTATTTCCTAAAATTAAAGAATTCAAATTTCTCTTTAATTTATTTATACTTGACTAGTTTTAATTAAGGAAAATTGAATTTCATAATTTAAGTCAAATTTATATTATATATTTCATAATTAAAATCAAACTAATAATTTTCATAAGAGTTGGTCTCCTGTGCATAGTGTGCATGTGCACACTAATGCACATGGAGACCCTCTATGTATTAATAAAGACAGAATTACAAAACAAAGTAACTATTCTCCAAGTGGTCACAAATACCTTGTATAAGTACATGGTCACGGGTTCGAGTTCTGTGATTGTGGTCTTTATTTATTTATTTATTTTTCTACTGTTTTTAATAATTTCCACTCAAAATTCCTCTGGTACGATGCAATTCGATCAATCATGCGTATCACAATGAGAATAATCAACTAAAACAAGTAAAATTCTAAGGTAGAACCCTAAGGTTCTCCTCTTCTTCAAATTCGCAACAAATTGAGTAATCGATCAATCATTCCCCTCTTTTGAAATTAAACTAGTGAATCAAATCGATTGTTAATTGTAAAAGCCCCACGGTGCGAACATACCAGATCGGATGATCATCCTCTTTTGAAATTAAACTAGTGAATCAAATCGATTGTTAATTGTAAAAGCCCCACGGTGCGAACATACCAGATCGGATGATCATGAAGCTCGTCGACAATGTCCTCTCTCAGTGACGACGAAGGAGAATTGCGCCGCGCTTGGAATCGGAATCTACAGGCTTCGTGAAGAAATCAATACCGAGTATTAGTTAGGAAATTGAAGGAATTTGGAGAATTGCTCTCTCAGTGACAGATTGCAAAATAGAAAAGGAAGGCAGAAAAGGAGAAAAAAGGGGAAAAGAATTTGTAGGAAAAAAACGGTAAAAAAATCGTGTGCACCGATACTCGGTTGGTGCACCCTGTGCATATAAGATTTTCTCTTTTCATTTTCATAAATAGATTACAAGATTTGAATTCCAATTTCTCATATAATTCAATTTTAAATATATTATTTTAATTTGCATATTTATAATAGAAGCAGTCAAAACAATCATTAATACAATTAATTTAATATAGTCAATTTTTATACATGTTGCTTAAATTAGGGAGGAGATACGAAAAGAGTGGTGCAAATGTGTTACATTAAATAAATAAGTACGACATTTAGGCATAATTATCGCCCCAGAACAATTTTAATTATTTTTAACTAATTGAGATGGCATGTACATGAAAATATTTGCAAATATATATATATATATATATAATCACTTTGAATTATTTTACACTATTAAGGAAATAAGACTTTCTATTGTTTTAAATTTTAGATGAAAGAAGATTTCATATGGCACTTTTCAAATAAATATTTAATTCGTAGAAGTGACGTTGGATACTAAAAAGTTTTATTATAGATTTATTTGTGAAATTTATTTCAATTTAAATGTTTGAATAATTAGCTTTCAATTATGTATGTAATTAATATAATATATAGTCAATAAAGTAAAGATATAAAAATATCACATTTTAGTAGATTATGTTTTAATCAATAAATTAAAATTAAAATAACTTTATCATATAGGTTAGAAACAGTAAAATGAACTAAACTAAATTATTAAATTAGCCAACGGATGAGTCTCAGTTTTTTGAATTAATTGAAATACAAATTTTACATTAGTCAATCAATTCAAAAATTGAATATTATATTTGACTGAAATTCAAAATTAAGTATACATTTGTAATATAATTAAAAAAAATTAATTACATTTAAATTCGATTTCTTAATTGAATTAAAGAAATATTTAATTATGATTTTATTTTTATATTCATGAACATTTTTTTTTTTGGTATCTCCAAATTTAAGATATTTTTAGCATTTAATGTATTAACATTTAAAGCTATTAATTAGAATTTAAGGTATTTAATTCCTAAATAGGTGGTGCACACATTCCTAAATTATATATTATCATATTAATTTTATTTAAGATTTGTTATAATTATAATTATTAAACATTTCTTAATTTGTTTCAATTACTAAAAGGAATCTGAATGAAATTTAATTTTAAAAAGTATTTAATTCAATTAGAATATTTATGTATTTATAATTATACATATATAAAAATATACAATGTGTGTATATAAAGAAGAATAAAATAAGTAATTAATTAATGTAAATTATAATGATAAAAAAGAAATAATTATAATTATAATAAATATAGGCATATCAATATGCTTAATTATTGCAACATATTATATATAAATAATTCTTCTTTTTCGCATAATATATATATTTCAAAAAAAATATATATAATTTAAAAGTTATTCTAAATTTATTGATAGATTTTAAAATTTTAAAATATTATGAATTTTATGGGTAAGAATTGGATTAAAGAAAGATCACATCTTACCTTCTTGATTTAAAAATTACAGTTATAATAAAAAAGATTAATTTTCTATTACTAAAAAGAACTTAGTGTATCTATCTTGAGCTTAATTATTGAAATAGAAATTAAAGAAACAATCAATTTAAATTTGAACAGTCAACAGCTAATTAAAAAAAAAAACTTAAGAACACTGCTATTAAATATAAATACAATTTTGAATTTTATAATATTTAAGCACATAAGTTTTTATTTATTTATATATTGCATTATTTAATATAATATTTTTTTATTTTCATGATTATAACCAAACATAATAATGATGCTTATTTATTCGGAGTTATAATAAAGTTAAAGCTAATAATATTGGACAAGGCATCAAAAATTAAACTGAATTTGTTTTTAGGTATTTTGATCGAAGTCTAAGGGTATGTTTACTTTTGGTTTAAAAAACCAGGTTTTGGATTTCAAAATTCAAAACCCATTTTACTTCGGGATTTAAAAATCGATTTTTAAAATCCATTCAAAATCACTCATATCAAACATATTGATTTGACATAAAGTTATATCTATATAATATTACTCCAATCATTATATTATTTCTCAACAATAATATAATAATACTATAATAATATAATAATACAATAATATAATACGTTTAATCATTAAACAATTAACTAATCATTATAATCTCACCAAACAATAATATAATAATACAAACTCATTCAATCTTACAACTTGATTTTTGACATAAAGTTAAATCTTCCACTATTCCAAAACTCAAAAGAAACACTCGTATTACTATTCATCGGAATTTCAAAAACCAGGATTTAAAAAACTCGGTTTTTAAAATTACCCAAAGCCCAAAGTAAACACCCCCTAGGAGACATAGTTGAAAGTCCTGATGTGTCGATGTTTGATTTGACTTTTGGAGGAAAGACAATGGCTCTCTGTGGTGACTTCAAAATTCTTCATACTAGTTTTTGCCCGTGCAATGCACGGGGCTTTTTTAATTTTATTTTTCATAATTTAAAAAAATATTATGAATTTTGTATTTTTTGCAATAATTTTTTTTTTTTTTTTTTGTCAAATATTAATTTAGTACTCCCTCCATCCGTGAAAAGCTTGCATTTTTTGGAACGAAAAAAGTTTAATAATTAGAATTTTGAGGGTAATTTTGTGAACTTTTATATATAAAGTAAATAAAATAGTTTAACTGAATGAATGGTGAACTCAAATATATTGCATGGAGGGTAAATATATATATATTATAAGGTTGAGTATGAAAACTTTTCGGGACGGAGGTAGTAATTCATATATATAGTCACGATTCATTTAACCAATAAAATCTCCATGTTTCTTAGATTTTTGTAATGTAGTTCTGTTTAATTCAGTTGTGGCCATCATGGGAACTTGCATATAAGCAATCTAAATTCCAATCCCCAGAGAAAGGGTTTACTGGACAAATGAATTAAAATCACGCTTCATAATTTTAACATACTTATTATTGATATCAATTCTAATACAACACTAAATTACTAAAGCTTTTCCATAACACTTTATTATGCAAACGAATATAAAAATCACAGAGCAACTTCAATCTGGAGATTTATCTTTTGATTGATGGTAAGTAAAACATTTGCAAAAGATTCATTTGCTTTATTGCTAGAACAGTTATGTGAATAGCACTTGATGTTTCCCTTCTTAATCAAGAAAGAGAATGTTCTTAACAAAATGGACATAAATCCTGTAAAAGAAACCACATCAATGTAACAACAAATTTTATAGCAGACTTAAGATCATGAATTTTTTTTTCAATCATAAGGCTGAAAATTCCACTCAACTTACTATAATAAGGGAAGATTTCAGGCATCCAAGAGAGCAATATTTTCTTCCCTTCAAGAAAAGCACACAATTCTTCTTTAGTCTCAAAAGAAAACGACCCATGTCTAATCAATATGTCTTGATACATCACAATAACATGAAAATACATGTAAACTATTTATTCTATGGGTCAATATGCTAGCAAATAACAACATACACTTAGTATAATCTCTACAATATTCCCTAGTCTAGAAGATAACCTAATTCTCCAAACACAAGAGAGCATAAGTTGAGATAATTACGCATACTACCCAAGCATAAGAAAAAATGACAACTCAATAAACCAGCATAAATCTACCTGTCCTAGAGTTTGGTTGTCCCATATATCTTACACACAATAAATCCAACCACGTAGAACATCACAATACTTCAGATCAATGACACTTTCCTCTTCACAAAACTACATTCATTGTCCCATATATCTCAACATTAACGATAGGAGAGAAATCCAACCACCATTCCCTTTTCCTAACCATTCTACCAACAAATCCCCTACACATTAGTTATCTAATAATGAGTTATGAATAGAACTCAACAAATCACACTCTTTTGTGAAATAAAAAACAAACTTTAGCAATGAGAAATAATTACATAAACCATTATGTTCATAATAATTACATAAACCATTATGGGTAAAAAAAAGCAAAAAAAGCAAATGCACAAATGTAAAAATATATAAAATAAATCAAGGGGTGAATTGAATGATTACTCACCAAGGCACAATTCATACTGGTAATACTCAGGCGATGCAGGTTCTTCGCCATTATTATCCGAAGAAGAATCCTCTGTAGCCCTACATTTCATGCCTACATTTCAGGCGTTTTTATCCTTCTTTCTAAATAAATATCTTTATTTATGAGCATCATAGCCAATATTTATTTAGCATTATTGACTCAAAATCTAGGTTTATGGACAACTGACAATTGGGTAATACAAATATTAATTTATATATATATATATATATATATATATATCCCACCTCCCATCTATTTATTTGGAATGGTTTTTAGAGATCTGGCGAGTGATTGGTAAGCAACAACATGATTTGCAAAATCATATAGCCATGAAATTATGTGATTCAAATCTTATTGATATAGCAGAAGTATATTTCTCTAAATTTTTTGAATACCTTCCAGTCTAAAAACTTCATTTCCTGATTTCTCTAATGAGCGTTAAGGGAAAAAAATCTTTGATTTCTCTATTTATTAATAAACTCTTTCTATGCATGTGACAGCCGAAAAGTTCAAGAAACTATTTTTTGCTCTCATATTTTAAGATTATAGAAATCAAATCATTCAAAACTTACAACTAATGAATAGTAGTTCTTTCACAACAAAAATAACATGTACTCCTATACAACATATATTTAGGGATAGAAAGTTCACTAATATTGACTGCTAAGACAATTGAGGTATCCTGAGTCTCAGCTTCTCTATGATTAATTATGATCAACATCTCTTGAAAAATTTACAAAACAGACTAATCACCCAAATTAACAAAATTTTAAGAGAAGTGGTGCAAGTATTCAGAGGTATAGTAAATAAATAAACCAGTGCAAATCTCGGTGCTCAAATTCATATGCAGACTCTGCTATGGCCAGTGCCAAGGTAACCTGCAATATAAAATATAGTCTATGTAATAGAAAAAAAAAATTCTAATGTTATTAGATATGAGTATTGTTTCGTGTGCTAATCAATATTACTTCACTCACCATAAACATATGTGAACCAAGTTTACCAAATTTTTTGTCATCAAATAGACAAATGAGAAGGTCATACCTGAATTAGTGATCGACCTCCGTGCTTCATCAAAATTTTGAAGCATAAAGCTCTCGAGATCCTCCTCAACGTGTTTTTGAACAAAAGCGACATAACACTGAGAACACATAAGCCAAGTGAATACCTGAATTTCCGTAGCAAAAGGAAACTCCAATGGAAAAATAAAATAAAGAGTTTACAACATGTACTAATATTTTAGTACAAGAGTAAGAATGAGATAACAGGAAGAAAATGTACTGCATTTAGGTGTGTAGTAATAACCAATAGTGTTCAATTCGCACCGCAATAGTGCAACATAAGGACAATTGAGAGTATATAGACAAACGGAAAAACTCCACACACAATCAGATTCAAATTAATCATCAAAAGGCTAGAGTACTCTAATCTTATATTTTGAATACTCCACTATTCAATTAATAAGGAATATATACACACATATATAATGAGGAGAATTCATAATACCCAAGTAAATTAGCTAAAAAATATCTCACTCTAATTCTCTAAATAACCAGAACTAATAAAATGTAAACTGTAAATCTGGCAACGTACGTTTATGGACCAATGAACATCGGTGTAGTAACTTAGTAACTTACATTAGAAAGAAAGATAAAATCGACTCAGCTACGGCCCTGTTGTATTTCCGCTTATGGAGAGACTAATGTAAATACCTCGGAGACGATCTCTTTTTAGTATGACAAAGAAAATTGGTTTCTTAGCATCCAATGCTTCTCACACCCGGGGGAAGCTCATACATGATACACAAAATAATAATTAAATCAATATAATAAATTGCTAAAAGCAAATACAACCCAAGCGGATGGCTAGCAAATGCAACGTTGAGTGAATTCAAAGTTCAATTTAATATGTCTGTAACTGAGTTTCACCAAAAACTCAATCACAATAACCACATTAATAAGCAAGCTATTCAATCAATATGAATTAGGTAACATAAATTGCATACATGAATGACCCTGAATGAACAAAATTTCAAGCAATAACTTAGCTAGCTTCTATGAGGTCTAATGGATCCCAAATCTAATTTTCACAATTGAATTCAGATCGATCGCCACGGCTGACTATAATGGCTCCTCCTGCTTTGATCTGCTGCTACTTGGCCCATTTTGTAAGGAAACTAATTTATTTTATCCCTCGACTATCCTTTGAAACTTCGATGTCCGATCCCTAGATCCCTAATCGAAGCATTCCCCGTCATCACCGACATTTTTTAGATCAAACTATCAAGCCTCAATAACATGCTTGGCAATAACTGTTGAAAATCGAGATCAGGAAACAGGATTTTCAGAAACTTTTACGCATCATAAGCCCTACAATTAGTGAAAATGAAAGAAATTTGAAAAATCTTGTGTGCGTTTCTGCAATTAATACAAATTAAGAACTAAACGTTTCACTTAGGCAAACTTAAAGGTTAACCGACATCTATATATACATATATATATATCGATCATGTGTTGTAAACTTCCGTAGAAAATAAACAAAATACAATTCAGTTACAGTAAAATGACCCAAAAGGACCCAAACACGACTATCCACTAAAACACAATTCAAACGACAAAATACAATAGAGATCTGTTGAAAATAAAATCCAAAAATTATACTTTGGAAATAATTAATTCAAGTACGGGACCATAAACTCCAGAAAAATAATACCATCTTGTCAGTGTTGTAGCGTGCAGCATAGCCAATACCAGATTTCCTATGTTGATCAGGCCCAGAATACTTCACCAGCTAAAGAAAATGAGGAGTCAAAATCTACAAAAGAAGCATAAAAGCAACCATCATTGACTTCTCACAATTTCGTAACATCTATAATAATTTTGAATATCATATTAGATATCACATCATCCACCTGAATGTAACGTGCACCAAGTAAGTCACCATTTCCCAGTTGAAACTGAGTCTTATAGTCTGATTCTCCCTGTACTAATTTGCTAACTGCATGCTATTAGATTAGGTCGATTTCATAAAATTTGGGCGTCGTTTAATATCATATCTAAATTTACCATCCAAGCACTGCCAAGACTCTGGTCTGTCTTCTCGTTGTTTACTTTGACCACAAGCACCTTTGAATCATCCTTGTTAAGAAAAGTTCCTTCCGTTTTGTCATTTTCAGCTGAAAGAATAAAATAAAATAGCATCAATCAAGTTAAAAAAGATTGAACATTTGCGTTATTTTTGAGTGATTTGACTATATTCACATCCATTTCCTTCTAATATGACTTTAGGTACTCATAACCCGTCTAGCTTCCTGTCACTTAAATAAGGATGACTCGACTCAAATAGAGTAAGAACAATATATATCATGTAGACTTCCGCAAAAAATGAACAAATACAATTTAGTTACAAAAAAATGACCCAAAAGAACCCAAACAGGACTATTCACTAAAACCCAATTCAAACGACAAAATACAATAGAGATCTGTCAAAAATGGAATCAAAAAATTATGCTTCGGAAAGAACAAAGACGGTGGAGGGGCAAGAACTAACCCAATTATAGATTATCGCACAAACCGCAATCCAAATATCTAGAGTTGGCAAAAACTGGCATCATAAATCAGCAAAATTGATATTAAACAACAAATCTAAATTGGTATGATATACAATTGAAGATTTAAAGAAAAAAGCTCATCATGTTTCCTACTTAAGTATAAATCAAGCCCCCTCTCTTTGTTCTACTAAAGACAAACATTAATAATTAATCAAAAATTAATTAAACTACTAAAATCAAATCGCAACAACTACTTGATCGATCGAAGCCGCGCTCGTACTCGAGATCATACTTCATGAAAATAAATTATAGTTCATCACTTTCTTTGCATTCCATCTCTCTCTAAATTTAAGAATTAGTTAATTTCAAAGAACTAATAATGCAAATACCTAAGCCCTAAGAATATTTGTCTCTTATGAGGAATGATGGCAACACCTGCATATATAGACAACAATTTAATAGCATCAACAAATTGACCCAGATTGTAATTATTCATACCCTTACCCTTTGCAGCAGAACCAGAAACGGGGGAGGAGTAAAGCGATCAAGTTCTGCTGACTGCTTTCACAATCTGAAACGTGTGACGGCGCATAAAGCTCGCAGATGAGGCGCACGGAACTACGACGGAGGATGACGACGGTACCAGCCCCTTGGTGTCCCTCATCTCTCATCTATTTGTTTCTTATGATTTTTCATCAATTTTCCAGCTCCCGGCTCTTAGGATTCTATATCCGATGTTTTAATTTAATACAGATCTATAATCCAATCAGGTGCCACATGGCAGTAGATGACAAAGGTGGAATCCACGTGTCAACACCGGGAGAGAACTTTCCTCCTTTTATTATATAAGATTATTTTCAAAGACTCTACACATTATCGAAGTACAAAAAATTTCTGGAAGAAATGTTGATATATATTATAGTAAATTTTTTGCTTCGAGAATAGCATTGAGTGTTTTGGATGACACGACTCCTACAAAATTTCGAAGGAGACAATTTTCAATTCTATTATCTTTTATAATGACGATAAATAAAAGTCGAGGTCAATCCATTTCTATGACCTTCCAAAATCTATCTTCACATATGGACAATAGTCAAGAGTTAAGAACAAGAATGAATTTGATTTTTTTTTGCGTAAATTCAAATGGAAAAATATGTAAACGTAAAATAAATGTTGTCTATAATAAATTTTTTCGCAATATGGTAATTTCGTATTGATTTCTTTTATAAATAAATTTTGAGTCTCTATTGTATTATTGTGTTGCTATAATTTTTTTTTATCTTTTAATAAAGGGTTAATTGCAAAAAAAACATCACGACCTTAACAGTTTTTATAAATTACAACATTTTTTTTTTCTTTGTAATTTTATACACCACATTTTTATGTTTTACAATTAAAAAATTTGTCAATTTTCTGACAACAATTAAATCATGATGTGATTGTCAGAGTTGTCGATGTGCCACATAAATGTCACAAATGATGAATAATTTTATTTATATATTTTAAAACGTGCTTAACTAAAAAGAATACTAAAAAAATCGTATTAAACTAAAAAAACTGTTTTTAAAAATAAATCATAACTTAATTTAACTATTATCATTTCTCCACAAAACTAAAAAAAATAGGATCGCCTCCTCCAAATCACAGTCCACAAAAAAATAATGTGAAATTTGCATATTGTTTTTATTTAAAAGAGTTTTTAAAATAAAAATATTGTATTAACCAGTCATGACATTTACATGGGCAATTGTGTAGAACCTTAATGCGGCTTCGGTATATACATCATTCATGTGTTGGCGAAAAATAAACACATGCATCGAATTGTAAAACTTAAAATGTGGTGTATCGAATTATAAAAAAAAAAAAGAATATGTTATAATTGATAAAACGGTAAAGTTTGTAATTTTTTTTTTTTTTTTTGCAATTAACCCTTTAATAAAATAAATTTACAAATCTATACATGTTTCAAAATTATTTTTTAATTAATAAATTAAAATATAATATAAATTTATTTCAACCCCGCGTAAAACGCGGGTCTTACACTAGTATATATTAAAAGGTAAAGTCTAGTATGCACTCGAGTGCATGTTGTGCAACCTAGTCATGTTGCACTTTTCAGTTTTACTGACTTACACTTTTTGGTAAATGGTGTTGCACTTTTCAATTATTACTAAAAATATTATTATACAGTTTAATAATTGAAAAGTGCAACACCATTTACCAAAAAGTGTAAGTCAGTAAAACTGAAAAGTGCAACATGGACTAGGGTGCACAACATGCACTCGAGTCCATAGCAGACCAACCCATATTAAAAAAGTGATTAAATAGTATATACTCCCTCCGTCTTCCTATAAGTTTCACGTTACTTTTTGGCACAAAGATTAAGAAAAATGATTAAATAATAGATATAGTACAAGTGATGTGATTGAGAGAGATAGAGAGAAAATGTAAGATATAAAGTGAAGTGTAAGAAAAAGTACTTACCAAAAAAGGTATGGGAAGCTTATAGACGGACGGACCAAAATGGTAAAATGGAAAATTTATAGACGAACGGAGGGAGTATATATATTATAAGAATAAAAAATTAAAAAATATTTGTAAAAAATGTGCTCCTATTGAAAACGTGTATGCGGACGATTAAAATAATAATAAAAAATTAATTAATAATGGAACGAATTGGTAACGCCATCATGGCATCTGTCACAAGGTTATTTTCTGCCCAAGAATTTTCGCCTTGCGCGGCACTGATCACGCACAATCAGTCAGCCTTCAATCTCACCAACACTCGTGTTTAATTATCAGAGTATGTTAAATTCGATTTATGCAAGCAAGTATGTAAATCACGCAGCGGAATTAAAGCATACAGCACACACAGCACATACGGGAACTCATTTCCCAACCTTTGAATTAACTCACAAATTACAAAGGAATGCCAAGGCTTGCACACACGAATTCTGTGCCACTCAGGGCCTAATTACAATTATTTAATATGATGGACAACCCCCATCAATAGGACGAATTAATTACAGCCATCGGATCAGAATTCTGCCAAGTGTCGCAATTCTACAGCATCTGGCCTCATAGGCAGTTTTCTGCCCCAAAACTGCCCTACAACTGCTTGTCAACCGCCCAACAATATCCAAAATCGTTTACTACACTGAGTAAGCTGCCTAGGACGAGTTGGACGCACACCGTCCGCACACCGTCCGACCAAGTGCCTCAACTGCCGCCTAGACGCGCGCCGTCCAGCCGCCCAGCCAGCACTAGGCCACTGCCCAGTACTTGGCCGACCACCAACTGCCTTCAGCACCAATTTCGTCCGCCCCAATATTAGTCCAGCGCATCCGGACTAAGTGTAGCCGCATGCCACACCAAAACCAGCCAAGCCGTCCACTGCCGAGAATGTCTTGACACCGTCCAGCCGAGACGCCCCATGAACTAGGCACGTCTCGGCAGCCAACATCTAAGGGGCTAACAAACCACCCCCACCAGAACTCGACGATGTCCTCGTCGCTGATGGAGCTCCACCCTTAGCGTCCCAATATTCAGCAATCTCTTTCTCGAACTGCCACAAAGTAACATCCCTCTCCCAAGTAGCACCAGCCTCTGACTCTTCGGCCCAATGAACCAAGTAATCTGTCCTTCGATTTTTCTTGCTCTGTCCCATGGTACGGTGATCAAGAACTTTCTGCACTACCTTGTAAAACTGCTTCCTTATCACTGGAGGCGCCCGCCTCGCTTGTTTCCTCGAAACATCTAGCAAATCAGCGTTGAATTTCTTCAAAAAGGAAACATGAAATGTCGGATGCACCTTCAATCTGTCCGGCAATTTCAGACGATAGGCCACTCTACCCACCTTCTTCAGGATCTCAAACGGACCATCATATTTCAGAATCAATCCCCTATGCACGGACTTGGAAGAAATCTTCTTCCAAATTTAGGGAGTCAGCTTCAACAGAACCTGCTCACCAATCTCAAAATTCACATCACGTCGATGTTTATCAGCATACTTCTTCATACGACGTTGTGCTTTCGCCAAACTGCCTTTGGCATCGTCCAGCATCTCCTGTCTATCTCTAGCAAATCTGTAAGCTGGTGGACATTTACCCCCTGTCCGTTGCACCGCAATCTCATGAGGAGCCAACGGCTGCTGCCCATACACAGTCTCAAACGGACTCATCCCTGTAGCCGACGATCGATGCAGATTGTAACTAAACTGTGCCGCATCAAGCAATTCCACCCAATCTTTCTAACTTGCTGAAACATAATGCCTCAAGTACTCCTCCAGCAACTGGTTCATTCTCTCCGTTTGGCCATCAGTTTGTGGATGGTTAGCGGTCGAGAATTTCAGTTCCGTCCCCAATATATTGAACAACGCAGTCCAAAACCGACCAGTAAATCGAGTGTCACGATCACTGATTATGTCCTCCGGGATACCAAAGTACTTCACCACATATTTCAAAAACAACTCAGCAGCTACCTCCGCGGGACAAGCATTCGGTGCAGCAATGAAGATCCCATACTTCGAAAATCTGTCCACCACAACAAATATTGAAGCCATACCTCCTGCCTTAGGAAATCCAGAAATGAAGTCCATAGACACGGACTGAAACGGCTTCTCAGGAATAGGCAAGGGCTGCAGCAAGCCGACCTCCTTCTTCCTTTCCAACTTGTCTAGTTGACAAACTAAACAAGTTCAGACGTATGCCTCAACATCGTCCTCCATCTTTGGCCAGTAGTATCGACGGGACAGCAAGGCATGCATGCGCTCCACCCCCGGGTGACCAGCCCATTGGGGATCATGTGTTTCCCTCAATAGTTGTCGCCTCAACGCACCACTCGGAACATATGCACGTGCCCCCTTCGCATACAACAAATCATCCTCCAGCCAATATTTTCTAACTTCACCAGCCTTCACTTGCTCAACAAGTCTCTTATAAACTGAATCAGTTTGGGAAGTCTCACGAATTTTCCCCAACAAATCTGTCTCAACAAGGGTCAGAGCAGCCACGTAATCTTCAACCACCTTCCGGCTCAAGGCATCAGCAACATTGTTATGCCTTCCGGGATGATGTACCCAATCAAAATCAAACTCACCCAAATACTCCTGCCAACGAGCCTGCTTAGGTGACAATTTCTTTTGAGTTTTGAAGTACGTGTTAGCAACATTGTCGGTCACAACAGTGAATTTTGTACCCAACAAATAATGCTTCCACGCCTCCAAACAGTGGATTACCGCTGTCATTTCCTTCTCATGCGTGCTGTAACGGTACTCGACATCTTTCAGTTTCCGACTCTCATAGGCAATAGGGTGCTTGTCCTGAACCAACACACCCCCAATAGCACGATCTGAAGCATCTACATGAACTTCAAACGGCTGATCAAACATGGGCAGTCTCAAAACGGGCTCGGTCGATAACACCTGCTTCAACCGATCAAAGGCATCCTGACATGCATCCGTCCACTCCCACTTCACATCTTTCTTAAGCAAATCCGTCAAAGGGCTAACAATTTTGGAATAGCCTTTGATGAATCGCCTATAATAATTTGCCAAGCCAAGAAACGACCGAAGTTCAGCAACCTTACAAGGAACAGACCAATCAACAACAGCCTGCACCTTCTTACGATCCATCATAATTCGTCCCTGACTAATTATGTGGCCAAGAAATGTAATCTGTTCACTACAAAATTCACACTTCTCCTTTTTCGCATACAACTTATTTTCCCTCAGTTTCAGAAAAACAGCCCTCAAATGCGACAAGTGATCATCCAACGACTCCGAATAAATCACAATATCATCAAGATATACAACAACAAATCGATCCAGAAATTCGTACAGCACATCATTCATCAAATTACAGAACGTAGCAGGGGCATTAGTTAGGCCGAAAGGCATAACTAAAAACTCAAATGAACCGTACCTCGTAACACAAGTCGTCTTTGCCTCATCACCAGGTGCAATTCTGACTTGCCAATATCCAGATCGAAGATCGATTTTTGTGTAATAAGGTGCACTCGTCAACTTGTCAAACAGATCCATAGCATTCAGAATAGGGTATTTATTTTTAATCGTAACCTTATTCAATGCCCTGTAATCCACACACATCCGCCATGACCCGTCACCTTTTTTCTGGAACAACACCGGAGAACCATAAGGAGCCTTGGACGGCTGTACCAACCCTGATTCCAGCAACTCTCCCAACTGCTTCCTCAATTCAGCCAACTGTTCAGGCGGCATCCGATACGGGGCTTGGGCAGGCGCCCTTGCCCGTAGCACCAACTCAATCCTGTGATCAGTCGCCCTTCTCGGTGGCAATTCCTTCAGCAACTTAGCAGGCATCACATCCTGAAACTCGGTCAACAAATGTGCAACAGCATCCGGCACCTCTTGGCAAACACCCGGCTTAATCTCGACCAAAGCAGCAAGATAAGTCAATTCACCCCGCTTCAGCCCAGTCTTCAACTGCATGGCCGAGATCAATGCACCATTCTTCCCACCAGCCTTAGTCTCCTCCGCTGCATATACCCCTTTCACAAAAGTGGGACAACTCTCGTCATGAATCATGAGACCGCCCAAGTAAGGC
This sequence comes from Galeopsis tetrahit, assembly GCA_963675135.1. Lineage (NCBI taxonomy): Eukaryota > Viridiplantae > Streptophyta > Magnoliopsida > Lamiales > Lamiaceae > Galeopsis > Galeopsis tetrahit. The sequence continues at coordinate 49,417,345 of OY776124.1, forward strand.
ATCACAGCAACCTTAGCCAGCATCAAGAACTCGTTGCCAAGTATTACATCAAAATCATCCAAGGGAACAGCCATCAACGGACACTGCCCCTTCCACGCACCAACCTTCATCTCCACGTTGGCTACGCCCTGAATTAGTTTTGCCTCCGAATTAACAGCTTTAATTCGGCTAGCGTGTGGTGTCAACTCCAGTCCCAGCCTTTTCACCTCACGTTCAACAACGAAGTTATGAGTAGCCCCACTGTCCACCATCGCCATAACTTCTTTCCCATTTACAAAGACATTGACGTACATCAACCCTTTGTGATTTTTCGAACTCCCCTGTACAGCATTCAGCAACTGCAAAGGGTTCACACGAGGTCCACTAGCAGCGTCGTCCCTCTCCGACTCAGCCATCAGTGCATTCAACTTCCCTCGCTTTGGACAGTCTTTCATTCGGTGATCCCCACTGCAAATGAAACAACCATTCTTTTTCTTCTCACCAACAGGTTGTTGGGACGAAGACTCCTTGGAATTACTCACCCCCGAATTCCCATCGTTACCTTTCTTTTTATTTTTCCAGTTTTTCCCCGATTTATCCTTGTCCTTCCCCTTGCCTGCATCTTTCTTCTTCTGACCAGACTCAGGGGAACCCACCGTCTTGAAATCAACAAGTCGATCAGCGGCTGCAATGGCCGTTTGCAAGTCTTTGACTCCCTGTCGTCTCAACTCAGCCTGAGCCCAAGACTGCAAACCTGCCATGAAATTAAACAGCTTATCCTCCTCGGACATCTCACGGATATCAAGCATCAACGAACTGAACTCTTTCACATAATCACGAACAGAGCCGCTGTGCTTCAGTTTCCTCAGGGCATCCCTTGCAATCCACGAAGTATTGCAAGGCAGAAACTGATCTTTCAATTCTTTCTTTAGTGTATCCCACGTCTCAATTGGGTCACGATTTGCACTGGCATCGTCAGATAGACGAGACCTCCACCATAATTTCACATCACCCTGCAAGTACATGCTAGTTATGGACACCTTTTCAGCGTCTGGGACACGAGCCGCTTGGAAATACGTCTCCATGTCCCACAGAAAATTTTCCAACTCCTTAGAACTTCGAGCACCCTCGAACGGCTTCGGATCTGGAACTTTCACCTTAGAAGTTTGCCTGTCATTTCCCGAATCTGACCTTACAGCCCTCTTCACAATTCTCAATTCGTCCAACACTTCTTCCACTCGAATGTCGATTGCATCCGTCAAATTCCCAATCTCCTCTTGACATTCGACTTTCCACAAATGAAAGAAGGTCAGTCAATGATTTCAGAATCCCTTCTACCGCCGCCTGCAATGCTTCAACAACCGTCTCATTCACTCGACTCTGTTGAATCAAAGGCAGAAACTCAGAAGTTTTAGGGGGTGGTCCCATCAATTCCTCCAAACGCCTAATTCTCGTCTCCAGAGTGGAAAACTCACGATTTTGTTCAGTCATCACTGCAACAAATCGAGATCAGAACCCACAACCGGGCTCTGATACCAAATGTCACAAGGTTATTTTCTGCCCAAGAATTTTCGCCTTGCGCGGCACTGATCACGCACAATCAGTCAGCCCTCAATCTCACCAACACTCGTGTTTAATTATCAGAGTATGTTTAATTCGATTTATGCAAGCAAGTATGTAAATCACGCAGCGGAATTAAAGCATACAGCACACACAGCACATACGGGAACTCATTTCCCAACCTTTGAATTAACTCACAAATTACAAAGGAATGCCAAGGCTTGCACACACGAATTCTGTGCCACTCAGGGCCTAATTACAATTATTTAATATGATGGACAACCCCCATCAATAGGACGAATTAATTACAGCCATCGGATCAGAATTCTGCCAAGTGTCGCAATTCTACAGCATCTGGCCTCATAGGCAGTTTTCTGCCCCAAAACTGCCCTACAACTGCTTGTCAACCGCCCAACAATATCCAAAACCGTTTACTACACTGAGTAAGCTACCTAGGACGAGTTGGACGCACACCGTCTGCACACCGTCCGACCAAGTGCCTCAACTGCCGCCTAGACGCGCACCGTCCAGCCGCCCGGCCAGCACTAGGCCACTGCCCAGTACTTGGCCGACCACCAACTGCCTTCAGCACCAATTTCGTCCGCCCCAATATTAGTCCAGCGCATCCGGACTAAGTGTAGCCGCATGCCACACCAAAACCAGCCAAGCCGTCCACTGCCGAGAACGTCTTGACACCGTCCAGCCGAGACGCCCCATGAACTAGGCACGTCTCGGCAGCCAACATCTAAGGGGCTAACAGCATCCATGGCCTGACATTGAGCTGTAAAGACGAAATCTGGATGATACGTCAACTTAGTTGGCGTCCTTCACAATTGACAGAGGTGGGGAAAAGACCATTAGGTGGGTGAGGTGCCTGTGGGGTGGGGAAGGGGTTACAGAAAATCACGTGCATTTCATTTGGGTTGAGGCATGCGGAGGAGGGTGGGTGCGATTTTAATTGATACATGAAGACTAAATTTATTTTCTATCAATTAATAAACTCTCTAAAATAATAGTAAAATCTTTCGATTTCGACTTGTGCTTTTATAAAAAAATTATTAAATTCGATAAGATAATAAAATTATAATTTTTCAGAAAATTTCTTTATAAATATTAAAGTTCAATTAAATCTCTAAATTAAAAATTCATAAATATTACAAATATAAATATTATGGTATGGTCTCTCTAGCTAATAAATCTTTTTCATCAACCAATTTTTGTAAATCTTTTTGAGTACGTACATATCAATTGACTATAATAGTTATTTAAGTACAACGAATTAATGTAAGCATTATATTTAAATAATTTTAATGAATTGATACATGCGTCCATGAATATGAATATAATAGTTAATTGGATACAATGAATTAATATTATACATGTGTATATTTAATTACTTACAAAGAATTGGTTGATGCATGAATATAGTCAATGAAACATATATGAATTCATTTATTTTTAATACATATACTACTAAATTTGTTGAATTTAAAAAACCTCTCTTTTTATTAATCTATAAATTAATAAAATTTCATGGTCCTGTTATTAATTTATAGAGGTTTTACTGTATTTCTTAGTCTTTTAATTTGCAATATTTATATTTACAACAAACTAGTATTATACCTGCTATGCATCGAAATATTTTCTAAATTATATATTCCTTATGTTTCATAATATTTTTTGTCAAATACTTATGTGTACCAATTACATACATGTAACTGGCTATTTACCCTCATTTTTTTAATAAATTCACACTCCCTTCTTTTAGACATTTATGTGTACAAGTTACATACATGTAACTAAATTCAATTTTGTACATGGCTATTAATTATTTACCTTCTTTTTTATTAATTTCACCCCCAATTTTTTAAAAAGAAAAATACATGTAAAATACTCTATTAGCATTTTATCAATTAAATTAAAATACAACTCATTAAAATTATAATTATACACCGACTATCGAGTCACCAATGAATCACTACGAAGTTAAATATTATTCTATTTTTTTAACTTTCAAAAAATAAAAATAAATATAAAAACATAAAGAATATAAAAAAATTATTGAAAAAAAATATAAAACTCAAAAATAAAATTATGAAATAAAAATTTCAGCTTTTTTTTTTTCAAAAAATGACCAAAATTTAGGAAAAAAATCGGAAAAAAAAAAACTAAAAAAATTCAATTTTTTTTTCTAATTTAGGTATAAATGTATGAATATGACATGATTACTTTTTAGCTTTAATCTGATTTATAATGACTAAGATTATTTTGTTATGTCTTCATTATTTCTACAATGATATCTGGTTTGTTACAAGTTTTTTAAAGTTATAGATTATTTTTTAAAACTAATTAATAACATAATCTAATTGAAAAATAAAATTTATATTGCATCAACTTTATTATTTTCTTTGTGGTCATCGCCGTGTTGATGCATTCATATGTTTATAGAGTGTTATTGTATCTATTAATTGAATTGTGTGTTCAGTGTGATTCATTCTCACTTTTGTTCTTCTTACTAGTTAGTTAATATTAATCTTTTAATATTGATGTATTAATTTGCATGATATGTCTGGAATTATGAATGTGTTAAGTTATGTATTTTTTGTTAAATATAATATTAGTTTAAATACGATATAGTATTAGTACGCCTATAGTATAGTAATATTTAATACTCTTTATATTGTATAGTACTAGAGATTAATGTGGGTATAAAAATATTATTTAATATATGAACTAATACTATACAATATGTGAATTAATACTATATTATATTTGAACTAGTATCATAGAGTATGTTAACTAATACTCCGTACTATACAATATGTGAATTAATACTATACTATATTTGAACTAGTACCATAGAGTATGTTAACTAATACTAATACTATAGAATATGTGAACTAATACTATACTATATTTGAACTAGTACCATAAAGTATGTGAACTCGAAACTCAAAAACATTAGAACTTGTACCAATATAAACTAATATTATATTGTATATGAACTAATACGTATAGTACTGCATATTAACTAATAATATACAATAATACTTATCAACGGTTATCATAACACTTATAAACTAAAAATTATATTCATAAAAAATTAAAATAAAGTGATTAATAAATGAAAGTTCGAATGAAAAAAATAATTAAACAATGTAAAACGAAGTGAAATTTATAAGGAATGAAGTAAAATTTTGAAAGGATAAGGTGAAAATTATACACCAATTAATTAAAGTAAAATAATACCAATAGAATTGATCGAACACTTCCCGCTAAGAGAGATGAGAGTTTTATTTTTTAAAACAAATTATTATTATACTATTTCATACTTCAAAAAAAACAATTAATACTATTAATTTTAAATTTTTTTTATTAAACTTTAAAATTTTAGAATAATGGGCTAGTTTTAGGTGAGACCGTCTCACAAAATGAGATCCGTGAGACAGTTTTTATATATAAAAAGTGATAATGTTTGAGCAAAAAGTGATAGTGTTTAAGTAAAAAGTGATAGTCACTTTTGTTAAAAATATTATCACTTTTTACTTAAACATTATCACTTTTTTTACAAACCAAAATCTGGAAAAAAATATGGGTTATCCTACCCAAAATTTTGAAATATGGGTTAAAAGGATCCGTCTCACAGAAAAAGATCCGTGAGACGGTCTCACACAAGTTTTTGCCTAGAATAATTATTTGTGGCATAAAAATAAACTACGTGAAAAAAAATATCATTTAAAACACAAATGATAAATAGGAAGAAAAATAAACTTAAAAAATAATATTAAAAAGAGAAATATAAATATCAATTGGAGTAAAATAAAAAAATAAAATTTTAAAAAATTAATGGAGTATTATTTTTTAATGATAAAATAAAAATAATTAATTGAAGTAAAATAAAGACCCATTAAAAAATTTATGTGTTAAATTGATATAGTAAATGAGTTATGTGTTACTCCCTCCGTCCCACAACTGTTTGCACACTTTCCTTATTCGTCCGTCCCACAATTGTTTGCACACCCTAAAAAGGAAACTCCTTCATAAACCCAACCCTCACAATATTCACATACTGTATTTACACAAAATGCCATTACTTTTACTCTCTTTTCAATCACCTTTTTACTTTATTCATTTAACTTTACAAAATTACCCCTCAACACTCCACTCATTACAATTTTTCCTTAATAAGTGTGCTCACTTTGTGGTGCAAACACTTTCGGGACGGAAGAAGTATTTGTAATGGGTTATTGGATTGGATATAGTAAATGAATCATGTGTTATTTGTAATGAGTTATTGAATCCAGTTACACACATGTAACTGATACACAAGAGTGCAACCCATAATTTTTATAGATAAATGGACACAAATATTAAAAAAGTGTAATAATGAATGGAGTTTTGAAAGATAATTTTGTAAACTTTTATGTATAAAGTAAATATATAGGTTGACTTTTGTGTATGTGAAGAGAAAAAATAATACTCCCTCCGTCCAATTTCATTATTTCCACTTTCATTTTTTTGTTGTCCAATTTTATTATGCCCATACTCTTTTTGGAAACAATACTATTCATATTATTTTATCTCCACCCTCCTATCATCACTTATTTACCCACTTTGTCATTCACTTTATTCATAAACAATCATTTATTTATAAATGGACCCCATAATATCCCATCATACTCTCAACTTATATACTTTATGAATAACTAATCAATATTCATTAAAATTCGTGCCCGAAAAAATAGACATAATAAAATTGAACGGAGAGAGTAACATTTATGTAAAATTGAGAATATTGTGAGGGAAGAATTTATAAAAGGTTTTTCATTTTTAAAAATGTGAAAGTTATTTTGGAACAAAGTACTATATAAAATTAGTTTTACAAATATGTAAAAAAATCAAGCTATTTTTTCCCTAAAATATCCAGCTTTTTTTTTTCCACGACTATATATTAAAATGTCACAGCCACTCAAATCAAGCTTTTTCTTTTACCCTAAAAAATCATCTCAATTCTTTGTCCTATCTTCTGAATATCGATTTTCAGTTCTTTAAAGCTATGTTTATTTTTGACTTTGAGTGGTTTTAAAAAACAATTTTTGAAATCTTGAGTTTTTTAAATTCGATGAATAGTAATATATGTGTTTCTTTTGAGTTTTAAAATAGTAGAAGATTTTACCTTTACGTCAAATCAATGTGTAAGATTTAATAAAATTATATTATTATATTATTGTTGATTGAATTATAATGATTAGTTGATTGTGTAATGATTGAATATATTATATTATTGTATTATTATATTATTATAGTATTAGTATTATATTATTGTTGATAAAGATTAATAGATTATAATTGATGTAGATAAATATGTCGCTCTCGGAGGAGTCTACACGTGGAAACGGAATAAAACATAGTGATCTCAATTAGGTCAACGGGCTTAAAGATAGGATTTATACACTCCTAGGCCCAGAGAGGGGAATGAGGGTAGTTGGGCTTCTAGCCCAGGTCCAGAACCTAATAACCTTTGAGCCCAGAGGTCAGGCCCAAAGGGAACGCGTAATATGAACCAATTTCTCCTAATTAGGCCAAGGAGAAAGATCAACCCGTAAAGATAGGGCCAGTATACGGAAGGACCAAGTCATAAGGGGTGAAAACCAGGTCTTCAGGGAGTTGGGCCGATTTTAGAGGGAAGTGCAGTGAATATAGGGAGAAAGAGTCTCCTTCTCTCCCGAGAGAAGGGGCCAGGTATATAAGCACCTCATTTTTACGTTATCAGGTAGGTTTTTCATATAATATATACATTTTTTACGAAATATACAGAGAGTTAAGAAGAAACGCCATATTATTCACCGGAATTTCCCTAAAGATCCAGGGGAATTCCACTTTGATTCTCTAAAAGATCGATTCTGACTTAAGCGTCGGAGCTTCTACGCCGGAGCCCCCCTCCGGTGTACTTTTGCAGGTCATTTTCGGATTCTCGAGGAGATTCACGTGAAGATTGCCAAGGACAAACGAGTGATTCAGTTCGTGATTAGTAGTGCTCGTAGAGGAACGACTGATATCTAAGGACGTTCTTTTTCGACGCATCAACTGGCGCCGTCTGTGGGAACATTTCTAGCTAAGGCGTGAGAAACGTTCCATATTAAATGGGTGGAGAGCAAGATCCAACGAAGCAGACTAAGGAGAAGGGAGATTCCATTCCCCTTCCCTTTCCTCCGCCCCCACCAGGTTTTCCCGTGAATAGAAATCTGGGGAAACAACCTGTAAATCCTACAGTGGAAGATATCTCTCCCGTCCAGGAGGGGAACACGGCGGGTACCTTGGAAGCTTCGGGAAGTGGTACGGATAAGGACACTCCACAACCCAATGCTCAACCGGAACTCTTTACTATCTCTCAAGACCAATTGGATGTGATGATAGAGCAGGCAGTGGAAAGAATAATTACATCTCGTGGACTTCGCCCTCCTGGACCTACTCCACCAGTTAATGAAAGAACGAAGCAGAATCCCCCGGAACATGTCATCGATTCGGCTCCGGTCCCTTCTAAGAAAGAAGGTTTCCCCCCAGAATCAAGAAGAAAGAGTGCCTTCTCAAGCCGAGAGAAGCGTCCTTGATCGCCCTCCCAGAAGGAATATGGAGAGGATCCCTGGGGATACCACTCTGGATGCAGGGATAGGAGAAAGTACAGACGACACTTACCCTGGGGATACCACTCTGGATATTTTTATATTCTGATTCTACGATGAGATGACCCTTATGCATGCCGATTTTATGATGAAGTATTTCTCAAACGTTGAATATTGTGCTGAGATAACTGCCAAATGTCCTTATAATGAATGTTGAGATAATAAATGCGTTCAGAAGACTAAAACATAAGATGATAGATATATTGCAAGATAGAGAAACATACATTGATTCACAAATATTTTACCTAAGGATAATTGCCAAAGTTTCTATACGCGACAACCTCTAAAGCTAGGGGGAGTAGGGGGTATGGTAGCGGAGGATATGATTAACCTGCCAATAATCCCTAAGAACTCTTACGAGTATAAACAACTTGAGGGAGAGTATAATCCCTAAGAACTCTTACGAGTATAAAAAACTTGAGGGAGAGTATAATCCCTAAGAACTCTTACGAGTATAAACAACTTGAGGGAGAGTATAATCCCTAAGAACTCTTACGAGTATAAACAACTTGAGGGAGAGTATAATCCCTAAGAACTCTTACGAGTATAAACAACTTGAGGGAGAGTATAATCCTTAAGAACTCTTACGAGTATAAACAACTTTAGGGAGAGTATAATCCCTAAGAACTCTTACGAGTATAAACAACTTGAGGGAGAGTATAATCCCTAAGAACTCTTACGAGTATAAACAACTTGAGGGAGAGTATAATCCCTAAGAACTCTTACGAGTATAAACAACTTGAGGGAGAGTATAATCCCTAAGAACTCTTACGAGTATAAACAACTTGAGGGAGAGTATAATCCCTAAGAACTCTTACGAGTATAAACAACTTGAGGGAGAGTATAATCCCTAAGAACTCTTACGAGTATAAATAACTTTTGGGAGAGTATAATCCCTAAACATTTTAACTTTTGGGAGAGTATAATCCCTAAACATTCTAACTTTTGGGAGAGTATAATCCCTAAACATTTTAACTTTTGGGAGAGTATAATCCCTAAACATTCTAACTTTTGGGAGAGTATAATCCCTAAACATTTTAACTTTTGGGAGAGTATAATCCCTAAACATTTTAACTTTTGGGAGAGTATAATCCCTAAACATTCTAACTTTTGGGAGAGTATAATCCCTAAGAACTCTAACTTTTGGGAGAGTATAATCCCTAAAGAACTCTAACTCTAGAGGGAAACTAGAAGCACTATCAAGACATCAAGTAGGTACAGAAATAAGGAAATACTATACTTTCATTTAAGACTTCTCTATGAACTTTAGAGCCTTTACGCGTCAAGAAAATGCTAGAGACATGCCAAATTCATAGTAAAGGAAAAATAGAACATGTATCACATCATATATATGACATATATATATATATGTATGCCAAATGATAATGTGCAGGTACAATACGAAGCAGCAGATAAAATAGAAATATCCCAGACCAGGGGCATCATACCCTGGCCCTCCACAAAAAAACACAGGAGTGTGGAGTCTCCTGAAAATACCAAAAGGGGACCTTAAAGGCCTTAACAAAAATAAGAGTGTTTTAAAAGTACCGAAATGTTATCAGAGAAATAGAGTTATGAAGAGAGGGGAATATCATTCTTCCCCTCGAAACCTTCTCCTGCTTCATCAACTCGCCCACTGGAACCGCCTCCCTCTGCCTTCTCCTCTAGAGCGCCGGCTGTCACGGTCGCCATAGGATCTGGGTTGGCCACATGGATAGGGAAGGTCACATTCTTTGACGGCACCAGGTCATCTAACTTTAGAGCAGTTTGCTTCAATTCCGAGACGACCTTCCTCATCCCAGGCAACCACCAGGGAGTGTTGATATCTTCATTAGGATCTCCAGGGAACTTGGGGGGAGTGGCTAACTCATTCGGACGAAGAGCACGAGTGTATTGACCATTGAATCCAGGAGCAGAGTGTTCAGCTACGGCGTTAGAAAACCCATGATCTATGAAGTGAGGAATATATGCGCCCATGGCTCCCAAGAAGCTGGTACTCTTAAGAAAGGCCTCCAACCATTCCTGATGCAGGGTACCTAAAAACTTCTAACCCATGGCCGAGGTAAAAAGAGAATCGATGCATAGTTTCATACCAGCCAAAGGAAGAGTAGCCTCCAAGCGCTCAACCTGCTCACCAAACTGAGTCTTCAATGAAGAAATCTCCTCCGAAAGCCTCGTCTTCTCCACTTGAAGGGCCTTACACTTCTGGTTAGCGTCCCGTAGTTTTGCTTCAAGTATCTCCTTCTTTACCTTTTCCAACTCCACCTGGCTTTGGAGATCGTCCACTAGTTGAAGGGATTGAAGAGCTCGTTCGGATACATCAGAAAACAAGAGGCCAAACTACACAAGAAACAATATAGAGAAGTAAGGTATCTATACTTTCTCCTATTACTCATTCAAAGCAATATTTACATTAAAATATACCTGTGTGAAACTGTGGGCGGAATGGACGATTCGTTCTTCTGAGGATAGAGCATTAAGGGCTTCGGTAGCAGAAGTCGGAGTGTGACGATCTATGAAAGCCATGAGGTGGTTGACGTTGATGTCACCACGGGCATCTGGAGTGACATTGGGTAAGGAGGACTTGACCTTGGACTTCTTCTTTTTAGAGGCATCAGAGGCAGGTGGCAATGAGGAAATTATGGCTCTTTCTGTGGAAGACCTGGTACGTTTTGCAACTGACCCAGTGGAAGGTTTCACTGGGGAGAGAGGGATAGGGGCCTTTGTGGAACTCTCAGGGGCCGGGGACTTAGCAACCATCGAGAGAGGAGTGGCATCACGAGAAATCTGAGTTAACCAACTCATAGCTGCAAAAGAAAATATGAAAAGATAAGATGTTAATAATCGCAGTAGTTTGAATCTTGAAGAGGATGCCAAAGGAAAAGGAAATGGTATTACCATCATCGGGACCTAAGGGATAATCGGGGCGACCAAAACCAAAATGAGATAGGGCTCTAGGGTTCTTACAAATGCTCATTACATCGAAAAATCCATGGGCAGATACATTGTCATTCAAATGGTCCATCACATCCAAATTTAGAGAGGAGCAAACATAAAGAGGTGGACGGGGCACCCTAGGGTTCTCATAAATCCACCCTTCGTGAGGAAATTCCCAGGGAGAGGGGTTTGTAACAAAAAAATAATAGTCCTTCCAGTCCTGGACTCCTTCATGGAGCTTTTCCATGAATTTCCCGGTTCTGGAAGCGCGACCACTAGCATAGAAGAACCCGTCGGCAAATTTACACATATATTGGGTCAAGAAAAGCTGGGCTGAAGGCTCACCCCCGTTCTCCTTCATCAGAATGTAGAAGCCTAGCATTGCACGAATAACGTTGGGAGTGAATTGATTGAGGGGTATGCGAAGGTAAGTGGAAATCTCAGAGAAGTAGGGATGGATTGGAAAGCGAAGGCCCGCTTTTAGTTGAGCCTCCCAGAAGGCCAGAGTATTGAGACCGGGGAAATTAGGGCGTTCCTTTTTATGATCTGCCCTAACTATGTAATTACTGGGAAAGATACCTGAGCGAAGGAAAGCGGCCACACGCTCAGGGGGAAGTAGGGAAGAACCACATATGGTATTCTTCAAAGCGGGATCAGTTATGGGAAATATGGAGAGTGAGTTGGAAGTGGAACTTCCCATGGAGGTGGAGTCTGATGAAGTCGGAACGGAAGATGACATGGGACTACAATAAAAGAAAAGTGAGGAAGAAGAGGAGATACCTGAGGTGAGGTCGATTTTCGAAGATGGCGAAGTGGCCGGTGAACGTGCGTAGAGGAGTTAAATTGCAGAAATAGGAACGAGAATGAGAAGAATAGATAAGTTTGAAAAGAAGGAGAAGAGGGTTTTTTGGGGGAAATGAATAAGAGTTTTGCAATGATTACGCTGGAGAGAGAAAAGGGGAAAAACCGAGAAGAGTTAATAACCTCCCAATTAAAGCGCGCGTGACTGAGGAAGGACGGCTGAATGTTGGGCCTCGGGCGAACAACTGGATGCAAATTTTTCAAATTGAGTTGGCGTGTGGAAGGCGAAAAGCCTTAACACTTTCTGGAGATAATTATTAAAAACAAATTGAATCATTAATATTCGGAGGGAAATACAAGAAAGGAGTATTTAAAGGAATGAATTATTTCTTTATAATTTATCTTATTATTATCCTACTCTCTTAAAAATTATCCTTTTTACGAGAGTATGGGGGAGTGGTTGATGTAGATAAATATGTCGCTCTCGGAGGAGTCGACACGTGGAAACGGGATAAAACATAGTGATCTCAATTAGGTCAATGGGCTTAAAGATTGGATTTATACACTCCTAGGCCCAGAGAGGGGAATGAGGGTAGTTGGGCTTCTAGCCCAGGTCCAGAACCTAATAACCTTTGAGCCCAGAGGTCAGGCCCAAAGGGAACGCGTAATATGAACCAGTTTCTCCTAATTAGGCCAAGGAGAAAGATCAGCCCGTAAAGATAGGGCCAGTATACGGAAAGACCAAGTCATAAGGGGTGAAAACCAGGTCTTCAGGGAGTTGGGCCGATTTTAGAGGGAAGTGCAGTGAATATAGGGAGAAAGAGTCTCCTTCTCTCCCGAGAGAAGGAGCCAGGTATATAAGCACCTCATTTTTACGTTATCAGGTAGGTTTTTCATATAATATATACATTTTTTACGAAATATACAGAGAGTTAAGAAGAAACGCCATATTATTCACCGGAATTTCCCTAAAGATCCAGGGGAATTCCACTTTGATTCTCTAAAAGATCGATTCTGACTTGAGCGTCGAAGCTTCTACGCCGGAGCCCCCCTCCGGTGTACTTTTGCAGGTCATTTTCGGATTCTCGAGGAGATTCACGTGAAGATTGCCAAGGACAAACGAGTGATTCAGTTCGTGATTTGTAGTGCTCGTAGAGGAACGACTGATATCTAAAGACGTTCTTTTTCGACGCATCAATAATGATTGGAGTGATATTATATAGATATAACTTCACGTTAAATCAATATGTTTGATAGGGGTGGTTTTGACTTTTGAATGAGTTTTGAAAATCAGTTTTTAAATTCGAAGTAGAATGAGTTTTAAGATCTTAAAATTCAAAATTTAATTTTTAAAATAAAAAGTAAACATAGCCTAAGAGGTATTTCAATATCAAATTTGAGATGTAGAAATCTAAATCCGCATCTACGTTAGGATTTTAGAATCAATTTTTTAAAAAACCAATATACATCGATCCACCCCTACTTTTTTTTTTTACCATAGACAATACTATATATATATATATAAACAACCCAAGTTGACTGTGGTCAATTCCGTTCAATTCCTTTTTTTTTTAGTTTTTGAATTATATCACTCATTAAGTCTTTTTTTTTTATTCTATTAGCAGCCCAATTACAAATTAATTATTAAAAAATATTTATAATTAAATATACTCCTATAAATTTTAATTATTAAAAAAATTTGTAATTAATTTGTGTATATTTGTACATATACTTTTGTTTCTCAAGATTATATATAGATTTTAATTATAAGTTAAAATTTGTATGAGACAGTTTCATGAATCTATTTCATAAAATTGAATTTTAATTAATTACTTTATTTCGTCATAAGCTTCCATCTTTTCATTTAGATGTCTCACAAAAAAAATTCTCATTTTATTTGTGTATACATTGTGACTCCACCTCTTTTACTCTTAAATTATTCTAAATTAGACGGATGGAGTAATATTACATCAATAATTATAAGTGAAAATAGATTTAAAAAATGTAATTGAAGCTACATTCACGAGATGAAATTAATGATATGATTTCACATAGTATTATTGTTCTTCAAATTCTGTAAAATTCAACCATTGAAAATTTTAAATCGCACGAATGTATTCTATAAATAATTAATTAAAATTTATTAATAATCAATCCGTCGTCGTGCAACGCACGGAAGAATTACTAATAAATACTACAAGTGCAATCCGTCCCAGACTCCCAGTATAGCATGAAATCATTTATCTTACACAACATATCAGGCCATGGAAGTATCATTTTTACGAAAATGTAATCGACCTTTAACATGAATGTAACAAAGAATAAGATTCTAACTAAGTCTAGTAATTTTATTTTTGCCAAAGCCTTACCTCGTCAATGAAGAGGATATACTAGGAGCCATTTTACTTGCCAATGTAACAAAGAATAGATTCTAACTAAAGTAACTTTTATGCTACTGACTTGAGAAAAAAAAAAAAAAGAGGTTTTTAGTTTATGGATTGAATAGTATCATTAACAGACTTCCAGACAGGAATAGAAAAATGAAAAATGACAATCAACGATCACAAAATAAAGGTGGAAACTTGCACGTAAACTCGTAATTATTAAAAAAAAAGTTAAAAAAAAAAGTTACTCCCTCCATCCCATACTTGAAGGTTCAAATCAATTTGGCACGGATTTTAATGAATGAATTGTTTATTAATATTGTGTAAGATAAATTAAAGTGGGGTAGTAAAGATTTTTCAACTTTATAAATAGTAATAAAGTTACTTTTTAGTGTAATAAAGTAGTGACATTTGTTGTAATATTGTGATGTTTTAAGGAGAGTGTTTAAAAGTATTTTTGCTATTTTAGGTAATGTGCCTTCAAGTATGGGACGTCTAAAATGGTAAAATGTGTCTTCAAGTATGGAACGGAGGGAGTATAATTTATGGATTGAATAGTATCATTAACATGCTTCCGGACAGAAATACAAAAATGAAAATCAACGATCACAAAATAAAGGTGGAGACTTGCACGTAAACTTGTAATTATTAAAAGGGGTAGTTTGTATATGGGACATTTCACCTATAAAGTTTAAAAATAAGAACAAAATTTTTAAAAGTTAAAAATAAGGTCAAATTTGAGTGTAAATGTACAAATATAACCTTTTAATTAGGGGTGGGAATGGGCTAGGCCTAGGTAGGCTTTACGATAAAAAGCCTGGCCTGTTAAATATTTTTTAGGCCCGAGCCTGGCCCATGGCCTGATATAGGCTTTTTTTTTAGGCTTGGCCTGGCCTTTTTAATAAATAGGCCGGACCCGAAAGCCTTTTAAAGGCCTTTTTAGTTCTATTAGTGCATTTAAAAAAAATCCTCCAACACTTGTATTTCATCAAATCATAAAAAAACCACGAATTGTATTGCTTAATGCTTACTAGTTAGAAATTATACTCCCTCCGTCCAATTTTATTATGCCCACTTCTCCGGGCATGGGTTTTAATGAATATTGATTAGTTTATTCATAAAGTAGATAAATTGAGGGTATGATAGGGTATTGTGGGGTCCACTTGTAAATAAATGATTGTTTATGAATAATGTGAATGGCAAAGTGGGTAAATAAGTGATGGTAAGAGGGTGGAGATAAAGTAATATGAATAGTATTGTTTCAAAAAAGGGTATGGGCATAATAAAATTGGACAACCAAAAAAGGAAAGTGGGAATAATAAAATTGGACGGAGGGAGTATATATTAGACACTCTTATTTAAAATGTTTCTATATTTAAGTATAAGTATTAGGTATTTATTATAATTTTATATTATATATATATATATATATATATATATTATATATTAAATTAATTAAATAGGCCGGCCTGTTGGGCTTGAAAGGCCTACGAAAAAGCTCAAGCCCGACCTATTTAACTAAATAGGCTTTCAAAAAAGCTTGAGCCCGGCTTGTTTATTAAACGAGCCAAGCCGAGCCGAGCCGAGCTTTAATAGGCCGAGCCGTAGGCCCCTGTCGGGTAGCCTGGCCCATTCCCACCCCTACTTTTAATTAATTATTCACGAAATTATATTTGTACATTTAGAAGTCAACAATTAAAATGAAAATTTTAAAATTAATAAACCCCCTCGAAATTCGCGGACAATAATTGACTTTCTAAATATCAAAATCTTTCCTAAAATCGAAGTCTCAATTTGAAAAACCCACAACTACTATTGCATATCAATTCCAAAATTTTCTCAATTCTTACATTTCTCGTCTAATAGCAGAAAAACGATTAAATAGCATCGAGAGAAGAAGCGATTTAAGGTATGGATATGCAGCTTGTCTTCTCGAAAACAAATTTTCATTCTCTATCAGTAGGTTAATCCAAGATCGATTTTAGTTTTGAACTCGAAGTAAAGGTTAATTAATCCAAGATCGAAAGATTTCATATTTTTGAAAGCTCATTTTTCGATTTTCCTTAGACTCTGTTTTGGTTTAAAACTAGTAGTTTTATGTTTTCATAGATTCTACTCGTTTGCTTATGTAACAAATAGTTTGTTAAATTTATAAACCCTAATGCAGTTGATTTTTTGCATTGTTAAATCTAGTGTGAATGTATGTAATACAATTATCTATTTGAATAAGATTTAAGGTTTTATCTACTGAAAACAGTAGATCTGGATATGAACTAAATGGAAGTTCTTCAGATATATTTTTACAGTGGAATAGTGGTATGCAGCATGATCAGGGGCGGACCCAGGATTATTTAGTGAGAGGGGCCAAAATAAAATGAGGTGAATAAAATTAAAGAGAAGATCAGTCCAATTAAAAATTAATAAAATCAAACCAATATATATATATATATATATTTAAAGTACCCGTTTCGACTTAAATACGTATAGACTAATTCAAAGGATCAATCTCACCGTCTATTAACGAGGCCTTAATTAAAGTTAGAACGAAGTTTTATATGAGTTGACCACTTAATTATTTATTAAATATATATAATAATTATACTACTAATATATCATACATATATATGTGTATATATAATTTCCTTACACTGAAAAGTTTAATTTGTATACTCGCACTCACAATATACACATATTTATCTTTCATGTAATATTTTTTGGGGTCCTTCATACACTCAATCAAACTACTTTATTTACTTTATATATGAAAATTTACAAAATCACCCCAAAACTCTAATTATTACATTTTTTCTTAAACTTTGTTCCATGAAATTTTTCAGAGATGGAGGGATGAAGTATTTATTATAAACCACATGCCTACATACATATGAATTACAGAACTTTGAACTTAATTATCATTTTCATAGATATACTGATATACATGTACATATTAGGCATACTTTTTTTTTAAAAGAAATGATACACATGAGACATATATATATATATATATATATATATATATATATATATATATATATATATACTAAATTGGAAGAATGTTGAGGGGGGCCATGACCACCCCCACCTTAGCCGTGTGTCCGCCCCTGGGCATGATAGAGTATTTCTATAGAGGACAAGAACTGTTAAGTGGTAACTTTGATACTGTGCAAACAAGCAACATGCGGGTGAGGGTTGTTGGAGCATTCATAAACCCATTTCAGTATGTTGCAGTTTAAAGATAACTTTTTAACTTTATTTCAGAGGATGTTTATGTAGTATTGTTTGAATTTTAATGTTTTTTCTAGCACACAAACTCTATACTGGGTTTTTTATTGTTTCTTGTTGCGGTAGATTGTCCAGTTCATATGCTATGAATTTTAGGACATGTGACTTCGTGTGGATGTTCTTGATAACATTTGGTTGACTTTTGCTTGGTTATTTTTTGTACTGAATATTAAGTTGTATAAATGAACAATTATACCTTTTTTCTAGAATTACATTCGAAAATTACCTTTACATTTAATATAATTTATATTATTCAAATTAAAATTTGATAAAATCACAAATCATCGGTAATCGTGGTCATAAATACAATCTCGAAATTCAAACTTTCCTAAAACTACCAATATTAATAATAAATGATTGTCATGTTAATGATAATTATAACTTCTCCATTAAATTAGGAATAACTACCAATAAGCATTAATTTCGCGATTAATAATGACTTAATGTTATCATTAGGGGAAATAAAAAAACTGTTTAAGAACAAGCTAGAATCGACAAGATTAACCAAGCTGGATGGAAAACCATATAAAATAAAAATAAAGAAGAACATACGAATTAATTAATTAATTATCGAGTAACAGAATATATGCTTGACTACATGCTAAAATAGTATGCACGTTTTAATATATGCTTCACAACATGCTAAAAAAAAATACACGAGTTTTATCTTTATTCATGATTAATATAATCATAGTATTATTACATAAATCATGGTGTTATCACCTAAAAAAATATATAATATAATGTAAGAAAACTAAATATTCTGCAACTATAAAACTGTTCCACATAATTTATATTTGTTTATAGTTTATATATATAAACAGATTTTTTTAGATAAAATCAACTTATAATATTATTCTATTAAACTAATTAACTTGTTATCAGTTGCGTAAAAGAATATATGCGTGGTGATATGCTAGAACGAAATGCACATTTGAAAATATGGAACATATATGCAAATAACATGATATTATCTTTACATATAATTAATATAATCATAGTATTATAT
Organism: Galeopsis tetrahit; assembly: GCA_963675135.1. Classification (NCBI taxonomy): domain Eukaryota; kingdom Viridiplantae; phylum Streptophyta; class Magnoliopsida; order Lamiales; family Lamiaceae; genus Galeopsis; species Galeopsis tetrahit. The sequence continues at coordinate 49,435,980 of OY776124.1, forward strand.
AAAATATTAGGCATCAACATAAATGTTGGACATAATTTATCTATATTTATAATTAATATATATAAAAGAGATTTTAGATAAATTTTTTACTCATAATATTAAATATTTAAATAAATTGAAATATAAACATTGCTGTGTATTATATTGAGGTTAATTATTAACAAAAATAAGTGTTTAAAATCAAAATATAAAATATATAATGTAATATGTAAGAAAAGTAAATATTTTAAATAAATTATGGATATCATTGAAAGCGTATAATATATTACATATAATAGTCAAAATATTATTATAACATGGATATCATTTAATGGGAAGCAAATAATATTTTGCATATGTACATTTTGCTAATTTTGATAGTTATTCAATTAAGGAAATTTTGGTAGTGATTGAGTAATTATCGGTTGCTAATTTTAATTTAAATTGATTTAAAATTTAAAATCTAATTTTAATTTTCATTATTAGTGTCTTATAAGAATAAGGGCATAATAGGTTATTTGGTTATGAATTTGACCTTAATTCTAATACTATAATTTTTTGTCTCTATTTCTAGTTGTGTCTATAGGATTGTCCCTTATCTTAGTTAAACTCTTATTAAAAAATAAGTACTCCCTCCGTCCAATTTCATTATTTCCACTTTCCTTTTTTTGTTGTTCAATTTTATTATGCCCATACCCTTTTTAGAAAGGGGGAGTTGTTATATGAGTCATTTCACCTATAGAAACTAGAAATAGAGACAAACAATTTGAAAGTTAGAAAAAAGGAAAATTTGGTGTATAAATGTACAATTATACCCTTTTTTTAGAATTACATTCGAAAATTACCTTTACATTTAATATAATTTATATTATTCAAATTAAGATTTGATAAAATCACAAATCATCGGTAATGACAAAGTGGGATAGCTCAAGTGGTTAGAGCACCACTACCTAGGCCTTAGGTTCTGGGTTCGAGTCATGGGGAGGGGAAAAAAAAGGGATGCGTATTTAACTTCCATAAAAAAAAAAAAAAACAAATCATCGGTAATCGCGGTCATAAATACAATCTCGAAATTCAAACTTTCCTAAAACTACCAATATTAATAATAAATGATTGTCATGTTAATGATAATTATAACTTATCCATTAAATTAGGAATAAGGGGAAATTAGTATATATGACATTTCACCTATAAAAACTCGAAATAAAGACAAAAAATTTAAAAGTTAGGAAGAAGGACAATTTGATTTATAAAAGTACAATTTTAACCTCCGTTTATAAATAAAATCGAAATTTGCATATTCAATTAAGATAAAATAGGAAATTCAAAACAGGAGCTGATGAAATATTAAATTCCCGAAAATCTCGGTCATAATTGCGTTCGAAATTTCAAACTTTCCTAAATATCCATCGGTCATAATCTCAGTCATAATTGCGTTCGAAATTTCAAACTTTCCTAAATATCCATCGGTCATAATCTCGGTCATAATTGCGTTTCCAAATATTAAATTCCCGAATAGTCAATCTTAAACAATCTGGATAGAAAACCGTAGCAACAAAAAAAGAAATACATATGATGTAATTAATTCAGAAACCTGGAAACGTTTCTATGGAATATATGCGCACGTATATGCCAAACAAATATGCACATTGAGATATGTGCAGTATGGAATGCAAAATACACCATTTTTTTCTATATTTATATATGATTATTACGTGAATCATTTGGTTATAGATGTTAAATATAAAAAGTATTATTATAATATTGACGTGTACATATTATGCAAACGTGGATATCAAAATAAACTATTCATTTTAGAAATTTTAATTATAATATTATTTATAGAAAAAAATTACCATTGAATATCAGTATGTTTGAAAATGTCAAAAATATATTGTTGGTTTGGATTACGTGAGATAATTGTGGGGAGTAGTGGATATATTTAAATTTAATAATATTAATTATGATTGATAAATTATAATCTTTTAACATTACTTTTATAATTGTATGGATTATTTTAATATGAGATTAATTATTATGATATTCCATGATTTTATTCGATGCCATAGAAAACATTATATTATGGGTTGAGTTAACTATATCTGGCCCTAACATAAGTAATTAATGAATACATATCTAGTTACTGCATATATTGAAATATATGCTAAACATTTAATGCACATGTGTAAATATAAGTTGAATATAAGCTAAACGTGTAAATCATATTCCAAAAAACAAAATATACTCTAAGCAAAAAAAAAAAAAAAACAATATGGAAGAAGACAATATGGGCCACATACCGATTACTTCATTAACAATGTCTTCGAACTTTGAAGACTGTTGAACACGGATCAACTTGGTTTTATCCTCGAATTCGAACTTTAAAATCACAGCATATTCCATTTCTGATTCAGTAAATTAACTTCTCCAATTAACACGTTCAATAGAACCCTAATTCGCATAATATAAAATAGGGGCGAATTAGAAAAGATCGAAGATCGTGTTGGACAGGGTATATATTGGAAGAACAATGAACCAATTGAATTATTGATTATTGAATTAAAACAACACGGAATAAAATTGCATACCTTGATAATGGAATGGTTCTCGGATGAGATTTAGAAACTCAAAATTAACTCTATTTTGGGTAGTTCGGTGATGATCGCATATTGCAGATGGGATTTGCAGATCGAATTATTGATTATCGCAGATGGAATTTGCAGATGGAATTATTGCATCAACACCGAATTCATACCTTCACAATGGAATGATTCTGGTATCGAAGATAGCGCAAATGGGATTTGCAGATCGAATTATTAATTATTGCAGATGGGATTTGCAGCAACACCGAATTCGTAACTTCAAAACGGAATGTTTCTGGTATAGAAGATAGCATTGTTGACCATGAAATGATTTAAATTTAAAATATAATTTTAATTTACAATTTGATTTAAAATTAAAAATCTTAATTTTAATTTAAATTATTGGTGTGATGAAAGAATAAGGGTATAATTGGTTATTTGGTTATGAATTTGACCTTAATCCTAATACTATAATTTTTTGTCTCTTTTCCTAGTTGTGTCTATAAGATTGTCCCTAATCTTAATTAAACTCTAGGAATAACTAACAATAAGCATTAATTTCGCGATTAATAATGACTTAATGTTATCATTAGGGGAAATAAAAAAACCGTTTAAGAACAAGAATCGACAAGATTAACCAAGTTAGATGGAAAACCATATAAAATAAAAAATAAAGATGAACATACGAATTAATTAATTAATTATCGAGTAACAAAATATATGCTTGACTACATGCTAAAATAGTATGCACATTTTAATATATGTTTGACAACATGTGTAGGTCCCTAGTTGAGTCTATAATATTGAGTAAGCTAGGAAAATGTCTAGAGGGGGTGAATAGACTTTTCAAAATCTTTCAATATATCAGAATACACAATGCGAAATTTATCAGATTAACAATGAGCCCAATCAATTATACTCAACTAATTTCGCGAACTTCTGTTATGAACACTCTACTTGTCTTGTTCTTATATGCAATTAATCAATTAAACAGTTAATCAATCAAACACACACAAAACAGTAAAGTAAACAACACAAGGATTTATAGTGGTTCGACAACTTGTCTACATCCACTCTCACAACACCAGTTGCGAAATTCTTATTAACCGATCTTGTGGCTTTAAGTCCCAAGAACTAAGACTTCGATCTTCTCGATTATATCACCAGATATATCTTCGATCTAACAACTAGCTATTCACAAGTAACTAGCGACTTGAATTTAACAACAATAAGAAAAACTTCTCTTAGTCCAGTAGTAGCCTTCTTGTTTCTTCACTTGTCTTCTGGCTTGAACTTTCTGAACTTCAATACTCTAAGAGTTTTAATTTGCTTCGAATATCTCTTATGAATGCTTCAAATCTTTTGTTAACAATAGTCTTCAAATGTAGAATACCTTGGGGTATTTATAAGCTTCAATCTTCAAGAACATTCTGTTACGTAACCAACTTATCTTGATAACCAACTTCTAACCGCTTCTTCTTATCCTTCCACGCGTTTCTACAGTTTAATTAGTTATTCCATAACTAACTCTTCAATCTTTATCTTCATACGCGTTTCCAACTTAAGAGCAGTTTCTTTCTTTGTCGCGCACCTGTCTTGTCTTCATACTTAGACAAAGTATTAGTCTTCTTCAGCACTTGTCTTGTCTTGCGCAATCTTCAGTCTTCTTCTTCAGTAGTAGACTTCTAACAAGAACTAATCCTAACAAGACTATTACATTACTTTAAGCTTAATAATTTCAGCTTAGTCACCTTAAGATCTATACAATGATATTTACAATTACAAATCAAAACAACAATGAGCTTCTATACATTATTCAAAATAGCTCAGTACAACAACCTAACAAATATAACATAGTTCTTATAATTCGTACTTGTCTTTCAATCATACTTAAACTTTTACTTAAATTTGTACTCAATTTTGTACTCTACTGATCTGCTTAAGTCAACTCACATAACTAGATTAGATTAGTCAACACTTGGAAAATTATTCAAGTCTTCTTTTGGCTTATCAAAACTCAACTCATCTTTTCATCATTTAGGACTTGTATCAGGATTCATATCCCAACAATTTCCCACTTTTTGATGAAGCCAAAACTACTTGAATTATTTCGTGTTAGTAGACTAGTTAAGTAGTTTATCTTTTAATCACCAAAATATGTTATCTTTTCATTCATTCAACATAAGATCAGTAGATTACACATACTTAGCAAAATGAAATAGAAATAGACTAAGTAAAGTACTTACAATCTTCATTCACTCATCTGTCCTTCATTTGGAGTAGGAATTTGAAATGCTTCCAGAATCCTTCTATGAATGTTTGAGATGTGATCTTCATTCTCGATCTTTTCTTTCTCTAGCAGCTCTTCTTCGAATTTCTTCACATGATTCATATTAACTCTTTTTCCAAATCCTAACATAGGTGTTTTCCATTTCGGAAAAACAGGCACCAAAATGTTATATCCAACAGCAGTTGCTATGCGCATGATCAAGTTCCATAAATCTTCATCTTCAGCTTCCATGAACTTGTCAAACACTGCGAACAACTCTTCTGTGCTGTCTTGGTCACCATACTTTCTAACTATCCAATGATCTAGCTCCCATTTCTTCTTGACAATCAACCAAGCATCTCTATGCTCGTTGTCTATGAATCTGTCAATGTGAGCATCCTCGATCTCATCAGGATTAGGTTTCATCTTTTGCAATCAGTGGATGTGTTTACCTAACACTTTCTTGTTAGCATAATGATCATCATCCAGCTTTTGTTTCTTTTGAATTTCAGCAACATCAGCTTCTTTTATCTCAGCAAGAATTTCACCAAGTTCTTCTTTCTTCTTCTCAAGATCAAGTTTTCTCTTGACTTGTCTTGTTCTGGGTTGATCTTCAATAACCACAGACTTGCCTTTAGCTAACCTCTTCTGCTCTTCCGCATTAGCACCGATCTGTTCAAGATCTGCTTTCTTCACTAGTCTACCTCTTCTCCTAGGCATACCAGACTCTTGAGCAGTAGCAGCAGCAATTTCAACAACTTTCACCTCTTGAGTCTCTTCCCCCTTTTTGGCTTCATCACCAGCCTTAAGAGTGAATAGAGAGGTAAAATTAGTCATCTCTTCTTGCACAGCTTGCCTCATCATCTCGACAGCTCTATCAATATCTTTCTGCTGACTCTTAGCTTGCATTAACTTGTCTAGTTGAGTAGCAACCAACTCCAACTTCATAGTAGACAAGTTTAGTTCATTTTTGAAATGATTAGCAGTTAAATGAAGTAACCTATTTTGTTCGGTCATTTCAGTCATCAGAGCTCGTGCTTGCACCAATTGATATTGTGCCTCTCTTCTTTGAGCATCTGCTATTTCTATCTTCACACGATAGAGTCTTTCCATTTTCTTAGATTCTTCAGCTAACGACCTAGCAAAGTCAATCGAACACTTTTCAGAGTAGTTGACTTGTCTCTGTAAGAAGTCTTCCAGTTGAGTATACATCTCTTGTCTGAAAGTCGAATCCATCTGATTCACTTCTCCAATGATCAGAGCCTTTGATTTGTCAACTAGAGATTTATTTTGCTCTTCTAGAACTTGCTTAACACCCGACTTCAAGAATTCATCGATAGACGACTGAACTACCTGACTTAAGTCCATTTTTAACTCGTCTATGAATTCTGTTGAAACAAACTGAGTAGCTTGAGCAGCAACAATTGGAGTCTCAGCTTCAGGAGCAACATCAACCATGATCTCATCTTCATCAAACATATGAGCCTTCAACCAATTGATCATCCAGATTAGTAGACATGACCTCGTCTTCTACTATTTCTTCATCTAGGATAACACTTCCTGCTATAGCCTTCAAACTTAATAGAGGAGTATATGGAATAATGGCTAACCTCACTTTTCGTTCAGCTTCCTGTTGTTCCTTCAACACCTTTTGAACAATCTTAGCTGTGAAAGCACATGTTTCCAATGGAAAATACTTTTCCACTTGTCTTGTGATCTGTCCAACATTGCTTCTCGGACCATGAGCATGTTCCATTTGAAATTTGAACACAAGACCACGCATCTGATCTGACACATTTTCAAGATCAGTGATAGGATCAGTAGACATCAACTCTACCCGTTCAGCTTCTTGCATCAACTTATCTTCAGTAAGATCTGCTTCAGAGACTTGTATTCCAACATTTGTCTTGAATTCGGACGGCAGAATCTCATCAGAAATCACCAACATTCTCTTCACAAGAGCAGTCAATGCATGTGGTGGGAAGAGTTCGGAGTGATCCTTTACACCACTGTTTTCTCTCTGTTCCATCTCCCAGTCTGAGAAATTTTCAATTCCACCCATTCCATTGATAACTTCAAATAGATCTTCAGTTGGGCATTTCTTCAAAGCAACCCAAGTGCAAATTCTGATCAACTTCTCATAGGCTTCAGAAGATGTGTCGATCTCTACTGATGAGAGCATCTTCTTCAGATTTCTAGTCATTTGTGCACGCAGCCTCTTCTCGCGTAAACACATTGGGTAGTCGACTAGGGCTTCGAATCTATTTGCGGGAGGGGTCTGAGTAAGTGGGGTCCTTAACTCAGTTGTTGCAGTGGAAACTAGAGGAGTTCCCGAAACAGATGGGTGTAAGGGTTCAACATATTCTGTTGAGGTAGGGATGTTTTGGATTGTGGTTTCTGGGGGCTGTGATGTGGCTAGGTTTGGTTTGACAACTGTCGAAGTATCAGTTGTACCAAATATGGTAGTGTCTTTGGTAATGTTGGCTCTCAGTGGTTGTACTGCCAACACAGAGGATTTGGGTACAGGTCTGGCACGAGATTGTAGTGATCTTGCCTTGGTTTTCATAGGGAGATTTAGTGGAATTGAAATAGGTCGAGTAGAAGCATTGATTAGTGTGATAATTGCTTGAAATTCATGTGTTTAATTCGCATAATTTTATTGGATTTCGTGTATTATTTACATTAAATTGGTTAACTACACTTGATTTGGAGAAAGGGTGTTGTTTGCTATTTTTATAGGAAAAAGAGCATTTTTAGAGTAAAAACGCACCTCGATTATATTGTGAAGTCAAACGAAAGAATAAATCGAGAAGAAGAAAATGGGCCCATTTCATATAATCATTTCGGCCCGTGATCAGCAGCCCACTTGGAGTGGTATGCAGTATTGTTTAAATTAATTAATTGGTGGATCATTTAGCAATTGAAGAAAAAAGGCTAGTAGCTGGCACACCTTTTATTTTTATCAACTGAAGTCGTGAAATCAAAGAAGCAAGAGTAAATTAAAGAGGCCCATTTTGAAGCCCATTCATTACTTACTAAAAGGAGGCCCATGATATTTAATATGTTTGGGGGGTTCGCATACAGGGGCGAATTTAAGACAGAAGCAAATTGGCGAGAAACAGGGGCACTCCCATTGGGGGATAAATCTCTTCTCCTCTCTACCACTCCACTCAATAGATTAGTTTTAATTGTTCATTCATTTCTTAACTAGTGTTCAATTTAATATTTTCATTTTAATGTTAGTTTTGAAGGATTTGAGGACAAGAGGTGATATTTTTCTATTATTGCTATTTTAATTTGGTAATTTCAATTTCATCAATGTTTTGTAGTTTAATTTACATGAGTTTTATTATAGTTGTTAATTTAGACATGGGCTAATCCTTAATTACCTTGGGTGTTGATGTTTTGATGAGAATTTAGTGTAATTGTGAATTAATTGCATGATTAGCTTATAATTTGGATTTTTATGTTTCTAGAGTTGTACTTTGATTGATTCATTTGGTTGATCAACCCTATTAGCGAGCATGTTCGATTATGTTTATTGCAACGAGAGTTGGGTAGCATGATTGGGAGTGTGTGTGTGAGCTTTGGTCAATTAAATAGAAGTTAATTAGTAATTAGCTAACCGAGAGGGGGGTTAATAGCTAGACCGACAACTTTAGACACTAAACAAATAAAGGTCGTCTAGGAGTTTGGTGAGAGGGCGTTTCATAAGCATTAGTAACTGTGTTGAAAGTGTTTATGCAACACTATCTTAGGAGCTTATGGTATTTGGTTAGATCCTATAATTGCTAATCAATGCACGTTGTTTACCTATGCCTTTCGAGGGGGTTTGCACACATTTGTGATAGCCTTTAGCTTGACCCAAATTCGTAGTAAAATCATGTAATTGGTTCACTAGATCACTTAATTGCTCCCAAAACGGAAACACCCGAGGCAATACACTTCTCTTGCACTTTCCAACGAAAGTTAGATAGCTTGTTATTTCTTGTCACTAGATCTCATTACTTTAGTTAATTTAGTTTAATACTTTTGTGCTTATTCCCGAAAATCCAAACATAATCATTTAGTTAATACAATAGCATGGTAACTTGCAACTTTAGGGACTCATTTTCACTCAATTAAGTCCTTGGAACGAAAATCTACTTGGGACACTTATCTTACTACTAACGAACCCATACGCTTGTGGGGATCGTATAGTTGTAAAAAGTGCAAAAATACGACCAAGTCAAGCACTAACCTCTTCAGTCGACTTGTGTGGTGAGGGACTCGACTCGACTCTCACCAGTCGATATGTTTCTCCAACTTCAATAAACTTCTCCTTATCTGATTCCGTTTCCTCCGAATCTTCAACGGGATCTTTCATAACTTCATCAGACGCGTACTGAACCAATGCACCACTGGTTCCAACTTCTTCCTTGTCTTCTTCTTCTCCACTAGAAGAGACAGCTTTTATCATAGCATTACGTGGGTTAATCTCAACTTGTCCACGTTCAGCAGCTCTTCCTTCCGCTTGTCTGTCGAGAGCATCTTTCTTCAAATAGTGCTTTAAGACATGAAATGGCTTGCCTTTGCTCCAACTTGTCTTGTTTGGCAATAAGACGGGTAGCAAAATGCTTAGCTTGTTTCCAAAGCTAACAACTGCAGACACGATCCATTCAGCCGAATCCGTGTCAACTCGCACATTTCTTTCAAAGTACATAAGCCTATCCACGGACAGCTTGTACCAGTTTCCATCAATGATGCCGTCATAGATTGCGGCCATCACTCTTGTCTTTTGAAGTGTCACAGAATCATAGCTTCCAGTGACTCCGAGCAACATCTTCAATGCAATATCAAGCAGCGTCTTGTACTTGTGTAGAAGCTCCTTCTTCTTGACAGCTGGAATCTTTCCATCTCGATTCAGCTTCAACTTCTTGCCACAGAAAATACCAAGATACCTCAACTCTTGCCCAGCTCCATACGTTTCCATATCAATCGATCCGGATGGTAGCTTCAAAGTTTCGAACACAATTTCACGAGTGATTTCCACTCGGCTTCTTCCAATAAAAGCTTCAATTGAGTCACCTTGTCGAGTAGCAGTTGCATAGAACTCGAGCACTTCTTCTTCAAACACCACTTCCGGAAATGCCTCCAAGTAGGGTCTCAACCCACACCTGTAGCATTTAATCAATATTTCCTCGTTGCCTTCAGTGTGTCTTCCATTGAAGAACACTGATCCTTCAACATGAACCTTTCCTTCAGTAACGAACTTGCCCAGATCAAATCTAGCCTGCATGTTAGTTCTAACATCGAACATAGATACTACAGATATAGTTGCAGTAAGATATGTGGTAAAATTTGCAGTTAAGAGATTTGAATCGCAAGAAATCGAGAGCGATGTGAGTAGAAAAGTAAAGTGTGATCGTGAGGAGTGATTTTAGGAGAGTAGAGTGTTTTTGTTACAAAAGAAGTTTGAATCGACGGCCAAGATTAAAAGTTTTGATCCAACGGTGAAGACCTTTGGAATTCAGTTGCGTAATCGAGACAATTATGTGTTTTGATATTGTAAATTTTGGAATCCACCTTTTCTATTGGTTAGGACAGAGGAGTGTACTCATCTGACCTAGCGTAGTAGAGTTTAGGCGGGAACTGGGTGTATACACCTCATTAAATGAAGTGTATATATCCAATTTTAGGTTTTCCAAATTTTTCATTATCAAGTTACATTTACATCCTTAATCAAACAATTTCAACACTTATAGAATATTGAAATCAAGAGAGCTTATCTTGTCTGTTCGAGTTCATCAGACCAGACGAGTAGGCTTGACTAGCACCAAACGAGTTCCCCCTTCGACTGTGCTTGTCTGTCTAAATGTCGAACAACTTCATGTACCTGTCTTTATCTTATGCGACGTGTGGTTATAGGTACGAGTAGTAGAGTAGAATAATTAAATCAAATATCATTCTAATACAGTAGTCAAGGTTTCGATCAAGATGACTTTTAACAAACTTAAGAGTCAACATAAGGATCTTTAAGAAATCAAGGATTCCCCCTTAAATGTTTATTCCCTTAGTATTACCCTCAGCTTTACCAGCTTCCTCATCGGGTTGTTTGGTCATCTTGTCTGACCTTGTTTACCTGTCTTGTTAAGTAGATGAGTAGATGAGTGGTTGAGTGCTCTGTTTTTGTGGTATCTGTCTTATCTCCTTTCTTCTTTTTGATGTACCTGTCTGGTTAGTACACAACTACATACTAGTAGGATCTAGATCAATTAGTCCTAGACTAATGCACAATTCACGAAAACGAGCCTCAGGTAATGGTTTTGTGAAAATGTCAGCTCTTTGAAAATCAGTGTTAATCTTTTCCATGCGAATATCCTTCTTTTCTACATGATCACGTATGAAATGATGCTTCACATCAACATGCTTACAACGTGTGTGCAACACAAGATTTTGTGTAATAGCAATAGCACTGTTACTGTCACAGAATATAGGAACACTTGATTCACGAATATTATAGTCTCTAAGCTGGTGAATGAGCCACAATAGTTGACTACAACAACTACCCGCAGCCATGTACTCGGCTTCAGTAGTAGAGGTAGCAACACTTGTCTGCTTTTTCGAAAACCATGAAATGAGTTTTGTGCCTAAGAATTGACAAGAACCGGATGTAGATTTCCTATCTATTCTACAGCCACCAAAATCAGAATCAGAGTAGCCACTTAAGGATAAATCATCATTTGAGGGATACCATATACCACGATTGATTATTCCTTTCAAATATTTCAATATCCGTTTAGTGGTTTCCATATGACTCTCTTTTGGATTAGCTTGAAAGCGAGCACATACACCAACAGAAAAAGCAATATCAGGTCTACTAGCAGTTAAGTACAGTAATGAACCAATAAGACCACGATAATGTGTTTGATCCGCACACTTACCGTTCTCGTCTGGATCCATCCTGTAGGTAGGTAGCATAGGTACTCCAGAAGATTTACAAGTTTTAATACCATACTTGTCTAGTAGATTACGAGTATACTTGGCTTGATTTATGAAAATCCCATCGGGAGTTTGTTTTACTTGACGTCCAAGAAAATAAGTCATTTCTCCCATCATTGACATTTCAAATTTACTTTGAATAAGTGTTGAAAACTTTCACTCAGCTTTTTGTTGGGTGATCCGAAAATGATATCATCCACGTAAATTTGAACAAGTAGGATATCTTTACCTTCTTGTCTTCTGAACAAGGTTCTATCGACCTTGCCCTTAGTAAAACCATTTTCTAATAGAAATTGAGAAAGAGTATCGTACCATGCTCTGGGAGCTTGCTTTAATCCGTATAAGGCTTTCTTCAACTTGTACACTTGATTGCCTTTCACCTCGAAACCTGGAGGTTGTTCAACATACACTTCTTCCGCAAGAATACCGTTAAGAAATGCACTTTTAACATCCATTTGATATACAGTAAACTTCATATAAGCAGCATATGCAAGGAACAATCTAATGGCTTCTAGTCTAGCAACAGGTGCATAAGTTTCATCATAGTCTATGCCTTCAGCTTGAGAATAGCCTTGGGCCACTAGTCTAGCCTTGTTTCTAACAACTACATCATTCTCATCCTTCTTGTTTTTGAAAATACATCGTGTGCCAACTACATTATGATGTGTAGGTCTATCGACAAGTTCCCAGACGTCGTTTCGAACAAACTGGTTCAACTCATCTTACATAGCAATGATCCAATTACTATCAGCCAATGCCTCATTAACGGTCTTAGGCTCGATAGATGAGAGAAAACAACACCAGCAAAACAAAGATGGACTAGGCTGTTCTTGCGACTCAAAGAGTTGTCGTCTAGTCTTCACACCAACAGTAGAGTCACCAATGATATTTTCAGTATCATGAGCAGATTTCCATGTTTTTCTAGCCTTAGTATGTATACTATCATTATCTAAATCAACTATAGCATCATGCATTTCAACATCATTCGTATCAAAAGATTTGATAGGAGTAGACGAGTCGACTAGTTTAGGCATGTCAACTGGTCTAGTATGTTTACCTTGAGCACTTACCTTCTCGTTGTCATCGGACTCGAGAGCTTTCATGAACATGTTATAGGCTTGAACAGATTCATACACTTCTGATTCTTTATCAGTTTCAATTGATAACTCAGTTACCTTCTTACTGATCTGGTCGGCAGACGAGTCCTGTATAGATTCATCAGAAACTACATGTGGTGTTTCTTCCACACAGAGGGTAGAGTAGTTGAATACTCTAAATGCTTTGCTAGTCGAGGAGTATCCTAAGAATATCCCCTCGTCTGCTTTAGCATCGAATGCATTCAATTTGCTTTTCCCATTGTTATGGATGAAGCACTTACAACCAAATATATGGAAATATGAAATTCTGGGTTTTCGACCTTTCCATACCTCGTAGGGCGTCTTACCTAGTGCCTTATTGATAGCGCTTCTGTTTTGAGAGTGGCATGCAGTATTGATCGCCTCTGCCCAAAACTTTTGAGGAGTATTATACTCTGTCAGCATGGTCCTGCAGGCCTCCTTAAGGGTTTTGTTCCTTCTCTTTGCTACTCCGTTCTGTTGTGGTGTCCTTGCTGCACTAGTAAGGTGCTGGATACCACGTTTAGAGCAAAAATCTTTGATATAGCAGTTAATGAATTCAGTTCCCTTGTCACTACAGATCTTGACAATGGACTGATTCTTCTCAACTTGAATCTTCTTCAACAGATCAGGTAGGAGTGTTTGTGTATCACTCTTCTTGTGTAAGAAGACTACCCAAGTGAACTTAGAATAGTCGTCTACCACAACAAGTGTGTACCTTCTACCGTTCAAGGTTGGAGGAGTAATTGGGCCATGTAGGTCCATATGTAGAAGTTCAAGAACTCTACTTGTTGAGAGGGTTGGAATAGATTTAAAGGAACCTTTTACCTGTTTACCTTTCTGACAGGCATTGCATACATGTGACTTGAAATAGATTTCGTTGGGTATGCCTTCAACAAGGTAATCTTTTGCAATCTTATAAATCACCTTAAAGTTCATGTGACAAAGGCGTCTATGCCAAAGCCAACTGATCTCTTTAGGTGTTTTGCTAAGAAGGCAAGTGTCCCGTGGACAACTATTCCAATTCACAATATATACACTGCCTTGTCTTATGCCGACGAGCAGTACGGTATAAGTCCTCTTGTCTATGATTTCGCACTTTCGGCTTTTGAACTGCACTATATAACCTCTATCACAGAATTAAGAAACAGATAAGAGATTGTATTTCAAACCTTCTACGTAGGATACATCTTGTATCTCTACATCTCCATTTCGGATATAGCCAAAGCCTTTTGTAATGGCCATAGAGCTATCACTGAATATAACCTGGGGTCCTTCTTGCTCACAGTAGCTTGATAGAAGGCTCTTGGTACCAGTCATGTGGTGCGAACAACCACTGTCTATGTACCAAGTCTCTCCTACTGAGCCACCCTTCTTGTATAAGTCAAGTCGACCCTGCATTGATGATATTTAATAATTTAGGTACCCTCTTGTCTATTGGGGTCCTGGGGGGTTAGTCGAGTTCAATGGAATCCAAATATACATTGGAGTCCTGAACAAGTTTGATCTCTTAAGCTTTCTACCATGCTTGTTACAAAATAAGACCCTGTTGTCCTTGTCTGGCCTATTATCAGTCTTTGGGTCTACTCGTCTGAGGTAGCCTTTCGACTTAACCTCTATTTGAGTAGGCATGGGCCTTTGATAGTCAGAGTAGGGTTTGTATGCATTGGGGCCATACGGTTTATAGACATGTTTAGGTCTTTCCTCTCCTTTGATATCATAGGATTCAGGTGGAGGATACAAGACTGGTTGAATGCGATACTTGGGAGCAACATTCCTGGGCCTAGACGAGTAGAGCTGAGACTGCCTTATGAAAGGAGGTCTAGGCTTTTTCCATCTAGTCTGTACTTGTCTAGAACTCGTCTCTTCAGGATACCAATCCTCGTATCTGACCTGGTTTGGTCGTCCACGATTAGTGGTCCTCTTTCGACTTGTTCTAAACGGAACAGGTCTGTTGTCAACCTTCCTTTTGCCACCTTTGGCAATTGGAGTGTTGATTCTAGTCTGTTCATGTACACCGCCTTTGGATGTCGTTCTAGTATCGTGTTCCATTGGTCTTTTACCTTTATCATGTGTCAAAGAGCTTGAACTAACCTCAATAGGGTTCTCAATGACTTGAGTAGGTGAGTCAGGTGTATATGCACCCAACCCTGTCTTGTCATCTGGAGCCCTGTACCTATCTGACAGTTTTTGATTAATCACTGAGGATTTAACCAAGTCAGACAGTTTAAGGTCCAGATTTACGACCTCAGTCTCCAAGAACTTATTGCGTTCTTCAAGCTTTTTGCACTTGCTCTTTAAAACATTGAATTCATTTGTCTCAGTAGCATGTGTCTTAAGTAAGTTTTGATATAACTTGTCTGTTGACGCACACTTGTCTTTGAGTTGTCTCAACTCTTCTTGCAAGCGTTCGTTTAAGACTGTTATATTAGGATCTACTTTGGACTGTGCTTCTTTGAGATCAATGATTTCTTGTTTTAAGATGATGTTCTCGTCACTGACTTCAATGAATGCCTTATTAGCAAGTAGGAGGTCTTCTTCAGTCACACCAGTAGAGTGCTGAAGACTACTCCCTACTCCACTGTCGGCAGTATCACTTTCATCAGATTCTGATTCATCACATGATTGAAATGAAGTTGCAGATGATACCTCTTGCTCGATTTTGGCCATGCAGCATAGACCATCATCTACTATGAATGCTTCCACTTCATCTCGATCAGACGGGTAACTGGAAGAAGACGATGGTAACTCGTCTGATTCCGTTTCAGAGTCCCCATTAGCCATCATTGCCTTCTTACCCCTGTTGTATCTTCGTTCCCTTCTTGCTTTTCGTTCTTCACGATCATCAGTGCTCAGGTCCGGACATTCGTAAATGTAGTGATCTGGTTTCTCACAGTTATAACATAAAGGATCGTTAGTAGACTTTTTATCAGGAGACTTATCCCTTCTCTTATCTCGTCTATCAGAACGTTTAATCTTCCTGTCGTCAGACTCTCTATCTCGTCTGTTACTTTTCGAGACTTCGTCTCTCCTTTCGAACGAGTTTCGGTCTCGTCTAGTCTCAGGCGAGTTCTTAGAAGTAGAACCTCTAAAATCTTTGTAGAACTTCTTATATCTACCATAGCGTTTGTTTAGTCTGTCGAACTTCCTAACCATAAGGTTCATCTGATCTTTCAGACTGAGATCAGATTTATCTAGTTCGTCTTTTATGCTAGCAGACTTAGTCTTAGACTTGGACCTGTCTACTCTAGAGCTCTTAGACGAAGTAGACTTAAAAGCAACATTTTTCGACACAGCATTCTCTCTATCACTACTGACTATAGGATCATCCTCATCTAGATCGAACTCATGCGCCTTAAGAGTTTGGAACATCGTTTCAACAGACCATTCATCGATGTCCTGAGTATTCTTGATGATCATCTTGACCATCTTCCATCTAGCATCAAGACTCTTAAGAATTCTCAAGTTAATTTCACGATTAGTATAAGATTTACCAAGCACTTCCAAGTCATTCATAACACGTGTGAAACGAGTATCTAACTGGTCTATATTTTCACCAGCCTTCATTTTAAATGATTCGAACCTTTGAATAGCTGTGGAAAGCTTACTTTCTTTGATCAGGGTAGTCCCTTCACAAATGATAGCAAGTCGATCCCACATTTCTTTGGTTGTCTTACATTTTAACACTTTCCCAAGATACTCGTTGGGAAGGGTGTGTAAAATATAGTTCTTGGCCAAACTGTCCAAATTGTTCTGCCTCATTTCTTTAGAAGTGAGTTCAGACCTCGGTTTAGGGACGAGCACACCAACGGCTTTAGATGGGTCCAAGGTAGCAGTGTTTTGAACCATCGTGACGACAGGTCCTTCTTTAACGATGGACACCATCAAGTCATGTGTTGAGCTGAAAATGGCTTCCATTCTCAACTTCCAGTAGTCATAGTCCTGAACAGAAAACTTGGGAAGTTTGTTAGCACTTATCTCCAAAGACATGGTTTAGCAGTTTGTCAAATAGGGATATAGCAAGAAAATCAAGATACATTTATTTCAAGGAATGTGATAAGAATCAGAATGATCAAGAACCAAGACTTCACCCTAAGTCTTCAAGATGTTATCAAGAAACAGCAGTTCGAAAACTACTGCTCTGATACCACTTGTAGGTCCCTAGTTGAGTTTATAATATTGAGTAAGCTAGGAAAATGTCTAGAGGGGGGTGAATAGACTTTTCAAAATCTTTCAATATATTAGAATACACAATGCGGAATTTATCAGATTAACAATGAGCCCAATCAATTATACTCAACTAATATTCGCGAACTTCTGTTATGAACACTCTACTTGTCTTGTTCTTATATGCAATTAATAAATTAAACAGTTAATCAATCAAACACACACAAAAAAGTAAAGTAAACAACACAAGGATTTATAGTGGTTCGACAACTTGTCTACATCCACTCTCACAACACAAGTTGCGAAATTCTTATTAACCGATCTTGTGGCTTTAAGTCCCAAGAACTAAGACTTCAATCTTCTCGATTATATCACCAGATATATCTTCGATCTAACAACTAGTTATTCACAAGTAACTAGCGACTTGAATTTAACAATAATAAGAAAAACTTCTCTTAGTCCAGTAGTAGCCTTCTTGTTTCTTCACTTTTCTTCTGGCTTGAACTTTCTGAACTTCAATACTCTGAGAGTTTTAATTTGCTTCGAATATCTCTTATGAATGCTTCAAATCTTTTGTTAATAGTAGTCTTCAAATGTAGAATACCTTGGGGTATTTATAAGCTTCAATCTTCAAGAACATTCTGTTACGTAACCAACTTATCTTGATAACCAACTTATCTTGATAACCAACTTCTAACCGCTTCTTCTTATCCTTCCACGCGTTTCTACAGTTTAATTAGTTATTCCATAACTAACTCTTCAATCTTTATCTTCATACGCGTTTCCAACTTAAGAGTAGTTTCTTTCTTTATCGCGCACCTGTCTTGTCTTCATGCTTAGACAAAATATTAGTCTTCTTCAGCACTTGTCTTGTCTTGCGCAATCTTCAGTCTTCTTCTTCAGTAGTAGACTTCTAACAAGAACTAATCCTAACAAGACTATTACATTACTTTAAGCTTTATAATTTCAGCTTAGTCACCTTAAGATCTATACAATGATATTTACAATTACAAATCAAAACAACAATGAGCTTCTATACATTATTCAAAATAGCTCAGTACAACAACCTAACAAATATAACATAGTTCTTATAATTCGTACTTGTCTTTCAATCATACTTAAACTTTTACTTAACTTTGTACTCAATTTTGTACTCTACTGATCTACTTAAGTCAACTCACATAACTAGACTAGATCAGTCAACACTTGGAAAATTATTCAAGTCTTCTTTTGGCTTATCAAAACTCAACTCATCTTTTCATCATTTAGGACTTGTATCAGGACGTCATCCTCTTCTGCTTAGGTCTTCCAGGTGATTTCTGCAGAATCAGAGGAAGTATTTTTTCAACTTCGGCACCTTGTTGTGACTCAAATCGCTCTGTTTGAGGAATAGGGGACAAATCCTCCTTGTAACATTGCTTGTAAGTAGATGTAAAAAAAAAATTCTACGATTCATCGAAAGGTTGCATGCGACCCGTATAGCCACGACGTGATGTAGGGCGGCCATGGTGGCCGGCGCACCAGGGCGGCCATCGATGGCTTCACTTCCCCATTTCCAAATCGACATCTACGATTCCCAAACGGAGTTTCGTCGCCCCTCGATCGATCTCTCCAACCGCAACGGCTATGGCGGCTAGGGCTTGGTGTTCATCTTCTACAACAACGACGACGATGGCTTGGGTGGGGGAGATCGATGTATCCGACGACGATGACGATCGGTGTTCATCTTCTCTAACAACGGCTGTAGTGAGGGCGCAACTATGGTGGAGCGTTACGATTTTGGAATAGGAGAAAATAATAATTGGAAATTAGAATGAATGAAATGATAAATATAGAAATTAAATTTGAAAGGTGAGATTTATGGAATTTCTCGAAATTGTCAATTGAAATACGAAATGTAGTTATTCAATTAAGGAAATTTTGGTAGTGATTGAGTAATTATCGATTGCTAATTTTACATTGATTTAAATTTTAAAATCTAATTTTAATTTACATTATTAGTGTCGTATAAGAATAAGGGCATAATTGGTTATTTGGATATGAATTTGACCTTAATTCTAATACTATAATTTTTTGTCTCTATTTTTAATCGTGTCTATAGGAATGTCCCTTATATTAGTTAAACTCTTTTAGAAATAATACTATTCATACTACTTTATCTCCATCCTCATACCATCACTTATTTACACACTTTGCCACTTACTTTATTTATAAACAACCACTTTATCTATAAATGGACCCCACAACATCTCATCATACCCCCAACTTATCTATTTTATACATAAACTAATCAATATTCATTAAAACCCGTGCCCGCAGAAGTGAGCATAATAAAATTGGACGGAGGGAATAAAAAAAAACTCAGAGGCGACAAATTTTAATCTGAATCTCAGACAAAGTAATGGACCCCACTTTGTCATTTACTTTATTCATAAACAATCATTTATTTATAAATGGACCCCACAATACCCCATTATACCCTCAACTTATCTATTTTATGAATAAAGTAATCAATATTAATTAAAAACCGTGCCCGAAGAAGTGGGCATAATAAAATTGGACGGAGGAAGTATATAATAATAGCACAGTATACTAAAAATATTTTCCCGCCCATTCTTTAGATACTATTTTTGGCTTTCTTCAGAAGCAAACTATTCAAATTCTAGGTATACGCCCCCTTTTCTCTCTTTAATGTTCACAAATTACTTAGAAGTGAGAACACCATTTTGAATGAAAATACAGTCTCATTTCTTCCGGCCAGAAATAGGGCAAAAGATGACACCAAATTTCTGAACACACACAAACCATCTGCAGATCTGCTGCAACTCTTCTTCAAAAGTTGTGCACATCACACAGAAGAGGCCAACGCCGCTTGAAGTCTCAAAACACCACCACTCCCTTGGCGACATCACGCCTCCAAAGCGGTGGGCCCACCGCAACAAGAAGCCGCCTGCCATAGCCATTTGGTCGCCCACCTCGCCTAAAGTTGTTTTGACCGTCGCCGTACATGAGCCGCGAAACCGCCACCGCTGCACCACGGGCCGTCGTCGTCTCCCTTCTGCCACCCAAAGGAAATCCCATCGACAAACCTCCACAGCAGAGCCGCAAATCCCACAGTCGTGACCGTTTGTCACCGAGTCACGCACACGAGACTGAGTACAAGATACCGTCCTCCAACAACCAGGGTACTAGAAGCTATTGCTAGTGCATTTCTGACTGTACCTCGGAGACCCAAGGGTAAGGATCGATGCCAGCTGATGAGTTATTATTAAACATATATTTATATTAATATTCCCCATTTTATTGTTTCTTTTGGGCTTACTTGTTGATTCTTTTGGGCTTACTTGTTGATTCTTGAGAAATAATATATATGCGACGCAAGAAATGAGATCTGTGACACAGTTTCACAAATTATTTGATGATAACAGAATGATGTCATAAAAGAAATTCAAACATTTTTCGGTCACAAAAAATAATTTCAAATCTAAAAGCAAGAAAAAATAATAAATGTCACAAAGTATGTTGCTTAACGCATTAGTTTCATAGTTGTAACCCGTGCAACTCACGCGCATATGGGATTATCAAACTTCTTTGTTCGCGAATAATATTTACTTGCAATATTTTTATTTCACCAACTCCAAACCAACCTGTAATTAATACATACGCACATATAAATTAAATGGGAGGTCTATGATATACTGTCCGTTTGATATTAAATGCATATAAATATAATAAGAGGCCTTGTGTGAGATCGTCTTGTAACTATCATTTTGTGCGACTGTATTCTAATTAATATTTTGACAAATTTTCTCAAAACATTGACCAACTTGATTGGACCAAAAAAAAAAGTATATGATCGACCTACGAAATGAGATTCATGAAACAGTTTTGCACAAATTTTGATCATAAGAAAATAAGGTCAAAAATTGAAATTTAATATTTATTTTCTCAAAATACGTAAAATTTTCTATATCAGAAACCTAGAAAAAAATTAATAATGGAGGAAAAATTGCTCAGCGCGTAGATTTAACGTGCATGTGTAACTCACTAGTAGAATGGGTCAATGACTACGTACCCCGTGCGATTTGTTTCCATGAATATCTACATGCACTATTTTTATTTTATTACATCTATAACAATCTGTAATATTTATATTTATATGCACTCAAAATAGGTGGCCTGAAGTTGCCCCGCTCACAGCCATTAGTACTGCCCCCAATCTCCCGTAGAATTGAAGCATGAGGGCCCAGACTCCATTCATCAAAAGTGAGAGCTGGAGTGATGCTGAAAAGGCTACCTAGTTTCCTCCTTGCCTTGTACATCTTTGAGAAGAATTTCGTTGAGGTGAGGCGATTCGTTGAAACTATAGACATGGGTGCAGTGCTCGCCTTCTATTATGGACACTTTTACAGATCGCCTGAATACAAAAAATGGTCCAAAGCTCGAAACTTAAGCAAGAAAAGTGTACATGGGAAAAAACTGCTCAGCACGTATGGATGTTGTTTTGCGTGGGACCGTCTTTTCTCAGAAATTTTCTTTTTTGTGTGAAATGTCATCGTTCCAGTCGTGAATTTAAAAAAAAAAAACTTAATCGAACATTTTTAAAAATTCAAAACAGACAAAGAGGGCAAAGGGGGCAGAACCAAGCTTCCCTAAATTGAGAGAGAAGAGAAGGGCGCTGTTCACTGACGTCTGCCAACGTTTGCCCGCCGTCTGCTCACCTGCCCCACTAAGGTAGTTAGTTTATATATTTTTTCTGGTTTTTTCTTCTCTTTTCGGTTTTAAAGTTTCTGGATTAGCATTTAGAATGGGTATCTTTATGCAATTGGAAATATGTAGACAATAGACAGTAGACTTGATTAGCATTTATAATTGATATATTGTTGTTTGGAATTCTCAAGTTCCTCAACAAGGCTCGTGCAATCGAGCTACTTAATTTGATGTGAAACATGTGTTTGGTGTTCTCGTGCAATCGAGCTACTCAAAAGTATCATAAAAACTTACAAAAGTAGTGCGTTTGATGCACGCGACAGTCCCTTGTTAGTTTTTGTATATCAAGTGAAGGCCAAATTAAATTGTGTCACGAATCTCATTTCTTGAGTTGAATGTTTTTTTTATTAAGAATCAAAAAGTAAGCCATAAACCCATTCTACGCGTTCAAACTATGTTATCTCACGCGCCGAACACATTTTATCCGTTATTATTTTTTGGTGTATAGTTTTAAGATTTGAAAAATTATATTTGGAGCAAAAATTAACAAATTTATATTATTGTCATTATTTTATTATCATCAAAACATGAGTGATGGTGCGTGCAATGCACGCGTGACGAGTGCGCGTGAGTGCAAGCTACAACAACATGCATATTAAAACGGTGTAATCTCACAGTTTTTTCCCATGTACAATTTTCTTGCTAGACTTTCAACATTTTGACCATTTTTTGTATTCAGGCGATCAATCTATAAAAGTCTCCATAATAGAAGGCGAGCACTGTACCCCTAGGGGTCTTTAGTTTCAACAAATCGCCTCACCTCAACGAAATTCTTCTCGAAGATGTGCAAGGCAAGGAGGAAACTAGACTTTTCAGCATCACTCCAATTCTCACTGGGTATTCCAGGAACCAGAACATGATCATCAACACAGCACTTTTGATCGATGAACGGAGTCTGAACTATTATCTAAAGGACTCGATGACATCTGCAAATGAGACCAAGAAAATATTCATTAGGTTTCACATATAGAAAATTGTATTTTGAGAGATAAAAAATTACTATTAAATTTCTATTTTTGACATGATTTTATTACCATCAAAATTTGTGCAAAACTGTTTCACGAATCTCATTCCGTAGGTCAGATACTATTTTTTCAATCAAGTACGTCAATATTTTGAGAAAATTTGTCAAAATTTTTAGGCCACAATCTTCACATCATCAACTGCACAATCTAATCAGAAACAAATTTTGAGGCCACAATTTCTAACTAAATACTGATAGATAAATACAACAGAATTATTGAATGACAATCTCCTGCAGAACATTTGCAAAACCCATAGGCCAAAAATAAATTTAATTTGATAACATAAACTGAGCTGCAGTGACAAAAAAATTGGCACAAATTTGTATGCAGATATTGAATATATAGAGAAAGATCCAAGTGCAAATGAGAGAGAATGCTAGCTACCTGGTTATGAGGTTCAGCACGAGTAACAACAGTCGACACAGTTTCATCCCACCACAAGCGTACAAATGGCCTGCATAGATCAAAAGATAAGTATACAATAATGCAAATGTTCTATATAAGAAAACAAGATTTGGGATAATGCAGAGATGCTACCGTACTTTGAAGAACCACCCTTAACAAATGTCATAAGCATCAAAGGACAAAAGATATTTTATATAGAAAGAACAATCGATGTCATAGCCTATACTCAAATCATTTCAAATACTATAAATGCAACCAGACTACACAATGCGATGCTCATTTAAAGAATTTAGTTTCCCTCTTTCTACATCTGGATCCCATTCAACTTTGTTATCATGGTGAACTCTAACGCCTGGTAAATCCCTAAAATTTGCACCCTAATACAAGAAACAGATTAAACAGATTAAATTTGCACAAACACGGTCATAATCATCCTGGTTTAGACAAAGGGGGCGATGGTCATACAAGCTATGTTCCACCTTTTCAGATACCGAGCAGCCAGGCATTTCTGCATTGAAAACGCACAAAATTTGTTGATGGATTTCATGTAAAATGATATAAAATAAAAGCTAAATGCCTACTCAAAATAAACTTCTAAACAGGTTCTGAAAGAATAACAAGAACTCACCATCTCTCCGAAGTCTAATGAAACGCTGGAATTCAGTTTTAGGCGTACGATCATAAGGCATTTCATCACGAATCTCATTTCTTGAGTTGAATATTTTTTATTAAGAATCAGAAGGTAAGCCATAAACCACTTCTACGCGTTAAAACTATGTTATCTCACGCGCCGAGCAGATTTTATCCATTATTATTTTTTGGTATATAGTTTTAAGATGTGAACACAACGTGGTAAGCAAATTTATTATTATCTTCCTCTTACACTTCATTCGTGACTGGTTAGGAATAAAATTAAATTTGATCCTATCTATATATCTCACCAATTAAATCCACTCATTCATGGTATTAATGGCATATATATTCAACTGAAAGTTTTGCATGAGACCATTATATACACGAAATATAATATTTTTCGGTTTAAAATATAGTTCAAAAGTATTAATAAAATAGCACGTGTGATGCACGCGTCAGTCCCGTGCAAGTGTTTTTTGAATTTATATATAATTAATTAAAGTGAGTGCCAAATTAAATTTAAAGGCAGTATTATTTTCATGGAATCTTTTGTTGTCTGGGAATATCAACTTATTTCCTCATCTTCTTTATCTGAATATGTCATTGCTTGTGTTTTTGCCTATACATTTCTTCATCGCTTGTTGAAGCTATTGGTATTAGCACAGGTACCAAAATGGTGTTGGACGCTATAAAATCCTTAATAGTTGATACGATCGAGCTTCTCAGATGGCAATGTTACGGAACTGAGAACGTTTCCTTCTCAAGTCTCCAATACGGTTATTTCTGACGGTCCTCGTGAAGACAATGAATCAGACGACACAACAGATATTCCCACCATCATAGTCTGGAAAGGCCAAAAGACCTGTAGTGCGACCTCAATTTAGAACATCGAACCCTCTCAATCGGCGCACCCCCCAGAGTTCAGCTGCAGAGCGACCTCAATTTATCGAGCTCTGAGGCCAAAAACGAGGAGCAAAGTGTTGTGAATGCACGGAGGCTGAGTACAAGTTACCGCCCTCCAACAATCAGGGCACTAGAAGCTATTGCTAGTGGATTTCTGACAGTAACTCGGAGACGCTAGCTAGGGTAAGGATGCCAGCTGATGAGTTATTATTAGTCTTATATTTATAATAATATTGCCCATATTTTATGTTTCTTTTTAGCTAAATTGATTAGATTAATCTTATTTTGTTAATTATTAGTCTTATATTTATAATAGTATCCCCCGCATTTTTTCTTTTCTTTTGGGTTTACTTGTTCATTCTTAGGAAATAATATCCTACGCAAGAAATGAGATTTGAGACACAGTTTCATAATTTTAGTTTTTTTGATGATATATAATACACTAATCACAACATAAAACAAATTCAAACACGTTTTGGTAATTGCAATAAAAAAATTTCGAATCTAAAAGCTAAAAAAAAAAATTGACACAAAGTTGTTTAACGCATTATTTTCAAAGTTTTAACGCGTGCAACTCACGCGAATATGGAATTATCGCCACGTAGCATTGTCAAACTTCTTTTTACGCCAATAATATTTACTTGCACTAATTTTTATTTCACTAACTCCCCACCAACCTGTAATAAAATAAAATGGGAGGTCTATGATATATTGTCCGGTTGATATTAAATGCGGATAAAGGAACAATTTGTGCATATAAATAGAATAAGAGGCCTTGAGCGAGATTGTCTCGTAACTATCATTTTGTGTGACTGTATTCTAATTCATATTTTGACAAATTTTCTCAAAAACATTGAACTACTTGATTGGACCAAAAAAATAGTATATCTGACCTACGGAATGAAATTCATGAAGCAGTTTTGCACAAATTTGATGATAATAAAATCATGTCAAATATAGAATTTTAATATTTATTTATCTCTAAAAATACACTTTTCTATATGTGAAACCTAATGAACATTTTGTTGATCATATTCCTGATGAGCAAGTACTTTCATCAGACAATGCTGAAAGTGGAGAGAGGCCAAGTGTACATGGGGAAAACTGCTCAGCAAATGAGATTACACCATTTTAATGTGGAGATGCGCACTCGCGACACGTGCATTGCACGCGCACCATCACTCAAGTTTTGATGATAATAAAGTAAAGTAATGACTATAATAGAAATTTGATAATTTTCACTCAAAATATAATTTTCCAAATCTTACAAACTATATACCAAAAAATAATAATAATTGATAAAATCTTCTCAGCGCGTGAGATAATATAGTTTTAGCGCGTGCAATTCACTTGCGGAATGGGTTTTTGTCAACTTAAATTTAAAGGCAGTATTATTTTCATGGAAACTTGTGTTTCCTTTCAAAATCAACTTAATTCCTTCTCAAGTCTCCAAAAAGGTTATTTCTGACGGTCCTCGTGAAGACGATGAATTAGACGACACGTACAACAGATATTCCTGAAATGTTTAGAAATTTTGAATATAATAAAAAGTGCGTAATACCATTTGTTTTAGGCCAAGGTCTTGTATAGACTCGATTCCTTAAAAGTCAATCTTTTTTTTTTTTTTTTTTTTTTGTAAAAGTGTATATTGAAAAGTGTAAGTCATTATAATTAAAAAGTGCAACATAATATTACTGTACAGTGTAAGTCGTTATAATTGAAAAGTGTAAGTCATTATAACTAAAAAGTACAACACAATATTATTGAAAAGTGCACGTCTATATAACTAAAATGTGCAATATAACATTACTAAAAAGTTCACGACAATATAACTTAAAATATAATTTTAAAAAGTGTAAGTCACTACAATTAAAAAGTGTAACAAAAAACTCAATTTCTTATATAGACTCAATTCCATAGGAGACCTACCCTTGTTTTAGAATAAGTATTGCGCAAGGTTGATGAGATGGAGAATAATTTGAATCATTCCCATTTCACAGCCCCCTTTAATTAAATTGATTAATGGGGTCAACCAATTTAATTGACTTACTTGATTTTAAACTTCCCATAATAGTGATATGTTGACAAAAATAAAATGAGTAATTTAATTTAAGACATTATGAATGATAAAATGAAACATTTAATTTAAGACAGAGGGAGTATAATTGATTTTAAAAATTTTAATAAATGAAAAATAATTAAAGCTCAGAGACGCCAATTAATCTGAAATTTCAGACGAAGCAATGGACCCAACCAATGCGGTCGGCGTAATAATCATCACAGCAAACTTAAATGCACCATCCGGTAATCGAACCCGGGTCTGTAAGCGTGGCAGGTACTATTCTACCACTAGACCACTGGTGCTTCTTGTAAGTTGGAATGTTAATTTGTAACAAACGGGTTAGGCAATTGTCTCTTTTCATTAATTAACTGCATATTTATTATGCCTTATTAAATTCATCTCGTTAGATATAATATAAAAGAAATTGAAACTCAAGCAACTTCGAATGAAAATGAGTGTGAATGAGTGGATAAATCAGAGATATTTTTTAATATTCTTATACTTTAATAATTAAATAAATTACATTTTATTTAAACCATACACATAATGAAATGGGTGCTTGATCGAAAGGTTTCAGGATGATGAATGTGAATTAAAGTCATAGTATGTTTTTCAAAAAATGAGACTTTGATGATAACAAAATTTGTAATTATTTTGTTGAATTAGTTTATTCAAGGATGTGCACTATCGTATAGATCGAGACTTGTAGCTTGATTCTTGACTTATTCGGTGTGCCACCAAAGAAGCGGACCCGCTAAGACTTCATACCTTGTTTTTGACTAAATAGGCTCGTGAGGATGATAGGCTCCGCAGCGCCGGTTCCTAAGAGCCTTGCTCGATCGATCACCGGATCGAAGCAAAAGAGAGAAAAGTCTAATTGGACATATATAACCCAGTAATACATTTGTACGTGAACCCGTAACAAGACAGCAGACGAAGGATTCCAGGATCGTTGTGAACTTAATTGAGAAAGCATGAAGGAATTCGAACTCATACCTTTTGGTTGTTCCATTCATCTACGTCACCAACTCTAAGATGATGTTTACTTTGGGCTTTGAGTGATTTTGTGAATCAATTTTTGAAATCTTATTTTTTGAAACACTGATGAATAATAATATGTGTGTTTCTGAGTTTGGAATAGTAGAAGATTTTAACTGTATATAAAATCAATATTGTGTAAGATTGAATGAAATTGTATTATATTATTGTTAGGTGATATTATAATGATTAAATTAGAGTTTATTAACAATATATGACAAATCATAAGACATACAGACAATATAATCTAAATTTTTTTAGTAAAACAATATAATTAAGACCAAAAGAGGTCATAAAATCCCAACTATACCCTTTCTTTATTAAATCGACAATTAAATCTAGTAATATACTCCATCATAATCAATTTCACGTTATTTCTCTTTTCTCACAAAATCCTAATGGCCGGCGTCCTTATTTTGAATCTGGGTGAGTCTCGGACAACCGAGACGACAGACTGCTGAGCGAGATCATCAATGGTGGATTTCGCTTTCTTAATTAACCAATCGACGACCTTACTGGGGCGATCGTTGAGGAGGCGGTCTTGAACATCAATGGCGGTATGACCTGCGAGGCGGACACGGCGGTAGATTGACGCACGTACCAACAAACTATGTAATTGACGCATAGGCAGAATCGACGGCGAGATCGGGGTGAGGATGTGCGTCGATTGGCAAGAGAGGGATGTCGGGCGCCGAGGGTCGAGACCGGATGCTTTGTGGCGGCGACGCGGGCCGATCTGTTCAAGGATGTATCGATCCCGACGGTTTTGTGGTTGCAGAGGTGAGCAGAACAGGCTTTCTAAAAATTTGACTGATTTCTCTTATTGTCTTCCTTTTTTTGCCATCTGGTTGAACATGCTCTTTCTTGTGTCGTCATTGCTACTTCTCTTACAAACGTCATTGAATTTAGTCTGTACGTAAGGGCCTTTTCTTGGATTGTGGGTGATTGTTTAATGCCTGTTAATTGTTTGATGAAAAGAAAATTGGGAAAGAATGAGTTTGACATCAGAATGAAGGTTTTAATTTAGTCTGTTTTTACTTCTATGGGTGCACAATAAAATCAAGAATCGCCTTCTCTTTACGCAATGCTCTGTTTTCTACGTAATTTTCTTTTCACAATAAAATACACCTTTTTGTAGTGATTGAGAAATTGGCGAAGAAAATCTACGATTCGATACCCACGGTGGTGTGGAATTTCGAAATGTGTTTGATGTATTGAAAGGATATTGCCAAACTATGAATATATGCACATTAGTTGCGCATATTATATATATGCACCAAACTATGAATATATGCACATTAGTTGCGCATTACGTATAAGACTACAGGCCAATCCGACCTCTGTGTTTAAAATTCCAATGAAATTCGAAATAATTTATGTTTATTCTAATTTTTCAGTACATAATATACAAAGATTTAAACTAAGATGCAGAAAACACACCTTGAGAATTGAGCGAGTAATCGAATGTGTGAAACGAATGTGCACAATATTAATGGTCTGCAAATTTGAAAGTATATGTAATTATCGATTGCATATATAAAAAAATGCATGCATATTTGAAAGTATATCACTACCAGAAAACTGCAATATTTTAGCCGCGAAAAAATTTGTCGCTAATTCTAATATTTTCGTCGCTAACGTGAGTTAGCGATGAAATAATTTTGTCACAGGATTTGTTGCTATACACCCATCGCTAACGTGTTTGTGACAAAAAAAAATTAATTTTGTCAATGATTTCTTGTTTTAAGATGATGTTCTCGTCACTGACTTCAATGAATGCCTTATTAGCAAGTAGGAGGTCTTCTTCAGTCACACCAGTAGAGTGCTGAAGACTACTCCCTACTCCACTGTCGGCAGTATCACTTTCATCAGATTCTGATTCATCACATGATTGAAATGAAGTTGCAGATGATACCTCTTGCTCGATTTTGGCCATGCAGCATAGACCATCATCTACTATGAATGCTTCCACTTCATCTCGATCAGACGGGTAACTGGAAGAAGACGATGGTAACTCGTCTGATTCCGTTTCAGAGTCCCCATTAGCCATCATTGCCTTCTTACCCCTGTTGTATCTTCGTTCCCTTCTTGCTTTTCGTTCTTCACGATCATCAGTGCTCAGGTCCGGACATTCGTAAATGTAGTGATCTGGTTTCTCACAGTTATAACATAAAGGATCGTTAGTAGACTTTTTATCAGGAGACTTATCCCTTCTCTTATCTCGTCTATCAGAACGTTTAATCTTCCTGTCGTCAGACTCTCTATCTCGTCTGTTACTTTTCGAGACTTCGTCTCTCCTTTCGAACGAGTTTCGGTCTCGTCTAGTCTCAGGCGAGTTCTTAGAAGTAGAACCTCTAAAATCTTTGTAGAACTTCTTATATCTACCATAGCGTTTGTTTAGTCTGTCGAACTTCCTAACCATAAGGTTCATCTGATCTTTCAGACTGAGATCAGATTTATCTAGTTCGTCTTTTATGCTAGCAGACTTAGTCTTAGACTTGGACCTGTCTACTCTAGAGCTCTTAGACGAAGTAGACTTAAAAGCAACATTTTTCGACACAGCATTCTCTCTATCACTACTGACTATAGGATCATCCTCATCTAGATCGAACTCATGCGCCTTAAGAGTTTGGAACATCGTTTCAACAGACCATTCATCGATGTCCTGAGTATTCTTGATGATCATCTTGACCATCTTCCATCTAGCATCAAGACTCTTAAGAATTCTCAAGTTAATTTCACGATTA
Organism: Galeopsis tetrahit; assembly: GCA_963675135.1. NCBI lineage: Eukaryota > Viridiplantae > Streptophyta > Magnoliopsida > Lamiales > Lamiaceae > Galeopsis > Galeopsis tetrahit. Next base: position 49,466,656 of record OY776124.1, read on the forward strand.
GTATAAGATTTACCAAGCACTTCCAAGTCATTCATAACACGTGTGAAACGAGTATCTAACTGGTCTATATTTTCACCAGCCTTCATTTTAAATGATTCGAACCTTTGAATAGCTGTGGAAAGCTTACTTTCTTTGATCAGGGTAGTCCCTTCACAAATGATAGCAAGTCGATCCCACATTTCTTTGGTTGTCTTACATTTTAACACTTTCCCAAGATACTCGTTGGGAAGGGTGTGTAAAATATAGTTCTTGGCCAAACTGTCCAAATTGTTCTGCCTCATTTCTTTAGAAGTGAGTTCAGACCTCGGTTTAGGGACGAGCACACCAACGGCTTTAGATGGGTCCAAGGTAGCAGTGTTTTGAACCATCGTGACGACAGGTCCTTCTTTAACGATGGACACCATCAAGTCATGTGTTGAGCTGAAAATGGCTTCCATTCTCAACTTCCAGTAGTCATAGTCCTGAACAGAAAACTTGGGAAGTTTGTTAGCACTTATCTCCAAAGACATGGTTTAGCAGTTTGTCAAATAGGGATATAGCAAGAAAATCAAGATACATTTATTTCAAGGAATGTGATAAGAATCAGAATGATCAAGAACCAAGACTTCACCCTAAGTCTTCAAGATGTTATCAAGAAACAGCAGTTCGAAAACTACTGCTCTGATACCACTTGTAGGTCCCTAGTTGAGTTTATAATATTGAGTAAGCTAGGAAAATGTCTAGAGGGGGGTGAATAGACTTTTCAAAATCTTTCAATATATTAGAATACACAATGCGGAATTTATCAGATTAACAATGAGCCCAATCAATTATACTCAACTAATATTCGCGAACTTCTGTTATGAACACTCTACTTGTCTTGTTCTTATATGCAATTAATAAATTAAACAGTTAATCAATCAAACACACACAAAAAAGTAAAGTAAACAACACAAGGATTTATAGTGGTTCGACAACTTGTCTACATCCACTCTCACAACACAAGTTGCGAAATTCTTATTAACCGATCTTGTGGCTTTAAGTCCCAAGAACTAAGACTTCAATCTTCTCGATTATATCACCAGATATATCTTCGATCTAACAACTAGTTATTCACAAGTAACTAGCGACTTGAATTTAACAATAATAAGAAAAACTTCTCTTAGTCCAGTAGTAGCCTTCTTGTTTCTTCACTTTTCTTCTGGCTTGAACTTTCTGAACTTCAATACTCTGAGAGTTTTAATTTGCTTCGAATATCTCTTATGAATGCTTCAAATCTTTTGTTAATAGTAGTCTTCAAATGTAGAATACCTTGGGGTATTTATAAGCTTCAATCTTCAAGAACATTCTGTTACGTAACCAACTTATCTTGATAACCAACTTATCTTGATAACCAACTTCTAACCGCTTCTTCTTATCCTTCCACGCGTTTCTACAGTTTAATTAGTTATTCCATAACTAACTCTTCAATCTTTATCTTCATACGCGTTTCCAACTTAAGAGTAGTTTCTTTCTTTATCGCGCACCTGTCTTGTCTTCATGCTTAGACAAAATATTAGTCTTCTTCAGCACTTGTCTTGTCTTGCGCAATCTTCAGTCTTCTTCTTCAGTAGTAGACTTCTAACAAGAACTAATCCTAACAAGACTATTACATTACTTTAAGCTTTATAATTTCAGCTTAGTCACCTTAAGATCTATACAATGATATTTACAATTACAAATCAAAACAACAATGAGCTTCTATACATTATTCAAAATAGCTCAGTACAACAACCTAACAAATATAACATAGTTCTTATAATTCGTACTTGTCTTTCAATCATACTTAAACTTTTACTTAACTTTGTACTCAATTTTGTACTCTACTGATCTACTTAAGTCAACTCACATAACTAGACTAGATCAGTCAACACTTGGAAAATTATTCAAGTCTTCTTTTGGCTTATCAAAACTCAACTCATCTTTTCATCATTTAGGACTTGTATCAGGACGTCATCCTCTTCTGCTTAGGTCTTCCAGGTGATTTCTGCAGAATCAGAGGAAGTATTTTTTCAACTTCGGCACCTTGTTGTGACTCAAATCGCTCTGTTTGAGGAATAGGGGACAAATCCTCCTTGTAACATTGCTTGTAAGTAGATGTAAAAAAAAAATTCTACGATTCATCGAAAGGTTGCATGCGACCCGTATAGCCACGACGTGATGTAGGGCGGCCATGGTGGCCGGCGCACCAGGGCGGCCATCGATGGCTTCACTTCCCCATTTCCAAATCGACATCTACGATTCCCAAACGGAGTTTCGTCGCCCCTCGATCGATCTCTCCAACCGCAACGGCTATGGCGGCTAGGGCTTGGTGTTCATCTTCTACAACAACGACGACGATGGCTTGGGTGGGGGAGATCGATGTATCCGACGACGATGACGATCGGTGTTCATCTTCTCTAACAACGGCTGTAGTGAGGGCGCAACTATGGTGGAGCGTTACGATTTTGGAATAGGAGAAAATAATAATTGGAAATTAGAATGAATGAAATGATAAATATAGAAATTAAATTTGAAAGGTGAGATTTATGGAATTTCTCGAAATTGTCAATTGAAATACGAAATGTAGTTATTCAATTAAGGAAATTTTGGTAGTGATTGAGTAATTATCGATTGCTAATTTTACATTGATTTAAATTTTAAAATCTAATTTTAATTTACATTATTAGTGTCGTATAAGAATAAGGGCATAATTGGTTATTTGGATATGAATTTGACCTTAATTCTAATACTATAATTTTTTGTCTCTATTTTTAATCGTGTCTATAGGAATGTCCCTTATATTAGTTAAACTCTTTTAGAAATAATACTATTCATACTACTTTATCTCCATCCTCATACCATCACTTATTTACACACTTTGCCACTTACTTTATTTATAAACAACCACTTTATCTATAAATGGACCCCACAACATCTCATCATACCCCCAACTTATCTATTTTATACATAAACTAATCAATATTCATTAAAACCCGTGCCCGCAGAAGTGAGCATAATAAAATTGGACGGAGGGAATAAAAAAAAACTCAGAGGCGACAAATTTTAATCTGAATCTCAGACAAAGTAATGGACCCCACTTTGTCATTTACTTTATTCATAAACAATCATTTATTTATAAATGGACCCCACAATACCCCATTATACCCTCAACTTATCTATTTTATGAATAAAGTAATCAATATTAATTAAAAACCGTGCCCGAAGAAGTGGGCATAATAAAATTGGACGGAGGAAGTATATAATAATAGCACAGTATACTAAAAATATTTTCCCGCCCATTCTTTAGATACTATTTTTGGCTTTCTTCAGAAGCAAACTATTCAAATTCTAGGTATACGCCCCCTTTTCTCTCTTTAATGTTCACAAATTACTTAGAAGTGAGAACACCATTTTGAATGAAAATACAGTCTCATTTCTTCCGGCCAGAAATAGGGCAAAAGATGACACCAAATTTCTGAACACACACAAACCATCTGCAGATCTGCTGCAACTCTTCTTCAAAAGTTGTGCACATCACACAGAAGAGGCCAACGCCGCTTGAAGTCTCAAAACACCACCACTCCCTTGGCGACATCACGCCTCCAAAGCGGTGGGCCCACCGCAACAAGAAGCCGCCTGCCATAGCCATTTGGTCGCCCACCTCGCCTAAAGTTGTTTTGACCGTCGCCGTACATGAGCCGCGAAACCGCCACCGCTGCACCACGGGCCGTCGTCGTCTCCCTTCTGCCACCCAAAGGAAATCCCATCGACAAACCTCCACAGCAGAGCCGCAAATCCCACAGTCGTGACCGTTTGTCACCGAGTCACGCACACGAGACTGAGTACAAGATACCGTCCTCCAACAACCAGGGTACTAGAAGCTATTGCTAGTGCATTTCTGACTGTACCTCGGAGACCCAAGGGTAAGGATCGATGCCAGCTGATGAGTTATTATTAAACATATATTTATATTAATATTCCCCATTTTATTGTTTCTTTTGGGCTTACTTGTTGATTCTTTTGGGCTTACTTGTTGATTCTTGAGAAATAATATATATGCGACGCAAGAAATGAGATCTGTGACACAGTTTCACAAATTATTTGATGATAACAGAATGATGTCATAAAAGAAATTCAAACATTTTTCGGTCACAAAAAATAATTTCAAATCTAAAAGCAAGAAAAAATAATAAATGTCACAAAGTATGTTGCTTAACGCATTAGTTTCATAGTTGTAACCCGTGCAACTCACGCGCATATGGGATTATCAAACTTCTTTGTTCGCGAATAATATTTACTTGCAATATTTTTATTTCACCAACTCCAAACCAACCTGTAATTAATACATACGCACATATAAATTAAATGGGAGGTCTATGATATACTGTCCGTTTGATATTAAATGCATATAAATATAATAAGAGGCCTTGTGTGAGATCGTCTTGTAACTATCATTTTGTGCGACTGTATTCTAATTAATATTTTGACAAATTTTCTCAAAACATTGACCAACTTGATTGGACCAAAAAAAAAAGTATATGATCGACCTACGAAATGAGATTCATGAAACAGTTTTGCACAAATTTTGATCATAAGAAAATAAGGTCAAAAATTGAAATTTAATATTTATTTTCTCAAAATACGTAAAATTTTCTATATCAGAAACCTAGAAAAAAATTAATAATGGAGGAAAAATTGCTCAGCGCGTAGATTTAACGTGCATGTGTAACTCACTAGTAGAATGGGTCAATGACTACGTACCCCGTGCGATTTGTTTCCATGAATATCTACATGCACTATTTTTATTTTATTACATCTATAACAATCTGTAATATTTATATTTATATGCACTCAAAATAGGTGGCCTGAAGTTGCCCCGCTCACAGCCATTAGTACTGCCCCCAATCTCCCGTAGAATTGAAGCATGAGGGCCCAGACTCCATTCATCAAAAGTGAGAGCTGGAGTGATGCTGAAAAGGCTACCTAGTTTCCTCCTTGCCTTGTACATCTTTGAGAAGAATTTCGTTGAGGTGAGGCGATTCGTTGAAACTATAGACATGGGTGCAGTGCTCGCCTTCTATTATGGACACTTTTACAGATCGCCTGAATACAAAAAATGGTCCAAAGCTCGAAACTTAAGCAAGAAAAGTGTACATGGGAAAAAACTGCTCAGCACGTATGGATGTTGTTTTGCGTGGGACCGTCTTTTCTCAGAAATTTTCTTTTTTGTGTGAAATGTCATCGTTCCAGTCGTGAATTTAAAAAAAAAAAACTTAATCGAACATTTTTAAAAATTCAAAACAGACAAAGAGGGCAAAGGGGGCAGAACCAAGCTTCCCTAAATTGAGAGAGAAGAGAAGGGCGCTGTTCACTGACGTCTGCCAACGTTTGCCCGCCGTCTGCTCACCTGCCCCACTAAGGTAGTTAGTTTATATATTTTTTCTGGTTTTTTCTTCTCTTTTCGGTTTTAAAGTTTCTGGATTAGCATTTAGAATGGGTATCTTTATGCAATTGGAAATATGTAGACAATAGACAGTAGACTTGATTAGCATTTATAATTGATATATTGTTGTTTGGAATTCTCAAGTTCCTCAACAAGGCTCGTGCAATCGAGCTACTTAATTTGATGTGAAACATGTGTTTGGTGTTCTCGTGCAATCGAGCTACTCAAAAGTATCATAAAAACTTACAAAAGTAGTGCGTTTGATGCACGCGACAGTCCCTTGTTAGTTTTTGTATATCAAGTGAAGGCCAAATTAAATTGTGTCACGAATCTCATTTCTTGAGTTGAATGTTTTTTTTATTAAGAATCAAAAAGTAAGCCATAAACCCATTCTACGCGTTCAAACTATGTTATCTCACGCGCCGAACACATTTTATCCGTTATTATTTTTTGGTGTATAGTTTTAAGATTTGAAAAATTATATTTGGAGCAAAAATTAACAAATTTATATTATTGTCATTATTTTATTATCATCAAAACATGAGTGATGGTGCGTGCAATGCACGCGTGACGAGTGCGCGTGAGTGCAAGCTACAACAACATGCATATTAAAACGGTGTAATCTCACAGTTTTTTCCCATGTACAATTTTCTTGCTAGACTTTCAACATTTTGACCATTTTTTGTATTCAGGCGATCAATCTATAAAAGTCTCCATAATAGAAGGCGAGCACTGTACCCCTAGGGGTCTTTAGTTTCAACAAATCGCCTCACCTCAACGAAATTCTTCTCGAAGATGTGCAAGGCAAGGAGGAAACTAGACTTTTCAGCATCACTCCAATTCTCACTGGGTATTCCAGGAACCAGAACATGATCATCAACACAGCACTTTTGATCGATGAACGGAGTCTGAACTATTATCTAAAGGACTCGATGACATCTGCAAATGAGACCAAGAAAATATTCATTAGGTTTCACATATAGAAAATTGTATTTTGAGAGATAAAAAATTACTATTAAATTTCTATTTTTGACATGATTTTATTACCATCAAAATTTGTGCAAAACTGTTTCACGAATCTCATTCCGTAGGTCAGATACTATTTTTTCAATCAAGTACGTCAATATTTTGAGAAAATTTGTCAAAATTTTTAGGCCACAATCTTCACATCATCAACTGCACAATCTAATCAGAAACAAATTTTGAGGCCACAATTTCTAACTAAATACTGATAGATAAATACAACAGAATTATTGAATGACAATCTCCTGCAGAACATTTGCAAAACCCATAGGCCAAAAATAAATTTAATTTGATAACATAAACTGAGCTGCAGTGACAAAAAAATTGGCACAAATTTGTATGCAGATATTGAATATATAGAGAAAGATCCAAGTGCAAATGAGAGAGAATGCTAGCTACCTGGTTATGAGGTTCAGCACGAGTAACAACAGTCGACACAGTTTCATCCCACCACAAGCGTACAAATGGCCTGCATAGATCAAAAGATAAGTATACAATAATGCAAATGTTCTATATAAGAAAACAAGATTTGGGATAATGCAGAGATGCTACCGTACTTTGAAGAACCACCCTTAACAAATGTCATAAGCATCAAAGGACAAAAGATATTTTATATAGAAAGAACAATCGATGTCATAGCCTATACTCAAATCATTTCAAATACTATAAATGCAACCAGACTACACAATGCGATGCTCATTTAAAGAATTTAGTTTCCCTCTTTCTACATCTGGATCCCATTCAACTTTGTTATCATGGTGAACTCTAACGCCTGGTAAATCCCTAAAATTTGCACCCTAATACAAGAAACAGATTAAACAGATTAAATTTGCACAAACACGGTCATAATCATCCTGGTTTAGACAAAGGGGGCGATGGTCATACAAGCTATGTTCCACCTTTTCAGATACCGAGCAGCCAGGCATTTCTGCATTGAAAACGCACAAAATTTGTTGATGGATTTCATGTAAAATGATATAAAATAAAAGCTAAATGCCTACTCAAAATAAACTTCTAAACAGGTTCTGAAAGAATAACAAGAACTCACCATCTCTCCGAAGTCTAATGAAACGCTGGAATTCAGTTTTAGGCGTACGATCATAAGGCATTTCATCACGAATCTCATTTCTTGAGTTGAATATTTTTTATTAAGAATCAGAAGGTAAGCCATAAACCACTTCTACGCGTTAAAACTATGTTATCTCACGCGCCGAGCAGATTTTATCCATTATTATTTTTTGGTATATAGTTTTAAGATGTGAACACAACGTGGTAAGCAAATTTATTATTATCTTCCTCTTACACTTCATTCGTGACTGGTTAGGAATAAAATTAAATTTGATCCTATCTATATATCTCACCAATTAAATCCACTCAATGGCGGTATGACCAAAAGAGGTCATAAAATCCCAACTATACCCTTTCTTTATTAAATCGACAATTAAATCTAGTAATATACTCCATCATAATCAATTTCACGTTATTTCTCTTTTCTCACAAAATCCTAATGGCCGGCGTCCTTATTTTGAATCTGGGTGAGTCTCGGACAACCGAGACGACAGACTGCTGAGCGAGATCATCAATGGTGGATTTCGCTTTCTTAATTAACCAATCGACGACCTTACTGGGGCGATCGTTGAGGAGGCGGTCTTGAACATCAATGGCGGTATGACCTGCGAGGCGGACACGGCGGTAGATTGACGCACGTACCAACAAACTATGTAATTGACGCATAGGCAGAATCGACGGCGAGATCGGGGTGAGGATGTGCGTCGATTGGCAAGAGAGGGATGTCGGGCGCCGAGGGTCGAGACCGGATGCTTTGTGGCGGCGACGCGGGCCGATCTGTTCAAGGATGTATCGATCCCGACGGTTTTGTGGTTGCAGAGGTGAGCAGAACAGGCTTTCTAAAAATTTGACTGATTTCTCTTATTGTCTTCCTTTTTTTGCCATCTGGTTGAACATGCTCTTTCTTGTGTCGTCATTGCTACTTCTCTTACAAACGTCATTGAATTTAGTCTGTACGTAAGGGCCTTTTCTTGGATTGTGGGTGATTGTTTAATGCCTGTTAATTGTTTGATGAAAAGAAAATTGGGAAAGAATGAGTTTGACATCAGAATGAAGGTTTTAATTTAGTCTGTTTTTACTTCTATGGGTGCACAATAAAATCAAGAATCGCCTTCTCTTTACGCAATGCTCTGTTTTCTACGTAATTTTCTTTTCACAATAAAATACACCTTTTTGTAGTGATTGAGAAATTGGCGAAGAAAATCTACGATTCGATACCCACGGTGGTGTGGAATTTCGAAATGTGTTTGATGTATTGAAAGGATATTGCCAAACTATGAATATATGCACATTAGTTGCGCATATTATATATATGCACCAAACTATGAATATATGCACATTAGTTGCGCATTACGTATAAGACTACAGGCCAATCCGACCTCTGTGTTTAAAATTCCAATGAAATTCGAAATAATTTATGTTTATTCTAATTTTTCAGTACATAATATACAAAGATTTAAACTAAGATGCAGAAAACACACCTTGAGAATTGAGCGAGTAATCGAATGTGTGAAACGAATGTGCACAATATTAATGGTCTGCAAATTTGAAAGTATATGTAATTATCGATTGCATATATAAAAAAATGCATGCATATTTGAAAGTATATCACTACCAGAAAACTGCAATATTTTAGCCGCGAAAAAATTTGTCGCTAATTCTAATATTTTCGTCGCTAACGTGAGTTAGCGATGAAATAATTTTGTCACAGGATTTGTTGCTATACACCCATCGCTAACGTGTTTGTGACAAAAAAAAATTAATTTTGTCAATGATTTCTTGTTTTAAGATGATGTTCTCGTCACTGACTTCAATGAATGCCTTATTAGCAAGTAGGAGGTCTTCTTCAGTCACACCAGTAGAGTGCTGAAGACTACTCCCTACTCCACTGTCGGCAGTATCACTTTCATCAGATTCTGATTCATCACATGATTGAAATGAAGTTGCAGATGATACCTCTTGCTCGATTTTGGCCATGCAGCATAGACCATCATCTACTATGAATGCTTCCACTTCATCTCGATCAGACGGGTAACTGGAAGAAGACGATGGTAACTCGTCTGATTCCGTTTCAGAGTCCCCATTAGCCATCATTGCCTTCTTACCCCTGTTGTATCTTCGTTCCCTTCTTGCTTTTCGTTCTTCACGATCATCAGTGCTCAGGTCCGGACATTCGTAAATGTAGTGATCTGGTTTCTCACAGTTATAACATAAAGGATCGTTAGTAGACTTTTTATCAGGAGACTTATCCCTTCTCTTATCTCGTCTATCAGAACGTTTAATCTTCCTGTCGTCAGACTCTCTATCTCGTCTGTTACTTTTCGAGACTTCGTCTCTCCTTTCGAACGAGTTTCGGTCTCGTCTAGTCTCAGGCGAGTTCTTAGAAGTAGAACCTCTAAAATCTTTGTAGAACTTCTTATATCTACCATAGCGTTTGTTTAGTCTGTCGAACTTCCTAACCATAAGGTTCATCTGATCTTTCAGACTGAGATCAGATTTATCTAGTTCGTCTTTTATGCTAGCAGACTTAGTCTTAGACTTGGACCTGTCTACTCTAGAGCTCTTAGACGAAGTAGACTTAAAAGCAACATTTTTCGACACAGCATTCTCTCTATCACTACTGACTATAGGATCATCCTCATCTAGATCGAACTCATGCGCCTTAAGAGTTTGGAACATCGTTTCAACAGACCATTCATCGATGTCCTGAGTATTCTTGATGATCATCTTGACCATCTTCCATCTAGCATCAAGACTCTTAAGAATTCTCAAGTTAATTTCACGATTAGTATAAGATTTACCAAGCACTTCCAAGTCATTCATAACACGTGTGAAACGAGTATCTAACTGGTCTATATTTTCACCAGCCTTCATTTTAAATGATTCGAACCTTTGAATAGCTGTGGAAAGCTTACTTTCTTTGATCAGGGTAGTCCCTTCACAAATGATAGCAAGTCGATCCCACATTTCTTTGGTTGTCTTACATTTTAACACTTTCCCAAGATACTCGTTGGGAAGGGTGTGTAAAATATAGTTCTTGGCCAAACTGTCCAAATTGTTCTGCCTCATTTCTTTAGAAGTGAGTTCAGACCTCGGTTTAGGGACGAGCACACCAACGGCTTTAGATGGGTCCAAGGTAGCAGTGTTTTGAACCATCGTGACGACAGGTCCTTCTTTAACGATGGACACCATCAAGTCATGTGTTGAGCTGAAAATGGCTTCCATTCTCAACTTCCAGTAGTCATAGTCCTGAACAGAAAACTTGGGAAGTTTGTTAGCACTTATCTCCAAAGACATGGTTTAGCAGTTTGTCAAATAGGGATATAGCAAGAAAATCAAGATACATTTATTTCAAGGAATGTGATAAGAATCAGAATGATCAAGAACCAAGACTTCACCCTAAGTCTTCAAGATGTTATCAAGAAACAGCAGTTCGAAAACTACTGCTCTGATACCACTTGTAGGTCCCTAGTTGAGTTTATAATATTGAGTAAGCTAGGAAAATGTCTAGAGGGGGGTGAATAGACTTTTCAAAATCTTTCAATATATTAGAATACACAATGCGGAATTTATCAGATTAACAATGAGCCCAATCAATTATACTCAACTAATATTCGCGAACTTCTGTTATGAACACTCTACTTGTCTTGTTCTTATATGCAATTAATAAATTAAACAGTTAATCAATCAAACACACACAAAAAAGTAAAGTAAACAACACAAGGATTTATAGTGGTTCGACAACTTGTCTACATCCACTCTCACAACACAAGTTGCGAAATTCTTATTAACCGATCTTGTGGCTTTAAGTCCCAAGAACTAAGACTTCAATCTTCTCGATTATATCACCAGATATATCTTCGATCTAACAACTAGTTATTCACAAGTAACTAGCGACTTGAATTTAACAATAATAAGAAAAACTTCTCTTAGTCCAGTAGTAGCCTTCTTGTTTCTTCACTTTTCTTCTGGCTTGAACTTTCTGAACTTCAATACTCTGAGAGTTTTAATTTGCTTCGAATATCTCTTATGAATGCTTCAAATCTTTTGTTAATAGTAGTCTTCAAATGTAGAATACCTTGGGGTATTTATAAGCTTCAATCTTCAAGAACATTCTGTTACGTAACCAACTTATCTTGATAACCAACTTATCTTGATAACCAACTTCTAACCGCTTCTTCTTATCCTTCCACGCGTTTCTACAGTTTAATTAGTTATTCCATAACTAACTCTTCAATCTTTATCTTCATACGCGTTTCCAACTTAAGAGTAGTTTCTTTCTTTATCGCGCACCTGTCTTGTCTTCATGCTTAGACAAAATATTAGTCTTCTTCAGCACTTGTCTTGTCTTGCGCAATCTTCAGTCTTCTTCTTCAGTAGTAGACTTCTAACAAGAACTAATCCTAACAAGACTATTACATTACTTTAAGCTTTATAATTTCAGCTTAGTCACCTTAAGATCTATACAATGATATTTACAATTACAAATCAAAACAACAATGAGCTTCTATACATTATTCAAAATAGCTCAGTACAACAACCTAACAAATATAACATAGTTCTTATAATTCGTACTTGTCTTTCAATCATACTTAAACTTTTACTTAACTTTGTACTCAATTTTGTACTCTACTGATCTACTTAAGTCAACTCACATAACTAGACTAGATCAGTCAACACTTGGAAAATTATTCAAGTCTTCTTTTGGCTTATCAAAACTCAACTCATCTTTTCATCATTTAGGACTTGTATCAGGACGTCATCCTCTTCTGCTTAGGTCTTCCAGGTGATTTCTGCAGAATCAGAGGAAGTATTTTTTCAACTTCGGCACCTTGTTGTGACTCAAATCGCTCTGTTTGAGGAATAGGGGACAAATCCTCCTTGTAACATTGCTTGTAAGTAGATGTAAAAAAAAAATTCTACGATTCATCGAAAGGTTGCATGCGACCCGTATAGCCACGACGTGATGTAGGGCGGCCATGGTGGCCGGCGCACCAGGGCGGCCATCGATGGCTTCACTTCCCCATTTCCAAATCGACATCTACGATTCCCAAACGGAGTTTCGTCGCCCCTCGATCGATCTCTCCAACCGCAACGGCTATGGCGGCTAGGGCTTGGTGTTCATCTTCTACAACAACGACGACGATGGCTTGGGTGGGGGAGATCGATGTATCCGACGACGATGACGATCGGTGTTCATCTTCTCTAACAACGGCTGTAGTGAGGGCGCAACTATGGTGGAGCGTTACGATTTTGGAATAGGAGAAAATAATAATTGGAAATTAGAATGAATAAAATGATAAATATAGAAATTAAATTTGAAAGGTGAGATTTATGGAATTTCTCGAAATTGTCAATTGAAATACGAAATGTAGTTATTCAATTAAGGAAATTTTGGTAGTGATTGAGTAATTATCGATTGCTAATTTTACATTGATTTAAATTTTAAAATCTAATTTTAATTTACATTATTAGTGTCGTATAAGAATAAGGGCATAATTGGTTATTTGGATATGAATTTGACCTTAATTCTAATACTATAATTTTTTGTCTCTATTTTTAATCGTGTCTATAGGAATGTCCCTTATATTAGTTAAACTCTTTTAGAAATAATACTATTCATACTACTTTATCTCCATCCTCATACCATCACTTATTTACACACTTTGCCACTTACTTTATTTATAAACAACCACTTTATCTATAAATGGACCCCACAACATCTCATCATACCCCCAACTTATCTATTTTATACATAAACTAATCAATATTCATTAAAACCCGTGCCCGCAGAAGTGAGCATAATAAAATTGGACGGAGGGAATAAAAAAAAACTCAGAGGCGACAAATTTTAATCTGAATCTCAGACAAAGTAATGGACCCCACTTTGTCATTTACTTTATTCATAAACAATCATTTATTTATAAATGGACCCCACAATACCCCATTATACCCTCAACTTATCTATTTTATGAATAAAGTAATCAATATTAATTAAAAACCGTGCCCGAAGAAGTGGGCATAATAAAATTGGACGGAGGAAGTATATAATAATAGCACAGTATACTAAAAATATTTTCCCGCCCATTCTTTAGATACTATTTTTGGCTTTCTTCAGAAGCAAACTATTCAAATTCTAGGTATACGCCCCCTTTTCTCTCTTTAATGTTCACAAATTACTTAGAAGTGAGAACACCATTTTGAATGAAAATACAGTCTCATTTCTTCCGGCCAGAAATAGGGCAAAAGATGACACCAAATTTCTGAACACACACAAACCATCTGCAGATCTGCTGCAACTCTTCTTCAAAAGTTGTGCACATCACACAGAAGAGGCCAACGCCGCTTGAAGTCTCAAAACACCACCACTCCCTTGGCGACATCACGCCTCCAAAGCGGTGGGCCCACCGCAACAAGAAGCCGCCTGCCATAGCCATTTGGTCGCCCACCTCGCCTAAAGTTGTTTTGACCGTCGCCGTACATGAGCCGCGAAACCGCCACCGCTGCACCACGGGCCGTCGTCGTCTCCCTTCTGCCACCCAAAGGAAATCCCATCGACAAACCTCCACAGCAGAGCCGCAAATCCCACAGTCGTGACCGTTTGTCACCGAGTCACGCACACGAGACTGAGTACAAGATACCGTCCTCCAACAACCAGGGTACTAGAAGCTATTGCTAGTGCATTTCTGACTGTACCTCGGAGACCCAAGGGTAAGGATCGATGCCAGCTGATGAGTTATTATTAAACATATATTTATATTAATATTCCCCATTTTATTGTTTCTTTTGGGCTTACTTGTTGATTCTTTTGGGCTTACTTGTTGATTCTTGAGAAATAATATATATGCGACGCAAGAAATGAGATCTGTGACACAGTTTCACAAATTATTTGATGATAACAGAATGATGTCATAAAAGAAATTCAAACATTTTTCGGTCACAAAAAATAATTTCAAATCTAAAAGCAAGAAAAAATAATAAATGTCACAAAGTATGTTGCTTAACGCATTAGTTTCATAGTTGTAACCCGTGCAACTCACGCGCATATGGGATTATCAAACTTCTTTGTTCGCGAATAATATTTACTTGCAATATTTTTATTTCACCAACTCCAAACCAACCTGTAATTAATACATACGCACATATAAATTAAATGGGAGGTCTATGATATACTGTCCGTTTGATATTAAATGCATATAAATATAATAAGAGGCCTTGTGTGAGATCGTCTTGTAACTATCATTTTGTGCGACTGTATTCTAATTAATATTTTGACAAATTTTCTCAAAACATTGACCAACTTGATTGGACCAAAAAAAAAAGTATATGATCGACCTACGAAATGAGATTCATGAAACAGTTTTGCACAAATTTTGATCATAAGAAAATAAGGTCAAAAATTGAAATTTAATATTTATTTTCTCAAAATACGTAAAATTTTCTATATCAGAAACCTAGAAAAAAATTAATAATGGAGGAAAAATTGCTCAGCGCGTAGATTTAACGTGCATGTGTAACTCACTAGTAGAATGGGTCAATGACTACGTACCCCGTGCGATTTGTTTCCATGAATATCTACATGCACTATTTTTATTTTATTACATCTATAACAATCTGTAATATTTATATTTATATGCACTCAAAATAGGTGGCCTGAAGTTGCCCCGCTCACAGCCATTAGTACTGCCCCCAATCTCCCGTAGAATTGAAGCATGAGGGCCCAGACTCCATTCATCAAAAGTGAGAGCTGGAGTGATGCTGAAAAGGCTACCTAGTTTCCTCCTTGCCTTGTACATCTTTGAGAAGAATTTCGTTGAGGTGAGGCGATTCGTTGAAACTATAGACATGGGTGCAGTGCTCGCCTTCTATTATGGACACTTTTACAGATCGCCTGAATACAAAAAATGGTCCAAAGCTCGAAACTTAAGCAAGAAAAGTGTACATGGGAAAAAACTGCTCAGCACGTATGGATGTTGTTTTGCGTGGGACCGTCTTTTCTCAGAAATTTTCTTTTTTGTGTGAAATGTCATCGTTCCAGTCGTGAATTTAAAAAAAAAAAACTTAATCGAACATTTTTAAAAATTCAAAACAGACAAAGAGGGCAAAGGGGGCAGAACCAAGCTTCCCTAAATTGAGAGAGAAGAGAAGGGCGCTGTTCACTGACGTCTGCCAACGTTTGCCCGCCGTCTGCTCACCTGCCCCACTAAGGTAGTTAGTTTATATATTTTTTCTGGTTTTTTCTTCTCTTTTCGGTTTTAAAGTTTCTGGATTAGCATTTAGAATGGGTATCTTTATGCAATTGGAAATATGTAGACAATAGACAGTAGACTTGATTAGCATTTATAATTGATATATTGTTGTTTGGAATTCTCAAGTTCCTCAACAAGGCTCGTGCAATCGAGCTACTTAATTTGATGTGAAACATGTGTTTGGTGTTCTCGTGCAATCGAGCTACTCAAAAGTATCATAAAAACTTACAAAAGTAGTGCGTTTGATGCACGCGACAGTCCCTTGTTAGTTTTTGTATATCAAGTGAAGGCCAAATTAAATTGTGTCACGAATCTCATTTCTTGAGTTGAATGTTTTTTTTATTAAGAATCAAAAAGTAAGCCATAAACCCATTCTACGCGTTCAAACTATGTTATCTCACGCGCCGAACACATTTTATCCGTTATTATTTTTTGGTGTATAGTTTTAAGATTTGAAAAATTATATTTGGAGCAAAAATTAACAAATTTATATTATTGTCATTATTTTATTATCATCAAAACATGAGTGATGGTGCGTGCAATGCACGCGTGACGAGTGCGCGTGAGTGCAAGCTACAACAACATGCATATTAAAACGGTGTAATCTCACAGTTTTTTCCCATGTACAATTTTCTTGCTAGACTTTCAACATTTTGACCATTTTTTGTATTCAGGCGATCAATCTATAAAAGTCTCCATAATAGAAGGCGAGCACTGTACCCCTAGGGGTCTTTAGTTTCAACAAATCGCCTCACCTCAACGAAATTCTTCTCGAAGATGTGCAAGGCAAGGAGGAAACTAGACTTTTCAGCATCACTCCAATTCTCACTGGGTATTCCAGGAACCAGAACATGATCATCAACACAGCACTTTTGATCGATGAACGGAGTCTGAACTATTATCTAAAGGACTCGATGACATCTGCAAATGAGACCAAGAAAATATTCATTAGGTTTCACATATAGAAAATTGTATTTTGAGAGATAAAAAATTACTATTAAATTTCTATTTTTGACATGATTTTATTACCATCAAAATTTGTGCAAAACTGTTTCACGAATCTCATTCCGTAGGTCAGATACTATTTTTTCAATCAAGTACGTCAATATTTTGAGAAAATTTGTCAAAATTTTTAGGCCACAATCTTCACATCATCAACTGCACAATCTAATCAGAAACAAATTTTGAGGCCACAATTTCTAACTAAATACTGATAGATAAATACAACAGAATTATTGAATGACAATCTCCTGCAGAACATTTGCAAAACCCATAGGCCAAAAATAAATTTAATTTGATAACATAAACTGAGCTGCAGTGACAAAAAAATTGGCACAAATTTGTATGCAGATATTGAATATATAGAGAAAGATCCAAGTGCAAATGAGAGAGAATGCTAGCTACCTGGTTATGAGGTTCAGCACGAGTAACAACAGTCGACACAGTTTCATCCCACCACAAGCGTACAAATGGCCTGCATAGATCAAAAGATAAGTATACAATAATGCAAATGTTCTATATAAGAAAACAAGATTTGGGATAATGCAGAGATGCTACCGTACTTTGAAGAACCACCCTTAACAAATGTCATAAGCATCAAAGGACAAAAGATATTTTATATAGAAAGAACAATCGATGTCATAGCCTATACTCAAATCATTTCAAATACTATAAATGCAACCAGACTACACAATGCGATGCTCATTTAAAGAATTTAGTTTCCCTCTTTCTACATCTGGATCCCATTCAACTTTGTTATCATGGTGAACTCTAACGCCTGGTAAATCCCTAAAATTTGCACCCTAATACAAGAAACAGATTAAACAGATTAAATTTGCACAAACACGGTCATAATCATCCTGGTTTAGACAAAGGGGGCGATGGTCATACAAGCTATGTTCCACCTTTTCAGATACCGAGCAGCCAGGCATTTCTGCATTGAAAACGCACAAAATTTGTTGATGGATTTCATGTAAAATGATATAAAATAAAAGCTAAATGCCTACTCAAAATAAACTTCTAAACAGGTTCTGAAAGAATAACAAGAACTCACCATCTCTCCGAAGTCTAATGAAACGCTGGAATTCAGTTTTAGGCGTACGATCATAAGGCATTTCATCACGAATCTCATTTCTTGAGTTGAATATTTTTTATTAAGAATCAGAAGGTAAGCCATAAACCACTTCTACGCGTTAAAACTATGTTATCTCACGCGCCGAGCAGATTTTATCCATTATTATTTTTTGGTATATAGTTTTAAGATGTGAACACAACGTGGTAAGCAAATTTATTATTATCTTCCTCTTACACTTCATTCGTGACTGGTTAGGAATAAAATTAAATTTGATCCTATCTATATATCTCACCAATTAAATCCACTCATTCATGGTATTAATGGCATATATATTCAACTGAAAGTTTTGCATGAGACCATTATATACACGAAATATAATATTTTTCGGTTTAAAATATAGTTCAAAAGTATTAATAAAATAGCACGTGTGATGCACGCGTCAGTCCCGTGCAAGTGTTTTTTGAATTTATATATAATTAATTAAAGTGAGTGCCAAATTAAATTTAAAGGCAGTATTATTTTCATGGAATCTTTTGTTGTCTGGGAATATCAACTTATTTCCTCATCTTCTTTATCTGAATATGTCATTGCTTGTGTTTTTGCCTATACATTTCTTCATCGCTTGTTGAAGCTATTGGTATTAGCACAGGTACCAAAATGGTGTTGGACGCTATAAAATCCTTAATAGTTGATACGATCGAGCTTCTCAGATGGCAATGTTACGGAACTGAGAACGTTTCCTTCTCAAGTCTCCAATACGGTTATTTCTGACGGTCCTCGTGAAGACAATGAATCAGACGACACAACAGATATTCCCACCATCATAGTCTGGAAAGGCCAAAAGACCTGTAGTGCGACCTCAATTTAGAACATCGAACCCTCTCAATCGGCGCACCCCCCAGAGTTCAGCTGCAGAGCGACCTCAATTTATCGAGCTCTGAGGCCAAAAACGAGGAGCAAAGTGTTGTGAATGCACGGAGGCTGAGTACAAGTTACCGCCCTCCAACAATCAGGGCACTAGAAGCTATTGCTAGTGGATTTCTGACAGTAACTCGGAGACGCTAGCTAGGGTAAGGATGCCAGCTGATGAGTTATTATTAGTCTTATATTTATAATAATATTGCCCATATTTTATGTTTCTTTTTAGCTAAATTGATTAGATTAATCTTATTTTGTTAATTATTAGTCTTATATTTATAATAGTATCCCCCGCATTTTTTCTTTTCTTTTGGGTTTACTTGTTCATTCTTAGGAAATAATATCCTACGCAAGAAATGAGATTTGAGACACAGTTTCATAATTTTAGTTTTTTTGATGATATATAATACACTAATCACAACATAAAACAAATTCAAACACGTTTTGGTAATTGCAATAAAAAAATTTCGAATCTAAAAGCTAAAAAAAAAAATTGACACAAAGTTGTTTAACGCATTATTTTCAAAGTTTTAACGCGTGCAACTCACGCGAATATGGAATTATCGCCACGTAGCATTGTCAAACTTCTTTTTACGCCAATAATATTTACTTGCACTAATTTTTATTTCACTAACTCCCCACCAACCTGTAATAAAATAAAATGGGAGGTCTATGATATATTGTCCGGTTGATATTAAATGCGGATAAAGGAACAATTTGTGCATATAAATAGAATAAGAGGCCTTGAGCGAGATTGTCTCGTAACTATCATTTTGTGTGACTGTATTCTAATTCATATTTTGACAAATTTTCTCAAAAACATTGAACTACTTGATTGGACCAAAAAAATAGTATATCTGACCTACGGAATGAAATTCATGAAGCAGTTTTGCACAAATTTGATGATAATAAAATCATGTCAAATATAGAATTTTAATATTTATTTATCTCTAAAAATACACTTTTCTATATGTGAAACCTAATGAACATTTTGTTGATCATATTCCTGATGAGCAAGTACTTTCATCAGACAATGCTGAAAGTGGAGAGAGGCCAAGTGTACATGGGGAAAACTGCTCAGCAAATGAGATTACACCATTTTAATGTGGAGATGCGCACTCGCGACACGTGCATTGCACGCGCACCATCACTCAAGTTTTGATGATAATAAAGTAAAGTAATGACTATAATAGAAATTTGATAATTTTCACTCAAAATATAATTTTCCAAATCTTACAAACTATATACCAAAAAATAATAATAATTGATAAAATCTTCTCAGCGCGTGAGATAATATAGTTTTAGCGCGTGCAATTCACTTGCGGAATGGGTTTTTGTCAACTTAAATTTAAAGGCAGTATTATTTTCATGGAAACTTGTGTTTCCTTTCAAAATCAACTTAATTCCTTCTCAAGTCTCCAAAAAGGTTATTTCTGACGGTCCTCGTGAAGACGATGAATTAGACGACACGTACAACAGATATTCCTGAAATGTTTAGAAATTTTGAATATAATAAAAAGTGCGTAATACCATTTGTTTTAGGCCAAGGTCTTGTATAGACTCGATTCCTTAAAAGTCAATCTTTTTTTTTTTTTTTTTTTTTTTTTGTAAAAGTGTATATTGAAAAGTGTAAGTCATTATAATTAAAAAGTGCAACATAATATTACTGTACAGTGTAAGTCGTTATAATTGAAAAGTGTAAGTCATTATAACTAAAAAGTACAACACAATATTATTGAAAAGTGCACGTCTATATAACTAAAATGTGCAATATAACATTACTAAAAAGTTCACGACAATATAACTTAAAATATAATTTTAAAAAGTGTAAGTCACTACAATTAAAAAGTGTAACAAAAAACTCAATTTCTTATATAGACTCAATTCCATAGGAGACCTACCCTTGTTTTAGAATAAGTATTGCGCAAGGTTGATGAGATGGAGAATAATTTGAATCATTCCCATTTCACAGCCCCCTTTAATTAAATTGATTAATGGGGTCAACCAATTTAATTGACTTACTTGATTTTAAACTTCCCATAATAGTGATATGTTGACAAAAATAAAATGAGTAATTTAATTTAAGACATTATGAATGATAAAATGAAACATTTAATTTAAGACAGAGGGAGTATAATTGATTTTAAAAATTTTAATAAATGAAAAATAATTAAAGCTCAGAGACGCCAATTAATCTGAAATTTCAGACGAAGCAATGGACCCAACCAATGCGGTCGGCGTAATAATCATCACAGCAAACTTAAATGCACCATCCGGTAATCGAACCCGGGTCTGTAAGCGTGGCAGGTACTATTCTACCACTAGACCACTGGTGCTTCTTGTAAGTTGGAATGTTAATTTGTAACAAACGGGTTAGGCAATTGTCTCTTTTCATTAATTAACTGCATATTTATTATGCCTTATTAAATTCATCTCGTTAGATATAATATAAAAGAAATTGAAACTCAAGCAACTTCGAATGAAAATGAGTGTGAATGAGTGGATAAATCAGAGATATTTTTTAATATTCTTATACTTTAATAATTAAATAAATTACATTTTATTTAAACCATACACATAATGAAATGGGTGCTTGATCGAAAGGTTTCAGGATGATGAATGTGAATTAAAGTCATAGTATGTTTTTCAAAAAATGAGACTTTGATGATAACAAAATTTGTAATTATTTTGTTGAATTAGTTTATTCAAGGATGTGCACTATCGTATAGATCGAGACTTGTAGCTTGATTCTTGACTTATTCGGTGTGCCACCAAAGAAGCGGACCCGCTAAGACTTCATACCTTGTTTTTGACTAAATAGGCTCGTGAGGATGATAGGCTCCGCAGCGCCGGTTCCTAAGAGCCTTGCTCGATCGATCACCGGATCGAAGCAAAAGAGAGAAAAGTCTAATTGGACATATATAACCCAGTAATACATTTGTACGTGAACCCGTAACAAGACAGCAGACGAAGGATTCCAGGATCGTTGTGAACTTAATTGAGAAAGCATGAAGGAATTCGAACTCATACCTTTTGGTTGTTCCATTCATCTACGTCACCAACTCTAAGATGATGTTTACTTTGGGCTTTGAGTGATTTTGTGAATCAATTTTTGAAATCTTATTTTTTGAAACACTGATGAATAATAATATGTGTGTTTCTGAGTTTGGAATAGTAGAAGATTTTAACTGTATATAAAATCAATATTGTGTAAGATTGAATGAAATTGTATTATATTATTGTTAGGTGATATTATAATGATTAAATTAGAGTTTATTAACAATATATGACAAATCATAAGACATACAGACAATATAATCTAAATTTTTTTAGTAAAACAATATAATTAAGACCAAAAGAGGTCATAAAATCCCAACTATACCCTTTCTTTATTAAATCGACAATTAAATCTAGTAATATACTCCATCATAATCAATTTCACGTTATTTCTCTTTTCTCACAAAATCCTAATGGCCGGCGTCCTTATTTTGAATCTGGGTGAGTCTCGGACAACCGAGACGACAGACTGCTGAGCGAGATCATCAATGGTGGATTTCGCTTTCTTAATTAACCAATCGACGACCTTACTGGGGCGATCGTTGAGGAGGCGGTCTTGAACATCAATGGCGGTATGACCTGCGAGGCGGACACGGCGGTAGATTGACGCACGTACCAACAAACTATGTAATTGACGCATAGGCAGAATCGACGGCGAGATCGGGGTGAGGATGTGCGTCGATTGGCAAGAGAGGGATGTCGGGCGCCGAGGGTCGAGACCGGATGCTTTGTGGCGGCGACGCGGGCCGATCTGTTCAAGGATGTATCGATCCCGACGGTTTTGTGGTTGCAGAGGTGAGCAGAACAGGCTTTCTAAAAATTTGACTGATTTCTCTTATTGTCTTCCTTTTTTTGCCATCTGGTTGAACATGCTCTTTCTTGTGTCGTCATTGCTACTTCTCTTACAAACGTCATTGAATTTAGTCTGTACGTAAGGGCCTTTTCTTGGATTGTGGGTGATTGTTTAATGCCTGTTAATTGTTTGATGAAAAGAAAATTGGGAAAGAATGAGTTTGACATCAGAATGAAGGTTTTAATTTAGTCTGTTTTTACTTCTATGGGTGCACAATAAAATCAAGAATCGCCTTCTCTTTACGCAATGCTCTGTTTTCTACGTAATTTTCTTTTCACAATAAAATACACCTTTTTGTAGTGATTGAGAAATTGGCGAAGAAAATCTACGATTCGATACCCACGGTGGTGTGGAATTTCGAAATGTGTTTGATGTATTGAAAGGATATTGCCAAACTATGAATATATGCACATTAGTTGCGCATATTATATATATGCACCAAACTATGAATATATGCACATTAGTTGCGCATTACGTATAAGACTACAGGCCAATCCGACCTCTGTGTTTAAAATTCCAATGAAATTCGAAATAATTTATGTTTATTCTAATTTTTCAGTACATAATATACAAAGATTTAAACTAAGATGCAGAAAACACACCTTGAGAATTGAGCGAGTAATCGAATGTGTGAAACGAATGTGCACAATATTAATGGTCTGCAAATTTGAAAGTATATGTAATTATCGATTGCATATATAAAAAAATGCATGCATATTTGAAAGTATATCACTACCAGAAAACTGCAATATTTTAGCCGCGAAAAAATTTGTCGCTAATTCTAATATTTTCGTCGCTAACGTGAGTTAGCGATGAAATAATTTTGTCACAGGATTTGTTGCTATACACCCATCGCTAACGTGTTTGTGACAAAAAAAAATTATTTTGTTGCAAAATATTAGCGATGAAAATTTGAGTTTCATCGCAAAATATTAGCGACGAAAATATGAGTTTCATCGCAAAATGTTTGCGAGGAAAATATGCATAGTTGAAGTAGTACTCTTCCTTCATGCTTAGTAGAAATAACAACAAATAATTAATGAAATCAAGACAACAGAAAAATATAAAAAAAATTATACATAATGAAATCAAGAAATTATACCCCAAAATAAATCAAACAAATAACTTAATATGTCAAATTAATGAGTGTAAATGAAATTATATTGATCATATTATTTCAAACATCATAGTGTTGGAATCGTCTCTATTGTTTCACACTATGCATGCACTCAAACTTTTTTTCTTTATTATGTTTAAACGACAACCATTTTTAATTCATGGGAATTAAACATGAATTTTTTTATTTAATCACTAAAATATTAGAGCCCTAATATAATTTTCATTATTGTTCTGATTATTAATAATAAAATAAATTTTTTTTTTCTAATAAGGTGATGAAATATTTTAATTTCATCTCAAAAAATTATT
The DNA here is from genome assembly GCA_963675135.1 of Galeopsis tetrahit. Classification (NCBI taxonomy): domain Eukaryota; kingdom Viridiplantae; phylum Streptophyta; class Magnoliopsida; order Lamiales; family Lamiaceae; genus Galeopsis; species Galeopsis tetrahit. The sequence goes on from OY776124.1 coordinate 49,490,769, forward strand.
TCAATAAATTAGTCACGAAAATTTCCATTTCATCGCAAAATATTAGTGACGAAATATAATTTTCATTGTTCTGATTATTAACAACAAAATGAAGCAATTTGTTGCTAATATAGCGATGAAATATATAAATTTTGTTGCAAAAATTAATTTCAAGAAATTAGCCACGAAATTTTTTATTTCATCGCAAAATATTAGCGACAAAATATAATTTTCATTGATGATTTGATTATTAACTACAAAATGAAGCAATTTGTTGCTAATATAGCGATGAAATTTAAAAATTTAGTTGGAAAAATTAATTTCAAGAAAGTAGCCACGAAAATTTCTATTTCATGGCAAAATATTGGCGACGAAATATAATTTTCATTGATGTTTTGATTATTTACAACAAAATGAAGAAAATTGTTGCTAATATAGCGATGAAATATATAAATTTTGTTGCAAAAATTAATTTAAAAAAATTAGCCACGAAAATTTCTATTTCATCGCAAAATATTAGCGACGAAATAAAATTTTCATTGTTGTTTTGATTATTAACAACAAAATGAAGCAACTTGTTGTTAATATAGCGATGAAATATATAAATTTTGTTGCAAATATAAAATTTAAGAATTTAGCGACGAAAATTTCTATTTTGTTGCAAAATATTAGCGACGAAATATAATTTTCATTCCTATTTTGATAATTAACAACGAAATGAAGCAATTTGTTGCTAATATAGCGATGAAATATATAAATTTTGTTGCAAATATTAAATCTAAGAATTTAGTGACGAAAATTTATATTTCGTTGCTAAAAATTTATTTTAGCGATGAAATTTAGATTTGTTGCAAAATTTTCGTCGCTATTCCCCCTGTTTCTTGTAGTGTATGCACTTGTCGGTTGCATAAAAATTTGAACGTGCATCTATGCATCTTGCAAAAGTAATATTAGACTTATTCAACAAGTATTTGTTAATACAAGTTGTTCAACAAATTATTTAAATATCGAGTAAAATAATTTTTTTAAATGTATTAATTTTATTAAGTATTTCATAATATAATTTATATTTTAATAAATATGTGGTATCCATTAGCATACGCTGTAAGGGATTAACTGCTAATTGCAACGAAGATACAAGAGACGGGGTGATTCATTTCTCGACTTCCCACATTGGAAAAGGGACGTCTCATTGCTCTTCAGACGTTCATGAATCATCTGTCACTCAAGTCAGTCCATGTGAGAGCATCGAACCCTCTCAACCACAGCTGCTGATCGACCTCAATTTACTGAGTTCTGAGGCCAAAAAGGAGGAGCAGGCTGTTGTGAATACACGGAGGCTGAGTACAAGATACCGTCCTCCAACAACCAGGGTACTAGAAGCTATTGCTAGTGCATTTCTGACTGTACCTCGGAGACCCAAGGGTAAGGATCGATGCCAGCTGATGAGTTATTATTAAACATATATTTATATTAATATTCCCCATTTTATTTTTCTTTTGGGCTTACTTGTTGATTCTTGAGAAATAATATATATGCGACGCAAGAAATGAGATCTGTGACACAGTTTCACAAATTATTTGATGATAACAGAATGATGTCATAAAAGAAATTCAAACATTTTTCGGTCGCAAAAAATAATTTCAAATCTAAAAGCAAGAAAAAATAATAAATGTCACAAAGTATGTTGCTTAACGCATTAGTTTCACAGTTGTAACCCGTGCAACTCACGCGCATATGGGATTATCAAACTTCTTTGTTCGCGAATAATATTTACTTGCAATATTTTTATTTCACCAACTCCAAACCAACCTGTAATTAATACATACGCACATATAAATTAAATGGGAGGTCTATGATATACTGTCCGTTTGATATTAAATGCATATAAATATAATAAGAGGCCTTGTGTGAGATCGTCTTGTAACTATCATTTTGTGCGACTGTATTCTAATTAATATTTTGACAAATTTTCTCAAAACATTGACCAACTTGATTGGACCAAAAAAAAAAGTATATGATCGACCTACGAAATGAGATTCATGAAACAGTTTTGCACAAATTTTGATCATAAGAAAATAAGGTCAAAAATTGAAATTTAATATTTATTTTCTCAAAATACGTAAAATTTTCTATATCAGAAACCTAGAAAAAAATTAATAATGGAGGAAAAATTGCTCAGCGCGTAGATTTAACGTGCATGTGTAACTCACTAGTAGAATGGGTCAATGACTACGTACCCCGTGCGATTTGTTTCCATGAATATCTACATGCACTATTTTTATTTTATTACATCTATAACAATCTGTAATATTTATATTTATATGCACTCAAAATAGGTGGCCTGAAGTTGCCCCGCTCACAGCCATTAGTACTGCCCCCAATCTCCCGTAGAATTGAAGCATGAGGGCCCAGACTCCATTCATCAAAAGTGAGAGCTGGAGTGATGCTGAAAAGGCTACCTAGTTTCCTCCTTGCCTTGTACATCTTTGAGAAGAATTTCGTTGAGGTGAGGCGATTCGTTGAAACTATAGACATGGGTGCAGTGCTCGCCTTCTATTATGGACACTTTTACAGATCGCCTGAATACAAAAAATGGTCCAAAGCTCGAAACTTAAGCAAGAAAAGTGTACATGGGAAAAAACTGCTCAGCACGTATGGATGTTGTTTTGCGTGGGACCGTCTTTTCTCAGAAATTTTCTTTTTTGTGTGAAATGTCATCGTTCCAGTCGTGAATTTAAAAAAAAAAAACTTAATCGAACATTTTTAAAAATTCAAAACAGACAAAGAGGGCAAAGGGGGCAGAACCAAGCTTCCCTAAATTGAGAGAGAAGAGAAGGGCGCTGTTCACTGACGTCTGCCAACGTTTGCCCGCCGTCTGCTCACCTGCCCCACTAAGGTAGTTAGTTTATATATTTTTTCTGGTTTTTTCTTCTCTTTTCGGTTTTAAAGTTTCTGGATTAGCATTTAGAATGGGTATCTTTATGCAATTGGAAATATGTAGACAATAGACAGTAGACTTGATTAGCATTTATAATTGATATATTGTTGTTTGGAATTCTCAAGTTCCTCAACAAGGCTCGTGCAATCGAGCTACTTAATTTGATGTGAAACATGTGTTTGGTGTTCTCGTGCAATCGAGCTACTCAAAAGTATCATAAAAACTTACAAAAGTAGTGCGTTTGATGCACGCGACAGTCCCTTGTTAGTTTTTGTATATCAAGTGAAGGCCAAATTAAATTGTGTCACGAATCTCATTTCTTGAGTTGAATGTTTTTTTTATTAAGAATCAAAAAGTAAGCCATAAACCCATTCTACGCGTTCAAACTATGTTATCTCACGCGCCGAACACATTTTATCCGTTATTATTTTTTGGTGTATAGTTTTAAGATTTGAAAAATTATATTTGGAGCAAAAATTAACAAATTTATATTATTGTCATTATTTTATTATCATCAAAACATGAGTGATGGTGCGTGCAATGCACGCGTGACGAGTGCGCGTGAGTGCAAGCTACAACAACATGCATATTAAAACGGTGTAATCTCACAGTTTTTTCCCATGTACAATTTTCTTGCTAGACTTTCAACATTTTGACCATTTTTTGTATTCAGGCGATCAATCTATAAAAGTCTCCATAATAGAAGGCGAGCACTGTACCCCTAGGGGTCTTTAGTTTCAACAAATCGCCTCACCTCAACGAAATTCTTCTCGAAGATGTGCAAGGCAAGGAGGAAACTAGACTTTTCAGCATCACTCCAATTCTCACTGGGTATTCCAGGAACCAGAACATGATCATCAACACAGCACTTTTGATCGATGAACGGAGTCTGAACTATTATCTAAAGGACTCGATGACATCTGCAAATGAGACCAAGAAAATATTCATTAGGTTTCACATATAGAAAATTGTATTTTGAGAGATAAAAAATTACTATTAAATTTCTATTTTTGACATGATTTTATTACCATCAAAATTTGTGCAAAACTGTTTCACGAATCTCATTCCGTAGGTCAGATACTATTTTTTCAATCAAGTACGTCAATATTTTGAGAAAATTTGTCAAAATTTTTAGGCCACAATCTTCACATCATCAACTGCACAATCTAATCAGAAACAAATTTTGAGGCCACAATTTCTAACTAAATACTGATAGATAAATACAACAGAATTATTGAATGACAATCTCCTGCAGAACATTTGCAAAACCCATAGGCCAAAAATAAATTTAATTTGATAACATAAACTGAGCTGCAGTGACAAAAAAATTGGCACAAATTTGTATGCAGATATTGAATATATAGAGAAAGATCCAAGTGCAAATGAGAGAGAATGCTAGCTACCTGGTTATGAGGTTCAGCACGAGTAACAACAGTCGACACAGTTTCATCCCACCACAAGCGTACAAATGGCCTGCATAGATCAAAAGATAAGTATACAATAATGCAAATGTTCTATATAAGAAAACAAGATTTGGGATAATGCAGAGATGCTACCGTACTTTGAAGAACCACCCTTAACAAATGTCATAAGCATCAAAGGACAAAAGATATTTTATATAGAAAGAACAATCGATGTCATAGCCTATACTCAAATCATTTCAAATACTATAAATGCAACCAGACTACACAATGCGATGCTCATTTAAAGAATTTAGTTTCCCTCTTTCTACATCTGGATCCCATTCAACTTTGTTATCATGGTGAACTCTAACGCCTGGTAAATCCCTAAAATTTGCACCCTAATACAAGAAACAGATTAAACAGATTAAATTTGCACAAACACGGTCATAATCATCCTGGTTTAGACAAAGGGGGCGATGGTCATACAAGCTATGTTCCACCTTTTCAGATACCGAGCAGCCAGGCATTTCTGCATTGAAAACGCACAAAATTTGTTGATGGATTTCATGTAAAATGATATAAAATAAAAGCTAAATGCCTACTCAAAATAAACTTCTAAACAGGTTCTGAAAGAATAACAAGAACTCACCATCTCTCCGAAGTCTAATGAAACGCTGGAATTCAGTTTTAGGCGTACGATCATAAGGCATTTCATCACGAATCTCATTTCTTGAGTTGAATATTTTTTATTAAGAATCAGAAGGTAAGCCATAAACCACTTCTACGCGTTAAAACTATGTTATCTCACGCGCCGAGCAGATTTTATCCATTATTATTTTTTGGTATATAGTTTTAAGATGTGAACACAACGTGGTAAGCAAATTTATTATTATCTTCCTCTTACACTTCATTCGTGACTGGTTAGGAATAAAATTAAATTTGATCCTATCTATATATCTCACCAATTAAATCCACTCATTCATGGTATTAATGGCATATATATTCAACTGAAAGTTTTGCATGAGACCATTATATACACGAAATATAATATTTTTCGGTTTAAAATATAGTTCAAAAGTATTAATAAAATAGCACGTGTGATGCACGCGTCAGTCCCGTGCAAGTGTTTTTTGAATTTATATATAATTAATTAAAGTGAGTGCCAAATTAAATTTAAAGGCAGTATTATTTTCATGGAATCTTTTGTTGTCTGGGAATATCAACTTATTTCCTCATCTTCTTTATCTGAATATGTCATTGCTTGTGTTTTTGCCTATACATTTCTTCATCGCTTGTTGAAGCTATTGGTATTAGCACAGGTACCAAAATGGTGTTGGACGCTATAAAATCCTTAATAGTTGATACGATCGAGCTTCTCAGATGGCAATGTTACGGAACTGAGAACGTTTCCTTCTCAAGTCTCCAATACGGTTATTTCTGACGGTCCTCGTGAAGACAATGAATCAGACGACACAACAGATATTCCCACCATCATAGTCTGGAAAGGCCAAAAGACCTGTAGTGCGACCTCAATTTAGAACATCGAACCCTCTCAATCGGCGCACCCCCCAGAGTTCAGCTGCAGAGCGACCTCAATTTATCGAGCTCTGAGGCCAAAAACGAGGAGCAAAGTGTTGTGAATGCACGGAGGCTGAGTACAAGTTACCGCCCTCCAACAATCAGGGCACTAGAAGCTATTGCTAGTGGATTTCTGACAGTAACTCGGAGACGCTAGCTAGGGTAAGGATGCCAGCTGATGAGTTATTATTAGTCTTATATTTATAATAATATTGCCCATATTTTATGTTTCTTTTTAGCTAAATTGATTAGATTAATCTTATTTTGTTAATTATTAGTCTTATATTTATAATAGTATCCCCCGCATTTTTTCTTTTCTTTTGGGTTTACTTGTTCATTCTTAGGAAATAATATCCTACGCAAGAAATGAGATTTGAGACACAGTTTCATAATTTTAGTTTTTTTGATGATATATAATACACTAATCACAACATAAAACAAATTCAAACACGTTTTGGTAATTGCAATAAAAAAATTTCGAATCTAAAAGCTAAAAAAAAAAATTGACACAAAGTTGTTTAACGCATTATTTTCAAAGTTTTAACGCGTGCAACTCACGCGAATATGGAATTATCGCCACGTAGCATTGTCAAACTTCTTTTTACGCCAATAATATTTACTTGCACTAATTTTTATTTCACTAACTCCCCACCAACCTGTAATAAAATAAAATGGGAGGTCTATGATATATTGTCCGGTTGATATTAAATGCGGATAAAGGAACAATTTGTGCATATAAATAGAATAAGAGGCCTTGAGCGAGATTGTCTCGTAACTATCATTTTGTGTGACTGTATTCTAATTCATATTTTGACAAATTTTCTCAAAAACATTGAACTACTTGATTGGACCAAAAAAATAGTATATCTGACCTACGGAATGAAATTCATGAAGCAGTTTTGCACAAATTTGATGATAATAAAATCATGTCAAATATAGAATTTTAATATTTATTTATCTCTAAAAATACACTTTTCTATATGTGAAACCTAATGAACATTTTGTTGATCATATTCCTGATGAGCAAGTACTTTCATCAGACAATGCTGAAAGTGGAGAGAGGCCAAGTGTACATGGGGAAAACTGCTCAGCAAATGAGATTACACCATTTTAATGTGGAGATGCGCACTCGCGACACGTGCATTGCACGCGCACCATCACTCAAGTTTTGATGATAATAAAGTAAAGTAATGACTATAATAGAAATTTGATAATTTTCACTCAAAATATAATTTTCCAAATCTTACAAACTATATACCAAAAAATAATAATAATTGATAAAATCTTCTCAGCGCGTGAGATAATATAGTTTTAGCGCGTGCAATTCACTTGCGGAATGGGTTTTTGTCAACTTAAATTTAAAGGCAGTATTATTTTCATGGAAACTTGTGTTTCCTTTCAAAATCAACTTAATTCCTTCTCAAGTCTCCAAAAAGGTTATTTCTGACGGTCCTCGTGAAGACGATGAATTAGACGACACGTACAACAGATATTCCTGAAATGTTTAGAAATTTTGAATATAATAAAAAGTGCGTAATACCATTTGTTTTAGGCCAAGGTCTTGTATAGACTCGATTCCTTAAAAGTCAATCTTTTTTTTTTTTTTTTTTTTTGTAAAAGTGTATATTGAAAAGTGTAAGTCATTATAATTAAAAAGTGCAACATAATATTACTGTACAGTGTAAGTCGTTATAATTGAAAAGTGTAAGTCATTATAACTAAAAAGTACAACACAATATTATTGAAAAGTGCACGTCTATATAACTAAAATGTGCAATATAACATTACTAAAAAGTTCACGACAATATAACTTAAAATATAATTTTAAAAAGTGTAAGTCACTACAATTAAAAAGTGTAACAAAAAACTCAATTTCTTATATAGACTCAATTCCATAGGAGACCTACCCTTGTTTTAGAATAAGTATTGCGCAAGGTTGATGAGATGGAGAATAATTTGAATCATTCCCATTTCACAGCCCCCTTTAATTAAATTGATTAATGGGGTCAACCAATTTAATTGACTTACTTGATTTTAAACTTCCCATAATAGTGATATGTTGACAAAAATAAAATGAGTAATTTAATTTAAGACATTATGAATGATAAAATGAAACATTTAATTTAAGACAGAGGGAGTATAATTGATTTTAAAAATTTTAATAAATGAAAAATAATTAAAGCTCAGAGACGCCAATTAATCTGAAATTTCAGACGAAGCAATGGACCCAACCAATGCGGTCGGCGTAATAATCATCACAGCAAACTTAAATGCACCATCCGGTAATCGAACCCGGGTCTGTAAGCGTGGCAGGTACTATTCTACCACTAGACCACTGGTGCTTCTTGTAAGTTGGAATGTTAATTTGTAACAAACGGGTTAGGCAATTGTCTCTTTTCATTAATTAACTGCATATTTATTATGCCTTATTAAATTCATCTCGTTAGATATAATATAAAAGAAATTGAAACTCAAGCAACTTCGAATGAAAATGAGTGTGAATGAGTGGATAAATCAGAGATATTTTTTAATATTCTTATACTTTAATAATTAAATAAATTACATTTTATTTAAACCATACACATAATGAAATGGGTGCTTGATCGAAAGGTTTCAGGATGATGAATGTGAATTAAAGTCATAGTATGTTTTTCAAAAAATGAGACTTTGATGATAACAAAATTTGTAATTATTTTGTTGAATTAGTTTATTCAAGGATGTGCACTATCGTATAGATCGAGACTTGTAGCTTGATTCTTGACTTATTCGGTGTGCCACCAAAGAAGCGGACCCGCTAAGACTTCATACCTTGTTTTTGACTAAATAGGCTCGTGAGGATGATAGGCTCCGCAGCGCCGGTTCCTAAGAGCCTTGCTCGATCGATCACCGGATCGAAGCAAAAGAGAGAAAAGTCTAATTGGACATATATAACCCAGTAATACATTTGTACGTGAACCCGTAACAAGACAGCAGACGAAGGATTCCAGGATCGTTGTGAACTTAATTGAGAAAGCATGAAGGAATTCGAACTCATACCTTTTGGTTGTTCCATTCATCTACGTCACCAACTCTAAGATGATGTTTACTTTGGGCTTTGAGTGATTTTGTGAATCAATTTTTGAAATCTTATTTTTTGAAACACTGATGAATAATAATATGTGTGTTTCTGAGTTTGGAATAGTAGAAGATTTTAACTGTATATAAAATCAATATTGTGTAAGATTGAATGAAATTGTATTATATTATTGTTAGGTGATATTATAATGATTAAATTAGAGTTTATTAACAATATATGACAAATCATAAGACATACAGACAATATAATCTAAATTTTTTTAGTAAAACAATATAATTAAGACCAAAAGAGGTCATAAAATCCCAACTATACCCTTTCTTTATTAAATCGACAATTAAATCTAGTAATATACTCCATCATAATCAATTTCACGTTATTTCTCTTTTCTCACAAAATCCTAATGGCCGGCGTCCTTATTTTGAATCTGGGTGAGTCTCGGACAACCGAGACGACAGACTGCTGAGCGAGATCATCAATGGTGGATTTCGCTTTCTTAATTAACCAATCGACGACCTTACTGGGGCGATCGTTGAGGAGGCGGTCTTGAACATCAATGGCGGTATGACCTGCGAGGCGGACACGGCGGTAGATTGACGCACGTACCAACAAACTATGTAATTGACGCATAGGCAGAATCGACGGCGAGATCGGGGTGAGGATGTGCGTCGATTGGCAAGAGAGGGATGTCGGGCGCCGAGGGTCGAGACCGGATGCTTTGTGGCGGCGACGCGGGCCGATCTGTTCAAGGATGTATCGATCCCGACGGTTTTGTGGTTGCAGAGGTGAGCAGAACAGGCTTTCTAAAAATTTGACTGATTTCTCTTATTGTCTTCCTTTTTTTGCCATCTGGTTGAACATGCTCTTTCTTGTGTCGTCAATGCTACTTCTCTTACAAACGTCATTGAATTTAGTCTGTACGTAAGGGCCTTTTCTTGGATTGTGGGTGATTGTTTAATGCCTGTTAATTGTTTGATGAAAAGAAAATTGGGAAAGAATGAGTTTGACATCAGAATGAAGGTTTTAATTTAGTCTGTTTTTACTTCTATGGGTGCACAATAAAATCAAGAATCGCCTTCTCTTTACGCAATGCTCTGTTTTCTACGTAATTTTCTTTTCACAATAAAATACACCTTTTTGTAGTGATTGAGAAATTGGCGAAGAAAATCTACGATTCGATACCCACGGTGGTGTGGAATTTCGAAATGTGTTTGATGTATTGAAAGGATATTGCCAAACTATGAATATATGCACATTAGTTGCGCATATTATATATATGCACCAAACTATGAATATATGCACATTAGTTGCGCATTACGTATAAGACTACAGGCCAATCCGACCTCTGTGTTTAAAATTCCAATGAAATTCGAAATAATTTATGTTTATTCTAATTTTTCAGTACATAATATACAAAGATTTAAACTAAGATGCAGAAAACACACCTTGAGAATTGAGCGAGTAATCGAATGTGTGAAACGAATGTGCACAATATTAATGGTCTGCAAATTTGAAAGTATATGTAATTATCGATTGCATATATAAAAAAATGCATGCATATTTGAAAGTATATCACTACCAGAAAACTGCAATATTTTAGCCGCGAAAAAATTTGTCGCTAATTCTAATATTTTCGTCGCTAACGTGAGTTAGCGATGAAATAATTTTGTCACAGGATTTGTTGCTATACACCCATCGCTAACGTGTTTGTGACAAAAAAAAATTATTTTGTTGCAAAATATTAGCGATGAAAATTTGAGTTTCATCGCAAAATATTAGCGACGAAAATATGAGTTTCATCGCAAAATGTTTGCGAGGAAAATATGCATAGTTGAAGTAGTACTCTTCCTTCATGCTTAGTAGAAATAACAACAAATAATTAATGAAATCAAGACAACAGAAAAATATAAAAAAAATTATACATAATGAAATCAAGAAATTATACCCCAAAATAAATCAAACAAATAACTTAATATGTCAAATTAATGAGTGTAAATGAAATTATATTGATCATATTATTTCAAACATCATAGTGTTGGAATCGTCTCTATTGTTTCACACTATGCATGCACTCAAACTTTTTTTCTTTATTATGTTTAAACGACAACCATTTTTAATTCATGGGAATTAAACATGAATTTTTTTATTTAATCACTAAAATATTAGAGCCCTAATATAATTTTCATTATTGTTCTGATTATTAATAATAAAATAAATTTTTTTTTTCTAATAATGTGATGAAATATTTTAATTTCATCTCAAAAAATTATTTCAATAAATTAGTCACGAAAATTTCCATTTCATCGCAAAATATTAGTGACGAAATATAATTTTCATTGTTCTGATTATTAACAACAAAATGAAGCAATTTGTTGCTAATATAGCGATGAAATATATAAATTTTGTTGCAAAAATTAATTTCAAGAAATTAGCCACGAAATTTTTTATTTCATCGCAAAATATTAGCGACAAAATATAATTTTCATTGATGATTTGATTATTAACTACAAAATGAAGCAATTTGTTGCTAATATAGCGATGAAATTTAAAAATTTAGTTGGAAAAATTAATTTCAAGAAAGTAGCCACGAAAATTTCTATTTCATGGCAAAATATTGGCGACGAAATATAATTTTCATTGATGTTTTGATTATTTACAACAAAATGAAGAAAATTGTTGCTAATATAGCGATGAAATATATAAATTTTGTTGCAAAAATTAATTTAAAAAAATTAGCCACGAAAATTTCTATTTCATCGCAAAATATTAGCGACGAAATAAAATTTTCATTGTTGTTTTGATTATTAACAACAAAATGAAGCAACTTGTTGTTAATATAGCGATGAAATATATAAATTTTGTTGCAAATATAAAATTTAAGAATTTAGCGACGAAAATTTCTATTTTGTTGCAAAATATTAGCGACGAAATATAATTTTCATTCCTATTTTGATAATTAACAACGAAATGAAGCAATTTGTTGCTAATATAGCGATGAAATATATAAATTTTGTTGCAAATATTAAATCTAAGAATTTAGTGACGAAAATTTATATTTCGTTGCTAAAAATTTATTTTAGCGATGAAATTTAGATTTGTTGCAAAATTTTCGTCGCTATTCCCCCTGTTTCTTGTAGTGTATGCACTTGTCGGTTGCATAAAAATTTGAACGTGCATCTATGCATCTTGCAAAAGTAATATTAGACTTATTCAACAAGTATTTGTTAATACAAGTTGTTCAACAAATTATTTAAATATCGAGTAAAATAATTTTTTTAAATGTATTAATTTTATTAAGTATTTCATAATATAATTTATATTTTAATAAATATGTGGTATCCATTAGCATACGCTGTAAGGGATTAACTGCTAATTGCAACGAAGATACAAGAGACGGGGTGATTCATTTCTCGACTTCCCACATTGGAAAAGGGACGTCTCATTGCTCTTCAGACGTTCATGAATCATCTGTCACTCAAGTCAGTCCATGTGAGAGCATCGAACCCTCTCAACCACAGCTGCTGATCGACCTCAATTTACTGAGTTCTGAGGCCAAAAAGGAGGAGCAGGCTGTTGTGAATACACGGAGGCTGAGTACAAGATACCGTCCTCCAACAACCAGGGTACTAGAAGCTATTGCTAGTGCATTTCTGACTGTACCTCGGAGACCCAAGGGTAAGGATCGATGCCAGCTGATGAGTTATTATTAAACATATATTTATATTAATATTCCCCATTTTATTTTTCTTTTGGGCTTACTTGTTGATTCTTGAGAAATAATATATATGCGACGCAAGAAATGAGATCTGTGACACAGTTTCACAAATTATTTGATGATAACAGAATGATGTCATAAAAGAAATTCAAACATTTTTCGGTCGCAAAAAATAATTTCAAATCTAAAAGCAAGAAAAAATAATAAATGTCACAAAGTATGTTGCTTAACGCATTAGTTTCACAGTTGTAACCCGTGCAACTCACGCGCATATGGGATTATCAAACTTCTTTGTTCGCGAATAATATTTACTTGCAATATTTTTATTTCACCAACTCCAAACCAACCTGTAATTAATACATACGCACATATAAATTAAATGGGAGGTCTATGATATACTGTCCGTTTGATATTAAATGCATATAAATATAATAAGAGGCCTTGTGTGAGATCGTCTTGTAACTATCATTTTGTGCGACTGTATTCTAATTAATATTTTGACAAATTTTCTCAAAACATTGACCAACTTGATTGGACCAAAAAAAAAAGTATATGATCGACCTACGAAATGAGATTCATGAAACAGTTTTGCACAAATTTTGATCATAAGAAAATAAGGTCAAAAATTGAAATTTAATATTTATTTTCTCAAAATACGTAAAATTTTCTATATCAGAAACCTAGAAAAAAATTAATAATGGAGGAAAAATTGCTCAGCGCGTAGATTTAACGTGCATGTGTAACTCACTAGTAGAATGGGTCAATGACTACGTACCCCGTGCGATTTGTTTCCATGAATATCTACATGCACTATTTTTATTTTATTACATCTATAACAATCTGTAATATTTATATTTATATGCACTCAAAATAGGTGGCCTGAAGTTGCCCCGCTCACAGCCATTAGTACTGCCCCCAATCTCCCGTAGAATTGAAGCATGAGGGCCCAGACTCCATTCATCAAAAGTGAGAGCTGGAGTGATGCTGAAAAGGCTACCTAGTTTCCTCCTTGCCTTGTACATCTTTGAGAAGAATTTCGTTGAGGTGAGGCGATTCGTTGAAACTATAGACATGGGTGCAGTGCTCGCCTTCTATTATGGACACTTTTACAGATCGCCTGAATACAAAAAATGGTCCAAAGCTCGAAACTTAAGCAAGAAAAGTGTACATGGGAAAAAACTGCTCAGCACGTATGGATGTTGTTTTGCGTGGGACCGTCTTTTCTCAGAAATTTTCTTTTTTGTGTGAAATGTCATCGTTCCAGTCGTGAATTTAAAAAAAAAAAACTTAATCGAACATTTTTAAAAATTCAAAACAGACAAAGAGGGCAAAGGGGGCAGAACCAAGCTTCCCTAAATTGAGAGAGAAGAGAAGGGCGCTGTTCACTGACGTCTGCCAACGTTTGCCCGCCGTCTGCTCACCTGCCCCACTAAGGTAGTTAGTTTATATATTTTTTCTGGTTTTTTCTTCTCTTTTCGGTTTTAAAGTTTCTGGATTAGCATTTAGAATGGGTATCTTTATGCAATTGGAAATATGTAGACAATAGACAGTAGACTTGATTAGCATTTATAATTGATATATTGTTGTTTGGAATTCTCAAGTTCCTCAACAAGGCTCGTGCAATCGAGCTACTTAATTTGATGTGAAACATGTGTTTGGTGTTCTCGTGCAATCGAGCTACTCAAAAGTATCATAAAAACTTACAAAAGTAGTGCGTTTGATGCACGCGACAGTCCCTTGTTAGTTTTTGTATATCAAGTGAAGGCCAAATTAAATTGTGTCACGAATCTCATTTCTTGAGTTGAATGTTTTTTTTATTAAGAATCAAAAAGTAAGCCATAAACCCATTCTACGCGTTCAAACTATGTTATCTCACGCGCCGAACACATTTTATCCGTTATTATTTTTTGGTGTATAGTTTTAAGATTTGAAAAATTATATTTGGAGCAAAAATTAACAAATTTATATTATTGTCATTATTTTATTATCATCAAAACATGAGTGATGGTGCGTGCAATGCACGCGTGACGAGTGCGCGTGAGTGCAAGCTACAACAACATGCATATTAAAACGGTGTAATCTCACAGTTTTTTCCCATGTACAATTTTCTTGCTAGACTTTCAACATTTTGACCATTTTTTGTATTCAGGCGATCAATCTATAAAAGTCTCCATAATAGAAGGCGAGCACTGTACCCCTAGGGGTCTTTAGTTTCAACAAATCGCCTCACCTCAACGAAATTCTTCTCGAAGATGTGCAAGGCAAGGAGGAAACTAGACTTTTCAGCATCACTCCAATTCTCACTGGGTATTCCAGGAACCAGAACATGATCATCAACACAGCACTTTTGATCGATGAACGGAGTCTGAACTATTATCTAAAGGACTCGATGACATCTGCAAATGAGACCAAGAAAATATTCATTAGGTTTCACATATAGAAAATTGTATTTTGAGAGATAAAAAATTACTATTAAATTTCTATTTTTGACATGATTTTATTACCATCAAAATTTGTGCAAAACTGTTTCACGAATCTCATTCCGTAGGTCAGATACTATTTTTTCAATCAAGTACGTCAATATTTTGAGAAAATTTGTCAAAATTTTTAGGCCACAATCTTCACATCATCAACTGCACAATCTAATCAGAAACAAATTTTGAGGCCACAATTTCTAACTAAATACTGATAGATAAATACAACAGAATTATTGAATGACAATCTCCTGCAGAACATTTGCAAAACCCATAGGCCAAAAATAAATTTAATTTGATAACATAAACTGAGCTGCAGTGACAAAAAAATTGGCACAAATTTGTATGCAGATATTGAATATATAGAGAAAGATCCAAGTGCAAATGAGAGAGAATGCTAGCTACCTGGTTATGAGGTTCAGCACGAGTAACAACAGTCGACACAGTTTCATCCCACCACAAGCGTACAAATGGCCTGCATAGATCAAAAGATAAGTATACAATAATGCAAATGTTCTATATAAGAAAACAAGATTTGGGATAATGCAGAGATGCTACCGTACTTTGAAGAACCACCCTTAACAAATGTCATAAGCATCAAAGGACAAAAGATATTTTATATAGAAAGAACAATCGATGTCATAGCCTATACTCAAATCATTTCAAATACTATAAATGCAACCAGACTACACAATGCGATGCTCATTTAAAGAATTTAGTTTCCCTCTTTCTACATCTGGATCCCATTCAACTTTGTTATCATGGTGAACTCTAACGCCTGGTAAATCCCTAAAATTTGCACCCTAATACAAGAAACAGATTAAACAGATTAAATTTGCACAAACACGGTCATAATCATCCTGGTTTAGACAAAGGGGGCGATGGTCATACAAGCTATGTTCCACCTTTTCAGATACCGAGCAGCCAGGCATTTCTGCATTGAAAACGCACAAAATTTGTTGATGGATTTCATGTAAAATGATATAAAATAAAAGCTAAATGCCTACTCAAAATAAACTTCTAAACAGGTTCTGAAAGAATAACAAGAACTCACCATCTCTCCGAAGTCTAATGAAACGCTGGAATTCAGTTTTAGGCGTACGATCATAAGGCATTTCATCACGAATCTCATTTCTTGAGTTGAATATTTTTTATTAAGAATCAGAAGGTAAGCCATAAACCACTTCTACGCGTTAAAACTATGTTATCTCACGCGCCGAGCAGATTTTATCCATTATTATTTTTTGGTATATAGTTTTAAGATGTGAACACAACGTGGTAAGCAAATTTATTATTATCTTCCTCTTACACTTCATTCGTGACTGGTTAGGAATAAAATTAAATTTGATCCTATCTATATATCTCACCAATTAAATCCACTCATTCATGGTATTAATGGCATATATATTCAACTGAAAGTTTTGCATGAGACCATTATATACACGAAATATAATATTTTTCGGTTTAAAATATAGTTCAAAAGTATTAATAAAATAGCACGTGTGATGCACGCGTCAGTCCCGTGCAAGTGTTTTTTGAATTTATATATAATTAATTAAAGTGAGTGCCAAATTAAATTTAAAGGCAGTATTATTTTCATGGAATCTTTTGTTGTCTGGGAATATCAACTTATTTCCTCATCTTCTTTATCTGAATATGTCATTGCTTGTGTTTTTGCCTATACATTTCTTCATCGCTTGTTGAAGCTATTGGTATTAGCACAGGTACCAAAATGGTGTTGGACGCTATAAAATCCTTAATAGTTGATACGATCGAGCTTCTCAGATGGCAATGTTACGGAACTGAGAACGTTTCCTTCTCAAGTCTCCAATACGGTTATTTCTGACGGTCCTCGTGAAGACAATGAATCAGACGACACAACAGATATTCCCACCATCATAGTCTGGAAAGGCCAAAAGACCTGTAGTGCGACCTCAATTTAGAACATCGAACCCTCTCAATCGGCGCACCCCCCAGAGTTCAGCTGCAGAGCGACCTCAATTTATCGAGCTCTGAGGCCAAAAACGAGGAGCAAAGTGTTGTGAATGCACGGAGGCTGAGTACAAGTTACCGCCCTCCAACAATCAGGGCACTAGAAGCTATTGCTAGTGGATTTCTGACAGTAACTCGGAGACGCTAGCTAGGGTAAGGATGCCAGCTGATGAGTTATTATTAGTCTTATATTTATAATAATATTGCCCATATTTTATGTTTCTTTTTAGCTAAATTGATTAGATTAATCTTATTTTGTTAATTATTAGTCTTATATTTATAATAGTATCCCCCGCATTTTTTCTTTTCTTTTGGGTTTACTTGTTCATTCTTAGGAAATAATATCCTACGCAAGAAATGAGATTTGAGACACAGTTTCATAATTTTAGTTTTTTTGATGATATATAATACACTAATCACAACATAAAACAAATTCAAACACGTTTTGGTAATTGCAATAAAAAAATTTCGAATCTAAAAGCTAAAAAAAAAAATTGACACAAAGTTGTTTAACGCATTATTTTCAAAGTTTTAACGCGTGCAACTCACGCGAATATGGAATTATCGCCACGTAGCATTGTCAAACTTCTTTTTACGCCAATAATATTTACTTGCACTAATTTTTATTTCACTAACTCCCCACCAACCTGTAATAAAATAAAATGGGAGGTCTATGATATATTGTCCGGTTGATATTAAATGCGGATAAAGGAACAATTTGTGCATATAAATAGAATAAGAGGCCTTGAGCGAGATTGTCTCGTAACTATCATTTTGTGTGACTGTATTCTAATTCATATTTTGACAAATTTTCTCAAAAACATTGAACTACTTGATTGGACCAAAAAAATAGTATATCTGACCTACGGAATGAAATTCATGAAGCAGTTTTGCACAAATTTGATGATAATAAAATCATGTCAAATATAGAATTTTAATATTTATTTATCTCTAAAAATACACTTTTCTATATGTGAAACCTAATGAACATTTTGTTGATCATATTCCTGATGAGCAAGTACTTTCATCAGACAATGCTGAAAGTGGAGAGAGGCCAAGTGTACATGGGGAAAACTGCT